>JAJHPC010000004.1:2867740-4143990 GCA_024447665.1 Juncus inflexus | reverse complement strand
TTTTTGCTTACTTTACAGGGAAAATGAACTTCCAAAGGAGATAAAACAGTGAACCACATTGTGTTTATAACAGAGATATAGTGTTCTATTGTTGGATTTTGGATGTATGATTGTGAATTGTACTTAAATAGGATTTTGTTGCTGGAACCACATTTTATTGTACCTGATGTTACAATGATATGTTGTAGAATCAATAAATTTTACTTTTGGTACTAAAATATTGGTGGAATTTGGAAGGAAAAGAAGAATGATTGTATACTCATCAATCAAAAGCAAACTATGCTCTTCACTAAAAAATCCTATTTACTGATAGCTGAATATCCTTTTAGAATACATCACCTACCTAATTCTTGAACCAAAGAAACCACTCATCCGTTAAAACACCATTTCTCTCATTTCAATAATCTTCCTTTTTCGCCTTCATTACTAAACAAAGGCAAAACAACAAAAACGAACAAAATAAATCAATACGGAAGTAACACACTTACACAGAATCCACCACAAAAAGAGCTGGATAACTCTGCTCCAACTCAAAAATCTTATCATTCAACCCTTCTTTCCTAAAAGCCTCAGTCAATATATTCATAGTCTCACTATTCGGCTCACAAGCACTCTCTTTCATATGCATAAAAACCCTTTCCATCTCCACCAAATCCCCGGCTTTCACACAAGCCCTCAAAACCGCGTTGTGAAATGATGTATTTGCCCTCATCTGACTTTTCTCAGCGAATTTAACTGTAGTAACCACCTTATGAAACAAACCCGCATTACTATACCCATTAATCAAACAACAGAAAGTCTTCATATCAGGCCTCATACTCTCAGCCTTCATTTGATTAAAAGTATACTCCATGTTTTTCGCATCGCCTGAATCGGCAAAAGCCTCTATCACGTTATTATAAGTAGAGCTTGTCCATGGAAAATTCAATTTACGCATGTATTCCATTACTGTCGACATTTTATCGTATAATTTCTTCTTTCCGTACGCACCGATTAGTATGTTGAACGTTCGTGTTTCAGGTTCAATACCGTAATTACGGAACTTTTCGTACCATTTTTCCATATTTTCGATTTCACCTTTATTGCCAAATAAGCTCAGAATTATGTTCATTGTCCAAACGTCTGGCTTGCAAGTATCACTCTCCAACATACCGATCAAAATCCTCTCCATTTCATCGAACTGACCGGCTTTACCGTAACCGCTTAATACCGTATTTTGAGTTACGGTATTCGGCGCGATCGATCTCTCATTCATTTCCTCGTAAAGAGTGTTGACCAAGTCAAACTTCTCTGAATCGACACATGCTTTGATGAGCGTGCTGTAGGTGTAAACGTCAGGCTGGCAGAGCGGTAAAGTTTTCATTTCATTGAGGATTTGAAAGGCTTCTTCTATTTTGTTATTTCTGCAGAATGAAGCGAGTAAGGCTGTGTATAGTTCAGGCGTGGCTTGTAATCCTTCTTCGAGCATTTCGTCGAACAGCTGGCGGGCTCTCATTGGTTGGCCGGATCGGCTGAGAAGTATGAGTAGTTTAATATATGTTCCTTCTTTCGGCTCGTAGAACGGTTGTTCTTTCAACATCTCAAAGACCTGACAAGGAGATAATATACAGTCAGAATTTTGGTATTTGATGCAATTCAGCCTTTTACCATTTTTACATGCTTAAATGGCAAAATTTAGTTAAGTGTAAATTCTATATTCTTGCAATGTTCATCATTCAACTCATGCTATTCTAATATCTAAGATTTCAGTGTGAGATAGTTTTTAGCTTAATTTGTACCATTATTATTACTCAGTACCAACTGAAAGTGAAATATGAAATGTACAGAAAGAACGGAGAGAGAGATTCAGAGAGTGAAAGAGCAACTGAACCTCAAGTGCTTTAATCCAATCCTTAGCATGAATTCGGTCCGAAAGCGCCTCGGTAACCGTGCAAGCCCACGCCTTCGCCCTCTCCCTGATTTCCATCTTCTTCTTCACATTCTTTATCAATGGCCCCTTTCGATTTGTGCCAGTTCCAAAATTCTCTTCAGAAACCCCAGGAAATTCGCCTGCCTTCCAATGCTTCTTCTTCTCTTGTGGCTTACTCACATAACCAGACTTCATGTCTGTATCAAATCTCTGCTCTGAAGAAGCATGAAACTCTCCGGCCTTCCAATGCCTCTTCCTTTCCTCCGAATTGTAAGGCGACCTGGTCTGCGTACCGAACCTACCGGTACCGTAATTCCCTGAATAATTATCGTCCTTTTCACCATTGCTGTGTCTTGGAGACCTGGCTTGAGTACCGGTACCATAATTCCCTGAATAATTACCGTCCTTTTCGCCATTGCTGCGTCTTGGGGACCTGGTGTAAGTACCCGGACCGGAATTATTGAAATCGGTACCGTCTCTTTCGCCATTGCCACGCCTTGGAGACCTGGTGCGGGAAGGAAAGTTGGTTCTGGGCGAGGAGGAGTCCCTGTTGTATCTGTTTGGGGATTTGGTGGAGCTGGATTTGTATCTGGAGTTGGAGTTAGAGTAAGCGGAGCAAATGACGGAGAGGTTATGAGAGGAGGGAGAGAAGGGGAATAGGAGGAAGGTTTTGGGCTGAGATGGAGATGGAGATGGAGGGGGAGGGAAGGATGAGAGGGAGAAATGAGACGCCATGAGAGTGAGGACGGTGAGTGAGTGAGGGCTGGGCTGGGCTGGAGGGGATATGATATGATTCAGGCTATGTGCGCGCTCAGGCTCAGATAATGAAGATTTGATGGGGAGTGGTGTGGAGCCCCAACAACAACAAATACATATATATTTATTTATTACATATACTATTTCGAATATATTTATTCAATTATTATTGTTTTATTATAATTTGACATTTATATTATTTCCATATAATATAATACAATAAGTAATATCATAATAAATTATCATATGAGCATTACTAAATAATATTAATGATATATATGTACAAATACAATGAAAATGGTATATGAATATCATTAAAATTAAACAGTATAAAAATGTAATGCACTTCAACACATGCTATTATTTATTGTTTTTTAATGCATGACATGAAACAAACATATAAAATTATGAAACTTAACAGATGCAATTTTCTCTAATTATGGGGTTTGATTAACGACACTTGATTTATTTATTTATTTTGAATAATTATGGAGAACTTGAATATCTCTCGCGTATTTCTATTAATCAAAATTTAATTTAGTTACAAATCATCCTTAGTAATACGCAAATAAACCTCTCCATTAATAATAAATTATTGATTATTCGGAGTTACATTCAAAATTCATGTAGAAAAGTACTAAAAACAATCATTTAAAATTTGAACTTAAAAACTTGTCATTTCCATCTTGCTTATGAGATTGTTCCTGAATATATAAGATACCCTCCTATTGGAAGCGAGATTATGTTAGAAGACATAACCGTATAGTACATCCTTCTAGTAGCGGAGTTTGAGTGAAATTTCTGGAGAGACAAAAAAAATTCTCCTTACATATTAGCATTGTGTAAAAAGTTTGGGGAGAAAGGGACAAATAGACAGACATACATATATTTCAAAATTTTATTCACTACGTTAACATTGATATATAGGGGGGGGGGGGAGCCTCCGGTCTAAATAAAACTCTGCCACTGCATCCTCCATTAAGACATTACAAGCTCTCGTTATCATTTTTGCAAGCCATAGTAGATGTCTGTCTCCAAACCACACTCTTAATTCTCGGTTAGAAGACTGATAATCAAATTGAAAGATAAGAGAAAGAGAATGAAGATAAGTATTTAGACAAAAGAGGAATTACAAGATTGGGAAAGACAAAATAAAAGTTGAATCGAAATTAGAAAGTAGGAGGAGAAAAAGAGGTGAGATGAGAGATGGAAAAGAGGGCAATTACAATTATTTACAAGATTCTTTTAGCATATAATCAAAGAAGACATTATTTAAAGGAGCATTCGCAACTGTGCTCACTTTTTTAAGCATGATTGTGGGCGAGCACTTAAAAAAGGAAAGGAGAGAGAGGTCAATACACATTTGATGTTAGCTATATATATGTTATATCTTATTCACCCATTTATGAATATCCTTGTTTACAATTTGTACAGTACTTTTGTATCTTATAGATATTCTTGTTACGCTTTTATATTTTTTCATCTTAACTTTTGTTGGCAATATAATTTCTTTTTTATACATACCTCTTTCGGCCTTTTATATACTTTTTATATTCATATATATGATTTTCTTTATTCCTATAAACTTCTTTGTCAATATATACCATTTTCTTGCCACCGTATACTTTATTTTTCTTATTTATACTTTTTTCAAACTATATATTTTTTTTTAACTCCTACATACTATTTTCATGCCGTATATATTCTAGTATAAAGTAGCTATTTTCATGCTCAAGCAAAAAAAAATCTCTAAATTTTTAAATACAGGGACTAATCTTGCATTTAGCCCTTGATTTTTATTTTTATTTTTTTGCAAAAAAAGAAAAGAAAAAAATCTTACTCAGAACACATTTTTTTTTATGCTTATATATTGTGTATTCACAAAAGTACTATCCCTTAAATAATTGAAATCATCCGATAGTTGATTAAACGAGCCAATGTTAAAAGTCGGATTCATGATTTATGGCTATAAACAAAGTTATACACCATATGCAGTGTATTTTGATTGATTTCCATCAATAACTGAAGGGACCTGATATTTCACGGTGACACTGTAGCACATCGGATCACGATAATAATATAGATATAGCTTACTATAGTGTAATAATAATATATATAATTCATTTTATATAACCATATATACATAAAGAGTAAAAACAATATATAAAAAACAAAATAGCATGTTAGAACATTATATATAAATTCTAAAAATAAGAAAAGTAAAAAAATACATAAAGAAAAAAAATAGTATATAGAATGGTAAAAATAATATATTATTGAAAATGAAAAAACAGTATATATATCATCCGTCATGATCCGGCATGCTACAATGTCATTGTGATGTGCGATGTAAGCTATTTTAAAGACCAATTCGTATTTTCTCTATTATTTTTTAATGTTCTTCGAAAAAATAAAGAATCTTAAACAAATTTGTTAAATCATTCCTTTCGTTTAAAGCTTCACAACTTTATGATAGTTGAAACAAATACGGTGACGTAATAAATACAATTAAAATGCCCCCAAATTTGATGACACAATAAACAAATTGAGCTAATTACTAATTTATGACGCAATCTGGTGTGACTTGTGAATAATACAGCAAATAGTTGTTGAATAAAGTACTCAAGTATATAATCATAATGTGCACAACTCAAAATGCAATAACTTCATTTTAGAATATTAAAAATAAAGAAATGGCTTCATTTTAAACCAACCACAATAATTTGGTAGATGCAACGATGCATCATCATCCAATAACCCAAACCATTCACTGTTGAATGCCAACAAAAAAGTTGATAACTCATCAGCATCCGAAACGGAGAAGAGATTCGGAGCCGGTGACAATTTAGAATTTACTACATTAATTAATTCATAAGACAGCAGAAATAAACATAACAATTAAGGATCTGGTACGGTACGATGCACTGTGTAACATAACTGTTCACGACGAGATTCAATAATAGTATATATAATTTATTTTTTAATAATAATATATACATAATAATATATGTAATATATTTTCTAATAACAGTATATATATAAAAAGTGAAAATAATATATAAAAATGAATAAACAGTATATAAAATGAAAAAATAATATATAAAAGTAGAAACAATAAGAAATATACAAAAAATAAATAGCAATATATTAAATGACAAAACAATATATAAAATGAAAAAACAGTATATAAAATGAAAAAAATAGCATATTTACAGCAGTTTATGCACGGTGTTTGCACATTTCTCAATGAATTAAGACAAAGCAGAAATAAACATAAATAAACCGGGGTTAATATTAACTCTTGATCTAAACTAGAGAGAGAAAATCAGAGCAGCATACGTACCGACAGCAACGCGTCGCTGCTCTTTCCTATCGCCCTTCCTTCCCTCAATCCTTTCCTTTCTTTCCAGCTCTGTTGATTTTTCTACATCTCGGTTGAATCGATCTTATTATTGATTCCTGCGCTGTAGATAGAGCTGAAGATCTAGGATCCAGGATCCTATTCCTATTTAGGTTTTGACTTGGGAAAAAGGCGAAGGGGAGGAGCCATTTTTGAATCGGTCGTTGGAAATTTGGATCTGGTTTTGGTCTCCTTTAACAGGTTTGTTTTGTTATTGTGCTCATGAATGTATTAGTGAGAAGATGAGATCTCGGATTAATTGGGATTAGTTTTGGTGTTTGTTTGGCTTGGATTGTGAGTTTGTTGATTTGGTTTAAATGGTTAGAAATTCTTGAGGATTTTGTGAATTTTATTTAGATCTCTGCGTCTAAAGATTTTTTTCATGAGTTGGTAGGTTTTGTGTTTAAAAAGGGTTATTATAGAATTCCGGATCTGGGGAGGTTCTGATATTAACTTATCTCTAGATGTTATTTCTTCTGAATCAGAGCTGAATTTCTCACTAAATCTGCATTTAAAGCCTGCAACAGAAATCCTACTTTGTACACACATTTCTCAAACTATATTCATGTCTTATAATATCATTATTTGCATTTGATTCCTGTTCGCAAATCCTTTTTTACCTGTTTATTATATTTTTACAAGAAGGGAAATCTCTCAACATGTAAATTGAAATTCCATTTTGCAAGTTCCATATGTACTATTAACCAAACAGTTATTTGAATATTTCAACAGGGAATTATGAAGAAAGCTTTTGATCAAACTGTTCGTGACCTGTACGTTCTATTTTCATTTTTTGTAAAATAAATCCTTATCTAATTAATCTGTTTGAAAAATGAAACATGACAAAAAATACACGTTTGTCTGGATTTTTACAGAAAGCGAGGGGTCAACAAGAAAGTTCTGAAAGTACCACGTGTTGAGCAGAAGGTTCTATTTACTTCTTATTTCAGTACTGCCATTTTTCTGACTGGACATGCCTGAAACGGATTATATTTTTACATTTTTGTTATTTCTTCCTTTTCAGATTTTAGATGCAACAAGTAATGAGCCTTGGGGCCCACACGGAACTCTTCTGGCAGATATTGCACAAGCGACTCGCAATTAGTAAGATTTCAATTCCATCTTCGCTATTTATACACGTGTTAATATAACAATATTACAATTCAATGTTAATATATGTGTTTTAAGTTTTCAATTGCATCTAATGATCTAATACATGTGCTCCAAGATTTCAATATTCCATCTAAGATATATTGCTGGCGTAATTTCAGTTCCATCTAATACTAATACAATGATTTAAGTTCATTTTTGGCATTTGTAATTTTTGTTTCATACAAAATAATATTGTATTTATGAGTATGGTTGTATGATTTCTAACTATCGATAATTTGCAGTCATGAGTATCAAATGATAATGAGCATCATTTGGAAGCGGATCAACGACACGGGCAAAAATTGGCGTCACGTTTACAAGGTCTCATCTCTACCACCTTTTTCCATTTCTCCAATCCAACATAATAAAACCAGTCTCTTTAATAATTAATAATAATAAATCTATTCATTCATTTTTCCGGTCAATTATATTTACAGGCGTTGACCGTTTTGGATTACTTGGTGGCACACGGATCCGAGCGGGTCATTGATGACATACGCGAACACTCCTACCAAATTGGGGTATTTTTATTTATTTATTTATTTTATTCAGTCTATTCATTTATGTATTAATTTCATAGTTTTTTTATTTAATCATTATTTTTTTTGTAATGTCAGACATTATCGGACTTCCAGTACATAGATTCGAGCGGGCGGGACCAGGGCCAGAACGTACGCAGGAAATCTCAGAGCCTCATTGCTCTCGTCAATAACAAAGAACGCATACAAGAAGTTCGTCAGAAAGCCGCCGCCAACAAAGAAAAGTACAGTCTCTCTCTCCCCCCCTCTCTCTCTCCACAAAATTGAAACTCCTTTATTTCACACATATATAAATCTTCCTTTGTAGGTACCGCAGTAGTATTTCGGGAAACCGGCCGGGATCCTACCCCGGCTCAGGCGGTGAGCGAGACCGGTACGACGACGACCGGTACAGCGACCAGAACGGGTACGGCCGCGAAAGAGAGTACGAGGACCGGAACGGGGACCGGTACAGCCGGGACGGGGACCGGTACGGGAGGGAATCCGAGGAGGGTTATGAGGGGCGGTATAGTAATTATGGGGATGGTGAGTATAGAGGTGGAAGAGGCGGTGGGAGTGATGGAGGGTATGGGAGGAATGGGAGAAGTAGTTTTGATGGAAGGTATGATGATGATGACCGTCATTCTTCAAGGTATGTTTGTTTTTTCTGTCTCTCTTGATTTTGGTTTTCTTGGTTCGAAATTGTGGATTTTTCTGTAACTAAAGGGATTTGGTTGGAGAGTAGTTGATTGTTCTGTTTTGTTTCTTGGCTGTTGTATAAGGATTCGTTGACTATTCCATTTTGTGTTGTTTGTGAAATAATGGAGTAGTTGGCTATTCCATTATTTCGTGCTTGTTTGTGAAATAATGGAATTGTTGACTATTCCATTATTTTATTCTTGTTTGTGAAGAAATGGAATGGTTGACTATTCCATTATTTCGTTCTTGTTTGTGAAATGATGGAATAGTTCACTATTCCATTATTTTGTGCTTGTTTGTGAAATAATGGAGTAGTTACTATTCCTTTTTATTACTTCAGTTTAGGCTTATCCTGACATTTATTGGTTGAAATTATGTTTGGCCGAAAATATGTTCTCTTTTTTATCATTTCTTTTTTTTTTTGGTTTGTAGGAGTGGTGGAGGTAGTAGGGCAGAGGATGCCTCCCATGATGACAGGTGCCGTTTAAATAATCACTTTATATCATATTGATCTTTCATTTTATAAAAGAAAAAGAAAAAGGTACATGTAATATTAATATTTATTATGGAATTATATAAAAAACAGGGGTATTCAGCGCAAGTTTTCTGAGCCAAACATTGCTGCAAGTGTGCCGCCCAGCTACGAAGACGCTACAAGAGATTCTCCAGTGCCTTCTCATGAAGAAAGGTTTGATATGAATCTTTCTTATGCTTAATTAAATAAACATTTCATTAATCATTTTAGCTAACAAATTCTCGCTTTCTAATGATAGAAATGAAGCGAACAGATCAGTTCCTCCAGCTGGAGCTGAATCTCCCTCTGTTGCACTACCCAGATCTGATTCCACTATCGAGCCGCCACCTGTCCAACAGCCTGCTGTAGTTCCTCCTCAAGAACCTGCTCAAACAGACGAGACTCCTGACGGTTTTGACGAGTTCGATCCCCGCAATGCATTTGTTGGTAATAAAAATAAAAATATATTATATAAAATATATTCTTTGAAAACAGTATATATATATATATATATATAAACAGTATATTAAAACAATATATAAAACAAAAAAACAGGATATAAAACATAAAGACAGTATATAAAACTCAAGGAGCAACCGGTCAAAGGTTGATTGTTGACCGGAGTGATATAGTAATGATTTACCGTCGTGATTACACATTTCCCAACATTCAGTCAATTTATACTCTCTGTATTTATTACTCTTGTAGTCTTTCTTTTTAGCTCTTTTATTAATGAAATGTGTTTGTGTGTCAGCTACTCCTGCTCCTGCTCAAGCTGCACCTGCTCCTGCAGCGCCTGTTGCAAATAATTTGGAGATGGATTTTTTTGGATCCGATCCAGTCGGCCCATTGGCTTTGGTTACCATGAATAGCACTGCAAGCACAGAGGAGCAGCACACTGTTTCTTCTAACGGTTTGGGTTTTGAGGACAATGGATTTTTGGGCATGCCCAATGAAGTATCTTCAGGATTTGGCCAGGTACATTCGCACTTACTACGAAATACATGCGAGTTACAGTAATCTCTCATTTAGACTAGCTAAAGAATCTGCGTTATCTGGATGGTTCCCGAATTTGTATTTTGGATATTTGTTTTCTTGGTTTTCTATATAAGAAAATTTAAGATCTACTAACTTTATACTTGTAAAATTTGAAACGTTCCAACTTACAGTCCAATCGCAAAACCCACTAATTGCGGCTTGACTTGATGCTTCCAACATAATCTTTACGAATATTACTTGTATATTTCTAATGCCAATTCTATAATATTTCAGGGCGGCGATAATCCTTTCGGCGATGTGGCTTTCAAAGCAATTCCTGATTCCACTACCAACACCGCTGCCCCAATTCCTCAACAACCAAATACAAATTTCGCTAGCTCATTCCAAGAACCCAAAATGGAATCTGCTCCAAGTTTCAACTTTGGCGATTCGCTTGGCGATCTTAGCTTCACTCAACCTCCTAACGGATCAGCTTCTCAAGACAATTCCTTTGTCGGTTCCACTCCATTTAATCAAGACAATTCCTTTGCTTCTCAAACCGGGCCGACACCCTTCTCTGCAAATCAGATCGCGCCAGCTGGCGGAGTAGTGCAACAGACGAATCAATTCCAACAAACCCAATCGCCCAATAATCCGTACTTTGTCACGCCAGCTCAGCCATCTTATCCCGTGCCTCAACAAGTCAACAATCAAGCTTTTGCTCCTCCTGTTCCGTTCCAACCGTCTCAACCTACTCCATTTAATCAAACACCATTCCAACCAACTCAGCTTCAAATTGCACCTACCCCATTTAATCAAACACAATTCCAACCGTCTCAACAATTCCAAGCAACTCAGCCTCAAACTGTACCTTCATTTAACCAAGCACCATTCCAAGCCCCTCAGCCTCAAACTGTACCAACCACTTTTAATCAACCACAAACAGCTGGTAACTTGGGCTTGCTCTCACAGCCTTCTAACCAATCCTCCCTGTTTTCCATGGAAACCGCTGCGGCTCCGCCAGCTGTCAAACCTCCAACCCAGCCCGCAAAGAAATTCGAGACCAAATCTTCCGTCTGGACCGACACTTTGAATCGCGGCCTCGTTAATCTCAATATATCCGGATGTAAGTTTGTTTTCTCTCTTGTATTTAAGTTTCGGCTTTCTTTTTCTTTCTTTAAGGGTTTTAATTTAATCATAGTTCAAAAAATAAAAATCGGAATCATAGTCGGTCCCTCAGGATTCCGATTCAGAATCTGCTGACTCGGATGAAAAACCGAACCAATTACTATAAAAAAAAATTCAATTTTTATATAATCAGATCGGGCCTTACCGATTAAAATCCGAGTCGGCTGAATCATATCAGCATCGGCCAATTCTTCGAACCATGGTTCCAATTCAAATCATGCTATTCCAAGTTCCAATACCTTTTTATTTCTTTTTTCTATTTTCAAAACATGACTCTCGATCAAAATACAGCTTCGGTCAACCCGCACGCGGATTTAGGAATCGACTTTGAGTCCATGAACCGCAAGGAGAAGAGAGAAGAAAAGAAAAGCGTCTCAACTCCCGCCGTTTCAACTACCATGATGGGCAAGGCCATGGGATCCGGCACCGGCCGTGCCAACACCATGGTCCCGCCTCGCAATCCCATGCCTGGTACCGGCATGGCTGGTACCGGTACCGGTTACGGTATTGGAATGAATATGGGCGGTATGAATATGGGAATGAATCAGCAGATGGGAATGGGTATGGGAAATGGTGCAGGGATGAATATGGGATATGGAGGGATGGGAATGGGAATGGGAATGGGAATGAACAACATGGGAGCAGGGCAGCAAATGGGACTGAGGCCGCCAATGGGAGGAATGCCACCTGGCGGACCGGGTGCGCCAGGTGTCGGGTATAATCCGATGGGGGGAAATGGTGGTTATGGAGCGCAACAACCATATGGTGGTTATAGGTGAAGTGGTTTTGGCGGGGAGGTATACGGAGGATAAAAAGTTGTGTTTATGATTGTTTCTTTTTGTTTGTTTCTTTTTTAATGATGTTGGTTTAATAAGGTTTAATATTCTTTTTTTTTGGGTTTTGAATTATGGTATGTGAAATTTGGTTTATGTATTTAATTTTAATTTACTGGAGTGTATACTCAGTAATGAGCGAGAGAGGGAGAGAGATGGTGTTATGTATTGTACATGAGAGGATGTTTTGTTTTTCTTGGTTTTGGTGGTTGAGAGTTGAACCACATCATTGGTCAGTTACATTACATCTTGTAAACTAAAATATACATGTATTGAAATTTATATGATGCATTCATTTAAGATAATAGCGATACCATCCGATGCATCCATTTGATAATTAGAAAAGGTAGATTCGTAAAGCCAATATGCCACCTGGGTGCAGTTAATTGCCATCAAATACGAGAATGACGTGACAACATTGATCATTTGAGGTTTATTTTATTGCATACAAATATATTTTTTCTGAGATATATTAGTGCACGATTGGGTAGAACTATGGTTTGTTTTCTTTTTGGCAATATAGCATATACAATAAAAAAATTATGAAACAAAAAAATAATGTGAAATGTATTTTTTGGAAAAAATAAATATGAATAAACCACAATATATGAAAACATACAAAAACAATGTATGTGCAAATACATTATAAAGAAGAGAAAAAAAAATAGTATATAGGAATATAATATATAAAAATATAGTTGTGAAAATAATATGTATAATAAAAAATGTTACACAAAAACAAAAAGTAATATATAAAACACAAAAATCAATGTGTTCCAGAACTGTTCGATGTGTTGCATTTATTAATTTTCTAAACAGAGTACACAATACATTTAAAAATAATCCAACTGTCAATACAATGATTCATCCGGCGATACTAACAGAGGCGGCGAATATCACGCCCTCAAATTAGGGTCCAAATTATAATGGCCTGTGGGCCAAGTTATAATGTATTTATTTATCATTTTACTCTTTTTATCTAATGATAAAGATAAAAATGCCAGCTCAGACCCTGCATGCGTCCCTTCTGTGTTCCTTGCTCTGCCATTCTGTCTCTCGCCCCCACTCCCCACACTATACTATTACTATACTATACCACCCTTTCTTTTACACTAAAGAAAAGAAAAAGAAGAGAAAAGAAGAGAAGAAAAGAATATTTCTAGTTCTCTCTCTCTACTTCACTCCTCTCCGTCGCATCTACCACCGTTCTTTACCCTACCCTTCTTTAATCCATGGATACCAAGGACATTAGCGTAGATCGAGCCACTGAAATGGTGCGGAAATTATTAATTTCTTTGTTTTTTTTTTCTTGTTTTTGTTATTTAGGTTTAGTGTGGTCGTGTGATGTCATGTAGTTCGTATCGGGGCTGTGTTCTTTGTTTCTTTGGTTTGATTTCTTATGTCGTGTGTGTAAGTGGGCTGATATTTTAGAAAATTCAAGGTTTAGTTGCAATTTGGGGTGTATTATAAATAAATTTTCTTCAAGAACAATCTAGGTTTGATTGCCATTTGAGATTGTTTTCTAGGTTTAATTGCCATTTGGGATTGTTTGACACGTATCAATCAGGCCAGAACTGATATGTTAATTGCCTAGTTAATTAAAATGATATCAGCTTTAATTATGTCCAAAACATAACAACAGGCTTCTTATAGTTGTGATTAATAATTATATTATCACTTACTATTTTGTTTTCATTATTTTTCTCATGATTCCATTTTCACGATTTGTATTACACTCAGATGGACAAGGAGCAAGACGCGAAATTGGAAACTCCAAAATCAACAGAAACAACTGAATCCGAGAAAATTGCTGAAAACCTCACAGAAGAAACGAAAATTGCACAAAGTGAGAAAATCTCAATTGAGGGTGAACTAAAAAAGCTTCTAGAAGGTTCCAAGCCGTCTCCTGTGCAAGACAAATCAATTCCTGGCGAGAAACAATGCGTTGTAACTGAGACTGACGCGACTGAAACTACAAAAAACGGCACGGATCTCGATTCGGTAGTGAAAGAAGAAACCAAAGAAGCTGGGTTGCCTGATGTAATTCAGGTTACGGGAAGTGGTACTGAAACAACAGAAGAAACCAAAAATTTGGAAAGTAAAACTGAAGAATTTAGTTTTATTGTTCATGATGTAAGTTCAGTTGTTGAAACCAAGAATGAAGAAAGTAAGACAGAAGGAGAAAATGCTGAAGAAATTTCAGTTGATGTAACTCCAGTTGAAGTAACTGAAGTTGCAACCATTAAAGAAGAAAATACTGAGGAAATCTCGGTTGAAGAAAAAACCGAGGAATCAGAAGTGGTGAAGGAAGAAAACCCTGATTTTACTCCAGTTTTAGTTACTGAAAGTTTGCCAGTTACAGAAACTGAAACTACTGAAGAACCTAAACACGAAAAGGAAGAAACCAGATCGGTTTTTGCTGACGCATTTTCAGTTTTGAAAACTACAGCTACAGAAACCACTGAAGAACCTGAATGCGAAAAAACTGAAGAACTCGAAATGGTAAAGGAAGAAATAAAATCCGTTTTGCCTAACACAACTCCAGTTACAGCAGCTGAAGTTACCGCAGTTTCGGTTCCCGCTGAAGAAAAGATGGGAATTGAGTTACCGAAAGAAGAAACCTCTGAAGAAAAGACAGCAATTGAGTTACCGAAGGAAGAAACCCTAATCTCGGTTCCGGAAACTGAAGTTGAAGTAACGGCAGAAAAGACGGAAACTGAGTTACCGAAAGAAGAAACCCTAATTTCGGTTCCAAAAACTGAAGTTGAAGCAACAGAAGAGAAGACAGAAACTGAGTTGCTTAAGAAAGAGACCCTAATTTCAGTTCCAAAAACTGTTGAAGAAACTGAAGTTATGCCAGTTACGGTTACCTCTGAAGAAACGAAGGAAATCAAGTTACCAGTTTCGGTTTCTGAAACTCTTGAAAAAGAGACTGCGAATCCTGAATTTGGAAATACGGAAAAGGAAGCTCAGCTGGCAGAAGAAGCCAAGGGAACCGTAACAGAGGCCCTGAAAGAAGAAACCATAAGTTCACTTACTGAAACTGAGACCACAAAGCCTGAATTTGGAAACACAGAAAAGGAAACGGAAGTGGTTGAAACAACTGATATCACTGTAAGTGAAGTTACACCTGAAAAGAAAAGACGGGCTTCTTTGGGAGACCATTTGGAAGAAGAAAAGGCAAAAAATTCGGTAAATTCAAAAACAATTTCTGATGAAAAGTCAGAAGTCAAGTCAACTGTGGGCCCCACAAGGGATTTAAAAATTGAAGATGTTGGTGAGAAGAAAATAGAGAAAGAAGAAACTGGAATTGAAGTTCCGGAAAAAGAGAAAGCGGGAAATGAAAAGCCGGTTGAGAGAGAATTGGTCGAACCGGTAAAAGAAGTTACGGCTAAGAGCAAATCGAATAATTTATTGTCAAAAGTGAAGCATCAAATTGTGAAGGTCAAAAAGGCGATAATTGGAAAGTCGCCGAGTTCTAAAAATATGCCGGTGGAAAATAAAGATGAGGTCAAGGTCAAGTAAAATTATGAAGAGCTCTTATGTTGTTATGTGAAATGGATTTGGTTTATTTGTTATTTGTTGTTATATTGCATTTGTTATTTTTTGGTTTGTTTTGGACTAGATATTTTGCTTGTTTGGTAATGCTGGTTTAAAGATGGTTTTAGTATGATATTTGTTTGGAGTTTTGGCAAATCTGTGTAACATTGTGAGCACATACTATATGTTGGATTGTGTATTTGTGTATTTCATTGGTTTGTAATTTGAGTTGATGTTTGTTTGTTACATAATTGTGGATGAATTCTCATGTATTAAATTACTGCAATTTTGGTTTCTTGTGGTTAATTGGATTTTGATTACTTTTTTTTCCTTGCATCACTGGAAAATAGATTCAAAGCAAATTGAATTTAAGAGCTGCAATCAGACTCAAATAAATAAAATATCATTCCGGATTATGAATTTTCAAATTTTATTGAATTGAATACCCCCCTACTAATGACATAAAACATCAATTTTACAAAAAGGAAAGTCTAAACCAGAAAAAAATAGACAGAGTTGGAAGAAAACTTACAGAGTTATATCACCAAAGAAACGCAACACAAACTAGAAAAACAAACAAAATGTACCCAAAAGAGCAATTCCACAATTAACCTAGACTCTCACTCCAAGTCTCTGCCCCCATGTTAATCTCATTTTGCTTCTTGAAGTACAAGAAACAAAACGAGACTAAAATCACAAATATGGCTGAAAATAAAATGCAATTCCAGCTCAGCATTTTTGGCCTGATATCTCTGACGGATTCCTCTTCAGCCGATACAGTACGGTTTGCATCTCTCATGCTTAAAGTCTCTACGGCATAATCCTTTACCTAATAAAACACACAACAAAATTGTGAGTGGAATAAATTTCACATATGCCCCTACAAAAGATCAATCATATATATGGCCCCTCAAAAGTTCAAATATAACGATCGTGCCTGCTGAATGAGAATATCTTTGACAGATACTTCTTACCTCATAATTTCATAAAAATTAACTACTAAAACTATATTCTTCCTAATTTATAAACAGGAAATATTATACAGAATATATAGTTTCAAGGGTTTGTATTTTCTCATGTTCTATAGCAATTTCTGATATTTCACATGTAATTATTAAATATGAAAAAGCGAGAAATATACATGGATATGAGTCGAAGAAGCACTTGATGCCTCCTTGTTCAGTTCATCAAATCCTTCATTCCTTTTTAACTGTCGTGCCATTTTCTTGTTTTTCTCTGTCAGCTTAGCAATCTTCATACAGAAGAAAAAAAAATCAAAATTGTTACTTATTAAAATTTACAAAAAAAAAGTCTTAAAAGTCAAAACCCTAACCTGAATTTGAAGGCGCTCTCTCTCAAGAGAGAGCTTTGCAACAAGATTAGCAATTGCCTTAGCTTTAACACCAATAGTATTAGCAGTAGCGAGTTTTTCACTATTGACCTGAGCCAAGGACCGCTCCAACATTTCCACTTTACCCCTCAAAAAACCCAATTCTTCGTTTTGCTCCAAATTGGTCTCGTTCAGTGCGTTTGACCTAGATTCCGCCAGCTCAGCCCTAGATTCAGTCTTCACAACCTTAGCTTTTAAATCCTTGATCAGAATTTCCATATCTGACATTGTGGATTGAAGCATGCTTTGTTGCTCTACCACTGCTTCAAATGAGGCTTTTGCGTGTTCAAATTGGGTTTCTGAATCTTTCGCCTTTTTTTCCAACATATTTCCTCTTTCTGTTTCGTTCTTTAGCTTCAAATTGAGCTCGTTTAGTTCCACAGATTTCTCGACATTATTTTCTGATTTAGTTTTCATTTCAGAAATTTGTTCTTCCAAAAACCCAATTTCAGTCTTCGACTCGGTCAATTGTCTCCCAAACGACATAAGTTTCAACAAATTAGCCTGTTGCATTGAATTATATTTTCCAAGCAACTCTTTCGAAATACCGAGTAACAAATCCGAAGAATTCTCAGACTGAAACGTTCTTTCGTAAAGCGATTCCATTGAGTTTTCTAGATAAAACAATTCTCTCTCTAAACCGTTTATTTTGAGTGTCAGTTCTTCCTTAGTTGATACAGCTTCACCAAGCTTCGTTTCTAAATCCATTTCTCTTGCGAGCGATTTTTCAAGCATGTGAAGCACTTCTCTTTGCTTTTTGGAGTTCATAATATTCCCCTCAGATAAAAGCTGGCCAGATTGAGGCGTGTTTCCCTCACTAGACCCTGCATTAAATGCTCTAATCAGCTTTTTTTTTTCATTTTCTTGTTTCAATAGATGCATCTCACTAGAATTTTGAGAGAGATAGCACAAAAAATTGCAAATAAAAGGCTGAAATAAAAAAAATAAACGAAAATATGAACATACGGGATTTATCCATGAGTAAATCTAGGATTTCTTCAAACTTGGCGGACCGATTATCAACGTCATGAAGAACTCCTTGCAAGTTCTTCAAAGAATCCGCACAATCCACCAACCTTTCCTTGCTCTTCTCACAATCTTCTTCTTCACTCTCTAGCCTCCCACTCCCATGGAGATCCACTATATCTTGTCTAAGCGAAACGATATATCTATCTAATTCTTTCAATTCAGATTTGAAATATCCATATAGAATGCCAAACTCAAGTATGTTTTGTTGAATTGGTTCTTCTGGAACTGAATCGGTGGATTCTAGGGAGAGAGATTCTATCTGGTTATACCGGCCGGCTATTTCCATCTCGAGGATTTGAAGGTTCAGCTGCTTTTCGGTTGAATAAGCCAGGCCGTGTTCGATTGTTTTCAATTCATCCATGATGTGTAGTAGTTCCTTTGTTTTGCCTTGAAATGGATGAGCGAGAAATAAATGTGAAAATTAGGAAAGTTAGAAAGAAAATAACAGATTCAGCATGGATTAAGAGATAATATCCGTATCGGTTTAGAATGAAGAATCAAAATGGAGTGAAATCCACTGAGAATAATAGTACATGCCTTAAATCGAGGGATGTAGAAAGGATCGTGATTGAGGCGAGGATGTATAGGATCTTGACTTAGCCGATTATTGGTCTTTGCGCACTGGAGAGAGAGGGATCTGAAGAGAAGAAGTGAGCGGAAAGGCGACAGAAAGAACAAGAGAGGTGGTGGAGGAAAAAAATAAAATAAAATAAGGCTAGTATAGTTGGCTCGCATATAGTATTATTGGTTTTTAAGGCCTAATTTGGGATCATTCCCGTTATTTAGTTTTCTTTAAACCCGAATGAACCCGCATCTGATATTTCCCAAAACTCGTTGAGCCTGAACCCAAAAAATCCGACCCAAAAATAATCCCAGCCCATTATTAAAACGAGTATAATCAAAACCTGAATAATCAAAATTGAAAAATTAGTGACGATAACAATCATGAAAAAGGAGCCACCTCGAAGCGGCAGCACCAGACCGGTACCGGGAAAGTGGGTGCTGATCCGGCCATTCTTCCTCATTCTTTGCCTCCATATTCTAGCCGTCTACCTTTTCAGGCGGGGTTTTCTACAGGGCTGGCTCACTTGTTTTGGGGACTCGGCTAAACGATAAATGACTATTTTATTATTTTGTAGAATAATTTAAAACAAAAGTAAAATTTTAGAGGATATCCAATTTTTTTTTCTCCTAAAGCCCTAACGAAAAATTACTTTAATTATGAACATACAAACATTGGTTGAATCTCCAAAAAAAAAATCCAGGGTTGTTAATCCGTTAAGAGAATACAGATACAGAGAGATAAGAAAAAAGATAATAACATTATTGTAGAGGTCAACCGAAATTCATTAAAGAAAATTAAAACTAGGAATCGATTCAAGCACATCAGTCGGCAGACATGCAATTAAATTTTGAAATTATAACTATGTATTTCGAGAGAGATGTAAAGCAAACTCTGTTTATGAGTAATTTAATGAAACGTAAAAAATGATAAATAAATTGCAATTTTATTGCAAACACGAAATTTTTTATACAAGGGTGTTTTGTTTATTTTGTGCTAGAGAAGAAGCCATCGATGGACAAATTGCCCATATTACAAACTTTAGCCTCTTTTGAACCTCATTCTGCTCGAATATTCTGATCCTCCAACTACTAGCTTACAATGCCTAAATGCTATTTTCCACAATTTGACCTTTCTATTTTTAAAAAACAAGGACTCAACATCAAATTGTGGTCTATTCTTAAGCTTCTTATGAAACACAATAAATAAGATTATATTTTTTAATTAATATTTTTTCAGGCTTTGACAACTGGAGGGCTTCCAACGTTTATTGATGTGGGCAACGTCGTCTCCTCTAAACTGTGTATTTTGAGTTTCAGTTCTTCATTAGTTGATAGAGCTTCACTGAGCCTCATTTCTAAATCCATTTCTCTTGCGATCGATTTTTCAAGCATGTGAAGAACTTCTCTTTTCTTTTTGGCATCAATAGTTTTTCCCTCGAATAAAAGCTGGCCAGATTGAGGCGTGTTTCCCTCACTAGACCCTGCATTAAATGCCCAAATTTAGCTTTCTTTTTTCATTCGCTCGTTTCATTGAATGCTTTTTGACTTCTTTATTATTTTAAGAGAGAAAGAGAGAGGTAAGTAATACAAATAAAAGGCTGAAATATAAAAAATAATCATAAATCTGAACTCACGGGATTTATCCATGAGTAAATCAAGGATTTCTTCATACTTGGCGGACCGATTATCAACATCATCAAGAACTTCTTGTAAATTCTTCAAAGTATCCACAAAATTCACCAACTGTTCCTTACTCTTCTCACAATCTTCTTCTTCACTCTCTAACCTCCCATGGAGATCCACTACATCTTGCCTAAGCGAAACAATATATTTATCTAATTCTTTCACTTCAGATTTGAAATATCCAAAAAGAAAGTCAAATTCAAGTATGTTTTGTTGAATTGGTTCTTCTGGAACAGAATCGGTGGAGTCTAGAGAGAGAGATTCGATCTGGCTAGATAGGATGGCTATTTCCATCTGGAAGATTTGGAGGTTCATATGTTTTTCGAATAAATCAGCCATGCCGTGTTCAATTGTTTTCAATTCATCCATGATTCGTGCTTTCTTTAATTTGCCTTAGGGATTAATGAGAAAAATGTAAATAATTGAAAGTTGGCAACAATAAAATGACAGATTCAGCTGATTAAGAAATAATATCAGCATTGGTTTAGAATCAAGAATCAAAATGGAGTCTTGAGTAATAATTCTACATACCTTAAACGAGAGAGGGAGAGAGGATCGTGACTGAGCCGATTGATTTAGGGCGAGGACGTAGAGAGAATCTTGCTTTGCCGACTAGTTTCGCTCGCATATATTATTATTATTGGTTTTTAAGGCCTAATTTGGGATCATTTCCGTTATTTGTTTTTTCTTTAAACCCGAATAAACCTGTATCTCTTATGTCTCACGACCTATGTTGCGCGGACACTTCAAGAACCCGACCGTGTCAAACACGACGCTTCTCGGACATTCCTCGGACGCTTTTTCACCACGTGGTGTGTCAAATATTTTATTATTGAAAATCGTCAGAACACTTCTCAGACACGTGCATTGGGCTTGTTAGTGCAATTATTACACTATTTCATCATTCTCGTATTTTAGAGACTAATTCATCTCATTTTTCTATTTCAGTAATTGTGGGACTACACATTTATAGTGAAGTTTGATTATTTAGTATCAAGTTTCCATACACAAGCATGTAAAACGTCAAATATCTTGTATGCATGTATAAAAGTGCAACTTCAAATGTTATATATATTGTATCAATTATAAAATATTACGTATAACTTTCTAATTATAAGATAAAAATATAATGTATAATCCTTTAAAATAAAATAAAATTGACATAAATAATATACAATAATTAAATTATATATTTAATTCATAAAAATAATATAATAATATATATATAAAACGTATTGTGTCCTGATGAATTTTGAGATTCGTGGTGTCGTCGTGTCCGTGTCGTGTCGGATATGACGCCCGTGTTCGTGTCCGTGCAACATAGCCCAAAACTCATATGAAACTGAACCCAAAAAATCCAACCTGAATACAATATCAGACCGTTAATGGCCCATTCAAATTAAAATAAGAGTTTTGAGTATAATCAAAACCTGAATAATGAAAAATTGTCCCAAAACTCATATGAAACTGAACCCAAAAAATCCAACCTGAATACAATATCAGCCCGTTAATGGCCCATTCAAATTAAAATATGAGTTTTGAGTATAATCAAAGCCTGAATAATGAAAATTGAAAAATCAAAGTGAAGAAACACACAGTTTCTCTCTTCTCTTCTCTTCTCTTCTCCCACCATGAAAAAGAAGCCAACTCTAAGCGCAAGCACCAGATCGGTACCGTTGCCGGGAAAGTGGGCGCTGATCCGGCCATTCTTCCTCATTCTTTGCCTTCATTGTTTGGCCGTCTACCTCTTCACCCGAGGTTTTCTACTGACTCGCACTGAGCTCTCGTCTCACAGCCATTCTTCTGATCTCTCTCTTTCTCCTTGTTCTTCTGTTCCTCATGTTGATTCTAAGTCTAATTCGAGCGGAGAGGAGCCGCGGCGTGGTGGTTGGACTCGGCCTGTTGTGGACCGAGTTGTCATTGTAATTGTAGACGCCCTCAGGTGACCTCTCTATCTCTCGAAGAATGTAATTTTGTATTACTGTTTACTAGGATAGGATGGAGATGAATTTAGACTTAAGCAATCAAAACCCTGAATAAGCTAAGAAGTAAAAGAAAAATAATGGAAAATTAAAGCCTGTGTTTTTGGCCAACTGGTATCGATCGGTTTCATACTCCCCCTTAAACAAGCATCATATGAAATAATGAATTACTTAAACCTGATTATTGCTGTATTGAGCTTACCTGTGGTAATTTCTTGCTTGGGAAATTTTATGTTTTTGTTTAATGGAACTAATTTCAGTTCTCTCTCGTAATTTTCCCTTGTTTGCAGATTCGACTTTGTTGCTCCTAGTACTTTCTTCAAAGGTTCTCTCTCTCTTTTCCTTTCCATATGAAACATTAAAAAAAAAAGATAAATTAATTGTAATTTTCATGAAAGGGTGTTTATTTTGTGCTAGAGAAGAAGCCATGGATGGACAGATTACCCATATTACAAAACTTAGCCTCTTCCGAGCCTCATTCTGCTCGGATTTTCAAAGCAATAGCCGATCCTCCTACTACTAGCTTGCAACGCCTTAAGGTCATTTAATTTCTCTCACTTTTGTTTTATCCTTGTATTTTTAAAAATAAGGATTCCACATTATATTATTCTCTATTTCATTAAGCTTCTTATGAAGCATAATAAATATCATTATATTTTATTTAAATTTTTTCAGGCTTTGACAACTGGAGGACTTCCAACGTTTATTGATGTGGGCAACAGCTTTGGGGCTCCAGCAATCAAAGAAGATAACTGGATACACCAGGTTTATTACTATTATTATTATTGTCTTTTGTTGAAATAATAATATGTCACGATTGATTGTAATGGTTGGTTAAATTGTTTGTATAATTTTTTAATAGATGGTGAAAAATGGAAGGAGAGTTGTGATGATGGGCGATGACACGTGGGTCGACCTTTTTCCCGACCAATTTAATGAGTCGTATCCTTATCCTTCTTTCAATGTTAAAGATCTTGACACGGTATATTAATTTTCATTTAAACAATTGAAATTTTAATGAATGATTTTTTGATGTTTCTTTAATAAGTTTGGTTGTGAAAAATGCATGGCAGGTTGATAATGGTGTGGTTGAACATTTGATACCCTCACTACATAAAGACAACTGGGATGTTCTTATAGCTCATTTTCTTGGTGTTGTAAGTACAATTTTTTAAATTTGATTTTTGCAACACCCTTTTTTTTTTAAAAAAAATTCATTTTCTAGGTTCTGTCTTTCTATTGGATTTTGTTAGTTGTGTACAAGATTTAAAATCTAAAAAATGATGAGCATAACAGGTTTTGTCTATGAATCCCTTTGGGTTTGTTATTTTTCTTGTGATTTATGTTCGGTCAGAGTTGAGGTAAATTCAAAATTGAAGCACAAATTGGTAAATTTGACGGTTTATTGACTGCGAATTACACAAATAAGGTTAATAGGGTCTAACTTATTGGTAAATTTGTCGCTTAATTGACTCAAAACTGTGCATCATAAAAATGCAAAATTCATGATGATATATTACTATGTTAGGATCATGCAGGGCATATATATGGTGTTAATTCTCCCCCTATGGTTCAAAAGCTCCAGCAGATTAATACCATTTTACAGGTGTTATTCTTAATTTATTTTTCCTTTTTTTCAAAATAATTACTTTTCCTTTCCAAACGATTATGAATTTTCATGGTTGCTGTTTATTTTATAGAATGTTGTTGATGTAATAAAGAGCCTTAAGCATCATGAGAAAACAATGCTTGTTGTAATGGGAGATCACGCACAAACTCTAAATGGAGACCACGGTGGAGGAACTTCTGAAGAGGTAAAAATGACTAATCTACCCTTTACTTATAATCTCTTTGGTAAATTTCATTAAGTACCTACAAACCTCCAAATTTTCTACAAAATCAGAAATACCTCTTTCTTACCTTAAAACGGGAAATATGATTCACATATATATTCTTGTTCCTTTGTCTAGAAAAAGATTTTGAGAATGGGGGAATAGTTTGGGCGTCTTATGTGATATTTTCTATATTTTGTGATAATATGCTAAGTTTAATTGTTTTGTACCATCTTACATGATACTTTTTGGTCCCAATATCTTCACTTTGATTATTTATAGGTTGAAACTTCGCTTTTTGCATGGAGCCCAAAGCGCTCTCCAAGTGTTGTTTCTTCCGTCTTTGATCAAAGCATGTGTGACCAAGATTTGGTGCGTAATTTCAGTTTTAATTTTGTAATATACTTGATTTTTTTAAATTCTCTTGAAAATTGGTAATAAATTGATCAACATTTACCGTATCTGTTACAATGCAAATGTTTTAAATGAAATATGTACTATTTTTTTTTGTTGCATATTGTCAGGATGGCAACAAGATGTGCATAAGCACCATCCAACAGGTCTGCTCTCTCTCTCTCTCTCTCTCTCTCTAGAAAAGAACATTCTTGTTTAAATTTGATTTGGCTTGAACAGCTTGACTTTGCAGTGACTATTTCGGCACTCCTTGGTGTTCCTTTTCCTTTTGGAAGGTTTGCCTTTTACTCACGACAATTTATTTACTTTATTCCTTTTTATTCGTTCATTCAATATTTTTTAATTATTATGTTTGTTCGATATGGCCCCTAAATTTTGTGTGTGCATGTCAAGTGGCAAGACTCACATAGGCAAACAAAAAATACACAAAAGCTAAAATAATTTTTTATATTGTTTTGTCTTAATATCGATCTGACACTCGACACATTAGCACCCAAAACCTTGACATGCCAGCACTGTTAGAGATAAATAACA
This sequence comes from Juncus inflexus, assembly GCA_024447665.1. Lineage (NCBI taxonomy): Eukaryota > Viridiplantae > Streptophyta > Magnoliopsida > Poales > Juncaceae > Juncus > Juncus inflexus. Next base: position 4,119,075 of record JAJHPC010000004.1, on the reverse strand, counting down.
GAAAACCCAAATTGAAAACAATCAAAAGAATAAAGTCAACATAAAAAGTAACGGAATAAATAATTTACATCATACTTATCTGAACCAATTTCTTTTTCTTTTTGAAGTATCGGTCGTGTCAATGCTGAACTTTATGCATTAAGTCCTGGCTCGTGGGACCCACAAAATGAAATTTCATATTGTGAAAATAATACGTCAGATTTGGACTTGTGGGAGCAAAACTATGCTTATGTTCTTTGCATCAACAGCTGGCAGGTACATAATAAAACAAAACAAAATAATAATTGCAACTTCTCTTTTTAACCATAAAATTATTCAATTTTATTTAGGTAAAGAGGTACATAGATCAATACAGTTCCACATCAGTCATGGGATTTCCAACTGAAGGTCTTCATAAACTAACAAATATTTACAACGAAGCCCAAAATAAGTGGCAAAATTCCAAAAAGTCGCCTTGTAATTCCAAAACTAGCTCAACAATTGATTCATTTTCCGATTTTTTACTGAGTTTTGCAACGCTTGCTCGTTCTGCTTGGACCGAGTTTGACTTGAGATTTATGGGCCTTGGTCTGGGTATTATGGTAATTTCAATTATTTTTCACGTTTTTGCGCTAAGTAAATTGCAAAAGTTTTGTCAGAAATCTATTTATCGTGTTGGGTTTTGTATTGCGTTTGCTTTGGTGATGATTCGCGCCGTGAGCTTTCTGTCGAATAGTTACATATGTGAGTTTCATAGATGATTCATTTTGTTTTTTATTCTTCTTTTTAATTTATTTGCCCTAATGAATTTTTTATTCTTTATAATTTAGTGGCAGAAGGTAGAGTTGCGAACTTCCTTTTGGCTACCACTTCTATTATTAGCACAAGGAGCTCACTAGCCAATGGAAAATTTAAAAAACACGTGAGAATTTTAATTTAAAAAAAATAACCCAAAATATTTGATTATCTAAGATTTCACAAGGGTCCATATTTTTTTTCCCTTGAAAGTGAATTGATTAAATGAAGCTTTTCTAAATCCTTCTTTTTCCCTCTCTAATTTACAGGATGTGATTTTTCTCATTCTAAATGTAGTCGTAAGATTTGGGATTGAAACAGGAGTGTCAAAGCAGGCTGTGGTAAATCCATTCATGAAATACGATTCCGATTCAGAATTATTTCTTGGTTTCGCTCAAGAAAAGTTTTTTGGGATATTCTTCTCAGAAATTTCTCCAATCATTTTCCTTATAATTTTGGCTTTTCTCTCATACAAATATGCATTCCATATGAATAACACAATATACGTGAAATACTTGGTTTCTATTGGTACTTTGTTAAGTTATTTGCTCATAGTGATTTATTGGGTTTCAGAGAGGAATTTGGTACCGAGATTTGTATATGGAATTGGATTTGGGTTGTTGCTACTGAATTTCGTTTATCGGATTTTGGTACCGATTGAGAGGGGAAATGAAGCAAGGAGTTTGTGTAACTTTACATTGGCTATGTTATTTGCTTGGAGCCCTACTATTTTGATTTTGCTTGGGAAACAGGGTCCTTTTGTTGCCTTCAATTCCGTCATTTTAGGTAATTTCTCTTTATATCATAAACTTTAATATTAATACGGTTTATACAAAGGAAAAAAAAATTCTAAGAAGACACTAATGAAACGAAACTAAAAAAATGTAACAAATAAAAAGATTTTTTTCTTTACAGCTTTAAATCTTAATATATCCATCACTCCTAAATGGAATTGCAGTCTACCACCACCTTTTCTGAAAACAGTCAAATATTATAATTTTTCTAATAATGAGTATTTGTAACAAGCTAAATATTTACGTGTGGCAGGATGGTGCATAATACAGTCAAGAAATAAAGAATTCTCAATTGATGCTATATCTGTCACTCAGTGGAGTCTCCTTTCAATTTGTCTATTTTATCAGACTGGACACTGGTAAACTAAAATTACTCCATTTTATTACTTTATTTTTGTTTTAGTCGATTGCATCAAAGCACCGCCTGATTTGTTTGTCAAACCTAAGTTAAACATATTTTATCTAAACCAATATTGTAGGTGTACATTTGACGGCCTTCGTTATGGTGCTGCATTTATTGGGTAACTTTCTGATTATATCATTAAGAATATGTATCGTTAAGAAAATATATGTCATTTTAGATTATATCATATTTAACCATTTATTTGGTATCTTTTTATTATTTAAACAGATTTGACGAATTCAAAATATTTCGTCAAGCTATACTTCTTGCCATAGATACATTTGGTGTCTCACATGTAATACCTGTTCTTGCGCTCCCCCTTCTCGTTGCCCTTCCCTTTAATATTTCAAAGAAAGACAAGGGCAAAACCGTCATTTTCCTCAACCTCACTCAGGTCATGTCCTGTTTTTATCAGAACTTTAATATTTTCTACATGTTTCTTATTTTATTTTAATTTTAATTTTTTATTACGTATATACATTTTTATCATTCTTGACTCTCTCTCGCTCGCTCTCGCTCTCATCAGGTATTTCTACTGTATGGTCTAATTACATCAGTGGCTACTGCATTTACTATTCTTTGTGTAACCATTCAAAGAAGGCATTTAATGGTATATTCACTAACATTTTTACAATTTTCCTTCAATCTAATTTCACAAATAAAGTTTTAATAATTTTGGTGCTATTTGCAGGTCTGGGGTTTATTTGCTCCAAAGTATGTATTTGATGTGATTGGTCTACTTCTCACAGATGTATTAATTTGCACAGCAGGCCTTTATTATTACTAAACAAATATCATTTTTTTCTTCTTGTGTATAGACTGTCTTGAGGAAATTTTGCCATTTATTATTTTTGTTAGGCTGATGATCATTTTTCAATTGATGAAAATTTATTAGCGAATCACCAACTTTTTGTAATCTTAGTAATCAAAGCTGTAGAAACAAGACCTAAAAGTTAATCAACTAATATTCCTTTTAATTATCATTTAGAAACAAAAATTAAAAATTAAAAATCAAAATTTTCATATACACGGTTTTCATTGATACATGCAAATCTGATCAAAAAATAGCAATTTCTTCAGAATGTAATCTCAAGAATAAAAAGTCTGCTGTCAACATAAGTACACTACACCAAAGATGTGTTCACAATAAGTGCATTCATAATTTACCTTAAAAAGACTCAAATTATAAAATACTTTCACTCTTACATCTTTAAAACTCCATTACATCCAACCCCAACAACAATGATTAAAAACAAACAAATTTAACATAACATAGCATTACATCCATTAAATTTATTACCACGACAACACTACACTCCCAACTTCATCAGCTCATCGCTGCGCCAGCTGTCACACCCGCCACCTCAGCACTCGCCTCACCCACATGCTCAACAAGCCTCTCAACCGGCAACTTAACAACATCCCTCCTGATCCCAATATCCGACACGTACCTTCCAGCACAATACATCCCGGCCGAGACCACCGCTAAACCGCTCGCACTGCTCGTCAAAAACCTCAACGGACTCGACGCCACCGCGCTTATCGCCGCCGTGACCGACGTCAGCTGCCCGCTCCTTCCAACACTAAACACGGTCTCGACCAACAATCCTGTTTTACAATATATCGCAAAATCCTCACAGTTGTTCTTGAACAAACAGTACGCCCCAAACCCATTATTAAGTAAATATTTCGCGCGGTGGATGACTAAATCGGGAGGGTCGGATGTAGCGAGGGTGCAGGTGCCGCCGCGGGCCTTGGCGAGGAAGAAGGCGGAGGAGACGGAGTAGGTGAAGAGGTAGAGGTTGCCGCCGTCGAGGAAGCAGTTGAGGCAGGAGATAATGACGCCTTGTTGGTTTGGGTGGTCTTGTTGGAGATTTGAACAAATCTCACAATTGCGAGTGGTGGTTGGGGAGGAGCTGAAGAGGAGGACGTCTAGCATGGTGCCGGTGCCGATCTCGCGGCCGGCGGCGCGCGTGAAGTGGATCACTTTGTCGTCGCCGATGTATATTCCTGATGGGGAAAAGAAATGAGAAGATTAGTAATATGAATATTTAATGGATTAACTTGACACTAGTTGTCGATGTTTAGTAAGTCGTGGGGATTCTAGGTTTATCAGATGTTTGCTGAAGACGTGTGTGAGACTTAAGAAGCACTTCTATCGCTAGTTGTGAATTTTTTTTAACAATGTATAAATCTAAATGAAGTAATCTCTGAAGTAACTTTTGGATGCTTACAAAATGAAAAAAAAAATAGGAAGCCTGTAAGATTATACGGTACTTTTGTACTTTAATAGTGAATCCAAAAAAAAATAGACGCTGCATTAATGCTTACTGAAATGGTATATTATTAGTTGCTGAGTGTTGATATTCAGGGGAGGCAAAGGATTTATCTAAAATCTGTATGGAACAAAACTGAGAAAAATCAAACCTGGAAATAGAAACCTTAACAAATCAAACATTGAAAGAGGAATAATTCCTACTGATTACTTTAATCGCTTAAATAGTTACTACTGATTATTTTTAAACAAAAAAGGAGGGACAATGAAATGGAATACAATCCAGCCAAAAATAGATGAAGGAATACACAAAGAACAAATAGGAATATGATTAATAACTAACTACCCTTTCTCAAAATTCCATCAAAGGAATTATTAGGTTGTAAATTTCTAAAAGAGGAATAATTCCGACTGATTACTTTAGTCGCTTGAATGGTCCCAATTAATTACTTCTCCAACAAAAAAGAGGGAAAAAACAACCAAATGGGGGTAAGATCCTACCAAAATCGGTTCAAATTCAGGGTAAAACACGAATAACAAATCGAATGGATTCAATCAAAAAAGAGAATAAGAAATAAAGAAATGAATCAAAACCGTGATGGGCGTAGATATAGGCGGAGCGCCAAGAATAAATGTGATCGCCAGGCTTGAGCTCATCCTTACCGATCTTGTTCGACAGAACTCCGACCATCCCTTCCTTCCTCCCTCCCGATCGGAATCTAATTCCGTCTGAATATATTCTTCTCTTGATTTCCCCAATGAAACGCGGAATCGACGACAGGGGTTTGCTTAGTCTGGAAGGATTTGTGTTACAAGCGAGTGTGTTAATTAACGGTGCCTTTCCGATTTAACCGGATAGTGACCCAAAACAGAAGCCTCTTTGTAACTTTCCATTTTTCAGCAAAGAGCAAACCCGACCCGCGTCCTATGACTGTATCACGACCAATGTTGCACCGATACGGATACGCACGTCATATCCGATACAATACGGACACGGCGATACGGCACTTTTATAAAATCTCTGAACACGATATGTCTAATATATATATTATTATATTATTAATTATATATCTAAAAATTTTAAAAATATAAAAAATAACCAAATATGATAAAGAAAATGACAAAAAAGAGCGAGAGTGAGAAATTAGAAAAAAATTATTTTTTTAAATAAAGAAGAGATATGAGTTAGTTTCATTAATAAAAAAAGAAAAAAATAATATTAAAAAATAAGCTTTAAAAAAAATCATTTTTAACAAAATAAATAAATAAATAACCGAAAATAGAATTATAGAAAAACATAAAAATTAAATTGGGATTTAAAACATTAGGCCGTGTCCTTAGCCGTGTCTCAGCCGTGTTCTATACAGCTATTTAGTCGGTTGGTCTGAGAAACTTTAATTGGGCTTATAATTCGAGCATTGATAAATTTTAGCCCAACAGCCCTAAATAAATAAATAAAATATTTTACAAGGAACCTGTCTGTTTCTGTGCCGCTGTGCGTAGTGCGTACTAGTAAAGCAAAAAAAAAAAAAAAAAAAACCAATTTTACAGATATGCCCTGAAAAATCCTTTTTCGAGTTCTCAAAGAGTCGCTTCTTTTTATTTCCTCTTTTTTGTGTAAGAGATTTGAATAGGAAAAAGAGCAGAGAGGGAGAGAAATCGAAATTTCTGATTCTAGTTAAGATTTAACGCATATCTGCCTCTGCGATTCATCAATCCAGCAACGATGTTCGGCTCCACAAATCGTATTCACCTTTTCTCATTTTTTCATCTTATTTTGTTCGATTTGTTTTACTTGTTGCGTTATTTGCTGATTTGTTCTGGTTGTTTGATTTCGTTTGGTTATATTTTGTAATGTTGGGTTTTGTTTTTTATTTGTAACCATGGTAAATGCGAGTTATTTTTTCTAGATTATAAAGGGGAAACAAACCTAGGGTTCTTAATGGAAAACATTGATGTAAGAGATCGAGACATTTTTCAATAATTAAAATTGAATTTGGGGTGATTAGGGTTTGATTTAAGTAATTTAGGTTTTTTATCTAAAACTGAATGGCATTCCCATTTTTCCCCTTTTTATTGCCTAACCTTACTACTCGATTAGGGTTTGATTTGCTTGTTCTTAGTATAGATTCTAAAATCTAATTGAACAGTTGTATTTGGTTTCTGACCACCTTCTAAGCAAGAAATATTTACTTACACTTCAAATTTCTCTATGCAGCATTCGGTCAATCCTCAACTTTCGGCCAGACATCCACCCCATTCGGCCAAACCTCCTCAAGCCCGTTCGGCCAGACCTCTTCAAGCCCGTTCGCCCAGACCTCAACCAGCCCATTCGGCTCGCCCACTCCGTTCGGCCAGCAGCCAGCCAATACCAACAACCTATTCGCCCCGAAGCCGTTCGGCAGTCCGACGAGCTCGCCTTTCGGCGCCCAAACCGGAAGCTCGATTTTCGGCGGGTCTTCAACCGGGGTTTTTGGCCAGCCTTCCACTCCTGCTTTTGGTGCTTCTTCCTCCCCGGCTTTCGGCGCCGGTTCATCGTCTTCTTTCGGCGGTTAGTGTTGTATTGTTATTTCTAGATAAGAATTTTCATTGTCATATGTGTTTGCAGTTAAGTACTGAAAATATCCCTGTTTTTATGGGTAATATTAATAAGAGTAAGTCTTTTATTATTTGATTGCGTTAATTCCTCTAATTACTTAGTAAAAAGAGAAACCGTAAATATGAAACAATTGAAATTGTGCGTGAAAATTATTAATACGGATTGTTTTCAAATGTATTTCTCTTTTTTTGAAAATTAATTAGATTAAGTGGTATAATTGAATAACATATTGATATGTGCAATTATAATTATTAAATTAGATATAGGGGTATTTTCAGCGTTCTAATTAGTAAACGAATTACCCCTCAAGATGAACAAAAATCTACTCTAGAGACATCGCCACCCTAGTATATATTGTGCAAATAATTTTCATGTGTACAAGCCTTGATACATCATACGCATCATTATTTTCTTAATTATTGTTGGGAAAGGTCACTTAAATTCATCTGTTTCTCATTTATCTTTTTAACTCTTTTTGTGCAGGTTCTTCTTTGTTCGGTCAGAAACCAGCTTTCGGCGGATTCAACTCCTCGCCGGGCCAATCAACATCCCCGTTCGGCTCCACGTTCGGCCAGACTCAATCTGCGTTCGGAAGTCCAGCCTTCGGTTCCACCACGCCGTTCGGCGCTTCAAGCACCCCTGCTTTTGGGGCGACGAGCACTCCAGCTTTCGGAGCGACGAGCACTCCTGCTTTCGGAGCGACGAGCAGTCCGGCCTTTGGAGTGACTAGTACGCCGGCTTTTGGTGCGAATACTACGCCGGCTTTTGGGTCCACTTCAGCCTCTTTGTTTGGTAGGGTGTTCTAAATAGTAAATACGTTAAGATATATTATTTTTGTGTTATTTGCAAGAAAGGTAGTTCAAGATTGTTGTTTTCTTTCACAAAATAAAATGTGAAATTGCTTCGATTTTGTCTGTTTTCCATTCGTTGTAAGCATCTAGATATTACAAGATCTTGTGGGTTTTATTAAGTTTACAAAAAAAAAAAAATTGGAATTTTTGGGCAAGTATTGTACTGTACGAGGGTCAGATCTAGTAATCTAGTCATGGCTGGGTTCTTGGAGTACTGATCTAATTTACAACATCAATCTAATATTTGCTCTAAAATTTTAAACGATGGAGAAAATAAATGTTAATTGATATTTATTTTTTTGTAACAGGTAACACAGGGAGCGCGTTCGGTTCTACAAGCACTCAGGCTTTCGGTGCGCAGAGCACCCCTTTCGGTCAATCCAGTACGCCAGCATTTGGAGCGAGTTCTACACCGGCTTTTGGAGCTGCGAGTACGCCTGCTTTTGGGGCGTCGAGCAGCTCTTCTTTTTCGTTCGGATCCACGCCAGCTTTCGGACAAACACAAACTGGATCCACATTTGGGGGGAGTAGTCCTTTTGGGGCGAGTCCTTCGCCTTTCGGTAGGTGTTTAGGATAAAGTTGTCTTATCTTGTTGTGTTGGTTTGCTTGGAATAATCACATATCGCGCATGTGGTTGAATTGTATGTGCATTTGGAATAAATGCACTGCTAGGTCTCGTAGTTTAATTGGAGTGTAATTTAGTTTTTTTTTTTTACTATTGCTTTAAACTTTTTGATCCGTGTGTCTTATGAAGAATGTAGGGACTAACTGTGTACAATTCTATTAAGTACACGGGCCAGTAAATTTAAATCAGCAGTGCAAGCACCAAATTGCAATCCAATTACGTACGAACTGCGCATTTATCCCATTGGAAAAGCATTTTCCCCTTCGTTCCTCAGTCTAAAATGAGTCATGCATTAATTATCTTTCTTCTTCTTTCAGGCGCTCAACCAACGACACCAACATTCGGCAGCCCGGGTTTTGGGCAACAACAACAACAACAAGCTGGTGGGAGTCGGATAACCCCTTTTTTGCCGACGCCGGAAGAAGGCGCAACCGGAACCGGCGCGACCGCCAAGTTGGAGTCTATTTCCGCTATGCCGGCTTATAAAGACAAGAGTCACGAGGAGTTACGGTGGGAGGACTATCAACGCGGTGACAAAGGTTTGATTTGTGTTTCAAAATTTTGTAATTTTATGTGGAATTTTGTTTGGAATTGAGTTTAGGGGTAAATGTTTTGTTAGTCCATGTTCTTTAGTTGGATGGATTGCAATTTAGTCCTTGTACTTTTAATTCGACATGCTTGGTCCCTGTACTGTATGAAAACATGCATGATTTGTCCCTGTCAGGGACTAATCATGCACAATTCTTTCGAGTACAGGGACCAAACATGCTAAATCAATAGCAGACGGACTAAATTGCAATCCTATTAAAGTACAAGGACTAACAGTGCATTTATCCCTTGTTTATATGTTGAATCACAAATTCTACCTTCTTTTTGTCCATCTAATGATCTTTTTAAAATTTCCAGGCGGACCGAACCCCAACCCCGCAGGCTCGTCCAACCCATTCGGCGCTCCGACTCCGACCCAATCATCCCCGTTCGGCACAACAGGAGTGTTCGGCCAAACAGCCCCAAACCCTTTTTCCTCCACCGCCCCCGCAAACAACCCGTTCGCGCCCAAACCCTCAACCCCTAGTTTCCAAACCGGGTTTGGCTCGACCCCGTCCCTCTTCAACTCCGCCTCGTCGAGCGCGTTCGGATCCTCGACGCCTTTTGGGTCGACAACATCTACTGCCACTCCGTCGATCTTCGGCGCCCAAACAGCCGGCTCCCCATTCGGCGCCAGCTCAACACCCTCGATATTTGGTAGTACAACCACGTCTACTTTCGGGTCGACTCCGATTAATACGTCGAGCCCGTTTGGGTCGACATTTCAGACTCAAACTTCTGGATTGTTTCAGACGACGGCACAGCCGTTCGGGTCCAGCCCGTCGCCTTTCGGGCAGCCGGCTACTAATACTGCATCACCGTTCGGGCAGCCCGCTGCTAATACTGCATCACCGTTCGGGCAGCCCGCTGCTAATACTGCATCACCGTTTGGGCAGCCCGCTGCTAATACTGCATCACCTTTCGGGCAGCCCGCTGCAAACACTGGTTTTGGATTTAATACTACGCCTTCAACTGGGTTTGGAGGGAGTTTGTTTAGTAATTCTACGCCGTCTCTGTTTCCGTCTTCTACTCCTGCTTTTGGTCAATCCGTAAGTCTAAAAGTTTTAGTTTCTACTTTTTCTTTTAAGTTTTTATAATCTTTTGACCTTTTTGGAATAAACTTCCCCATCTGCCTTTTTTTATTTTCTACTCCACTTGAGTGTGAAAAATGCACTTGTTCCATTTAAGGTTTTTTTTTCCTTTTATACTATCCTGAGGTTCACTTAAATTTGTTGCATTAAATAGAAGAGAAGTATTGCCCCTCCAATGTCTTGTGTATGTGTAAAGCTTGCAAAATTTGACATTACGAGAAAGCCCAAAAGCACTTTTTTAAATTTTCTTTTATCTTGATCTAATGATCTTGTTTATTGTGGTTGCCTTCTCTTTCAATTCCGTTTCAGCAAACTGCACCAGGTCAAACTTCAAGTGCGTTTCCGTTTAGTAACTTTGGTCAGCAGAGCCAACCAGGTGTGCTAGAACTCCAATTCTTATTTTTACTCCTATTTTCCTTTTAAATTTTAGTTCCTGGTATTAAATGCTTATATGTCTTGTGCTCTCTTTCTCTAACTTCAGCTGCTTCAGCTGGTGGCTTCGGTAGTGTCTTCACTAGTCCTACTCCGAATACCTTTGGCCAAATGTAAGTTCCTCCTTTTCTTTTTTGTTTTTATAATTTTTGATATATTTTCTTATGGTTTTTAACTTGTTGTGATTTTGTGCAGTGGAACCAATCAGACGAGTGTGGTGATGCAACCGGCTCCTGTTACAAATCCTTTTGGGACGCTTCCAGCCATGCCAACTATGTCTATTGGCCGTGTGGGGTCCACCCCTTCTGTTCAGTATGGGATTTCTAGCATGCCTGTAATTCTCTCTCTCAATTTTAATTCAATAATAAACCTTTATTTGGACATAGTTAGTCTTGTGGTATAGAAGCAAGAACTATGTTAGGTCATGGTCGGTTCATCTTGGTTCTCTCTTCTGATCTGAGTGAATATTTTCCTCTGTATTGATCGATTGGGTTTCTTGGAAGCTATAATTATTATTAGCTTAGGTTTCTGAAAACAAATCTAGCCTCATTTAAGTGTAACGCATTAAAGTCTGAGACGTTATTTCTCCCAGATCAGGATGTAAATTAAAAGATATAAAATTTCAAGTAATTTTCGTAACGAAAATTTTACTGGTTGCTTTACAGGTATCTGAAAAGCCGGCTGTTACGAGAACTTCGACGATGCTGGTACCGAGGCATCTGTCTCAGAGAAGGATAAAGTTGCCACCTAGGCGATACAATTCCAAAAATTACAGCCCTAAGGTCTCATTTTTTTATTTCTTTTGCGCTAAATGGTTAATTCGATAATGAATACATACGTGTTTCATCATTTTGATGTGATAAAATCTTGACATGTGGTTTACTTTAATTACATTAAGTAACAATAGCAAACTTTGCAAGGAGCTTAACATATCGTTTTTTATATTTTGAACAGTTGCCGTACTTTGCGGATGAAGATGAAGTGCCTTCAACCCCCAAAGCCGATGCGTTCTTCATTCCGAGAGAAAACCCTAGATCCCTGATCGTTCGTCCCATCGAGCAGTGGCCCCCATATGCCAGCCCCGATTCAGAGATCAATAATTTTACAAGAGATGAGCCTGAATTTGAGAACCAAAACGGTTAGTTTTTTTATTTTCATTCAGGGTTTTGTGAGGTGTTTAGTTTGGTGTGACTTGGCTGTTCAAATTTGAGAGTTTACTGGTCTATGTTTAAGATTTAGATGGGTTTAAAGCTGGATTATTTTTTCTGTGCAGGAAGTCTAGATGGGCCATCTGCCCCACTCACCAGGGAACTCTTCGAGGAGTATGATAATGGTATGTTACATTGTTGTCTTGATATTTCTTCATTATTCTCTCATTTCCTTAAAAGACTTTGATGTGGTCGCCAAGTACCAAATCAGCTCATGGACATTCACATCAATCAGTCCCTGAGCTTCTTTCAGAAAAAGAAACTTAGTAAAACCCATGATTTTTTTATAATTTTATCAAGGGACTATATTGCATTATACGTAGGTTTGACAATTTATTTGATACCCTCTGAACTCAATGCTCTATTTTCTCTCTCTTACACATACTCTCTCTCTCTCTCTCTCTCTCTCTCTCTCTTACATTTACTCTCTCTCTCTAACATTTCAAATGAATCTATACAGGCACTCCTAAAGACTTCAACCACCACCCAAAACAAACGCAAAACGGGACTCTCCACACCAAAAACTCCCCCAAAGAAAAACAAACCCCAAATGGGTCCCTCAAACCACCCCCAAAGCTTCCAAAACTCACCCAAGCAGACTACTTCACGATTCCCCGAATCCCTGAACTCGCCGCCAAAGAACGCTCTCAACCAGGTTACATAACCCGCGTGAAAGACTTCACGATCGGCCGCGAAAACTACGGAAGCATCAAATTCTTCGGCGAGACCGATTTAACCGGGCTCGACTTGGACGCTCTTGTGCAGTTCGGGATCCGTGAGGTGGTGGTTTATAAGGACGAGAGCGTGAAGCCGCCGGTTGGAGAGGGTTTGAATAAGCCGGCCGAGGTTACTTTGTTGAATATCAAGTGGGTTAATAAGAAGACCGGGCAGCAGTATTTGGGGAGAGATAAGGTGGAGAAGTATACGGAGGTTTTGAGGAGTAAGTCGGAGGAGCAGGACGCCGAGTTTGTTTCGTATGACGCGGAAAAGGGAGAGTGGAAGTTTAAAGTCAAGCATTTTTAGCGGTTTTGGATTGGAAGATGTTTAATATTGTTTTGTACTGTTTGTTTGTTGTTTAGATGGTTGCTTGTGTTGTCTTTTTTTTTTAGTAGCGGAAGGATTTGTTGTGAGGTTGTTTAGGGTATGAATGTACAAACTATAATATGTTGAATAGTGGGCCTGAGCGGTTTTGACTAATTAAAAAATCAGAAGCCGTGAAGCGGGTGCCATGTGTGTGCTTATTTTTCTCTGATGGAAAATCTGGTATGTTAAGAAAAGGGTAGAGCTTTAAAAGCTTTGTTTAGTTTTGGTTCAGTGTTTGGATTTCTTGTAAAACTTGGTATGATCAGTTTGTCGTAGCTGGATACTCTTTCCTTGTGTTGGATCTGGAATTATATTGTTGGTATTTTGATCTAAATCATATATATAATGTTTTAATTTATATTTTTCTTAAAAAATGTTTTATTATTTTATTTTCTGTGGTTTGGGATTGATGTTTCAGAATTATACACCATCTGGTTTAATCTATGTATAAAACAACTTGGGCTGAAATAGCAGGCCCCAACCTATAAAATTGGAAACGTAGTAGCTGCTTGAAAAAACAAAATCCCAAAACTTCCAACGTGTCATCCAGAAGATCTGAAATACCACGTGTCAGCATTTAATTGGAGAGAAGCAAGACAAAATCAATAAATCAATCTAGAGGATATGAAGGAAAGGAACATAGCCAATGGGAAGCAAGTGACGTGGCTAAATCCCTTCCACTATTTTTCTTCTCATGTTTCTTATAAACAAGCACTCCGCTCTCTTCTTCCTCCATCAGCAATCCTTTCTCAGTCTTCCTAAAACAAACACATTAATCTTTCTCCATTTCTTAGAGGATTATGGCAACTTCCGCTCTCCAAACCAAATTCTTGGGCCAAAGTGTGCTTGCCAGGTCCGATGAGTTCTCACACAAATTCACTGAACGCATCACGATGCGCCGCACCGTCAAATCTGCTCCTCAGAGCATCTGGTACATTACATAACTTCTGCAATAATACAAAAGGATTGACTTGTTTGGATATGAATGAAAACAGTTTTTTTATTAAATTAATTTATCATTATAAAATAATAATTTTTCGATGTTGCTTTTGTGTCCCGTTAGGTACGGACCAGACAGACCCAAGTACCTCGGCCCATTCTCTGAGCAGACACCATCATACTTGACCGGTGAGTTCCCCGGTGACTACGGTTGGGACACTGCCGGACTATCTGCCGACCCAGAGACTTTCGCTCGTAACAGAGAGCTTGAGGTGATCCACTGCAGGTGGGCCATGTTGGGCGCTCTCGGTTGCGTGTTCCCTGAAATCCTTTCCAAAAATGGAGTCAAGTTCGGTGAGGCCGTTTGGTTCAAGGCCGGTTCCCAGATCTTCTCTGAAGGAGGTCTCGACTATTTGGGAAACCCCAACTTGATCCACGCACAAAGCATCCTAGCTATCTGGGCTTGCCAGGTCGTGCTAATGGGCTTCATTGAGGGTTACCGTGTTGGTGGTGGACCGCTTGGTGAGGGTTTGGACAAGTTATACCCTGGTGGGGCTTTTGACCCTCTTGGTTTGGCTGATGACCCGGAGGCATTCGCAGAGCTGAAAGTGAAGGAGATCAAGAACGGACGCCTTGCTATGTTCTCTATGTTTGGATTTTTCGTTCAGGCAATTGTGACTGGCAAAGGACCGATTGAGAACTTGGCCGATCACATTGCTGATCCTACTGCCAACAATGCGTGGGCCTTCGCCACCAACTTCGTGCCCGGCAAGTGAGAGGTTGTATTCAGTAACTGATGAGGGAAATGTAGTTTTATGCAGTGTAATCTTGTAATATATAATATCTTTTGATGCCCTTAGTGCACTTTCTATTATTGTGTTTGTTAGCGCACTCCTATCGTGTTTCTTTATTTGAATTTTTTTTTACTCTTTTTAAGTACATATATAGAAAAACAACATATATTAAATCACCAAAGCAATATATATAGGTTTTTAAAAACAATATGCAAATATAAAAAAATAGTATATAATTAATCTATATAAACTAGAGTCGTAATGGATGCCATTAGTGGCACAAGGGTCTCAGATGCAACTAATTCAAATGATACGTTTTAACGTCCGAGTGGATGATCAGAACTATTCATTATAAATTTATAATCTCTCTAGCTATTAAAATCTAGTTAGAAATTAAATTTTTAATTTTATGGATTTATTTACATACCCCATTGTCCTGGTACAAAAAAAAATGAAATGTTGAAAACTTGAAATCACATGATTATATAAAAAGCATGATGCAGAAAATTCATCTCGGAGATCAGATTGATTAATCTTATACATCATAAGCAAAAACATATTTTAATGTAATTTCAATTAATTTGAATATCATTTTATCACAAACCGACTAAAAAAAATCATTTTTCACCGTTAAATAGTACAATTGTTTTCTACGTTCGACGCGTATCCACATAATCATCAAATAAATATGAATTTGTATGTCCCGCATGTTTCTACTAGATTGATCCCAATGAACAAACAAGTCTAGGGACCATCAACTTTGAAAGCCTAAATAAAAAAAGAAAACTTTCATGTTCTCATTATTTTCTTATTTGGGCTTTAAGGTTGATTCGAGATTCAGTTGCATAGTCTCTATAATGAACAATTGTCATCGCCCATCTAAAAATATGATAATGTGCCATTTAGGTGGTGCTTTCAAGACCTTGGTTAGACTTACAAAAACAGAATAAATAAAACTGTACATATGACATGACAATATGACATATCCAATACATATAAATATATGTATTATTATTCTACATTAAAATTATACTTATATATACTAGTTTGTCAAATTTTTTGGGGGGAGGACATGTCCCTCTCAGTTTTTATTAAACTTCATTCCTGCTTTGTAAAATAATATACAATACATATAGTACATATATAGTACACATAAAATAATATATAAGATAAAAATGTAAGTAATATACCTCAAGCTTGAATTAAAAAAAAAAATATATTAGTAATATTTAGAGTTTTACTTCAGTTAGTAAACCCAGCCAACCCCAGGAGTCCCCATTGCAAGATTGGAGCAAGTGCTCAAAATTGGAGTTATTTCTTTTTTTCTTTCAAAATTATGCAGATGGTGAAAAAAGGCCCAATGATTATGGGCCTATGTAGGTTGCTAATCATACATACAATCATTCTGATGACAGCCTTGGGCCTATACAGTCATCATGAAGAATAGATACACAAGTACTCATCCCTTATCCAAACAACACAGCACTCATACTCACTTCCCACCTTCATCGCCATTAGAGTGATGATGATTCTATAGCCAGCCAGACTTACATTCTCCAGACATGCTACTCAGAATCCCCCATCAGAACCGTTTCCTTCTGTGCGATGTCCTCACAAGGGGAAGAAGAACGAGAACTCAGGTGGGTGCTGGCTCCGTCAGGGCGGAGAAGGGCCGGTACGAGCGGGTCGGGATGGAGAACGCCGGAGCGTACCGGTTGATTGATAAAGAGACCGGCGAGAAGGTCATTGTGTGGGGCGGAGCTGACGATGCGGATGATGAACCCATTCCTTCTAGCCATATTCTCTCGTGGCGGAACAATGGCCAGAGGAAAGGTATAACTTTAGTTTTGATTTTGACTACTCATTTTGAGCATGAGAAAAATCAGTTTTCACCTCTCAATTTTGGTTTTATCTATTTTTTTAGCCATTATTTTGATACTTATATATTTTGTTTGGTGTTTAGAGCATAATCAAGTTTACTTAAATCTATTGGAAAATCCGTAATTCAGAAAATAAAGAAAGAAAAATTGGTATCCTTTCGTAACATCAATATTTTAATATTTTATCAAAATTCTGACTAAAGTACTTTATAATTGTGCCACAGGAACCGAGAGTTCAAGTCATGAATCTGTAGTAGCGGGTTTTGGCAGATTAAAGACGCAAAAGGTGAAATTTTTGATTAAGAAATCAACGCAGCTCAAAAAGGAGAGATATACAAGTAATAAAACCACTCCATTAAATGAAAATATAAATTCAGATGATTACAATGCTAACAACATGGAAAAACCTGAAATTCTTAACAATTATGAGGGTAATGTTGCAAAATCTAAGAACGTGTCTTTTGATGCAAGACTTTCAAAAGACGATTCTCCCACCAAAGAAAGGGATAATGCTGTGAAATCTAAAAATTCGTCTTTTGATGCGATACTTTCAAAAGATGATTCTCCAATAAAGGATAGGGATAATAATGTTGCAAAATCTAAAAATTCAACTTTTGATGCGATACTTTCAAAAGCCGATTCTGCCCTTAGAGTAAAAGATAATATTACAAAATCAAAGAAGGATTCTTTTGAAAAGAAAGTTTCGAAAGAGGATATGAGAGGGTGGGGAGATGTTTCCAACGTAGATTATTTTAATTCTTATGATGGTGGGATGAATTCACAAAGAAAATTATTTGCGAATGATAGCGGGTTTTTTAGCAAAAAGTCCTTCAAGAACATCGGTTGTAGCGACGATATGATAGATGCTCTTAGGAGTCTCACGTTCGTTCGGCCTTCACATATTCAGGTCGATTTTATCATTCAATTCGTTATTTTTTCCTAATTTAAAGTTTCAGATTTCAGGATTTTTTTTTTGAGGAAATTTGGAGAGGGCTTGATTATCACAAAGCAAATTTTTCTATAAATATAAAGGTTTACAATATAATTACATAAAAGTTTTACAGCCCTTGACTTTTTTTATTTAATAGAGAGGGCTCAAAGTCCCACATCTATTTTCAAAGAAACTTGGCTTTGCCAAGGTTTGAACCCACAACCTTTCAGAATTTTTTTAATAAATATGTATCTTTTATTTGTTTTTCTTTTTCTGTGGGGATTTGTTTAAGTTTAACCTCCTAAAACCTCAAACAATTATGTGTAGCCTGCAAAAGCCCCTGCATTATGCCTAAATTGCAAAAAAAACTCTATTATTAAAAATTCTAAAAAAGATCCCTTCATTCTTAATAAAATCGCAAAAAGATCCCTACCGATTGTCAACACCTAACACCATTAATCAACTAAACTCATCTCAGCAACTTCAATTTACATATTTTAATAAATTTATTCGTAAAATTGACCATCAAATCATTCATAAATACAGGCGATGGCGTTTCGGCCAGTTTTAGAAGGAAAGAGCTGCATAATTGCTGACCAAAGCGGCTCGGGCAAAACATTAGCATATCTCGCGCCGATTATACAAGGATTGAGACAAGCAGAAGCTTTAGGCCGTGAGAAATCATCGCCTCGATGCCCTAAAATCATTGTTTTGGCTCCTACTGCTGAGCTGGCTTCTCAGGTTTGTAATTGTTGTTTTGTTTGTAATTTGGATTTGAATTTTGGCTTGCTTTGTGTGGTTTTTGTTGCATGAGTTTGTGGTGTTTGTGTTAAGTTTTTGGATATTCCAAATGTAAGATTTATTGCTCTTGAAGCTCAGCTTTTCGTAATGGCCTGAAAATATGTGTAAGAGATGGGAGTCTAAACAGTAACTGAACACTGTTAAAACGATATGATGATTCTCGGTCAAATGTACCTCAAAAAAGAAAAGAAAAAAAAAAGAGAAAAATTCTAAAAGTTGTGAACTTACTATAAATCCATTTACGTTTTGCGTTTATGTATTGAACCAAAACTATGAAGAAGAAATTTGGAGTTTATATAAAATAAAAACAACCTTAGTTGTAAAACTAAAACCTCAATATTCTCTATTTAATTTGCCTTTCTCTCATTTTTCTTTTTTATCCAACTTGTTATTTTCTTTTTATATCCAGGTTTTGAACAACTGTAGGTCCATATCAAAATCCGGCACCCCATTCAGGTCAATGGTCGCAACAGGCGGTTTTAAGCAGAAAACTCAATTGGATAGTCTTAAAGAAGGAATAGACGTTCTTATCGTGACACCTGGCAGATTTCTCTATCTGTTTCAGGAAGGATACGTCAGGCTCTCTGATCTTAAGTGGTACATATACATCTGTTATATATGATAATTTTGTTAGTAATGATTTATATTTTAAGCTAACAGAAACATTTGTTATATGTAACATTTTATATACCAAGTATTAAAATGTATCTAGTTCTCATCCAAGAAATATTAAAAAAATATCTTCTATTATTTTGAAATAAAATACTCAAATATGTCATCAGACAAGTATCTTATTAGTATCAATATTCAATACGGTACTTCATGAAATATCCGCTTAACGTAGTCTTTCACAAGATTTATTCTATTATTATATTTAAAATTTGTGAAAATAATGTTGATAAAATTATTTGCTAGTGTTGTGTTGGACGAGGTGGATATTTTGTACGGCGAAGAAGGTTTCGAAGAGGTCGTTCAAACCTTGATAAGATCGGCGCCTTTATCGGTACAATATCTTTTCGTGACGGCGACTCTCCCGCTCGATATTTACAACAAAGTGGTGAATGTGTTTCCTGACTGCGAAGTGGTTATGGGGCCCGGCATGCACCGTACTAGTCCCGGTCTTGAAGAGGTTCTTTTTTAATCTCTTATATTTTGATTTTTTTTTGTCTTTTTTTTGGGGGGGGGATTGCATTTTTGGAGAAAAGTTCAATTCTGGGTTTTATTTACTGTCTTGGATTTGAGTTTTGTGAGTTTATAATGAAATATTGTATTGTAGGTTCTTGTGGATTGTAGTGGGGCCGATGACGAGGAGAAGAGTCCGGAGACGGCTTTTAATAATAAGAAGAACGCTCTTCTACAGCTTCTCAAAGAATCTCCTGTTCCTAAGACTATCGTATTTTGCAACAAGGTCTCTCTCTCTCTCAAAAAACGAAGTCCTGTGAGCCTTCTTTTGTTTCTTTCTTAACAGTTTGTGTGGTTGTGTAGATTGAGTCATGTAGAAAGGTTGAGAATGTGTTGAAAAGAGTAGACAGGAAGGAAGCGAAAATCAGAGTTCTTTCCTTCCACGCGGCGTTAACGCAAGATGTTTGCAAGGCAAACATGAAGGAATTTCTCAAGGCACAGTCGGCCGACTCCATGTTCCTCGTTTGCACTGACCGGTAATTACAAAAAAAATTATTTTTATTATTATTATTATTAATTTATTATCACTATAATAATAATAATAATAATAATAATAATAATAATAATAATAATAATAATAATAATAATAATAATTATTATTATTATTATTATTATTATTATTATTATTATTATTATTATTATTATTATTATTATTATTATTATTTTCTCTCATTTGCATTTCTTAATTCCCATTTGCACACTAGAAATTTAACTACCTGTTTGATCAATTCGTTTTCCTACCCTTATTTAGTTTGTTATATCGGCTTGAAGTTTAATTGCACAATTGTGGGAAATTATGTGAAATGGGGTTAATAAATTGAGTCATAACTACTATACAATTGAGCTCCATTGACACAAAATGAGGGCCAAATCAAAAGGATTGATTGCAAAACTTGGGTCAAACCGAATCCTTGTTTTCACATATTTATCATATTTCCTCTACCAAAACAGGGCGTCAAGAGGAATAGACTTTGAGAAAGTGGACCACGTGGTCCTTTTCGACTTCCCGCGGGAACCTAGCGAGTACGTGCGTCGGGTCGGCCGGACCGCGCGCGGAGCCGGCGGGGTCGGCATGGCGTTTGTGTTTGTGGTGGGGAAGCAAGTGACCTTGGCGAGGAAGATCATGGAGCGGAACCGGAAAGGACATCCCTTGCATGACGTGCCGGGCGCCTATGAGACTTTTTAGGTTGAGGTTTTGATTGAGAGTGAAGGATTGGGGAAAAAAAGGAATTGTTTTAGTTAGAGGTGGGAATGGGGTGTGGGATGTGAATTTTGCGGGAGGAAAGTTTTGTAAGTTGAGGAGAGGAAGTAGTGGGATTTAGGGAAGTGCTTGTGTGTTTTGTGTGAATTTTGTTTTAGTGCGTATAAATCGATTTGGTAGAAGTTAAGTTTTTAAATAAGTATTTGTTACAAATGTAGTTCATTATGTATAGCATGAATAATGCATAAAATAATAAATTTGTACCAACAAAATCTTAAAAAAACAGAAGACCCCCCTAGCCTTGAAAGTATTCTGAGGTATTTTAGACCCCATCTTAATACGCTCATTTCTGGGTTGTTTCTGGCAAGAACTCAAGCAATAAACAGCATATACAAATGCAATAAACAACATATACAAATGATAAATAGTTAATAATATATATTAAATAGCATGTATAAATATCAAAACTATATATAAAAATTATATCAGAGGAATATAAACACTTCTTGGTGGCCCAGAATTTTGAAATAGGGCCCAAGCCCAACAAAGTAGAAGTCATGCTTGACTTGACATGAGGCGTGAGGACCAATAGTATTCGAATGTACAATGTACGTAGAAATCCCTGACTGAACGAAGTACTTCGGAAAATACCAGTTTCAAAATTCAAATGAAGAAACGGGGGAGATCAATCCGACCGTTGAGCTCAAAATCACTCATCACGCACCACTGAAATCACTTCACACACAAAGAAAGAAAGAAAAAGAAAGAAAGCAAAACGGAGAGGAAAAAGAAAACCAATTTGAAGAGAAAAAGGGGGATATTTTCCATTTGAATCTTAAGTTGAGAGTTAAATGATTCTGGGGAGAGAACAAAATCTGGAGATCTAAAAAGTTAAGAAGAAATGAGGAGGCATGGCTGGCAGCTGCCTCTTCACCCCCTTCAGGTTCGAAATTGGAATTAATTTTATCTCTTTGATATAATTAAGCTGTTTATTTTTTATGTTTGAGCGATTTTTTGCCTTTCCTCATTTCTGAGGTTCAGATTTGAATCCGTTCCCCAAAATATTTGTTGATTTCGTAACTTCATTGTATAGTAATTTAATACACTTTCGATTCGCAAAATTAGGCATGAATCCTCTCAAAATTTCAAAATTTTGCTGAATGTGTTATAGTTCAGTTAGGCTAAAACTAGTTTTATTTGATTATCTCACTATTTGCAAAAAAAAAATTGTGCTATACCAATACAGATGCCAACATCATATGCATGCAATTTCCACTTTTTCTGAGGTTATATTTGGAAATGCAAAGTTGATAATAATAAAGCCATTCCTATATTATTTACTGAGCTAACGTTTGAAATTAAAATTTTCAGTATGTAGGGGTTGCGGTGTTCATCTTTCTCATACTCAGCTTCTATGTTCTTCTTGGACCGTATGTTGGAAATCGGATTGCTGAAATTACCATTCTGACCCTATTTTCCTTTTCTGTAAGATCCGATTTTTTATAATTTTAAAAATGTTTTTTGTCTTAACTTTCATCCAATTAAATAAACTTCTGCTTTAAACACGTCATATCTTATAAACAAGAAATGCTAAAAAATCAAACACGCAATATTTAATGATAAAGTCATTTTTTGAAGGGCTTATACGCAAATTGATAGGTTACATTGACAACATAATCACAAAACATTAAGTACCTATTGGAATCCTGGAGATGTCACATTGATAAAATTACCATAAATCAATGACCTTTAATTATCTCTTTAAATTACATTTCTTTTTTTTTCTTTTTGCAATTTTCAGGCAGTTTCTGTTGCGGTTTTATACATAACCTGCACCGCAATAGACCCATCTGACAAATCAAGCGCAAAGAGACAAAAGAAGTCGAACAGAAAGCTCCCCAAATTGAACTACAAGAACATTTTGTCTCATGTTTTCACACGATTCTTCTGGCGAGTTGAGAACAAGCTGTTCAGCAAGTTCATAAGGAGGAGTTATTTGGAGCAGTGGAATTCGAATATTCAGCTGGATCCCTTGCTGCCTTTTCCTTTTGCGGAAACGAACGATTCTGTCTCGCCTTGCAAGAAAGATAATGAAATATCGTTTTGCGCACTTTGTGATTCTGAGGTAGAATTTTATTTAGTTTTCTTGTGGAGTTATGATATTTATAGTTTGGATTTTTGAAAGCTTTGTAGTTTATATCAGTCATGAGGATTCAAATCTCATTCTGGCTGATATGTTTTTAATTTTTTGTCAAATTTCGAAATTTAAACATGTAAAATTTCACACATAGTGGTTTTAGAAGTGTGTTATTTAAAAGATTTTTGTGAGTAGCCCAAAAAATTAAATAAATAATTGCAGGTGAAATTGAGGAGCAAGCATTGCAAAAGATGCAACCGTTGTGTAGATGGATTTGATCATCATTGCAGGGTAATAAAATAAGGGGAAAATAATTAATTAAATTTATTGTATTTAAATTAACTCTTCTAGTTTTACTGTAACAATATGATGAAATTTCTTTTATCTGTTTTGCAGTGGTTGAATAACTGCATTGGGAGGAAAAATTACACCGTCTTCATTCTTCTCATGATCTTTGTCTTATTAATGGTAAGATTAAATTATTTCCACTTAATTTTATCAAAAAAAAAAAAAAAAAACTATTTCATCTATTAACTAAGTCTCAATTAACCATGAAATTAGAACACAAGTCAACCCAACTAAATCTCAGAATCTAACACAAATTAATGATCCAATTTAATTATTACCCCTTTAAATGCCCCACTTAGTACTATAATTTTAAGTTCAAAGTCATGATAAATACTAATTTTTTTGTAATGTATAATGATGCAGCTAATTATTGAAGGAGGTACAGCACTAACAATATTTATACGATGCTTCATAAATTACAAAGGGATAAAGAGAGAAACAGAACAAAGGCTTCATTTTGTGTATCCCAAAGGAGTTCTTGCAACAGTATCTGTTAGTAC
Source organism: Juncus inflexus (assembly GCA_024447665.1). Lineage (NCBI taxonomy): Eukaryota > Viridiplantae > Streptophyta > Magnoliopsida > Poales > Juncaceae > Juncus > Juncus inflexus. The sequence continues at coordinate 4,095,639 of JAJHPC010000004.1, read as the reverse complement.
TACTGATTAAACCCTACTTTTATTCTAACATTATTGTTCTATTTAGAACCACCACAATTAATTAATACAATATTTCATAATATTTTTCTGTACAATAATGCAGATATTATTAGCAATATTTAATGGATATAGCACAGCAGCTCTCGGCCAACTTTTCTTCTTCCATATCATATTAATCAAGAAGGTACGGTCAAATTCTAAACTCTCAAAGCTAAATCATATCATATATATTTCCATTTTATTAATTTTAACTTTTTTCTTTTTATTTAATGAAGGGAATAAGAACATATGACTATATATTAGCGATGCGAGAGGAAGCGAATGCTTTCGGTGACCCATTTGAAGACCCGTTTGAGGATGATTCGGATTATTCATCTTCTGATGAGAGCACGGAATTCGATGAAAGTGAAAGGCAACATTGTTTATCGAGATTCTGCTGCGACAAAAATGAAGTCGACCAAGTAATAAATATTCTCATACAATTTTCCATTTAATTTAATTTATTTGGCATTCTTTTTTATGTAGAAAGGCCACAAATTCACTGTAAATGAGCTTCACCAAGTTATTTAAAATAATAATAATAAATAGGAAATTTTACTCTGATTAAATGTTTATTTGTTTTGAAAAAAAAAAATACTAATTATAAACTTTTTCAGTCCACAAGAAGATTATCAATTAAAGTTGAGAAAGAACCAACCAACAACAATACGCCAAACACGAATTACGACATAAATCCATGGAAATTGATAAAAATCAGCAAAGAGAAAGCATTAAATGCGGCCGAAAGAGCTAGAGAGAGAATGGGGTTGCTAAAACCACTTCCAAACGAGACAAAACAAGGCCTTAAAAACACCGAAATACCAATCTCACCGCAAACAGTAACAAAAAGCCGGTTTTCAAGCCCTAGAAGGAGATTTTCGGGATCTCCGAGCCCTAAACCGCAAAAATACCGAGCGAATTTTGACTTGAAACTTGTGGTAGTGTCGAAAGAAATGGAGAGTCATATTTCTAAACAAGTTCTTTGTTCTGTTTTGGCTAATGAAGGTGCTTCGCCAGCTTAATTTATTTATGTTTTTTGAAGTGTTGTGTAATATTCGTGTTTTATTAGAGGTGTGTGTAGTAATTTCTCAAACTTTGAGAATTAGCGGTGTGTTAGTTATGTGTTTATTTTGTTTATTTGTTGAAACGTCTGATATAGTTAAATTATGATAGTTGAGTGTTTTTCCTTCAAAAAAAAAATATGAATTATGAAATTACCAACTGTTTTAAAATTTTAGTGTTGCTACTAGCTTACTATAATTATTTATTATTGTTATTCCTATTATTATTATTATTACCATCATTTTTATTCTTATTACTATTACTATAATAATAATAATAATAATAATAATAATAATAATAATAATAATAATAATAATAATAAAAGCCGGTTATGGACTCGACCTGTTACGCCTGCTACACTGGACATGCTGTTCCTTGGATTTTTATTGGCTGTCGAGCTACAAATGACGGCACCTGAGTCATTGCCTGCATTAATAAAAAAAGGCCCAAATGCTTAGTACTTTCTTAAGCCCATAAGGAGGAAAAAACCAATATCACTTTAGTTTAGCCCAACATCCCAATATTATTATTATTATTATTATTATTATTATTATTATTATTATTATTGGGATGTTGGGCTAAACTAAAGGGATATTGGTCTTTTCCTCCTTATGGTCTCAAGAAAGTACTAAGCATTTGGGCCTTTTTGATTAATGCAGTCAATGACTCAGGTGTTGTGTAGCGTCATTTGTAGCTCGGCAGCCAATAAAAATCCAAGGAACAGCATGTCCAGTGTAGCAGGCGTAACAGGTCGAGTCCATAACCGGCTTTTAGCTCATTCTCATTGCCTCTCATTTCCTTCGCTATAAATCACAAGGATTTTACGAACAACAATATGGACAGGCGATTGTCATATGTTGGAAGTTGGAACTAAGTGAAGTATTGAAGATCCTAACCTGACTCCACAGAACAAACTTTGTGTTTGCTTCCGGCTCCAGTCGTATCTTTTCTTCAGTTACAATTGGGATGGGTACAGCGCGAGACCAACTTCTCCTATCTCTTCTCTTTCTCCTCCCGTGCCTCTTCCTTTTCCATTTGGGACAGCCATTGATGCCTGTCGAGCAAAAGAGTAATAATGGCGAATCCGTCTCACCGGCTGTAACTAAAGATGAGAGAGATACGATAAGTACGGAATTAACGGCGGAGGAAAACCAGGAGTTCGCCGGAAACTTCCCGACCCTGGACAGTATGCTTCAGTGGGCTATTGGTATGTTAATTTAACAGTTTTGTGCATTTTCTGTGATTCGCTGAACTTGTAAAAGGTGCAAAAGATGATACTTGATGAATGATTGGTCCAATTTTTTGTAGTCGAATTATTCGGTCTTAATTGAATGGTTGAGTTGGAAGATTGGTGGAAATGGGGAAGATAAAATCCCAAATCTGTTTTGGTTGTTTTTTTAATTCATTAAAGCAATTAGACTGAATTTTTCCTTATCAATTATTCATTTTTTTTTACTTTTTATATATATTTGATTAAGCTTCTTTCATTTTTCAATAATTAATATTATTGGTCTTTTGTACAAAGGTAATTCGGATCCGGCAAAGTTGAAGGAAAAAGCAGAAATTTTTCAGAAATTTTCTTCTGAAGAGCTTCTGAAGCGACAAGCAGAACTGAAGGTATAGCTTCTTATTTTTTTTAAATAGTTTCTTTCTCTCATGTAGTTCTAAGTCATTACTTGATTAGTTGATTAGTTTTCTTTATTTGTTTATTTTGTTATTTTTTTAGGAGTTAATGGAGATGATAACTATGCCTTCAGATACTGAAGTAATGAAGATATTAATCACTGATTTGAATAATTCTTCTGCTTCTCAGACAGACAGACAAAATGCTCTTAATAATCTCTTGATTTTAATTGAACAAACCGATGACCCACTTGGTAATTTTGTCAATTTTACCTTCATAAAGTAAATAATTCTCATTTTGTGGGTTTATTTATGAGGCTTCATAATGTTATTGTACTGTAAAAATTGCAGATTTGGAGAAGATGGGTGCTTTAGAACCGGTGATAAATCAGTTAGAAAATAGCGAGGCAGAAATACGTACAATTTCTGCTTTGATTCTTGGCAAAGTCTCTCAAAATGACGCCCTTGTTCAAAATCAAGTGAGTTTTGTACAGCTTTCATTACTAGGTTGACCATTTTTCAACCTTATTAAAATATTGGGAAATTTGTAAAAAAGCCCCTGCGTTATTGGAAAATGCAAAAACACCCTTGCATTATTGCAAAAAAAAAAAAACTAGTGTTGTGTTCATTACAATCTAACTCTGTGGTTTCCTGCTCTATTTATTTGAGGAAAAACATTTGTTATAGTTTGTTTTCTCTCTCTCTCTCTCTCTCTCTCTCTCTCTAGATCTTGACTTCTGGAGCAATGACAAGACTAATGAAAATGGTGAAGTCTAGTTATAAGGAAGAAGCGATTAAGGCTTTCTACACAATTTCTGCACTTTTGCAAAATAATGAAAATGGGCAGGAAATATTTTACAAGGAAGGAGGAAATATTCTGATTCAGGTATTTTTAATTTTACCAGAGTGTTTATACAATCTTGAAAATGAGATCTATTAAGTATAAATTCATAATAAATGAAAAAAAAAGAATTTGGATATATTTGTTAAACTGAGTGAATTTGAATATATTTTACGAGTCTTTATAGAATCTCTAAGATAAGATCCAGTAATTCATATTAAATGGAAAAAAAACAGCTGAATTTGAATATATCAGTTAAAACTGATATTAAAAAAATATGCGATGAATCCCTGTTTTTGACAAATTGGGCAGCGTAAAAAGTTGAATTTATCGGCTAAACTGTACTGATATAAAATAAATACATGAATTTCTATTTTTCTTGAGTAGGATCTTATAACAGACTCTAGCACAAATTCAAGACTCCAAAAGAAAGCTGTGGTTTTACTGACTGATTTGGCGGATTTTCAAACGACAAAGAATTCAAAGGATATTAATGGGAATAAGTTTGTGATTCCTTTCTTGAGCGACAAGTCTTTTCTCAAGTCATTGATTAATTTACTGACAAATTCGGATCTCGATTTACAAGAAAAGGTACATTTCGGCCCCTTTAAAACTCAATATATCATGTATAGCCATGAAAAACGAGATAAATCACTTATCGGCATACTCATTCAAAATAAATATCATTCTTACATTCACCTATACCATGGAGCATAATTAAAGTATAACTGATATTTTGAGTGTTTTTACCAAAGCATGAATTTTTCCCTTTTTACTTAATTTAATTAAATTTTGCATGCCATAAATTACAGATTGTTGGTATTGGAGATGTAAAACAACAATCTCTAGAAAAAACAAATCACCACTTGAAGGACCATTTATTTACTTTTTTTAAGGAAAAGGAAGGTAAAAAAAAAAAAAAAAAAAACATTTGTTTATATAGGTATTGATGAGCATAAGGAGCCTACTGCAATTAGATTCAACAGTAAATTTTGAGGAGCTCTCCAGTCTGGACCAAGTACTGGAAAGGATGAAGATTCAACTGGAGATGATTGCGTCAGATGAGGATCAGCTTGACTACGTACGAGATGTTGAGATTCTACGAAAAGAAGTTCAGACTGTATTTCGTCAGAAACTTGAATTGGTAAGTCTCTATTCTTTGTGCTCAATTAGGGTTTTACTTTTACATTATGTTAACAATTGCAATTTCTTCTATTATGCTTTATATTTTCGAAATTACGGGTATTGTTGGTAACCCTCTACTGGTATTTACCATCATTGTGCTGGTAATTTTTTATGAAATTATGGCAAATTTTTTTTGAAAATAAAATTCTGGTAAACTAAAAGTAGAAATATCTTTTTGTTGTCTAATTTTGTTTATCATTTTTGAATGATAATGCAGGTGCAAGTGACTCCATCGTGACATGTTGACTCACCATTTATATTGTTATCTTTTTTTGTGCGATAATCCATGTTACTGTGCCTGAGTTTTCACAAATTTGTTGATGATGTAGACTAATAGAACAATGTTTTTCTTTTCTCAGTTTATTTAGTTTTTGTAATAGGAATAATGCTTAGAGGGTTACGAGCAATACCCGTGATGTGTTCTTGAGAGTTCTATTTAGTGTAGCCTATAGGGAAAATGGAAAACACATCGGTTTGGCTTGCAATATGTTCTTTTTTATTGTTATGCATCACTGCTCCAAATCATATAGATTATCTTAGATATTTATGAACTACTTTTGGATAAATTTAAATATATGTTTTGTTGGCATATGCTTGTTCGACAACAAGTGAAATAATACAAGAATGAAATAAGAATGGAAAAGTGGAACAAGGTAAAATATATTGTTTTTAAAAATATTATGTACTTTTATACTGTTTTTTTTTAATTCGGGGGAGGTCATACATCTCTCACCAATTTTTTTTTTTTTAAAAAAAAAAAATCCAAAATTCTCCGGAACTTGAATTTATGATCTTTCCAAAGTTTAATGATGACTATGGTTTGAGGCTAGCAAATTTTTACTATATAAACTATTTTTTGTTTGTATGTATTATCATTAGACATTTTATACATTATCTTTGATCAATATATACTATTTAAATATAAACAGATGACCATCATGCAACGGTATATGAGGTCTTCAGAATTAATGACTTCGTCTCAGCTCTCATAGGGGCATAATGAATTGATGACCATTTACCTGACTTTGTCTTTAGAATTAATGATCATCTACATGCCACCGGTTCATAATAAACCCTCAGACTTACAAATCACGCCTAGTTATCGAATTCAATGATGTGTTCTTCTTACACGTAACAATAAAATTAATATTAATATTAATATAAATAATAATTTCATCTTCTTCAGAGGTCCGAATCGTAAGTCCACGCACGGCTCCCCTCTCCCTCTTTCCTTTCACAGAATCACAGAGAGAGAACAAAGCGAAGAAAAAAGCATGGAAGCAGTCTTCTCTCTTTCCCCCTTCATTCCCACACCCACTTCCCTCCGCCGCTCTTTCCGCCCGACCACCGGGCGCAAATGGAGACGAACGGTCGTGTCAGCGACGGCCGGAAATGGAATGGGAGGGAAGAAGCAGAAGGCGACGGTGGGAGGCGTGGGGATAAGCGGCGGAACTGGAGGCGTGCCGACCACTAATTATGTGGTTCCGCTGGACAAGACCTCCAGTGGAATAACGAGGCCTTTGGTGGAGATTCTGAGGGATCTGAATAAACGGGTGCCTGATAATATTCTGAAACGTGATCAGACCTCGGTTCCATGGTAAGTTTTCTCTATTTGTTTTCTTTGTTTTTGTTACTGTTAAAAAATAGTTTTGTTTATATGCATGAATTGCTGGATGAATATTGGTTTTGATTAAGCACTGCCAGTATAATTTTGCGGTGAGAAGTGATGATTAAGTCCGTATTTGATAAAATCATTTGATTTTCTTCAGTTATTATTACTTGATTTTTAAGTTCTAATAAAGTCTTTTTGTATTGCATGTTTCATTTTCTTATGTTTCAATGGATTGGTTGCTTAATTTTGGTGAACAAATTATAAAAAGAGGGCCTAGGTGAAATTTGGAAAAAATGGGAGCTTTTAATAATCATTTACGTGGCCTTTTTTAATATTTTTTCACACTTGTCGATTCCTCATGTCTTCAGACTTTTTACCGTTTCTTTAATAGACTTTTGGAAAAGAAACCTCTTTATTTACTAGGTCAATTGTTCCTTATTGTTTGAATGATCAAATTTAGTAGATGACTAGGCCCGATTTGGTGGGTGAAATTTTGTTGTTCCTCCATGGTTAGGAATACAATTTAATTACAACAATGGAAAATCATTGAGAAATAAGATTAGTCTTTCATTGTAAACCTATGTACCTTACGATTCTCTTTATTTTTTTGTATGATTTTTTTTGTTTTATTAGCCTCTTTCTTGTTTATTTATTTTTTACTTTTCTTTTATAAAAAACGACTTAAGTATACCTGTTATATTTTATTGAAATGTGATGATTGTATGGTATCTTTTGTGATGCATACTCACATGCTTTTATGATGCAATGGAATATTTATAATTGTTTTTTTTTTCTTCAAAACCATTCTTAATTTGGAGATATTTTTTTATTTTGTAGGTATCATGCCAATAGAATGCTCAGCTTTTATGCCCCAGGTTTCTCTCTCCCCTCTCTCTCTCTAAAAGAAAAAACTTTTTAATTTTGTACGTAATATTAGGCTGGTGTTTATACTGTGAAGTAACTTGTTACGAATAAATTATATTGTTACGAACCAACCTAATTTAGTTTGTTGACGATATATTTCTGCTAGAACATTTCTCTCTCGAATTAGTGTCTTTGAGAAATTAGTTTCTTTTGTGCGAAATATGATTCAATACTTCGGTTCATATATTTCTGCTAGAACATTTCTCAAATGCATGTACAGTCCCTTTATTCGTCAAGGCACAGACCAACAATTAACAATTACTCAATTGAATTATGGTGCAGGATTATGTGCCAGCTGGTATTGTGCCAGTTCCAATTTGATCCTTTAAAAAAAAAAAATAATTTAGTGTTTTTCTTGCTAGTTTTGGTTCCTATTAGTGTATAACTGCATTATTCAAGGTAAATTGATTTGTGGATAAGTTGAGTCAAGTTGTTGGTATGTCAGAGTTATGATTTGAGTCATTTGACATGTGCAAGTTATAAAAAAAGGATCAAATTAGGTGTAAATGCGCAATGAATGGAGGCCCAATTGACTTGAATAGAAAACAAATTTTCAATTCAAGAAATATTCCCCACATGACAGATTGGTATCATGCCATCTTTTGTGTTTGCATGAACAAAATCCAACCTAAGAATAGGACTAAAATGCCACAAATACAATTCAATTGACCAAATTAATGTATTTCTAAGTTGGGGAACATTAATACGATATTTCAGACTTAGAACCATTAATGTAATGTATTTATTTATTTTTTTAAATTGAATACTAAAATACAACAAAACACAGGATGGTGTGGCGAAGTGCGTGATGTTATATATTCTGAGACGGGTCTCGTTACAGTAGTTTATCGCATCATTATACATGGAAATGATGGAGAGGTACTTCTCTATTACCATTCTTTTTTCTTTTCATTTTTTAGTCATATTTCCTCAGATAAAACTTTAGAAATACCCTTCTTTCCTTTTCCTTTAGTATTTTGTGTCCAATATACCCAAACAACTTATGATTGTCGGTCCATTTTTGAGAAGATGTGAAACAAGGTAGTTAAATAATATTATGGACATGCTTTTCAGGGGTATATGGGATATTTTCAATTTTACAGTGATACGAACGATATTTCAGAAATTCCTTTAATCATAAGATTATTCCAAAAAATAACTCTTGCTAACGTGTATTCCATAAAAAAAATTACTCTTATCATGTTATGTATATATACATCATCAAAATCATGCTATTATTTAGAAACTCATTTTAAGAAAAAATAAAAATATTTCAGGCGCACAGAGAGGCGACAGGCACATTTTCTGTGAAAAACGGGCTGATTGATGAAGCGGTTGCATTGGCCGAAGAATCGGCTTTTGTGAAAGCGTGTGCTCGCTTCGGATTCGGCTTGTACCTCTACCACCATGATGAGTTCCCCTAGATTATTATTGTTATTATTCCCTTTTGATGTTGAAAGGTCTTTTTTGGGTAGTTTCTTTAATATATTTTTGGTGTTTTGGAAATTTTCTAGTGATGGTTAAAGTTATTGTATTAAATTGATATGGACCGCCGCGATTGGAATAGTGTGGTCTTTTTTTTGTTTGGATGTAAATATTTGTGAAGTTGTTTTCTTGTGTTAATTATCTTCGTATTTCATTAATGAGTCTTAGTCTAGATAATAAATTAGTATCATGGGTCCATCAAAAGACATATCAACATATATCATAAAGCAGCATTCATGTATAATAAAATGATACATATTATAAATAAATTAATATACAAGAAATAAATGGTACATACAAATAATAAAACAGTAAAATATATATTAATATAATACGTATAATTACTAAGATACAATCATATAACGTTTACATACTACATACACGAAGGATGTAACAAACAGTGCATCATGATTAGCCAGGTATCAAAATCTATTTCGTAAGAAAAAAGCCCACAATCGTCCGGTCCGAACCAACTTACGAACTGAGACGACCAGTTTGGAGAAACGGAGAGTTGAGAAACGCAATAAAACGACAATAAAAGCGGCGGCGCGAAAAAAAGGAGGGAAAAGAAAAGCAGGAAACCAGCAGTGCAGTCCCACTAGTGCTCAGGAAGAAAGAGAAGAGAAGAGAAGGGAGAGAGAGAGCGCTTCGAGATCCGTGCTGCCTACATCTGTAAGAACGAGGGAGCTTCGAGATTCGTGCTGCCTACAACTGTGAGAAACAGAAGCTAGATCTAGCCGCCGTACGGAAGAGGAGCCTTCGTGGTTTGATAGTTGGGAGTGAAGATGGAGGAAGTGAAGCAGGTGAGTGGTAAGCAAGGTGCGGACGCCGGCGGCGAAATGGAGGCCAGGCTTCTCCACCATTGCCAGGTATTTTGTTGGCTTCTTTGTTCTTCTTTCTTCAGTGTGCCTCGTTTTTGGTTTGGTTTTGTTTCCTGACATTGTTGGGGTAGGTCTTACTTTAAGAGATAATTGGTCAGGTTTTAGGAGTTCTGATTTTTTTGGGAGGTTTATGTAATTTGGTCACTTTCTAGATCTTTACTCTGTTTTCTTTTACTATTACTATTAACTTTTATTATAGTTATTTTTTATTAATTTAATATTAGTGTTATTACTATTGCTATTAGTTTTGAAAATTGTTAAAATCGAGGGAAAATTGAGGCTACAATTGGGGATTTCTGTACCATAGGAATACTTTGCCAATTTGAGTTGCTGTGATTTTATTTAATGTGTTTTTTATCCAATGTATACAGGTCAAGTTAGGGTTAGATAAGAGCTTGACTTCACAAGTCATGATACTATTTAATCAGACCAAGCATGTGGCACTTGCAAGCATGTCTACTTTTGGAAGCAAATCGGTAAATAAGATAAAACTCTTTCTCAATTATTTGTTCACAAAAAAATAGTTTTCTCAATTTTCTTATGATTAATTCTCGAACTGGTTTATATTCATACAATTATGCAGACTGAAGAGATAGAGATATATTGGTGCGCGTTTATTTTGTACTGCGCGTCAAAATTAAGCAAAGGGAGCTCAAAGGAAGAGAGAGAAAGTCAAACTGGGATAACACTTTGTCAGATTCTGAGGGCATTTAAGCTCAAGTAAAAAAAAATCTTCTCTTTTTTTCTCCCCCCTTTATTTACCGTCTTTTTATTTCGAACTCTTTAATAATAAGTTTGAGTTTGCCGAAATTCTTATATTTATCTCCAGATAATTTATGTGACAATTGTACCCCTAGTTTTTCGCATAGAAATATGAAATTTACTCATTTTATTTCTATTTTATGAATTTGTAGCATCATAGATTTTTTCAAGGAGGTCCCTCAATTTTGTATAAAAGCTGGATGTAGTTTAACTGGACTCTACGGTTCCAGTTGGGAGAAGAGACTTGAGGTATATTTTTTTCTTTATTATTTCATAAAAAAATGATACCATATATTTTAACTGGAAATATGATGTATTTATTTATACCACTAATAATCTACTCACATCTCCCCCCTTTTTGTTTTAATTATAGCTCAATGAGATGCAAGCCAATGTTGTCCATTTGAGCCTCTTGAGCAGGTAATTTTTATCAAGTTGCTAAAAGTAAAACCTTCAAGAAAATATTAAGATAAAAATACAAACAACAATCTATATATTCAGTATTCTAAACTAAACAAAATATCATTTCATAAAATAACAATATTTCTTAATTATTTCATAAAAAAATTTACATTCGCACGCTTTTGTGATCATATTTTATTTACAGGTACTACAGGCGTGCTTACCAAGAACTATTCATCACAAAAGAGACGAGCTGTACCAAAAACGAATCAGTACCGGTACCGGATCGGTACCGGTTTGGCTGGCTTCTATTTTTGGCATTACGTGTTCATGCTTTTGGTCGGCACAAGGACCTTGTTACTTCCACAAATGGACTTGTTTCTGTTTTGGTCCGTCTTTTTCTTAAGAAATTTTCATGCATAAATCTCATCTAAATAATTAATATAATATAAATCTTGTTTGAATTGACTATATGTAGGCTGTGCTCATAATACACATGCCACCTCATTTGAGAAACTTTAGCTTTCGCGACACCTCTCTTTTCGGTACAATACTTAAAAGTTTGGAATTAGTAATTAATAATTCTCCCTTGATTATTTTGGTAATGTACTTGCGTTTTTGGTTATGCTAATCTGATTATTTGTTCAGCTAAAAGATCAGAAACGGGCGTGAATTTAATTTCTTCTCTATGCAATAAATATCACACGTCAGAAGATGAACTGACAGATGCATTAGAAAAGACTAACAAACTCATCACAGATCTTCTGAAGAAAAATTCGTGCCCTATTTCTAATTTCCCTGAGGAATTACTTAATTTCATTAATCCAGGTATAAATTATAAAAGAAACATCATATTTTGTCTTACCCAATTGAACATCACAATTCATACTTTGTATTTTGAAATTTTCCCCTTTCAACAGACGGGTTGAGGTATTTTGAGGATTTGCTTGAGGAAAAATCACTAAGTGAGAGTTTAAAACTGTTGGAAAATGAGTATGTTGATGCGATAAATTCAAAAGGGGAAATAGATGAGCGTGTTTTTGTAAATGAGGAAAATAGTCTGCTCGGTTCCGGCAGCTTATCTGGCGGCGCCGTTCATCTTTCCGGCTCAAAGGTATCTATTTTTATTTTAGTTTATTGTATATTAAGTTTCATGTTATTTCTTTTTTCTATATTTGTACCATCATATGATATATTCTTTCAGCCGTTACTTTATGTTTATATTTTGCTGAAATATAATGATTTCCAAAAGTTACGAAATTTAGTCTGCAACATAACAAAATGATATAGTTTTCATCCGTTCAGTTGAAAATTGACTAATAAAATATTAACTATACATAAAATGCAGCGATTGCATGACACGCAAGGGTCATCAATACCCAAATCCATAACAAGCCCAATTTCCCCCTCGCGCGGGCCAATCACAAGCTGCCACCTGTCCACTCCTGTCAGCACGACCCTCACAACCGCCAGGTGGCTGCGCTCCACCGTCTCCCCTCTCTCTCCTTTTCCCTCTCAAACCCTCCTTAAATTCTTCTCTCTTTCCTCAAATGACCAAAACGCCCTTGCCTCTGAAATCCCTCATCGTGCTAAAATAATACTCGGCGCGATTTTCACCACGACGAGTCAGATTGATTCAATCTGGGCCGAACAGAGGAAAACCGAAACCCTGAAATTGTACTACCGTGTTTTGGAATCCATGTGTTCACACGAGTCAAACATACAGAATTCACAAAAGGGCAAAACTGTAAATCTCTCGCCTCTTTTATCCAACGAGAGATTCCACCGTTGCATGCTGGCCTGTTCAGCTGAGCTCGTACTTGCTACTCACAAAACTGTAAATATGCTGTTTCCTTTAGTTTTGGAAAAAACTGGAATTACGGGATTTGATTTGTCTAAAATAATCGAAGGCTTTGTGAGGCACGAAGAGACTTTGCCTAGAGAGTTAAAGAGGCATTTGAACAGTTTGGAAGAGAAGCTTCTAGAAAGTCTCTCTTGGGAAAAAGGCTCCAATTTGTATAACTCTTTGATTGTGGCTAGACCGGTTTTGCAAGAGGAGATTCAGAGGCTTGGTTTGCTTGCTGAGCCGATGCCTTCTCTTGATTCTATTGCGGCCAATCAGAACTTGACACATGGCGGTCTGCCTCCACTTCCATTTCCTAAGCTTGAAAACTTGACTGGTAAGTTTTCCTTTCTTTCAGGAAAAAACTTGAAAACTGGCCTTAACTGGAACCTAATAAAATCAAGTCTTGTAATATTTGCAAATCCTTTTTTAGATCAAAATGTGAGATCTCCAAAGAGGCCACGTGTTGAACTGAGATTGGCTGATCAAAGCTCGTTCAGATCGCCGGTAAAGGAGCAGTTAAACATGGCTTTCAGCCCCCTCAAGTCAAAGCTCTTTCACCTTCAGTCTTCTTTCGCAAGGTAGGATTTAGGGTTTAGGATTCTGGGTTCACAATCTCAAATTCCACTATAATTTTGATGATCCAGTATGCACTTATAATTTTTATGATCCTTATAATTTTGTGATGATTATTTGTATCTTCTGTTCATTTTCTTTTTTTGTTTCTTGTGTACTGAAATAAAATGACGATTGAGGATATTTGAGGCTTCATTGCAGTTTTCAAAACTTTTTAATAATAATAATAATAATAATAATAATAATAAAATTTTCTATACAATTGTAGTCCAACAAGAATAATTCCAGCAGGAGGAGGCCAAACTGGCGCAGATACTGGGATCGAAATGTTCTTTAACAAAGTAAACTTTTTCTGTATCCATTTTGTGCTTAATAATTTCATTTAATTATTAAATACTTATTTATTTTTGGGAATGTAGGTAACTAAGTTAGCAGCAATAAGAATAAAAGCGATGTGTGAAAGAATGGGGCTACAACAGGACGTAACAGAGCGAGTTTATTCCCTTTTACAACTGATCCTCTCTCAACAGACTTATCTTTTCTTTAATCGCCACATTGACCAGATTATTCTATGCTCCATTTATGCCGTCTGTAAGGTATAGTTTTAATACCAAAATTTTATACCTCTCAAATATAAAAACATAAAATTTTCTTGTAATAATGTTGGCTTATGTGATGTGCAGATATCTCAAATGAGCCTGACATTTAAGGAGATAATTTTGAACTACAGGAAGCAACCGCAATGTAAAACTCAGGTTTTCCGTAGCGTCTTTGTTCATTGGCCTTCTAGAAGCCAAAATGGGGTATGCATTTTTTATGTTATTTTTCACCTTTTTACATATATAACCTTGTAAAACTATTATCTTTCTTCCCGACAACTAATAAATAAAATACTTTTTTTGGAAAAAAAAAAAACAGAAAACAGGGGAGGACTATGTAGATATAATAACATTCTACAATGAGGTGTTCATTCCAGCTGTCAAGCCTTTATTGGTCGATCTGGGCCCGACTCAGAAAAATAAAAAGTCTGACGGAGGAAAAAGTACAGCTGACGGTACATATTCTATTTTGCCTTTCCGTTTGGTATTTCAACTTAAATTTGCGACTCTCTCTCTGTCTACTAAACCCTAATTCTCTCTCTAAAAAAATAGGAAAATTTCCAGGATCTCCGAGAGTTTCAAAATTTCCGAATCTGCCCGACATGTCGCCAAAGAAAGTATCGGCCGCCCATAATGTTTATGTTTCCCCTCTTCGTTCGTCCAAGGTTTGTTTATTTTATTTTATTTTGTACTCTTTTTGTTTTATTCGGTAAAAAGAAAAAACTTACCGATTTGTATTTTTTTATTTAAGATGGATTCGTTGCTTTCGCCGAGCTCAAAAAGTTACTATGCGTGCGTGGGAGAGAGCACTCATGCGTATCAGAGCCCTTCCAAGGATTTAACGGCTATTAATAACCGTCTTAATTGGTACGTTAATAATAAACTTCAATCTCGATTTGAATTTTAGATAAACGTAGCAATTAATACGCCACCAAATAAAGAAAATAAATTATGCTTAGCATTTTCCTTCGAATTGAAGACCAAAGTTCGTAACCATTAAATTTTAGTGAAATTTGCAAAGAAGCCCATGGATTATTAAAAATTGGAAAAAAGATCCTGCATTCTTAAGAAAATAAAAAGTCAATCCCTACCGTTACTATTAATAACATCAATTCAAAATAGATTAAGTGGATTAATTTAATAGTGTTAGATGTGAAGAAAATTCATGGTAGGGAGTATTTTTCGACTTTCTCACATGGTCATTTTTACAATTTTTAATAATCCAAGGGCTCTTTTTGCAATTTTCCGTTAAATTTTTTGTAACCTTATATATATGTTATTACAGTGGGAGAAAAGTCAATGAGAAATTGAACTTCGACATGGTGAGTGATTCGGTTGTAGCGGGCAGTTTCGGCTCCCAAAATGGGCTCATTAAGGTCAAGTGTGAACAGACCGATTCGTAAAACAAACTAGTTGACATTTCAGTATTCCTTGTACATTATTTGTCTTTTGTTTTATCTTGTGAGAACGTGTATGGTAATTGTATAGAATTGTTGGTTTAAGATTGTAGAGAATAGAGTAGATTGAGTGGATTAGCTTGACTTGCTGAGGATCAACTCAATCTGCTCTGTTTTCTACAATTTAAACCTACAATTCTGTACAGTTGTCATATATGTTATGGCTTTGGTTCTTTTGCTAAGAAGGCAAGTCTTTTTTTTTTTTTTTTTTTTTTTTGCCTTTGGGGAGTTAGTAAAGTGTGAGCGGTGTAGTTTTAGGATTTTATTTTATTTTTTATTTATTTTTAGATGGCAAGCATGCTGCTCCTTTGAACTCCCTTTTTCTTATTATTTTATTTTGTTGAATATGACCTCCCCTAAGTCTTAACTAATTATTAACTTTTATGTTTTAAGACGGTGTTTATATGGTTGATATATATTGAGGTTCTGTATATTGACTTGCCGGATAAATCTGAAGTGCTGATAAATTATGTATGCATAACCACTTTCGTTTAATGTTCAATTGATAGAACCAGAAAACTCTGAAGATTTGCATCTAACAAACATATGCTCCGAAAAATGCACCATTACTCGAACTGTCCTATCATTTCACATTATACCGCCTTATTTATATTATATGATACTATTAAAGGAGGAAAAAATTACATTCATGGCTGTCACACTATCTATGTACAATGTATCATGGATCAATAATAATTAGTATCTATTATTATCCTCTCATCTCCGTGATACTACTCTCATTAAGCTGCCACAAACTCATAACCCTTCATGTGGTAGCGGTACATGCGGTACATCCGGCAAAAGCTTCTGCTGATGATGTAAATCAGAACTAAACACACTATGAGCAGCAATGCGCAACTCTTAACTGTCGCCTCAATGCAGCCTGTGTTGTTTCACCCGATTTTCACGTAAATAAGAGGAAAATAAGTAGTTATTTACCAGAATTAATAAAATTCAGAAACCAAATGTCTGGAAACAAGCAATGGTTTCAGAAATCTTTTATTTTTAAGTTCCTGAAGTGAGGACTATTTTGTAAGATAAAATTCAGAAACCAAATGTCTGGAAACAAGCAATGGTTTCAGAAATCTTTTATTTTTAAGTTCCTGAAGTGAGGACTATTTTGTAAGAAATAAAAGTAAAATTGGTGCATGTGAGGTATGAATTAATCCACGACATCTTGTATCACAACTAAATACTCAACCAGTAGCTATGTAACTATGGTTTTTGGAAACTTGCACTATCCAAATCAAGTCTTTCTATACTTTTAGAGCAGGTAATATGTGTGTGAGAGAGATCTTACCAGATATAAGAAAGTTAAAGCACACCATATTCCTTGGAGGAGGTGGGAGAGGGTCAACCGGTACCTCATCGGCCACCAAAATGTAGAAGAGACACATAACACCAGTATGCATTTCTGTGCTATTGTAGCTGGAAACAACGGTTACGGTTTCTCCGTCTGAGATCTTGACCGAGCCGGGTTTAGGGTAACAGGTCGACATACCAACTATGTAGTTTGCTTCATTTCCCGCCTCTGTTCCATTTCCGTAACTCGGAATCGAATCGCATAGAAGCCTTCCGTCCTAATTGATGTTGAAAAACAGAAATTTATCATATTAATTGGAAAATTGATCAAGTTACACATTTTAATCAAATTTTGTGCATGTATTGTTTAGAGGTAATGTATTTTATATGAAATCGGTGCAAATTTGAAGTCGTTGGGAGTAACAGTATGAGCATAAACATAAAACAATTGAAAAATGAGAAGAGGAGGGAAGAAAGTAATTGCTTTAGATTCACCTCGCCGTACAACCAAGAGCCTGCACCACCAGAATGCTGGTGGGCCACACCATAAACTACATAACCGCCACGTGGCATCGTCAATCTTGCAATCTTTGAATCAATGCAATCACCATTCATCTTTTTTTCAGAGTCGCATTCCTTCACCTCATACTCCACCTATGTATGTATATGCACAATATTAAATGCTTAACAAAAGCGGCCATAAAAAAGAACCAGAAATTTGCAAAAAAAAAAAAGCACATGAATTATCCTTAAATTGGAAAAAAACCCCTGCATTATTGAAAATTGCAAAGACAAACGTCTTTAATATTGACGCAAACCAAAGTTTGAATGTTTTTAAAATAGAGAGGCTTTTTTGCAATTTAGGGATAATACAGAAGGAGTTTTCTTCGCAAATTTCCTTAAATGAACTCTTTTTTTCCAAGAATGATGTTTTTTATAGTAATGATCTATTTTTCTTTTCAACTTACCTTGCAGCTGGAGTGGGAATGTTTGTTGAGTCCTTCATCAGACGGCGGCAAACCAGTGTCAGTAACATCAAGTATGTAGACCTTGACGGGTACAATGTGAGGCGCCCAATCGACCCACTTGACCGTATACCTCAAGAAAAGCTTCTTCATAACACTCTGAAACCCTTCCTTCAGCTTGCACTGTGTCTGATCGTAGCAACAGTACAATCCGCCTGTGTAGTTAGCCGGAATCTCATCACCATACTCATCTATCGTCACGTTGTACAATCCACATCTGAAGTTACAGTTTTCAAGATGAAAAATTGCAATTAATCATCAATTTACCCTCCAATCTTCAATAAGATTTTTTTTTTTTTGAGGTAGAAATAAGAATTTTTTTATAAAAGAAGAAAAGATAATAATAAAAAATTAAATGCCAAAAAAGTAGTCAAGCCTTACCTACATTCAGTGCAACCCAACCGATCAGTGACACCTCGCGTATCAATCGCATGAACATTCATCACCCATCTCTCCTCATATCCAGCCGGAACCAATTCCGGATCTCCAACCTCTATTCCATACGGGTCAGGGACCCATGTGTCAGTCTTTCGGGTCTCCGACCCGAGCCCGTAATACTGGCCCAAAGTATTCTTACACAACCCAGAATTAGTCACTAAGATTATTTTAGATAAATCAAGTTCATCACTTCGAACCGGTTCCGGTCCTTTGAGCCCGTAATATCTTTCGACGACCCAATGGTGGAGGTATGTTTCGTGAAGCGGTACCGGGTTCGAATGCTCGTCAATGACCTCAGCGTCGAAGCTTTTTAAGAAGATGTGGCCTTTTGGAAAGGGGATGTCGAAGAAGAATTTGTTGGCGACTGAGCCTGGTTTGAGATGGAAAGGAGGGGAGAGGAAAGTTTCGGTTCTTACTCCTGCGTGGTTTGAACTGAAGGCGGTGGTGGTGTACTGAAGAAGAAGAAGAAGAAGTAAGGAGAGGAGGACCGAAACGAGCTCCTTTTGCATTTTGGATACTGTCAAAATTAAGAAAGATTATTTTGAGAAGAGTGAATTAGGATACTAGAGAAAAAAACATGCCAAATAATGGATGTAAGTATGAAATGGCAATTGGCACAGAATGTATAAGTATATAAGTACTGAATGCCAAAAAAATGCAGACTAAATTGCAATCTTGTAGTATTAATCTTGACATGCTTAAAATAAAATCACTAAAAATATATTATATATGATACATGCATAATAAGGAGCGCACTGATAGCTGATTTGATATATAACAGCTTATGATATATTCCATATATTCGGATGCGTTGGGGGCACTATTTCGCAAGCAATATCAATCAGATATTGGAAGAAATAAAGTAATAATTAAGTTTCAAGAAATGGGAGAAGTATATTAGCTCCTCTTTTATCAGAGAATTAAATTAACACCTTGAATTCTTGATAGTATCACCTTATTCTTAATTTTATTCTCAGAATTACCAGCTAAATAATCTTTTTTTATACAAATATTAAACATTGGAACAGCAACAATCTATTGAGACGTTTCAGAACTATATAAAGCACGCAAAATCTCTAGAATTTCTCTTCACTGGTTCTAGTTCAACTCACGAAATTCTTCAAAAATTACAAATAAAACTAGTAGAAAAACGAAATAATTTGGTAAAGAAAAAGAAGAAGCTAGCAACAAAAAATTGTTAGATGGAAAAATCTAACAAATTATTAAAATTATTGAGAGGAATCTAACCTTTTTTTCTCAATTGGGATGAACAAGACGCAAGGTGTGAACAAGAAGATTTGAGTAGGCGCAAGTGTGCAACTCCAATCACTGTTCTCTAACTTCTCTTTATACTAAAGAGTTGAACCGTGTAACAAGAAAATTTTGAAATATTCAAGCTTTTTTATACTCCACCGAATTGGTACACACATTACAATTGAATATGTTACCCACACAAACTCAACACTTGAATTACTCCTAAATGACTTTATTAAGTCACTTTTAAATATAGATAGACAGTTAAAAAAAATCGAAGTGATTGTTTGTAATATAAACTAAAGAATATCTTATATAAGAGTATTGTGAAATGTCGAGATTTATATATATATAGCATTCTAGATCCTAGATCTAGTATGATGGTCGAATTTTCATATTTCAATCCATGTTATTGTTTATTGTGACACACACATACAATGATTATGCATTATAATCTTTTGACTTCACATAATTAAAAAAAAAAAGATAAGTATCATATTTATTATCTAGCATTATGTCTAATGCAAATTCAATGAATTATAAATCTTAAATATGAGAACTCAAAATATTTGTTATTGTCGGTATTTTTCGTATGATATCTATAATAATCATCACATAATGGTTTAATTAGATTGTATTCTTTAGTCATGCTTAGGATACTTCAACACATGTATCGCATGTTACCTTACACTCCTGATTATACTAACATCACATAATAAAATAATTTTTAATTATATCAAACAATATATGACAATAATAAAATATTATATAATTTATATTAAAATAATATATGCCAAATAATATGGAGTTACATAATAAAAAACTAAATAATAAATTGGACCAAAATAGCCACGTTTGCAACATAAATTAATGGTGTGTCTGGTTGAATTACTGAATTTATGGGAACAAGGTTGGCGTGACCTAAAAATTTGTTTCCAAAATAAATGATATGATAGACTTGGAAAGGGGTGGTTTGTTTCTAGACAAGGATTGCTGAGATTACGCAAGAGCTTGCGTCATTCAGCAGAGAACTAAGAACTTCCTTCTATTTATGTTTTATGACTTAAGTTTGAAATGTGTGACCGTGTCAACTGTAAGCATGGAATCAGAATGTTTATATTTGGCTAAATTAATTATGTCAAGGTTACTCATAAATAGAAAGACACAGGTGTAATAATTTTGTGTCTAATAAATTAATGATCGTACAGAAAATTACAATCGCGAAAATAAGAGAGGATTCAATTAAAGAAAGATAGAAAAAATTTTTTTTTTTTTTTTGACAATAGCCCGTTTGAGTTCTCATCCGACATTTGAGTACAGAAAATTACATTAATAAATTACAACAAAAAATCACTCTCTCAAAGTCAAACACACCTCATACTAAACCAACCACACCTCATTACATTCACCCCTTCCGGAAACTAACAAACAATCAATCATATGTACACCCACTAATCTCCAACAAACCCAAACTAATTCTCGTACCGAAAATGCGAAAATCAATACAATTATCGGCCCGACATGAGATTTGCGAGACCGGGATTGTTGTCGAATAAAGAGCCAATGTCCCAAAACTCACTAGCAGACGAAAGAGTCATCAAAGCCACCACTACCGATCTCATGCTCGGCCTCACCCGTGGCTCATCTTGAGTGCATGCTTTCGCCAACTGTGCCAACTGTTAAAAATAAATAAATAAATAAATAAATAAGAAAATGTATTAAAAAATGCCTCAATGTTTACTTTGAAGTGTTTCCATCATAGAAAATGTATAAAAAATAACAAATAAATAAAAAAGCAAATGTACTAAAAAAATAACTCTTCTTTAGATTTACTAATTTGTTCAGACTGTACTGTATAGTTTGCTTTTGTTTATTTTGTATAATTTTTCATCTGACAATTTTTTTGCAAATTTCATTTGAACAAATATTATGTAAAATTACATAATCATAAAGTTAGCCAATTTTAATAAATAAATAATGGAATTAAGCGAAATTTTCTTATAATTTTATGCATATATTTTTTAGAAGAAATATATTGTAAAATTAGATAATCATAAAACTGGCCATGTTTTTTTTATTAAAAAAGAATGGAAAAAAGAGACCTTGAAAACAGAGTCAATAGGATAGTTGTCACCAAGCTTAGGATCAATAATTTTCCTGAGGCTCTCCTTCGGATCCGGCTTACTGAGCGCATCGTCGAACTGCATGCATCCAAACAAAGATATACGGTTCAACAAATTTATGGGTAACTTTAGGGTAGTGATATTGACAGAAATTTTTCGTATTTGGTATTTTTTACAGGAAATAAACATCTAAAATGAAAAATTTACTATTTTAGATGCTAATTTGCTGTACGTAGCAAAATCTTTCCCTGTCAATATCATTTTCCGTGATTTATGGTAAAAAAAATATGAATCTCAATTGCAGTTACTGGCGATTTTGGTTTACGCTTTAGGGTTTATGTTTCTTGGTACACAAAGTACCTTAATATTACACATGAAAGCGAGAAAGAGAGCATTTTTTTTCATTTTAGTTCTTATAAGAGACGAAAGGAAATAAATAAATATGATGGGCCAAAATAAAAAAGGAGGGTGGGAATAACGTACAAGGCCGACCAAACCCTTAGATTCAGATGAATCACCGGTCGACCTAACAATTGCTTCTTTGGCTGAAATAAGCTCATATAAAACCACCCCAAATGCATACACATCAACTTTCGGCGACACCTCTCCATATCTCGCATACCTATTAAATAAAAACAAAAATGGAAAGTCTATACAATAAAAATAAAAATAATATTATAATGGTTCAATTTAGTTGCAAAGAAACTTCAATTTTTGAAATTAGCCACAACTAACTCTCAATTGAGAGAGAGAGAGAGAGTTCATACTCAGGAGGCATATAACCGAAAGTACCGACAACTCTGGTGGGGAGAGACATGCTTCCTACTTCTGTCAGTTTTGTCAAACCAAAATCAGCAACCTATTCAAATATTAAAAAAATAAAAAATAACATGGGTATTACTAAGAGATACAAATAATAATATAAATATATCCATATACCCCTTTAAGTGAAGAAACAGATAGCATACGTAGTTAGGACGCACACGACTATTAAATTGTCAATTAATATATTAGCAAATAAAATATATGAACCTTTGCGCGATGATTTTTGTCGATTAATATATTGGCGGATTTAATATCTCTGTGAATATAAACAGGGACGGTATGCTCGTGTATATACTCTAAACCTCTCGCTGCATCAAGAGCGATTTGCACTCTGTTTGCCCACGTCAGTGGGCTCCACCCTCCATTAAATAAACATGTTAAAATTATTTCAACAGAAAAACTTATAGTTTATATTGTTTAGTGAAAATGAAAAATCCTTTGTTTTTACCTGAACTGCGAAGGTGTTGGCTCAAGTTACCGTTTTCAATGAACTCATAAACAAGGAAAAGCGCTCCCTCTATGCAATAACCTATCAAACGGACCTACATAAAAAACAAAAAATCATCATCTTTTTTTGAATATGTAAGAAAAAATAGTGAAATTGGAAATTATGAAAACCCACCAAATTCAAGTGATGAACGTGAGTCAAAACTTTGAGTTCGGCGAGAAACTCATGAGAGGCTTGCGTCTCCATTTTCTTTATGGCGGCTTTCTACATGATGCAAAACATGTCAAAGTTTATTTTCAAATTAAATATGCTTAAAGGAGAAATTGTACTTCAATATTTCTTTTCCCACATGATTTTATTCATCATAAAAAGAAGCCTAAAACATTAAATATCAAATAATAAAAAAAGAAATAAATAAAGGAAATATTGGGCCAAAAATTCAGCTTTTAAAGGACCATTTTTTTTCCTCAAGGCAACAATATAATAATTAGAAGTTATATTTAAACAATCCAAAGTCATCATTCTATATTCCAACTTGGGTGCAATTGCAACAAATTAATTACAAAAAAAATAAAATAAATTAAAAATAATAAAAAACAATTAAGAGTAAAATAAAACCTCGCCACGTAGTTCCGCATAGTAAACAGCGCCATAACCGCCTTGCCCTATTTTATTGGCCAAACTAAAATCATCGGTTGCGTTTGAAAGCTCCTCATAAGAAAACTCAACCGATTTATCAACTGTAAGTCCAGCCATTGGAGAAGGATTCGCAACTGATTTATCCATAGATGTTACATTTCCTTCATAAAAACAACAGATACATTTATAATTTATAACAACAAAAGAAAATTGAAAAAAATAAAGCAAGCGTAAAATAAAGAAAGAAATACCAAGAGGGATTGAACTCTCATCAGAAACAGAAGGAAGTAAAGAAGCCTTCTTATCTTTGTTTTTCTTATAAACGAGACAGTAATACGAAAAGAAGCCGATTAGTAGTGCAACTATTATTCCGATCACTATTCCAGCAATTGCGCCAGCTGATATATTCCTGCTCTATTCCGTCATTTTACAATCATCAGAACAAAATTGATTTAAAATTGTACAGCATATAATTATTTTAGAATTATACAGTACAGATCAAAGGACCTTTCAAGCCCATATAATTCAAACGCAAATTGTGGTACTGAAATGAAAAACTTGCTTACCCCTTCGTTTTAAGAGCGCGAAAGCTTCCACTTGGATCTACAAACAATCATTACAACCACAAAGAAAATAAATAAGCTCCAAAGTCTCTCAATTAGGGGAAAAAACTCTAATTTAATCTCCCAATAAAATAATAATTTCTATTCTTACCATGTGTAGGAACATAAACAATTCCGCTCCCAGAAGTAAGATCCGCCCCGCTATTATAATCCTGCAACAACGCCGTGCTAACATTAAATTCACTCGCGACAGATGCCAGGTTCTCATTGGCCTGCAACGGATAAGTGACAAACAACCCGTACAACTCCGAAACCTTTGGGTTCCCGCAGGAACAATTCACTGTGACGTTTATAATAGCCCCTTGTGGTACATTTGTTGTAGGATAGGAATTGTCTCTGGTTAATGAATCGGTATTTGTTAGGTTCGTGTAGATAGTTGTTGCGACACTGTAGTATGTGTCGCCTTTTTGGATTGTGTAGGGAAATGTGTGGCCTAGGAATGAGTTGTCTATGCAGTCGCATGAGAAGTTTACATTCACTCGCTCTCCAGACTGTAGGAATAAAATAAATAAATAAATATTAAATAAGTAAATTAATTAATTAATGAGTTGTTTAGATAAATTAGGTTAGTTTGTGATAATGAAGAAATAATTAGGATATGAGATGCACAGAGAAAAGAGAAAAGGGAAATTTGCAAGAAAAATTAACCAGATATGGCTTTATTTTTCAGAAAGAATATATTTTTGTTGAGACATTAAAATTGAGTTCCTACACTTAGTTGCGGTTCTTAAAAAAATTAACTTAACAGGTCAACAGTTTTCCTTGCTTGAACAAACTCCCTACTTTATTGGACAACAAAATTATTTGTCCTACTGGCACAAATTCGAATAAAAATGGCATTTTGAATAATAACAATAATAAAAATAACTCAATTCACTCCAAAAAAAAACAATAATAAAAATAATACATAAATAAATAAATGAATATATAACTACACTTGCCAATAAATGAAAATATAAGTACACTTACATAAATAAAAAGATTAGTTCGAACAAATCAAAACAAAAGAAAGAAATTACTACAGGCAGAACAGAACAGAACTCAAACTCACAATGATAACATCAGGGTTCGAGATTGAGTTGTAAGGCAAAATCTGCTGATAAGTCATCCCAAACAGAGAAGATATATACGTCAAATTAGAATTATCAGAAATATAGTACGAGCCCAGTGCAAGATCGCATGTTTTCGGACACTTCGCTTCCGACTGAATCAGGAACCCGCAAGCTAATAAGGTCGCAATCAATAGGCTGAATTTCAGTTCAGCCATGGATGGACGTTTTCTTTGTTTGACAACTGCGATTAGGATTCGGAACTTAGAAAAAGAACTGGATCGAAGGAGAGAAAGGGGAGAGCTGAGAGAGAGAGGGAGGTACTGAGGAAAAGTTTAACTTTCTTTTCTCCGTGTTGCCTGTTGGTAGGCAAAAGGAGAAAAGGTCAAACTAAGTATATAGTGATCGTTCGGTCGTTCCAGTTCAGCTTCCTGAAGCAGCCTGGAAAATAAATAACTTCTTTTTTTATAGGACTATTTGCCAAAATAAAGCAACAGTTGCCATTGGTTTGAAAATAATATGGTAACTATTATTTCCGCCACTATTAGTGGCGGAACAACATAGTGGCGGAACATATAGATTTTCAGTTCTGCCAAAAACGGTCCATTTGACGCACTAAACGTGGTTAATTAGTATTAAAAATCTTGTTCCGCCACTAGTAGTGGCGGAACATGTTAAAATATTTCATTAAAGATTAACATGGCTCATGAATGCGCAATTGGCGTAAAAATTGAAGAATTACTATGTTCCGCCACTACTAGTGGCGGAACAGAGAGTATTTTCACCTGTTCCGCCACTTACAGTGGCGGAACAGGTGGTTTTTTCTGCGTTTTTTAAGTCAGATTTAAGAAGTTCATTTGGCCTGTTCCGCCACTAATAGTGGCGGAACATAGTAATTCTTCAATTTTTACGCTAATTGCCCATTCATGAGCCATGTTAATCTTTAATGAAATATTTTAACATGTTCCGCCACTACTAGTGGCGGAACAATATTTTTAATACTAATTAACCACGTTTAGTGCGTCAAATGGACCGTTTTTTGGCAGAACTGAAAATCTATCTGTTTCGCCACTACTAGTGGCGGAACACAGGTTGTTCCGCCACTAATAGTAGCGGAAATGGTAGTTACCACATTATTTTCAAACCAGTGACAACTGTTGCTTTATTTTGGCAAATAGTGCTATAAAAAAAAAAGTCGGAAAATAAGGGTTCATATAATTCCCCTCTCAATGGGCTGATTCATCAGCCTGATGCCACATGTTCATGCTGATAATTCAACTATGTTAACGGGCCGGATTTTCAAAAGTTGTTTCAGCTAAAATGAGCCAGATTCTCAGGAGTGAAATTATCACCAATAATTTTACAAAAGCTCGCTCAAAAAAATTCAAAATTTTTAAAAATAAAATCGGGCCAGCCTATATATAACCCTAAAAAACAAAAAATAAAAAATAAAAACAAAAAAATCCTCATTTTCTCTCTCCGCCAACCCCCCCCCCTCTTTCTCTCTCTCCTTCTCCTGTGATTTTTACGTCAGCACCACCAGACTGTCTTCGACGAAAACCTAGACAACCTCAAGATCTTAGATTGCGGCGATTACCACCAACGGAACCCTTACGACAATGGCAACGATTACCACCAAGAGAACCCTAAACGATGACGGCGACGATTACCACCAGTGAAACCCTAGGCGATAACGGCGATTACTACCAGGTGAATCCTAAGCGACGACGGCGGATATTACCGCCAGCGAAATCATAGGCAACGACGGTGGCGATTACCACCAGGTGAGCCCTAAGAGACAGACGACGGCGATTACCACCAGCGGAAGCCTACGCGATGATGGCGACAAATCTAAGATATCCTAGGTGATAAGCACCATTGAAACCCTAGGAGATTACCGCCATCGGCCTGAAGATTCTCATAGGCGATTCTCATGGCGATTTCAGGCGCAGATAGATCTGGTAATTCCTATATTTTAGTGTTAATTTTTCCTTTTTTGTTGGTTATTTCAAATAATTGCTTTTAAAATTGATGGTAATTTATTTCTTTGAGTTTTCATGGATTTTTTAATTAGATTTTTTTCTATTTTTTTAAAATTGATGGTAGTTTTGTTAATTACTTTTCTTTTTCCTATTTAATTTCTACTATTTTGTTAATTGATGATAGTTTTGCAAAACTAATTTCTTATGATTTTCTCTGTTATTTTATATTTTTTTTCCTTTTTTTTATTGTTTCTATATATTTTTTTATGTTTTTTTCTGAAATTTTACTTATTTGTCCAGTTTTTCTAATATTTGACTGGTGGTAATTTCAATATTTGGCAGGTGGTAATTCTCAGTGTTCCAAAAATAGTGTTCTATTGGTGGTAACTTTCTTGTGTTTTATTTATCTTTTTTCTGTTTTTTCCATTTAATTTCTACCCTATTTTTGGTTTTTGGTTTTTGGTTTTTGTTATAATTTAGGTTTGGCTTTCATGTCAATATTTTCTTGCATTTTTTTTTTTGCATAAATGATAATTACAATTTTTTTGTATAGATGAAAATCTATGAATTAATAATGGTAATTGATTCGAAAAAGGTATCTTTTTCTTATATTAGTGACAATTTTATGATATTGGTGGTGTGGTGGTAATTTATGCAAAAATAGTAACTTTTGTATTAATGATAATTTTCTGATATTGGTGTAAATGGTAATTTTTTTAGTATTTAAGAGAATATCTATTTATTTTCGCGGATAATTTATTTATGGAAATTACTTGTATGAAACTTTATTTGTACTCAACTTATTTGTGAAATGTTCATTATATTTTTGGTAGATATTTGATGTTAATTTGTATGTAGTATATTTGATGTTATTAGGTTCCATGTTTATTGATATGAGGTGTTAAGTAACAAAATATGGTATGGTGGTGTTTATTCCTCTAAATTAGAGAGATGGGCGTTACGAATATTTGGAAGAATTAATTTATAATATGATGAATATATTTGGTGTTGAATATTTGTATTAAATATTTGGTATTTAGATTTTAAGTTTTGGATTTTTTTTTATTGTGTTAAATAATGGTGTTTATGTGGTTTTTATATGGTTGTTAATATTGGAAAATGCAATTTATATGTTGGTTATATAGTATGGTTATTGTGGTTGATAATTTGTGTTGATGATAATTCGTGTATAAAAAAATCAAATAAATATAAAAAGAAATAAAATTACGCTAGCTCTAGCTCTGCATCTAAACTAAAAAAATAGATCCTAAAAAGATGAAATTTACATAATCAAAATTTAAGCCAAAAGTGATATTCTATATTAGCATAAAAATCAAACTTTGAAAAATGGATGTGGTGAAATTACTGGCAAATTAATTTTTACGGTGGTAATTATGGAATTCTAACTTTGAAAAATGAAATTGGTGGTAATACATCTAGTGGTATTCTGAAACCACGATACAAACTCTTATCAGGCCCCAAATTCTAAAAATCACCACTAGTCAAGGAAAATTACCACCAGAAAAGTTAGAATGATATCAGTAAGAGGTGGTGGTGGGGGAAATAGGGGGGCGATTAATACTTTTTAGGAAATAAAGGTGGGGCAGCTACGGCCAACGTGTAATAATAAAATAATGGGATGGGACCAGCTAATTAGCTTCATTCTCTAAATATGTGGCTCTCCGGTTGGATATCGTATATTCATAAAATTATGAGTCATATCAAATTTATTCGGATCTCTCGATTTTATGCATTTCCGAACTCTCACATCTAGCTGACAAAATTAGAAGCTCCAGATGGCTCCCTTAAAATCCAACTTCTATTTGTTTTGTTTAATAGTCCCCCATGGCTCTTGGTGAATTTCTCATATAAGATATATTGTTAGGAATATAAAAATATAATCTTTAGAATGTAAAGTATATTCTTGTGATATAAATATATTTTTTTATGGAGAGATCTCTTTATTAGTCTCATCATATAGGTCTGTATGATGAGACTTGTATCTTCAAGTATTTCAGCATTCTATTTCTCTTGTTTCAAATGCAAGGTATATTGTGATAAATATAAATGTATAATATTTAAAATGTAAGGTTTATTATTGAGAATATAAAGATATAATGTTTAGAATCTAAGAT
This sequence comes from Juncus inflexus, assembly GCA_024447665.1. Lineage (NCBI taxonomy): Eukaryota > Viridiplantae > Streptophyta > Magnoliopsida > Poales > Juncaceae > Juncus > Juncus inflexus. Next base: position 4,066,505 of record JAJHPC010000004.1, on the reverse strand, counting down.
ATATTATTGTTAATATAAACGTATAAATAGAAAACAAAAAAAAACTATGAAACTTTAGACTGAAATATATAAGAGTCCGGGAACTAATAATATATGACGGTTGAAACTTTGGCTAAATATATTGAAGCTAATAGGAGCTAAAAAAAATTGAAGTTTATGGTTGGCTTCTAATTTGGGCCCCCATATTATTGGGAGTCAGTATGAGCTAGATAAGATAGGAAGTCAAAATATTTTTCCTAAATAATTCAATATAAACGGTGCATATACTGATATATAATTTTTTTTTATGTTTTATATACTATTTAAAAGTATATTATGTATATTTTTTTTTGTTTTATATACTTTTTTCTCTACTATATACATTTTTGCAAAAAAAAAAATGCACAAATAAGTGATTTATTGTGTCCTAACAAGAATTACATGTGCATCTTCAAAAACATTCTTACAAGAAACAAAAGGTCAAACTTGTGAAAAATCCCAATTTTATCGGAGAACAAGTTTATTTGTCTCTTAGTCACGAATTAAAATAATATTTTCCATAATAATAAAATAATAATTTGGTGTTCTTGTCACACATTCACAATTTGGTGTATTTCAACTCTCTCCTAGTGGTCGCTTTGGTGATTTGAAGGCCAAAGTGGATGAGATGTCTTCTCCCCCGTTTTTGCAAGTAGTCTAAACTCTAGTGTGGTAGCAGAAGTCTCTTCAAGTTTCCATGATCTCTCTTTGCCTTCTAGTTGCGAAATAGAGGGGGGCTTAAACCAGTATAATATAAGGATTGGAGCATGCTTTGTTGGCAACACTTTGACACATATTACTTAAAAGGGAGAAACTGACGATCAACGCAAGACGAGCTTAAGCCTTAAATCGCCGCCAACCTTTAGAAGTCAGGCAATGTAGGATTGCCCTCTAGATCAGGAGATAATGAAAAATCGATAAGAAGTCTCATCTAGGTAGCCACTGTTGATGCCCTTTCAATTTTTTGTTTTATTTTATTTTATTTTTGTTTATTTATTTTTATTTTTTTTATTATTATGATGTAACAAATACAAACGCTTAATTGTTGAGTATCAATCAAAAGTAAATAGAGAAATCTGAATGTGTGACAAGCTTGAGTACGGCAAAAACGTGATGGTATAATATTTTTTCACTTTTCAATATACTTTTTATTTTCTATATAGTGTTTTCATTATTTTACGTATATATTATTTATTGCCTCTAAAATTATGAATCTTATATCTGGTTGTTTAATTTTATATACTGTTTATTGTCTCTGTATACTGTTTTTCATGTTACTGCATGAGGACAACAACATATCCCAAATAAATAAATAAATACCATTGCTAGGAAATTTCCTTTTTAATACTAAGAAAATAAACCACAATATAAAAAGATAATATAGATCATAACAACACAAAATAAATTACGATAAGGTAGAACAAAACTCACCAGAATAAAATCAGGGTCTTGGAATGAGTTGTAAGGCAAGATCTGCTGATAAGTCATCCCAAATAGAGAAGCTATATAATACAAAGTCAAACCATCAGAAATATAGTACGAGCCCAGTGCCAGGTCGCATGTTTTAGGACACTTCGCTTCCGATGGAATCACAAATCCACAAGCTGCTAACAAGGTCGCAATCAGTAGCCTGGATTTCAAATCAACCATGGATTGTCCTTTTGGTTACTTTTATTAGGATTCGGAACTTGGGAAAAAGTATGGATCGAAAGAGAATAGGGAGCTGGGAGAGAGCGATTGCATGAGAGAGAGTTATCGTGGAAAGTCAACTTTTGTCTTCCTTGCTGGTACAAAAATTAAGTCTATTATGATTTTCATGGATTTCGGTTTCCCCGTAGTGGGCTGGAAAATAAGGGCCATGTGGCCAGGTCAACGTGCAACAAGTCATTTAATTAATTTCCCCGAACAAAAAATCGTATGCAGAATAAATTGGTGCAATGCCGTTGGTGGTTTAAGATGTATATTCGTTTTTTGGATTTTTATATATTACTTTTTTTTTTTGTGTTTAAACTTTAAAATAGGATCTTATATATTACTTTGGACTTTGGTATATTATTTTTGACAATTTTATATACTGATTTGTAAATATATATTATTTTTAAAAAATATTAAAAATATAATACGAGCTCAGTGCGAGATCGCATGTCTTAGGACTGAGGACACTTCGCTTCCCATCGAATCAGGAACCAGCAAGCCAATAAGGTAGCAATCAACAGGCTTGTTAGAGTAGTTTATATATAAGAGTTCATGCGTATCTTGTATAGTAGGATTGGATTGTAGGCTTGGATTGTAGAGTAGAAAATAGTAAATTAAAGATAAAATTAGATGGCTTAATGATAATGTTAGATGGCTAACTAACTTTTTAAATGGAATAGTCCTTGTAAACTACTCGTTCAATTTAAATCAAATGAGTCTAATACAATCAATGACTGTCTTCTCTCTCTCTACTAAATCTATCATGGTATCAAAAGCTCTAATCTCGCTTCCACTTTTCAAATTATTCTCAATTCTCTCTCTAATCACTCACACATTTCTCAATTCTTTCTAATTTCTAAGATTCTTGACTGAAATTCTTCAAATTCAGTCCAGACTTGATACACTCCTCTGAATTCCCTCTCAAAATCCACCCATTTCCTCTTCTTTAATCTGTTCTTTTCGAATTTGGACTGAATTCATCAAGAATCAGTCAAGATCTCTATTTCTTGGATTACATAAGGAAATTCTGAGAAATCTTGACTGAATTCTTCACAATCAGTTAATAATTGTTTTGATCCACCCAAAACAGACTCAATTAAATAAAGAAAATCAACTCAAAGCCTCAGATTCGGTTCTGACCAACAACTGAAGCAAATCTGAAGGAACTATCACCTGCTGGCAGGGTTCCTCACCTCAGATTTCTCCTCTATAGTGTCAATTCAGCAACCTTATTTCATCACAAGCGAGCAAAAGAAATCAAATCGAGCAAAATAATTCAAATCATAAACCCTCCTATCCTAAAAAATTTTGCACATCTAAGGCTGTGTTTGGATGTACAAGAAATTTCAAGGAAAGAATAGTTTATGAAACTTTTTTGAAATTTTTAGGAATGTTTGTTTGGATGCATTTTAGGAATTTATAGGGAGGATTGGTTTAGGAATTTTTAGGGAAATTTTGTATATAAAGTTGGAAGGTTTGAAAACTTGATTTTTTGTTAAGTTTTTTGTAGGAATTTTTAGAGTCTTATTAAAATAATATATTATATTATATTATATTATATTATATTATATTATATTGTATTGTATTGTATTGTATTGTATTGTATTGTATTGTATTATATTATATTATATTATATTATATTGTATTATATTATATTATATTATATTATATTATTTATGTTATATTATTTTATGTTATATTATATTATATTATATTATTTTATTCTATATTATATTATATTAATTTATTTTATATTATATTATATATATTATTTTATTCTATATTATATTATATTATATTAATTTATTTTATATTATATTATATTATGTAATTTTATTTTATTTTCTATTATATTATATTATATTATTTTATATTATATTACATTATATTGTATTATTTAATTTAATTTTAGATTATATTATATTATATTATATTATATTATATTGACTTTTTGTTAAGTTTTTTGTAGGAACTTTTAGAGTCTTATTAAAATAATATATTATATTATATTATATTATATTATATTATATTGTATTATGTTGTATTGTATTGTATTGTATTGTATTGTATTGTATTATATTATATTATATTATATTGTATTATATTATATTATATTATATTATTTATGTTATATTATTTTATGTTATATTATATTATATTATATTATTTTATTCTATATTATATTATATTATATTAATTTATTTTATATTATATTATATATATTATTTTATTCTATATTATATTATATTATATTAATTTATTTTATATTATATTATATTATATTATGTAATTTTATTTTATTTTCTATTATATTATATTATATTATATTATATTATTTTATATTATATTACATTATATTGTATTATTTAATTTAATTTTATATTATATTATATTATATTTTATTATATTATATTATATTATATTATATTATATTATATTATATTATATTATATTATATTATATTATATTATATTATATTATATTATTTTTTTCTTCCTTGTTGGTAGGTTTTGCAGACAAAGTCAATTAAGCATACTATGACTTTTACGAAGTCAATTAAGCCTAATATGACTTCTACAAAGTCAATTAAGCCTAATATGACTTCTTATTATTTCACTCTCACCAAAGAAAAATGGTGTGTATAATAAATAGGCGCAAGGCCAATGGTGGTTTAACGTTTAAGATGTATATAATATTTTTGTGTGTGTTTATATATTACTTTTATTTATATTGTTTATTGGGTTCTTAGATGTTACTTTGATATAACGATTTTAGTATTTTTATATATTGGTTTATGAATACATATATTGTTTTTTACTGGCGTTATAGCATAACTTGGCTTTGATCTCTCTAACAAAATTGACATAGTACTCAAAAAGAATTACCGCTCAGAATAAAAAAAAAGAAAATTAATTACTGCTCAAAATGCATTATTATATCAATATTGACATAGTCAAAATAAAAATAGTTTTAGCATTTATATTAACATTAATGTATTTTTTTCCCATGTCTAAGATATTTATATTTGTTTTATTATTTTCAGAATCTACTATAGTAATTAAATAATATTTGAAGAGGCCGTTAGTTTGTATTTTCTTTATGATAAAATGTGTCAGGTTTTTACTTCATTATTGGTTTATTTTTGCCCAACTTACATATATTAATTAAGAGCATTGGAAGTACGTAGTATGCAACTTTATTTGATTTATATTACAACAAAGCAATAGTATAATATGAAGCAAGTGTTGATATTATTCTCTCAAATGAACAAGAGAAATTTACAAAACAACTACAAACTCGTACAATAAAGATAAAAAAAATAGAAGGACTCCATGAAAAACTATCCTATCAACATCATTTGTCAAAGAAAAAGTAAAAAAAGAAATAAAATACCTTTGATATATATTAAGTTCAAAATAACTAAATAACCCTAAACCCAAAAGCCAACTTAATCTCTTTGTTCCTTGAGCTCTTCATAGAATCTCCTTATAAACTCTTCTGCCTCGCAATCCACATTTCCAGTGTCACCACCATGTTCTTTCTCTTGCAGGCCGGAAAAGTCAGACACCCTCACTGCCAATGGAGAAGCGCCACTTGACGTGATACCATTCAACTCTTGAGATGTATACTCGAGCCGTAGTGGGGTCCGCATGTCAGCCTCTTTCCCTTCTTCTCCCTCTTCAGTTGATGCATTTAAGCAAGGGAAATAGCCTCTTTTGTTGTGATCTCTCTTTGCATGCAAATGTAGAGGGTTCCGCAAAACAAGCTCTCTATTATTGGAGTGTGAATGGTGGCGCGAAATGGTTAGAAGATTTGTAACGGATTTGCCCATGAACTTCCCTCGCTTCATGAAAAGGTTTAAATCCATTTGGAATTTCTTCTTCGAAATCAAGGTCTTGATCTTTAACATGAAGAAAACAGCTTTTAGGTAGTCCAAAAGCTTGTTTGCTGAGGTTGGAGAGTGGAGTTCCATGGTTTCTTTCTTTACCCAAAGTAGGGTTAAGATAAGCCAAATGGGATGAGAATTGAATGATTAATTATTAGGGTTTGGGAAGATGAACAAAAAGAAAATTTCGCAATGAGTAGAAAGGATAGATGAGGGATGTATTTATATGCTGAGAAGAGGGAAGTCGGTGAGAGCTTCTTCTTTTCTTTTTTTGGAATTATTTTCTTAGTTGAGAAGGCATGAATAGACAGGAGACAGCGTGCTTTAGGCTTTTGGGGCTTTTGAGCTCCTCACTTTTTCTCTTTATTTGACAAAGCTAGCTGCCATAGGCTCAAAGAATCAGAATCAAAGGACCCTCTGAAGTTTTGACCAACAATTTATTTTAGGCTAACACCTGGTCGGCCACATCAGAGGAAAAGTTTTCATTGTATAAAATACTATTCTTAAAAATGGTATGAAGAGAAGCTAAAGCAAACATGGAACAAACATTGAATTAGTATACTTTTTCAGATTTCATTATACTTCTTGGATACTTCTTTGGATTGTTTATTAGTTCATCTTTTTAAAGTAGCACTGTACATATTTTAAAGCATTATGCCTGTCTTATTTGTGAAGATAACTGAGGTTTCTAGACAATTTCGTAAGAGAAAAGTTTTTGTTGAATAAAAGCTTTTGTTGAATAAAGTACATATTGATTACATATGGAATATGGTAGATTAGTGAAATAGAGGATCAATTTCAGAAAAACATGATGTAATATTTCAGAATAAAAATGTGGAAAAATAGAATTGTTCTATTTCATGATATGGATGTAATTATTATATTTCATATAATAGACTATAATTTCGGACAAAAACATTTTTATTTATTTCAAATTTTATCTTATGTGACAAATAAATTTGCTCATTTTCTTATTTATATTACTAAACTAAATTTTTATTATATTTACCTAGCAGAAGGCTATTGAAATAAACATAATAGGTGACTATTCTCTACTCCGCTGTTTGTCTATTCCATGCTTGATTAAAAAGCTAAGAGTTTGATTCAACCGTTGGGCCATTGCAGGGCTTGTTTACTCACACGTCCATTTCATTGGGCCGTTCATCAAAGGAACACAATAGAACATTAAAATAATATAAAATAAAATATATATTTCTATTATTCTGTGTAAATACAAATGCAGCCCACACTCACTGAACTGTCTCCTCCTCCGTCATCACTCTTCCGTCTTTTTTCGACCCGCTTAATCCAATTCATCGTCCAAATCTCTCTCTCGCTCTCGCTCGATGCATCAGCACATAAGACCAATACCGCTCTTCCTTTCTCTCCTCTTCCTCTCCGCCCTCTTTCTCTTCTTCCCCTTTTCGCCTTCGCCTTTCAGGTACTCTTCGCCACCTCTCCCCGTTTCGCTCTCATTCGTATTTTCTTCTAACTGACGTTCTATCTCTCCGTGGCCAGATTTGCTTCTGAGCGGCGATCTGTAATTTGGGATTCTCCCAGGGTTTTCGAATGGAGACCTTGCTATTGGTGGAAGGACAGAGAACGAATATCAGAAGGTAAGTTTCAGTGAGCTCAAGTTCCCCTCTTTCGCACATTTTGATGCGTAATTGGATTTGATGAGGCTCTATGTATATGAAATGAGTATATCCAATTTGATTTATGTTTTGAAACTTTGCAGCTGTGCCCTATAAAAGCAACGGATATATAAGGATAGATTGCTATGGTGGACTCAATCAGATGAGACGTGATGTACGTACCAATGTCGTTATCAATTTGGTTTTTGCCGGTACTGCTATCTCGTTGTTTGGTACCGGCTGGTCCAATTTGATTTGTTTCTCTTTTTCATCAATTACCCCTCATTTGTGCAATACGGGGCATTACACAGTAATTTAACTGATTTACCATCAATTTTACCCTCAATTGTTCGATTTAAATACCAACCAGGCTAAAATATAGCAGTATATATTGGTAAAACATACCGACATAAATGTTAGATTTATATAATTATCATTATCATATTGAGATTATTTTTTATTTTTTTTATTTTAGCTTTGCGATGGAATTGGGATAGCACGCCTTTTAAATGCTACCATGGTCTTGCCCAAATTCGATGTAGCTGCTTATTGGAACGAATCTAGGTAATGTTAATTTAATTTAATTAGCAGTTTAACTCGCAGATAATTTCTTTTTTTTGGGCAAAGCAAACCGCACATTTTATCATATGTTAAGAAAGATGAGATTTTAGTGACCTACTGTTGACTTTATATTTATTTTTCATTTTATGTTTAGTGATTTTGCAGATATATTTGATGTGAACTACTTCATAGAGAAAACGAAGGGCTTTGTGCACGTTGTGAAGGAATTGCCTGAAGAAATAAAGCAAAAAGACCCATTTAGGGTTGATTGTAGCAAGAGAAAAGGGCAATTTGATTATGTAGAATCCGCTCTTCCTTTTATTTTGGAGCATAAATATATTTCATGCGCACCAGCCATGAGCCAAAGAAGAGATAGGTACTTAAATCATCTTTTTCTTCATTTCTTTAATCTATTATTCTTTTTTATTTTTTCAAAAGGAAAACAGGGTAAATGTATTGTTCGTCCCTGTACTTTAATTAGATTGCAGTTTAGTCCCTGTACAATTGATTTGAACTTTGTGATTCATGTACTTTATAGAATTGCGCGTGGTTAGTTCCTGATTTAAGGACTAATCATGTATGTTTTCATGAAATATAGGGATCAAAAAATGCAAGTCAATAGTAGAGGGGCTGAATTGCAATCCAATTGAAGTACAATATATTTATCCCTTTCTTTAATCTACTACTACTTTTCTATTTTCCAATTGAGCTTTACCCTTAACTATTCAATCTTACATAAGGAATGAAAAAAGAAGGATATTTTGGGTATTTGTTTTAAAGAAATCGGCAAAGGAATGTACAGACAATCTTTCTTGAAAAATTAGAAAACGCAACCGAAAAAATAATCTTACCATTAAATATTTTTCAGATACCCATTAAATGCAAAGGCAGCCTTCTGTCAGGGCTGTTACAACTCACTCCGCCTAAACAAAACCCTAGAATCCAAAGCTAAGAAACTTCTAGAAGCGATTCCAAAACCCTTCATCTCTCTCCACCTCCGTTTTGAACCAGACATGGTCGTCTTCACGCGCTGCACTTACCCTTCTCTCTCCAATTCTTCCCTGCAATCTGTTGAAATTGCGCGCAATTCAGATTTCGTGATAGCGAACAGAAAGCCGTTGACTGGCGAGTCAGCGGTTCAGTGGAGAAACAGGGGGAAATGCCCTTTGACCCCTAAAGAAACAGCTTTTATTCTACAATCATTGGGAATTTCGTCGAATAGTAATATTTATTTAGCAGCTGGAGATGAGTTAATGGAGATTGAGGGCTTTACATCCGTTTACAAAAATGTTTATACAAAATCCTCTTTGTTGAGTCATGTAGATTTTGATTCTATGCATGGAAATACGAAGGCTGCTTTAGATTACTATATTTCTATACATAGTGACGCGTATATCGCGACGTATTTTGGAAATATGGACAAGATGGTTGGGGCCATGAGGGTTGTAGAAGGGAAGCATAAAACACTGCTTTTGAACAGACGGGCTTTCGCAAGTTCTAAAGCAAAGGGTTTTGAAAAGGAGGGTTTAGCTAGGGTTTTGTGGGACGTGCATAAGGAGGATTTTGTGTTGGGGAGGGGAATCGGTTTGCCTGGTTGCTTTTGCGAGTTTAGATTGTAGGTAGATTGATTGTTGTATATTTTTAAGTTTTTGTTCCTTTTTTTGGTTCCATCTTTGTTTTGTTTACACGGCTCAGCTAATGGCTGGATTTTTAAAGTATATTGAACCATTTTTTAATTCATTTTTTAGCTATTTTATAAAAAGTAATCTATAAAATATAAATCACCAAAAAAAATATATATGTGTAGTAATCGATATAAAAAATAGCTTTAAAATCACCAAAAATTGTAATAATGTATAGATGTCAAATATAACAATATTTATATCTTCCAAAACAATATAATATATAGAAAAAATTATATAAGGATATATATGATTTTTTGATTTTTGAGGATATATAACAATTCAAGTCAACTCAAGGCAATTACACACCTCGCCACGTATCACCTCTTGATTCGGTGTACGGTCAATATCACGCCCAAATCTCGGCGTGATTCTCAATTACCATCAAAAAGCTCCACAAATTTATCTTAATCAACCTTCAAACTGGAGCCCGTAGTTCAGTTCTAATCTCTCTCTCTCTTTCATTGTCCGTGTCTTTCTCATCTATCTCTGTGAAGAAAAGCAAAGCGAGCGAAACTGGCGAGGGAGGCGGAGGAAGCGAGCGCTAGGAAGCGCAAGTCCATCGACGGCACCTGCGTCGGATCGGAATGCAAGGCCACGCCGCCGCCGCTCCAGTCGGGGTGCGACGCGTCCTCCCCTACCTCCACATCTGATCCTAACCCTAACCCTAACCCTAACCCTGAGTCGTCGGCCGTGGAAGAGGAGGTCTACCACAGCTGCTGCGTCGACAATGACGTCATGCAGGATGACACGCCCAAGCCTCCCTTTGTCGGTGGCAAGGTCAGTCTCTCTTTCCCTCTTTCAGTCATGTGAGACTGCAGAATTGTGAGCGTTTTGTCGGATGTGAGTGTCGAAAAGGGATCAGATTTGATCTGGAAGGGGGAGTTTGTGTGTTTAGATTTGTTTCTGAATTTGAGATTGGATGCTGAAATTACAAAAAGGGAAGATAAATTTGGTGCTACCTTGCTGGTTTGTGTTGTTTGTACTGATGTTGATGGGGTATTAGAGTTTGTATCTTTCGGTGTTAATTTTAGATTAGTTTATGCTTTGACATTTTTAGTTAAGGGATCTTGGCTTTTTTTTCTATAAATAGTATGGAGGGGTTATTATCCATTGCGAATTATACACCATTTTGGTAGAATAATGTTGGATGGAATAAAGCTATGAAATAAGGGGCTAGTAAGTATAATTCTAGATACTATGACAACTGACCAACCTATATATAGATTACTTATTTATTTATTTAGTTTTTTCATTGTAAAAACAGGAACCTCTCTCTGCTTTAGCGGCTGAATTTCAATCTGGTAGTCCCATCTTGCAAGAGAAAATCAAGGTCTCTCTCTCTCTCTCTTACACAGTCTCACTGTTAGGTCCATTACTGATTATTCTGGCCTTAGTAGTAGTACTCTTAACAATAAAAAATTAAGCAATCAATCAGTAGAGGCGCAATAAAATCAGCAAATACAAAAGAATCTAACTAAGGGCCTGTCAACTCATAACTCATAACTTAACCAAATTCAACAAAAGCTATGACCTGACATATTCTTTATTTACATATACTTTTAATCTTTTCCATTCTTTTAATTTCTCTCTTGTATAAACTATGCTGATTATATATGCTTTGTTATGCAGTTGCTAGGTGAGAAATACGGAGCATTGAGGCGAACAAGGGGAGATGGCAACTGTTTCTATCGTAGCTTTATGTTTTCTTATCTTGTAATTTTCTCTCCTTTTTCCTTTAATTTTTGGATTTTTTTGTTATTTTTCTTCCATTACTTTTACTACTTTGTAATCAAGGCTCAATTTAACCAGTATAATTTTGTTGTGGTGCTTAATTAGGAGCATATTTTGGAGAAGCAAGACAAGAGAGAGGTTGAGCGAGTTATGTTGAAAATAGAGCAATGCAAGAAGACCCTTCAGTCTCTTGGTTACATCGATTTCACCTTTGAAGATTTTTTTTCCGTAAGCTTTTATTCTCCAATTTTTGGTTTGTTCTTATTTTGCTAATATTACTGTAGCCTTGTGTAATGATACAATTTGGTTGTTTATGTTTCAGATATTCATAGAGTTACTAGAGAGTGTTCTCCAAGGGAGCGAAACTTCCATTGGGTATGTAATTAATTGGAATAATTAGCAATAAGAGGGACATAGATATATTTCTTTGTTCCTGAACTTCTCATTTTGTTTTTTCGTATTAGTTAATTATGTTTTGTATATTTAGACATGAGGAGCTCTTGGAGAAGGCGCGTGACCAAAATGTATCAGATTATGGTAAGTATAAAAATGTGTTATGTATCACTACTATTAGGTTTGGTATTAGTAATGAACTGATGATGTCCAGTACTGCTACCATTTTTTTTTAAACTTATCCACTTGTTCCGTTTTTTTTTAATTTTGACCTGCTTGGTGTTGTTTTTTAAATCGAGGGAAATTTTACTTAGTTTATTTGTTCTTTTGCGTTGTTTGGTGTTATTTTCACATATGAGGGAAAATTTAGGGCAACTGATTTTTAGTTACAATTTGAGGGTTAATGTTGGTTAGCCGCTAAATTAGGGTAAATGGTTAAATTTGTACTTGATTGAACAACCATGAAAGTGTATCAGGTCCAATACTTTTATTGTATGTGCCTAAGTCTAACAAAATGAAATCCTTGGTCATATATTGTCTTATATTTTACTAATTTTGGTTTCATTATTTTAGTGGTGATGTTCTTCAGATTTATTACATCGGGTGAAATACAAAGGAGATCTGACTTTTTCGAGCCCTTCATTGCTGGACTCTCAAATAATACAGTTAATCAGGTTAGATTTGTTGTACCGCAGTATATACATAATAACACATGCATATAAAAAGCTGTTTACAGGGCGAGAATACACAAGATTAGTCATCTAGATGCGTCCTAAACTGTCATTTATCCCTTTTCTTAATTTCCAAGTTTTATACGGTTATAGAGGGAATTTTCATAAACAAAATTACACTTTCAAAACCGCCAATATCAAATTCACCCTTTTAAAACGTCAGAAATATCAAATTCGCCCCTCTCTTAAGTTATACCATCCAAACTAACTAAAGAGATGTAAATTTACTATTTCACCCTCTCCTTCATTCCTTCTTTCCGTTTTTTTAACTTCATCTTGTACATCTCAACAATAGTAACACAACAGAATAAATCCCTCTATATTATACAAAATCAATGTTACACCCCCGGAACCAAATTGAGAGAGAGAGAGAATAGTCGCACCTTGAGTATTGAATAGTAAAATGAGTTCACTTAAATGGCCAAGTGAATCTATTATCAGCACCAACCAAGTTTAAACTTTTTCAGAACAACTGTATGGTTGGGCTGGACCAGTAATAAATGTACTGGACTCTAACGATCCCCGTGTATTTTTTCTTAAGTTTTTTAGATGAATATAGTGTGGGCTTGAATGGTTGGGCTGAACCAGTAGTAAATGTAATGGACTCTTAACAATCCCTATGGTCAGTGAAGTCCCACAATAGGCATGCAATATTGTAGTTTATACTTGGTGTATTTTATTTATTCTACTTCTTATACAAGCTGGTAAGAAAAATAGTATGTTTGTTGACTAAGTTTACACAAAATATTGAACTCTCAAGTGTATCAACTTTTGTTCTAAAATGCATGTCAGAAGAGGTAGCAATCATACTTCCTTTTTCCTTTGAAGTAATTCATATAACGAATTACTAAAATTTCAAATTTATATCAAAGTACTTACTACTCAGAAATAATCATATACTGAGTAATAATGAATCAAAAATGCTCGCTGACACATTTATGGCTTAAGAAATGATACACCAATACACATGTGCACACAAAAAAGATTACCGGCTAATATTGTATTTCTTGCTTCCTACATTCAAAATTTATTTTGGACATTAGAGTGTATAAAATGTATAATATTTATATTTTTAGATATTATATCTCTTTAAAGATACAATATTTATTTTTGTGTTAAAATACTCAGTTTGTAGTAATATATATTATCAGAGTAAAAGTTTCACTTCTAAATTCTAATGCAACAAGTTTTTTGATATAATGTTTTTATTTGTAAGTTAGTACATTTTTTTTCTTTAGAGCACATGTTTGCAATATATTATTTTTTGTCACTACTATATTCAACTTAGTCATATTAATATATATAGTAAAGAAATTTAATATTCGAGATTAGGTTTAAAGCCTCATGAAGTAACCAAAATTTCGACCCCACTTATTGAAAGTTTCTGGTTCCGTCCCTGCCTCCGTGTACTCTTTCTTAAGTTTTTTCAGAACAATACAGTCTGAGCATGCACTGATAGACTCTAACAACCGACTTCTATGTTTTGTAGTTCTGCAAGACGGCGGTGGAGCCAATGGGGGAAGAGAGTGACCACGTGCACATCACCGCCCTCTGCGACGCCCTCGGCGTGGCCATCCGCGTGGTGTACCTCGACCGGAGCTCCTGCGACTCCCGGAGCCCCTCCGTCAACCACCACGACTTCCTCCCTTCTAACACTGATGCTGATGCTGGTGGTGGATCGGAAGAGAGGAGAGAGGAGGAGCCGTTTGTGACCTTGCTTTATCGGCCTGGGCACTATGATATACTCTATCCTATGTGATGGTGAGATGAAGGCTGGTGATTGGTTGTTGGTTTGTTTTGAGTTAGTGTGTGATTGTGCAATTTAGGGTAATTGAGTTGAATTGAAATGATTTAGCTTGATATTTTTTTTTTTCGGATTTTTTTTCTTCTCTCTCCTCCCTTTCCTTCTTTTGCGGTAGTAAGATAAGCAGAATAGGTATATTGTCTTTGGAACATAATGGGTTTGTATTGTAGGTACTAAAATGTGAAATGTTTGAAGCTTATGGTAGCTTACTCAACTTCTTATGGAGATTTCAGATTTGGAATTGAAACTATATAAAATAATGAATAAATAATACTTCTATTTGGACTAGTACGTTCTTTGTTTTTCCCTCTTTCTTATGATTATTGTTTTTAAATTTTTTTTCTTTTTTTTGCAGGCAGCTGAACGTGGCTTCAAGAGAATTGCACAAAGAGCGAGTGATCAAATCTTCCCATGTTTTAATCCTGTATTTTTCTCTTTTCATATGAAATCCCGATCTGTTAAAGCGAGCATTCAAACCTTTGAATGTGGTTCTTGTTGTGCTTTTTAACTGTAAAACTCCCTTTGTATCTTTCTTCTGAAAGCAAATCCTTCTAAGGCTGAAATGCTGTATCAATTCTCTCTTTTGTATGGATAAATTATGCTAAGGGTTCTTTCATAAGTTGTTTTGTTAGGTCAGCCATAATATATGATGTTTTTGGTCATTTTTTTTTTCTATAAATGGAGGTTCAACATCTTAGTTCTTCTGTTGGTGGTTAGATTTAGGTCACTTGCTAGATGCTTATTTAATGCAATGATTGCATAGTATTTCTCAGTGAAGCTACACTCACATGGCCATCCACATTTGATAGTTTTCCTATACTGTTTCCATGATTTTTGGCTACGTTTGTGCGGACTTACGTAGAGTCCAAAATTATGAGGGGTCCTTAATTCCTAATTTTTGGGCAACTTGTGTTCAATCTAATTAAGGATCAAGAAATGCTAGTCAATTAATATAAATTTAACATGTCCCATGTACTATGATTGGTACTAGTTGTCACATGATAAAATAACTAATTACAGATAGTCCTAATATCGTACTAAAGACCCCTCTTAATTTATAGACTTGAATATATTGCCAGCATTAAGTAAAAACATATATAAACATAGAAAGAAACTGAAACAAACATAAACTTTTGGGCCCAAAAAAATTGTCCTTATGTATTAAGCTGTAATGCATGTTAATGTAAAGTCTTGTGTACAAAAGATGGTGACAGCTCAAATGAACGGATGGATAAGAAGCATATGTGAGCATCCCCTCATGTTTGATATGTCTATAAAATGTGTGACATACTAAGGTTTCAGGCAGATTTTTCAAAATCAAAATTATTACTCTAAAAGGAGAGAAAGTGACGTGAACAAGAATCACACCTCGTTTGCGTTTTTGTGTGAGAAATAGAGAAAAGACTCTTCTCTCTATTATTGCAAATACGGAGCAATGAGCATCCTATGATGTTCTGAAATTTAGAAACTACAGAGGGTAATATCCGCATAAATCCTAAAAAAGCGAAAGCCCAAAAGCCCTTCTTCTCCCTTTACCTTTTTCTCTCTCCTCCCTTTTTTTAGTACTCTCTCAAACATTTTAGCCCAAATCGTTGTACTGCATTCGATTCACCTGCATTTACACTCGAAATTTCCCATCAATTTAGCGCAAATTCCGCATTCTTCGAAACCAAAATATCGAAATTATTCTCTCCGTCTACACCCGTAGAACGATCGAGGCGAATTTGACCCCCCTCTTTAGAATAAGAAGGAAGAAAAGTGATCGCATTTTGGTTTTACAGTCGGAGTTTTGTAGAGATTTTCATGAGGTTTGGTTGGAACTTGGGAGGGAATAAAATCGAGGCTTCAGGATGCTTTTCGCCAAGCTTGATGATTCTCCTATGTTCAGGAAACAGGTTTGTGCGTTCGAATTTTTTGTACCAATTTTTGCGATCAAAACCCTGAAATTTTCACTATTTACGGCTGTAATTTCCTCTTGCTGGATCTTTGCTTCTGGCTACTGGAATTATCTCTAATTGTTGTAAAATTTACTGATTCTAATTTGATACTGTTTTTTCGGAAGGTTCAATTTTTTTATATAATATTTGCAATGTAGACTATTTTGTTATTTGCACAAAAATCACTGGTTCTACTGGAATAAGTTTGATTTATATTTGGGTTTAATTTGATTTCAATTGATGCTGAATCGCTCTTGATTTCTATATAGTGCTGCATAAGAAATTCACATCTTTTTTCCAAACAAAATTGTTCATTCAAATTCATAAATTAAAAAATAAGTTCTTTATAACAAGTCATTTGATATATCTCTGGTTTCTGAATTCAGTGAAAATAGCATTAATGGATAATTTGGCATGTTCGAATTATATCAAAAATTCGCAAAAAAGAAAATTGATGTTTTATAGAAGCTTGATGCTCGCTCTGTGTAAAAATCAAACAGGTACAAACACTTGAAGAAAGCTCGGAATCCTTGAGAGAGAGGTGTCTGAAATTCTACAAAGGCTGTCGCAAATACACGTGAGTACCATAGTAAAACAAAAACCAATTTTCATAATTTCTTGCTCCCCTTTTTTGTTTAAATAAAATGTACTTATGTGATATGTAAAATTTGGAATTTGATTTGTAGAGAAGGGCTAGGTGAAGGATACGATGGTGACATAGCTTTTGCGAGCTCTCTTGAATCTTTTGGAGGCGGTCATAATGATCCCATTAGTGTTGCTTTTGGAGGTCTCTCTCTCTCTCTCTCACACACACACACACACACACACACACACACATACACACACACACACACACACACACACACAAAAACACTCTCTTTAATGATTTTCTGTTAAGATTTTAGAATTAGGGTTTACTGTACTGAAAAGTACAGAAGGAGCAGTTAAGTATTTTTATCTATAAATGGAGTGATATTTTGTTTGTTTATTCACCGTTTGATTTTGATATTTTGTAGGGCCTGTGATGACCAAATTTACAATAGCCTTGAGAGAAATTGGTACCTATAAGGAAGTTCTTCGCTCTCAGGTTTTCTTCTGAAAATTAATTAATTAATTAGTTTTTTATTTTGACGGTTCACAAATGAGGTTAAACTGAGGGTAATTTGGTTAATTTGATGAAAAGTTGAATATTGTTTAAGGTAAACAAAATGAAATAAATAATTGTATCCAATGCTATAAAGCAAAATGAGTTCATTTTGGTCTCTCCTATTTTATCAGAACATATTTTTTCTGTCTTAATTGTTTCTTAGTGTATTTATTTATTTATATTTCTGTCATGGATCCAGGTTGAGCATATGCTAAATGACAGATTGATGCAATTTGTAGATGCAGATTTGCATGATGTTAAGGTACGCCTTTGTACTTCTTATTTTTAAATTTCGATGTAATAAATTTCTATTGGTCCTGTTAGAATAAAGTTTAAATGCAATCTCAGATTTGTTATTTATGTTCCATCTCAATTTTCTTTTATTTATTATCTTTTGTCTTGTTTGATGCTTGCACAAATGAAGGAACTGAAGTTAAATTGGGTCATATGTATAGATTAAATGAAGGGTTATTGAAGCTTTAATTAGTCTAATCGGTGCTTATTTGCACAAAATTAAGTTTGGAATTTCATTAGCTAATATATTTTTCTTGTTTCAGGATGCTAGAAAGCGCTTTGATAAGGCTAGTCTTTCATATGACCAGGTATGATGTTTTGTTATAATTCTTTTTATTTTATTTTGTTATAATACTTTTTAGTATTGTGTTTCTTACACTTAAATTAGATCTGGATATTACATCATATTTATCTCCGGTTCTACAAAATGGATAAAGTTCAGAATTTCATATTGCCAAATCTGAAACCCCAAAAACTTATTTATATTTTTGATACCATGCATGTCACATGTAAGAAAAATTCACTATGCTCAGCTTCTTGTTTCATAATTTTATCTACTGGCTGTTTCTTTTGCTATTTTGTTTTTAGTATTAAATGAATATCCTTCTTTCACTTAATTTGATTTCTTTTCTATGAAAAATTGCATTTATGGCATTTGAATGAACTTTTTGATCTTTTAAGGCTAGAGAGAAGTACTTATCTTTGAGGAAAGGTACAAAGGCTGATGTGGCAACTGCAATAGAGGATGTAAGTCATAAAAACTGAAATAACTTTTTCACCAAAATTTATCCTCTTTTTGGGTTTCCTTTTTTGTTTATTCCCTTTTACTGTATTATAAATTACTGTAACTGGAAGGTAAACTGAGGCAAAAATGCATTATAATGTGGGCAATTGAGAATTAATATGACAATTGAGGGTTAATTGAGGATAAATTGCATTTAATTGGCATGTAATTGGAGACTTGTTGGTTTTGGTTATATTAGTCTTAGTTTTTTATTGGTTAAATTTTTTGTAGAAGTTTCAGATTTCCAGGTAATATATTAATAATTAATTTTCTGTGATTGTTTTGCAAATACAGGAACTTCATAGCGCAAGATCATCATTCGAGCAGGCACGTTTTAATCTGGTATGTATCTTGCATATTTAAATCTAAATATTGAATAACACATTGTATAACAAGGGCATTCATATTTATGTTTTTATGTATCTGCTATGACAAGGTTTCTTTACAAAAAAAAAGCCCTTGATTCTTGCAATAATCATGTGAAGCTTCCTACAGATTTAGGAATTAGAATGCATATTAATATATTTGTATGCTTTTAATTTTGTTTCAAAGGTGACTGCTCTTTCAAATATCGAGTCGAAGAAGAGATTTGAATTTCTGGAAGCTGTTAGTGGCACAATGGACGCTCATCTTCGTTATTTCAAACAAGTAAAGCACTTTTAACCCATCAATTTCATCTAATTTTTCCCTTTCATTTCTCCTACTTCACGTTCTAAAAACTCACTAACACTCATTTTTACTTCTTATTTAATCTATTCAATCAGGGTTACGAACTGCTGCACCAAATGGAGCCTTACATCCATCAGGTACAACACACCATCCATCTTACATCACTCACTAATAACCATTTCATTCCAAAAAATTACCAAACCGCCACTAAATCCATTCCATTACCATTATTTCCTTATTTAGGTCTTGGCTTACGCGCAACAATCGAGAGAGCGATCGAACTACGAACAAGCGGCCTTAGTAGAAAGAATGCAGGAGTTCAAAAGGCAGATAGACCGCGAATCCCGCTGGTCCCCTGTTGGGGGACAAGACTTCCCGAACGGAGACGGGATTCAGGCGATTGGTCGTAGTTCTCACAAGATGATCGAGGCTGCCATGAGTAATGCTTCCAAGGGCAAGGTTGGTGAAAAGAATAAAATGGCTTTTGTATTAGGGATAAATGCATTGTTAGTCCATGTACTATTATTCCGTTTGACTTTTTGGTCCTTGTATTTTGTAAAAATAGTGTGTGGTTGGTTAGTCCCTGACTTATTGGAATGCGAGCACTCGGTTACTATATTTTCTAAATGATTCATTTTGTGTCTGCCCTTTAAAAAGCAAAAAGAAGAAATCCTTTCAAATTGTTAACAAATTATTTTCTAAGAATGATTTAAAGGTTATTAAAAAAATATTAAAAGAAAAGATTCCTTTTAAAATTTTGTAAAAAAGTTCCTTTGAAATTGGGAAGGGCGAAAAGGCCATTAAAAAAAAAATGTAAACGGCGTTAACATGTTCCGTGCCAGGGACTAGATGCGCACTATTTTATAAAGTACTGGGACTAGAAAAGTTAAGCGAATAGTACAGGGACTAGCTTGCAACCCAACTAAACTATAGGCCTTAGGGACTAACTAACTATGTATTTACCCCTTTATATTATTATGATGATAAGTTGAATGAAAAGCAAAGGGAATTAAGTTTTGTTTTCATTTTTTAAGGTGGAGACAATAAGGCAAGGGTATCTGTCGAAACGTTCTTCGAATTTGAGGGGGGATTGGAAGAGGCGTTTTTTCGTGCTGGATAGCAGAGGCATGCTTTACTACTACCGCAAGCAACACAGCCGCCCTTCTGTATGTTTTTTTTCCTTATTTGTTTTGTGTTGTACTTTCCCATTGTTCTTTTCGGCTCAAACATTGCTTGTTTTTCAGAAAAATTAACTTTTCTTAGTATTTTAAAAACCGCCTCACTTTTTAAAATTCCTCAAAAAACCCCCATAAAGTGGATTAACTTTTGTTACCTCTCTACGTGTGTTAAACTTTAACATCTCATCCAATTTTAATTTTCTCGGACCAAAATACCCTCATCGAATTACTTTCATATATCATTTTAACTTTTATCCAATAAAAATAATAAATAAATAAACAACATATAATATTTCGTTCTTTTTACAGGGGAGTCATTTAACTAATCAGAGGCTGCACAACTCGGGAGACCACGGGGCGGGTCTGCTCAGCCGGTGGTTCTCCTCGCACTACCACGGCGGCGTGCACGACGAAAAAGCGGTAGCTCGACATACCGTAAATCTACTTACGTCGACCATCAAAGTCGACGCCGATCAGTCTGATTTACGTTTCTGCTTCCGCATCATTTCCCCCTCCAAGAACTACACCTTACAGGTACTGATACAGCCAACTTATGGAATATTAATTAATTTTGTCATAAAAAATCGGTTACGCAAAAGATTTGGTATGTTTATAAATACGGTGTTGGTTGATAGTCTTGGTTTGTTTTATTGCTTTTATTTTTGTGCGTCAGGCTGAGAATGCGATGGATCAGATGGATTGGATAGAGAAGATCACTGGTGTGATTGCTTCATTGCTGAGCTCTCAGTCTCCCGAACAGGTTTACATTTAAAATATTTCTAACTTTATTCTTTATATTCACTTATGTGGATGGATGTTGGTTCAATTACCGGTTTAACCACTTCTCTTTGTTTCAAACATATAGTTTGAAATTGGGAAAAGTTGATCTAACAAAGCATCATTGCATAATTAACAAACCTCTGTTACTATTATCTAATGTAAAGAAGATCTTGAATATGCAGAGGCTGCTGATGAGTCCGTCGGGAAGCCGGCACCAAAGAAATACGAGCGAGAGCAGCTCGTTCGACAGCTCGACGGATTTCGACCATTCTGCCATTCTAGAAGAGCCCTCTTTTGAAAAAAGCTTTTATGGCGGATGTAGCGGCCATCTAGAACATTCTGTCAGAGGGCCCCATCACCACCACAGGTACAGGTCATTGATTTGATGAAAAGAGGTCTAGGTTTAGGGTTTTAGAAGAAGTTTGGTTTGGAGCTAGGATTCGAATTGAGAGGAGATGGTACCAGATAGAAATAATCGTATAGTTTTAGTTTGAGGGATGAATGTGCTGTTAGTCGTTGCTGAACTATTGATTTGAACTTTTCGGTACCTAAACTTTATGAAAACATGCACGATTAGTCCTTGAGTCAGGTACTAACTGTGTACAAATCCAGAAAATTTAAGTACTAAAAAGTTCAAATCAACATCACAGGGGGTAAATTGCAATCCAATTTAAATACAGGGACTAACGGTGCATTTTAAATCATGAGAAGCCTTGGCCTCTCATGAGAACAATATTATAATAGCTTGATCGCTGACGTGGGTTCTTAAAAAACAGGGGGAGTGTTCTGAAGCACGAGAAGCCGATAGATTTGCTTCGGAAAGCGTGCGGGAACAATATGTGCGCGGATTGCGAGGCGGCCGAGCCGGACTGGGCCTCTCTCAATCTCGGTGTTTTGTTATGCATCGAGTGCTCAGGGGTCCACCGCAATCTCGGCGTCCACATTTCCAAGGTAAAATAATTATTTCCTTTTCCTTAATGTATCCGAATTTTCATTGTTAAATTTATGTTCTTTAATCGTACTATATGTTAAGAGTATGAATGCAAGTAATCATGCCAAACTAAAGGAAAGAAAAGAACTGAAAATGTTTGGTTGATCAAACAACAGAAGTATTCTGTTTGATCTGTATTAGAGTTTTTACACTGTACATGTCGCTACCTTCTCCAGGATTTGGTTTGATTTCCAGAAGGAAGAATCGAGATAAATATGTATTTTTGACCTGAAACTTATTTTTGCTAAATTTATGGATTTTAATTTAATTCAGGTGAGGTCTCTGACGCTGGACGTGAGAGTGTGGGAGCCGTCCGTCATAAACCTCTTTCAATCCATTGGAAACAGCTTTGCTAACTCTGTTTGGGAAGAAATGTTATTCTCTTACAGAGATTACGACGATCCTTCTAGGTCAAAATGTCCCGCTTTTTATGTTGCGAATTTAAATATATATAGTATTTTTTATTAATTTTTTTTTTGTTTAACTGCAGTGGCTCAAATAACAAGGCGACAGCACATCATGTTACGGTCGCCAAGAAGCCGAAGCATTCCGATCCTATTTCTGTCAAAGAGAAATTTATTCACGCAAAGGTATATGCATATATATTTATTTCTTACCAGTTACAAACACCCAAATTGCCTCAAAAGTATATTATTTATCATATTTTCGTCATTTTCTGCTTTGCAGTACACGGAAAAGGATTTCGTCAGAAGAGAGACCGACCCGGACCCGCAGCGCCAGCTGGCAGCAGCTCGTCAGCTCTGGAACTCCGTGCACTCAAACGACAAGAAATCCACTTACCGTCTCATAATCACATCAAACGCTGACATAAACGCGACATACACGCATCAAACCTCGCCCTCTCTCTCCTCGCCCGACCCCGCTCTCACTCTAGCCAAGGCGATCTACATGCAGGAGCGCCAGCTGTCCCTCGTCTCCATTTCCGACCAGACTGGACCCTCCAGTACCAGCGATGCTAAGGAAGGGGAGGAGAGAGAGGAGGAGGAGAGAGAAAAGGAGGATTTTGAGGGGTTCACTTTGTTGCATTTGGCGTGTAGAAACGCGGATCTGGGGATGGTGGAGCTGCTTCTGCAGTACGGAGCGAGTGTGAACGCGGTCGATGCGAGGGGACGGACTCCGCTTCATCATTGTATTTTGAAAGGGCGTCATTTGTTCGCTAAACTCCTCCTTTCAAGGTATTGACTAATATCATAATATTATCGTTTATTCTATTTGATCTATGCCTTTACAAAACATGTGAAATGTGTCCTATGTACCCTTTTTGTTCCTCGTTTAATTCGAACGATGCCCAAGGTAATACCCCATTTTTCTATGATCAAGTGAGGTGTAAGTTCGTCATTTGAAAAAAGAGGGATGTTTGGGGTTTAGAATGATGTATGTATAGTTAGTTATACAGTATGAATTATGAAACCCTAATTGAGGTGAGTTTTATAATGCAGGGGAGCGGATCCACATTCTATAGACATAGACGGAAAGACGCCCTTGCAATATGCGCTAGACACAGGCACAATTGACGATGAAGAAATTCTACTTCTTTTGGAAGATCCAACAATTAGATAGTTTTCCAGGGATTAAAAAGGAAAAATTGCAGCTAGTTCTACTTGACCTAATAGGCGATGGATCGGCTTTTACTGCCAGTTCTTGACAGGCGCAATGCGTATGATTTGATTGCATGGTGGTGCAATGCGTATAATGGAATGATATGTGATTTTATGAGATGCCTGGTTATTCTTCCCTTTTTTCGAGTTGTTAAATTATCTTTCCTTCGTTTTGTTTGTTACTCTTTTAGCTTTTTCTTTAATTTATTTTGAAGTTGAGTGAGTTGTGAAATGTGTGCATTAGCCGTGTTTTTGGCACTGGGGTGAGTTAGTGACTTGATATGCTTAGTTATTTTTCGTCGGTCGAATGGTTACGGTCGGTGAAATCTGTACATAAGTGGTGTGCAAACAATTCATGTTAAGCATAAACTCTGATTAGAAAATTTTGGTGAATGTTATTATCTAATTTGATTCCTCTCTTTGCATTGTTATATCACGTGAAAAAATTAATTGGTGACGTAATTATTTCTGTTACACGCAAGCTTACAATGGGAGAGAGTAACACAATAGAGTAGAATAGTAAAATATATATTAAAGGGAACTTATTTAAGATTTCTGTAAATGTTCTACAATAAAAGTTTGAACACATTAATCATATCAATCATAAACTCAGACCACCACTCTTTTAACTCGCCACCAAAATTTGTTTGCTCCAGTGGGACTTGTAAATTTTCAGTATCCTAAGCTTGGTAATTTCATCAAATCTCAAGCTTTCTGAAATCCAAAATAAATAGATGAAATAAATACACAAATCAAGTAGATAAAGAGTGCTTTTTGTATTGGTTGGATGGCCACAACGAAGTACTACGGAGTAATTTCATGGCAATTGAGAGGAGAGTACATATGACATTCTCCATTTGTATAGAACTATATGCAATATTTCCTATGCTTTATTGCAGGTATAATTGATACATTTGAGGTTTTTAATCAGAAAGAAAAACTAACTTGAACAGGAAGGTAAAGTTTGAATTCTGGCGGAAGCTCCTCTTCAGAATAAAGCCTGTCAGAGAAATATATCCTTCTAACCCTGCAATTTGCATGCACCTGGTTCACATACACCAATACGGGTATCAACATATGATATAACCACAAATTTAACAGATTTTTTCAACAAACATTGCATCACTCGGTTATTTAAAGATACATTCTACTAAACCTAAGCCTTGGCAAAATCAACAATCTTATTCTCAATTTACCTATTTGTACTATTATACACCAACAATCTAAGAAGATGAAAAAAAGAAAACAGAACTGACTAACAAATTAGGTCCGTGCTATTTGGTTGTAACATTTATTTCGATGTTTAATTGCTTATTTGCAATAGTGAGACCGTAATTGATATTTAAACATCAAGATAGGGACAATCGGGCAAATAACTCCAAGAAGCATATTCTCATTCCATAAAAAGTTTCATATGATTTAGGGTTTAGGGTTTTATTAAACTGACCTGGACACGTAAAGTTTCCACATAGTTGGTGCCATAAGCGCGCCTTGTAAGATCAGAGAGATTCAACTGTAAATTATTCCAGCCCTGATCCATCTTTAGAGGCATCGTACATATAAAAGGTTTCACCCTTGTCACACTCTGTACAAATTGAAAAAACAAACAAAAAAATATTAATCTTGAATTTTTCATGTAAACTAAGAAATCACTAGTATAAGAAAAAAGATGTCATTCAGCTCAATCTCTTATCACAGCATCAGTTCGAACAAACAAACTAGAAGATTATATATTGACGAATTCCATTATTTTAAATATAATCAGGAAAACTGAAAATAAAATAGTTAGAACGAACATTGTCATATGTACAAAAGAAACCAACTCAAAAACCAAAATACGGACTCAAAGGTGCTGATTTTTTTACTCTCGGAGGTCAAAATCGAAATGTCGACAAAAAGAAACACAAATTCATGATTTGAAACCAAAAAAATAGAAAAAAATAAATAAAAAAAGAACAAAAAACTCATACTTGGAAGTTGGAGGCGCGAAATCTTCTACGCACATTCTTATCGTCCAAAATTTGCACCTCAAAAGTGAAATATTGACTTAAATTCTTGACAATTAAGACCAAAAAGGGGAGCTTTATGCCCAAAGTGGAATTGGGGTCCGCTGGGCAAGTGATGAATGTCGACTGAACATTCGAGCCGATTATTTCAAGAATGTTCGATTGGATATCATCGTCTTGTATTCTCTTTATTTCCCCATCAGAAACTGCAAAAAAAAAGTAAAATTACTGATTTGCCCCTCAATTTTATGGAATTACACTATCTCATTATGTGCTGCTCAGAAACTGTATTAGTTTTTGAAAATGGTGAATTTACCGATTCGTCCCTCAATTTTATTATGCAGTTACAGAAATGGTCTATTAGAATTTTAATATAAACCCTAAACTACAATACTAACCAATATTTTTTTTTTCCAAAATGATATATACTAGGTTAAGTAAAGATACTTGTGAGAGTTAGAAATTAAATTTACACACCTTCCTTGTCCCAAATCTGAAGAGGTTTGCTCCTGGTTTAAAATGAACGAAAAATCACAAGGTCAGATGGTGAGAAATTTTGTAATTTAGCCCTTAGAAATGTTGAATATTAAATTAAAATGTTGAGAAAGGATTATAGGTACCCAAGACTGTAGAGGATCGATAGGAATCCCGACTGAAATGTATTTTTGAACATGTTTCTGCGGCAATATGAAAAGTTAAATGGTCATAAAATTTATATTATTATTTCTATTCAAAGAACCCAATATATTGTGATTCATAAGAATTTTTGAGTTCAATAAGCAGAAAAACTCATTCGAGGACTGAATTCTATTTGAAGAATTTTCTTTCTAATGTGGAAAATATGAACCGCTAGTTAGTAGTATTCATTCTCAAATAAAGTTTGGTAGTATACACTAAATCAACTGTATGTTATAAGACAGAAGGATCATAGTGACAACATGAAAAGGTACTTCAAATCTTAATAAAAAAATTTAAGTTAATCTAAATTAAGAAACCCTAAACCCTAAATTAAGAAATCCATGGGTATCATATCAATTTTCAGTATTAGGGTTTGCTGCTGCTTAAACCAGAACCGAAAGCAACGAATACTGCTTGCGAAAGAGGCAAGAAATGATCTTACATTTTTGGCGAAAGTAGAAACTATTAAACGATAAATAGATAAAATTAACCACAACGAACCTCCAATCAGTCCTAGTTTCTTCTTCCTCTGAAAAATGAAAAAACACGAGGGATTTGGAGCAACAGGCAGCGTGAAACGAACTACTTAAAAAAAATGAGAAATGAAAAAATAATATGGCTTCGCCCGGGTTCGAACCGGAGACCTTCAGTGTGTTAGACTGACGTGATAACCAACTACACCACGAAACCATGTTTGTTTATGGTTACAAAATGTTATTTATATCCAATCTAGGTTTGGTTGACCAATTAAATTTGCATTTAAAGACTTGCTAAAACTAAATAGAAAAGCGAGTAGGGGTGCAAATGATATGGACAATATCCATATTCAGTTGATACCCAACTCGTATAGGATGGTTAATACCCAATTTTTGTACCCACGGGTATGGATATGGGTAAACAGAAAAATCCAGGGTCGAATATGGTGTAGATATGATATTGCTATATCAAGCCTTTGGATATACTCATAACCGTACCCGATGGATATCCATGGGTATATTACATATATAGCATTTAATCTTAACTATTATTTCTTATCTTTTAATGATATTTTTATTATTTTGTTATCTTTTAAAAGAAATTCTTTATTCAATTACAATTTAGTTCATACCAAGTTATTTATTACCTTGTAATCAAATATTTATATCAGACAAACAAAACCTAATTTTTTTTGTACGGGAGACTTTTAAATTAGGTGTTTATAAATTTTGTTAAATAATTTTAGTTTATGAATTATTTATGTTAGTTGAATAATTTGGCTAGTTGTATTTGGTTGTTTAATGGATTTACTTGTTTTATGGATTTGGTTACATTGCATGTTTATTAATTGATTATTTGTGAAAATATTGCGGGTACGATTTTTCCCATATCCATGGTTATATCCATGGGTACAGGGATGAGGATGAAGTAATATCCGAAGCAGAATCTGGATATGGGTATGGATATATCCATTTATAAATGGAGCGGATATGGAAATGTTATATTCATGCCCGACCCGTACCATTTGCAGCCCTACACGCGAGTACCCCGAAAAATATAATAAATATACATAAATTTATATTAATGTTCAAAAATAACTTAATGAATATATAGCAAGGTATAACATATAGTGAACACATAAGAAAATGTATTGTTATTTAGAATTTTACAGTGTTATAGAGAAATAATTGACATATAAAAAACAATAAGAATATATATGGTATAATATGGTGTGACCGGCATTCCGTGCAGAACGGCGGGTGAGAATCTTTTTCCATATATTATTTAGTCCAACATAAGGGGTTACTTAAAACTAATTTCACAAATCCCCAATTCCTCATTCAGTTTATGGAACTTGATAGAGTACAACGGTACTTTATCATGACTGTTCACGACGGATCTAATAACAGCATATATATAAAAAAACAATATATAAACTAGAAAAACAATATGTAAAAGTAAAAAAATAAAATATACACAAAAAATAAACCACAATATATAAAATGGCAAAACAGTATATAAAAATGAAAAAACAATACACTTGTAGTACCAGCGTGTTTGCACTTTTCCCATAGTTTATTTCAGAGATATATTACATCATGTTTGTCCAGCCCGAAGCTACAGAGAAGAATGTTTTGTACTTACATGTTGGTACAAAATAGTTGATGAATTTCGTTATTGCAATTTCCGTTATTTTTAAAGACAATAGCCCTTCGTGTTCACAAATTTGAGAGTTCTTTTGAAATAATCTTGTAAATTTTTTTTTGCAAAACAAACACTTCTATATTTAAATAACTCTAAAAATTTTAAATCAATATTTTTGATTTTCTGCTTGGAACATTTTGAATTTTTTTTTTTTCATTTTACAAGACAGGAAACAATTGATTATTCGACTACTTCATCATGATTCATGGGCTCAATATTCATCATAACATTTATCAACCGGTAATATATAATACACGTCAATAACCACGACAAATTCACCATATCATTTTATTATTTCAATTCATAAATACATAAAACTCATTCGATAAGGACGGAATAATTTATGTGCAGCAAAAATATGAATAATTAGAAGCAGAGGTGGAAGCTCTCGTCAAGAACGCAACAGCAAAGCAGAGCAGACAAACTACATTTAACAAACAATACAATTATCAGAAAAAAAAACCAAAGAATTAAATGTTCTTTTTTCAGCCTCAATTGTTCACTTAAACCTTATCTAAATCCTACTGCACAATGTTTGCATAAAAAAAATTGGTTCAGTTTATTGGGTTGACTTTGCTACTGAAGTTAGCGAAAAGCTAATTATTTACAATAAAATATAATATCTTCTTACCCAACAAAAATAATAATAAATCATATGAACCTCTTCAAAAAACATAGTAATATACCCCTGTAAAACAATAAATCTCGACAAGATATTTCTCAATCGGGATAAATGCACGGTTAGTCCATGTACTTTAATTGGATTGCAATTTAGTCACCATACTATCAATTTGAACCATTTGATCATTGTACATTTTAATGTAGAGGAATCAAATAATTCAAATCATTATTACAGGTACCAAATCGCAATTAAATTAAAGTACAGGAATATATTTATCCTCCTCAATTTTTTATTTTATTTTATTTTTTTTTGGAGATTCAACCCATATTTGATGGGTTGAGAGATTTTACTAAATATGTGTTGAACCCATGAACTCTTGCTTCACATGCAATCCGTCCTCAATTTTGAAAGGATACACACGAAATTAGAGGATGCGAATGTTTTGTTCAATACAATGTGCAAAATAGGGATGAATTTCATTATTGTGATTTCCATTATTTTTTAAGACAATAGCCCTTATCACAAATTTGAGAGTTAACTTCTTACTTATCACAATATTTTTGTTCTGTTTCGAACATTTTGAAATTATTTTTTCTTCTTTTTTCAAGACAGGGAACAATTGATTATTGGACTATTTCATCATGATTTATGGGCTCAATATTCAACATAAAATTTATATTTAATATAATTATTGGATTTTCTTGAGCGTTCTTAACGCAGTGGAAGTGGATTCGAGATTCAAGACATTCAATGATTCAAGAAATTCAAGAAAAGCAAAAGAACGGATTAGCGAAATACGATTAAGTCAAAGAAAAACAAGAACTTAAAGTTCATACCTATCTGATCGAGAATTGATCCGATCTCGAACTTATGTATTCCTTTGTTACATGATATCTATATCGACCATAAGACATGGATTGTATCAATCTTATGTAGTACGATAACGTTTCTTGATCCCAAATTTGATCGAATCATAAATGACATTAATAACTCCTAATTAATTCATTCGAGCACGGCCATGCATTTTCTTCAATCAAACTCATCAAGAGGCCTTAAGATATCTCCCTCATTTACGAGAGGAACAAATCTTATTTTGATTTATCTCATTCCTCTGCATGTTTCATTATGTACCTAATCATAATCCTTATGATTACCCGGTTAAATGTAACGTTAGATTATTTTAAAGTACATAATTCCATATGTAGGAAACCGATATAATCTCAAGTCTAAGGATAACAATACTATTGATGAAACATACAAATGACCCAAACCATGTGGTATTCTCCCGGTGAGTCAATCCAATGTATATTTTCTAACATATATCTATGTTAATGATTTAGTAACACTTACTCATGATCAGTAAAACATAATCATCCATCAACTAACATACTTATGTACATTTATAGCTTGCATACTTATATAAATATATTATATATGATTCCGTAAATATATTTGTCCTACAAATATCCTATAAATGATCAGGGATGATTTATAATACTTTTTTCACACTACTCTGTAGTTTTACTATCAGAATCACATTCTGATGATACAAAACTGAATAACATATTCAAGATTTATTTTAAATCAAAAGAATAAAATAACCAATACACAATTTATTAAATATCTCTAAACAAATACAAAGTTTGATTCACATAACAAATACAGCTAGGTCTCATATACAAATACCTAAGACATAAAACCAACAATAATGCATGTCCATAACGACGACAAATTCACCATATAAAAAATCATTCAATAAAGACGGAATAATTTATGTGCAGAAAAAAAGTGAATAATTAGTAGCGGCGGCGGAAGCACTCCTCCAGTAAGCAGCAGCAGCACAGAGCAGACAAACTACATTTAACAAACAAAATAATGACCAGATAAAAAACAAAGAATTAAATGGTTTTTTTTCAGCCTCAATTGTTTAATTAAGCCTTATTTAAATCCTAGTACAAAATGTTTGCATAAAAAAAAAACATATTTCTCAATAGGGATGAATGCACAGTTAGCATGCACTTTATAACTGGATTGCAATTTAGTCGCTGTACTATTGATTTGAACTGTTTGATCTTTGTACTTCGTAGAGTAGGGGGGTCAAATAGTTCAACTCAATGATCAAATAATTCAAATCAATATTAGAGGAACTAAACAGCAATCTAGTTAAAGTACAGAAACTAATGGTGTACTTATCCCTTGTCAATTTTGCAAGGCTATACATGAAATTTGAGGTTTCACACAAATGCTTCCTACTTTGTTTTAATCAACACATACCAGCTTGTAAGAAAGGAGAAGCAAGAGACGTCTTCATGGCGGTGATGGTGATGAGGCAGCGGCGGAGGCCTTTCATTGAAATACATTTGATACCCTAGAGGCGGGAGCATCGGCGGAGGCGGCGGGTGATGGTGATGGTGATGGTCATGGTGAGGCGGCGGAGGCGGAGGCGGGTGATGGTGATGATGATGGTGAGGCGGCGGCGGCGGCGGCTGGTGATGGTGGTGATGGTGAGTCATCTTCCCTTACCGGCACGGAGCTGCGATTTCTGTTTTCCGGCTGGAAATTGGGAGGTAGATTTGGGAATGGGGATTATTTCGGAGATCTATATTTAGGATTAGGTGGTCAGTTTCTTTCTTGTGTAAACCCTGCAAAATCTCAAAATATTATATACACCCTTACAAAATGAAAATTCCCTTTGAACTTTGAAGTATATAAAATATAATACTATATATACTCCTATATATATAAAATATAAGAAGTATCATATGTTGTGTACCCTGTTTTTCTGTAGTTTTCTCTCAAAAGTGTTTATGAACTATCTCGTCTTGCAAATATTTCATAACTTAGTTGATGAAACATATTACATGTGTAGTAAGAGATCGTAAGTTTAAGTTTTGGTAAACAAAATTTCATATAGTACTAATTTATCAAAAGTCTTTCAATTTAATATGGATTGAATCTCAAAAGAAGACGGTCTTGCTTCATTATGTTTTGTCGACACATAAATGAGTAAAGGTACAACTTCCAAACTTTTTCAATTGAAGCGATGAAAATAGATATTAGTAGTATTTCCTCTATATATATATATATATATATATATTGAATTATAGGCGCATTGCCTACATTAGATTTTCATTAATATGAATTTTTTTTTGTTACAATAGAATATTTACAATAATTTCCAAACAAGGGGATTAAGCTACTCTAATATGCCATATTGGAGTAGTCGTAAGTTTTGAAGTTTCCGCCACCTGTATCCATTTTTGGAATGTGGCTAATGCGTACTCGTATGTCTGAGTCGCATTTTTTTATTTGGAAGACTCGATTGTTGCGTTCCTTCCATATTTCTCAACAACAAGCCGCCCATATAGTTCCCCACTTGTTGTGAAGTGATCGGGCGAGATGTTTCTTCATCCAGTTATATAGTCCTATTGGTGATTTAATAACTGGTGGCCGCTGGATGTTCATATTGTTGCATGCTTTTTTCCATACGATGAATGAGTATATGCAATTTGCAAAAAGGTGGTTGTGCAACTCTGGTATTCTCGCGTTGCATAGTGGGCATTTGTCCTCTTGTATACAACCTTTCTTTTTGAGCTTATCTCTGGTGTTGAGTTTGTTTTTTGTTAAGAGTCATGAAAAGAATTTAATTCTGGGCGGTGCTTTTAGTTTCCAGAGTGCATTGCTTTGGGAGTCTTTGAGCCATCTATTTGAGAAGAAACTATATGCGGATTGAACCGAGAAATAATTATGTTTTCCGATCTCCCATGAAAGGTGGTTTTTATTGTTGCTTAGTGCTATGTTCTCGATTTTCCTTTTGAGATCAGCTAGTGATCTTTCTTGTTGCGTGCTAAGTTGTCTATCCCATCGAAGATCAGTTGTGCTAGATAATGCAAAGTGTACAGATATTTGTTTGTTTGTTGTCCTTCTGTACAGCCCTTTATATGTTTGTGCAAAAATCTCGTCCTTCCATTTATTGTGCCAAAAACGATTTTTTTTTCCATTTCCTAGGACCGGCTTGGTTCAGGTTTGAAATATTGGCAAAATGTCTTTTAGATCTATCATAAAGTAACTTAAGGAGCTGTTACATCAAGGTGTGGATTGGTTACCATAACATTCTCGTATGGTGCGAGACCAAAACTCTTCCTCATTAGTCTGAATTTTCCATATCTATTTCATCAATAGAGATTTGTTGTGCAATTTCAAATCTTTAATTCCTAGACCTTCGTTTTCTTTTGCCGTACATGCCAATGCCCAATTTGCGAGGTGCTTTTATTTTTTGTACTCATTTGTTCCTCCTCATAGAAAGTTGCGTCTTAGCTTATCGATTTCGTTTATTACCCATTGGGATAGTAGGAATGCTTGCATAAAATATAGGGGGGTAACTGAGAGGACTGAATTAAGATAATTCGTCCGGCAATGAATAGGTGTTTGGTTGACTATCCGGCTATTCTATTCCGTATTTCCTATATTTTATTAGGAAGTTTGTCATATCTTACATCTTGGATGGGGTGTATTATAGCATTTTGAGATTTTCCAAGGGTACATATGTCATTATATAAAAATCTTAATAAGTATGATGATTGGTGACTACGACTGGGAGGATATCACAAGTTGACTTTACAGTCAAACTTTGTGTGTTCATACTAAAATCAATGTTTACACGCCATAACATTAATTGGTAACAAATGAAGCTTTTAAGAAATACTGTTTTAAAGAAATACTCAACAGCGCCCTGGTTTTTATACAACTAGACCCAAGCACGTGCAATGCCCGTGTTTACCGTTGAATTTGACGATGGACATATTTTATTTAGTGTATTAGGTGGATTGTATTTCAAAGTCATGAATTTGAATCAAAATTCATTGTTTGATTTGGTGGATAAGAAATTTGAAGGATAAGATTCATGTATTTTGTAATCCTTCCAAAAAATTGGGATGACAAGATATATGGATGGCTAATCCACCCATTATTATTATTATTATTATTATTATTATTGCTATTATTGCTGTTGTTTATTATTATTATAATTATTTACTGTTATTGATATTTATTATTTATTATTATTTTATTATTATTATAATATTGTTTATTTTTTATTATTATTAGTATCTATTGTCATATTTATTATCTATTGTTATTATTATTATTATTATTATTATTATTATTATTATTATTATTATTATTATTTACTGTTACTAATATTGTTGTTGTTATTATTATTATTATTATTATTATTATTATTATTATTATTATTATTATTATTATTATTATTATTATTATTATTATTATTATTATTATTATTATATTTATTTTTTATTATTATTGTTGTTAGTTTTATTATCTATTGTTATTACTATTATTAATTATTATTATTTTTATTTATCATCATTTTTTTTATTGTTATTGTTATTGCTATTTTATTATTTATTGTTATTGTTATTATCATAATAATAATTATTATTTAAGTATTATTTTTTTATTATTGTTTATTATTATTAATTCATTTGTACTTATTATTATTATTATTACTACAAATTGTAAATCCTGGATTTCAATCAAAATCAAACAATTGATTTTCATGTACATGACATAAAAATACCTCTAATCAAACAATTCATATGTATTGTTATATCCATGTATCATAATCTCCATGGACATGAGATATCCATGGATCTTAATCATATCCATGGATCTTAATATATACCAAATCAAAGATGCCCAATAGAAATAAAAAAGGATTTGATTCTCAAAGCCTTTGACGGTTCTACGGTTATATCAGCTATAGAGATATGAACCATCACGTAAAACATATCCTATTGATCAAATATGATATCTGGTTAAAGACTTATCTATCTAAATTACTGATCAATTTTGATGTATTATTATTGAATAAAGGTTCAAGTCGAGACACATCTTTATTTAATATTTATACAAAGAAGTTTCAAGAAGTTTAGGAACTATCATAATCTTGTAAATATTTATTTATTTTGAAAATCATGGGAGATTGTTGGTGGTTTTCAGAACAAATATGATTTAATGAAGTAATTTTGGCTTGAGAGTTGAGAATGGCTCCATTGTAAAATAAATACCTTGAAGGTAATTTTTTTGTAGAAGTGAATGCAAGGTGCTCATTTTTTATTACTATGTCATTTATAATATAACATCTTACAACATAAATTTATAAAAATTTGACATATAGAAATTATATTATATAGCATACTTGAACCAAATTTGGATGTATGAAGTCAATGAAAGTATTATGATATTGCTTGATATTATATAAATATTAATGAATATTTATGATATGACCTTGATTTTAGAAATACTTCATAGAGAGTGTTAGTGTTACATTACTATCAGAAAATATGTATATAATATCTTAATTTTTTATTATAAAATATTTTCATTAAGCTTATTAGACCTAACTTATAAAAAAATTCATTTTCTATATTGAGCTCTCCAACAAAACACATATATCACACGTTTTTTAAGCAAAACCCATGAAGAAGAGTGGTTTTTTTTAACGAAATTATCTAATATTATGCCATTGAATTAAATTGTATATATTTATAAGGTGCTTCTAGAAATAGAATGATTATTTTTGCATTTTTCTATTTATTAAATAGAGCATGGCTGGCGGAACAGTGAACGGTATTTTTTTTTTGTTCTAAATTTTCATGGTTGTTTAGGCAATAAAAAAAATATAAAATAGGCGGTTCCGCCAGATAATTTTTGAGCTAATTGGCCTTCTATAATTGGAGTTTAGACTGAAAAAATAATTTTTAAGCAGTTCCGCCAAAGGCTCTGACCTAACTGCCTTTTTAGCCTAATTAAATATGTTTAAGACTATCAAATGGCCGAGATCAATAAAAATGAAAAAAAAATCAGTTCCGCCTCTGGCGGAACCACTACAATTCCGCCAGAGTCTTTGGCGGAAATCCTAGTTGCTGAATTTTTTTTTCAAATCATTGCTATTTGATGAATTATTTTCCAAAAAAATGATATTAAAAAAAAAGGTCTGATTTCGAAATGAGGATTAGTTCGGACTAATCTATATTTAGGTGGTCAGTTTCTCGCGTACAAGCTACAAAATCTCGAAATATTAAATATACTAGGAAATGAAACAAAGATATATTTCCTTTGAATTTTGAAGTATATAAACTATTATGCATACTCCTACAAAACATAAGAAATATCATGTGTCGTGTTATCGTGTTACTCCATTTTTCTGTAGTTTCTCCAAATGTGTTTTTAATTTGTCTTGATCCATTATGTTTTATCGATATATAATGAGAGGGTGTTTAGGAACTTGTTAATTAAATTGATGAGAATAGGTATTAGTAACACTAACATTTCCTATGTTTTATAAGATACGTCATGTCTCACATCTTGGATGGGGTATATATAACACTTTTAGATTTTATCAATGTTTACACGTCATAACATTACTTAGTAGTAAAGGAGGCTTGAAGAAAGACTGTTTCAAAGAAATACTACTATTTGGTGAATTTATTATATTATCATTAAAACTGTTTTCTGCACAACCTGAAAAAAAAATCTAATTTTCTGCAGAACCTGATTAATTTTGTTATTATTGAGATATATATTTTTTTGAATTTATATACTATCTTGAATATACTATATATTATTTTGGATTTTGTCTGCTGTTCTAGACAATTATATATCATTTTGACATTATATATATATATTCTTCTGTAATATTCGATTATGTCATTTAATTATATAATCAAATACCTCATGCAAGCAAATTTTTACTGGGTTGAAATTTGTTTATGCTAATATAAATTACTTCTTTTCTATTGTTCTTTTTTTTTTTTTTTTTTGAGACGAAACACACATATATGTTACTATTAAATATAAAATAATTGCTGAATAGCTGCACTATAATAATATAAACAAAAGGTTAGAAACCAAAAGCCAGTCACAAACTCAACCTAAATAAGAAAGAATAGAGTGAAAACAAGGAATACTGTATAATCATCTCTTATTTCAATTCCAGTGTTGATTTTGGGTTCTGTTTGTTGATTTAGCAGAAAATGGCTATTATTAATCAGAAAAATGATAGTACTCGAATAACGCTCCCACAAATCTTGAAATGTGACAAATCATTTCTACATACACAATTGAGCTGACCCGAAAGAAATTTACAAACCCAAAAATAAGACTGTCGAATTACTTAATCATTGGCCGAATAAAAAGGGTTCATATGTTCCATCATAATATTTATCAATCTCTCAAGATATTACATGCCCATAACGCCATTTCATTGTTTGGGTTCATACAAACTATATAATAATCATTCAATATAGACGAAATAAGTTATGCGCAGAAAACTGAATGATCTAGAAGCACATGTGGCAACACTCCTCCAGTATGCAGCAGCAGCACAGAACACCCAAACTACATTAAAAAAATTAGCTCAAAATAAATAAACAAATAAATAAAATAAATTTGTTCAGTTTATTGGGTTTTACTAAACAACCGAACCGAACCCGCCAACTCTGGCGAATTCAGTTATGTTGTTCAGTTAATTTGGTTCAATTTTCACTCACTTAACCCATGTAGGGGCTATTTGAAAACTAACTTATTTCATACATTTTTTTCCGGAGAATCCAAAAACTGAGGGCTTTTTTTATAATATTCAAAAAAGTTAAGGGCCTTTTTGAGAATTCCCCTATTTTGTCTTAACTCTTAACTAACACATACCATCCTTTAAGGAAGGAGAAGCAAGAGTGATCTTCATGGCGCTGATGGTAATGCTGAGGTGGCGGCGGCGGCGGATGATGAGGCCCCTCGTGAAAATAGCCTTGGTAGCCATGCGGCGGCGGTGGCGGCTGATGGTGGTGATGAGGTGGCGGCGGTGAGCCATGTGGCGGTGGGTAAGGATGTCCGTAACCTGAGTTGGGGAGTTTTTAAAAAATATTGAGAAAAGTCAAGATGGTTTGTAGAATTTCATGATAATAGTAAGATATGTTTATGAAGTAGTAGATTAAGAGCCGTAAATTTGTTCTAATGAGGTAATAAATCTCAAAATAGCAGAAACCGAGCGTGTATATTGGCTAGTGCTGGTGTGATTGACTCGATTTATCTGATTGAATTTACCCAATTAAAAAAAATCTATCTGATCCTTGGTTTCTGTGATAGATCTACTTGAGATGATCGCTGCATGAAATCAGCTATTGATTGAACACATTTAAGAAGAAAAAAAAACTATTCAAATGGTAGGCATAGCAAACTGATTTCTGAGTTCTTTCTGTAAGTTCCGAAAGATATCTACAAAATGTTTTAAAAGATTTTATCCATTTCTAAACGAAAATAAACACACAGAGAGAGAGAGAGAGAGAGAGAGAGAGAGGTGCCTGGAGGAGGAGGAGGTACGTGCTGGTAACTCATCTTCACTTCTCTTTCCGGAGCGACACGGAGCTGCAATTTCTGCCTTCCGTCTGAAAGAATGGAGGTAGACTTAATTTGTGAACGGGGATTGAATGATTGATTGATTACCGATTACTTTAGTATTGTGATTTGTGGGTTAATTTCTTGAGGACCCCTGTAAACTCTCAATATTATATATAACCCTATTGAATGCGAAATAACATAGATACCTCTAAAAAACATTAAAAAAAACTATAAATCTATAATCTATCCTTTACAGAACATAAGAAATATTATGCATATTTATCTTTCCATATTTAAATAAAAAGTTTTTTCAAACTATCCTTGGTTAATTATGTTCTAATATACATAAACATAATTAGGTAAGTCAAGAAAATAGCTAATATACCAGTAAAAACGAAAATAGCTAATATGCCAAATCTTTCTAACTCAAGCGACAATACATCCTTGAACTTTGGAAAATGTCCCAAGTTCGAGACCCGGTAAATACAATATAGTGTAACACATATTTAATCCACTATTTGTGGGCTCTTAAAAAATAATAGCTAATATATTGGAAGGTTTCGTCCAACGCATTCACATTCATAAGTTCCTCCGTTCGTTTTCAAATTTCTCTATAGAATGCAAAATAGATCCATAAAATCATCAGGCCCCGAGTGAATATCCAAAGTAAGTAGATGCCACCCCTTTTGTTGAGGAGTTCGCCAAATATGATCTTTGGGGGTGGAGTCTGTGGCGTCAGCCTATAGGGAGACTGTGCCCGAACATAAGGATTTGCTTCATTTAGAACGAGGAAAGGGGATTCAAAAGTCAAAGCAGCTCCCGGATCTGCAGAGTTCCGTGTCTCGGAGGTATTTGATCGGGTACGGTGTCTTTCAACTCTTCGAGAAGGAGTTTCAGATTGAAAGAAAATACTAATAAGTTCTATAACTAAGGGTAGCAATTCTATTATACGATAAAATCCAAAAATATCCACCATGCGCGGGTTCAATCCCCGTCGTTCGCCCATCAATAAATGGACCATTGCTTTGTTCAGAATACCAAAATCTGTAGCTAGCCAGGGTTTTGTCGATCGTCATGTCTATAGTGTCGAAAGAATATCAATTCCCAATCTGAACAGAGCCCTGGGCGCCAGTTGCAAAGAGGCAGTGGGTCGAAAAAGAAGACCATGAGAAATAGAGCCCTTGAGGTCTCGTCAAATGTGCTTGACGGCTTGAGCTACGGCTCCTCATTCATCTTAGAAGCAAAGTGGAGGCCCAGTAGTATGCTGTGCATGATATTTTATGATTTTCCAAGGGTACAACTGAAATTTTGTCAAAAGTCCTAATGAATGATGGAGACGATGGCGATAGGAAGGATATCACAGATTGACTTTTCAGTCGAACTCTTCTGTTTACTCACATTAAAATCAATGTTTGCACGTCATAATATTACTTAGGAGTTAAGGAAGTTTTATGTACACAAATTTCTTCAAAACAGTTTAAGTACACAAATTTATGAATTTATTTATATTTTATACCTTTTTTGTGCACAAACTGGAAAAAAGATCCAAGTTTATCATCGCTGTTAGAAAAACATACAACACTAGCATCAATATTTTCCTGAAAGTACGTTATTCTTTATCTTTCAAAAGAAAATGTGAAATTTCAGATCAACGTGATTAAATTTTCCTCAAGTTGCACATGTAAATGTACAGAAAATGAGATGACAAAGTCCTGACATTACAGATGAGAGGTAAATAAACAGATCTGAAAAATAAATTGGTAAATAAACAGATCTTAAAATAAATTCACCAAACAAAACTAACATGTCTCTGTCCACATGGGCATGGTCCCTTGATCAAACATGGCTTCAAAAAAAGAGATGAGAAAATAATAATAAAAATCACACAAAATTTGATGGTACATTTTTCCCTCCAATCTTCTAAAACCACTATCACTCTTCATTCTTCTTTTATAATTCTTCTCTTTCTGAAGGGCTTCATGGTAACACTGCCAGGAGCGCTGTGGGCCCGGATTCTCTCTTGCTTTTTCCTATCCGCCTCGGTAACCGCGCGCCTCATGAGGGTCGCCTTGTATATCGGTTTAGGCAAATGCCTATGCCTGTCAAAAAAACAAAACAATATCACATGTTTTTCATGATAATTATTAGATGGTACTTGTTGGGCTCCTTTTACTAACTCAACAATATCACATCTTTTTCATGATGTTGGTCCCATTTTACTAACTCAACAATATTACATGTTTTTCTGTGATAATTATGATTGTACTTGTTGGGCCCCTTTTACTGACTTTCAATGGATCTACTAAATATTTTACTGCCATTTGGGTCCCACATGATTTGTGTATTTGTGATTTAGAGAGAGAGAGAGAGAGAGAGAGAGAGAGAGACTTGACAATGCGTTTAATCTCAGGAAGATGCTTGAACCGGTCTTTGAGGGCGTCCATGTACTCATGCTTCTTTTTCTCTCTAGGCAGCAGCTGCGATTTAAAATTTATAAAAATATATGTCAAAATTTTAGGGATCAAGATGGGAATACAAAACTCTGAGGACCATTTTGCAAAAAATAGCCAAAAAAACTTACAACACCAAGTTGCTCTGAGGCTTTGGACTTCCAAAGACGGAGATTCGTGTCATCACTTCCCGAAATTACGTATGACGCATCACAACTGTACTTTACGCAAAACACCCTGGAAAAAATAGAAATTAAAAAGATAGGTGCGAGTTAGAAATATAATTGGTGAGGTTAAAATAGATGAGAGAGTGAGGAGAGAGGAGAGAGGAGAGAGGAGAGAGAGAGACCTTTGCATACGCTTGGTGTGATAAATCTCCCTACTATGATCGCCATTGTGATTGAAGATTCTTATCTGCAAATATTTTATATGAAAAAATGAGTGGTAAATTAATAAAATAAAGTTTATTCCTTTTATAATGCTTCTTATGATTAAAAGTGCAGAATAAACATTCTTTGAATAAAGTTTGAAATTAGAAAAAGGAAAAGAACTTACAGTTCTATCATAAGAGCCAGTAACAAACTCACGCCCAGTTGGCGAATAATCCACGTCCATCCTGAAACCCATTTTGTAAAAATAAACAAACAGAAAATATTCAATAAACATAATGACCAAAATTTCCAATTTCACTACAATTGGCCAATCAATCCTCACTAAAAGATCAATCCACATCAAAATTCCAGTACTTCAACATAACATTTCCAGCTTTTCAACAGTACGAGTAATATTTCAAATTTTCAGCATTTGTACACATCAAATTGGCAAATATTCCCAACTAAGAAAGCAAAAAAAAAAAGAACTGATAATAAAAAACTCACACAGCAGAAACGTGATCCTTATGTACAACCCTAGCTTCGTCCAGTTTCCTTGCATCAAACGTGTAACAATTGCAATCTTCATTCGCCTGTACGAAATACATTTTTTATTTATATAAATTAAAATCATATATAAGTCAAACTATGCGACTATAGTATTTGCTATGTTGAGTCTATATTGTACCACAGTGAAGTTAATGGGCTCCATTGGGTTCCAGCATATCGCATTACTTCTTGTCTGCATTAGAAAAATAACGGTTATATATTTATTTGACAAACTTCACATCTAAAAGAGTTTGCTTTTGGATTTGATATGGCTTAAAGTTTGAAATACTGGGCCTAATAGATATTATTGGGTAGAAGATTATTTAATTTCCAGTTTGAAGGAACGATATACTAAATCTAACAATAAAACGGAAGAAAAATAATTAGTTATTTTAAGAATAAGTTTTAAGAAATAAATATCACCTGCATGATGACTTTTCTGAAAGGGGACGAAGTACGTAAGTCATATAGTACAATTCCACGGTCGCTACAAACGAGTAAAAAGTAAAGTTAGATTTAAATTTATAGCTGGAACAAAATCAAGCTGCAAAAAGCCAAAATATAGTTAAAATTTAATAAGCATTGTTAAAAAGTAAAGAAGGAAAATTGGTACCTAGAAGAAGTGGCCAATAAATTAGGCTCGCCAGGATTGAACCGCACCGAAATGACAGAATCATTTCCCCATTTAAATGAATTTATCGGTTCAGACCTGTTCAAAATAAGAAAACATGAAAATCTAATATGCGTATTTACTATTTATTGGTTGTATTA
The DNA here is from genome assembly GCA_024447665.1 of Juncus inflexus. Lineage (NCBI taxonomy): Eukaryota > Viridiplantae > Streptophyta > Magnoliopsida > Poales > Juncaceae > Juncus > Juncus inflexus. The sequence goes on along the minus strand of JAJHPC010000004.1, from coordinate 4,023,923 downwards.
AAGGTTAATTAAACGATTCAGTGTTAGTTGAGGAGGCATAACATTACTATCGAATCAAATTTATGTTCAGTAGGAACAAAATGGCAAATTCCAATACTTACTTAAAATAACAAAAAAGAAAAGCTAAAAAAATAAATAAGATACCTGTTATGATCCCATATATCAACTTGTGCACCAGCTGTTGCAAAAATGTTGGTGTCCCATTGATGATCCACACCCCTATTTTCATTCAAATAAAAAATAAAAAAAATCAAATACTAGATAGGTCCGATTAGAAACATATGAAACTATCATGACAGGAAAAGCTTGACTTTTTGAACGATAATAAGTATAATATGATTTAATATTGCGGTACTCACCAAAATGCATTCTTCCATGTATACACTGCTAGCGGCTGAAAAAACAACGAAGAGCAATTTGATCATTTTTAGCATAAAAACCATCAATAAAGTTACATTACACATATTTGCAAGCAAATAATGTACCTTTGAGGCCTCTCCACTTGTATCATCAGCATCAAAATTCAGAGACGGAACTTTCCAAAGCCGTACTCTAAAATAAAAATAAAAATAAAAAGAATAATTTAAATTAGATTTTCTTACGATACAATTTTGTGTGTACCCTTAAAAGACCTCCAAATATCATAACCCTTCATAAACCAAAACAACACAAGATGCATCACATAACGCAGATGAGACATCTAAAATCCTAACTTAACATGCCCAAATTTACGACAAAAACAACCTGAACAAATAAAATACACTATAAATAAATAAATAAAAAATATTTTTTTACTTACGTGCAATCGGTACCGCAAGAAACAAGAATATCTCCTTCGGTTGATGATGTCAGACCCCGCACTGCTCCTTGGTGCCCTGGAAACTGACACATTGTTTTCCTGTAAAATATACACAAATATAGATATATGTATAAAATAAGTACATAAATATACTTTATGCATCTATAAGTCCACCAAACCCCGTCTTTGGGATTTTATGGAGGCTGGTTGGATCAAACAATAGAGAAAACGAGATAGGAAAATATTTCTGAATTTGTGAGGGGTTTATGTGCATTTTCACATGGTTTTTAAGGCTATATGGAATAGTATGAGGCTTTTTTACAGTTGTAGAAAGAAAATGGACCAAATAATAAATAAAGAAATTGATTAAGGTACCTTGTAGCTAAGTCCCAAAGGCGAATATCTGCTCAGAATAAAAACAAAAACAAAAACAAAAAGAATAAATCAAAAGAGGGTACACAAAAATTCTTATGTACTAAAAGGAAAGTACTGATAAATTGTGAATAGTAGCTAAAATAAATATGACTATTATTATTGGGCTTAAAACAGTGTAGTGCTCAAATAAAATTTCCTGTAAATTTTTGATAATTTATGAATGAAAGATAGGCAAAATAGGGTTTTTGTACCTCCATCCATAGATCCAGAAAAAATTCCTTTCAAATTATTAGGGTTTTTGGCCATACAAGAGACAGCATCTATATGCCCATCCATTGCACCAATAAAAGGTCTTGCAAATATCTGCAAAATAAAAGTTCACAGCAAGTAACAAATAAACCATTACAAGAATTTTTTTTAAATGAGAACTTTGTCCAAAAGATAATTTTGAAAAAGATAAGCAAAGACTTACTTTCTCCAACTTAGCGGCATTAAGGGCTCTAGTGTACTCAACAGCCTTCTCTTGTGTATGCAATTTCGGATCGTAACTTCTAAAGACTTTCTGCATTTAGAAGTTTAAAGTAAAAAAAAAGATTTATTTGTTTATAATTCAACATCAAAGTTGGCTGAAGGGTAAAATACCGGACTTTTTAATACCGTAATACTTCAATTTTCTTAATCATTATTTTCTTTTTGGGTTTTCTTTGTAGGTTTTTGTGGTAATTACGGTTCCATTTCAACATTAAACATTAAATTTAGGTCAAATAACCCTTTAGATCACATTAATATTATGATACAAAATTTCAGCATACCGAACCAAATTGTAATTCCTAGGATAAGCTTAAATTAATGCGATTTAAACTTGTAAATCCTACGATAAGCTTAAAATTAGCACAAGTTTAAACCTGTAAACCCTATTATAAGATTAAATTAAGCACTGAGTTTGAACATGATAAGGTTAAACTGAGAACGAGATTAAACCTGTAAATCCTTGCTTCGCTCGCGAGTGAACTCCTCAGTAGATCGTGATATCACTTTGACCTTCATCTCCCTTCTCAGTTAACAAATCCACCAATCGAATTGTACTAAATTCGTGAAATTCAAAACCGATGAACCCTAGACTAGTGATGGACAAGTGAAAACCCCCTCAGTAATGGTGCTGTTCGAGTTCAGCTGAATCCTCGTATCAATGGGCTGAATTGGAGTTCGTTCTTCACAAATGTTTGAGGAACGGAGAGGGAGAGAGAAGATGGGGGAGAAGAGGGGGTTTAGGGTTTGGGCGCGCCGATCTGATTGGGCTCGCGTGTTACTGAGAATCAGAGATAGAATGCAATGGACTAATGGGAACAGAAATTTAATCAGTAATAATTAGATTATTAAATTGATACATTGTATTGGTCCGGCCCAATTAGCGATGCCGATTATAATGCTATACGTCTCCAAATAATTTGGGCCTCAAGATTATTAAAATAAATATGTATATGTATATTTTTTTGTTGTCCGATATGATATATAGTGTTATTATAGTTTTAAAAAATGTTGGATTTTAGCCTACGGGCTTTTCCATCGGAAAAAAAAATGTTGGATTTTACAATAGTGCTTTGATATATTATATATCATTTTAGCGATTAAAATTTTGTTTTTGGACTTTATATACTATTTTCAATATTTATATTCTGTATGATATATATACTATATTTGTGAAATTTTATTATATTTCTTTAGTTATATAATCAAATGCCCCATGCTTACTTTATTGGGTTACAATTTTGTCTATAAGAACAACACATATCATTTTCCTATTATTCTTTAAACAAAAACCTATTAAACAGAATAAATCTAGCTAATACATAAACACCACATATCAAATAAAAAAAAAATATATCTAAAATCTAATACAAATCCAACATTAAATCAACTAGACAGGCTAATCTTCTGATACAACCTTCTGTAAATCGTCGCCCCTTCTAACTCCGCATGAACTTCTCTCTCTGTCCTTATTCCTAATGGATTTCCCAAAAGCCATCCTTCTGAATCGCAAGTCAAACTAGAGTCAATCTGGTCAACATGCTTAAAAACATCATATGAATCGAATAAACTTCTCATGTCTAGCGCCACCTCATGCACATCTGATTGGATCAGCACCTTAAGAAAAAACATTTTATTTTCTTGAAGTGTAATTTAAACATTTTAGATCTTACTATATTAGAAAAAAAATGGATAATTTGAAAATTCGTACCTGACCACCAAGATTTAGGGTTTTGGAGATGGAATCGACAAGTGGTTTCTGAACGACTCGTCTTTTGTGATTCCTTCTCTTGAAATGAGGGTCTGGACACTACATAATTATACAAAAATTTAAATATATTAAACAAAAATTATAAATTGTGATTTTTGTTTAGATAAGTGGTTAAATAAATTTGAAATAATTTTACCAATATAGAAACAAGTGAGAGAGGGCCTGGATAACTCGATACGAGCTGCTCAAAAGATATCATCACATTTGCATACATAAAGTGGCTGCATATAAAAAAATAATTTTATATTATCCTACCACTTTTGTATTTTGGTACCACTTTAAAGTTTAAACAAAAATTAAAAATGGGTACATGTTTTTGAGGCCCAATTCTCTAACCCAAAACTGCGATCTTGTAACTAACTGCACAATCAAATCAACAATAAAAACGAAAAAAGACCAAATTAGAACTAATTAACAAACTTAATTCACATTGAAGAAAGCTTGATGAAAAATGAAATTAACAATTGAAACTAAATGAAACACCTTTTCACGGATTTCGAGGCCCAAGTAATTTCTAGGTTGTGGCGAATTTTTCGCAAGCCAAATTAGAAACCTCCCGCTACCTAACAAAAAAGCTCATTAATTTAATTTGGATATATCTCCTACAAAAATTTAAATTTGTTTGTCATATATCATCAAAAAAATATTGTTTGTCATAAAAATTTAAAATTGTTGGAAATTGGTAAATTGATTGAGGTATATTAATATACCGCAGCCAATATCGACCATGAGAGGCAGAGACGAGTCTCTGAATACTTCCTTCCAATCTGGCGGTTCCACTGGCACCTGAAATAGAAAAGTATATAAAAGAACAAAATATAAAAGTAATAATAATGATTATATACCCATTCAAAACAAAAATAGTAATGATTATATATAATATAAGAAGCATAGAAACTCACGCGGAAGGAGGAGCTAAGCGGGTTGACATGCTGTCGGATCCTAACATGACCCGTCTGCACAATTCCCACAAACCAATTGTAAGTAAGTTTGCATAAAAACCAAAGAAGAAAATTCTAAAAAAAAAGAAAAAAAAAAGTGCAAGTACAAACTTCTGAGGCAGCATATAAAGGCTTGAGTTGAAGATCCGCGTATTCTAAGTCAATTAAGTCGGGACTCGTAGGGCCATTAGTGCCGCCTAAGCATCTCAAATGGGGTATTAGTTTTAGTCTTGATTGCAAGTTTGGAATTGAGAAGAGTGTCACACGATGGAGAGTCGCCATTGTTGGCTAGCTCGACTGTGAAGATAAATGAAGAACAGAGAAGAAAAGCATGCTGGCCTTATCTTAAAGTGGGCCGGGCCTTATTATTCATATGAGAATAATAATGGGACGAATAAAAGTCCAATCGGATTTAGAAAGAATGCAATTATGCAAGGATATACTATTTTATTAGCCTTATAAATAATTTTATTACCGTTATTATGTACTGTTTATACATGTATACTGTTATTAATTGGTGCTTGCTACTAGCAGAACTCAAGTTTCTTCTTTTGACACACAAATAAAAAAAGATTCTGAAACAAAAAAACTTACAATTCTGAAACACAGTACATAGCACACACAAGATTTTTTTTCCCCTCAAAATATGCTCTTTTCAAATATACATAAAGAAATAAAAAAAGGTCTTTATAATCCAGAATTTCAAAATGTGCATTTGTACCAAGACTATCTTACTTAAGTCATACCATATTAAACTGAGAAATATCATCATAAAGGTTTAAAAATCAAACAATTAATTAAAGAACAAACCAAACTGAACAATACAAAACGAAACATTTATTTTTTACAATCGTCTAAGATTTTCGGCTAAGACCATGAAAGAAACGGTGCTTCCTTCTCCTGGATTTCTTCTCGTGCGATCTCGTCACGACATGTGGCAAGAATTGAATCTGTACAAATTAAACACGACCAATTATTCAGTAACAAAAAAAAAAAAAAAAAAAAAAACAAGTCTGAGATAGGGGACAGATATTAAATGTACAAAGTAAATACTGGGTCTAATTTCCCGAAAGAAGAAAAAGTAAAATAATAAAAAATTAAAAAATAAAGGCTACCTTTGAATTGTTGCAAATTCCAAAAGAAAAAAGCTGAGAATTATCATCTAATAATTTCTCTCCATTGTGATTCAAACAATAATTACTCCACACGTGCCTCCTAAAAAGAAAAGAAAAAAACAGAAAAATTCAAGAACCCTAATTTGAATACATGAAAAATTACACATGGATCACTTTGTTAAATATTTCGCAAAAAAGGCCCTCAATATTTTTGTAATTATGTGAAAAGCATACCAAGAAATGTGTGAATGTCCCATATTTGCTTGTTCTGTCTCATTTACTTTCTTTCTAATGGCGAATTTCAAATCCTTTACTGTAGCTGAGTTTAACAACGCAATATCTGTGTAAATTGTAAAATAAATCAACCATACAATAAAAATTTGATTATTGTTGTACTAGTTCAAGAAAATCAACACAAATTGGGCTGAATTGGGGCTTAACTAAACTGCAGAAAAAAATAGTGAATTGAGGTAAATTGCGACATAAAAATTCAAGCCATTATCATGAATTTATCACCCAAAAAGTAAACCCACGACTGCATTTTCTCTCTTTTTTCTATCTTTAGATGTTTAATTGGTGAATTAATTTAATTGAGGCTCAAATGCACATAAAAATATAAAGATATACTTACCAAAGGAAGTATTGTCCATTTTGACAATAGTCAATTTCATTGCGCTTCCAAGCTCCAAATGAATCAGCGTGTCGACATCAGAAAGAGACGGATTTTTTGACACGTCAGCAAGAATCGGATCCTCCAAAAGAGTAGAAATGATTGATTCAAGTCTCGCCTTTTTCATTTCACTACTCTTGTAACTGCTCGTTTCCATTTTACAGTACTGTTGATTTGAATACAAATTATTGATATATAATCATTATTTTTTTTTTCTTTTGAGAAAATTTGGAGAGGGCAAAAAAAAAAAAAGAAACAAACTCCTTTAAATATAATAGAAACCAGAAAATAGGAAAAATAGAAAGAGAAAACGGGCTGAGAATTGAATAACAGGTGAAGCCTTTATATAATCATTATTAATGGTTCATATAGTCCATGTTTATAATTACAAACAAAAAGTTGAAAGGTATTGTAAGTTATTTTCAGTTATTTGAATATTACTTTGCTAACAGTTGTGTACAAAAGAAAAGATTATTATTCGGGACCTTTCGCTTCAATATTTTAAATTAATAAATTGAATCTAAGTATGGGTTTGGATCCTGACTTGTGCTCCTAGGTTTTTTAGTGCTCTGAGACGTCAGTAAAAAATAAAAACAATGCAATAATGGAAAGGTCTAAAACGTAAATGAACTTCAGTGAATGGTTCAAACATATCTACGTTGGTTTAGGCAATATATCAAACAGCTAGCGCGCAACAAATGATTTGAAGTATCGAAGCGAAAAAGGACTAGGCAAGGAAAGAGAACCTGGCGAGAGGAAGGAGAAGACTAAGGGGCTTGTAAACAAGTCTTCTTTTCTTTTCTTTTCTTTTCTTTTCCAATTGAGTTGCCTCAACACTCCACAAATGGGTCGCGCTGGCAAGTATGTTGAGGAAATAGTTGGGCCTTGTCTATGTCAAAATGTTATAAGAGAATTAAAATGCTACGTGTATATGTGGGCATCTGCTTATTTAAAAAAAAAGTATATTTATAAATATAAATGATATATTCAAGTATAAATATATATATATATATATACATTTAAAACTGTATGGTGGATGTGTCTGGACACCCTACTCTTATTATTATAGATTCATGTATGTCCTTCCAAAAATCCAAAATATCAAATTTACCCCTCCAAAACTCAAAATATCAAATTTATCCTCTCAAAGTTCATTTTATATCAAATTTATTCTCTGAAAGTTCATTTTATATCAAAATGTTATAAGAGAATTAAAATGCTACGTGTATATGTGGGTATCTGCTTATTATTATATGTGTATTATGTGAATAGTTTTATGATGATTTAAGAAGGAATGTTCGCAATTTTTAGATAAATTATGAATATAGATTTTGGGATATATTTAAGGGGGGTAGACAGACAGGGGCAAACAAACATTTTTACTAAATATCTAAAATACAAAAGAAAAAAGAGAATTGCAATAAAAAAGGGTTGTCTGATACATTCACAACTTCTTGAGTAATTCTTACATATCTGAACTGCGGTTTATTACATACAAAAACACCATTAATGGCTGAATATTCAGAAGTAAAAAACTAGAATATGATAGCGCAAACTCAACAGATCAAACATCAGATCTTCTCATTCTCCCTCTCTTTACAAAAATAAAAAAATACATTTTATTTTTTCCGCATCAAAGACCTTTGATCTGACCATTTAATCCAGTTAAATCAATCCATTTTTCCAGTGCGCTTGCTGACGATACCAATGCCACTTTTGAAGCTTCTACATCTTTATTACCCACTACAAATTCAACAAAAGAGAAAAATAAGTAAAATTAACATAAATTTGTAAGTTTTAGTAAGCTTGTTCCACTTGTAAATATCATCAAATATATTACTTCCCTTATTACTTAATGCTTAGCACAAGAATATATGCTTATACCCATTTTCTATATATTGTCTAATTATGCTATATATATTTTCCATGCTAAAAAGAATACTATTGACAGAAAAATGGTTTATTTTTGCACCTGATGAAAATAATGAAGACAATGAGGAATTGAACATGTCGACCTCTGTTTTTTCTTCCTCACTTTCACTCAACTGATCAAACAATAATGTAATAGTTTAATAATAATAATAATTTAATAATAATGAAAATAAAATTAATAATAATAGAAGTGGATTATGTGATAATTGACGAAAGAAGAAACCTTTGTGAAAGCTTTGTTGATGTTCTGTACCCAGTCAGCTTTCTCATTCGAGCCTAAAACCGAACCGGCAGCAGAAAGATCGGATTTCTCTATAGCTTGGCCTACTTTGCTCAGTTTGTACACCAATTCTTGCAAATATCCTACAAAATTCCAACACGCCCAATCATTCAACAATATTGAAGAAATAAATATGTACTAAATTCTTCAATTTCAACTCCATTTGAAAAATAAATAGAACATTATTTCCCTCTTGCTCACCCACTGTTACTGTGCTAAGCAATTCTGTTCACGACAGAAAATGGTATATTTTCACTCAAAAAAGAAAGAAAATGGCTAAATTGCAGAAAAAAGAACAAGAAGAAGAGGAAAGTTCGAACCGGTTTCAGTGGGGGAGGAGCTGATGACGCCCTGGCGCTGGAGCCGTTTCTTCCTGTCGTTCTTCACCTTCTCAAGCAGCTCCTGATCGTCCTCCGCTTCCAGCACCATGGCCCGTGCGGCGTCCGGCGACTGCTGCGCCGCCGCCGCCGCGAGAAGAAAACTCAGCGCGGCCAGACCCTCTCTCCGCCCCATGTTGGTCCGCACAGCCGGTTGAGCTTCTAGACAGCATTTGGGGCAAGAAGAAAGGGCCCGCCGTGAATTGGAAGAGAAAGGGAGGGCGAATTTGGGAATCGTGAGAGACATTGGAGAGCTCTGTGGTTGTGAGAAGAGAGGAAGAGTGAGAGTGCCATTTCCATCTATATCTCTCTCTCCCGTTTTCTGTTGCACTCAAGATAAGAAAGGAACGGCAGGAATGAACTGCTGGAAGAAAATAGAAATCATGGTTATGTATTATTTTATTCATTCTTATTTATGTATCATTTACTAGTTACTACTAAACATCAAATATACTGTTTCTGTGATATTTATGTATTATCTTATAGTATTTGTATATTGTGCATTTATAACTAGGAAGTACATACTGATTTCATATATCTAAATACTATTTTCATTGTGTATATATAAACTGTTTCATTACAACTATTGATGTATGTCAATTTACCATACATATGTACGGATAGTTATATTCTATACAAATATTGTACTTCTTTTGCCCTTGTTCTGATCAGAGCAATACTTTAGTTTCATTGTCTCTAGTACAAATAATTTTATTTGTTTTCTTTGCAAAGAAAAAGAGCAATATTTATTCAACAATATATTTATCTATATAAGCCCACTAACAAGACTAAAAGCTGAAATATTGTGGCCAACGGCCCAAAATTTCTATCCGTTTTTACAAACACGTTATTTTTTAATTTTATTATTTTTTTATAATATATCATTGAAAGGTTTTGATTTTTGAGTAGTTTAATTCTTAATTGAAAAGATGCATCTCGTTTTACAAGGAGATGCATCCTCTAATTTAAATTTTCTATCCGTTTCTACAAACAAGTTTTTTTCCTATTTTATTTTTAGGATAATCTATCATTGAAAGGTTTTGATCAGTAGTATAGTAATTCAAAGGATGCATCCGACACTTAAAAGACTTTACGAAGAGATGCAACCTTTGAAGCCTATATAAATGCTCAAGTATTCCCAGTTTATGCTCATTACTTGCAAGTCAGATTTAGAAGAGTTTTAAGAGATAGTCAGAGAGTTTAGAAAAGAGAGAGAAATCAAATTCTTAGCGTTAGTAATGGCTTTAGGGAAAAAGATAAAAAATTGCATTAAGAAGCTTTTCTCCAAAGGTTCATCAACCTCTTCCTCCAACGAGGAAGACATTAGTATTCCATTGATGGAGGAGTCCTCCTATGACGCTGCATGTTCATCAAACAATATGTGTGCACGGTTTGTTTTCAGTTTATGTTATTTGGAATTGTATTTTTATTTGTATTTTCTTTTTTCTTTTTTTGATAATTTATTTGTATTGTCTTTATTCTGACTTCTTTGTTCATTATTTATTTCCAGGAGGAAGTAGTGCATGAAAAGGGAAAAAAGAAATCAATTAGTATTAAAAAAGCAGCCCGCTCCATTGCATCAAAATGCAAACATCTCAAGGTTTTCATAATTTCTCTTTCGAGACAAAATTGTAATATTATATATGGAAAACTGCTCAATTTCTTAAATCATTTCATTTAATATTTTTTTTGTCCTTATTTACAGGAGAAACTGCATCCTGACTATTGCTGCCAGGACTGCTTAATGGAGCGTAAAAAGGCGGAGGCCGTGTGGGGCAAACACGGCCTCTATTACTCGAGAAGAGCCTAAATGATTATTATTTATTAAAAATATGTAATAAATATAATTTATTCAATGACATAAATGTGCCATGCTTTTGAATGTTGATATGAAAAACTGTTGAATGGATAAATAATCAGTGCTTCATGTATATAATGGATAAATAATAGATGAATAACGATTACATCTTGTACAAGTGCAAGATGCATTGTAATTGTAATGCCAATCTCTCATAGTCTAGATGGTACTTGATAGTGTGTGGATCAAGAGATTACTTTCTATTATCTTTAATGTTTAAATGGAAATGTCATATTGTTGTTTGAATAGCACTTGTGCCTGTACAAATAATAAACATGTGTCCTTTTTTATAGTTCAGGCATTTTTTTTATCTTAATACCTAACTAAAAATTAAATTTTTGTGAAATTATATTAGAATTATAAGGAATAATTACCATGATCATATTGTTAATTTATAACTTGATGGTACATTAATATTTCATGCCCAAGGAAAAAATAGTAAAAATCTTATCATTGAAACGTTTCTTATATACTGAGAAATACTGACCACAGAAACTTGAGAAAAATAGAAAATCAAAATTTCACCCAATATAGTAAAACTTGACTCTAAATTGAGATTAGGGAGGGTATATATTCTTTAAATTTAGAAAACAAAGTGAAATCTATCATGTATATATATATCTCTCTCATTCCTTGGATGTTCCTCGAACCAAACAAAAGCATTAACCCCTAGAAGAACAAAGAAAAGGAATTCAAATGGCAGAACGATCAAAGTCTATAAGCTTTAGTTTCAGCACGAACCAACAATTCGAGAGAGAAACCCGTCGAACCCTTCTCGTGCTACTCAAGCCAGAGCCAGGCATGCTCCTGCCCCAACTTACGAAGATGCGATGGCTTTTGTGGAGAGTTTCATGCGGCCCGATCGATCGAGCCGGCCAGTTCAATCTTCCCGACCAGTTATGAGGCCAGAACTCTTTGTGGGACCGAACCGGTCGACCCGCCCAAGTGCATCATCATGTTCAAGGCCGGTTAGGCTGCCTGTGCAATACGACAAGCATGGTAGGCCGATTAGGGCCGGTGAAAGACCGTGGCAGGCGCCACCAACAATTCCGCCAACCGGTCTCCTTACCACCGACCATCTGAGATATTTGGGTCCAAGCTGAATCCAGTTTACAGAAATTACGAGTATTGAGGAAGTGTCATTACATTATAAACCGACACAGGTTTATAGGACGAAGGAGGTTAAAACGGTGGTTGAATTACCGGAAGAGGAGGAAGAGGAAAAGGTGGAGCGAAAAAAGATTTGGAGGAGAATTACTAGTTTTTTGAGATTTTTGTGTATTAGTTAAGAATTAAGATATCATTGAGTTTTTTGAGGATGTATTAGTTAAGAACCAAACGGCTTTTATTAAAAAGAGATCAATCATTGAAAGTTTTGTAGTATGGAGAGAACTACTTCACTTCTACCATAAGAAAAGAATTCCATCGATCATGCTAAAGATCGATTTCAGGAAACCTTTTGACAATCTATCTTGGGATTTTATTTTTAATCTCCTCAAAGCAAAAGGCTTCCTCACACGATGAATAGAATGGATACGGAACCTGCTAGCCTCTTCCAGCTCGGCCAAAAAAGTAAATGGAACTATCTCTCCTTTCTTCTTTCACAAAAAAGGCCTACGGCAAGAAGACCCACTATCCCCAATGCTCTTTGACTTGGCGGTGGACATACTTCAAGATATCATAAGAAAAATTAACCCCTTCCTTATAAGAAGACTAGACCTAGACACACAAGTGCTACAATTTGCAGACGGTACGGTCATGTTTTTTGAGGCACATGCAGACAACCTAAGAATAGTGGCCACATCATTGCAATCCTTCTCTAAAATAACGGGTCTTAACATAAATTGGGCGAAAAGCACCTTCACGCCCATTGCTATACCGCAACACCTCCACGAAAATATTGCAGCCATTCTGAATTGTGAGAACCAAGCCCTCCCGATAAAATACTTAGGGCTCCCCCTAACCCTAAGAAAACCAAAAAAATCATCCTATCTCCCACTCATGAACAAAATCCAAAAGAAAATTGCCGCTTGGAAAGGAAGATTATTGTCTTTCGGTGGAAGGCTCACCCTAGTTAGGGCAATCCTTAATGCACTTCCAATTTATGCCATGCAAGCCCTTAAAATACCCAAAGGGATACTCCAAAATATTGATAGAATGTTAAGAGCTTTTCTATGGAAAGGACAAGAGAAATGCGGCCCGAACCAATGTCTCATCAACTGGGGAAGGGTATGCATCCCAAAAGAAAACGGTGGATACTAGGAATTTCCCACTTAGAGATTCGAAACAATGCTCTATTATTGAAGTTCCTATGGAAACTAGACAATGGTGAGGTTAACCTATGGTCTAAATACATGAAACTCTTATATGATATAGATGCATCGGAAGATATCATCAATATAAATCCTAATCGGCTATCTTTCTTTATGAAAGACCTAGTCAGCATTAAGCCCGCCTAAAACACATCCACATGGATGGACCCCCAGCAAGGAAGACTTAGATCATGGAAATGGGAAAACTCGGGTTCTTTCTCCTCCAAGTCGGCATACAACTTTATGCGAAACCCGGGGATACGGAACCCTTGACAGAAAGCGATTTGGAGAATGAAAGTGCCTCTCAAGGTCAAATTCTTCACCTGGCTAGCGTTTCATAATCGAATTAATACGAAAGATATGCTCTTAAAGAAGGGATGGCGACAGGATACAACTTGCAAATTATGCGACCTAAACCCGGAGGATCGGGACCACCTTCTTCAAGACTGTCCCTATACACAAGCCACTTGGCGACTAGTTGAAAGAATCACAAAATCCCCCATTAGGTTAATACCAAATGGAAATCTGATAAACTCCTGGAGAACAAACCGAAGAAGGCTCCCAAAAGAAATACAGCGTAAATGGGATTGCCTTTGGGCTGCAACAACTTGGACGATCTGGAAAGAGAGAAACGCTAGGGTCTTCAAGGGAAAGAGGAGTACTCTGAGTGCGATAGCCAGGAAAGCTTCGGATGAAGCATCAGTTTGGAACAGATACTGCTGAAGATTAGGAGATTATTCCTAGTTGGAGCACATGTTCTTCCTTTAAATTTATTTTCATCTGTATTTTAATGTTATTTTCTTATCTACCACTCAGGTTTTCACCAGAGTACCTAAAATCATTGTAACCGTGTTGCTATCAATGAATTAGAGGGAGTGCAACTTGCAACCTCTTACTTCAAAAAAATTTATCATTACCTTTAGTTAATTGACAATTTTTTATATATGCAATTGAGTGATTTATTATATTTTTAAATATCAAATTTCCATTCTAAAGATCATGTCATACTCTTTTATGTTTAGAATCTAGTCATCTCATTTTATTAAATTAACTCAAGATCTTTTTTCGCTCCACCTTGTAACAAAGGTCCATATGCCTCAACATCATGTCACAATTCTTTCTATATATCTTTCGATTTTTTTTTAATCCCATTTTATTATTATAGACCCATATGATTGTGTTTCTGAATCATGTTTTGATTCTTTCATTTTAATCTTTCGAAATTTGATTTCCCAATTTTTTTTATTATATTATTAATTGAGACAAAAATGATATAACATTAGTCTATATGACTCAGTTTCTTTCTACATCATGTCACGATCCTTTGATTTTAATCTTTCGAAATTTGAATTCGTGACAAAAATGATATACCACCCACTTGTAGCACTTGTGAACGCTGTATTTTGATATAAAACTGTAAATGTGATGAATCTGTAATGAATTCATTCCTTTGTGTTGTGTTATGCATATGTTATGAAATAATGCAACTAGGTTATACAGTCCATTTATGGATCCAAAACCTCTGCAGTTTGTACAGAAATGGAAAGAACTGCAGGGACAAGTGGGTGGTAGGTTCTTTCCTTTTGCGGAAAGATTGCACTTTTTTACTCTTGTTCTGATTAGTTTAGTTTTGTCCATTGGCTCTCTGCCACGTGTCCACAATCCACATGACTCGACATTTCCTCTTGTTAACGGGTTGTATAGTAATTTCATTCTGGATCCGACCCGATAGCATGCAATGTCACAGCCTTATATTATATTTAACTAACGATATATATTCTTTACAATTCAACTGCCTTATAATGCCTTTTGTATTACTTTATAATAATATCAATATACTTTCTTACAACAAAGTGACATAAGTGGGGAGAAGTGGAACGTAACATTTGAACACATTCCAAAAAAACACGAAAGTTGAAAATAAGTGCAAATTTTCATACGACTCACAGATCCAAATGTGGGAAAGATACTTACGTAGATGCAAATCCAGTTTTACTACTGGTAAACACGTGGCAAAAAACAAATAAAATCTAAGAAAACTGAAAAATAAAAAACATAACATAACTTAACAACCAAACAAACCAGAAACTAAAACCTAGAAGAACTACTCTCACAAGATCAAAAAAGAAGCTAAAAAAAGAACAAGACATATTCACAAAGAAACAATTTTAGCTTACTAGTCTAAACTTACGCAATTTCACTTTCTCACCCTCCATTTCCGTAAAATTGCGCATCAGCCGATTTTACAAAACGACCCTTCACTCGCTTTCTTGTATCAGCCCTCAGTTTTCTCGACTCGTACCTAATGTGCTTTTCATACCTATAAAATTTTATAAAAAGTTAATTTTTATTAAGGCAAAAACTCATGTATACCCCTATAAAAACTCAAAATATCATGTATAATCCTCCAAAATGTAAAATATCATGAATACCCCTATAAAACATGAGAAATATCATTCCTCCTCTTCTATTATTTTTTAATGCATATACTACCCTCTTTCTCATTTATTCAAGTAAAAATTAGAAGGGAAAAAAGCAAGGGCATTTTGGGGATTTTTTAAAGCCAGGCTATTCTGATATTTCTTATATGTTCTAGGGATATAGATGACACTTGTTTCACAGGGTATAAGCGACATTTTCACATTTTTCAGGGGTTCATAAGAAAAAAATAACTTCATCAAACCTGCGATTTTTCCTCTTCTCCCTGTACCGCTGCATGGCGTTTCCTCTGTTCTGAGCGATCGAATCGCTGTCCAGCTTCACGACTGGTTTGACCGTTTCGCCCCTGATTATATTCCGACTTATCTGCTGCTTCTGCTCTCCAAAGGAAATCTGTTTCACGTTTGAATCTTCTTCTTCCAAAGAGGGGCGAAACGGTCTGAGCATTAAATGAGTCTCTGACGTCGTGGGCCCGTCAGATGGATTTGTGTTTCTGTGGATTGAGTTGTGTTTTCTTTTGGGGTTGAGTTTTGCTGCTGAGCTTGGCTGGAGAAGAAGAGTTTGAGGTTTAGTTAGGGTTTAGGGTTTTCTTTTAAGACGTGGATTTATGCAAGTAAGAGCATCGATTTGTTTTATTTGTCTGAGCCTTATTTTTTATTTAAGGGGAGGTTATAATAAAGTGGGAATTGATTGATGGAGAATATGTCACTGGAACGGTATATCAAAAGTTAATATTTGCAATTTTACCCTTCTTGTTTATTTTATTTTATTTTTTTCAAGTTTGGGGTATTATAAAGAGTAATTACAAGCATTTATGAATGTTTTACTGAAACATTAAAGGTGTATTAATTTTTAAAATAAGTATGCAAGTTGTTATTAGAAATAGAATAGTACCTGTTCCTGCAAGTTGTAGAAAAATAGTTGTTATAATTGTTTCAATTAATTAAACTAAAACCAGCTTGACAAAAATAGAAACAATTATATCAATCCAGTGTTTAAACATTTACTACTCTTCTCAAAGTTCTCCGCTAGAATTTAGAAATTTTTTATAGAACATATTATCTCATTCTTTGTTATTCTAATTTCCATAAAATATTAAAATTCCATATTTTCTATAAAAACAAAGAAAATAAAAAAGAAAATATTTCAAAAATGCATCCAAAAAGACTTACATTGTGGTTTGACAATTGACTTTTGGGGTCCTTCAGAATTTCAGTATAAGTCTTGATTTTAAAACCTCCATTTTCTGCATTATATCCAATTTCATGCGCATTTTGCTCCTTATGATCCCTTGATTTTCCAAGATTAAAATCCCATATCTGCCCATTTCATGAAAAAAATATATATTAAGAAGTTGCAAAAATGTATAAAGTTAAGATTTAGACAACCTAAGTCATGCAGTTGAACCACAATTTAACCAAATTAAAATCAATTTGTACAATTCTTCATTTTAAAAATTAAAATACAGAATTTCATTAAAGTGAGGCACGATCCATGTGCATTTCAACCTCATGATAAGAATAGATAAGGTTAGATTAGGATTAGTGGTTAGGTGGGTTTGATTCTTTTCCTTTTGTTGCAATTAATTTGATAGATATTTTAATTTTCTTAAAACGAGAAAGAAAGAAAGAAAGAAAGAAAGAAAAGAACGATTCAAGCTTTAAATTAAATGATGGATATAAAGCAGATTTGACAAGATTATTTGGACCACAAGCATACAACTTTCTGAAATTGACCTTTGATTTTTTATGTATTATTATAATTCTGTCAGTAAAGAGAACAGATATAAATTGCATAGACAATTTATAAAAATAAAGAAACACAGACAATGAAAAATAAGAAAATTATTTTTTGGAAGAAAAGATCATAAACTACTCAAAATAAACCAATTGTGAAATAGGAAAGATAAGGCATAAATTTCTTAATACCCACTCTTTTTGCATTTTTTTTTACATTTCCATTCAAATCAGACAGTTCCAAACCAAAATTCAGAATTATAAATAAACAGATAAATAGTAGTACTTACTAAAAAAATACAATTTATTACCTGAGCAGCGTTAAAATCTCCATTTCCGCCTCCACAAACCGCAGAATCCCAAACCAGTCCATCTCCTCCTTCTTCTTCTACTTCCACAACATCCGCCTGAATCCTACTATTCATAAGAAAATGATTCATCTGCCACGCGCCATCCTCTCGTGCCGCCATCTGTCCCAAACCGCCCCTCCGGCCAGGCGTCTCCGGTCTCAGATCATCTTTCCTACCATTATTACTATCTTCGTTCTTCCCCATTTCCATCAACTGACTGATCAAACCGTCCTTCTGCACACAACTCCTCTCCGATCTCCGCCTGCTTGGGAACTCCAACGGCGGATCCGACGGCACGTAGAGCTCCCTCAGCACCGGATCGACGGCCAGGATCGACGAGTACCCCATCTCAGACCATATCGGGTCCGGATCTGGATCGAAACCCGGATCCGAGGCGCCGATATTAACCCCCCACGACTGCGCGAGCTCAAACGCCGACGGGCAGCCGCAGAAGGGCTCGATCGGGAATCTGACGACCGACGATGATAAGGAGGCGTCCACATCGCAGCCAGAGCAGATGAAGCTCGGAGGGTAGGAAGCGCACCGGGAGGAGGCAGGGAGGGAGAGGCAGGAGGAGCAGAGAGGCGCGCGGGAGTGGCGGCGGGAGAGAGCGTTGGCGGAGTGGACAACCCGGTCACAGGCGAGGCAGAGGAGCGCGGAGTCAGCGCGGCAGTGGAGCACTGCGGCGGCGGCGGAGCAGTAGTCGCAGCGGCGGAGGAGAGGTTTTCCGTCCATGGTTGTGAAGGGGTTTGAGAGAGAGATAGAAGAGGGAGTGGTAAGAGAGGGATAAAAGAGGAAAGGTTTGATTCTGGAAAGTGTGATGCTGAAAAGTGGGTTCCACGTTGTATTAGTGTTAGTAAAGAGCTCTTTCTTTGGAAAGTGTAATAGTTTTGTTGTTTGATTGGAATCACTTTTTCTTTTTTTTAAGGACATGCTACAGCGCAGTACGTCGACCCACTGTAGTATAATTATTCACAATGATATCTGATAACAGCGTATATAATTTATTTTTTAATAATAATATATATATAACCGTATATGTAATTTATTTTTTAATAATAGTATATATATAAAAAGTGAAAAAGTATATAAAAAATAAGAAAACAGTATATGAAAGAAAAAATAATAAGAAATATACAAAGAATAAATAACAATATATTAAATGGCAAAACAGTATATAAAATAAAAAAATAATATATAAAATGAAAAAAAAACAGTATATCTACAGTTGTGCTACAATGTTCCCTCGTGTTTGCACATTTCCCTTTTTTTTTATGTAGCGTCGGTTTGAAATTTTTTTTTAACAAATAGGACTGATATGAAAAAAGTAATTAACTAGTATTATCGTCAGCTATTCTGACGGTAAAGAATATGTATCTGAGAAATCGTGACGTTAGAGGCTATTTTGGAATTAATTGTACCAAACCCTAACAAAAAGTCGATTGGAATGGGGAAATATCTTTAATCAATTTACTGATTAATTGTTTTGATGCATGTGTTGGGGTTTGGTAAATATGGCTTATTGCATCGGTTCAGTGTATTGATATGTACATTTATCATGTACCATCCAAGCTTCTTAGTTAATGCTCATAAAATCACGAATTTAAAACTTAATTAAACGCTTGCTTAATGGTGTTTCTCGTGATAATGGTGCTATTCATTACGAGGTGTTTCAGTTGATCTTATGCTCTTATCAAGCATGAACTCAACAGACGTATATGGATTTAGTGAAGGCAATGATCATTATGGACAACTCATATTTTGGTAAGATATATCTTTCAATATAGACAGCTCGATTTTTCACTGAATCTAATAGATGCTAGAAACAAAACTAGTTGTTAGTTGTTACATATACACATAGGAGCCAATCACTATCATCTCGAAATATTTGTGCTAAGCACTATATTACACTTCAGGGTCAACTAATTATCAAACTATTTCAATAATCTTACCCTAATAATTAATAATTAATATTGATACGAAGATCTTAGTATGACATTAACAAATTTAATTGGCTATGTCTTATAAGAAAGTGTTTGATTTTGATTAGAATAATGGATTTTATAGCTGCTTAAGATATTCATATTATACGATTTTTCATTGGTTGTTGACCTACAGTTGTATATTCAAGGCCGTACAAGTTATAATTATTATGACTGTTTTCTGTTTTATATAGTTCATATGTATATAACGAATCAATAATCAATAAGACTTTCAATCTTAACTTTTAACAAAATTGTGCAATAATTAACTCACTACTCAGTGATTCAATCTGTATGAATCACATAGAATTTGGACTATACAGAAACCTGTCGCTATTGTGGCAGACTGGCGAAGCAAATTCTGGGATAATATTTGTGAATTTTTTTGAATAGTAGCACTATTTTGAAGAATAATTAATCAAAAAGCATGATTTTCAAAATATTTGGGTAGGTAGCACTTCCGCCAGACCTTCTGGCGGAGCTGAAGTAGTTCCACCAGAGGGTCTGGCGGAACTAGGAAATTTTTTTTTTTTTGCTAATCTCGGCCATTTGGCATCCTTAAACGACCTTAATTAAATTAAAAAAGGCTAGTTCCGCCACCGGGTGCAGGCGGAACTAGGTAAAATTTATTTTTGGCCCAAAAATGACGAAAATATAGGTTCCGCCAGACCCTCGGCGGAACTAGCTAGTTCCGCAAGTGGGTCTGGCGGAACTACACATTTTCCCAACTTACAATCAAAAAGTCCAAAAAAATGGTCTAGTTCCGCCAGTGGGTCTGGCGGAACTAGACCATTTTCCCAACTTACGAGGAAGAAGCCGAAAGAACATACAAATCTTTTACCCTCTTACCGACGTAAGTAACATCACCCTTTACCTCCTCCACATTCCGGAGGAACTTCACATCCTTCGGACCAAACAACACATAGTGACCAGCATCAACTGCATTCGCTACCGACAGAAGATTCTTCTTCATACCAAGCACATGATAAACACTATCGAGAGTTATCGACCTGTTGTCTTTATCAGAAATAATAACAGCTGCCTCATTCATCAGATGGTGAACACTATTGTCGGCTAGTTAACAGAAGCATACACGTCTAAAACTCCTTCTGCTATGAAACCTGTATCCCAAACTTCACACTTCACAATATCCTCTTTACTCGCGGCATTTTCTTCTCTCAACTTAACACGATAATTTTCCTTTATATAACTGAGTTTCCCACATCGGTAACACTTTATAGTCGACCGAGAACCACTATTTGATGAAGACTCCCCCTTCTTCATAACCTCCTTCTTC
Source organism: Juncus inflexus (assembly GCA_024447665.1). Lineage (NCBI taxonomy): Eukaryota > Viridiplantae > Streptophyta > Magnoliopsida > Poales > Juncaceae > Juncus > Juncus inflexus. The sequence continues at coordinate 4,003,161 of JAJHPC010000004.1, read as the reverse complement.
CGTTCCTCTTGGTCATACCGAGTTTTTACTTTGTTAGACACAAGAGCGTGACCTTCGCCTTCAAAAACCAAAACACCCGCCATTTGTTGAGCTAACGATTCTTGAGAAGCGAGCAAATTTTCAAACTCCGTCAAGGATGGTTGTTGCGCCCACCATTGTATTGAGGTAACGAACGGGACATACTCTCTTCGAAGACCACGAATAATATACCGCTTCAACTTCGCCTCCAAAATAGCCTCTCCGGTTCCAAGATAGAAATTTCAGAACATAAACCCTTTACTCTCAAGAAATATTGAGAGATAGATAATTCACCTTGTGTGCAACCCGCCAACTCATTCTCCAGAAATTGTAATCGTGCCGTGCTCTTCTTGTTGAGCAACTCGTCAAAAGTTCTCCAAATTTATGTCGCCGATTTGCACCCCTTAATATGCTCGAATAGATCGCGTGATATCGACCTCTTCAACAAGAACTCCGCCTTAGCATTCATTTTAGACCACTCCTTTACTGCGTCTGCATTCGTCACCGTACCATCCGTACTGGTGACATGCGTCAGTGTAACCTCCATACCAACAATTATCTCCCATAACCCTCACTCTTAATACAAAACTCCATATAACTCTTCCACATAGAATAATTCGAAAGATTTAAAGCATCAATACTAAGTCCACTAACCTGACCTCCAAACTCCATGGATGTCGTAATAAACAATCCTCTTCTTCACCAAGGGACGAGAACAACACCGTTTATCGCCAACGTCGTCGTCTACCACCCTTGAAGCTCTGAGACCATGTAAAGAAACCAGACAGTCACACAAGAACTGAACCAGATAATCGCATCGCTTACAAAGAAACATAACAATAGTGACTGCACAGTAACACGGCAGCCACTAAACCAGTAGCGACTTTGTGATTATCAGCAGCGGAAATAATAGTGCAGCAATATGCTCACACTAGCCCAAGAAAAAACAATAATAGAAGAAGAAAGGATTAAACAATGGAATTTGAAAAATAAGATAAATTTCTTATTACAAGATAAAGAAAGAGATACAAAATATTGTTGTTGTTGGAATGAATAAAACTCTATCATCCCTACCCCTTTATTTATAGAATAGTCATATCTAATATAAGGAAATAACCCAAATAATTATTTCTCCAATTAACACCTATACATGAAAATACTGAACCTCCACGAAATCTTATTTCCAAGAAACATATTTCCTAATTTGTTAACTGTCTTTATAACATATAAATACATCTTTATATTTTAATACCATACCTAAAAATGTTAGAAATATGAACTATTTCATAAACATAATAATACGAAATTCAAAGAAACCATGAGCCCGTGACATGTGTAAATTGATATAGTAAATAATTTCATAGCACTTTTAGGTAATACTCCTAAAAATGAGAAAGAAAGAAAGAAAGAAAGAAAGTGGCTAAAATTTTATTTTAATGTAAGGGCATTTTGATAATTGTACATATACAAAAAATCATATTAACATTTTTTAAATTCGGCATAATTAATTTCTTCATCTCATATTACGAAATTAGAAAATTTCTTCACAACATCATTCTACAAACAGTAACTTTGAGAATTGCACAATCAATCTAGGAAAATAAAGCCAAAAGTTTAGACATTCTGTTTCCCGAATTCTGTTCTTTCTTTTTTGTCCAAAATATTTTTTTTCTTCAACACATCATATCCAAAAAATTCCTTCACTTTGTTAATTTTAATTTTTCAAAAAAATATTCATAAAGCAGGCTAAATTTTCAACTTTGTAAGGGAGAATCTCTGAGAAAGTGTTTTTAACTAGTGAGAAAAATATCTTTGAAAATGACCCCTGTGGCCCTGTGTGATACAAAAATCTCCTTTAATTTTGTGCATGTATTTTTCTAACTTTTAATCATGAGTACTTTTAGCACCCCTAAACTTTTCAAACCTCATTATGACACGTGTCCTCATATTACTGGCCAATATCTCACGTGGTAGGAAATACACACATGACATATTATATTGGAAAATTATTTTATTATATTCTATTATATTAGCTCATCAACCATCTCTCTCTCTAATCAACGTCTCAATGACGAGCACAAACACAAACTAAACTCCAAATCGAAAAAGAGAAAGAGAACTAAAAGGAAAGAAAACCAGTCATGATGACAGCTTCCGCCGGCGCAGTCCCGCCTCTCGCCGGCCTCCGTCGCCACTGCCGTATCATCACTGTCTCCGCTTCTCTCTCCTCCCGCCAAATTAAACCTCCCGCCTCTGTTTTTCGGGAAAGAGAACGAGACAAGTCCAACTCTATCCCAATGAAAACAGTGAAGACTGGAAGGAATGAAAATGGAGTTCTTGATCGGTCTGAGGTGACGCCACGTGGCGTGAGGGATTATATTGAGCTGTCCAGAGAGCTGGTGAAGTCTGATGGCGGCCCGGTTCGGTTTTTCTCGCCGATTGAGTGTTCTCAGTGCGCTGATGGTTCGCCATCATTGTTCTATTTGCCTGGTTAATCTTTTTTTTTTTTGTACATCTTTAAGATTGGAAGAATTAGAATTGCGTGTTTGATTATTCTGAAATATGATATGATTCATAAGGTTTTCCGTTTTTCTCCTAATGCCCCCGTATTTGACCAAATGTTATAATAATATACGAATACTTAGAATATTCATAAACGTTTGGTTTGGCTCTGTTATTTTTCATACAAATACGTGTTTCAAAGTTCAATCTATTAAATTATTTTCTCAAAAAAAAAAAAAAATATATATATATATATATCTTAAATTATTACTATTACTAGTTTAATGAAAATTTTGATGAAAATGTAGGAATGGATGGGGTTGGAACTGGATTAATACGACATCATGATAGATTGTGCAAGTAAGAAGAAATGTTGTGTTATTTTATTTTCTTCAGGAATTTTACCATTATTTATATTGATCTAATTTTCTTATAACATATACTCGGTTGAGCTTATAATTCATTTTTTTTTAATTTATGTAGGATATTTAATGTTTGGTGCTTACACATACCTGTACATGACAGAACACCATTGGAAGGTCTCTCTCTCTTAATTCAATTTTATTGTACTTTGCCCAATTAGGATGGGACCAAGCAATACATCATTATATTAAATTAAATCATACAATATCTTTATATCTCAGTTTGTAAATTTTAGGCTTAGTTACATACATAGAGAAAACAATTAGATCAGAGCAAAGTAGGGCAAAAGGGCGGCCTGTTTATATAATCGGTGAGTCAATTGGAGCTTGTCTTGCCCTAGCCGTTGCAGCCAGAAACCCTAATCTTGATCTTGTTCTCATCTTAGCCAATCCAGGTTTGTAATCAAATAAAAATATTTTTTTCAAATTTTCCATTTATACCCTGTAAAATTGCAAATATTTCAAATCCTTGTAGATTTAAACCAAGTTACCATTTTGTCTGGCTAACTGAAATTGGACTGAATCATAACTAATTGGTACCAGTATATGTACTGCCCTGTTTTTAATAATTTAAGCCTAAAATAAGCCCTTATCCATGTATGAACTGATGAAATTGTGAACTCTCTTTAGCTTAATATGTTGAATTTTGTACTACTTTTACTCTTTTAGTTTTATATGTTGAATTTTGGTTGCAGCTACATCTTTTGATAAGACTTGGTTCAGAGATATATCAAGTTTGCTACTAGATGTGTTGCCTGATCCGCTACACGTACCAATCCCGTATTTTTTTAGCCTTTTGTCAGGTTTATTTAATTATTTATTTATTTATTTATTTTTGAGAGAGATATGTGCATTAAGCACTCCTACAGTACAAAAAAAGAGCAAAAAAGGACCTTTTCACTATTTGAATCTCTCATTAAATTAGGGGCTCTTTTGCACTAATGTAAAGTTCAGACTTTTTCTCTTAACAATGTATTACTTTTTATAATTTATTTTATGAATACTTATGATTTTTCTTTTAATAGGAAATTATATTAAAACGACCTCAAATTATAAAAGGGAAGAGCTCTCAGTTGAAGAGGCAATTCCTGTTTTTTCAGAGGGATTATCCAATTTGCTTCCTTCTCTCTCTGTAATCTCTATTTAATAAATAAAATAAAATAAATAAAAAAGATTACTTTTTGTACTTTAGGTTTTCAAGGTCAGTGTACTGCTATCACATGTCAAGATTTGAATCCAAGAACAAAAATATAAAAGTTTTGGGACCACAACGAACAAAATTCAAAAGCCAAATTTAAGAGCCCATAAAAATTAAAATGGACTTTTATTTTGTCATTTTTTTAATTTATTTTTCTAATTTTAGCTTCTTGGCGAAATATTCCCGAAAGAAAGTCTCGCCTGGAAATTGAAACTTCTAAAGGAGGCCTCATCTTATGTAAACTCTCGCTTAAATTCCGTAAAATGCCAAACCCTAATTCTCGCAAGGTATTATTAACTAAAATCTTATAAACAACTAATTAATAATTACTACTTCCTGTTTTCGCCTCAATTAATCCTGAAATTACACAAACCACCCCTCAATTTTCAATATATTGTATCAATCAAGCGCAAATAAAGAGCATCTAGTGTAAATAAACATTTTAAGAATTTTTATAAACAATCTCTTTTCAGAGAAGAGGATTGACATTGGTAACCCTTATTTTAGTGGAAATGACGAAATTCTCCCTAGCCGTGAGGAAGCCGAGCGGCTCTATACTATTTTGCCCAATTGTAGGACACGCCTTTTTAAAGATAGTGGCCATGCTCTTTTGCTGGTATTTATTTATTTATTCTTTTTATAAGTGCATTTTTTATTTTTATAATTAAAGACATAAATCAACAAAAAGGACGGCGTAAACAAATATGGCCTAATTCAAAAGAAATAAAAAACACATATAAAGAAAGGGTTGTCTTGCTGGAGCTTCAATTGGCTCTAATTTTGGAGAAACCAGGCCAAATTCATAGCAAAAAAGACCTAAAAATTACAATTTTTTTTTTTTTGGCAACGAATTATGGAAATTAATTTCCCTGTTTTTGTAGGAAGGAGGAATCGACCTGGTTACGATTATAAAAGGCGCTTGTTACTACAGACGCAAAAGTCGGACTGATATCGTTTCGGATTATTTACCCCCAACCCCCTATGAGTTTAAAAATGTCGCTCAAGAGTACAAGTACTTACTTCCCTTTTCCCACTTTTCAATATACGCCACAATTCTGTGACATTCAAAAATATAATAAAATAAATTTTGCAAAAATGCCCCTGCATTATGCTTTTTTGCAATTTAAGCATAATGCATGAGATTTTTTTTGTTTTTTGCAAATTTCTCTCCAAAATCTAAATAACTAACTTCACTAGATATAATATTTTATTATTTACTGTAAATATTTTATATTTTAAGCAAACAAAAACATATTATGCTATTCATACTATATTCGACATACGCCACAATTCTGTCTGTGACATGTAAAATCATAATAAAGTGAAATTCGCAAAAAATCCCCTGCATCGTGTTTTTTTTCAATTTAACCATACCACATGAGCCTTTACGCAAATTTCTCTGTATAATTAATAATCCCAACTTTGTCTTTCGAAAATGGCTAGTAGTTATTTTGTTCACACTATTTTATCATGTTAATTTGCATAAAAACACAGCATACAATCCATCTATTACATCTAATACTTCACCAATATACCAACAGGTTAATAACTCAAACAACCGACCCAGTCTTCCTCTCAACCCTCCCAAACGGAAAAGTAACAAGAGGCCTAACCCCCATCCCAAACGCGGGCCCCACGATCCTAGTCGGGTACCACATGTTGATGGGCTTCGAGTTGGGCCCGCTCGTCATCCAGTTCCTCACCGAGAAGAACATCCTTTTGAGAGGGATTGCGCACCCGTTTTTATTTGAAAGGTTCTCGGAGAATTTGATGCCGGATTCGGGGGCGTTTGATGCGGTGAGGATAATGGGGGCAGTTCCGGTTTCGGGAAAGAATTTGTATAGGCTGATGGAGAGAGGGGAGTTTGTGTTGTTGTATCCGGGGGGTGCGCGGGAAGCTCTTCATAGAAAGGTTGGTTGTTTTTTTTTATAGTTTTTTTTTTGGTTTTTATGGGTTGAATTTTCATAGAAAGTTTGGTTGGTTTTTTTTATAGTTTTTTTTTTTTTTTTGGTTTTTATGGGTTGAATTTTGTGTTATGATGGTAGAAAATTGAGTTAGAAGGATCGTGGAAGTATTGTTCGTTTGGTTGGGGGGGAGTTAATAGTTACCGTTGTGAGATGAAAATATCATGCTTAACCTTGAAAGAATATAAATATCAAATTTTGGGCTTCCAAAACTCAAAATATGTCATATTTATGTGATCCTTGTGACAATGGTAAATATGATGTATTTTGAAATTTGTAAAGGTGAATTTGGTGTTTGCGTTGTCGAGGGGTAAATGTGATATATGTTATTAGACTTTGGAAGGGTAAGTATGAAATTCTCCCTTGTTTCCCCGTATTTCTCGTTTTACGAAGGGTATAAAAGGAAATTAACCGTTTAATAATAAAATTTTGCAGGGGGAAGATTATAAATTGTTTTGGCCGGAGCAATCGGAGTTTGTAAGAATGGCATCCCGTTTCGGCGCCACCATTATTCCGTTCGGCGCCGTTGGAGAAGACGATATTTGTGATGTATGTTGCTTAATTTCTGATTTATTCATATGTTGTTTAATGAACATTTAATTTGTTTATATGTTGCTTTGATTTCTAATGTTTTGAGTTAATTTTCTAGATATTGTTAGACTATGATGACCTTACGAAGATTCCGTTCTATGATGCTCTTAACAAATCGATTAATGAAGAATCTGTCAAACTAAGGTACTTCCATGTAAATACTCTATTCTGTGCGTTTTTTAGTGTTTTTATTTTGTAACACAGTCATTTGATTCCAATATTTTATTCTATTTGCAATTAACACCTATGGGTTTTTTTCACTTGAAACATGGAATCATACTGGTATCACATTCACATTGTACTTGTATGTAATATTTGCAATCATACCAGCACCGAAATCATATGTATTTGGATGTAACTCCAATATTTTATTATATTTGCAATCATATTACTGGTACCGATTATCTTTTATTGAATTTCATTTTTATGTTTGATTTTGATTTGTAGGGGAAATTACGAAGGAGAGATTGCAAACCAAGATTTGCATCCGTTAATTGTGTCTCCTAAAATTCCAGGAAGATTTTATTTCTTATTTGGGAAACCTATTCATACTAAAGGTCTGTTTCAAAATTAAATAATAATACTAGTTGTCTAGTACTAATAATAATAATATTCAATTTTGGCTCAATTAATCCACACTGATACCTAATTTATATGTTTCAACTAATATAATTTTTGCTGACTTTATTTATGTGAATAACCTTTTTTTTCTTTTTTTAAGGGAGGGAAAAAGAGCTAAAAGACAGAGAAAAAGCACAGCAACTGTACATGGATGTAAAATCAGAAGTTGAGAATTGCATTTCTTATTTGAAGGAGAAGAGAGAGAAAGACCCTTACAGGAGCCTTCTTTCAAGAATTATTTACAAAGCAACACATGGTTCTGATTCACAAATCCCCACATTTGATCCTTAATTTAATTTGTAACATATCAATTTGCGTATTGATTCATTCTTATAGAAACTTCTAGGAGTTATGTATTCAGATCCTGAATCAATTTTGAATGTGAAAATAAGAAGAATTTTGTGTTCTTATTTATATTTTCGGTATTGGTTTGGGATCTGAATGCTTGATTCGTAGAATTTTTTGTTCCTAATAATTCAGAAGTGGGAACTTTATTTAACGTTATGTATGCATGAATTAAAAAATTTACTAGGACAATTTTTGAAGAATTAATATGAGTTCTTAATTCATTTTTTAATTTCTCTATTGGTGTTGATATATAGTTCGAGTTTTTTTATGTCAATATATACTTTCAAATGATACTTACTTTTTATAATATACCTTGGGATATGCCCACAATGCATCCTATCATATCTCACATTTATAACAATACTTGCCAAATATATGAATGATCAAACAATAGTCAGCAACATAATATACTTAGCAACATATCTAGTTCTTGTCATGTCATCATGATAATTAACGGAGAATATTTTAATTTATAATTTATTATGCTGTTATACACTTCCGTGTTGGAAAAAAAAATACATAGCATATCAGACAAAATGGGTTTTGCAAATATACCTCATGAATGTCCGTATTTAAATAATAATTTTGAAGCATAATTGTTCTCTCCTTTTCCATAAAAATACTGTACACTTATTTACAAACAAATAAAGTACATGCCTACATAGAAGTGATTTGCAACGGTATTATCAATATGTTGGCTTCATCATTAATTAGTAGCTCAATTGAATCAAATCACAAGATTATGAATACAATTAATATGTTTGATAATACATCTTCATATTTAAATCAAATTAATTACACCTAAATTAATAGCAGTAAAAAAAAATAGATAATTTATATCCGCAAACAAGTAATTCGGTTCACACAGAAAATTAATATTTTTTCACAGCAAATAATGGTAACATAGGCCTCCTTTCGAAATTTACTTACTCCACAGGGGTAAATAAAATAAGTAAGTAAAACAAAATAAGTAAGTAAAACACGATGGGAGAAGAGAAAGAAAGAAAGAAAGAAGTAATCACGCAACAGACCCAATCAGGCAAACACTGAGGTTATGCCTCTGCTGATTTCCCGTACTCTTTCAACCCCCACATCTCATTCCCACAACTCCCCACTGTTATAAATAAAGGATTCACTCGATAAGCACTAATGTGTATGAAATGGTATATTATGGTTGTGAGAGAGGATAAATGAACGAGCTGGCGTCCTTAATTCTCGCAACGTCACTCAGCCGTCGTGTCAGAAAGATCCTCTCTTATCTATCGTCCGATTGATTCGCACGGACTGATTCAACGGCTGATGTTTGTTGGTGTACGTATGCTGCCACGTGTTAGCTGAAGGGTAGTGGGACAGTTTCATATGGACATGGTTTATTTAGTTAAATCATATTACTAGCATGAAGTATATTTTTTTGAATTAAGTGTTTTTGTGTTATGTTTATCCAAAAGAAAATTATTTCTGAAATATTGAAATGGTAATAGACCTGTCCGGTTTCTGTATTTATTAAGTTGTACACATTTTAAATATAGATGAAAATGTTATAAGATTGATCATCAAAATACTTGAGCCCACGGTAAGAATTGTTATGTTACGGCAGGTGAATAAACAAAATATATATTTTTTTTTAATTTTATATGATTATACTGAAAAAGTAATTTTTTTTTTTTTTTTTTTTGAAACAGAGAAGCTAGACAGTGTTTAAGATGTCTGGTCTACATGCATGCAAGTAAATTAAATTATATAATATACTTCATGAATTAACAAATATCAAAGAATATGTCTTCTTATTTCTATATACATTTGGATAAATCCCTACTTTAAAATTTATATCATATATTTTCCCTCGAAATATTTTTGTTCTCATATAATTTGAAAAGTAGTTTATTGTTATGCATACAAAGAATTGACCATATTATGTAGTGTTTCTTAGCCTAGTTCATCTACATCTATGTACATTTATTTACCCTCATATTGTATTGTACCCCTTGTAAACTTTTATTTCTCATGTTGCATACTATACAGAAACAAATAACCGAAAATATTTCTATATTTTTTTTTTTCCATTTTGGATGATAAAAACTTAGAGTAATCAACTACTTTGCATCATAAAATTTACTGACTAGTCATTACAACTCATTACATGTCATTTTTGTCCATTTTGGATGATAAAAACTTAAGAGTAGTCAACTACTTTGCATCATAAAATTTACTGACCAGTCATTACAACTCATTACTTTTCATTTTTGTCCATTTTGGATGATAAAAACTTAAGAGTAACTAATAACTTTGCATCATAAAATTTACTGACTTAAGCCATTACAACTCATTACTTATCATCTCATCAGTACAATACGGCGGTTAAACTTAACTGTAAACTTGATGTATTCAAATTGCAAATTATTACCGTGCCAAACTTACTGAGCAAGGGTATCCGGAGGGCAAAATCGTCATTTCCTCCAACTGCTCGCCATGCGCCTGCCTGTATCAGCTGCAGCCTACGTACGTACTTTTTTCTAGACGCTTTTACCCCCCGCATGGTTTTGCACACCTAAGCTAGCTTACCTCAGTCGCAATGATTTACTCGAGGGCAGTTTCGTCTTTTCAGTACCTGACTGACCTTATAAGCCAGCTTAAACCCTCATCAACTTTCTCTTTCTCTGATTCTTCTATTCTGAAAGAAAGAGTCTCTCTAATGGCTGATCCAGCTCTCAACCCAGGCTCTAATGGCTTCTTCGAGTTCCTCAAACCATATCCTTCTCCTTCTTCTGTCCCTTCATCCTCTCCTTCGCCACCTCCGACGAGCTTTCAGCCGGCTGTGGCATCCTCTCCTGCCGCGTCTCCGGCCAACCCTGACCGCACATTCCCTTGTGCGTACTGCCCGCGCCGTTTCGCGAATTCTCAAGCACTAGGAGGCCATCAGAACGCTCACAAGCGCGAGCGGGCAGCCATCTCCTCTTCGCGCCGTGCTGTTGTGGCCAGGCCGGCTCAGCCGAGGTATAACACGGATATGTATACGGATCCGTATATGCATAGGTACGTGTATCCGTACATGTATCTGTATCAGAGCTCTGTGGGGCCAGCAGTAGGGGCGGATCTGGCGGTGGCCTCGCCTCCAATCAGGTCCGGAAATGGAGAAGTCGATCTTGATCTCTCTCTCCATTTGTGAGGCAGAGGTAGGTCTTAGAGCAAACTAAGTGGTAGATATATAACAAGAAGGATAGACGGGAGGTTTTTAGGGTTTTAGTAGCTTGTTTCAGTGGGAGTTTTTTTAAGGTTTATAGATGTGTTCTTAAGGGTTAGATGATATAAATCGTGTTAGGGTTTGTACTTATGATGGAATAATGTTGGGTTTATGGTTTAGTTTTGGAACTAATCTTTTTTTTGTTTGCTTCAGTCAGAGGGTTTTTGAGGGAAACAGTATAAAAATGAAGAACTCCTAATGGGTTTTATGAGTTTTGGTCTTACTTCTTTTTACATTAAACTCAGTTTTTTATTGCAGTTCTTAGTTTTAATACCTGTGTGAAAATGTTCCATTTCTTCTTTCTAATATGTTACCTTGTGATATTTGGACTATTTTCCTTGATTCTTGTTCTTTTTTTCCAATTGTGGTACCACTTATAATGTTTTGTGCTTTCGTTATTTGAAATATGCTGTGATGTCTATTCTTATTTTTGTTATATAACAGTTGTTGCATTCATTCATTTTAAATAATTGGTATTTGTTATTGTTATTACAACTTACGAAATCATCAAAATCTGTTAAATTTGCGTCATTCTTGTTTGATTGATTAAGTGAGGTTGCTTGCATCACAAGGATTAAGTTTTATCTTGTTTAATATTATCTTTCCTGTTTTCTTCTTAACCTACACTGAGATTTTGTAGCTTCATTATATAACGAGTTTTTTCGTTGTCTCAAGCGGCATATTTTTGCAGATAAATACTGAAAATACCTCTCTTTTATGGTAATGTTATAACAGCAAATCAATCTGTTTGTTTTGTTTGACTTAATTTTCTTTCATTGATTTACCAAAAGTAAATTTTTAGAAATGAATAAATAAGTGTTCAATGTATGAGTGAATATCGATGGAACAAATTCCACATCTTCATATGAATGATACGTTATTTCAGAATTATGATATGATTGTTTTTATAGAAGGGGACTATGGTTAATTCCAATCTAGTCTTAGTGTATAATAATTACAAATACAACATGTGTAATGTAACAAATAATTCAATTTATAGTGAGATCTTGGATTGAACTTCATTTGTGAAATAACTTATCATGAGGAACCATCTACGTTACAAAATACTGTACAAATATTTTTCTTTATTTTTTTCTCTTCCTAATTTAAGCCCAATCTTTCTAATGGGCAAAGCAATGGGCTTGGGCTTCAAATTTACCACAAAAATACTCAAAACCTTTATTAACCAATGTACCAAAAATCCAATAAACTAAATACTCAACGGCTACTTTTTGACTTAAAAGTGTTGTTGCTAATTTTTGCTCGCAAGTTAAATACATTTCGGTTGTAGTTTACCATGTCAACTCATAACTGATATATAACTGAAAAGTTATACATCGTCTAAATCGGAAGTTAGTAAAGCTAATTAAAGAAAATTCAATGTGACTGGACTGTTGAGGTGCCAACTGACTTTGTTTGTCCCTAAAAATATCCTTGCTTAGTGTGATGAGTTGTATTCAATTTATTTTTATACAAAAATAGTAAAGTCAATTTCATATTAGTCATTAATGGTTGGCAACAGTTAAGTCAAATTGGATGACTTTTTTATTCTATTCCTCTATTTAAAAAACAGAAAAAGGAAAGAAAACATAAAACAAGAGCAAATAAAGATTAACAAACATAAAGCAAAAGCAAATAAAAGCAAGAAAGGCGTTCTATTGACATAATCTCAGAAGTTCCATATTTGTTATATCATTTTCTTAGTCGACATACCTAACAAATTCCTATACCGCATTTATCAGGAATTTTATTGGATAAAATGGAGAGGTAAAGCACATCACAATTGCTGCAAACTCCTCTTCGAATGATACGCCTGATAATGAAATTTGCATGAACTCAGATGATAACCCACTATCTCCTTTGGATGTTAATGTCAACATCTTAGATGATGCTGATAATAATGATGATGATGATGATTGTCATAAAACGTCACATATACTAATGATAAGCGACAGTTGCAATCAGAGTTAGAAGCAGCCAATCAAGAGCAAATAAGGGTGGATTCCCAACCTTTGTCCTTTTTGCTCATTCTCTCAACCGGGACCTGATATTATAACTAATACCACTAATAACATGGCTCGTATTATATTTTTTTCATGAATTTTTCAATGAAAATACACTACGTTCCTGTAGTACCAATTCTAAGAATCAATGAGTCGATGAGACTGAGTTCATGGCCGGAAAATGATGATGATGATGATGGTAGTATAGTGGCGATTTTCATGGAACTCCATACAGTCCTGGTGAACCATTGGATGTCAAATCTTCTAGCAAGTTCTCCAAACCCAAACCTGAAATAATAACAGATACTACTAATAACATGGTCTATATTAAAATCGTTCATGAAAATCATCATGAAATAACATACAGGCCAATGGTACCAGCTCCACGACCGTATCCGCATTCCGAAAATGTATACCCACAACCTCAACATGCGTATCCACAACCCGAGTTCACAACTGCTATTCCTAACAAAACGCTCAATTTCTGGGTGACGAATTAATTTATACCATGGAACCAAATTCGCAGCCTATGTTATGGAAAGGAGAGGTGGCTTACTGAGAGTGGTGCCTCCACAATGTCATTACATGTATCCGCAACCGTCCGGATTCGAAACTGAAGTTCCTAACTACATTGATCATTCAGTAAGGATGGATTGTAAGGATTCTGAATCACCATGTCAGAATTATTGTAAGGATTCTGAATCACCATTTCAGAATTCTGATAACTACGCGGACCATACCAAAAATGATTATGAAGATTTGCATTGTGAAAAGTTTGATCATTTTCAGGATGCTGTTGAAGTAAATATCAAATAAGAAACTTTAACAGAATCTGTCTGGATTGATGAGATGGAAGAAAACAAAAATATTTCGAGATAATACAAATCTCGATGATGATTCACCTTTTAGTACTGAAAAGCTTATGGAGTTATACGAGCTTTGCAAAAATGGTGATTTACTTTGCAGTGTGAGACTACAAGAAGGGACGGTCCTTCACATGTAAATTTATATATTTTAAATTATACTCCTATATTCATCTGGCCAACATTTGCTTAAACAAATATACTGAGAAAAGATTGTATAATTAAATTTTAATATACTTTTGTATCAATTATTACAGGTGCATGGGTTTTTGTAGTCAACAGTGTAGAGATAGTTTTGTTCGAAGGAAGGCGGCACCTAGAGAGATGATCTTTGGTGATGAAAAAAATTAATATGTCTGTATTGTAAAAAATAATTGCGTGATACGCTAACTGATTCATTAAGACATTTGTTTTGTGTGATACTTTTCTTCTACTAGTTGCCATGTAAATCCAAGTTAACCTTTTTTTGAGGTAGGTCATTCAATTGTTTTACCAATTGAAACAAGGCGATCACTTGTAATTTAACCTTTTCTTTTCATATCTGTAAATCTCATTTAACATAATACCATTTTTTCCTTTTGAGTGGTGTCAAATATTTTATTTAGTTCATGGAGTGCTATGCGTGCCTCCATATTTTTACCAAATTTTAGTCTCCGTGCAACAAAATTTTAGAAAAAGCTTGGAGATTGGAAGAATTTTTTTAAGCCAGGAGAGTCTCAATAGTTCACCAAAAAAGACTACTAGTCGACTTCAAAAGCTTGACACCAATGATTCTCTCTCCTTTTTTCGTAGTCGATGCGTTAAGAAAAAGACTATTAGTCGACTCGGGTTTCATTTGATTGTCTACGGCTCCATTATGTGTGCTCAGACTAGAACGAGTTTCACTTGATTGTCTACGGCTCTATTATGTGTGCTCAGACTAGAAGTTTTATTTAAATGTATTGCCGTGTTGAGAAATATTTTTCGTTAAGTTATTTTCTCTAGAATTTCTAGAAAAGGTGGAATAGAATAACCTGATTGAAGCGTAATTATCATTTGTGCTCTAATACCATCACACAAATGCTTTTCCATTCTCTTCAACCCTTTCGTTTATCCCCCTACAAGTGGTTGACTTTAATTTCCATCCAATCAAATTTTCGTTTGGTAAAAAAAAAAACCTCATCAAATTATTTTCATATTTTGTCTAATTCAACCAAAAATAACGAAAACAGAATAATTTAATGCAAAGAAGCAAAATTTTAAAGCCATCTTTTATTTATTTATTCAATGGGGGGTATCTTGTGAAATGAGAAATTTCATCGAAAAGTAACTGTACAGTTCGATTTTCCGAAACTGATAATTCGAAGAAAAAAATAAATAATATAAAAAACGACCAAGACGGTCTGTTTCTATTTACAAATCAATCCAACCGTTATTTCAATTCGTATAATGCATCCAAATTTCTCAGTTGCTTATGTCAAAGTATTTCGGATCGGCCGGAAAATGATATTCCACTTTCAACTACAAAAAAATAAAATAAAACAAATAAAAATCAGATTCTACAAATTCAACTGATTTAAAATTTAAAATTTAAAATTCGAAATTAATTAATTACCTTCCCCTCATCGGAATCAGAATGCCGTTGAGGAAAAACGACACGAAGGTCGTTATACATATAAAACCTTCTCTCTCCTTCTCCTTCCTCTTTCTCTCTCTCCTTTTCTGTCTCTTTAGAGGAGGGAGAAGAAGACGAACAGTCAGATTTGCACCGTTGCACGGATCTCGATGCACTTTTCGTCTTCCGTATTTGGGGGCAGAGGAAGCGCAAATGGAGGGCGTACCTCAACGTTCCGTTGGCGCCAGGTGGCGAGCTCTCATTGGCTTTCTTTGCTGTTTTGTGTGGGGAAACGTTTGCTTTATCTTTTTCTCCCAAAGAAAAATCTATTCAAACAAGTCACAGAATTAACATTTAAAGAGTTGATTGATTTGTGTACTAGATAATTTTTTTTTAAATTTAGAATATTTATTTTTCCAATAACAGTATGAAAAAGGGTATTCATTTGATATATCAAGGTAAGATGTATATAGTTATTTTTGCATTTTCTTTTTTCTAAGATATTTAGGTATGTATAAGAAAAAGATCCAAATTAAATAAAGGGAATAAGCAGTAATTACATGGGGGAAATTCGCCATTAGACTCTGTATTTACACCTCCATTATTTTCATTTGATTCCCCATTTTTGACGGTATCACAAGAAGAGAGAGGTGAGGAAATAGTCACCTTTTGCCTCATAAATGTCTGTTGCATTAAAAATAACATCAAAATAATAAGTTTATTAATCTGAGTTTCAATACATAAATCTGTATAAATAAGGTAAGATTCTCAAATTAAACTTCTAAATATATTTCTTGTTAAAATAACGGACTTTCAATTTTCAAACTCCATGTTGAATTAGTTCAAGAATAAAGTAAGTGGGTTAGTTTGGAATTTCAAAGTTTTTTGGATTAGTTTGAGAATCTTACCAATAAATAATTGTTAGAAAAATACATTAAGCCAAAAGTATAAAATATTTAGAAAAAGACCTTGGTGCCAGCTGGCATATCGCTAAGATCATAATTACATAAGAACGTATGTAGGGGAGTTTTTTCTGGATTACTTACAACCTATAACAACACGACAAATAAAATAAATAAAAAATTAATCAAACAAACAAACAAAAAAACAAATAAATAAATAAATAATCAAACAAACAAATAAATAAATAATTTCAAATTTACCAACTGAATGCATCCTTTGACCGGAATCCTCAAGCGACTTTTCTGAGATCTCGACTCGTCATTACCACTCAAGCTCCTCCTAAACCTAGGGTTAGGGTTAGCGTTTTTGCCCTTATTATTATTAATATTATTATTATTTTCAGTAGATAATCTGCCAGCTAGGTCAATCGAGGAGTAGTACAAAAGAGAAGTATCGCCATCTATACTTGAAACTGAAAACGGTAATTTTTGTGTTTGTGGTGAGAAATTACCGCCTGTTATGTTTAGTACTGCTAGAAATCCGTCTATGCTCTGTAATTTTTGAAAAATAGAAGGGTTAAAATGAAAATGTCGAAAAAATAGATAAAAGAACATCCAATATTCATTCATGAAGAATTGAAATAGCATATATTCAAATGAAGAATTACACAGTTATAACGGAAAAAAATGTGAAAACCCTAAATGGAGCATCCATTCAAGAGTAAAAGTGAAAATTGGTGAAGTTTATGAATTTTGATTTTATTTTATGTGCATGAAGAATGAAAATACCATATTCAAATGAAAAAATACACATATTTATAACAAGAAATAAATTGCGAAATAAACCTGATTAGTATTTCCTGACGAAAGGCGGCCAGATAAAAGAGACTCTTCAAAAGAACCGACCAAAGACCTTCTCACATGACTTGAACCAATTTTTCCAAAATAGCCCATAAAATTACACATATTTGTGTTTATACCCCTTACTAATTCCCCACTACTACGAGGTGTAAATACCTCAAATTCATCATGCAACAATAAATTATTATTATTATTATTATTTTCTTTCACCCTTGAAAACTCATCCTCTTTAAGTGGAAATTTCTCTCTTAGAACCCTCAATTCTTCAAAATTAAAATTCTTCATTCTCTCATGGAACTTTTTCGGACCGAGAGGAGAGAGAGAGAGAGGAGGTGAGTCGACTTGTTTAGGAGACAAAACAAGGCCTCTTTTAGTAAGACTTTCTCTCTCTAGAACCGGCCCATCCATAAGCAAATTCTGACCCAACGGGTCGGTTTCAAACAAACCGGTACCGCCAAAATACACCTTTTTACAAGAACTGGTACCGTTACTGTTACTACTAAGCCTTCTGACTAAAGACTCGGAACAATTATTATTATTATTATTATTATTATTTTGCGCATTATTTGAATTTGAAGAAGAAATGTTTAAATACTCTCCTTGAAATTGGGTGCCTACATTTGTGTTGAGAGGAGACAGAAGCCTCTTTCTGACGAGCGTACCGCTCTGGTCAACTGTACCGGGTTTGACCGTACCGGTACCGGATTCAAAACCCACGACCCGTAATTTGGGGAGTAATTGCCTTTCGTTTGTTGTGGAATTATCTTTCGAATCGATTTTCAAGGATCTGAGGCTTGAGGCGCCTTCACAAACCGAGAAGATTTTGGCCGGATTTGGATTTAAATTTGAATTTGGATTTGGGTTTGAAATGGTTGAATTGACAGGGGTTGAAATGGAGGTGCTTAAAGCCATTGTTGTACCGGCTTCAGTCTGGCTATGAGTAATTTGAGGCAAGCCCATTTTATGAATTTCTCTTAAATTTGTTCAAAATCACTTCAAATTTTAGATGTTTTGAGTTGATTGAATCTAAAATGACGAGTTATTAATTCCAATTTGTAGCTAAATAAATTGAAAGCTTGTAAATTCCTTTAAATTTTCCTTTTTTTCCTCCCTCCAATTTCCCTTAACATTCCTTTTTTTTCTCCTAATTCCCTAAATTAATCTAAAGAGTTGAGTTCTTTGTTCAATTTTCACCTAGTTCAAAGGTCGAAACTTGCTGAATTTCGAAAAATTTAACCAAAGGAATATTCAATTTCATTCACCATAGTCAAGCTCTTGTATAATTGGTTGTGGTGATTCATGATTGTTCATCCAATTTGAGGGTGTGAAATTCAATTTTGACTTGATTAAAACGCAATTTGCACAAGAGATTTGGAGCCTGCTTATCATCTTCTTACCAAGAGGGATTTTCCAATGACCTGAAACATATAATAGAATTAATATATGTTATTAGAAAATCACAAACAAAATCAAAATTGTTGGAATAGAATTACGAACTATCGAAATAAATATTCACTAAAAAATTGGAAGCATAAAATATCAAAAGGATTAGATTATTTAATATCACAAAATTGGTGGTTATAATTTTAAGTATTTTGAGAAATTGTTCAAATCTAATCAAATCAACTAAAATCCAAACACTTCACAAAAATTATCCCAATTCATGTGTTCATCAAAACAATCAGAAATTCCCAATTTCCCCAACAATTATTCCCAATTTGATAAAATCAACAAACCAAATAAAAATCAGAATCAATCTCCAGAAGAAACGATCAAAAACACGGATTCCAATTCCTCAGCTCCCGATCCATGAACACGCTAATTCAACCCAAATCAAAACACCAACCCAACAAAATAAACTAAAAATCACAACCCAATTCAAATTATACGCTTATACGCCAATCCACAGCACAAACCTTCAGAAACAAACGATGTTCCTTACTTCGGTCTTAGTATCCAACTAACATCTCTCTTTTTCTCTTCTCTCTCTCTCTCGCAGTTCTTATTTACGTTTATTAACAACACAAATCTTCTTTCTCTTCTTCAGCTAAATATAGTATTGTTATTATTGAATCACTTGTGGAAAGACAAAGATATATAAGAGAGAAAGAAAAAGCTCGTACCATCTCTTTATTTATGTCCCCTGTATTTTCACATGGATTTGATTTGATTAATTCTTTGGTTTTTGAGAAAACGAAAAGAAATAGTATAATAGAAGGGGCTGTTGCTTTCCGTGAAGCGTCAGATTGCTTAGATTAGTTCGTGTGAGGCTGAGCCGAACACAAACTCTTTCAACCCCAAAAAAGTAATCTATCCAAATGTTTGTGACAAATATAATGATATAAAATGGTATATATTGCATATAGAGAATTATATAGAAACATATATAAAATACATGAAAAATATTATACAGGAAACATATAAAACAATATATATATAATTTGAAAAGCATAAAAGTACAATATATAAAATATAGAAGAAAATATAAAATATTATATATATATATATATATATATATATATATATATATATATATATAGCGACAGTATATCCACATTAAAGTATAATATAATGTCATATAATATATGTAAAAGCAAAACAATAGTATAATATAAGTAACAAGTAAAATCGGTATTTAATGCTATATCATTACATCACATGCAAGTAATATTACTTCTGAATTGGGTAAGTAACCAAAAGATTTATACAAAAATGACAATATGTAATGATCGCAGTGGAGACAGATAAAGAAATCCAATGTGATAGGAACTCGGTTCTGGACCACAACACTCACAAAATAATAGCGCATCTTCACCATATATATTGATGGGGAGGGGGCAAAAATTTCGTCATCTCTACTGCCTAACTTTATAAATAAGCTTTGGAGGACCAAAAATACATAGATTCTGAAGCATAATACATATAATACTAGTGCCTCGAAAACCATAATGGTATTAATGATTCTAGCATTCCTAACAAATAATCTACCACACCTTTCTTCCTTGCCGTGCCTAATAAAACTTCAAACTTTGTACAATCTTTCCTTTGACCGTCCAATCATTCAATGGAGATTGACTTGGTGGCATATTTTCTACGTCCTTATATTAAATTATTAGAACCATCTGCCTTGTGAACCAGTGCAAATTCATGTGCAAAACAAAAACCTAACGTAAAACATGAATCTTGTGGTTATTCCATAAAACATATCAGAATCTAACCGCTCAAGACACGTGTCGCTTTTTGGTTCGCTGGATTCAATTTCTTCTATACACGGGTCACCTTCTCATTAGCCAACTTAAAACCTCATTTTCCTTGATTTCTATGCTGATTGAGTTCTGAGGTGAATTAAGGGACACGTGTCTCATTTTTATTGGTCGAGAGAAGGGTTAGCGTGGTCAAAGGTTGATTTTTATCAGGTTTTACCATATCTTCTATCGCGATTTTTGAGAGTTCTATAAGGTTTTTTTTCGCGAGTTTTGTACCGTTGGATTCATATTGTCGAGCTCTTCAATTTGGTACCCAGTTTGATCACATTTGGGACTGTTGACTTTTGGTCAACTGGGCGATTTCCTAGTTTTGAGTTCCCGTCTTTTTACAGGTTTTGTAGGTTTTGGCTTGGACGGTCGGTGGGTAAGGGTTATAAGAGATTTATCGAGAATTCGGCCATTCTTAGCCCAGGATTTGTAAATCGGCCCTTCATTTGAAGTTGACTTTCCTCTAAGTCATCCAAATATCATTTTCTTGATATTTTTACCTGAAAAATCACACAAAAGTGTATTAAGAGTTTCAAAAATAATTTTTATTAATTTTAAATACTTTTTCAATATTTTATGTGATTTAAGGGTGAAATTCATATGATAAAAATCCTAAAAATATTTATAAAAATACACATTACACCTGCCGAAAGGGGAAAAGGTACCACAGAAACAACATGGTTATAACCTGGGTTTTAAGGTAGTACTTAGGACTATCGCGTTCAACCTATTCTCGCGAGGCGACAACGAGAGTTACCTGTCCAAAACGGAAATGAAAGCCCTGTGGAGGATCCACCAAAATCCTACCATAAAAATGTTTGGGGCAAAGATATAATTAAGCACATGATAACTCAATCAAATCGAAAATCAAGGGTAGATCCAATTGAAAATCAAATGAACAATCTTCTGGAATGAGTTGAGCACTACGGGGTAATGATGGATATGTTACGACAGCACCACATCAAGAAGAACACGCCACTCGGCGGGAACTAGTTCTAAGTCATGGTATCCTCTTTTTCTCTCCCTTTAAGTTTAAAATATTTAGCTAGCGAAGTGTACTGAGACGGTGCCCTATTCATTCTAGGGGGAAATTAAGTCATTTGTACATTTCCTGCATGCATACCATTTGCATTGTATTCTTTTTATTTATTTCTTTAAATTTATTTGCATCATCTTAGAGTTTAGTCTACATAAAAAAAAAAAAAAATACAATATAAAAAACCCAAAAACATAGGTGGTAGACCAAATTAAGGCTCTTTATTTTGTGTAGTGTAAATCGTGTAAAACCGTTATTTAATTTCACATAATTTAGCAAAATAATTTATATTTCCCTATTAGTTAATTACGAGTATGAATGATAAATGAGTTTAGGGGTCGAACATAAGGAGATGTGGCCTCAAGTTTTAAATAATATCAATATTTTTATCTCTAGTATTAAATCTTATTTCAAAGGGTTTGTAGGTAAAATTTTCTAAAATTATATTCAAATTTCAGTTTTTGTTCCAAGAATTCAGCACGTCAAACTTTAGTATTTTAATTCGTAACTAGACCAAATAAACTTCAAATCCAACACAATAAATACCGTTGAAAACTAAAAAGAGAGATTTATGATATGGTCCTTTACTGGTATTACTATTTTATTCAAGAATTTCGAGACATTTGTAGTTTAGTCCAGAACTTATTTCTGATTCAAAATCGGTTCAGTGGCAACTTCAGAAAATTATAGAAAAATCACCGAAGCTTGAAAAATCTGAAAATTCTTAGACAAATTCAATTATCAATTTACGGATCAATTATAAAAATTTGGTATAATTATCTTTTGTAATTTGAGATTTTTAATGAAAACTCATATCTGGATTCAGAAACAAAATCTGACAGACCAGTACTTACAAATGTGGTAATATCTTCTGATCTGTCTTAACAACTATTATTTTAAAATTCACATTCAAGTTTTACATTTAGAAATACTTCAAGTAGGACTATTTTGAAATTTTAATTATTTATTTTGATTTTTTTTTAAATTCAGAGAAAAGAAAGCAGTAAATCTGAATAAAAAGATCAAAAACAGAAAAATAATAAGTTTAGAAAATTAATATCTCACACTTTATAATTCATAATTAGGCCAATTTTTGTTTGAAAATTATCTGACACGAAATTAGAGAGAGAAGACTGAAACAAAACTTGACAAAACTTTGTTTTATTTGGATATAAGTAGGGATTTTTGAGACTATTTGATCAAGAACACCGTCATTAATCACTGAATATTCAATCTTTAAGATTTGTATAACAAGTTAAGTAAATTCAAGCTAGAAAAACTCAATTAATGGATCGAAAACTAGATCTAATCAAAAGTTTGTCAACTCATGTTCAAATCATAAAATTCAATCCAAAACTTCAATTAATCAATCAAAACTCTCAACTAAGACCTTGAATGACTAATTGGTCACAAAACACCTGTAATTATAGTTCTAATTGATCTAATTAATTCATCCAAATCAATCAATCAATAAATTTCATTTTTAATAGTGATTTATGAACATCTACTCAAATCGGTCAAATGGATTCAAATTAAAGCGAAATTTCAAGTGATTCTTTCATAAATGCCTATCCCTACTGATATCTACTCATTCATAACAAGGAACATGATTTTTAAACTAAATTTCATCATTTAATACACAAACAAGCAAATCTGATCAAACAAGAAAAAGAGAGAATTTAGGGAGAAATGAACCAAACCAAAGTGACGAATCCCAGCCAGTACCTCACTAGAACAGATCCGTAGCCCCTCCTATGATCTCACTCAAGGTAGAGTGAGCATTTCGATCTTGCACACCTTCAGCCCGTTTCATGACGATTCAGCCTTTCTAGCTCGAATTAGCTTGTTGCAAGCTCTCACATCACTCATGGTGGTTTGGAATAACTTAAGGAATGAGAGAGAATGAATGATGGTGATTGTGGAGGTTTGGATTGCTTTTTATAGAGAGATAGGTGTTGTGGATCTTTTTCTCTGTTGGATCACGATCCGAAAATTCAGGGGAAAAACGAGAATTTTACATTTATACGGTTAGATCAAGGGCGGTGAGAGAGATCACTGGTGAAAATTTGGTGAGATTTCGTTGAGTTTTCAGTGAAAATTTCGAGTTTGATTATCTTATATATATATATATATATATAGTGGGCCCCTGATAGTTTCGGACTTCAGGTCCGGGCCTCTTGGGCCTATAGCTGGGGCGGGCCGGTCTGTACCCCCTTACGATTCTGGAGTATTTTTTACTGCTCCCGTGAAGCCACGTCGCCCTTCAGTTTATAGCCATTGGATCAATTCTCCTGATCTGTTTTCAATCATCCGATTTCATCTAACGGTTCAAAATGATCCTGGACGCCTCCCATTCATTCATTCAAGCATCTTCTTCTTCCCTCTTTGGTTCTTTCTTTTTTTTGTTCCTCCCGTCTCTCTCTTTCTCTCGGTCTCTCTCTCTCTCTGATCGGAAGAGCGTCGCCTTCAGCTTTAGTGAAGCACTTGATGAACGGGAACTCCGCTTCGAGCTCGACCAGGTTGTAAGCGTGTGCGTCGATCGTCGGAACCCGGTCCACCGCCGCCCTTATCTGCTCCCTGCATCTTGCCGCTTCCATGGATGGTCCTGGTCCGTTGATTGAGTGAAGACGAGGTATTGAGTTCGATGAATGGAGCTAACCGGTTTGTTGATGACTTGGATGTGGATTGGTTTGGACTTTGTGAAAACAGGATGCATCATGGGTTGAATACATTAATATTGTAACATTTCTCATTTTTCTATAGAGATTGAAGAAGTTGGATGGAAGAGAAATAAGATGGTTTAGATAAAGAATTGTTGTGTTATTTAGTGCATGCTAACTGTTTGATTAAAAGCCTTTTTTTTTTTTTTTTGTCTAGATCGGAATTTTGGTGTAAAGATTGGGTTCTTACTTTTGTTTTTCTTTCACAATTTGATGAATTTTTTGTGAAATTGTGCAATGTTTTTTATGTTTTATATATTTCAGATGGCATGATGCTGGTACTTAGGATGTAAACACAAAAACAAGCGGCCAAATGGATTGGTTAGGCATCAGGAAGAATATACTCATGGTTCCAGTGCTGGATTGAAGATTGCAGTTGATCTTTTGGGTATGAAATCATTCCCCCATTTTAAACTTTAATTATCAACCAAAATTATAAATAATAAATATTAATTGTTTGATTTTTTGTGTATGTTATGGTTTAGTCAGAGCCTATTAAGGCGAAACATCCGAAAATCACTTATGCCGACCTTTATTATCAGGTGATTTAAAAACAATTTATCATTAAAATAAAATACTTAATTGTTCATTATTTATTGATTTAATATTTAATTAGCTTGCTGGAGTGGTCGCAGTAGAGGTTACAGGCGGGCCCACTGTTGACTTTGTTCCTGGCAGAAAAGTATTATATATTATATTTCAAATATTAATTTTAATTTTTTCAAATATTTATTTATTGCATGCAATTATATTTCAGGATTCATCTGTTTGCCCAAGAGAAGGCCGCCTTCCTGATGCTAAACAAGGTCTAAATTACGAATATAATTATTTTATTATTATCAAATAATATTTTTCCAAGTTAATAAGTATTAATTATATTTTTTTATTTATTTAGGTGTGTCGCTTTTGAGAGAGATATTTTACAGAATGGGTTAATCAGACAAGGACATTGTAGCTCTATCTGGCGCCCATACCTTGGTAAATTAATCAATTAATTAATTAATCATATATTATTCAAATTAATTAAACTAAATATTTTTTATTTTGTAAAGGGAAGAGCTCATCTATAAAGATATGGATTTGAAGGCCCATGGACAAACAAGCCTCTGAAGTTCGACAATTCTTATTTCATGTAACTACAATTAATAATTTAATTTATTAGGGTTTAATTAAATCTTATTAATTATTTTATTTTTTTTGTTAATTTATCTATTTATTAGTGAGCTACTTAAAGGAGAAGCTGAAGGGCTGTTGAAGATTCCTACGGACCGAGCTCTTTTGGACGATCTGAAATTCAGACACTATGTTGAACTTTATGCTAAGGTATTATTTTCACTACTCAAATTTACTAAAAAGCCCCTGCGATTATCCCTAAATTGAAAAAAAAAACTGCCTTATTGGAAATTACAAAAAATAAGCTATATTCTAAAAAATAAAAATAAATAGCCCATCTCTTACAAATTTAAGAATAATGCAGGGGCTTTTTACGCTAAGTACCATTTACTTGTAGTAATCATGAATTTAATTTCTTTTTATTGTGAGAAGATGAGTTTCATAAGCAAAATTCATGCTATATGCAGTTGACAAACAAGACTGGGCAACTAGGGTTAGTTGGCCTGATTTAAGGGCAACTAGGGTTGTATAGGGTTAGTCGTAGATTTAAGGGCAATTAGGGTTGGTCATTGTTAAATTAGCAAAAATTACGGGAGCAATTAGGGTAGTAATTGGTGAACCGAGAGTAATTAAGGTATTGGTGAACTGGGAGTAATTAGAGGTAATTGGTGCTAAATTTCGAGTAATTAGTGCTTATTTATGGGTAATTTGGGGAAAGATGATTTAATAGTACAGTTTTTTTTAGTATAATTATTTCTAGTATTAACTGTTAAGATTACAATATGGGTTTCAATTGGTTAAAAATCCGTCTTCTAAAAAAATCTAGGTAAATTTGTTCTCTTTGATTCTAATTTTTATTTAATTATTTATTTAGTTAGGTTTTATGAGAATGCTAATTGGGGATCAACGAGCAAAAGCCTACAGAAGCCATGTTGAGTGAGTGGGATTGAGAGAATCTCATGCCGCAACAAATCAACTATGCATGTGTTGATAATTTCACGTCTATTGAGGTTGGTACAAGGTTTTTCCCAATGAATTTTTGAGGTTAAAGGGTTTTAGGGTTTTGGGAGGGTTTAATTAGAAGTCTTTTCTGCTGGTGAGTTTTAGGCATTGTGAGAGTCCAACAAAAGATTAATTATTTTAATCCTTGATAATTTTTTTTCAATTGCAGCTTGAATCTGTTCTCCCAAGTTATGTGAGGTCTGCTTTTATTTGGATTGCCTACTTTGTACTAATATGTTTTTTTATTTTGTTGCACGATAATATTTTGCCTAAATTGCTTTCTGGCACCTTGTCTGAAGAGAATCTGATTAGTAAAGAAATAGAAATGACAATTGGTAAAAAAATCATTATATAGGGACTGATACGCAAAACATCAATACAACTGGATTACAGGATTAGTGCTTCCTTTTTAATTTGATTGAATTGATAGCTACATTACAAATGGAAATTTTCAAAGCTCAATTTGATTCTTATCTTATTTTAATTTATTCTCATCTACACTTTTTTGCAGATTAAAAAATGATAAGAGACCCTTTGGAGGAGGTTAAAGTTAAATGATAGTTCCTAGAGAAGAAATATGTTGATTGATTAAGTAAAAAAAAAGATGTTTTGTAAGATAATATTTTGGAACAATTTTGTTTGTATTTATACAAATTTCGATTTTACATAGCATTTGGGGTTTCCAAATTTCAATATTTTAGCACTCATTTCTATTGATCTTTTATCATGTTTCATTCATATTGCTTGATCTTTTATTGTTCTTATGTAATTTATATTTTGTATATATGGGAGTTAGCAAAGAATTACTATATAGTAAACTACTAAACTTTCGAAAAAGGGTAGTTGAAGTTCCATGAGAAAAAAATTTATTTATAAATATGTTACTTGTAAATTTAAATGCACAACTTTTAACAACTTTTCAGATATAACAAGCAACTCTAGACCCGCAGCAGCGCGCGGGCCTCGAACTAGTGGTTACTGAAAATGAGCCTTGATGACTAGATGTTATATATGGTTATGTTATGAATATAATTAATGTGGATGTCCATTACTTGGCCCTTAAGAAAAGATAAATTAGGAAATACTTGTAAGAATGGAAGGAGTTGTGGTAGGATATTTATTACTATATATTCTATTGTATTTAGGTTATATTATTTCTTTTATTGTAATTCTAAATCAGGCAAGAGATTTCTTGATCAGCACTCATCCTCTACTATATAAAGAGGACAATAGCTATTGTATTCTTAATCCACAATTCAATGAAATTCTCTCCTTCTAATTCTCTCTTTTATTATCCTTTTGTTCTTTATTTTATAACAATTGTTATATTTTTGTTTGCTGATAGGTTTCTAAATGTTGTGTTATTGATAGCATAATAAGTTATTTTCTTTTTTTTCGAAGTGATCATGTAAACATAGTTTTGATTTTGTAATAAAATCCATTCATATGCGTACTCTACCCTTCATAACACTGATTGATTTGGTTGGATAATATATCTCTAGATGGCATATATCTTACATTAAGTCCTATTCTTTTTCGTAAGAGATATTATTCTGGCTTGAGATGGATTTCAGTGATTGACTTTGTTATGTAGATCATTAGGACTATTCTTAATCTATCGATATTGCTGATCATTATTGACATAAAGTTGAATAATTGGTAATTATCTGCTTTACTATTCCATCTGTTGTCGAACAATTTCATGATAATTTACTTTACTAAACCTTTTGACAATTTCACACCCGAAAATGTGAACTAAATTGATGCAATTGTGCAGATTTTAGATTCATCCCAGTATTTTGTGACCCATTCTTTCCCATTATAAACAACACAATATCCGTAATTGTCAGCAATTAAAAATAACAAAATTAACTAGATGCTTCATTTTTATTTACATGTAAAAAAACACTGTGCAACACCAAAATGCAACGGTGATGTGCAAGTGCCATGTGCCCGAGACTAGTATCAGGAAAATGCGGGCTTCTGTCTAGGCCTTTCAAGGCGTATTGTCTTTTTTTCTATACTAACATATTTTACATACAAAATAGACATATTAGAATCAGCCCGGCCTGTATCTTAATCTCCGTACGCTTTCAGCATCTCTCACACTCTGACCCGCACACTCACACTCGCCTCACTCTTGCTCCGTTGGTCGCCGGAGCTCTGAATCGCGTCGCTTGAGGCCGGAGTCCTGAAGCCGATTTCTCTAACAGTCAACAGAAGTGGTGAAGTACGGGTGATGCATTGTTCTCCTTGTAACTCTTTTATAATTCAATTTGTTTCTACTTGCAACTTTTTTCAATAGATTTATTCTTGTAACTCTTTTTTGGTTTAATTTATTTCTCTTGCAGTGTTCAATTTGTTTCTCGTTGTGACTCTTTTTTTTTTTTAGAAAATTTGGAGAGGGCTTGTTCATCCCCCTTCCAAATGTATATTTATGGCTAAGTAGAAATTATTTACAGTCTATTTTCCTAATATTTACATGTGAAAAAAGGTAAGAAAAATTCCTATCTATACTACCTATCTATCCGTTCACTCTATTTCTTCATCATATTCATTCACCATTACAAAAAAGCAAATAAAATTTTATGTATCACTCTGAGCCCATTATTCAACAGAGCCCAATTAGGCCTTAAGAAACCTTTAACCTATTCTTCTTCAGTCTTTCATTTACTCTCTCTCCCACGCAATATTCTCTTTCTGAACTGTTGCCCTCTATTCCAATGAATTGTAACTCTTTATTGGCTCAGAAAAAAAGATAGTTTTCTCCTTCAGTAGAGAGTAGAGAGTAGAGAGAGAGATGATGAAAACTGTATTGGAAAGTCCAGTATCTCTTGGATTTCACATGCCAGCTGAATGGGAGCTTCACGCTCAGACTTGGATGGGATGGCCTGTGAGTATATTTCTTTTGCTTATCTTCCTTTTTGTTCAATTTTTTATCTGAGATCACTAATTTTTCGATTTCATGCTGGATTGTTTGAAGATTATGGTTTTTTGTTAGGATTTTTATTGATTGTTTGAAAATTTAAGAAAATAGAGTGACATCTATAGAGCTTTTTAGCTGGTCTTTCACCTAATTGCTTGCATTTAATGTTTTTTACCCATTAATCTTATTAGAAAAGTATTAATTATGCTAATTAGAATGTGTTAGCTAACGATGTTAGATATTAGCTAACTAGGTACTAAATTTTGAATTTTGTAAGAACAGATGATTTTTTTTTTCAATTTCCAATTATGTTGAACCTAGTTCTTCTGTGGGTTGCATGTCATGATGAATGTTTTCTTTACTGAGTATGAATTTTTTTTTATTATTTTTTACAGGAAAGACAAGATAATTGGCGTGAGGATGCGGGACCAGCTCAAAAAGTATTTGCTGATGTGGCGGTTGCAATTTCAAAATTTGAACGTGTCACAATTTGTGCCAGTGTTGCCCAGGTCTGAAATTTTCAACATTTCATCCATTTTCTCATTATTATTTAAAAAAATTTTATTTACTTTTTCTTTTTCCTTTTTGTGCTAGTATGAGAAAGTATATTGTTTGATGAATAATAAGGCTAACATCAGAGTAGTTGAAATGAGCATGAATGATTCCTGGTTTCGAGATACTGGGCCCACTGTAAGTTCTAAACTTTTATTATTTTCTGAATTATTTTTCTAAATTAAATTCCATAAGTAGATATAAAATTGCACATTTCCCCCTGAAGTTAGTTATCAAAAGACTTTTGTTAAATCCCTTAAATCCTGTTAACTACGTAAATTTGGTAAATTAAAATTAGATATACTAATTTGATGATTTCAGGGGTCAGACTGAATTAACTTAAGAATGTCAGGGGTCTTGTACCAAGTTTGTTAAAAATTAAGTACTTATATCTTGAATTAAAAAAAATAGTAAGATTTTTTTTATTTAGTTTGTTAGGTGTGATATGAAATCAAGCTCTACAGATGAAAAACTAGTGGCAGGGATTGATTGGCAATTTAATTGTTGGGGAGGTAATTTATTTTCCTTTTTCTTCCTATAACTTATTTAAAGTGTATTTCTAAGTTCTATGCATCCTTCATAAAATCGACCGTTTAGTTAGTATGAGTTTTGAGTTACTGGCTTATTTTTTCTTTTTCTTTTTTTGTAATTTATTCTTATTTTGGCTCGACTTGAGAAATTTTTCTTTTTGAATCCTGAATTTAAAGGGCCTGAAGGTTGTTATGATGATTGGAGCCTTGATAAGCTTGTCGCTAGAAAGGTATTGTTTCTATTTTCCTTTTTAAAATAATCTTAATTGCATGCTCTTTTTTTACAAGTAAAGCTACTTTTATCTAGTAATTGTGCTTTTTCATTTTATTATTCCTTCTTAAAATTTGTTTTGGTTAATTTTGTGTCATTTAAAATTTGAGGTTTATTTCATGAATATGATCTTAGATTAATTTTAACAGTTGTAGTTCACATCTGTGAGAATTGTATTGTTTTCCCTTCTAAAATCCGTTGAAATACTTTTTGCCATCATTTTACAAAAGAATCATTTGGTAATTAGATTAAGAATTTGTTATTTCCTTTTCATAGATTATAGCAATAGAGAATCAAGTTAGGTTTCCGCACAATATGGTTTTAGAAGGAGGAAGCATTCATGTAGACGGGGAAGGTAATTTTCTAAATTGTATATTTGTTGATTAGCATGCCAATTTAATAACGGTTTTAATCAGGTTCATTACCAGTTTGAATTAATCAAATCATCGTGTACTGCCCAATTATTTTGACCTCTTTTATCAATATCTTTTGTTTTGTCTTGTTTAGTTCTTTATTGCAAGAAGAGTAAATCAAGACAGTGTGTTAAATGATACTAAATAGAAATATCACTATCTATATGTTTTTGTCTATCTTAGTTTTATTATTTTGGTACCACATAATTTGAGCAGGTACATGCATTACAACAGAAGAGTGCTTGCTAAACCCTAATCGGAACCCTGAAATGACTAAAGAGGAGATAGAAAATGAACTCAGAAAGTATCTCGGTGTCAAAAAGGTCATTTGGCTACCACAGGGACTTTTCGGTAATTTTTTTTAACATTTTTCATGTCTTAATCTCGCCTTTTGTTTAGAAGGAATGTTCTTGTACGTGCTTTTGAAGTTTTAACACATCTCAAGAATTACTATGACTAGGCTAAGAGGATTGTTTTTTGGACAATTTCATGAGTCCATTTGTTTCAAAAGACTTTCAAAGTACCCTTATTATATCATATATTATAATTTTGAAGGGGATTTGCTATAGTAGATTTCCATTCTTACTCCACGTCCCTTTTTTCTTTAACCATTTTATTGAAAATCAACGGTTCTCATCCAACAATAATTTGATTTTTAATTCTTATTCACGCAGCTAACATACTTCTCCATTCTTATATCTTGTTTTAATTACAACATCCTGAAAAAAATCTGAACCTAAATAAAATATTCACAAAATAATAATAAGACAATAATCCAACTAATTAGGATGATCTTTGTTGTTTGCAATTTGACCCTCTTTCTTAATCTGTTGTAAATATTGCATTCTTTTCCTATTTTTCATTATTGTCAATTGTAAGACATGAGTATGACTATTTCCAATATATTAATATATTGAATATTTAAACAAAGTACCACCTATTGGCTTTTCTATAAAAAAATTATAAATTATTCCTTACAAGTATTGTATATGGAAAATGAGCCTTTGTATATAGTGAATTATTTGTACCAAGTTCACATTTTAACATATCACAATCAGCGTGACATCAATAAAAATCATTTCTCTACTAAATTTAGATTGAATCATTCATTTTAGCATGTAGAAGTGTTTATCACATCGATTATGATGGATAAGTAATTGGCACATTGCACACTTTACTGCAGTAAAATATCAGTTCTCATAAGGTTAATTACATTGGAAGCAGCAGAGCTGAAATAGGGTTTTCATATACATGGTTTTTTTTATCATTAATAATGCGATTAAGGAAATCGCGCAACGCGCGTATTATCCCTAGTTTCTACTATTTATCTATACATAAATGAAGGGAAATGGTGGGTAATTAAAAAAAACTAGGAGAGAGAATATTTAATATTAATGATAATTTGCTATGTTTTATAGGGTTATGCATGATATCCATTTTTGCAGGGATATACTATCTATAACTTAACCTAGTTATTATTTATATTTTATTCCTTTTTCAGGAGATGATGACACAAACGGCCACGTAGACAACATGTGTTGTTTTGTCAAGCCAGGAACAGTGATTTTATCCTGGACCGATGACCCATCTGACCCGCAACACGAAAGGTCGCTCGAGGCCCTTTCAGTTTTGTCCAGTTGTATTGATGCTAAAGGGAGGAAAATACAAGTGATAAAAATTCACACACCGGGTCCTCTTTACATGACCAAAGAAGAGGCTGAGGGACTTAAATATACAGTTAAGTCTTTATTTGTATTTACAGAACCTGAAAGTATTACGTTCCAATGCAGAATGTGAAATCTCATGCGTAGCCGTACGAAACATATGAAATATCATCAATGCTCATCCTTAATTATAAGATGCTTAAATTACCCCTCTTTTTCTCTTGTATTCATATATAAATAAAAAAAGAAGATAGTGAAGTAAGGTTGTTTAGAATTTTCGGAAAACAAATAAGGAATTGAACTGTATGCATGATATTTCAAGTTTTATAGAGGTGTGCATGTTCGTGATATTTCCAACAAGTTGTTGGGTATATTCAAGATATTTCTCATATTGTAGGGGCTTAAATGATATGTAGAGATTATGCAGCGTACACAATGAAATTGCCCATTTTAATAAAAATTTACTTAATTTTGCATATTTCTTTTGAAAATATAATAAATACCACCTTCTAAGGTTTTCAATAATCATAGAATGTTTGTTATTTATGTTAGGGTCATGCAGTACCAAGGGTAGCTGGTACGAGATTAGCTGCCTCATATGTTAACTTTTACATTGCAAATGGGGGAATAATTGCGCCAAAGTTTGGGGATGAAGAGAGGGACCAACAAGCATTTAATGTCCTTAAACAAGCATTTCCAAGTCACGAGGTACATCGTACATATTTTGTACCAATTGTTTAATAAGCGAGTCTTTTTTTATTGAAGCATTTCCTAGTCACGAGGTAATCTTAAGATATTTTTTTTTTGAGAAGTTAATCTTAAGATATTTGGTACCAATTGTTTAATAAACGAGTTTTTTATTGGTTTTTGTGACTTGATGCTGCTTCTCGCCATGCAGCACAACGGCCTCTTTTTTTTGTAAGGCTATAACTTATTTTAAAAAAAACTATATGCACAAATAAAAAAATAGTATATAAAATGAAAAAATAGTACATAAAAACCACTGTATATAAAAGAAAACAATATATAAAAACAAAAAATAGTATATAAATACTGAAAAAAGTATATAAATATCATGGTTCTGAAATTCGGAGTCGTTGACTGACTCTGGATCGGAACGGCCGAGTCGGATCAGATTCGGCCGAATCGGATTTTCTTAAAATATTGTTTTTCAAATACTAAAATAATTATAAATAATTGATGAACATAAAATTGACTACAAATACGTATTTGTTAGATATTTATATTACATTTTTTATGTGAGAGAATGCTGCATAGGACTGTAGTAGTTGTGAAGTGTGCATATAATTAGCTCACCTTTGCTTTAGTTCACTATTGTCCAAGGGTATTTCAGTAAATAAAATAAAATTCACGAAATAAAAATTGTACAACATTTTTTAGTTTGTTGACTTCTACTTCAATTGCATACTTAAAGGGAATTAGACATTTCTGGGAAGTTCTATCATACAAGGAAAACTGAATTCCTTGTGAAAGCTTATGACTTCCGAGCTTTATGTATGATATTGATAATTCAACTTGCTAGATTTGAATATGAATGTTTAATTCTACCATAGAAGAAAAATCAAGTTATCCTATTTTTCTTTTAACTAAGTTTTTTGTTAATTGGTTATAGGTGGTAATGGTAGACGGTGCAAGAGAAGTAGTACTGGGAGGCGGAAATATACATTGCATCACGCAACAACAACCGGCCCCTCTCACAACAACAGAAATATAATGTGATAATGATGTAGTTATATGGAAGTACGAGGCGTATATCACTAAAATATGTAATACTAGAGAACCTGTGGGATGTGATGTACTTGATGGTGCTAAACTGGACCAGTAACAAGTCAGGCTTATTCCTTTTAATTTTTTGTATTTTATTTAATTTCTATTCGCTATCTCCTTGTACTGCTAAAAAAGTTTTATTGTAAGCCATCGAACAAACGTTGCTTAGGGGTGGCTCCAGCATTCTCAAAATTTCTCTGCACAATCTTGTGATTGATGCTTGTAGAATGTTTATTGGTGAAATTATGTGCAATAATATTAGGTATTTCATTCGGTGCTTGTTAAAAAAGCAGAAATTATCTAATAGTTCAATTTGTAACACTAATCGTGCTTCTATAGTGCGCCATGTCATTAATATTTTCTTAATCCGTCGGATTAAGGCAGTAATCTTTTAACCTATCCGAATTAATATTATTTTGGTTGCATCTCCAGCCCGTTCCACGTTGTCCAGCACTAACAAATCAACGGTGTCCGTCGACCAATTCGAGCCTCATCTGTTTGCCTTTTATGGCTCCAAACCTAAATGTCATTCCGAATCTCTATTATAAGTTTTACATCAGTTCAAAGCCCTCTACATCAATTGCCAAATCCAAAACACCCGGATTTTCCCTCTATCTCTCGCTCCGAATCACTTGGAATGGTTGCCATATTTCCCCCTCTCTCCCATTCCCAAACACTTGGATCATTCCACAATAATTGACGGTTTTCTTCTCTCTCTTTGGTTAACTAA
Organism: Juncus inflexus; assembly: GCA_024447665.1. Taxonomy (NCBI): domain Eukaryota; kingdom Viridiplantae; phylum Streptophyta; class Magnoliopsida; order Poales; family Juncaceae; genus Juncus; species Juncus inflexus. The sequence continues at coordinate 3,968,034 of JAJHPC010000004.1, read as the reverse complement.
TATCGAGGTTTAGTTACTTACGGTTAATTAAAACACAATATCAACTTATTTTTGGTTGTTGCTATTTTGAATGTTTTTTCTTGCCATGAGTACTTTAATTGAAATTTCGGGTTAATGTTTTCATTGAATGGATTCAAGATGACAACGCCATGTGCTCGATAAGATGCTTCTTCAAAGATTAGTTTGCTTTTGGCACTTTCCATTCTTTTTTCCTTTTGATTCTGATTTTCTCACAAAAAATAGATTTTATAAGATGCTTCTTCAAAGATTAGTTTGCTTTTGGCACTTTCCATTCTTTTTTCCTTTTGATTCTGATTTTCTCACAAAAAATAGATTTTCAAATTAAATGTGCTTCCGAATTCTATTGTATTGTTTAAACCCAAAAAAATATTGTACTGTAGGCCAGTACGGTATAATACTTATATCATATGAGGTCTTGTAATGATATTGGAGTCTTTTTTTGGTTGGTAATCCTTTTTTGGGCTCAAGAGTGGAGTAATACTAGAAATAAAAAAAATCATAAAAAACAGTGATTTTCTATTTATGGATAGAACAAGATGTGGTTTAGCATATTTATTTCACAAATTGATTTATATTTGATTTTGCCCTTCCTCTTATTAATATAGAACAAGATGTATCATGTGTCTTGACCCAAATTGCACTGAAGTCCCAATAGATGGATTAAACGCTCATTTAAGCCACAATTGTGCAGATAATCGTTGGTTTGGCCACCAAAGCTTCAATTAACTTCAGTTGTCCATAATTAGGTCATATTAACCTAAATTTCTCTCAATTGATTTAGCAATTGGCTTGAAATGGAAAAAGACATAAAAGCATAAATATTTTTACTTTTAGTGACTATATCGTATTTTTAATTTTATTAATATAATATAATTTTTTGTTTAGGAAGTATTTGAGGCATTGAGGAAGAAGCGAATATTGTCAAGGAAATTAAAAAGTGTTATGAATATGATTGATATGGATGTCCAATACTTCACTCCTAAGCATCAATAAATTAGGACTACTTGTAAGGATGAAAGAAGATATCGCGGGATATTATTAGTATATTTTCTAGGGTCCAACTAATTACCTCCCATAGTTACTAACTCCCTACCTCCCGACCAACCATAGCGCGCCACTTGGCGTCTCAATGGGAGGTATTTAGAAAATGATTGTGGCTCCCATTTTGTTGACTCCTAACGGCTTCTATATTTGTGAAATAATTAGTACCTCCCTAATTATCTCCCATAAAATCTAGCATATATGCTCTTTTTCGTACATCCCAACGACTCCCATTCAATTTCTCATGTTCTCAATTTCTAGCGATATTTTCAATTTTTCGCATTTTTTTGACATTCCCTGCGCTCACAAATGTCCAGCTTCGTACGTTTAGACTGGTAGGGCCGTGTACCAAGTAGCAGTTTCATTCTAGGTCACCGGGAAAAGGCCTAGAAGAGTAAGCTCCGGATTAGGCTCGTTGGGAAAGTGCAGCATATGAAATAGGGCAAAGAAAAGTAGACCCAGAAGAAGAAGAGTTTCGCTTAGTCAGTCAACTTGGATTAGCTCACTCACCTGGGACAGGGGTACAAATAGGAGTGAGTGGTACGAGTTCTGACATTTCTTGCTACGGAAGAGGTCCCCCATTTCAAGAAGATGGGCAAATAAGAGGTCACCTTCCTAGCCCAAGTCAAGAATCAAGTTACTTATATTTATATGTGTCACCGAACCAATGTCAAGACGATTTTCAGTGCATCGGGAAAAGTCCTGTTGATAGAGAAGGCTCTTTTGGGGAAAATATGATCAGTTATGGGCATTTGTCCAGCTTCGTGCAGGGTCGCGCGCATTGCGCACGACTATTTCGGCACGTTTTTAGTATAAATTTTAATTTTTTCGGCGCGTTTTTAGTAGAATTTTATTTTTCGGCGCTTTTTTATTAGAAATTTTTTATTTTTTCGGCACATTTTTAGTAGAATTTTTTTATTTTTTGGGCATTTTTTTTGACGTTACCTGCGCTCAGGGACATCTATCCAGCTGCACGCGACTTTTTAAGCTCGTTTTTAGTAGAATTTTTAGATTTTTTCAATGCATTTTTAGTAGAATTTTTTGGATTTTTTCAGCGCATTTTTTTGAATTTATGGGTTTATACCTAAACAAACACATATCAGATGAATAGAAGTCCATACTAGATTTCAATAAATACATACTAGTCATTATATATCAAACTTTGACAAACCCATACCAGTCGAAGCAAAATGCATACCAGTAAGGTATAAACACATACAAGTCTAAACAAAATACATATCAGATGAATAGAAGTCAATACCAGATTTCGAAAATACATATTAGTCGTTATATATCAAATTTTGACAAACCCATACCAATCTAAATAAAACACACACCAGTAACGTATAAACTCATACAAATCTAAATAAAACACATATTAGATAAATAGAAGTCCAAAACAGATTTCAACAACCACATACTAATTATTATATATCAAATGTTGTCAAACCCATATCAGTCTAAACAAAACACATACCAGTAAGGGATAAACTCATACAAATCTACACAAAACACATACTAGTCTGAACAAATAAATTTTAAACAAACACATAGCAGTCTACACAAAATACATACAAGTGTGGTAGCAACACATATTAGTCTGACCCGTATCGTCTGTGTCATGAGAAATTCAAAATATCCTGAGAAATTCAAAAAATCGCGAGATGAGATGGATGGGAGGCAGGGGGAGCCAATAATTTGGGCTTATTGAATATTTGGGCTAAAATGTATTGGAGCCATTATGAGGTAAGGAAAAATTCTTTGGAGTGTGAACGGGCTCCCTAAATTGGGCTCCCAAAAAGTGAGAGGCAATATGAGCTACATATATGATGGGAGGTCCAAATATTTTTCCTATTTTCTATTGTAGTTTAGGTTAGATTATTTCCATATTGTAATTCTAAATAAGGCAGGAGATTTTTTGGCCAGCACTCACCCTCTATTATATAAAAGAATATAAGATTATTGGTGAAATTGCTATAACAAATGTGTGTTTAACTGTTCAAAGTTACGTATAAGAAAATATATATTTAGCTTTTGATTGTTGATAAGTATTAATGATTTAAATCTTATGGCACTCCTGAAGAGCTCCAATAGCTATTAGATTATTTAAAAGGAATATACGATTAAATTCTTTAAGGGCCCGTTCGGCAACACATGTGTCCGGTAACAACCGACTATTATGTTTTATTCCACATGTGTTCAGTAATATTTATGGAATAAAAAAGTTGGTTAAGATATACAAAAATAATCAATTACCAAAATACACTTTTTGATTTTTTTTATTTATCAAATTTATTGCTAAATTTATATGGAACTACTGATAAAAATATAAAATAAAAAACAAAAAATTCAATTATAAATATAATAAAAGAAATAGAAATAGAACAATATTCAATTACATGTCCAATTAATCTGAACTTCCGTTGTATGAGAAACAAGTTCAGTGCATATGAGTACAAGTATTTTTTTTTTTTGAATGAATAAGTACAAGTATTTAATATGAGCAATCCAAATTATATATGAATAACCTATGAAAGTTATGCGCACACAAAAGTATCCTACGGACGGTCTCAGCTACGTTATTGCATAGAATAAATTTACTATTATTCTTCCTTTGTTAGTGGCGAATCTTAATAGGGCCTAGAGGCAGCCGCCCCCTAAATTTTGAAGTTTTAGTATATACATATGGTAATATCATTGTATTTTGTGATAAATTTATACATTATATGCATTCTATTCCTCTAAGATTTTTGATATATTTTTTATTACGGCCCCCAACGACTTAGGTCAAGATTCATTATTGTACTCTACAACAGGCCTTAATTTAGTACAATAATCTACTTTCACCACTTGATTTATCTGTTCCAACTTCCAATCCTTGAATTGGGTTGATGACACAACAATCAGAAATTTCTGAATTTAGGTGATGAGAGAAACAAAATTGAGGAGAAGAAAGTCTACCCCTAACTCCGTCCTACGTCATATCCTTTTCTCTCTCTCAATTAGACAAATCAATTATCACCAATTAAGCAACCCTACACATGATAAACATCAAAGATGCACAAAATTAGCAACAGAGCATTCAAAATTAAGGCAATTCACAATGGTTCTTTTGGATATCAGATCTTGGGTAGATATAAGAAAGTGAGAAAAATAAAATGGATCAAAACTAATAAGCAATAGAAAACACACATTTCATTTGTACTCACGACTAACAACCAGTAGCAAGCATGGCTTGAAAGCTAAAAATAACAATATACATGGAGAGAAATGGATGATAATGAAAGGTAGTCGATCCATATCTCTTTAAAGAGAGAAATATTATCTTAATTCGTACGAATATTTTGATGGTGGAATCGGTGAGCGAGTCACTGGATAACGTCGTAAAATGGCATTGTTTAATGATCAAAATATATAAACCCAAATTACACAAAAAGAGAGCTAAGAGACAAATACTCCCAGAAGCAAAGAATTCAGATGGATTTTTTGTTCAATAAACTAGAAATATTAACACCCATTAGTCATTCATCACCAACAAATCACTAAAAAGACGGTTTATTTTTCGAGAGGCCGAACTAGGCTAATTAACAATTAATATACAAAACCTTAAAAAGAAGAAAAAAAATCAAAGCTTATACTATTTATTTTGCACTGAATTTTACTCCCACCGCACCACCACCTACAATAAATCATACATAACAAATAAACAAATATTAATATATTCAACATATAAAAGAAATAATAATTTCCAATATTCTCACCTTACTAAAAAAACGCGCCTCCTTTCATACCGACTCAGAATCCGAGCTCAAATCCCGCACGCTTTTCAAAGCATTCACTTTCGCCTCCTCTCTCCTCAAATTCTTCTCCTTAAAATCCTCCGCCAATTTCGCGTCTATCCCCTCAACTTCCCGCCTATTCACGCTACTCGGGATCGAGAAGCTCCGCTGGACAGGTGGCGCCGGCAGAGGCGACGCCATATTCCTCCCCGTCCCCTGCAAAATTACGTTTACGCCCCTCCTCTCCTTTGTATACTCCTTGTCTTTGACTCTGTCTTTATCCTGAGTCGTTTTGGACACCAGTGGGGCCGAGTGAGGGACAAGAACTGGAGAGGATTGGTGAGCTGGCGGTGGACGAGGCAGCTCGTGAAGCTCGCTGATTTTAGCTCTGTTTCTGTTTCGGTTTCTAGGGTTTGCTACGTTGCTCTCTTTCAGAGGGATTTTTTGAGGGGTCGGTAGAGTGAAGTTATCGTTTCCTTTCGGGATTTTAGGGTTAGAGTTAGGGTTAGGGTTTGGTTGTAAGGGGGAGGAGAACCAGAGAGGCTGAGGGTGTTTAGGGTTTAGGGTTTTGGAGACGGAATGGCGCGGTTGTAAGTTTTCTTCGGTTGGGGTCGGTAATACGTATGAATTGGGATTTTTTTTAACAGAGGGACTTCTTTGTAAGATTGCCTTTATGCGGTCTGACTGGTCGGTATTGTTGTTTGGTAAGAGCGGTTCTGATTGGCTAACGGGTTTTACCGACCCGTTAAAAGAGAAAGGATCCGACTCCTGTAAAAAGAAAGAGCGTTTAAGAGAAAATAATTAATATGGAAAATAAGGGAGTTTTTTGAAATTTTTTTTTGTATTTTCTGGTATTTACGAGAAAATATATACTATCGTTTGGAATATTAAGGAAAAACTAATAAACTTACCATTTCTAAAAACCCTGACTTTTAAAATACTAACAAAACCCTTTATGTTAACTTCTTATTTTCGAAAACCCCCTACTTTAACGTTTTGTCAAAAAAAAAAGAAAAAAAAAAACTAATTCATTTTGAAACAATAGAGAAATAATCTGTAAATAAATCACTTTAACGCCTAAACTCATCTTCCATTCACAACATCAGTTCACATATTACTCATCATTCATCGATTCTATATAAAACTCAAAGTAAAACTTAGGAAACGATCTTTAAAAGTTCAAAATACTCTTTCACAACATTCTCTCACCTCGGTGGAGTTCCTGACGAAATGCTCGCCGCTGCTCCGCCGCGCGTAATCGAAGCTGAGCTCGCTGCCGCCGTCATCATCGCTGAGGTCAGCGCGAGGGCCCTCGCTGACGTCATCGTCGTCGAGCTCGGAGAAGTGGTAGTCGATGTGCTGCGCCTCCGCCGCCTGCCGCACGAGGGGCTCGGCGGATTCGAGGGTTCTAGTCCCCTTTCTGAAGAAGTTCAACTGGTTTTTTTACAGGAAAAATAAACCGAAATTTAGGTCGAGTGTTAGAAAAATATTTGTTTATCATTCTTATCTTAGGGTTGGGGGTTTAGGGAGAGAGCCTAAACTCTAAAAGGGATCTAAGAACTGGTCCTCTATGAAAATTGACAAAATAGTAAAATGCACAATCCACGAATAATGCAATACTGTCCCAAAAGAATATGACAATAACTGACCTTTCTTATGGTTAAATTTTCCAGATAAGGAACAAAATAGAGAATATAAAAATAAAAAAATAAAAAATTTGCAAAAAACTCCCTCCAATTACTGCAAATTGGAAGAAATCCCTCTATTTTAACAAACAGTAGGGGCTTTGTTGCAATTTTCTAAAGAATAGAAGGTTTATTTTTTTTGCAATTTTCAATAATGGAGGGCTTTTTTGCAATATAAGAATAACATAGGGGCTCTTTAGGAAATTTCTGAAATACTACAGTAATAATAACAGTAATAAATGGAATTTCATTATACTTGGGCGGCGTGGTGACGGGTAGCTTGGGTGAGAAGGCTCCGAAACTGGCCTTGTTTTAGAGACTTCAACCGAAAAACGAAGAGAGTCGCTTCTTCATTGTAATCATCTTGCGCTTGTTTGACTCGCTCGTTTGTGAAACTCTCTCCTTTGTTTTGTTGTTTGTTTGACCTCCCTTTGTTAGCATTTGTTCCTTGCATGAATTTGTATAATTCCCTAAAATTATACAGAGAAAATAACTCAGCAAGGTCTATTTGGCGATATATTTCAATCTTGTCTTTTCCAAGCTTGCTTAGGTTTATCAAAAGGTCATTATATTTATCAAAACTTTGCTTACATTTATCAAAAAGTTCCGTGTATTTAATAAAGATAGTTTTAATCAACCGTGAAATGTTTAACTTTGATTTGTAAGATTGATGCGGTAAATTAAGATTAGGGAAGGAAGGATCCATTCCCCAATTCCATCTCCCACATGGAATAGAGATAATCCACACTATTCCATACTTGTTGGCAGACATAGAAGATTTATTCCAATTTATTCCGCTATATGAGAAGGAGAATAATTTATGTACCTTTTATCGTCACACTGACGCTTCATCTCCTGCAACAATGAGAGGATGAAGAAAAGTTACTATTTGTCAATTTTATTTTTGCCTTTATGTTTTATTTTTGTTTTTTTTATGGCATGTTTGTTTTGTAATTCAAAACGCACACACACACACACACAAACACACCTCAACAGTTCCAAGCTCCTTAATGAGAGATTCTGACGGAGTTGTGATGGTTTTAATTACATGCACACGCTGCAAATTAAATAAAAATATGTTAGGCGTTTGTTTCTTCATTCTTGTTTTACAAATTTCCGTTTCAAGTTTCAACTACAAAGTTGACTGATTGTATTGGCCAAAAAATAGCACTTTTTTTCTGGCAAAATTAAATTAATCAAAAAAATGAGCACTAAAATAGTAGAATATAATAAGAGGAAGAGGAACGTAACATACATAGTTATCTACAAGCTTTTGAAGATCAAATTGCGCTTTTCCTAACATTTGTAATACTTTTCCTGCATCAACAGAATAAAATTTTAAATACAAAAGATAATCATGAAAACTATAAACAAAAGGATAATTATTTTATTACCACATTGGTCATCATTGTTTAATACAATTTTTTCGAGGCATGTGCCCATTTCCCTCAAGGCTTCTGAAAACTCTGCAAGTTAAAAATAATAACAACAATAATAAAAGTTATTATTTATTTAATATATTTAGGCCTAAATAGTTAAGTTACAAATGATATTTTCTAATGGAAGAACTCAAATAATTGGAAATATATGCTAGTTTTACCCATATAAATGAAACAACAGGTTCTTTATGAGGCAGGATAAAATCCAAATGTGGGATTCTTATATTAGACATGATATAAAAATTAAGACAAACTAGAAATAAAAATAAAGAAAAAAAATACCATAAGCACTATTAGCTGTTGCAGCCGCAGCAGAAAGCAAGCTATCATATCCACTTTTCATGTCATGCATTTCCTAATATAAAATAAAAATCAAATTTTAATAAAAAAAAAGTATATTTAAAGAGAAATACAAGCAAGATTGAATAATACAGTCTTTTCGAAATAAACAACGATGAATATCAATTTCTATAAATTAATTTATCAGAGATGCACCGTAAGAGTTATCCAAACGTGAGTAATTAAATTATCTGATACAATAAAAAATTATCTTTAAAGAACCAAGCTTATTTGTTAAGTCTAATAAGGAGATAATTTGGTATAAAACTGCATTATGACAAGCACAGGCATTAACTAAGCTTCAGTGTCGGTTCATAGAGGAAAATTAGATTCAACTAAAGCCCAATTACATAACTGAGATCTACAGCTCAAAACTGATTCTTAAATTAACCAACGAAACAATCATAATTCCTAAAGTTGTTCAGTCCAAATTCAGAAAAGTAGAAATCTTTGCTGAGAAATCAGACCTGGGCAGCTTGAAGGAGCTCTTCATGGGGAGAAACCGGCATGTGGAGCTCATCTCGCCTCTTCCCTTCCTTGTTCTGATCTCCTCTGTTCAGAGCGAACTCACGCAGCTTCTTCAGCGACGATTTCATGCTCAGAACCCGAAATTCGAGCTCGAATTCAGATCAACGCCAGCTCGGTGTTGGGAACACAGAGTGAATTGATTGGATTGGATTGGATTGGATTGGAGGAAAGATTGATTGGAAACCCTAGAATACAGAAGGGATCTCTCTCTCTCTCTCTCTCTCTCTCTGTAGTGTGTATGGAGTAGCTATGCTATTCACTACTGTAGTCTCCCCTTCTTTTTCTTTTTTCTTTTTCCTTTTTTTCTTTTCTATTTCTTCGGTCAGAATGTACAGTTTTTCTGTTTTTCCCCTGTCAAAGGGAATTTTTTTTTTGTGCTTTGAAAAGTTGCACAAAAGAAAAGTTCTCTTTTACTGAACGCATGTATCAGTAATTCAGTATTATAACATATTATGATAAATAAAATTATTATAAACTGGTTAAATCAACAATGTATTTTTAGTAGAAATGCAATATTCTGGTTTAGGGTTTCAGTGTTGTAGAGTTGTGTATTTATATGTTTCACTTTTCAGGGTTGTTATTTGAACTCCTTTTTTATTCAATGAAAGTGCGCTCTGGATTTTAATAAAAAGAAAGCTGACTTAGTCCACATCAATGACTCATGCATTGCTCATATGCATATCTTGCATTATATTATTCGCGAATATACTATATTACAAGCATAAAGCATTAGATATAATGAGCAATAATCAGCAGATTATTCAGGTTCATACTTCGTACAGCCTACAGGTTCATACTTCGTATCTTATTATTTATTTATCAGATTTTATAAAAAATAAACAAAAGAACCTCTAAAAATTCATAACTCCCACACCAATAAATCAAAAGGCAAAAAAGAAAAGAAAAACACCTAAAAATAAATTCTTTGGATGAACATTATTGGAAAACAAAAATAAACTACGAAATCTCCATGCTTATATGCATGCAGTCATCCAACTGCAACAAATCAACAAGATTTAAACACATTAAATTTTGGGGGTAAATCCGCAAAATCAGCACAACAAAGGTGCCGGAAATTGTGCACACAACGTTTCTCTCTCAAAAAACAAAATATGAAGCACGGATTTTAAAGCAAATCTAAGCAGTGGCGGCCAATGAGGACGATCTGTAACAAGCACGCTTCGCTGCACGCACTATATCATCCACCTGCAATTCATTTTTAATCCAATTTTAGTCGAGAAGAAAAAAGAAAAAAAAAGGATCAGTTTTTACATGTATTATTATTATTATTATTATTATTATTATTATTTACAATTTCAGCATTGATTCAGGATCAGGTCACACGATTCCTCAACTTTTCTTCAACATTGACTAAAACATCCATAGTCATTCATTTACATTTATTTAATCATCAATACTATATAACAAAATAATAAAAATCAGACCTGAGGGACTGCCAAGCGCTCGAGATTAGGAGCGTACGGCATGGGAACATCGGCTCCGGCGATTCTCTCGACCGGCGCGTCCAAATACTCAAAGCTCTCCTCCATCACCGACATACTTCAAATTTCCACAAAATAAAAATTAATTAATTAAATAAATAAATAAATAAAAATGTAAGAAAAAGATGAGAGAGAAAGAGGTACCAAATCTCGGCGCCGATTCCGCACTGAGGGAAGCCTTCTTCGACTGTAACGAGACGGTTCGTCTTTCTAACGGACGCGTTTATCGTGTTTCTGTCTAGAGGCCTGAGCGACCTTAGGTTAATTACCTGTTGTTATTATATCAGGAGAGAGAAATGTTATGTATTGAATAAAAGGAATAGTAGTTTTGCTGAATTTTGAAGCATGGGAAATGGATTGAGTTATTTGAGTACCTCAGCGCTGATGCCTTCCTTGGATAATATCTCAGCGGCCTGAAATATCGACCAGAGATGGAATTAATAAAAAAATATATAATAGGATAATCACAAATGAGCTAAGAAAGAAAAAAAGATATGATTTATACTTTATTAAAAATATTTAACACACCTGTAGGGAATAGCCAACCATTTTGGAGAAAGCCGTGATGGTTACGTCTCTTCCTTCTCTCTCTATCTACAAAATCAAAAAATATATTACTTTTTAAAGTCAAAAAATATATTAGAATACACAAAAATAATTTAATACACAAACCTTGGCCTTGCCGATTGGAAGACAGAAGCTAGAATCAAGCACCTCATCAGAAATCGGGAAAGACTCTCCATATCTGGTTCAAAAAAAAAAAAAAGTAAAATAATAATTCAGATTAACCAATTTACCACTTTTCCAATATTTCAAGTTCCTCCATCAATCAAGGTCCAAAGCCAAGTTCAACAAGTCACTTTGTTACCGATTTACGAAACCTTAATCTCAACAACTAAACGTCCACAAAACCCAAAAACCGCCGGAAAGAACTCAAAATGGGGATTCAAACAAACAAACAAATTCAAAAAGGCGTAATACATAATAATAATAATAATAATAATAATAATAATAATAATAATAATAATAATAATAATAATAATAATAATAATAATAATAATAATAATGATGATGATGATGATGATGATGATGATGAGGACTACTACTTACAGGATTTCGTTTTCGAGGAAGACGACGGGATCGGGGTCGCGAATGGCGGCTTTCAGAAGCCCGCGCGCATCTTCGGATGAATACGGACACAGAACCTTCAGTCCAGGCACGTGAGAGTACCACGCTCCGTAACACTGCACGCCAAAAGAATGAAAATACGTATAAACCTTAGTATTTGTTGAAATATTCTCATTTATTTGGGGAAAGATAAATTCGAGTTCCGGAAGTATTATTAATAAGGAAAAGTATAACTTGCCCCCTCATTTCCCCGTAAAAATGTCATATACATCATCATTGAATTCTACGATGTCATGGTTTTTGTTTTTATGCGCTTATGAATTATGATGTCATGATTTTTGTATTTATACCCCCTATGATGTCATGCTGACCTATATGGCGCTTTTGTGGGGGAAATGAGAGGGCACTATAAATGCCCTCTTACTAATAATTAGGCAACGGGAGAATTAAGCTTCGATTTAGTTCAGATTAGCCTCAGTTAGGGCTCAAATATGCAGTATAAACGTCCTAGGAGAAGTTTGCGAGCCCTCTCTGTTATTGAAAATTGTAAAAAAGATCCATTCTTGAGGAAATTGTAAAAAAAAAAAAAAAAAAACCTCCCATTTGTTAGGATCTGACAACAGGAAGGCTTTTTTGCAATTTCCTTAAGAACATGGTTATTTTTGCAATTTCCAATAATGGAGAAGGCTTTTATGAAATCTATGCGCATAGGGGAGCTAAAAAACCGTACCAATACCGTACAAGCTTGCGTGCCAGCAAAACACACTTATAGTTATAATGCTTATTAAAAAATGTAATTTAATACCGTGAGAGAGAAACAAAAAGTAATAAAGTTTAAGATGGCGACCTGAGAGTGCTGAGCGCCAACGCCGGCAGCAGCGCCGTTCGGGCCCCGGAAAACAATCGGAACCGAGAGTTGACCGGCCGACATGTAGTTTGACTTTGCAGCAGAGTTAATTATGTGGTCTATCGCCTGTTTAAAAAATATATATAATCAATAAATAATCAAAAGAAGAAAGACGGAACGATTTCGGCAAGAGTTGAGAACTTTTTTCCATTTTTTAGTTTTGAGATGTAGGTTGGGAAATTAGAAGGTGATATAAGCTCTGATTCATATGTATACTTCATCCAAAGACAACAAAAGGAAAAAGGCCAAATTTCACGTGTACCCCTACAAAACATCATAATTTCATGTATACCCCTACAGAAAGTGAAATATCACTAATACCCCTAAAAACTCACTCAAATATCATGAATACCCCCTATTATATATATTTAGTGTTAAGATTAACGTTATTTTTTTTCTCTATTTTTTCCTCTATGTAAATATATGGTAAGGGTTTATACAGAGTCATTTTATGTTCTTTTTAGTTTAGATATTTATATATGGTAGGTTCAAAATGAATATGTTTTGAGGAAAAGCATACAATTCTTTAAAAAAAAATTAATAAAAAATAATATATAATAGTTATTTTATATTTTTAATAACGTAATTAATAATAATACAATCATTATAGATGTTGTTTGATTAACAGATTTTGACGAAATATTAATAACGAGGGTATTAGTGATATTTTAAGACTTCTTTAGGGGTATGCATGATATATGTATGGTTTTGTAAGGGTATTCATGATATTTGAGTAATTTTGTAGGAGTATTGATGATATTTCACTTTTTGTACGGGTATGTGAAATTATGAGGTTTTGCAGGGGTTCATATGAAATTTGGCCAAGAAAAAAGAACAAACAGTTGTTTTAACATAATGCAAAAAAAGGTAATCATAAATAAATAACCAAAAGAAGAAAGATGAAACAATTTCCGCAAGAGTTAAACTCTTTTTTTCCATTTTTTTATTTTTAGATGTATTTTAGAAAATTAGATACCCTGTGAGCTCTTTTTTCCCTTTTTTATTTTTTTGCTTATAAATGAGAAAGCAAATTGTACCTGCATGGAGAAATTGAACGTCATAAATTCAACAACAGGTTTTAAGCCGTGATACGCTGCTCCAACTCCAATTCCAGCAAATCCAGCCTACATTTTAAAAAGAAAAATAATAATAGCGAGAAAATAAATCAATTTACAAATCACGATAGACAGAAATATTAATTACCTCTGTGATTGGAGTGTCAAGAACTCTATCAGGGCCGTATTTGTCAAGCAAACCCTTCGTAATCTGAATTTTTTTTAATAATTTAAAATTAGATGAGTTAGTTAAAATAATAATAATTGGAATTTACAAAGTTTGTCAAAATTATAGAAGCATTTACTAACCTTGTAGGCCCCTTGGTATTCCCCTACCTACAAATCCAAAGCACAAAATCAGAAAGTGAAAAGATTATTATTATTATTATTATTATTATTATTATTATTATTATTATTATTATTATTATTATTATTATTATTATTATTATTAATAATAATTAATTAATTAATTAATTAAGACCTCTTCACCCATGAGAAAGACTTTAGGGTCAGCTGACATCTCTTCATCTAGTGCTGAATTGAGAGCTTCTCTCACCATCATCTAAAAGCAAAAATATATAGAATAATTAATAAAATAAAATAAAATAAAAAGATAAAAGAATATAGGAGTTATGTAATATGAACATATGAACAGACCAATATAATTTGGCACAGTATTTATCAATTTGTGCAATATAAGTTGAGTTGAGAGAAATAAAATAATTATGAGAGCAATATAGTTCTCAAGAAAAAATATTGATATATAGCTCAGTTGGAACCTTTGAAAGTGCCTTAATCCTAAATAAAAGGAATTTTATTCTGGATTAAATATTTCAATGTAGGTTTTCCATTTCCTGGTCAAACTTTGTGTCTTGAGTAATATTATAAAAAAAGAGAATAATTCCTGAAGGGTTATATTATACCAACCAAGAATATTGTAATCTACCCCAATCAAATTCAAAGCAAAACTTATTTTTAATTTTTACTTATTCCCATTAATAAGTCATACTTTTTACCTAGTTAAAACCATATAAAATATTAAATAATATTTCATTTTGGAATTGGGACTGTTATTCTCATTTTGCTGATTCTCATCATAATAAAATCTGATAATCATTTAATTTTTATTCTTAATCCTAATAAACCAAATTAATAATGAAATAATTCAACTTAAAACCCAAACTCTAATTCCCAAAAGAATACTCTATTAACCATTTTTCCAATCTAACCAATAACTAACAGGATTTACATCATATTAAATGAAATTATCACAATAGCATAAAAAGTACCTCTTTTGCAGAACCAGAGAAATATCTAGGCAGAACTGAACCAACTGGACCGATCCGCTCCAAGACCTGACCTGTGATCTGAAAATATAAACAAAAAAAATCTATGAACAAAGAGAAAACATTGAAAAATCTACATAAATGGTGAAAAACAAGAGATTTGTTCCATCTTTTTTGTTTTATATCTGATTTTACCGAGGTAGGCAATTTTCCAGATCCGAGCTTGTTTCTCACAAGGCCTAGCATCTTGCCTGCATCAGACATAAAAATATGCAACAAAATAAAATTCAGTGCATAAAAAGATAAAATTGATTAATAAACTCATAGAAAAACCCTAGTGAATGAAATCTAATAAGAAGCTGATCCTTCTTGTTTCAATTACAACTAGAAGAAAACTAGTTCTAGAATTAATCACAAATTTCATCTTTACAACATAAGACAAACAAAAAGAGATAAAAGAAGTAGGTAAAGAAATCAGAATAAGGCTCAAATCAGGGTAATAGGCAAATTCAGCCGGACTGAACTACAGAAGGAATAAAGAGATGAGGAGAAAAATCGACCTCGATTTGAAATGGAAGAGAAGAGGAAATGGAATTTGGGAGCAGGAGAAGACAGGACAGAGAGACGATATGAAATGAAAATGAAACCAGTCGCCGCTTGGTTGGAGAGAAAGAAAAAGAGATGCAGGCGAAATAGGAAATTGCAAGTGGAGGAGTCTTAGTGATATTTTTTGAGGCTGTTTTTGTGAATAAACCTCTCGTTTAAGATAGAATAACAGAGAAATAAATCATTTTCTATCCTGATTTTTTTTTCTTTTGAATTGGAAGCGATTTGCCTACTTAGATTTACATTAAATAGAGCATTTTATAAAAACATTTACATCCAATTTCCGTGATAGTTACGGTTTTACAAAATTTAATGAAAAATTTCTTATAACTTATGCGCCTTATAATGCTCGTTTGACGTCTTCTCTCCTCGAGTTATGATGATGGCCTCCGTTTAAAATAAAATAACAGAGAAATAAATCATTTTGGCTCCTGGAGTTGTGATAAATAATAGAATGGCTTTCCAGTTTTATCCTGGCCTTGCTAGTTGTTAGGATAAATAATTTTAGAGATTAAAAAATTTCAACTTGCAGCTAGAATAATTAATAATAACATAATTAATGTGATTATTTGTTTTTTTTATTTAAAGTTTTAACAAACTCTATAAGAAAATATTTATTAAAAATTCAAGTTTTAATTTTCACATCCAAAAATTCTCTAATAATTAAACCAAATATACACCTTCCAAAAAAATTCATTTTTTTTTCTTTACCTACCTTCAACTTTTTCCCTACCTACTTGTTTGGATTACTAAATAAACTTGAGAGCAAATCTGAGACTTTTTTTATATCACTCATATTAGGGTATCTACCATTTAAATACCACTCATTTCAAAATAACAGAGTATCTACTATTTTCGTCATTACTAGTGGCCGAACAGATGTTGTTCCGCCACTGAATTTTCAGTTTTTTCAAAAAAATTTCCATTCTGCTAGCTAAACAGAATTAATTCGTATAAAAAAATACTGTTCCGCCACAGATAGTAACGGAACATGAACAAAATTAATTTTTTTTGCTTTTTTTTCCTGAGAAAAAATTAATTTTTTTTCTGTTCCGCCACCGGCAGTGACGGAACACGTTTTTTCACTAATTAACCCCATTTTGAAAAATTATAAAATTCGCATGTTCCGCCGCCACTACTAGTGGCGGAAATGATAGATACTCCATTATTTTGAAATTTGTGATATTTACTAATTTATTTTTGAACAGAGTGGTAAAAAAAAAAGTCCAAATCTGAACTAACAACAGCCCATATTGAGATTCAATGGGCCAGGCCAAATTAATTCACTCATATATTACTCGGCCCAGTAGATAATAACAACAACCTTTTTCATTTTCTAGGGTTTTAGACTTGCAGAATCAATCAGGTTGCGCGCTGGGAGAAGAAGAAGAAGAAGAAGAAGATCGGTGATCTAATATTCTAATGGAGAACAACGCGGAGCTACAGCGTTTCATTGAGGTAATTTAATTCAATCCCAAATCCTCTTCAGATTTCAATTTTGTACTTAATCAATTATTGTCCCTTTTCTAATTTGGAATTGCTGTTGGTCGTATTTTCTCTGAACGAGGAAAATATATATCTTGTGATTAGATTTTAGATTGTTTTATTCTGTCTTTGCTTGGTTTGGTGATAGTTAGAAGAATAACAACAAATTAATTAGAAAAGATGTTATTCTGCCTTTGGAGATCAATCATGTAGCCCATAGTAGCAATATGCCTGATATTACATCATTATTTTCACACAAAAAATCTAGAAATTCAGAAACCAGTCCCATAATCAATTCCTAATAAGGAAAAGACTTTCCCTCTTTCAAAATTATTTTTGGGTTCAATTTCTAAACTCCTAGATTTATCATAATCTTTTTGTCAAAACCAAAAAATCTCATATACGCCTCTCCTAAGTATTCATTTCAAAAAATCATCAAACTAGCCTTGCTCCATTACTACTATTCATACACGAACAAGTAAAAAAACGAGCCAATTTAAGCATTTTCTTTAAAAAAAAACACAGGCGGGGCAAAAAATGACAATATTTCCCACGCTTCATAGCTGTATCCTTGATACATCACATTTTGAACGGGCACACACACATAATATTTTGAGACTTTCTACCTGTTTACATAAAATCCCCTTAACTTTACTTTACCCTCACGTTTTACTCGTGATTAACAAAATATTTGGCAGCAAGAGAAGCAGAAGGCGATGGTGAGCGAGATGGTGGGCAAACTGACAGACGTGTGTTGGGACAAGTGCATCACAAGCACTCCTGGAAGCAAGTTCAGCTCCAGTGAAACGAGCTGCTTAACAAATTGCGCGCAACGTTTTTTAGACATGAGCATGATTATCGCCAAACGTTTTGAGTCCATGCACTAATTAGCTTTTTTTCTTTCCAATTTTTGTTGAAGTATGTCTTAAACCCTTTGTTGTTTGGGTACGCAAAACATTTCGGGTTTTTACTTGCTCTTTTGATGAGGGGAATAAGTTCGAGATGATGAGGTTTTTTTTTGGATGTTTGAAAGCTTGGGGGGTGGGCATTATGGTAATTGCTAGAGGGGTTTCTAATGATGTATCAAACATTGAGGTTATTTTGTAACTTTAATAATTGTTTTGAAATCTTTGAATTGTTGTCATAAGTTGTGATGGATAGATTTGTTATTTTATTTGGATAATTTAATGTAATTGTTTTTATCATCTCAGCGTGAGGGTTAGGATTGACAAGATGTTTGAGTGCATGCTCGAACTTTTTTTATTTTCTGTAGCTTTTTTATGAATGTGATTTACTATGTTGAATGCATCTACTAAATTTATCATTTTCTCTTTTTCTTTGACAAATACGTTTTAATACCATTTTGCCTTTTTATTGTTTGAATCGATTGAAGTGTTTCATTTAACATGGTAATGTTTAGATCGACTATCTCGTGACTTATGTTTAACATGGTAATGTTTTAATTTACTTTAAAAATGTTCAACGATAACTATATGCTTACGGTTTGTTTAGTCCCAAAAAAGTGATGATAAAGAGTAGAAAAAAGAATCAGCCGACCAAATGAACATCACAGCATTAATGACTGCACATGAGAAGATACATCCCCCAAAATACACAAATAAAATTGTCCCAGCAAAACAAAAAAGAAAAAATTAAATATATAAATTCAATTATATCCACTCCATATAGTAGTATACATCAAAATTTTCATCTTACATCTTAGTACATAAAATATCATTATTTCTACCTCGTTTATATACTAACAAAAAAATTAAGCAAGGGTAAAAGTGAGTCTTCGAGGCAAAAGCACTTTCATCTTTGTATGGTTAAAATAGTTATGTTCATATGGTTAAAGCATTTTTAAAATATTCTGCAAACAAAAATTAGCATTTTTGTTTTGATCCTTCCAACTTTTGTTTTCATTGATTTGATAATGAAAAAGTTACTTCGAAACGAGTTTTAAATTAAAACGCACAGCCAATTTTTAGCTGCCTATAATTCCAAAACACTATTCTACTTATATAACCTTAAAAGCAAAAGTAAAATTTGTAGTCTATTCTTAGTGCAAGTCATTTCAGAAAAACAATTCATAGTACACATAAGTTTCACCTAGTAATTATGCTGACAGAAACATGACCTAATTATAGCCCACTTACTAGTCAACCCATTAACTACAATATAACTTTTGCAAATTTTTTTCATAGGACCACTAATTATAACATGTTACATTTCAGATATGAAAGAAAGATAAAATTCAGTCTTACAAAAAATAATATTATATAATAATAATAATAATTTCCTAATGTTATTGTATTTGCCCCTTGTAAAAATTGACAGAGAGATGGACATTAATGGAGGAGAGGACAGAGCACATTAATTGACTAGTCACAAGTTAAAAAAAGAAAGGTTTAAAAAAACCCTAAATTTTCAGAATATTTTAATACAATTCCTACATCTTCCCTGTTAGTCCATATAAATTAACTTCTTTTGTTGGTACAAATAATTTGGATATTCGGATTGTGACGAAGAATAAAATATTTTATTTATTATAAATTGAAATACATTTTTCAAACATAATCTTTATACATAAAATAAAATAAATAATTAAAACTTTTTTACCCGGATCGAGCAACCTTTGTTCTAAAGCATATTCCATCTTATACGAGTAAGACTTGTGAATCGCTCCAAAATAATTTGATCTCCAGTAATATTAATTATTTAATACCTTATGAATTATTTAATACCAATTTTGATTTTTCAATATATGTTCCAACATTTTTATCCTTAAATTTTTTTTTATTTTTCATCTAATAATATTACTAAAATAAAAACACTGAAGAACCAAGTTAGAAATATAGTAAATATTAAACAAAGAGAGAGGAAGAATGTAAAAATGTAAGATTGTTTTTAAAATATACAGTGAAATTAGGGTTGGTTTGTAAAAGTTCCTACAATCAATGTTGCTCTGGAGTCTGGACGACCTGAGAAAGCAATTAATGTCCGTGCATGGCTCATTACTGTTTACTCTCTCTATCTCTTCTCTCTCTCTCTACAAAAAAGAAAGGGTCTGTAATTAAATTCTGAATCTCTGAGCCCTGTTTTTACTGCAGCTTCTCTCTCGTGCATGCATGTCTTACCAATCTATTACAGAAAGCGGTTAAAATGGTACAAGGAAGAAAAAAAATGAAGGGATGTTTTGTGCTTACTCTGTTATCTCTTTCTCATTTCTAACTCATCCAGGTGATCAGAATTCAGCAACAAAACATATTATCTAATCAATATACAACTGAGATGAATAAATAAACAAATAAATGGAGTAAATGGAAGAAAAAGTCTTCTGTGTTAATCAAAAAAGAAAACAATCAGATGGTTGAAGGAATAAATGTTCAAAAAGTACTTGAAAATTGCCATCTTTTCAGGTTAAATATAAATTTGACTGATGCATGGCCAATAATAAATCGACATGTTGTTTCAAGAAATAATAATAATAAATTGACTTAAAATTACAATTACTTCAGATCTCAGAAAAAATAAATATCACTGAAATTGTCAATAAAACAGACTATGAACATCAAGCTAAATGAGATTTAAATTGAAAAAAGAACCACCTGTATTATTTACAAGTAAAAAAGGAAAAAAAATCAACCCAAAAAAGAAATATCAAACATGAATTCTTAACATTTGCATCAGACTTAATTTATAATTGATATAACACCAGAAATTATACGGCAAAACTTTCAGTTTTTAGTTGACAAATAAAGACAAAAATTAAGCCAATTTTTTCATAATTTTGTGGAATAGATTTTTTGAGATGCATACAATTTATCATGCATGTTACTCCATAGCATCAAAAAAGTAAAAATAAAATAAACATAATGCTAATTATCGATGCTACAGTAATATATCAAATGCAAGATAGCTAGAACAAAACCAACTAAACTGTATATACTCCTCTCTCTCTCTCTCTCTCTCTCTCTCTCTCTCTCCAATTAGGGTTTGCTAATCTTAGACGAACTACAGACCTCTGTTTCTTCCTTCTTAACTATTGGTGCAGGCGGAGCAGCAAAGACGGGGACCACGGAGCGTACATGCACCATTGGTGCCGCTTTTATCGCCGGTCTGTTAAAACCGCTCCTACATATCACATTAGGGACTTGAATCGCCCCCAAATTCAAATTCATATCGACTTTTTGAGAGTTCTGAATGAAATTATGACTCCATGAATCAAATCTGTTTGTGAAATTCTGGATATGTCGCGATAACTGAGGGTCTTGGGTTGAAATTGAATTTCTCCTCTCGTTCTCATCCAATCGGGGTTTCAAATTCGAGTTAACTTTTTGTGAATTTTGATTGAAATTAGGACTCCAAGAGTCAAATTTGTTTGTAAAAGCCTGGTTTTGTCGCAATAATTGAGGGTCTTGGGATGAAATTGAATCCATCCTTTCATTTTCATCCAATTGGGGTTTCAAATTCATGGGTGCTTTTTGAGAATTTTGATTTATATAAAGATCCCAAGAATCAAATTTGTTCGTAATATTCTTGACTTGTTGCGATAAGTGAGGATATTGGATCGAAAATGAAATTCTCCTCTCATTTTCATGATCCGATTTGGGTTTCAAATGCATCGGTGGTAGAATTTTCGGGCGGTTATAGTATATCGGTTTACGGTTTGAGAAGCCTAACTTGGATCTTTGATTTAAAGGCAATTTGTTGTCTAATTTAGTTTTGAAATTAGAAAGAACTTTCGCAACAACCACTTGATCTTGTTCGTCATTGGTAGAATGAACCTCTTTTGCTTGTTGAGTCGATCCCAAATCCGGCACTGTTCAAATTCAAATTCATTAATTTAACGCAAAAAAAACAGACATTTTACATAAATAACATCTGAAGGATATTATCTTTTTTAAGACATTCTTATGGAAATTACCACAGAAACATAGGAATATGTAAAAAATATACTTTGTTTAAGGGCGGCCCAAGCTGACATGGCAGCATTTTTCTCAGCTTGTTTCTTCGTTTTGGCCGACTCGCCATTGAAACTCAAACCAGCTAGTTCTACCATGGAAGAAAATACGGGAGAATGGCCGGGTCCGGATCTTATTGTCGTGTAAATGGGTAGATTTAGACCCGCTCGATGTGCCGTCTCTTGTAGTAGGTTTTTATATACACCTGTTTCATCCTATACATAAAAATTAAAGGAAAAATTGGAAATTATATGCTCATAATAATGGAGTAAAAGTATTTAAATTTTAGTGTTTAAATTTATAATTTTAGTGTTTAAATTTGTAAGATTAGTTTATTATTTTCCTACAAATATACCAATCTACCAAATTGGTTCATTCAATATTTCAGGGGTTATGGCTTAAATTTGCAAAAATATTAACTAAAGAAATGCTAAAACTGTCAAATGAAATATATATTCTCAATTCTTCAGTATTCTTCTACTATTTTCTTACCAATGCTAACTATAAAATAAACCCATATTAGGTAATTGTGTAATCAAAAACCTATACTTAAGTCGTCAAAACTATAAATCCCATTTGACTTGTAAATTTTATCTTGACATGTACAATATTGCAACCAAAACAAATGCTTAAAACAATCAAACAAAATAGAAATTAGCACCAACAAACTTACAAGTACTTTGGCGGTGAGGGACTTAGAGGGCCCGCGAGAGGACAAATGGAAGAGCGCCACCTCAGCAGCGGCATGCTCGGCCTGACGCAAGGTAGTGCAGTTGTTGGGCCCCATGAACGTCTCGCCGTTGAACGTGACGGAGGCCTTGAATCGTGGTGCGTGGTCTGGCCCTTCCCTCATTGAGAAATATGAAGGCAGGTTGAAACAGCTGCGTTGCGCTAGCTCTTGTAATTGGTTCTTGTACATATCTGTTTAAGTGATTTTTGATGGGTTAGTTGTTGGATTAGTATATGATTATGCGTTTCCAAAAATGTAACTTGCAGATGGTCAATAGAGAAATGCAAAACGAATGAGTTTGTCTTAAATATGTAGAGCCCAAGTTTAAGAGAATACCAAAAAGGTACGTGTTTAAACAATTTTCCAAAATTAGCACTGATGAACCTCAAATGTTGTTTGTGATGTTCTACGATACTAGTAAAATTTCAGCACTAATGAAAAAAAATAAAATTGGGTTTAAAAACAATTTTATAAATAAAGAGCATTTTGTAGGGGGAAAAACATTTTTCACTTCCACATTCTAGTTTTCCAGTTCTTAAAATTTGATGTTATTCTCTTTTTCTTTCATGCTCTTAGGCTGAGATGTCATTTTGGAGCTAACACAAATCTGTGTTGATTTGAATAATGTGGCTAATTACAAATGGCATTTATTATGCAGTTTTTGAAGTCCATTCCAATAGTTTGGATTTTTTTTTTAAAGCACGTGAGTAAATGAAAAGAAACTTCATTTTCATGCAGTGAATGCACGTTTGACCATATCATTTGTAGGCGGAAAAGTTTGACCATATTAGAATAATAAACCAAAATTGATTTCCCCTGTTTTATAGTGCTTAACCACCAAAAGAGATTTTAGTTTCGAATCAGCACATTTACACAACACAATATAGGACTGTAAAACCCCACAGAATGAGTTCATGAATTTTTTTTAATTATTTAGAACCTAATAGAAAAAAACTTTTGGGGGCAAATACAAAGTGACAATATGTATTTGAGGGACTCGGATCATATTATTTTAGCATAAATATAAAGTGAGAATCTCATTTTATAGGTTTATTTTTCCTCTCTATTATTTTTAGTACCATTCTCTATTTTTGGGGAAATTTTTATGTATTCCTTGTTTTATAACATTTTATAAATGCTATTTTCAATGAACGACCTACTCTACTGTCTACTCCATTTCTTCAAAAACAAATCACAGAGTAAAAAGATAACTAAAAACAAACCTGAAGAACTGGACTGGTTGTTGAAGCTCTTCTCTCTCTTAAAAAAAACCCCAGAACTTCTTTCTCGCTCCAGAGGATCTCAATCTCACACTGTCACACATGGTGATATCATTTCTAGGGGAAGAAAAAAGAAGAGAGAAAGAAGAAGAGATGAAGTTCTTTGGAGAAGTAAAGAGAGAGAAATGGGGGGGTCTGTTTCCTTGCTTTTGTTTTATGGTCAGACGTATTAAAGAAGCACAGTTTCCAAATGGAGCACGCTTTTCCAACCAGTGTGTGTGTGTGAGAGAGAGAGAGAGAGAGAGGGGGGAGAGGCAGGAGGAACAGTCTCTCTCTCCGCCATTAATGGAGCATTTAAAGCCTTTGTATGCATGCTGTAGCTCAGTCTCTCTCTTGGTTCGTGGCCACTGCTTGCTGCTTAAATGGAAAAATTATTGAGAGAAAATTTGAAAAATCAAAATATTCGAACCGAATAATTTATGTTTTTTTGAAAGAGAATTTTGCAAAAAGAGCCCTTGTATTATGCCAAATTGCAAAGTCTCCCCTATTTATTTCACAAAAGCCCCTCCATTATTAATAAAATTGCAAGGAAACCCCTTTTGTTTGTTAGCATATGAGACAGTTCATTTCCCCTCCCCTTATTCCCCTTTTACTCTTCAGAACACAATACTCATATCACCACATCAACACACAGACGAGTCTATACATACCCATTTATTTTCTTCCTTTCTTTCATTTAGTGCTAGCAAAAAAGATTTAAAAGTCACAGGCATTGGTCCATTCTTATATTTGGCCTTCATTTGAGTGAAAAAATATCGAGTATTTTTTACCAATATAGATTGATTTTCAGATTTAGACTTGAGATTTATATGTGTTGTTGAGTTCTAAAATGTTGGTAATGATTGCATGTCTATGTTTCACAACTCTTGAGATTGGAGAGTAGTTCTTTTGTTTTTCTCAAACGCATCACTTCATATATAGCCGCGATGTATTAGCTTGAGAAAGAGACAAAAAGTAGATAAAATAAAGAGTAAATTTTTTTTTGAATGCATGTTAACGAGTAATTTAATTAAATATATGTTAACTGAAGTAATTTAGACCCAAAAAAACTAAGGATGTTACTTCTTAACTAACGGTAGGTTGTCCTTGCGATTTCATTAAGAATAGAGTTATTTTTGCAATTATGAATAATGTAAGATTTTTTTTTTTTTTTGCAATTTAGGCCTAAGGTTGCTCTTTTACAAATTTCGTTGTGTAAAACTGTATTTCCATCTCTATGATTTAAATCAGAATAAAAATGATTTGTGTTGGATTATTTTTTATTCATTGACCTTGTTTTAATTGGAAGGCATTTTTTGATAGAAATACCACTCATTCAATATTCTTTTCATTTTTCATTTGGTAGCCAAAACAATTCAGTGAATTTTAGAAAATAAAAAATGTAGTTTTGCAGCACGTTGGAAAATTTAGTGGGGAAAATTTTCAGAATATATATATATATATATATATATATATATATATATATATATATATTTGGTATTTTAAATAACTTCCTATATTTTTCGAAAAATTTATTTTAATGTCTATAATATGTGTTAATTTATTTCTTAATAAGAAATTATTGTCTTTTTGGCTGAAACTTGAAAGTCAATTTTTTTTAGGAAATTATCTTCTAGTCAATATTCTAAATGTGTTTTAACTTGCATAATAATTTTAATAAGTACTCAAAAATTTTAGAAAATAATACCATATTGCACCGCATGGACATTTGATGATTTGGAAATAAATACTAAGTGATGCTTAAAAACTGAAAACAATATTTTTTTTTGTTATTCAGCCCATGGGTACTTCTTTTTCTTCTTCTTCTTCTTCTTCTTCTTCTTCTTCTTCTTCTTTCCTATTTAACTATTTATGGAGAATAATAATACCCTTTAAATTGCGATAAAAATAAGCTCAAATATATTATCTGTGCTATTATGCACAAAAACGAATGAAGAGAAGTATTATATAAGTATTTTTCATCCGAACTAAATTTTATTTGTTTCTCATCCGAAATAGTTCAAACTTGGGGAAGAAAGGAAAAATCAACCTGGATCATAAGGACACGAAATTAAAAGTAGAGAGTCAAAAAATATAAAATATTTTTTAAAATATTCTGAAAACAATATTTATGGCATCTATTGGCATTTGGAGTGACGGAGAAGAAAGGAATCTTGTGGTTTATTGCACTCGTCTGAAATTTATCATGTTCAAAGTTCTTTTATGATATATTTTGTTGTGGAGTAATGATATCCATCGCCATGTTGTACAATTATATCATATTAGTTAGGCCGTGTTTTGAAAATATTTTTTGAAAAGTTGTAAAATAAAAATGCATTATAATAAAAATCATAATAAACTGACTTTCGGATTATCAGACTGGTCATTTTTTTTATCAAAATTTTGATCTAAAATAATTCTTATAATCACAATCAATACATTTCTCCTTAAAAAAATTGACAATACATTTCTTCAAAACCAAATAGAATACCAAAATAAATAAAGTGAAACCAGTCTAACAAGTATAATCGGAAATTTTGTTACTGCCAGCCAGCATTACTCACGAGCCTCTTTGTTAAGAAGTAGGCACTGTTAATTAAGATAAGACCCAATAAATAAATAGAGTGTCAACATTTATGCAGCCTCGGTCCATTTCCAGTTCTAACCCCAATTCAATTCAACTCTCAATAGACCCGGTCCAAATCGCATCTCTTTCGTTTCGTTTCCTCCCAACCCCCCTCTCTCGACGGCGGCGGACAACATCGGCGGCGGAGGAGCGTATCGGTTCAATAGCCCGGAAGATCGATTACCTAGACGTGATTTTGTTGAGTAGTTGCGAGACGGGAAGAGAAGAAGAGCTGCTCGGTTTGTTGATTCGTGCACAGATCTGATTGTTTGAATTGATTTTTCGGGAATTAGAAGCGAGTGAGAATGTACGTGGTGCCGCCGCCTAGATCGTCGGATGGGGCCGGAGGAGACGAGCGTGTGGCGCCGAGGGTTTTTGAGGCCTGGAAGGGGAGTAATGTGAGTCAATTTTTATCTTCTTTTGCTGTTAGGGTTTTAGATCTGAGAAGTTTGTCATTGATTTTTATTACTGAGTTCGATTGGACTAGTTTTTTTTTTTTTTTAATCTCATTTGAGAGTGGAAAGGTCGTAATTGTTGTCAAGTTTTGCAGTTTTGTTGTTGATTGAGTGCTTAGTATCATTTTTAGTCTAGGGTTTTGATCTAGGAGAAATCATATCCTTTCTCTCTTATTTTCTGCAAATAGGTGGGAATTAGACTTTTAAGAATTTTTTCTGTGTTTTGGTGGTAAATTTCACCACCTATTGCTCAGGTTACTCCTTTCTTCTTAGTTTGCAACATTTATTCGATTTTAAGGTCCATCAGTCATATTTTCATCACATATTGGTAACGGAATTGTAACTTTTGTTGCCCAAGTTACAATTAGTTACAGCATGTAAGAATAATTTTGGAAAGATTACAACTTTGAAATCAAGTTATGTATTTTTTGTAATATCTTTGTAATATATAAATTTCTAAATCTACATTCCATTTTTTAGGATTCAAGGGTCAAATTAGTAGATTTCAGCAGCTCAATAGTTTAGTGCCATGAAATTCAAACGAATAACTCTTTAATTAGTAAACAATACAATATAGACTATCTTTAATTTACCTTTTCTCCTTTATTGACCTTACTTTTGAGTTGTACTTGTTTAAAAGCAACTTACTTTGACTTTTTATATACCGATTCAAACACTATATATGCTATTACTTTATAAAAGCACGTTCAGAAAAGTATTTTACTTCATAAAATTTAGTTTGATGATTGAAGTTTTGACTGTCTTTCCAGTATCAAAATGATGATAACTGTATAAATCAAACAATTTGCATTTGTTCTGTCCCTTATAAACTAGTTATTTCACAAAGGACATTTCATTAGATGTCCCTTTTCAACTGAAATTGAACATTTTGTACTTGAGTAATTTAGAGTAAAAACTTCCATCACAATCAATTTTACAATTTCTCGCGAATTAGGAATCCTAACCCTTTTCTTGCCTCAAAGCTCTACTTTTTGCAACAATTATCACATAATAACAATAATCACGTAATTTGATCTTTTTGTTTTATTTGAACAATCAATGCAGGTGTTTTTTCTGCAAGGGAGGTTCATATTCGGGCCGGATGTGAGATCCCTATTTCTGACAATATTTCTGATCGTGGGCCCTGTTGCGGTTTTCTGCGTATTTGTCGCACGGAATTTGATGCACCGTTTCTCGCACCATCTTGGCGTCATCATCATGATCGTTGCCGTCGTGTTCACATTCTATGTAAGTAATATTTTTGTTTTTTTTAATGTCTTGATTTGAGTGTATGTTTTTTATGTCTTTTTGTGGGGTCGGTCAGTCCAGAGCTTCAAAGTATCGCATTTGCACTTCTAAAAATTAAAATGTCAGAATAACCCTCCCAAAACGATAAATATATCATATTTATCCCTCTAAAACTGCAATTATAAAATTTTCTCATCATCTTGATGCGGTCATCGTGATAGTTGCTGTTGTTTTCGCATTCTACTTACGTCTCATAGTTTTTATTTTTTCTATCTTGATTTAAATATATGATTATTTTTCGTCTTTTTGCGTGTTTGTTTCATAGGGGAGAATATCATATTTACTCTTTCCCAAAAGTTGAAAGTATCATTATTGTGCTTCTAAAAATGAAAAATAATAAAAGTGCTCTTCAAAACTCAGAATATATCTTTTTTATCCTTCTAGAAATGCAAATATCAAATTTATCATTCCTAAATCGGAACTTTATCATTACCCTTCCAAATCTTTTTTTTGTCCAGATTTTGAAAGGATAAATATTGATATATTCTGTATTTCGGAAGGGTAGATTTGAGCATTGCATTTCTAGAGAGGTAAATATGATACAGTAGATTTTGGAAGGACAAATCTCATATTTTTATTATATTTGTACAATAATAACGAATCATAAAAAAATATTAATTAATAACCAACAACCACACTGAACATTTCAGGACATGACTCTCCTACTCCTCACCTGTGTCCGGAACCCGGGCACATATTTAGTACAATAATAACGAATCATAAAAAAATATTAATTAATAACCAACAACCACACTGAACATTTCAGGACATGATGCTCCTCCTTCTCACCTCCGGGCGGGACCCAGGCATAATTCCTCGGAACGCGCACCCGCCGGAGCCGGAACCGACGGAGTCCGCCGGCAATAACGAAACGGGCCCCGGCGGGACGCCGCAGCAGCTGCGGCT
The DNA here is from genome assembly GCA_024447665.1 of Juncus inflexus. Classification (NCBI taxonomy): domain Eukaryota; kingdom Viridiplantae; phylum Streptophyta; class Magnoliopsida; order Poales; family Juncaceae; genus Juncus; species Juncus inflexus. Next base: position 3,938,985 of record JAJHPC010000004.1, on the reverse strand, counting down.
GCCGCGCACCAAGGACGTCAACGTGAACGGCGTCACGGTCAAGATCAAGTATTGCGATACTTGCATGCTGTACCGCCCGCCGAGGTGCTCGCACTGCAGTATTTGTAATAATTGTGTGGAGCGGTTCGATCATCACTGTCCCTGGGTCGGCCAGTGCATCGGATTGGTAAATCAATGGGTTTTTTTTGTTATTGGTTGGTTTGAATGTTTTTTTAATGTTGGGAAAAAGGGGATGAATATGAATGCTCCGTTAGTTGATTTAAACTTTTTTAATAATCCCTGTATTTTGCACGATTAGTCTTTTGAGTCAGGGACCAACTGGGCACGATTGTACATAGTATAGGGACCAAAAAGTTATATCATTAGTACAGGGAGCAAATTGTAATCCAAGTAAACTAGATAACTGTGCATTTATCCCTATTATTTAAAAAAATAGTAGGGGGATTACTAGAACAAACATAGAACTTTCCAACACAAAAATGAGCATTTTTTCTTTAGAATATTACGAAAAGTTATTTATGTAAAATTTCCCTTAAAATGCTTCAATCATAGTTCATTCATTCCTATCAACATCAAATCCATAATCCACCTAATTCTTAATTTATTTTATTATTTTTTCCTTTTCCCAGAGGAACTACAGATTCTTCTACATGTTTGTCTTCTCGACCACTCTGCTGTGCATTTTCGTGTTCTCGTTCTGCTGGGTGTACATCGTCAAGATCAGGAATGCCGAGCAGATCTCGATCTGGCACGCAATGACCAAAACGCCCGCCTCCATAGTCCTTATAATTTACACTTTTGTTTGTGTTTGGTTTGTCGGCGGACTCTCCGTCTTCCACTTATACCTCATCAGCACCAACCAGGTTAAGAGTTGTAAAATCATTTTAGGGATAAATGCACCTTTAGTCCCTGTACTTTACTTGCGTCTCAAGTTAGTCCTTGCCGGGCTGATTTAACTTTTGTAGTCTCGGTACTCTACAAAATAGTGCATCGTTAGTCCTGGCTTGACAGAACATGTTAATACTGTGAACAGTTTTTTAAAATGACTATTTTACCCTTGACAATATAAAGAACTTGTTCAAAAAAATAATTTTTTCTTTTAATACTTTTTAATATTTTTTAGAAAATGATTTTTTTCTTTTAATATTTTTTAACAATTTAAAAGGAAGTTTTTTTCTTTTTAAAGGACTAAAAAGGTCATTTAGAAAATTTATTAACGGTGTTCATATTCCGTTAAGTCAGGACTAACCATGCACTATTTTATAAATCACATGGACTAAAAAAAGTTAAAAGGTCATGGACTAACTTGCAACCTTATTTTAGTACACGGACTAACGGTGCATTTATCCCAATAATTCAAACCAACGCAATTAGATTAAAAACGTAAATACATCCATTCAAATAATTTAATAAAAAAAGAAGAATTCTACTAGCGAAACTTCATTAATTTTATTTATTTTTAATATTTTTGCAGACGACGTATGAGAATTTCCGGTACCGGTACGACAGGCGGGCGAACCCGTACAACCAAGGCCTTATCCACAACTTCATGGAAACCTTCTTCTCCCCAATTCCCCCATCCAAGAACAACTTCCGAGCTCGGGTCCGCCGCGAACCCGGTCCACAGCCCAACAACTCCTCCCGCTCGCCAGGTGGCGGACCCGCCGGGTTCATGAGCCCCAACATGGGCAAGTCGATCGGGGACTTGGAAATGGGCCACAAGCCGGTCCATTGGGACGAGCCTCGGTCCGCGGTGGACCCGGTCCGTGACTTGGATGTGGGTTTGGGCGGGTTGTTGGATGAGAAGGAGAGTGTGAGTCGTGAGAATATGCCGTTGGAGGGAGGAGAGAGAGAGAATAGGACGATGAATTCTAGAAGGTCGAGCTGGGGACAGAGGAGCGCTGCCAGCTCGGAGTTTGTTGCTGACTCAGCGTACGAGCATTGATTGATTGATGGGTAAGTGAGGTGGATTTGTGGGTTTTCGATTGTTGTAATTTGTGGTAAGTGTCTTTTCGGTAAGTGGATTTTTTTTTTTTTTTTAATGGTTTGATTTGCACGTAAGATGGTTTGAGTTTGCCGGGCGTTTGAAGATTGATGTGTTGTTGGTGTGATTTGTTGTATATATACAAATGATTTCTATGGATAATGTAGAAACGTTGCTTTGTGTGCGAGTCTGGTTTGATCTGTGATTTTAAAATGGCTTGTTGTGATAGTGTTGGATTTGACGAAACAAGCTTGTGATGATTATTGTTTAAAGAATGGAGAAAATTTCATCATTGTAACTTGTCGCTCCAGATATTTCTTTGGAGGCCTTGAAATTGTTGCTTGAAGATGTGAGCTTAAATGGAATTAACTTCATATTTTTGTTGATTAAATTAAGTACTTCGTCTTATATCCATTATTCTGAGTCATATTCTTGATATTGTGCAAAAATGAAAGGAATCTTTTCCAAATAAATAATGATTTAATTTGGAAGTTGCTTATTACCGTCTTTCTTTATTTGAATTACGAAGTTCGATATTTTGCGTGAAGTATACTCTCGCACATCTATCCAGTTAGATATTTTGCAAGAACTATACACTCTCGAAGAGTTTAAGGATGTTTCATGAAATTTCACTTTTAAAGGATAAAGTAGAACAAGCCAATAATTCTACTTAAGCACATTATGACGTAGTTTAATTAAAATAAGCTACTTATTCTACTAGAGCATATTATAAAGATAGTTTACTCTACTAATGTTTCCAAAATTACACTCATTTATTGGAAGTTTGTTGGCATCACAAGTTGTACTATTTGACTCAACGCGAACTTCTTTTGACTGTATGCCAACCAAAATAAATCCTTTTTTCCTTTTTCTGTTTGAATGCCAACCAAAATAATTGAACACAATCTAAAAACAGGGGCGTATCAAAGATATTCTTCTCCAAGTCTTTGTAAAGGCACAAACCTAAAATGTTAATATCTGAGCTGGATCCTTGGAGCTAAAATGACCCAAAACGTTGTACAGGGGATAATTGACCCAAATCCAAACAAGGACAAAAAGGACTCTTCTTTCCGTTTTAAAGTGACTGGATTAGGCCTCTTTGCCAGTTCCAATTTTGGTGGATAAAGGGCTTACATGGCTAGCACAATACCACTTCCATTAGAAGTGGTCAAATTGTTGTCCCTACTGGATTCCTCTCACAAATATTGGAGACAGAACAGAACACAATGTTGGGCACACTAGTTTTACAACATTAGCAACCGAGGACGTGGCACAATCTAAGTTGGTGTTTGGCACAATTGAAATATTTAAATTGTATTTTTTTTTTTGAAATTAAAATATTTAAATTGTAGAATAGTGAATAATCGGTTATTGCATTTTATGTTAAAAGGTGTTTAGTAAGACAACTTAGCTGATTGGACTAGTTTGAGATAAACTTGTAAATTATTGAAAAAGATTTTTTTTTTGGAAAGAAGTAGAGTTTATTCTACTTTTATTTCAGTGTCCCATCTCTTACATAAGAAATGGTTCATTATTTTAAAACATTATAGATTTATTTTAATTCACTACGTTCCATATGCTTGTCTGGTAAAATAAAGGATTACATCTCACATTTGTAAAGTGTAATATACAGTTTTTTACCTACTATACCTTTAGAAGCGTTAGGCTCACGGGCATATATTATGTACTTGATTAATGTTTCCTATATCTTCATGAACTTCAAAATTTACTGCGACCGAAGATAAACATACAGGATCTGGATCCTCATGACGGTAAAACTGTAGATCCATCAAGCTATAATAGACGTAGATTTGAAGGGAATCATCAATATTACGCAATAGGCATGATTCTTTCAACAAAAAAAGGGGAAAAATCGTTCTTTGTTAAGCCGTAGAATGTCTTACAACACACATTTCATTTGGTGATACTAATTTTGTTATTTTCTTGTTGAGTGTAGATATATACTAGATACTGTGTCTCTAGTTTTGTTACTCACGAATATTCTCTTACGGCAGATGGTCAATGAAAAAGATAGAAAGCTGAAAAGCAGAAAATCATTTTCATTGACTGGTTGTTGTATATTATGTAGAAAGAAAAGAGGAAATAAAGAGGGACATCTGAACATCTTTATTTCTTGTTTAAACATATTATTATGTTATTAAGGGTTAAATACTGATCAAGATTCAGACTGTCAAAAACAAACGTCCTACTATGTTTTTCTTATGTTTTCCTCTCTTCTTTACGTCACACAACTGTAGGGCTCAACGTCATATAATAACCATCCTGAAGTTATAAAACATAATGGTGTTAGTATATATTTTCTTTATATTTTTTTCAACAATAAGAAAAATAGTTTATACTGGTAAACAAAATATTATTAATTAGCATGCGTGTAAATTCGGATTGTTATTTTCTCTGTTGTTATATTTTTCTAGTAGAAGAAAGAGATTTCCAGGAAATACTTACTATTAACTTATGCTTCTTTTATTAGCGTGATAAGTTTCGCTTAGCACTACATAGAATTATGTGAAGAAACCCTTACAAATACTAACAAATGAATTATTAAAGCAGAAATTTCTTGGTACCAGATGATCGATATCTCTAGGGCACAAGTCACTAGTAATATCCTGAAACTATTATATCGCATAATATTATTTATTTGTTTATTAATTACTTAAAATTTTAGATTGAATGGAAAATATGTAAAAATTTGGATGAGAGATCCAAAAAGAAAAAAATTAGACGGAATGCAAAAGATAATCTAGTGGAGCTGCAAAAAAATTGAGGAGTAAAAGATAAGATAATATTAATATAGTTTTTCCTTAAATATTCAAAAGAAAGTTAGCGGGTTTGAAAATTCTCTCAGAAAATGCCACCAAATGGTAAAAAGAAAGAACATACAAGAAAGAGATTTGAATCAAAGGGAGGGAAGAGGTATAGACATTTAAAAACAAAAATAAAGCATTGAACCTATTTGTTCACCTTAAAAGAGTAATATGATCTTTGAAGAATCACCAAAATATAATATAGCGTGTACAAATAATATATATAGATATTAAAACAACAATAACATATGTTTTTAAAACATTAATATCTCAAAGCAAATCTATAGAGGTACAAAATAGTGTATTAATATAGAAAATAGTATAAAAAATTATAGGAAACCATACTATCCCATGCTAAAAAAAAAGAACGCACGGCGCATCAAAGATTTTTTTTTTTCATGTAATATGCATAGAGCTAAATCATTTAAAAAAGAATTACACATAAAAATTATATTTATTGAAATGTTATAACATGATATAGCTTCCAACTCTTGCAACGTCAAAGATTAGAGATAGGATTATCATAGTGTCTCCCCTTAAAAGAGAAGGTATTGATCCATATCTACACATAGGAAGAAGAGTTAGAGTTTGGAGAGATTTGTTGAATGCAAAAATGGAAATATTCTGAACCAGATTGGAAAAGTGCATTCCACAAACTGATCTCCGCGTCTTTTGTATATGACTCACAGAAGTTGGGAAAATAAAGGAAAGCTTAGAATGCAAGACATTCAATGAACGCATTAAAAAAAAAGATAAATGGGCCATTACTGTTTTTTTTTTTGTGAAGGAACGGCAGGCAATTAGCTGTTCCGTTCGGATTCAAATATATTAAATAAAATAGTTTGTTAGGTAAAAATTAAACATTAAACATCCATTAAATGGGCCATTAGTTCATGTACTTTAATTTTATTGCAATTTAATCCCTTTGTTCTTAGTTTTGACATTTAAATGTGCATTGTTAATCACTAAATTAAAGGAATAAACTAACACGTTATGCAGATCTAATATCGGTCTTGCCCATCCAACCCTTAAAAAAAAATGTTTGTTATAATATTCATCATTTTTTCTTACATTGTTTCCAGAACTTTCTATTTTATCTTTAAGTTTGCATGTTGCAGCCATCCACACACATACTATATATAGAGATTTAAATGCCAACGTAAAGGGATTGAGTTACAATCATATTAAATTACTGGTGCGCTTTTATCCCCGAAAATAGGAATATGTAATTTCATTTTGATAAACCATTTCATCCAATTGCAAACAAAGTTACAAAACTTCAATGAATAATTTTCTTCATGATCAGGTGACTTTCTCTGACTTTCAAACTTGTAGATCACCAAGTTTCAGATGAGGTCAATTTAAATTTAGAAAAATGATTGGCACATTTCCATATTTCATATAATCTTACTATGTAAGTTGGTACATTATCATCAGTGAATTTGTTTGATGCATTCTTTGAAGGGATAAACTTTTGGAAAGCATGGTGATTAGTGGTCCCTTTGACCCTTTGGTTTATAATACCATCTAAATTTCAGATATTTAGAGGAGAATTTTTGGTGTTGCATATATAAAAAAAAGAAATTATTCAGAGCGTCCTCTTATTTAGCGTCTAAACAGTACCAAACCCAATTAAAAGTGCGGCCCAATCAATACGCGAGTCTCCACCAAGCTCCGCTCCTCTTCACTTTACTTTGATTTTGTAGTTACTAATATTTCTTTTACTTTGATTGATATATCTTTTGTATTGTGTTGCAGTGTGATATTTTTTGTATTGTGTTATATTTCTTTTACTTTGATTGATATATCTTTTGTATTGTGTTGCATTGTGATGTTTTTTGTATTATGTTGGATTGATATATCTTTTTAGTTGTTTTGTTATGATTTTTAGATATTAAATATGTCTTTTATATTGTGTCGAATTGATATGCATTTTCATTATGTACATATAACTTTTTAGTTACTCGGTATGTTTTTTAGTTGTATTGATATAACTTTTTAGTTACTGATTATGTTTTTTAGTGGAAAGTTATATTTTTCTATTGTGTTGGATTAATATGTCTTTTTAGTAGAATGTTATGCCTTTTAGATTGTATTAGATTCTTATATCTTTTAATTGTGTTTCTATGTACTTTTTGTTATTTAGTATATCTTTTTAGTAGATTGTTATGCTTTTTGTGTATTGTATTGGATTGATATGTCTTTTAGTTGTGTTAATATAATTTTCTAGTTACTGTGTATGTCTTTTAATGAAATATTATATCTTTTTGTATTGTTAGGATGTAAAATAAAAAAAATAAAAAAAAATAGAAGCAACGAGAGGCGTGAGGGTCTGGTGTGCTGTTGGAACAATTTTAGAATGTGCACGTCGGAAGATACTTCACGGAGAGACGTATCTAGAATGCGTCATTGCGTGACATGGCACGCGGTGATTGGACTGGCAGTGCGACGCTACAAATGGTGGCGCTCCATATCCGTACTCTATAAAAAAAAATACAAATCCATATCATGGACTAATACTTAGTTTTTAAAACTATACGGAGTTCTCTTAAATATTCAAGAAGTAGTTTTTTTATTTCTCTTTTGAGAAATTAATTTTGTACTTTTTTGAGATAATTTATTACATTCATATTTAAATGAAGTTTCGTACTTTTGAGGATTTGTTGGGGTGCAGAACACGTTAGTTTCTAAAAATATAGGGAGTTCTCTAAAATATTAAAAAAATATTTTTTCCCACTTTTGACAATTTAATTGTGTACTTTTGAGATAATTTATTGCATACATGAATGAAGTTTTGTACTTTTGAGGGTTTGTAGGCTACATAAGATGCAAGCTCCAAAGCTTAAGTTGTTCTGGCAAGTTTTTTTTTTTTGAAGGAATGTTCTTTTCAAGTTCGATGCATATATACCATAAAAGATCTGAGTTGAATTTAAAGAAGCTCAAATTCAAATGATTATATCATCATCATAATAATATCGTTTCTCTATGCTATTTTGAGGATTCTAGTGACAGGCATGATCTTGTTTGTTGTGAAACCCTTATCTTATGCAAGTTTTAGAAACCCTAATTTAATCCCTATAATTAGGGTTACGTGTGAACAAAATTATTTTCATGAAATTTTCGAGGGTTTATTTAATCTATAGAGCCTGTTAAATGACTTTTAATGAATTCTCGCGTTACAACATTATTAATTTCCTTACGTTTTACTTGTCAAGAAAAAAATTGATGTACCAATGACTTTTTACGGACATATATACCATTGCCTTTTCATAATAAAGTAGGGTGTTGACAAAACTATTCTATCATATTTTTATATTTATTTTGTTTTCTTGACTTTGGCTCGTAACTAACTAATTCAAAAATTTTTTGATTCAGTGTAAAGGACTTAAAGTTTCATTTTTATTTTCATTTTCAATGTCAACAAAATTAGAACAATTTCTCTGTCAACTAGATTATATTTCAGACGCCATTTCTGAGAGTTCCTACAAGAAACAATGTAATGGAAATATAATGCGTACCCAATCATACAACATTTTTTGGTAAAAATGAAAAACAAATTTACGACCTAAAAGGGGAAGAGCATTTATAAAAGAAGAAGATATTTAGAGGAAAATACTTGCTTTTGCTTGAAGTTCGGAAATTTATCAATAGATGCTAAGTGATTGAGTTTGATGGAAATGATTGAAGGACTCAAAATAGTTGGCGCTAATGTTATGATAATGAATAAACAATTTTGTTAAGGAAATATGTCTTTTATCTTAAAAATCAAAATTTCGGAAATTTAGTAAAAAAAAGAAAAACAAAGATTTCAGAAAGTTAATATTGAGGGAAGAAGCAACAACCCTCATTAAGTGGGAATAACCAACATTAATGACCTTAGTTTACATGTTACATCCATAATACTAATATACCCATGTTCAATATATAAGGAATATCATGGACAACCTTACAAACATACAAATTTCATATATACGCTTCAAAGCATAAAAAATATTATTCATACTTCTTTTCCAATTCATTCCACAAAAGTCCACTTTTTACCCGTCAGCGGACAAAAATGCACTCTGATATGGAAAATAGAAACATGAACAAAAAATACGAACATAAATATTCTATATTTTAATTTGAAGAGCTACCAACCTTAAAATTTTTTTTTTTTTTTGAAGAGCTATGCATGTAGTAATTAATACACATTAAGATACTAATTAATTTATATATTTTTATATAGTAATTAATTTATATATTTTTATATAGTAAGTACACACATATGCATATTAATATACCTTTAGGTGTGTATCATTGCACTTTTATATTAATATATCTCTGTGTTGCGTGATATCTGAACAGTGACGAAACTTTATAGAAACTGGAGGGGGTCATGACTCTCCAAGATTTTTGATTAGTAGTGTATATTATAAATGTTTAGTATGTAAAATTCCGAAAACTATTAATATTTATGTGTATTGTCTCCCACCCGCAAAAAAAAAATTCTATACAAGTCTATTTATTGGGGAAAGTTTTTTTCTGGTCCCTAAAAGACTGAGTCAAACTCCGCCACTGTATCTGAACTGGATTCTGAGTTTCTACATTCAATTACTTCAAAAAATTCTCACAAAAATGCTAAAATAGTTTCACAAAAATGCTTGCAATTACTTTCATAAAAAAAATGCTTGCAATATATTTCTAGAACTTACAATCCGAACTTGCAATATATGTCAAATACTGAATTTCCAGTGATATATATGTAAAAGACCCAATTCAAATTCTGCTCAACAGCTAATAGGACTTGATCGAACAAAAAGGAAAAAAAAAAAAAAAAACTACCATCTTTAGTCATGAGCTCAAGATGAAATCAACCAAGTTCCACTTTCTCCCCCTAAAACGAGAAGTCTTTTATCTTTAAACCCCTCTATATAAACCCCCTCAGATACACAGGGGAAATATGAGGTGAGTTGAGTGCTTAATTCAAAACCTGTCTAGTGTGGTTAGGGTTTCTTTTTCGCATTATTCTTTCTCTGAGGAGAACAGAAAACGAAAAAAAAAATAAGAAAAACTCTTCTTTGGAAGATAGAAAAAGAGATGTCTACCACACTCGCCTCCACCTTCGGGATTCTAGGTTTGTCCATTTGATGTTTATTAACTTATTGTTTATATACATAAATGTATTATTTCAGTTGTCTTTTCAAGAGTTGTTTTCCAAGGATGTTATTTCACACACACTATCAACATACTTAGTGTGCATGATTTTGTGAGTTGCTTTCCAATACATAATTAATATTTCATTTTTTTTTACTTCTCCCACTTGTTCTTGGAGTAATACTATCTTTTGATTACCTTTAAAAAAAAATACTATTTTTTGATTGATTTTTAGACTTATATTTCTGAATGTTAATTACCTTCAATTCATACATAAAACCTTGTGTAGTTTTAGACAGAAAATAGGAATGTAACTCATTATCTTATGTTAGTTTATGTGTGATTGGCTTCCAAAAGAGTAAGTTCAGACCTTTATATTCATCCATCCATTGATCCAAAAAAAAAAAAAAAAATCAAATCTTATGTGGCGCTTCATATTCAAACAAGACAGAAGTTTGTAACACATTGACTCGCTACACAGCCTCATATTAGTCACAGACAAGTCGACAGAGAGATGATGCATCATTCAATCTTCTTTAGGGTAGATATATTTTCTTAGTATGTAGTGCCAATTGGGACAAAGAATGAGTACATGCAGTCCCTCTCCCACGCACCAATTTTAGAAAGGATTTATATACACATCCCCCATCATGCCTCCCAACTCACCGTTTACCACTGATAAACGGGGCCCACTTATTTTGAATATAAGTGGAGCCCGTTTATAGTGGTAAACGGTGAGTTGAGGGTATAGTAAACGGGGGACATATATACTTTTTCTTTTAGAAATCATATATAACCAAATTCCGCTATACCTAAAGATCACTTAATGGTTCAACTTACTAATTCTAAAAACATTCGGTACTTTCGTTCATGCATCAAAAGTTTCTTGGTGCATGAAAATGTAGAGAGGTGGTGAGTTTTAAGTTAGTTATTCTTATTTTACATACATGATGGTTCTGTTTAATTTGAAGAGATTTGCATTTACCCCACCTAAAACTTGGGTTTTCTTTCATTGTGTGCAAAACCATTTTTTACATCTCTAGTTCATTCATATCTAGACAAACTTTTATATAAAATTTCTTGGTGGCTCAAATCATAGGCACGTCCCTAATTTGTATGGACTATTTTTGGTGCTCTTTCAAATTTTAGAAAACAATTGAGTTACCTTTCCTAGTTTCATTCCAAAGAAAATTGTACTGGGGCCTGAAATTCTAAAATAAATAAATGTGGAGACTTAAATATAAAGCTTTCTACAAGAGTTCTACAAGTCCATTTCTATTTATGTATAAATAATTAGTGATTAACAACTCATAAGCTACTTTTAATCATCCATTATCTTGTGAAATTAAACTTTCTTTGTTCATCAAATGACAAGATTTCTTTTTTCATTAGAAATCATATAAAAAATAGTATATACACAAATAAAATATAGTGACATGATTATTGTTTTCTTCTATTTTCAGGTAACATCATCTCATGCATGGTGTACTTTTCTCCACTGTAAGATTTATCACCTCTTGGTTATCTTTTTACTTTTCCATTGCTTTTTACTCCAAATATCAATAATCACATTCATCCTTATTTTCCAAGTCACTATAACAAAAAAACCTTGGAAATGTGAAGTTGTATTCTAGACCTAATTTCCATGATATATAACAAAAGAAATGTTGAAACTACCTATTCTTAGCTTGATTAATTAGGGTAATCTTCACCTAATTTTCATATCATAAAAATGGCCATGTATTGTAACTTCTCTCTTACATGTATCTCTGCTGATGTGTATCAATCTCAGGCCGACGTTTCTGCGCATTAGACGGGAAAGGTCGACACTGAATTTCCAGTCGGTGCCATACATTGTTGGGTTGTTCAGCGCGATGCTTTGGATATTTTATGCGTTCGTCAAGACTGGGCAGACTCTTCTCATCTCAATCAATGCATTTGGATGCGTCATTCAGTCACTTTATATCATCATTTATTTCTACTATGCACCAAGAAGGGGAAAGGTATTCCAAACTCTAACTATCATATATATGTTTTCATCTCATGTTTATATCAAATGAAACATATGATTTACAATATGTAGTTCCTTATATTTTTTTGAGAAACGAAAATGATTGTCTCTAAATTATTTGCAGATAGAGACTTTGAAATACATGTTTTTGTTGAATGGTGTGATGTTTTCTGCGATAGTTCTCTTTACTCTTTTTCTCTTTGATGGCCACAATCGCGTGACAGTTCTCGGTTGGATATGTGTCGCCTTCTCAGTTAGTGTCTTTGCGGCTCCACTCGCCATCATTGTAATTCATCTCTCTCTCTCTCTGGGAGAATATTTTGAATAAGTATTAGTGAATAATGTTATAATTTTAAAATAAAAAAAATTAATGTTATAATTTGTATTTGTGTTTCAATTCAACAGAGGCTTGTTTTACATACAAGGAGTGTAGAATTCATGCCTTTCGGTCTCTCTGTGTTTCTCACTTTAAGTGCCGTCATGTGGGGACTATATGGTGCATTCTCTCACGACATGTATGTAGCGGTAAGAACTTACACCTCAAATTTATTAATCTAAGTTAAATCTAATACATTCATAGTTTTACAGCAGTAGATTCTTTTATCTGACTTAAATTTTCTCTCACTTGTATTCAGCTGCCCAACGTACTCGGCTTCACATTTGGGGTGATCCAAATGGCCCTTTACTTATACTTCCGGAACCGAACTCCAAGACACTTAACTCCCACTACTCCAATTCCGGGAACTCCAGTTCCAGGAAATCCAACTCCTGAAACTCCAAAACGGAACATAATGGATCACTTATCAGGAATGATCGCACCAGAAAACTTACACGTTGCTATTGTAAGTATAACTCCCATACCGGTTGTTGAGGTGCGTAGGATCGAACCTGACCTGGAAGCTCAAGTACCGGCCAAAACTGTTGATGATGATGGCGTACCACAAGTACCGGTCAAGATGGTTGGTCAGGAGGAAAATGCTGACGTGGCAAGAGAGGCCGATATGGTGTGAGGGGTTTAATATGAGTTACTTTTGTTGGTCAAGTAGTTTAAAGATAATGTAATCGTAATGAGTTTGTTAAGTGTGTTTAGTATTGAGGTGTCAAGTGAGTTGGGTCTGGTGTGATGTGTTTAACTTATCTTAGTTTGTTGTTGGTGTTTATAATATGAAGTTTTTTTTTAATTTGAGGTCAGTGGTATGAGTTGTGTAATAGTAATGAGTTTAGTGTGTGTAACGTTGTGTAATAAAATATTATGGTTTTATGAATATATGGAATGGTTTTATATGGTACTGAGTATTGTTTTAGTGTGATTTATGGTGCAAAATTAGGTGAACTTTAATCGGGGGATCATTTTGACAGTTATTTTGTTGATTGTTGGTATCAAAATCTCTATCAGAAAATAGGTGAGACCAGTACCAGATGAATCAGATATGATTAACATGATTTTTGAAATAATTTCAGGTAAAAACTAAAAAGGGTACAAACATATGAAATGAAAAAGAATATTTTTTGTGGTCATTTGGAGAGGGCTTAAAATCCCCCTTCCAAATGTAAAATATTTATATTTATTTAATTATTTACAGGGTTTTTTTTATGATTTTTACATCAAAAAAACCAGAAAATATAAAAAACTAATCATTGAGAGAAAAAAAAACTATTAAGAGAGAAAATGAAATGAAAAAGAAATAAATGAGATAAGGGATAAATTGAAATTTTTTGGTTTGCTTAATTGAAAGGATTACGAAAGCTACTTATTGGAGAGTGCTAATCCTAGTAGTTGCCCCTAATTTAAATCTAACCATTGATTATAGGATTAATCCAACGATTCCTAAAGAGTCCCCAGTCGTAATTGCTAAAGAGTCCTAAGTTAAGTCCTAACTAATCCTCTAACCTACACAACTTCACATTATCGTCAATTACATTGATTAGATAACCTAATTATTCTCCCACATAGATAAAAGATTTACAGATATGATACAAACTACAGAAATAATGAGAAGATTTATGACACAAACCCTACTCTTGTAAAAGGCAGAAAGAAATCCACCACCATGTTTGAGAACAAACATTTCCATTTCTTTCGAAAAGGCAAAGAATCAAGAAAATCAAAAGAAAATAAATAACGAATTCAACTTTCATATACTGATATACAACAATTACACTTATCCATCCATGAGAAACAAAACATACTCATAATATATACATCATATCTAAAAAGTAAAAACAAACAAAAGCATATATATACAAGTACAACCATACACTTACATATATACATCAACCAACCCAAACCGACAAATGCCTAAACCTCAAGGAATTTCACATGAGTGAAAAAACAAGCACAAGATATTTCCATGTTTCATGATATTTCTAATACTTTTTTCGAAGATTATTTCCGATACTTTGAGGGGCAAATACGTACTTTTCCAAAACTACAACAACCAACCGAGAGTCCATCCGAAAAGCAAACCGGCGCCAGCAAGGCCCAATCCAACTGCAAAAAGCACCACATACTTACAAATACTCTTCTCTTTCTCTTTCCTCCCCTTCTCTGTCCTCTCCTTCTCTCTCCTGTTTTTAAACGGAGGAGAGAGATTCTGATTGAGTCTGAGCTGGAGGCACATGTTTTCGAGCTGGAGCAGCTTGAGCCACTGTTTGCAAGCGAAAAGGTGAGAGGCCTGTCTGAAAAGAAGTTTGATTATGTCGTCTTTTTCTCCCTCGGATTTCTTGGCCGCCAGCTCAGCTTTCCTCGCGCGGGTCTGAGAGTGGCAGAGAGCTTCTAGTAATTCAGCACGGTTTCTCTCTCCTCCCCTGTTTCTCTCTCCTGAGTCATTTTTCTCCATGTTGTATGATTCTGTTCTTCTGTTGAGGGCAAAATGAATGACTCAGATGGAGAATTTGTGTTTTGCATAGTCTACGTACTTTAGTTAGATTGCAACTTAGTCCTTGTAGTGTTGGTTTAAACCTTTTTGGTTCCTGTACTCTATAAAAATGAGCAGATTTTTATGAAGTATAGGGACCAAAAAGTTTAAATCAACAGTACAAGGACTAAATAGCAATATAATTGAGGTAAACGGACTAATGGTGCATATTTATTAATATAATATTTTGTCCTACACATTTTTTCCATTCAAATTTAACAGTTTTCCAAAGTTTCCAGCTACAGCCATAATTACCAATAAGATTTTATACACATAAAATCATTTCTAATTCCCATTAGAAAAATACTAAATTCACATAAACAGTACCTGAAATATTTATCATTCTGAGTCTCATCAGAAACCTCAGGATTAAACACCTTACTGAAAGGGGGCAATATCAAATCTACCCCCTCATCCTCATAATAATTACGCTCAACGCCACCACCAACAAAATCTTCACAAACGTAATGCACGGTTTTTACAGTCGGTTTCGGCAAATCGCAATTCTCAACATTTTCTCTCGTTTTTTGAGCGACAATTGAAGCCAGCTCTTTTTCATCAGCGACTTTCCACCAAGGCTCGTTCTTTTTCTTGATCAACAAATCCTCATAAGATTTATTAACCTCACATTTGATTTTCTTATCCTTTTCAAAACTCCCCTGTTTCATACAAGCTGTTGAGACATTCCACATGTGCTCTAAATTTGATTCGTACTCATCGACCTTTCCAAAATCATCAAAATTCGACGATTCAGATTCAAATTCAGCCTGCTTTTTTTCGTCTCGCGACAAATTCAGCTGATCGTAGTAAAGAAATTCCTTCTGATACGCGAAATTCGGCTGGAATTGGAGCCACCATTTCGTATCGGACTGGAGATGATTGGCGGGTCCCAATGGGTTCCAGTTTAATGGTGCGAAATTAGAAATTTGCGGATGGTCAGTCTGATTAGGGGCATTTTGGTAATTTCCTGAATCGGAATCATGGTTTTGAGAGGAGGAAGAAGAGGAAGAAGAATTACAGCAAGGAGGGAGCTTTGGAGCTCGTTTCGCATCTTCTTGAACTATACAGCGATTTGCGGCTCGTTGCCACGCTGCTCTTGCTTCTGCTGCTGCCATTAATTTCCCTTTTTGGGGCTTTTTTTGGGGGTTAACTGTGTTTAGTTTCGCTCCTCATTCTTCAGATCTGAATGGATTAAAACCAGAAAAGATCGTGCTTTTAGTGATCGTCATTTGTTTTAACTGGAAATACGAAAGCTCACTTGGGGAGAAAATAATCGATCTTTTATTACTAATCTAAATTTGGGGATCGAATACTGATTGATTTTTTGCTGCTAAACAACCAGCTGATTAATCAAAACAAAAAGGTCAAGAGGTAAAAAACAAGCTCAGACACTCAAAATCATAGCAAGAAAAAGAATAAACTATTTTTGAGAACAATTCAATTCAAACCTGGTGGAGAGTAATAGAATCAGTGATTTGCTGGAGAAGTAAATGAAAATCAATGAATAAATGGGCGACTGGAGTGATGATGAATCCAATCTAATCAATCAAAATATCTAGAGAGAGAAGGGAAGGGACTGAAAGAGAGAGAGAGGGGAGAGAATCTAGAAATGAATAGGATAGATTCACTTCCGTCTGAATTACTCCTTGTTATCCCGACTTTATTGCGTTGCAGGTTAACTTCACTACGTGTTTCTCTACCTGCGGTATTTTTTTACAAACAAGGGGCACTCAACATCAACAACTTCTTTTATTTTTCAAAAAAAAAAAAAAAAAAAAAAAACTTTTTTACCTTTCAAGCAAAAAAAAAAACTTTTTTATTTTTCAAACAAAAAAAAATTACTTTATTTTGGAAAAATTAAGAATAAAAACTTTCTTAGTGGGGCATTTTTGTATTTTTTTTAATGGGAGGTGAAAATAAGAAAAGAGTAACTAAATTGCTGATATTTAAATTTGACAGCTCAAAAGGGACCCTCTCTCCTTGGGTGTTGATATACTGATTTGCTCTACATATACAATATCTTGTTCATTATATATTTAAATTGAAAAAAATAAATTTGTATATTTCTTTTGTTTTTTGTCTTTTCAATAAAAAAAATGCAAGAAATATCAAAGTTCATGCATCCATAAACAACCACAATTTTTAGTACAAAAGTTCACAACATTCCTAACTCAATTGCAATTTACCAAAATTCATTGCACCTTGCGACAGTAAAACAGAAATAAGCCACAAATTATCATTTATTCATCATTCCATTTCATTCAAAAGAACAAAATTCTAATACACCTCATGCGTAAAAATGACAAATGCAAAATACAGCAGATAGCAAAAACAGCCTCACAAAAAAATACTTTGGGGCTCCCATCGAATTTCAGTTTTCAGTCCTCACGAATTTCTTCAGCTCTCCCTCTGACATAAATAAAAAAAAAAATACAATTGCCATTTTAACATATTTTTGACCAACGCCCAAATCTTTCGACTATTCACAACTCAACCCAAATTTTTAGGCTTATTCCAATACACCACAACTCAACCCAAATTTTTAGGCTTATTACAATACACCGCCCACTCAATTTTTCATACAACCCACAAAAAACATCTCTTTTTATTATCCCCCCTCAATTGAACCCCTCATAAATAATACAATTACTCAAACTCACTCATAAACATTCAATTCTTTCAAAAATTCCATCCGTTGCGCCATAAATATGCTAAAAAAACAACCAAACGCCCCAAAAAAAGTCCCAAATAAATAAAAAGTTCCCCAAAAAAAAAAAATCAACTCTCGCTACTCGCTTCTTCAGTAGACTGAGAGCCCTCGCTCTTCATCTTCTGTCTCCAATTCTGTCCCCACTGTTTCGCCTCGGCCACAAGCCTTTCTCTCTCTAGCTCCCCCTTACTAACATTCCCTCCCAAAACTGCCCCTATTTCTCCCCCAACATTCCCCTCATTATTCACCTCATTACCATTACATTTACTACTACTACTACCCACCTCATTATTACCATTACCATTCCCATTACTATTAGTAGTAGAAGAAGCACTAGGAACATTATTATTATTGTTATTATTATTATTATTCGAGGGAGGGGTAGAATCGTAATTGTAGGAAGTGAGGAAGTTGAGGGCGGTTACGACGTCGGAAATGTGGGGGCGTGAGGTGGCGTTTTCATTGATGCACATGGAGGCGACTGA
This sequence comes from Juncus inflexus, assembly GCA_024447665.1. Classification (NCBI taxonomy): domain Eukaryota; kingdom Viridiplantae; phylum Streptophyta; class Magnoliopsida; order Poales; family Juncaceae; genus Juncus; species Juncus inflexus. Next base: position 3,920,916 of record JAJHPC010000004.1, on the reverse strand, counting down.
TAAGGCTTGATAGAGACCCCGCATCGGGTACCGACGGCCCAAACGCGGGTCCGCTAGTTTCGCCAGCTGGCGCCTGTCGTTGAACAACGGCTTCGCCTGTGAAAGGTAAGGTATTAAAAGTCATGTTTTTCTCAAGTCATAGTTTCAAACATATTAATAAATTTGAGCTGATGTCATATTTCGATCTGAAGCGAGGGTCAATGGACCGTAATATAACAAATAACGAGCTTAATGGAGAAGTTTCAAACTTTAGGGAAAGTTTATACACATAGAAAAAGGGAAAGGGAAAGGAACTGACCCATGTAACGAGATTTTGCTCGCCGGTAGGCCGGGTACTGTCGATGGACCGCCGGCCTGTAATCATCTCTAACAAAACAACGCCGAAACTGTAAACGTCAGATTTTACCGTCAATTGTCCCGTCATTGCGTATTCTGGCGCGCAATATCCGTATGTACCTGTTAAAAACAGTGGGAATTGAAATTAAGGATTTTTAGCCTACCAAATGGTCAAAGGAATGTTCATAACATGCGAACAAAGCATGATGGGGTCTATAGTGCAAATATTACACTTGAGCATGGCTGGTTAAAAAAGTAAAATTTGCACTATATTACCATGTCACGTTGTGTAGCATTTGTATGATATAAGTCAACACGTCTTAACAAAATTAATATACATTTACCATTTGAATTATCAAATTGACCCTTTGAATTATCCAAGAGGACAAATGTATTATCGGGTAAGTAAAACTAAGCTAAGCATATTTCACAATAACCTAGACTTAGGGTTTCCGCTCAAGGCATACAAAAAAACGTTTAATTTTATTTACCCATGACGCGAGTGGAGACGTGGGATTTATCGCCGGTGGGCCCAAGCTTGGCCAGGCCGAAGTCGGAGAGCTTGGGGTGGAATTCTTCATCTAATAAAATGTTGGAGGATTTGAAATCCCGATAAATTACCGGCGGATTCGCCTGGTGGTGCAGGTACTCCAGCCCTCTCGCCGCCCCCGCCGCGATCTTCATCCGGGTAGCCCAGTCCAACGCCTCCCTCTCCGGGGGCAAATCTATCGTTTATAAAGAAAAATTATATGGTATAGTGATTTATTTTAAATGAGAGGATATGTAGGTGTTTAGAAGGAAGTGATAAGGAAAGAAGATGTGCGTGCATATATGTTTAAAACCAAGAAAGAAAACAGCTGCGTTGTTTTTCTAAAAATGTCAAGAACATGTCAGGACAAAAAAGAATAATGTGCGAGATGGTAAACGTAGTAAGTGAGAATAATTCCTATCGTTTTAATATAGAATAGAAAAGAAACGAAAAGAAATATATAGATGTATTTAAAAACAAAAAAAGGAAATTAAATATATAGATATGTTCAAAAAGAAAACATAAGGAAAATATAAAGATCGAAAAACAAACCGTACATCATTTCCTAAAGCTATGAAAAACACTTCACAATAGGAAAAAAAAATAAAACCCAACCTAAAAGCTCTATGTTTACCACATCATGCTTTGCCGAGACATGAACATGATTTCTCACTTCGCACGGTCATATAAGAAACAATAATTCCAAACAAAAACAAAACAAACATAAAAGAGACATTTAATCTTTAAACTTTTTACCCAACAGATGGTCTTCCAAGGAGCCGAAAGGCATGTACTCATAAACAAGGAGGCGTTGATCTCCTTCGGCGCAGTAACCTATCAGACTCACCAAATTCGGGTGGTGCAAGAGACTCAGCATCAACACCTCCACTAAAAACTCTCGGTTGCCTTGGAGTCCGTTTCGGTCCAACTGCTTAACTGCCACCATCTACAAAACAAAAATTGTTTTGTTTGAGTGTGTTGAAGAAGAAAAGTAGGGAAATTTTGATAGAAAAATTGATTTTTTTAACCTCGCTTTTTTTTATTCCTTCGGGAATGCCGTATATGGTGGATTGAATTTTTTTAAACCTCTTACTTGTGTTATCTTTAATATTACATCTATTTTTTTTTTGGGACCGAAATATCCTTCATTGTTTTTTTTATGAATTACTTAATCCAATACGATAGGGGGTTGAAAATATTTAATCCACTTTATAGAGTGGTTTTTGAGGGAATCTACGAAGCGGGGAGCTTTCTTAAAATATTCATAAAAGCTAGGGGATTATTGAAAATTTCCTTTAAAAAGATTCTAAATTTACTCTTATTACATCATTTTTTTACTCTTTTCTTATTCGCATTATTCAATCGAATATATCGTCCCACAACAAATAATCAATAAATAGTACTTCCAACCAAACATAGCATTAAATTACTAAATTAGGGCAAAAACAAAAAATCTAACTAACCTGGCCAGTACTATCGAGCCGGCCTTTATAGACGGGTCCAAAACCGCCTTCACCGAGAAAGCATTCGGGTCTGAAATTCCTCGTGGCGGCCGCCAGCTCGCGAAACGTGAAAGTGTGAGCCGATATGTTGTGGGTCACCGGTGCGACCACCTGTGTGGCCTCTTGTTCTGCTGCAGTTGTACTATTACTCATACCTGTACCGCCTCAGTTTGGAAATGTGTTAGCTAAATATATTCAGAATTTTAAGAAGGTAAAAGAGAAGGTGTTGGATATTGAGTGGAATGTTGTAGATGGAGGAGTTCCACAATTGATTAAGGATATATTATCATTTTGATATAAAGAACTAAAAATTATGTCTAATAGATAAGTTAGTACGATTATCTACTAAATAAGAAAATATTTCGAGTAGAAACATTGGTATCGTAAGTTAGTACTGTTATCTATTTAATACAAATATTTTTACTAAATAAAAAGTATTTTTATTAAAGTAAACATTGATATTGTAAGTTGGTACTATTATTGTAAGAGAACCAATGAGAAATACAGTCTATACATAATGTATCATAAATTAGTGTGATTTTGGTAAGTAAACATTAATTGCGAATTGTATAAATACCATATTACTTTCAAACTTAGTATGATTTCTAAATAAATTAAAAAAAAATACAATATATAGACACAGCATTAATATCAAAAAGTTGTACTAGTTTAGTTATGATACATAATTGGTACAGACAGGTCACATTAGAGAAATAGTATTAGAAATAGGAACTGACTGAAAATGACAAGCAGCTCAAATTAGAACGAATTAGAAAAGGCTTTGAAAAAGAGGGAAAATCAAATCGAATTGACTAACCAGATGCTAATCTTTCTAATTTCGGTGGTACCATTGGCTGTTCTTCTTTCTTCTTCTCTTCTCTCCTTTGTTCACGATTCAATTCATCTCTCTTTCTTGACTCGAAGCAAGAGAAACAACCCATCACACAAACAAACGAGACTAATACAAAGCTTAATACGGGATCAAAACTGAATCTCGATTTGCATCTCTCCAACAAGAATTCAAGAAACGCAAACGACCCATCTCCCAAATTGGCTCAGAATCGAAGTTAAACACCTCAAAGCCAGAACTTTCGATCAAAAGAAAGGAGAAAAGCGGTCCAATCCGTGACTTCAACAGCAGAAATCCGAATTGAAGAATACCCAATCAAAATTTCAGATGCCCCATCACCCAAAACAAAACCGCCCGAAAATCCCAATCGCGAAATTCAATTCAAAAAATCCCCTATTAATCGCATTCCACTTCCGCCAATTAAATGAAATGGATTGTGCAACATGTTCTTCTTCTTCTTCTGTTTGCTTCAGTTGCTTTCAGTTTCGTTCAAATCTAGAACGGGTAGGCCCGAAAAGAGAGAGAAGGAGAGAGATCAGTTTGTGAGCATGATGAGAGAGAGACTGCAGACTTGAAATGAATCCAATCCGAGACCATGCATGTTACACAAATATTAATTCTGTCAGATCTTCATTTCATAAGTTGCTTACCAAATTAAATTGTATTTTTTCTTAGGTCCAACTTTGACTTAGTAATAATGTTTCGAAAAGAATAACTTCCGTTAAATTATGTCCCTTTATAAACTTTTGTTTATAAAATAAATAAATTGGGATCTGATATAGCTAAATTTCCTGCCGTGCTGACGCAGTTGTTGGTTGTTTATCTTGTAATCTTTCTTTTCTGGTCATATATTGACATGTAGGTGGTTAAATGTTGTTTTATACATATTATACAACAATATATATATATATATATGGCTACCACAAATAATATACAGTTACTAAAAATAATATATAAATGAAAAATAATATATATATATATATATATATATATATATATATATATATATATATATATATATATAGATATTATTTTTCATTTATATATTATTTTTAGTAACTGTATATTATTTGTGGTAGCCTATATATATATATATATATATATATATATATATATATATATATATATATATATTATTTTTCATTTATATATTATTTTTAGTAACTGTATATTATTTGTGGTAGCCATATATATATATATATATAAGAGAGAGAGAGAGAGAGAGAGAGAGAGAGATAGATAGATGTTATAAAATAGTATATAGAGATTATAAAAACAATCTATACATATTCCAAAATATCATGTAGAGTCAGTCGTAAAGAATATAAAAAATGTATAGATATTAGATACTATCAAAACACTAAATAGAAAAGATATGGAAAGTTCATACATTCTATTAATCATACTAACAAAAAATCTCCAAACTTCTAAAATATTAAAAAAGACCTAACGTTCTACTAATGATTTCAAAACAACCACCCAACTTGTGGAATTTTAAACAAATTTTTTAACTTGTTTTAAGTTTGACTTTTGTAAATCTTCAAGAAAACCCCCATCTATCTCTTCTAAAAGAATCTACCAATACAAATTTCACATAACCTTAAATAAGTTATATCAAATGCAGGTATTATTTAAAAAAATATCAGAAACAGACGAAAATCATTAAAAGTAATCACAAACTACTTAACTAAATTACCAAACTGAATAAAACATCATACAATAGCTAAGTAGCTCCTAGAATGAATTGTACAGAATGTTCGAACCTAACACAAATTTTCTACATCAAATGCAAATATTACCCCAAAAATCCATACAAATCGATTAGTTTATTTTAAAAAGGTAGAAAATGGAAATATTTTATTTTCTACACTAAATTATTGCCGCCAAATTGTTCGATAAATTGTGCGGCAAGTATCATAAGGTCGAGCATTGAACTGAACGAAGCCCTCAAAAAACGAGCCTCTGTTGCTTCAAAACGACTACAAATAATAAAATATTGAAATAAATAAATAGAACCTAAACAAAAAAATGAATTGTAAGTAAATCAATCACAAAGAAAGAAATGAGACAAATTTTTGTACCAGTCAAATCTGCATCAGCAAAAATACAGCTTTAAAAAGTCAGGGGGGTTCTCAAAACATTCAGAAAAGATAAGTTTTTTGAAAATTTTCCCAAAAATGGACTATCACAGTTTTTTTCTCACTATGTATAGATATATAAAACTATACAATTAATGTTGCAAAAAGAGTATATTCATGGTCCTTAAATGATATTTTCAGAAATTATAGAGAAATTTACACTAATATCTTGCTATCTGAAACCGTCATCTCTCTCTTCACCTTGTCAGGTTGCAACTGTGATTCAAAATACCAGAAATTAATTAAGTAGCTGAAATAATTAAAAAGAAATTAATCAAATTTATAAGCTTTTAGTTAGAATAATTGTAATTAACCGTCTTAATACTCCACAATGAAAATATAGCCTAAACATTCTTAACATTTTTTTTTTTGGAAATATGAACTACAAAACTCAAAAATTGGGATGTACATTTGCAAGGACAAGTTTTGAAGGGCATAAATGAAAATTCTACTAATAAATAATACCTCCTTATCGACAGCTAATGAGGAATATGCAAGTGAAGCATTCTCACTCGATCCAAAATCCACTTCAAAATCACTACAATTTTTATTAAACAAAAAAACAAGAAATCAAATTTTATTGTACTTTTACAGTTTTACGGTTTCACCAAAAAAGATTATCTAAAATTAAGTTTAAGATAAGTCAAAATGGCGTATTTGGTTGCAGAAATGAAAGATTGTAGCGACAATTTTCATTATATTTGTACCAGTACAGTTAACATCTTTTTATTTATTTTCGTTTTTCTTTGCTTGATTTGTTCATTCAAATAAATAAATAAAAACCCTCTTAATGAAGCTCGTGTTCAATTTATACTGGCTTCAAACCTAAATACAAAAAAACTATCTTCTGTTCAATTTGGTCGAATCAGATCAACGAGCAATACGATTTCGCTCCTAAACCCTAAAAGCCCAAAAAAAAATGTAAGAAGAATAAAAAAACCACGACAAAAAAAACTGTACTACCTTACAAACACTGAATCCATCTCTTTGAGAGTCGTCGCTTGAGACTCCATTTTCGGTTTTTGCTCTTCGAGATATAAACGAGAAGGAAACGGATAGAAACTAGGGCTAAGACAACAATGGGCGGACGAAGGAGAGGTATTTATGCATATCTAGTAACGGTTTTTAATAAGCAACCGTTACAAATATATAAATAGATTTTTTTTTTTTACAATTCTGTAAAGGTTCTTTAGGAAAAACCGTTACTAATATGTAATTAGTAACGGTATTTATTAAAGAACCGTTACAAAGATGCGTAAATAGATTTTTTTTACAATTCTGTAACGGTTTTTCAGGAAAACCCGTTACTAATATCTAATTAGTAACGGTTTTTATTAAAGAACCGTTACAAATATGCATAAATAGATTTTTTTTTTTACAATTTTGTAACGGTTCTTTAGGAAAAACCGTTACTAATATGTAATTCTTCAATTTTTACACTAATTGCCCATTCATGAGCCATGTTAATCTTTTAAGGGGGGGGGGTAAAGAAATATTTTAACATGTTCCGCCACCAGTAGTGGCGGAACAAGATTTTTAATACTAATTAACCACGTTTAGTGCGTCAAATGGACCGTTTTTGGCAGAACTGAAAATCTATCTGTTCCGCCACTAGTAGTGGCGGAACAGAAGTTGTTCCGCCATTAATAGTGACGGAAATGTTAGTTATCACATTATTTTCAAAATAGTAGCAAGTATTGATTTATTTTGGGAAATAATGGTATCAAAAAAAAAAAAAAAAAAGTCCAGTTTCTAGCTCAGGTTTGGATAAGAACCTGCACTCCCCATGGTTTTGCGAATGAGGTGTTCTGTCAGCTTTTAGAAAGTGGCGCTTTGAAATCCCAAACCCAGCCAAACACTCCACTCGGAGTGATTTTTGCATGGAAAGGATTGAGAAAAATTGGACTTAATTAAAACATACTGGACTAAATTTTAAAGAACTTTGATGATATATTTTTTCTTAGATCTATATAATTGACCTAAACAGGAATGATACGTGAGCATAATTATAGCAATTAATTTTGCTTAATAAAAACATGAACACAATTGAAGGGATTAATTTTGTTTAAATTCAACATGTGCATATTTTAAAAAATATTAGACAATTAAATTTACTTAAAATATTTGTTTCCAATAAATATTTTTCAAATATCAATATTATATTCAAAGCTTCCTGTGTTCCGAAAGAACACCTCTTTTTCATATTTTCATGTAGTTTTACACAACTTCATGCACCCATAGCTTCTTGACATTCATTTCCCAGCTTCCTGCACCCATGGCTTCTTGCCCCTTTACAAAACTGCACTAGAGAACAGGCCAAGTTAGGTAGTTTGTAGCTTCGAGATTCATGCTAATTGTTAACCTCCTGGTTAACTTCTTACAAATTTAGTTATTTTCGAGTTACTTTAGTCGTAGAAGCGATCTAATTAACATATATTGAATAGCCAATGGAAAAATCAGAAAGTTTCTTCACGTTTAAATATGTAGGTTTATTTCAACCTAAAACAAAATTGTTGCATAAAGAATTTCGTTTCGAACCATGTACAATAATATCACATCCTACAACTTTTCCTATCATTTGATCACTAATATCTACCAATAATCATTGCAAGAACAAACTCCATCTCTAAAATGATGAAACCTATTCCTATCCCTCACAACAATCTCCCTCTCAAAAACCTTCGAAACAATCTTACTCACTTCATGACAATCCTTACACACTCTCAAATTCTTAGTAATCCTCAAAATCTCCCCTTTCTTACTATGAATCAACCCAAAAGCAATCGCGAGTTTCTCACTATGATAATCCAACGAATCCTCATTTATCTCATGCAAAACCTCACTTTTATATTTATAACCCTCTTCTTTTACCCTCTCAATCATTTTATCCAACATGGAATATATCGCCTTTGATTCAGGATGTGACGTGCCATTACAAATAAATTCATTTAAATTACCATTCATTTCGATTACTGAACGTCCTGCTTCCTTTTTAACCCCTCTATCGTTCATCAACCTCCGAATTTCCGCCACGTTATCCATCCTCCCTGCTCCTGCGTATAAATTCGCTAACAAAACATATCTCCCACTATTTAAATAATCTAATTCCAACAATCTTTCACCAATCTCTTGACCTAAATCCACTATTCCATGTATTTTACAAGCTCCAAGAAGCGCTCCTAATACTCCCACATCAGGCTCCATTGGCATACAATCCACAACCCGTTTAGCCTCTTTTATCAACCCGGCCCGGCCAAGTAAATCAACCATACATCCATAATGTGTCATTTTAGGGGCAATATTGTAATTTTGCACCATGTAATTAAAATAATGTTGGCCTTCGGAAACCAGACCAGAGTGAGCACATGCGCTTAACAGATTCAAAAAGGTGATGTCATCAGGAACTGGACCCTCCATTTCCATCCGTTTAAAAATCTCAATCGCTTTTTCACCTTTTCCGTGTATCGCAAATCCACCAATCATGCAATTCCAAGTGGACAAACTCTTTCTACTCAATCCATTAAATACTTCAAACGATTTTTCCAAAGAACCGCACTTACAATACATGTCGATAATTGTAGTCGCCAATTTTGAGTCTAACTCAATTTCCCTTTGAGGAATTTGCTTATGGATCCATTCGCCTTTTTCAAGCGCGCCTAAACCGGTGCAAGCTGACAGCATACTTGCGGCTACAAACTTATTTACCAAAATGCCCTCAGAAAGCATTTCGTCAAAAACCTCCATTGCTTCGTTAAAGAATCCGGCTTGTACATAACCAGCTATCATGGCGTTCCATGAGACCGAGTTTCTCTCAGGCATTTCATCGAACAGTTCACGTGCTTTGTCAACCAATCCGAGTTTAGACAAGCCACTAATCATTGTAGTCCATGCAACAACGTCACGGTTCTTTGTCGTCTGAAATACTCTCCATGCATCAGACGGACAATCGCAAGATAGATACATGTACAGTAAATTATTCCTGGCGAAAGAATCTGAACTGAAACCGAGTTTGTGTAACAGAGAATGCAACTGTCGGCCAAATGGTAGAAACTTAGAACTAGAAACAGAGCGTAAAAGAGGAGGGAAGGTGAAGTGATTAGGAAACACAGAATTCTCCAACATTTGTAAGAAAATATCACAAGGCAAAACAGGCGGGTCAAGAAGGGAAGAAAGAGCGCGAAAAAGAGTGTTGAAGATGAAAGCGTCAGGGTTTGGGAGGAAGTAGAAGAGTTTAAGAGCGTAGGAAAGATCCCCGGAGTCGGAGAGAGCGGCGAACTTGAGGAGGCGGCCGACGGCATCGTTGTCGGAAGAGAGGTTCAGGCGGATGATCTGAGAGTGGTATTGACGGAGCTCGGACATGGTGGAGATGGTGTCTAGGCGGCGTACGGCGGAACGACGGTGGTCGGAGAAGGAGAAGGAGGCGGAGCTCTGTGAGAGGAGCAGAGCCATGGAAATGAAACTATGAAAGATTGTTATCTCATCTCGAACTGAAAGATTGTGTAAGAATGGAATAGTGAATATAGTATTGAGCCCAATTTATAAGTTGTTTTGTTTTGCTTTAGCCTTTTAGTTTCAGCCCAATTGGTTTGGAACTTGAATGCTAAGTGACATGATAGGAATTTGGAAATAGAATTTTATGGTAAGTTTATATAATGAGAATGATATCAATAAAACACATTTTAATTTACATTATATCATCTGTTAGCATACAAAAATAGTTAATATGACTTGTTAAACAGAAAATGGTTAGTTTAGCATCAATAATAAAAGTTTCAGGGTTAAGTATGACATGAGCACATTTTTCTAAATATAAAAATTCTATATAATCCCAATAAGATGCTGATGCAAAAATAAATAAGCTTATTCCATTAGAAACAAAAGAAACATCCATCCAATAAAACCAACAAATTTTGAATATAAGCTCAAGTTTACAGACATAAATATAACCAAAAACAGATCCTCAAAAAAACATAAAACTTCATAAATCAAACACCAAAAAGAAAATCACAAAAATCTCATCCCTCAGTAAAAAGAATATACACGGAATAATCTCAATTATACCCAACAAAATCACCCCCCAAAAAAATCCCATTCAAAATTACTCATCACCCCTTCAAAATTTCAACAATTTGCGATAAGGCCCTCCTTTTGTGAAGAACCAGTTACAAGGCCCTCCTTTTGTGAAGAACCAGTGACACGTAAAATCGCTTGGGCGCTTAATGGGGAGAGTTTTGCGAGGCAAAACTCCTCCCAAGAATTAGGGTTTGAATCAGGGTTAGGGTTTTCTGAAGACGGATCTTCTTCAGGTTGGGGAATTTGGGAATAAAATTCTTGTAGTTTTAATATGAGGGTTCGAGCGGCTTCTCTCGATTCGGGTAATTGGTCGCTGAGTTGAGTTGCTGCGATTTGAATTAGCTTGTCTATTCCGTATGATTTTATGCCTTCTAGTCCCTACAAAGATTGTTATTATGAAAACATCAAAACAACAAATTAATCCTTCCAAAAGTGTAAATATCATATACACCCTTCTAAAAATTCCCAAATGTGCAAATATCATATTTACCCTTACAAGATTCAAAATATATCTAATTAAATCTCATCTTTTGGATTTTTCAGAAAGGTAAATATAATATTTTGCTATTTTTATAAAGGTAATATATACCCCTTGTAAAGAGGGGCGATCTCATATATGCCCTGCTAAAAACTCAAAAAAAATCAAATTTTACCCTTCCAAAAGTACAAATACCACATTTACCCATCCAAACTACACAACATATCCAATAAAACATCACATTCCAGATTTCCAAATAGGATAAATACGCCACTTTGGCTCTTCACAAGCGTAAATATGCCATTTCACAAGTCACACAGTAAGTAGCATTCATTCACGCCAGACAATTGTGAAGTTCAACAAAACAGAAAGTGTAACTCACCAGTTGAGGCACGCTACGGCCGAAGCACAAAGACGCTTTTGCCCTCACGCGAGGGTTTCTGTTCTTCAAAGAGGGGAGTAATTTGGGGACTAAAAGTGAGGCCGACACGTAATTCGTCATGGAGACTAAGGCCGCTTCCGCCACCTCACACACGAATTTCTTGTCTTGAGAGGATTTTAAAAACAGCTGTACCAGCTGGACAGAAATAAAATAATAAAAGAAAAGAAAAGAAATGAGGGGGTTATATGGAAAGTGCGGATTTTATGTGTATACAGAGCAGAATTTGAGGAAGAATTTTCAGTTGAGTGTTGATTTAGCAATTTTGACTGTGTTATATATATCATAAAACGTAACAAATATTTGTGTGTACGTAAATGTACATAATATTATTTGTCGATCATTTATAGTAGTTAAGACTAGGGTTTTTTTTTTTAAATGGGAAGTAAAAAAAGTAGGGTTTGGTGAAAATATGAGAAAATAGAGGGGGCTTAATGAAATTTGAGCATACGGATGCTTGAATTGACCTAATAAAATAATATGAACTTAAAAATAAAAAAAAGATCAATGATTTAACGTACCAAATTGTCAAGAAAATCAACAATTAAATCGCCATAACCCTTAAAAATATCGGAACAAGTCATTAATGCGGTTTTAATTACAGCGCTTCTAGGGTTTTTCAGAGATTTTACTACCAACTGTATTACAACCGCCCTGTTAAAATAAAAAATAATTTATTTAATTAATAAACTCAGGGAACGAATAGTAAAAGTTAAGAGATTTAAATAAGGAAAAAATGAAATTACTTCAAAAACATAATTATGTAAAACCAAAAAATATTTATAAAGGGCTTACAATTGGTCTGATAATTTCTCCTTGTGAAAAATGGAAATCTGACGGACGTTGTTTAATGCTTCACAAATTGTGACCCAATCTTTCGAATCCAACCTTGCGATTAATGTCTGTTACAAAAATGGGAAATTTGCATAAAAATCCACTGTTGACTAAAAGATATAAGAGAAAGAAAAAAAGAAAGAAATCAAGATTGAAACTCAATGTGGAATTAATAAATTATGAAGCTCAAACATGGAGATTTTCTTAAATTCAAAGAAATGACAAAATTAACCGGCTCAAATTAAAGCTAATAAATAACAATATTTTGGATATATAAACAAATATGGAAATTTATAATAATAAATAAAAAATCATACCGTCATGCAAGATTCAAGATCTGAAGTTTCTGTGAGATTTTCTGACTCGATATATTCTACATCTATGATTGCTGGCTCTGATCCATTGGTCACAGTTTCTCCTTTCAAATTCAAATTTGGATTTGAATTTGAATCTGAATTGTCATTTTGTGAAATGCTTTTTGTAGAGTTTCCATTTGTGTCTTGTTTTTTGTCCGTTTCAGAATTGAGAACTTTTAATGCACTGTCTGACATGGTTTCTAGAAAAAAGAAAAAGAAATAATCACACATTAATTATTACTATACTCATGATTATATAATGTAAATTTGATTCTAGATCTTGGATAAAGCATGTGTAGAAAGTAGAAAAAATGAAAAATGAATACAAAGATCCATTAGTTATGTGGTATGATTATTTGCAATGGAACATTGTAAGAACTTGAAATCTTGGTTAAGGGAAAAATGAGCTTAATAATAAAATAAAATTTGATTTAAGGTGGATACTTATTTGTTGCTGAAATACAGAGAATCAATTGGTGAATGATTATAACTAAAATTAGGTCAAGAAAATAATGTACTTTTTTTTCACTTATTTGGACAAAAACATAACTGCTAAATGTTCTACTAAACTTGTAATTTCAGTTCATTGCCAAAACCCAATCTATTTTGAAAGAGAAAATGCTTCTTATTCCCACAATTGAGTGATTAACACCTTGAATATAACAGTAATTCAACATTGATTCATGAATCTAAGCACAACCAAAATCACTAACAAATGACTCAAAAAAAATTGCAAAAAATGTTAAACTAAACCTAGTCTAAATCAGACCTCTAACACAAATCTCAAACTTCAACCAAATTCACAACTCTTTCATTCTTATTCCAACTACTCTCCAAAAGTCCAACTACAACAGATCTAATACAAAGAAAAACATCAACCAAACATTCCCAAAACGAAACACTCCAAACCACAACAAACCCAGATCTGAGTACCTTACTCCAACTAAAAAAACCGAGATTCAGCAAACAATACAACCCAAATCAACCACTCGAAATCTACTTCCGGATCTAAACAACCAACCAACCAACGACTCGAACAAATCAGCCGAAATGGCTCGCACTAAACAAGAGAAATCAGATCACCGACGGAGACAGAGACAGAGAGAACGAGAGGGAGAGAGAGAGAGAGAGAGAGAGAGAGAGAGAGAGAGAGAGAGAGAGAGGTTTTACTTACCAGAAGAAAAATGGCGAGAGTAGAGAAGGAAAGGAGAAAGTGACGGGCCGTCTTCTCTTCTTCTTCTTCTTCTTCTTCTGCTGCGTGCTGTGCTGTGTTGTGTTGTGTTGTGTGTACGCTGGCTGTATTGTATCGATTAGGTAAAATTAATGAGTTGTTTTGGGAAGTATTTCGTGGGAGGGAAATAACAAAAACAAAGGGGGGGAATAAAGAGGGAGAGGACATAGTTTTTTTGTTTTCGGTGTGATTGACTGTTGTACTCCTGTTTTGGTGATTAGATGCACTATTTTTTGATGTTTATGTACTGTTTTCTTCTCCTGTGTATATTATGTTTTACATTTACATATTATTTTTTTGTTCGTCTATATATTATTTTAGCATATATATATATATACAGTGTTTTTTGTTTAATATATTATTTTAATGTCTATGTAGTACTTTATACAATATAAGAAAAATGATTAATATTGCGCAAGGAAAAGGGAAAACGATTGTTTTCAATTATATATGAATTGTGATGTATCTCAAGAAATAAATAAGAGTTATCTTTTGAGTATTTTATTTTTTTGCCTGCCGGTTCAAATCAAAATATTGCTCAGAATCTGGCAGCTAAATATTTGTTTGATGCAGTCTTACAAAAGTCGGAATTAGTCACACTTCACCGTCATGAATACCTAATCGATTTGTGAAGGTTGCCCAAGATGGATTGGGTAGACTTTCACTTTTCACCGACTTTTCCGACTTTATTAGATTTTGAGTTTAGAATATTAATTTTTTTTCAGAAATGTTAATATTATTAAAAAAATATATATGAAAATTCAGCCTGACTAGACCAATCGACTAAGCTCCAACTAAATCCCCTAGTAGAAAAATTTCGGAGCTATCAACTTCCGACTTTAAACATTGACCATACGCTCAACATTCTCCCATTCCATCTACTCTATTCTCATATCCATAAAATAAAAAATTAAAAATATAACATAAGGAGAAATATTAGCTCCTAGGACTAACAAAAAAAACTTAAAAACACTCCTACTATCCTACCGAGGGGAAAAAAATATCCATATGTATAGATATCTTCTCGACGAATCTCGCGAATAAGATCTCTGTAAATCACCCAAATAATATGTAGTTCGTAAACAAATTAATCTCTATGTAAATAAAAATTATTAGAGTCTACACAAAAATGTAAATTAAGTATATAAATTGAAAAAGTAATAATCAAGATTACATCTTCACTTTCTTTCCGGAATCTTTTTTAATCAATGAATACTCGTCATGGTAGCTTTTTTTTATTCCGTCAACAAACTTGGAAGCAATTTGGAGCTACAAATTTGGGTTTTTTTTTTTACGAAATAACTCAACCTCATGAATTAATTCGGTATCGAGGCAGAATCCAAAGATATTACAATTGGATCTTATGTGGTTATGATAAAAGAGACCGGGTCGAAGAAAAGTTTAAATCAATTGGTGATATTTATACAGTGCTTGATTTGCCGAGATCTAAAAATGAAAATCTTATAATGGACAACGGTATGCTGAGTGTCTCCTGACATAAAAAACCGACAAAAATTAATGTCCCGAAAAGTTCTCCTAAACCAAAAAGCCCATCCCTTCAAAAAGCCAAAAAAAAAAATAATAATAAATTGAAACCTCATCATCAAGTTGAAGTAACCAAACAATCTATTTTCGAGCATCCAAAACACAAAATTATGAATCTCAGCATAATCATCCAGACACTCCTCGTCCTCCGAAACCTATACAAACAATAATTGATGTCCATAAAAGTTCTCCTGCACCAAAAGAGCTCATACCTCAAAAAAACCAAAAAGACAAATTGAAACCTCATCATTCACCTGAAGTAACCAAACAACCTGTTTTCGAGAATCCAAAAATATAAATTTCTGAATCACAACATAATCATCCAAACACACCTCATCCTCTGAAACCTATACAAACAATAATTGATGAATTGTACCGAAACGCAATTCTGACAATGAGGATCCAAATGCAGGCATTCAAACGGATATTAATTTGCCTCAGCAGGTGACTCAAAAGTGGTAAACGACCCCCCTATGTTTTCGTTGGTTTCCCCTAGTCACCCTCTTTCCAACAATTGCAAAACAGAAGTATTTTAAATCAGCACCCATCGAAAATCCAAAATTGTCCTCGCCAAGCAAAATCTCACACAACACCATCGAAACCGACTCAAGCCTTAACCCAAATATGCAGGACACAACTGAAAACAACTCAACTATGAACGAGAACATTGACGAATTATTAGAATCAGAATTTACTCCCCTCGACAAGTCCCCAAAAGCGGATAACGAATCCCCCATCAGCGCCATTATTCTTATCGTTGAAACTTTCGAGAAACGTAAATTCGGAGACAGATCATTGTTGGGACAGTTCGAGAGCCCAGAAAATTTCGACAATTAAAATATATTCAATTTAGATTTATTTACAAAAATCAACATTAGTAAACTTAAGCAAACATTGTTTTGAAATCCAGTGGCTAGTGATTTAAAAAGATATGTTTTTGCAACTCCGAATTACAAACAGAACAACAATCAATTTTAGTATAAAATACAAACATTAAAATAAGAAATGAGGGGGGGGGGGGGGGGGGTGCGTACCATAGTGGAAGACATTGTCGTACGCCCTCTTGCGTATGATTTCAAAATAAGAACTCAACATATAATGAATCAGTTATAATTCATTTGTATATCACTATTTCATGTCGACCCACATTTGAAATTTTTTTTTTTTTCATTTTTCACACTATGTCAGTCAACATAACCTTGATGCAATGTATGACTTTGTACTATAAAAAAGTTATTATTATTATTATTATTATTATTATTATTATTATTATTATTATTATTATTATTATTAACCTGCCTCCGTTTCAACAAACTGAATTATCACGTCATTTATTTTTCGAAACATTCTACAAGAAAATCTTCAGTTGATGATTTAATCAAAACAAGTAGATTTGGAAATTGTTCTTCCATCTATTTTTTGAAACACGCGTCTACTACCATATCTTATTAAATGTTGTTATGGCACACTATTTACTCAGAAGACGAAAATGAAAAGGGACCACCTATGCAAGTTTTCCCTAATTATAGAAAAACAATAAAAAATAAATAAATTTTTTCCGTTTCAATATTGTAAAATTTTCTTTAAAAAAATCAAATAATATACCTAAGTTGCAACATGACTGGATATGCGATCACTTTGACCAGGCAGGTTGATTCCTTCACAAGGATCAACTCCTTTCAAAGAAAAAAAATCAAACAATAACTAAAGATTTTTGGAGGAAAATAAATTATAAATTGCTTTTCATACATTCAATTTTAAGAGAAAATGATTCTCAACTTTAACTCTAGCGCCTTTGCCGAGAACGTAGCCATTGATTATAGTTGTTACTTCAATACGCCAATAACGAATATTAACTGAAAAATGAATTAGGAAATTAATAAAACTACCATTGCAATATCTTTGAAGAATTTCCCTAAGTAGATCATCAAAATGAATAAACTGAATAAATAAAAGAAACAATCATAAATCCCCTTCTTTCTTCCTTTCGTTATTTCATGTTTTTTTAAATTTGGTTACAATACGTACCTTAGCTACATCAATATATAATGCAAGATCTTGCTTTAGAGCACTGTTACAAAAGTCAGCATTAGTCGGCAATTAGTCACCGACTAATCGGTAGTAGGCGCTCCACCACTATGAACAAACAAGTCGATTTGTAAGCCGACTTTTCATCGACTAGGGCCTACTATGACCGGCTTTTCACCGATTTGGCCTGACTTTCACCGACTTGGGCTGACTTGTTAGATTTTGATTTTATTATATTGATTTTTTTTGTGAAATTTTAATATTATTTAAAAAGTACATGAAAATTTAGTCCTATTAGGCCGATTGACTAATATCCTACTTGGAAATTTTGGAGTTGCTGGCTAATCCCACTTCTGATTTTTATTGCATTAGTTCAATGAACAATAATAACAGTTTGTTTAATTGTGTCTCGGGTTAAAATCAAGTAGAGCCAATTCCAAGCAAGACTAATCTCGCTCGAACTGAGCTCAAAATTTTTGAGTTCGGTTACTATGTTAACTTACTCATGTAAATGAATTGTAAACAATTTATACATGATATATATAATTATATATGCAATACATCTATTGAATAGTTAAATTTAATTACTCTCACATATTTTTATGTATATTTGTTGTCCATGTCCAATCCAAGTATAATCAAGTCAAGTCGAACAATGTTTGTTATGGTTACGAAGAAAGTAAAATCTCATTTTGTAATCAAGTCATATTTTGAGCGAATATCAAGTTGAGCCGAGATAAATCCAATAGAGTTTAGGTTCAATTTTAAAGTCGAAACGAAGTAGAAATTTTAAGGCGAGCTAGTTTGAGTCGAGTTCGAAAAATATTTCAACCAGCTCAAACTTGACAAATTTGCAACCCTGGTAAAGGGTGGTTGAACTCATTTCTACATAATATTTTGTCTTTGTATATTATAATTTGAGGTCGTTCATTCATGTGATTTTATTTATTATTTTTATTTTGTCCCCCTGTTTTAGATAACATGATCATTGATCAATACTTAAATAAAATATTTTAAATCAATACAAGTATGCATCACATTCACATGTATACTTTCCCTCAATTTCTTTGAATAACTTTCTTCTCTGGCGCGTACTCAATATTCTTTCTTCTCCAATCCAAACAAAACCCTACTGTATGAATTAAATACTTCCTCAACAATGGAGAAGCTCAGAAACCATAACACCAACCCAAACCCCGGCAAGAAAAACAACACTAAATCGAAGAAAGCCGGCAACAAGGAAGGCGAGTTAACCCATCAGCTCCTCACCTGCGCCAAGTCCGGCGATGCCTCCGCCGCCCTCTCCACCTTCACCGCCGCGACGGCCGGCGGCGTCCGACCATCCTCCGTGCACTTCAACACCCTCTTCCACCTACTGTCGTCTCGGCCTTCACTGGATGAAACCCTAGTTTCGACCGCCTTCGACCTGTTCGATCAAATGCTTTCGTATAATATTCCTCCGAATGAATCGACTGTCACGTCGATGGCTCGTATCGCTTGTCAGAAATCCGATGGTGGAGATTCGTCCTTCGAGCTGGTTAAAACCATGAGGGACAAATTCGGGATTTCGCCACGGCTCAGAACTTACGCCCCTTGTTTGAACTTCTTCTGTGAAAGATTAGAAGCGGTTAAGGCTTTTGAAGTGGAAGAACATATGGGCAAAATGGGAATTTCTCTCGAAGAAAATGAGATAGCAAAACTTTTGGAACTAAGTTCAAAAATCGGAAATGGGGACAAAATGTATGAATACATGCACAAATTGAGAGTTCTCGTATCAAAAGTACAAAATAATACTGCAAAAGTTATAGAAAGTTGGTTTGAGAGTGAAAAGGCGAGTGAGCTGGCGAGCTGTGAGAATTTCGAACAAGAGAAGGTTAGAGACGTAATTTTGCAAAATGGTGGGGGCTATTTTGGAAAAGGGTGGATTGGGAGAGGAAAATGGGAGGTGAAGAGGGGCAAAATCGGAAATAACGGAATTTGTAATCAATGTGGTGAGAAATTGAAAGGTGTGGATTTGGGGGAAATTGAGAGAGAAGAATTCATGAAGAAAGTCGCCAGCTTGGCGACTGAGAGAGAATCCAAGGCTAATTTCGTAAATTTCCAGGTTCTTAAAAATTAAAATCACGTTTTCTTTTCTTTTTGGTGGCTGAATTATTTATTTATTTATTTGCGTTAATTTTTGTAGGAATGGTTGGAAAAGAATGATAATTATGAAGTAATAATTGACGCTGCAAATGTAGCGTTTTATCAACAGAATTTCTCAGATGGTGGTTTCAGTCTCTCACAGGTTCCACATTTCCTTTTTATATAAAAAAATGAAATAAATAAATTAATCAATAACATAAATTAATAAATAAATGGAATAAACAATATATATACAATTAATCTTTTTAACTCTATAAAAATAATTTTTTTTATTTTTTATAAAAATATATTGGAATAAAAAATTAATAAAGTAAGATATGTTTAGCTCATTGCTCTGTTCATTAACAAGCTAAATCATAGAGAAAAAAATATTTCTCAAACCCATTACCATATTTTTTTAAGAGAAATAAAAACCCATTACCATAGTTTGTGCCAAACCATTTGGCGCATATAAAATCATTAACTATTAGAATATATACTGATTTAATAATTTACAAAGAGCAGATAGATAGAGTAGTGAGAGAAATGAAGAAACAAAGCAATGACAAATGGCCGCTCATTTTGCTTCACAAAAGACGCGTCGTTTCTCTCTCTGAAAATTCAGAAAATAGAGAGATAATTGAGACTTGGAAAAATGAAAATGCTCTTTACATTACTCCGACCGGCTCAAATGATGATTGGTTGGTGCATTCAATTTTTAATTTATTTATGACCTTTATTTTTTTATAATATTTAAATTCAAGGGAAATTTCCGAAAAGGCCCTACATTGCTGAAATTTGCAAAAAGCCCCTCTATTATGAGAAATTAAAAATTTAGTAGGTAATGTTAGTTAGTATCTAACACCGTTAATTAACTTACTTTTAAGCATTGCAATTATTTTATATAAAATTAGGATAATTAACTGTGTTAGATGCTAACAGTAGGGACTAAATTATAAATTATTCAATAATAGAGTTTTTTTTTTGCTATTTTAGTAATATATGTTTTATTTTTTTGCAATTTAGGCATAACGCAGGGTCTTTTTGCAAATTTCCTACCTTTATTTTTTTGAATTTTGTAGATTTAGTTTGGCTTTAATTTTGAATTTTGATGCAACAGGTATTGGTTATATGCGGCAATAAGACTCAAGGGTTTGTTGGTCACAAATGATGAAATGAGAGACCACATTTTTGAGCTTTTGGGCTCTTCTTTCTTCTCTAAGTGGAAAGAACGCCACCAGGTCTCTCTCTCTCCTAATTTCTAGGGTTTTCATGATATTTGATTTTCTTTTGTTTGAAATTTGAATTATCTTCTATTGTAGTGTTTTTTATTTTTGTTTATTATTGATCTTATTGTGTTGTTTTCTTGTTCAATATACAGGTTAAATACACATTTAACAAAGGCAACTTGTTTCTTGTGATGCCGCCCACTTATTCTTCAGTTATTCAGGTTATTATACAAAATTAAACAATTATATAATTTACATCACATAATTACCTCGTGAGAAAATAAACAATGATAAAACAAATTGGAATGACATAACTAAACAACATTAAGTAGCTTCTTAACTTTTGAACTTTTTTATTTTGTTATTTTAGGAATCAGAAAAAGGATCGTGGCACTTGCCGATCGACGACAAGTGTGCGGCTGAGATCGACCGATCGTGGCTTTGCATTACGAGACAAAAAGAATATGAATGTTATAATGATGAGAGTTGTAAAAATGATGATTCATCTTTTTTAAATACTTGTGATGGTGGAAATAAGAGCGGATCGGTAATTGGTAAAAGAAAAGACAGATCTTGATGATTTCTCTTTGTTGTATTGTTCATTTATTTGAAATGTTTTATCTTGGTTGTAGTTCATAGTTTGTTGCTTGAGAATTAATTTAGGGATAATTTATTTGTTGTATTGTTAATTTTAAGAATAATTTATTTGTTGGAATCAGAATGTGTAAGATTAGAGAGGGAGGGACAAGGGAGATTCACTGGGTAAGAGTATTTTTATGTTTTATGTTACCATTTGTTTTATGCTGGTTTCAAGTTGTGTTTCCATTTGTAATTGAATTTTGAGAATATAATTGATTTGATAATTGAACATTTGAGGAAATTAGGCCTGCACTATTTTTTTTGATATTATAAGAATTATTGTTCATACAAACTTCTCTACTTATTAGCCGGGACTTGTGTAAGCTAAAATTATTAATATTAATAGTTGAGAAAATAATGCAATACAACAATCTTGTTAAATAATTGCTTATTTGTAACAAACTAATAAATCTCACACAAATATAAAAAAGCGAGCTGATACTACAATACGGGTACTATACCGACCCTGTAGCGACGGTTTATAAAAACAGAAAATAAACTGAAAATAAACAGTATATAAAAAATTCATTCGGTAAAACAGTATATATTTAAAAAAATGAAAACAATATATAAAAACATATAAACTGAAAACAAACAGTACATAAAAATTCATTCGGTAAAAATAGTATATATTTAAAAAAATGAAAATAATATATAGAGTATAGAAACGCAAGAAAATAGTATATAATTTCAATATATTGCTACATGATCGCTACAGTACCCCAATCGTAATTTCCTATTTCCCTATAAAAAAATTCAGCATGGGCTTAGGCCTTTTCCAAGAATTTCTTTCTAAGACAGCCCAGCCCAGCCTGCTGTACTGTAACAGCGAGGCACAACACAACTGAACAAACAAATTGCCCGATCCTTTTAAACCCAAAATTCCGAGAGGAAAAAAAAACTAAGTAACGAACGAGAAGAAACCGAAAAATTCATCCGGAACGCCAAAGCAAAAGAGGAACGAAAATCGCTGCATCTCTCAAAATTTCGGTTCTTCTATCGCCCTGATCTGATTACTGTATTTCTTCGAAAAAAGGTGCGTCTTTTTTGTTCTTGGATTTTAGTTTTCTGTTAGATCTCTATCGCCTGTTTTTCTGTCTTCTTTTCGTTGTGCGGAATTGATTATTCGCGAGTTTTCTGGGAGGAGTTTTGTTGGTCTTGCTTATTTCGGAAGATTTGTCGATTGGTCGGGAGTTTAGGATTTGTATTTTCATTATGTTTTGCTGAATTTTATGTAAAACTTCCGATTTTGGCCAATTGCGATCTGATCAGTATAAATTGGGGATTTTCTGATCGGGATTTGATTACTAGGTGCCCACTTTTATTATATTATGTGTTTTTTTATACCAATTGAGAAGGTTGGGCGTTCAAGTTCGATTGGTAACTATTAATTTTTATGATTTGAGCATCATTTCTATCATTCTGTAAATTACAATATTACCATTTCCCTCTGAATCTTGTGTCACATCAGAAGCATTTCCAATTTCCTCATTCCGATTTACACCAATCGAAAATCCAAAGATTCCCATGAATCACATTACAGTCCTTTCTGCCATCACCAAATTCCCAATTTTTATCCATATTCTTACAAAAACAGCCTTACCAAATCTTCAATTCAAATTTCCAGAAATGGCGTGTTGGAGATTCGAGTACTGCTTATTCGCCCTAGCCCTAATTCTGCACGTGGGCCCCGCTTTGGGGATCCGATTCGTGATAGACAGAGAAGAGTGCTTCTCACACAACGTGGAATATGAAGGCGACACAGTTCACTCGTCCTTTGTTGTTATAAAGGCCGATACACCTTGGCATTACAGCGATGATGGTGTGGATCTTGTGGTATGTAATTTTGCATTTAATGCGGTTTATATAATTTTCTTTTATGTAATTAGTTTTTGGTACTAAATTTTTTTCTAGAAACTTCCATTCTGCTAGTAATTTAAGGGATAAATGCACGTTTAGTCCCTATACTTTAATTGGATTGCAATTTGGTCCTTGTACTGCTGATTTAAATTTCTTGGTCCCTGTACTTTATAGAATTGTGCAAGGTCAGATGCATGTTTTCATTAGGTACAGGGACTGAATTGTAATCCAATTAAAGGACATGGATAAAAAAGTTTAAATCAATAGTACAAGGACCAAATTGCAATTTTATTTAAGCATGGGGACTAACCACGCATTTATCCAAACTCATTTTAGAAACTCCCATAGTCCTATAATTTAATAATTGTTATTTTCTTATTTTTTAGGTGAAAGATCCATCTGGGGCTCAGATCCACGACTCGAGAGACAAAACAAGTGACAAATTTGAGTTTGTGGTGCAAAGAAGGGGACTTCACCGATTTTGTTTCACTAACAAGTCGCCTTATCATGAGACCATTGATTTTGATGTGCATGTTGGGCACTTCTCTTATTTTGACCAACATGCCAAAGACGGTGCGTTCCAATATTTGTTAAATTATAATGATAATTATTATTATTACCAACATACCTAAGATGACATGTCTAATATTAGTTATATTATAGTTGTAAACATATTTGTTATTGTTTATGATTTTATTGAGATGTTTAAATTTATGAAAATAATTGCAGAGCATTTCCAACCGCTTTTTGAGCAAATAGCAAAACTAGATGAAGCATTGTACAACATACAATTTGAGCAGCATTGGTTGGAGGCTCAAACTGATCGTCAAGCTATTCGTACTCCCTCTCTCTCTATCTTGTCTCTATTTTTTTCACTTATTATTTTATTTTATTAATTATTATTATTATTTTTTCTATCAGTAAATGAAGGCATGAGCAAAAGAGCTATACAAAAAGCGGTTCTAGAATCGTTTGCTCTAGTTGCTGCAAGTTTCGTACAAATTTACCTTTTGCGCCGGCTTTTTGAAAGAAAGCTTGGCACTTCTAGGGTTTAAGGCTGAAATTAAAACCCTAATTATTATTATTATTATTATCAACACAAGTTTAGCTTGTTGTTTTGTTGTTGTGTTGTGTTGTGTTATACCGTCTTTGTTAGAAGGGAGACACCTGTCGTGTTTTAGGTAATTTTTGTTGTTATAATTTTATTTATGAAGGTATGGATGAAATGTTGTTGTATTATTATTGTTGTTCAAAGAAAAGGATTTTTAGCATGTAATGTTTTTGCGATGGATTGTGTTGTTTTTGTGTCTACTAATGAGTTGTTTTCTGAAATAACAAATAAGCCTAGAATAAAAAGAAACTGCAAAATTATGTTTTTATATTTAAGTTTGTAAGTAGTGTTTTTGAACTCTAGGAGTTTGAAAGTAGGGAAAATGGAAATCACTCCACTGTTGGGAACTTCCAAAGCATGATGCATCGTATTGCATGACGTGTTTTCCAGTCGGCGGAGTTCCCCTATCTTCTCCAGCGCGATGGGTTTGCTATATACCGTTTGTCTGAATTATATTATATTTATATGTTGTTTTCATCTGAATAATATATACTGTTTATCAGAACATATAGTGATACATATATTGTTTGTTTATACTATATTTTTAATATATAAACAACTCTCTCTCTCTCTCTCTCTCTCTCTCTCTCTCTATCTATATATATATATATACCGTTTGTCTGATTTATATTATATCTATATACTGTTTTCATTGAATAATATATACTGTCTATCAGAACATATTTTTCGTGTCACGCCTCTGTTTTCACCCCATCGTGCTGCCGTCGCTGCCTTCTGAGTTGGAAGATGCTGAGTGGAGAAGCGTCGCGCTCCCTCGTGCTTTGGCTGACGTGGCATCCCGTCGCAAGTTGCGCCCAAAAGTGACGTGCAATATCAGCACCCCTGAAATTATTACTTTTGTTTTCTTACTTCTGACTTTAAGAGACTGAAGCTATTATTTTGATTCTTTTTGTTTTGAATTTTCAGAGTTTGAAATTAACTTCTGTTTTTGTTCTGTGATTTGATGTGAAAACTTTTTGAACTCAGATTTTAGAAATGCAGAAAAGTAAATTTAAACTCCTAGCATTTGAAACTGTTATTTGTACAAACTCACGTAAAATAATTTTTTTTCAAAGTTTTTATCGTACTACTTTTTAAAATCAACTCTCACCAGTTGTTCAGTAAACTAGTAGAACAAAGTGTAATTTTTATTCTCAAATTACCACAATCCACGCCGAGATATTTGTTTCCCTGGATTTTTTATACAGTTGGTCCATTAATTTACTTTAATCTCTGGTCAATATATGGACAAAGTTTAAGATGCAGTCAAAACCTAAAACATAAAAAAAATTATGCAATGTTTGCAAGAAAACCCATAATTTTCCAAATTCCTTTAAACTAGTATATTCCATTTAACAAGAAAAAATCTACCAATTAAATGCATCTTTTTCTCAATCATTTTTTTTTTCAGAAACCAATCTTGAAGCTCTTGTATGCAAGTCGAATTGTTTGGCTCAACATACATGCAAGACCTTTTTTTTCAAATTTTTTTATTTTTTATTTTTTCTTTCAAATTTAAGGTGTATCTTTCTGTCAAAACTTGCTATCTCAAACGGTAAAAGATACCACTCTACTAATTAAGAGGTTGTGAATTCGATATTCAGAATAATTTCTTTCAAATAAACCTCCACCTGAGAAGTTAGAAAAAAAAAGTTGGATCTTTCTGCGAAAAGTTCCCAGAATCATTTTAAAATGAAGATTCCCTAAGGAATCTGTGTTTTTAACAAATCTTAATAGCCCACTAACTTAATTGGTGGGGTTTAAAATTCAAGTAATACTGTTATATAACAAACGAGGTTTTCTGTGAATTTAATATTTGTTGTCATTCACATATAGTGAAATATTATTTTCTTTTGAAGTAGGACTCATATTTTGAAATATGAAAATCATCTAACTGTATATGATCTTTCCTAATAAAAACTTTTAAGTGCAAATATTTGATTAGTTCCTCCTCCAAAAAAAAAAAAATATTTCATTAGTTCTTTTATTTCATATATGAATCGGAACTGGAAGGTCTCTAGATGTTATGGGGTTGATTGAATGTTTTCCAATACCACTATTTAACAAGCATGAGCTAGTTCACATTGAACTGCAAGAATTGCCAAATTAAATAAATAAAAGAGAACATTTTATCCTACGGATTTTTTTTTGAACCGGTTTTATCCTACGGATTTTAACAAAATCTGATAAAGTATTGACAAAAAAATAAGCAAAATATTTAGATTGATTGTTCTCATCACACTCATTCACTTCAAAAGCTTAAACTCAAGAAAATAAAACTATCTCTTTTCACTATTAAAATGAAAGTACATCTTTTCTTTTATTTCCTCTTCTTCTCGGTGTCCCATTTTCCACTTGAGCTACAGGGATTATCACATAACTAGGTGCCCCACAAGAATAGAACCCTAATGAACTGACATGTGTGACATTTTTTTTCTTTTTTTTTTAAGCCTGTAGGCAGTGTGACAGTTAATAATTAATTAGCTATTCTCTTGTCTCTTTTGTGGATTCAATTCACCATACAAAATGGAAATAAAGAAAAAAAAAATTTAGGGCTACTTGTTTTGGTTCAGCCCCTTTGTCCCTACAAATCATCTTTGGATACCCTACACTAGATTTTTGGCCATGCAAGAACGGGTTCAAGAATCAAAGTTGAAACTTGAAACTACATTGGATTCAAATCAATTAACTTTTTACACTTACAAAAAGGACAGGGTTAATGGAGTGGATCTCTGATTCCGCATTACATAGGCTAACAAATCAAATAGATTTAACCTTTTTGTGGCTGATTAGTTTCAGTAAAGAAAAGAATGTCTGCATATAGACGTTTTATTAGTGGTTCCTTTTGTAACATACAATAATTTGAACGTATTTCTTTTCATATGTAAGATGTATTTTTTTTTTCTGGAGGGCTATTAAATAAGAACAACCGTAAACTATGCTCATCATGTGGCTGCCATGTCAGCACCACGTCTCAAGCCTTTTGTCTTGTTATAAGCTCAAGCATATCCCTGTTTTGCTATCCAAAATAAATAAAGAAAATTGAGAAAATTTTCAAAAATCCATAATTTTTCTGAATATTATATATGTATCCCTATATTTTTTTAGTTCTTCTTCTAATTCCAAGGGTAATGATTTTTCCCCCTCTATTGAGTTAATCTTAGCATTAAATTTCTTTGAAACAAAATATTCCTCATTGAGTAAATAAAGGAGAAAATAACATTTCAGACCTAATATTTATACTTGGAACTAGAATAACACAATCCTCTCAACTCAATAATTGCAGATTTGAGTCACAAAAATAGTATTTATAGGGACGAGAATCTAAAAATATACAGTAAATTTCATTTGAGATCACCGTATTTTGTTGAATGTTCAAATTAATTAGTTGCTCAAATTAAATTTTTCTGCATGTTCTTAGTAACGTTTGGTTTACCTACATTAGGTAATTTTTATGAAATTTATGTTGATGATTTAGTGGAATAATAAAAATAAAAAAAATAAGAGAGAGCTACATGCGAGTATATTGGAATGGTGGGATAGTACCATACCACTAGACCATCATAGTGGTGGTGATTTAGTGAAATAATAATATGATATAAAATTATTAGTCAAGTTTTTTAGTAATTTAATTTATATTATGTTAAACATATGTACTATTTGGTTGCAAAATTCTTGAATAATAATTGGTATTATGTATGCTGAGTTTGGTTAATCTTATATAATAACTGAGATCTTAGATATCTTGCTTTAACTTACTATTTCATTTATGTTAATATCACATCAAATAATTAATATTTTTTTTTCAAACGACTCATTTCTGACAAAAATAAAAAAATTCAATATCGTATATGGATAATTGAAAATTTGGTGACTGCTTCGACTATAGTGTAAACTTCAATATCCTCCGGTAAGATTTACCAAAAAATATGGAATGTGCAATGTTGTTAAATATTAAAAAAACTAGGTGTTTTTTGAAAAATTGACAAAAGAAAATATAAATAAACACATGCACATTTTCTCCATTCTCTCTCCCTCCAAAAATAAAATAGCCATGCCTTCCCATTAGCACTGCACTATATAAGGACAAAAGAAATCCATCAACAAAAGAGAGAGAAATCCATCAACAGGATTAGTTACTTCTCTAAAAATAACAAAGAACAAGATGATGAGATGTGGGTCTGTGAGTACAGGAGTTGAGGAAGAATTTGAGAAGCTTGTTATTGGAATGAACCCACCAAGGTGAGATTTTGTTGATTCCTTCTACCATCAATGCACTTTTTTTTTACTTACGGTTTTTTATTCAAAATATTCGAGATTCAATTCATTATAATAGCACATATATAAGAGAAAACTTAATTTGATTGAATTGATTTGAATTTGGAGTAGCATCTGTTCCAAGAATGAAAAGAAGATTTTCAGTAATATTTTTATTTTATTTTATTATCCAAAATTCTGTTCTATAAGATTTTCTTTTGAACATAAAAAAAAATCTTTTATATTTGGTCTATTTATTTACAATGAAGAATGCGAATAGCATTTTCGTTAGGGGATTAATTTTTTTTTGAGGCAATCAGGGATGATTAATTTTATAATCCTCATCTTTGTTAATTGTAATCATCATCATTCCTTATAATACATGTAATAAAGATAAGATTTTTAACATGGACTTGAAAAAGAGACTTGATTTTCTCTGTTTCTGACCTCAATATCATTACTAGTTGTATTAGTAGTACTTTATTCTAACAACACAAATTATTCATTTTTTTCCATCTTATTGGACCAATTAATTGATTGTTTGTAAAATAATTGTGTTGTATTTTAGAGTTACAGTGGATAATTGTTCAGATATGGAGGCCACCTTGGTTAAGGTAAGACACGAACTTACATTTTACACCCTAATTTTTTCCTTAATTTATGATAGTCAAATGACTTTTTTGCCCTCAGTCAATAATATTACCATTCATACAAGTTTCCCAGCTATAGACTCAAATGATATATTTTTACTTGTTCTTGCAATAAATATACTCACCTCACCATTTGTAAATAGGGAGTTAATAAGTTTTAAGTTTTTCATATTCAAGAACAATTTCTCTTTTTTTCATTTAATTTTTTGAGATAGTGGGAAGAAACATATTGAGATTTAATTAATAAAAGGATTCAAGTTACAAAGACATTACACTAATTGTAGGAAATAGGAAACTTATAACTAATCTAGTTATAATTCTTTTATTAAAATATTGAAGATTAATAATTTAATATTGGATAATTGAAGGTGGATAGTGCAAATAAATTTGGAAGCCTTCTAGAAGTGGTGCAAGTCTTGACAGACCTCAAACTGACAATAAAAAGAGCTTATATCTCCTCTGATGGAGAGTGGTTTATGGATGGTGAGAAAATAAATTTTAATTTCAAATTTCAAAAATTAAAATGTTAACTGTTAAATTTTATCTTTTATTGTTTTAAAAGTTTGTAAAGTGTGATAACTGAAAATATGTTGGACTAAAATGAAAAAAAAGGGTTCCATCAAAATATAACAATATATTGTTATTTCTATATAAAAAATATTAGATACCATCATCAATTTTCAATAATATTGGATTTCAATTTATACTATTGTTTATTCTTTATGTATTTTTATTTTTTTTACTTTTATATATTGTTTTCTCATTTTATATATTATTTTTCCCATTTTATATACTGTTTTTACTTTTATATAATGTTATGTATATATTGTTATTAGAAAATAAATTATATATATTGTTATTGGATCCATCGTGAGCAGTCGTGTTACAGTGCCGTTGTTCTCTATCATGTCCCTTCTTTCTTGTACGTTTTGAAATAATATTGAAAGTTATTTCCATCATGAAAATGGGTTCAGAATTAGACCCTGGTTCTCTGTTTCTTTTCTTTCTCTAACTTGAAATTTTCTTATTTCTCTAACTCTCTTAGTCTATTTTTTCTTCCTAATTTATTATTTATTTACTTAGTTTTATTTAATTTTATTATTTATTATTTTGCAGTATTTCATGTTGTGGATCAGGAAGGGGACAAGCTGACAGATAGCGAAGTCATAGAGAGAATTGAACAGGTTAATGTTCTACAACTTGCTCTTGTTCTTTTCAAATGTGCAATAATATATTTTCAAATAAATAAAACACACACAAAAAAATAACTTTGTTAATTTAACATTAGACTTCAACTTATCCCAACTTAACAAACTAATTTCCAACACACAGTCATTAGGCGAAAAATCGGTCGGCCTGAATCCACTATCAATTGGCATCGAAACAACAACAGATCAACAGACTTCCATAGAATTACTCGGTCGGGACCGACCCGGTCTCCTTTCCGAGATTTTCGCCGTTTTATCAGACCTAAAATGCAACATAGTTGGATCCGAAGTGTGGACTCATAATTCTCGCATGGCGGCTCTAGTCTACATTACCGACGAGTCGACTGGGGAACCAATCAGTGACCCAGACCGACTCGATAAAATAAAAGCGCTTTTACGGTACGTTTTGAAAGGAAATCAGGACAAAAAGAGCGCTAAAACGAGTGTTTCTAATAAACAGATGCATGCTGGGAGGAGACTCCATCAAATAATGTATACAGACAGGGATTATAATAAAGAGGAGGAAGAAGAGGGACCGAGTGAGTGTAGGGATAGACCGTTTATTACCGTGGAAAAGTGTGAAGAAAAAGGGTATATTTTGGTGAATTTGAGATGTCGAGATAGACCAAAATTGCTTTTTGACACGGTTTGTACTTTGACTGATATGCAGTATGTAGTTTTTCATGGTACTGTCATAGCTGAAGGCTCTGAAGCATATCAGGTAGTCAGGATATATATATATATATATTCCTTTAAGATTTTTTAGGGGTATAAGAGTAAATTTTTATGTTTTTTTATTATTTTAGGAATATTACATTAGGCATTTGGATAAGAGCCCTATTAGCTCAGAAGGAGAGAGGGAGAGGCTTGTGCTTTGTTTGGAGGCCGCAATTCAACGTAGAAACACTGATGTGAGCTCCTCTTTTCATCTAATTAATTAATTGATTATTTAATTTGATTTTCATAAAAATAAACAACAAACTTTATTAACATAAATATTTGTTATTAATTGTTATTTTTCATTACATTTTAGGGATTGAGGCTTGAGCTATGTTGTGAGGATAGACCCGGTTTATTATCCGACGTGACACGAATATTCCGAGAGAACGGGTTGTCTGTCGCGCATGCTGAGGTCAGCACAGTGGGTTCAGAAGCGATGAACGTATTTTACGTGGTGGATGCGTCAGGAGATCCTGTGCATGGCCGGATAATTGAAGCGGTGAGGAGTGAAATTGGAGAGCAAATTCTCCAGGTGAGATACAAAGAGGGCGACTCGAAAGATAGGACGTCTTTCGGGAACATGATTAGGTCTCGGTCTGAGAAGTTTTTGTATAATTTGGGTCTCATTAAGTCATACTCTTAGTGCTCCTTGTGCAATTGGAATAGTGGAATAGAGAAAAGTCGGCTATTCTATTATGTTCTAACGCATTCAGTAAGAGAAAAAAATTAGATTTAAGCCACTATTCCATTATGGAGTAATGTATTCTACATCTTTAATCAACTTTTTTTCGCTCTTCCTGGATGGAATAAGAAAATTTATTCCACTTTATTCTACTCTTGTAGAATAGGCACTTAGGTTTTGTGATTTTTCTTAGGAAAAAAACTAACCGTGTTTCTCCGAAACCTGTTCAAT
This sequence comes from Juncus inflexus, assembly GCA_024447665.1. NCBI lineage: Eukaryota > Viridiplantae > Streptophyta > Magnoliopsida > Poales > Juncaceae > Juncus > Juncus inflexus. The sequence goes on along the minus strand of JAJHPC010000004.1, from coordinate 3,888,866 downwards.
TACAATGAATGAAATCATCTTTTTTTAATTTGTTAATGTTATTTTACTTTTTTTTTTTTGCCAATTAAGCCCGTGGGCAAATGGTATTTTACTTTCTAATTGCAAATTTTGGAGTGAGAGATATGGGTCAATGATCATGCTCATGTAGGGTTTATTTAGAAACCTCATTATTTGTACTATATTTTTTATTTATATTTTTGATAATTGTTTTTCATATGATGGCATTTGTGCTTTCTTTGATTATTCCGTAGAGCTACGAATGTATAGAATTATTCAACAATCAATGATAGTACACTTTCGCATTCAATAATCAACAACACTAGTAAATTCCAGCGGCTGTTTGACTTGAGGGATTTTATATGTAAAATGAAATTCATTTTTGCGGTTAAATATCATTTTCTCAAACTACACATGAGATTGTGTTGTCTCTTCATTTCATTCTCCCCCAAAGTTTCCTCGTCATCTCACTATAAAAATCCGAACACACTGGAATCCCTTTCATCATCTCACATTATAACATGTGAGATGTCATCAAAATCTTCCATATCAAACAAAGCATAACCTATTCACACATAATTCATATGTATCTTCCCACCTACTCAACATTAAACACAATTAATCCAAAAGCTAACCTCATCAAACTCTCCACACCGCCCAACCAATTTTAATGCTTTGGAGCTCTCCTATCAATTCCTATTTTATATCTACAAATTACAATCACTCTTTCCTCGTATTATTTTAAAGACTTCAGTGTTGGCTATATAGTTTTTTATTATTGGCCAATATATATATTTTGTAATAAGCGAATTAAACACGAAAAGGTCTAAGCTGTAAATATAATTTTGTTATTAATCTGGGTGGTGGTATATAATTTTTCTATTAGTCGTCAAAATATATGTTTATTATCAAACCAGTACTATTTTATTTCTGTCAGTAATATATTATGTTTCAAATTTTAAAAAAAATGTACTATTTCGATGGATTAAAGGAAATTGATATTACACGACCAAATGAAGATTTTCGTCTATGAACCAGAAGACTATATAAATCATACAATTTACTTTTTACATCAAAAAATAGTATACATATATACTATTGGTATATAATAGGCGGGTGTGCTGACAGAAATTGAGACCCAAAATTCAGTATATATCGTTCCGTTATATACTTTTTTTTAACTATATGCTCTTTTATAAATTCAGAAATATATGATTTATATATTCTTTGGTTTTTTGGCATGAACTCTATTTGCGTGCATTTCGATTTTTTTGTGCACTTTTTCGTGCTAGTATTTGAAAATTGAAGCATCACAGGGGATGCACATTTTTGTGCTCTGCATTTTGAGATGTTTAGCATCAGCACAACATCCCTCATTAATGCACACTCACAACCTTTATCTCCCCCTTTCTTCTAATACATTGTTTGGCCATCTAATCTAATCTAGCATTTAATGTATGCACCAACTTCCACTGGCTTTGTCTCGTTGGTTTGTCATATAACATGTCTTTCCACATAACTTTGAATGGAAGTGAGCATGCAAAGTTAGGTTTGTCATCATATATTATACATTATATTAACATGAAGTAACTTTTACTAGCATATAAAATTTTAGCATCTAAAATTTTAATTTTTCCTTGATAAATGATGTTTTTTCTGTACTTAACAATTTTTTTCTTGTCAACATCACTAAAATTCTGTATATTCTACTCTTTATTAGAAAAAAAACTTTAACAAATCTCACATATAAGATAAACAAAAAAGTGTATGAAACTAAAATAATTGTGTTGTCAAGGTAGTAGTCAATATCACTTCTTTAAGTTTATTGACATATATATTTTATATGTTATTTGTTAATGAGAGAAATACAGTGAGAAAAAACAACAGTATTTGATTACAAGAATCTCTCAAATGGATGATAGTCTATAAAACACTCCAAAAACCAAGTCCATCTAAAAGCTTCTTCCAAGCTTCCATTTAATTATAACCCTCAAGCACCCTGAGCTCAGCTCCTAACAGAAAGAAAGTGAACCAAAAAAGATGAAACTCATGTCTACTCTGTCTTTCCTTCCTCTCCTCCTCTTGATCCTTCCATCCCTGATCTCTTGTGACAACTCGTCTCTCCAAAACAAGTGTGCCAATGAAATTGCCAAGTTGACCAACTGTCTTGATTATTCGACCGGAAAGACCAATGTGCCATCTTCTCAATGTTGCAGCTCAACAACGGAGATTCGGAAAGACGACCCAGTGTGTTTATGTTACATCATACAACAGACTCATGCAGGAAGTGAGAATGTGAAGAGTTTGGGGATCAGGTTCGACCGGCTAATTTCGTTGCCAACCGATTGTAAGATGGCGAATACGAGTGTTAGCAACTGTCCTAGTAAGTGTATTGGTGAAACAAGTCGTTTTTTGAAACAATGTTATAATATACAAGATTTGCGAATATATGGCTTTTATATTTGATTTTACATGAGTAGTGTTTTTGATGGTCAAAACTCTAAAAATAATTTTTGGGTTTTCTGTTTTCAACACCGAAAACAGATTTTTTTATACAATAAAAACCATTTTTTATTTTTATTTTTTTCTTCGCGATATGCGAAGAGTATTTTCAAATGACTGCGTTCGAAACAAAAAGCAAAAAAAACAAGGTGAAAAAAAAAATCACTTCAAATACTTTTAATTAGATCTAATATTATTATTTATTTTTTTCTGTGCAGAGCTATTGAATCTATCTCCAAACTCGCCGGACTACAGTATCTTCACAACCAACACTACTAAAGGTTATAATTTTACTTTACAAAAAAAAGTCAGCATGATTTTGAGAGATACATCTGTTTCCTGAAGAGCAAATTTAATATTTTATATCAATCTCAATTTTACTCTTATTTATTATGACCATAATTTTTTTTATTTTCGAAATATTAAAACTCTATCATTCTATATTGGAAATAAATGTCTTAAATATGTTTATTATCGTTAATTTTAATTTTACCATAAGAATTTTTTATTTTATTTTTAATTTTGTACTGATTGTTCTGATTTCTGTATGATGATCATGCATCTTTTAAGGTGCAATTTAATTGTACCCCTCCAAAATAATACCTACCAAATAGAAAATGAACACCTAAAAAAAAGAAGGGGTTCCTTTAATTTTATTCTCTCAAGCATTTGTACTCAATTTTCAATGATACAGAATTGATTTAAAAAAAAAAAGCTACATCAATACCATAATGACAATAAAAATAAAAATAACAAAAAAAGTAATATTTTCTGAATTTTCTCTCGACAAAACAGACTTGCACACCTAAAAAAGGGGCCCCTTTTATTTAAATGTCCCTTAAGTATTCATACTCAATTTTGAATGATACAGCATTAATTATAAAAAAGGCTACATCAATACCGTAATGAAAATAAAACAGACTTACCAGTTACCCCACATAAAATCAACAATTCCAGAAATTCAGCAACTCAGAATCAACTTACAAAATTAAAATGAGTGTTTCTCTAATTTTTCACTCGTTTTCTTTATTTATATTTTCAGTTTATTTTGCGAGCAATTTTTGAATAAAATTATGATTGTTTATTTATTTTCCTTTTCATTTTTATTATTTTTCAGCTAGTTCAACGGCTGCGGTTCCTACAAATGACAGCTTGAATTTAGTTATGCCATCCATCTCTATCTTCTTCACTGTTTTGATGTCTCTCATCTCTTTCACCTTCTTTTGAGAAGCATTTAATTTCAATCACTTGATAGTTACTTTGTTGTTTCTGCATGTTATTTATTTTCCTGTTCAGTTTTATTAGAAACTGTTAGTCATATGTAATAATTAAGAAGTGTATATCTGTTTATTAGAAACTGTTTGGTAGACCCTTGTTTATGAGTGATTTTTTTATATTTTTTGCATGCAAATTTTCGGAATAATTCATAAAAACTGAGATTTTCAAATTAATCATTTTCTCAACTTTATTCTTAAGTTAATTTAAAAGAGATTTTGAAAGTGGCACCTTTTTTCCAAAAATATTGTTTGTAGCATTATATTTCTTTAATAAAAGCTTTCAACTTAACAGACCATAAAATTCTAAATATATATAAAATAATTAGAATATACATTAATTAGAATAAAATAATATAATATGTATCATAGACACATCATATCATAATCTTTTTAACAGTCATATAACTATAAAAAGCATTAAAAATAATTTCGAAATTAAAAAATGATAATTTTAAATTTTCAAATTTGAAAACATCACTTACACAAATAAAAAACGCAAAAATGTTATTTATACAGTTTTTTTTTATTATAAAGTCATTACAAAAAGCACAGCAAGTAAATAAGGGACAACAATAAAGGTAGGCCCCAAACAGAGAGCATGAAGAGAGCTGCCAAGCATGGAGCGGCCGGCGATTTTGAGGAATTTCTTCTTTTGAGCACCAATTAGGTTCTGAAATCGCTTCAATTAAGCTTGACTTGAATAAGTTGTATTCCAATTACTTTGTTTGGTGAATTAATTAAACACAAAACACACCAAATTCACAGGTGTAATTACTACAACCTGAATTTTTTGTTACAGCCAATTAAGTAGGTACAAAAAAAACTACGCAAAATCCTGAATTTATGCTCCATTTTGAAAGAGAAAAATAACCTACTTGCTTATAAATTCTAATGTCAAAATATAGTATATTACTTTATATAATATTATATCTCAAAATACTTGTTTATAATGTCAATTACGAATTAAGAAGCTAACTGTGGTTACTTAATTCGGTATTAAATCAAACTCACTCAATTTATTTGGATTTTTGCACGGGTTTTAACGGAAAATGCAGAAATCGAGATGTGAAGATACTGAAAACTACATTCGGAATCAAGATGTTACATATATAGTATATAAAGGTACAAATCTTAAAATTTCTGTTATATTATTCAGCTCAATATATTATAACCAATTTTAGTCATCCTAATTTTGTTCTCACACAATTATTTTATCAATTTTATAATGTTACTAATTTCACCCTTTTTGACTCATTGACATAATTCAATTTAACGGCATTTTAAGCTTCTAATAAGTAGCATAAAATAGTGTTGTGTGTCTTTACAAACATTGTTAGTTCGCTTTGTTTGCACTGATACAACGAATTTTCAGGACATAGCTACAACAATTTAGTATTTCAATTTCCATATTTTTAAATGTTTTTTTTTATATGTAGTTACATGAATGCAAAGATATGAATATGACAAGCTTTCTAATCCAAAAAAGTACATTTTCATTAATTGAGGAATAAATATTGATATTAAAACATGATTTTGGTATGGTATCACTATCAGTCTGGTCGTATTGCTAAATATTGGTTATGCAAACTATTTATTGTCTAATTTTGAGAGAATTAAATAATCTACATCGTATAATTTTATGGGCAAACATTAAATGTTTGGTTAAATTTCAAAATTTTAAGTTTGCTATGAAATAATAAGATAGATAGAACTCCCAACATGAGAAAGCTCTTCTAATTTGCCACATTTTAAGTTTTAACCTTTCATTGTCGATTCAACATTTCATTGTTCTTTCTCCTTCAACATTTCATCATAATCAAAATTCTTCAGAACCTTCTTAACCGAAAACCTGCTTCTTCCTTTACATCAGTCGAGTAACCGTCTCAACCTTCATCATATCCAAAATAACTCCACCAGGAGAAGCCTCACACGTCTGTTGAGCGGGACACATGAAAAGCTTCCGGAAGCGTCGGCTTCCTCAAAACTCAGGCTAGCCTGATGTGTTCGTATTGAAAGCTGCAATTCCCGTAACAAGTTTAGAACATGAGTGATTCAGGAAGCTGCGAAACCGATGGTGCAGCCGTTTGTGTGGCGGGTATCTACTTCTGCGATGACTGGCCATCACAGGAGCAGATACTCGCCATGTAAATAGTCACACATTCGGTGCCGCAGCCTCTATAATTACAAACGTTCTGGACATCGTGAGGGAACTGCGACTCTCAGTACGAGCACTTCAGGTTCTACTTAAACCGCAACCTGCTGTGCCCCGACTGCAAACAATCGTTGAAACCCCTGAACATGAGGCGAGCTTGAGTTTCACGGAAGCTAAAGCTTTCGGAATTGTTTTGGATCGGACAAAGGTTGAGACTGAAACTCAACCGAAGAGAAGGAAGTGGCGGGATTCGGTGAAGAAGATACCGAAGAATTTTGACATTTTTGGAATGTTGATAGAAAAAGGCATAATTTATATTGTGAGCAAGCAAGAAATGCTGAGTCAACAACTATGGAAGGCTAAAACGATAGCGAATTAAAAGATGTTTCTCATGTTAGTTCTTGTTTCTTGATATTTTGATGGGGAAGTTTGCAAAAAAAAAAATATATATATATATATATATATATATATATATCCAAAATTTGAAAAAAAAACAGGTATTATTGAAATTTGGAAAAAACAGAACCTACATTGTTGCAGAAATCGCAAAAAACCCTAATGTTACGGATTTATTTGGAATTTAGGCAATAATGAGTTTTTTTTGCAATTTCCAGTAACAGCATAATGTAGTTTTTTTTGTAGATTTACCTATTTTGTATTTTATTCATTGATTATGATCTCTCAGAATTATGAATAATAATCAGTACAAACCTAACTGGTATCTATTTGGCTAATATCACTACACAATACTACTTAACAATAGTTTAAATTTAAACAGACCATTCAAAATTTTGAAATAAGAACTTTTATTTTCAAATAAGAACTTTTATAAATTGTTCATACTAGCATATGTATGTTGAATTAGGGTTTAGGGGCCCATCACGAATGTACCAGTATTCGAATGTTAAATTAGGGTTTAGGGACCCATCTCATATGTTAAGTTTAAGATTTATAATATTGGATGCTTCTATTATTTTTGTATAATTAGATTGAGTGTATTTGACTTTTGTCTCTCTTACTTAAATAGTTGCATGTGATTCTGTAACATAAGAAGTGTCATGAGAAATGTTAAAGAGAATTGTTATAAAATATCCATTTGCTCTAAAAAGTAATTAACAATTAGATGATTGATAAGGAAATATAATAGAAAAGCCTTTATACATTTTTGTTTAACAGGTTATTTAATTTTGGTTTTAATTGACATTCACATAACTAAATGTTGTCTTTTTTGCGAAGGAAAGGAAAATATAGTTACTGTCAGACACACAAAAATGGTGATTCAAAGTGGTTTAGGGTTTGGGATTTGTAAACTGTTCAAACTAAATAATAAGATGTGGAAGATCCGCAAACTATCTATTTACTAAACAAGGAAATTTTGATATTTGTAAATCAATCTATAATTTATATTTGAACAGAAAATAATTTTTTTTACGAAATAAAGTCTATTTATAGATCTTGGAATTTTTTCTTCTAGCAATCACCTTTTTATAAAAGACAAAGCAAAATAAAATTACGATCGATTGGACTTCTGATCTAATTAAAGACCATGAATTTCTAAAACTGGTTGTCTGAAACTATTTTTCTTATTGGTAAACTGTTTAAGAAATGTGTATGCTTTGTACCATGTTATTTTTACAAACTTGATTGTGATTTGAGAAACATTTTGACTCTTTTTCGCATATGATATTTGTGTTTCTCTGTAATGATGTTTAAAATTCATTTAACTCTTTTAATATTTTTTACCTTTTTATAACTTATAATATTTTTTATATACTACATGTTTTTTATATAATATTTCTTTTTATAACTTATACTATATAATGTTTTTAGGGGGGGGGTGGGGGGGTTGTACTACGATTTTACCTTTTTATAACTTATAATATTTTTTATATACTACATGTTTTTTATATAATATTTCTTTTTATAACTTATACTATTATAATGTTTTTATATATATTATTTTTTGTAATTGCATTGCTTTTTAATCACAATCCAAACTGGGGCGCAAATCCAGATATTTTTTGTAATATCTGTCCCATTTAAAAAACAAGCCCCCTTTCTCTCAACATTTATTGGTAAAAAAGAAATTTATCAGAAAGCTTACTGAATGTAGTCATAGTTTGAATTTAAATCAAATCAATATTGGTTTTACAAATTATTTATCCAATCAAAGCTCATTAAACCAAAGACCACGCTAATCAAGCCTGAAAATTGAACACACTTTTTAATCCAATGGGCATTTTAAAATCACCATTCAATAGATTTTGTGCAAGTAATTAAAAGTAGCATAAAAAAATCATTATTAGATATTTAAATAATATTTCACATGATATATGTATTTACCAACACATCACACAACAAACAGAAAACAACACATCACACAACACAACAAGAAAACAAAGAGCACACATCACAACACAAAACACAACACATCAACAAATACAGCATCACAAACACACAATACAAACACAGCATCACAAACACACAAGCACAACACATCACATGAGTCCATGACCATACAAATCACAAACACAACAAGATATAAACATAATACATGCACCAACACAATACATGCACTCATACCAGCACAACACAACATCACACACATCACAAAATACAAGCACAGCACAATACAGGCACAAACACATCACACAATACATGTACAACACACATCACACAAGCACAACACAACACACAATACAGGTAGCACACAACAAACAGAAAACAAACACATCACACAAAAGAAAACAAAGAGCACACACATCACAACACAACATAGCACCATCAAAACACAACACATCATCAACAACATCACACAATACAAACAAACACACAAGCACAACACATCAAGATATAAACATCACAAATCACAAACACAACAAGATATAAAACATCACAACACAATACATGCACAACACACATCACACAAGCAGAACACAAACATCACACAAACACATCACAAAATACAAGCACAACACAATACAGGCCCAAACACATCACACAATACATGTACAACACACATCACACAAGCACAACACAACATCACACAATACAGGTACAACACACATCACACAAGCACAACACAACATCACAGAATACAAGGACAGCACAGAATACAAAAAGCACAACACAACACAACACAACACAACATCACAGAATACAAAGCACATCACAGAATACAGAAAGCACAACACAACACAACATCACACAAGCACAAGGACAACACATCACACAAGCACAACATCACACAAGCACAAGGACAAACATCACAGAATACAAGTACATCACAGAATACAAAAACAACACACCCCACACACCCCCACACACTTGCATATAGCTCAAATAGTTGGAAAATTGCAAAAACAAACCCTGCATTTTAAAAAAATTACAAAAAACCCTGCATTCAGAGACTGTCAATTTATTTAGTACATATTAAAATAGTATTTCATATTAAAAATATTTTTCTCTCTCATGTTACTAACTCACCCATTCATCCCCTCCCTACTGTGAAGAAAGAGTGTGGAGAGTAAGAGAGGTAATATGAGAGAGAAAAACAAGATTTTATATAAAATCATATTAATTAAAGTGGATCAAACTCTACTTCTTAACAATGTAAGGTTTAAAGTAATAGCAGGCTTTTTCTCCATTTATGCAAGGTTTTTCCCCCTCTCATGAATGCAGGGGAATTTTTTGCATTTATGCAAGGCTTTTTCGCAAATTTCTCTTAAAATGTAAACTTTCCTTTTTAAATTAAATATACTTACTTGAAAAATAATGGAGCTAATAAATCACCCAAAAATATCGGATAATTATGCGATGAATCTCCTATATTAAGAAAATATATTAATAAAAAATAATTAAAATTTATGGTTTAAAAATTAGGAACTTACTTGGTGTGGAAAGAGAGCTGAAAGAAAAGTAGTTCTTTTAGACAGGTTTATATCGCTGCATTTTATTTGTTGTTCTTATTTATCAACCTGAAAAAATTACAAATAAGAAAAATTAGTATAACTAAATTTATAAGTATTGTTTTTAATATGAACAGAAATTACTTTTAGCAACAAAAAAAGAATATAAAAATAAACCTCATATTGTTTTTTATTAGGATCTTCTTACTGATCTGCAAGTCTAATAGGGTGATAACATTCAAATAAGCAACTCAGACCATTAAAATGTAACTTCCCTAATTAAAAACATATGCTGAATTCAAAAATTTGATTGATATCCTCCAATTGAGGAAAAGAACAAATAGATCTGATCAGATTCTGCGAAATCGGAGGCCAGAAATGTAAAATCTCAAACTAAAACATTCTAAGAGATGGATTGTGGTAATTACGAACCTGATGGATCTCAGAATTGACACGATCTTGAATGGATCTTGAATTTATGCAGATTTCCCCTCTTCACTCGCCTTTTCAAGACTAGTCGACAGATCACTAGTGGAATCTCTTCTTCAACCAACTCCGCCCTTTGCTGATCTACGTATAGCTCATGACGATTTGGACATTATGTCACTTTTCTTGATTGTTGTGGAAAAATCTGAGCTCTCTCTCATGATTCGCCTCTCAGTTCTCTCTCTCTACACTTCCTTAATCGATTGAAAAACTAGGGTTTGTGTTGTGTCTGTCGACTCCAAATGAGAGGTCTGGTGGTCTATTTATAAGCCAAGCCAGGTTGGAGGAGCCTCTCTGCAACGGTCGAATTTTTGAATGCAACGGTCGAATTTGTGAAGGCAGCGGTCGAATTTGTGAATGCAACGGCAACGGTCGAATTTGTGAAGGCAACGGCAACGGTCGAATTTGGGAATGCAACGGCAACGGTCGAATTTGTGAAGGCAACGGTCGATCGACGGGAAGCCTCGAGGAGTCTGGAATCGTCTAGAAGGCTGATTCCTAGTTTTTGTTTGGAGAGAAAAAGAGAGACGAAGAGAAATCGATGGTTTAATTGGGTTAGTTAATTGGGCTGTGGGCTTAAGGAAATATAGTTGGATTAATTTCTTCCATGGCCTAGGCATAGTATTTAACATATGGTTTGGTTCCATGGAAAGCAACAAATAAATAGTATAAACAAGTCTTATTTACTTTTGTTAATTTTTCTTGACTTATTATTGTTTATTGTTCAATGGGCTTTCTAAAGATACTCAAAAAACAACAAATTATGTAAAACGTATAATAAATAAATAGTATAAACAAGTCCTATTTAAAGAAGCCTCCTAAAACAGGCCCAAAATAACCCAAATTGTAAAAACCTTCGTAGAAGTTGTTCCTCGCCTGTTTCGACAAAAATGGAGACGGTATGGCCGTCGTCAAATTGTGCGGCGGAGCAGACCTGAGAAGCGGCGGCCGGACGGCGACTGCTTGCGTCGGAGAATCGTGCGACTGGAAAAGTGGCGGATGCTCAGAGAGCTGTAGCATGTCTGCCTGTTAGGTTTAGACGAATTTCTTCTTTTGATGATTGAGCACCAATTGAGTTATGAAATAGCATCAACTCTGATCTATTGGGTCAATTAATTCTCAAAATAAATTTATATATTCTTAAGCAAATTTCTGATTTATTTAAAAATACTCAGTTAAACTCATTCAATTTATTTTGATTTCTGTGCAGGTTTTGATGGAAATTATCGCAATCAAGATGTGAAGATACTAGTTACATTTGGAGTCAAGAATCAAACTGTAAAATTTATACAGGTACATATCCTAAAAGTTTATGTTGTATTATTCAGCTCGCTATAATAATATAACCAATTTATTGATCTTAATTTCGTTCTTACGCCATTACGTAATTCATTTCATAATGTGCTAATTTCTCCCTTTTTAGTTTTATTTTGTGCAGGAATGGAATATCGAGATTTAATTGGCAACTATAGGCAGCTGCCTAGGTTGATGGACATAATTCAAGGTAATAGCTTATTTTAAGCTTATAATAAGTAGCATAAATTAGTGTATGCGTCTTTTACAAACATAGTTAGGTTTCTTTGTGAATATAGTGTCTTGCCCAGATCTAGTTACAATGACCAGTTTAAGTGTAATTAGGTATGATTAAGTGTGTTTAATTAATATTATAAAAGTATAAAAAATCAATGCGTTTGTCATTATGCTCTCATTTTAAATATACAAATAAAATTATCCTCAAATTATTTTCAATGTATAATAGCCTTTTCTCAGTCAAATATATTGTTTTGACTAGCGTTGTGTCGTTTTTAAATTTTGGCCCCAACCTATCCCAAAAGATCAGATTGGAACAATCGAAATAAAGTAGGTAGTGAATTAAACCCTAAAACAACATGCTTAGATCCATTAGTGGATTCTTTTGATAAGAATTTAATATACAAAGGTAGTGGCTGAGCCCTCTTAAACCACCCATAAACCCACCTCATCATTATCCTCTTGAGTCGGATTTCCGCCTCAATTTTCGGCGGAGCCAAAATAACTTTGCTAGGAGGTACCGCACAAATGTTGAGTTGGGCCTACGGAAGGCTTCTAGAAGCTTCGGTTTCCTCCGAATTCATGCTCGATTTTTCTCGTGATATCTTGGTTGCAAGAAAGTCTTCGCAATAGTGGAGGCAACAAAGGTCGCAGTTCTGGTAGAGCTTCACGCATTTGTATTGAAATCTGCACTTGTAGCAACAAGTCTAGAAAGTCTATCGCTCAGGACGTTGTGGCACTGATCAGTGCAACAGCCTTGGATTTTAATACAAACACGCGAAGCTCTACGCGAACTGAAACCTCTGCTGCCCAAATTACAAAGAAGCCTTTCTTGCAACCGAGATTATTTTCACGGAATACAAAGCTTCCGTAATCCTTCCGTGGCCCCGCTCAACAGACATGCGGCTCCTACTAGCTGAGTTATTTCTGTGAAGTAGGTTCTGAAATTCTTCTATTACGATAGGATGCTGAGAGATAAAGGATGGGCTGATTTGGTGAGTATGCAAGACATGCTGAGCCAGGAACGAAAGGCTAAAATGGTAGCGAATTGGAATACTCTTTTTCAGGTTAGTTCTTGATATTTTATAGGGAAGTTCAAAAAAAGCCTTTGCTTATATCAAAGTTGTAAAAAGTCCCTGCATTGTTGGAAATTGTAAAAAACTAATGCGAGGGAGTTTTTTGCAATTTGGGACATAATATTTTGTAATTTCTATCACGATTGGCTAGTTTGAGATGTACACAAATTTAGAAAAAATTGAGGGTAAGTAAAAAAATGCCTCGTTATCTTATTGATGGTGTTAGGAATGAACAAGAGGAGAAAAAGATTGATCTGTCAAATTTAAGCACATTGGCTGAGTGGGCCACAGAAGTGAGTAATTATGATATGGGCTGGATTAAAAAGAGTGAGAATATTTATTAATAAAAATATGAAGATCTTCGGCAACTACTGAATTGGAGATGGTGTCTCAGTAATTCCCATCTATTGATTCGTTCTTTTGAGTCATCTTTTATTTATATCTGAGAATTGTAAAAAAGTAGAATTCTTAGAAATAAAGCAAAAAACGACTCAAATTAACGGAACAAGGAAAGAGAAAGACATAGACATTTTCTATAATTCCCTAATTGCTTAGGGTCTCCATTTTTTAATTAATTCAGATTCTCTCTTTTTAATTCATCTTTTATCATGATAACTCACTCCTATGGCCTACCACTCAACCTAATGTGCTTAAACATGACAAAACTAGCCTTTTTTTCTCTCCTCTTATTCATTCCAACACCAACAACAAAATCACGAGACGATTTTTCACTTAAACCTTCAATTTTACTGTAAATTTGCGCATATCTCAAAATACCCAAAATCGGTTCATGACATAAGTTACAAAAATTCTTTGAACTTTTGTTTTGTTTCAACTGTGCTAATTTAGGGTTTTCTTAGTTGAAATTGCCATATACCAAAAGATGTCCGTGTTTAGTACTTGGCATGCCTGTTGTCTTTGCGTCTTATGTTCACCCAAATTGATTCAAAAAAGATAAGGAAATGTGCTAAAATACCAAATAACCAAATAAGTAACCAAAAAAACTGTAAAAATGGTGGTAAACTTCGCAACAGATCCATTAGTTTTCATAACATAAAATCTAAAAAGATAGTAAGTAATAAATGATCTACAAAACACATAGCCAGATAAACCTCATGACATAGTATTTAAAAAATAAAATTTGAGATCAACAAAAAGGCAACAAAAAGCAACGCAAAAAAGAGTCACGTTCTGAACCTAACTCAGTCTTGAGATGGAGACAAAAAGATCATAATCGACTCGATTGACTCGGAATATAACCTACGATATGAATTGGGGGCAAAATTAGGATTTCGATGGAAGAATCATCTTTTGATCGATTTGATTAGAGTTTAGAAGGTGGATTTGGAAATTTTTATTTTGGTGTTTAATTCGACATAGGCTCGTAATTGAACGTTAATGAAGGTGAGAAAATGGAAGATATAAAAGAGAAAGGACTCTCATTGCGCGGCTGCTTGCATGGCGGGTTGCGATGACTCGCCGCTAGATTGGTTTGCCACCAGCTTAGCATGTGTAATGGCATTGAGGACTTGTTCGATTGTCTTCAGATCCATATGCAAACAACAAAATCGAAATTGTGAATTCTGAGATTGACTTTTTAAGGGATGAATAATCATAAATGTGTTCAACGAATTGACAAATTACATTCGTTGATTCTAGTTTTGGTTTTAATTGCGTGCTAATTTATGTTTTCGTAAGTTGAAAGTCTGATTTCATTTATTGAGTAAAAATATCTCTTAGTTTTATTGTAACCCAACCTAGGCGAAATACACGATACAAACCCACAAATAACCTGGTTGATAGCATCAATTAAGTTATTAACCAAAATTAAACCTAAATTTAACTTCAATTATCACCAATTTTATCCTCATTTGTGCGATTATTAACCTTCTTCGCAATTTTTGGATATCAATTTTTAGAAAAACTACAATATATCATAAACAAACCCCTTAAAAAATTCTTACAAACAAAAAAAAGTAATAAATAAATAGCAAAATCAGTAAGCACCTATCTTTCACAACTCACAAGCATCTCAAGAAACTAAAAATCGTAATTTGAATCACAAAAGAAATTGAAAGATGTCCCTATTTTGAGATTGTGTTTTCTGATTAGAAGAAACTCCTCAGTTTTTCCCAAATGCAAGAAATCAGTAGAAAATGAAGTTTAGAAAAATGAATCAATTTGGCCTAGCCTTTTCAATTAAATACCGGTCCAACATTGAACCCCAAACTTGATCCAAAATCTCAGTCGTTCAATCAACCGAACGGTATCGATGGACCACAACCGCCTACTAATAAACAAACCCTAATATCTGACATAATTTGTGTTTTTCTAATCCTAAACCAAGTCTATTTTAAAATCTAATTAGCGTATCCTTTTTAACATGCCAAATGTTTGATTTAGGTTCAATCGCTACATTTACACAGGCCCAATTCTGACATGTGGGCCCCATTTTTTATTTTTATTTGTGGTACTCTAATTATAATTGTAATCATAAAGAATTTTATGAACCTTAAATTGGAACAATTTGACAACAATGAGAAGTACTAAACTATCCGTCTAATGTTCATGATGAATTTGAGCTTTCTGAATCTAATAAAAAATCTTATTTTTCTTTTTATTTGTGGCAAATACTTTAATTTTAAGAGACTCAGCTATGATGGATTCATATCTTCTAACTAAATAGTAATTTAAGAAATATTCTAGTTCATAAAATTGAATTATGGTTTTGTATCGTTTTATTAAACACTATTGTAAGGGATACTCTAGCTCATAATTTTTTTAACATCTTACAATATATATTAAGTTTTGTTACCCAAAATTTCAAAACTTCAATAAATTTTACTGTATCTTATAATTATTAGATTATTGGATATGCCAAACTTTATCGAGTCTTGAAATTTTATGCAAGAAAAATTGATATACATTCTAAGATATTATATAAGGATAGGATGAGATAGAGCATTAAAGTAACATTTAATAAAAGGATATGAAATCATAAATTCACTTTTATAAGTTTGAATATTTCGTAAACTAGTATTCAATTAGAAGATATGTAAACCAATCTTCCGGACCCCCATTGGCATGTCCCTTAAAATAGAATTACCTCCCACAAGTAAATATAAAAATAAAATTTTTATTTCGTTCAGAAAGTTGAAATTCATGATGAACGTTAGATTCAGTTCAGATATTTTCTCATTCAGTAAATTAATTGTAAGGTTTGTAGAATTTTCCAATTTATGGTCCGTAAATTATAAGCACTGCCAAAATAAAGTGAGTCCCACAAATAAAGACAAAATTGGGCCCCTCATGCCAGAGTCAGGCTTGAGTCAATGTAACGGCCGTAGATGAGTTACAAATAGGGCTGGCATGGTTAAAAAGATAATGCTAATTATATTCTAAAATAGACTCGGTTCAAGAAGATCAAATAAATAAAAATTGCTTCAGAGATTATAGTTTGTAATTTGTACTGGTTTTAATGGTGTGTATTAATTTTTTATTGCTAAATTTTCAAGGCTCAAATAAAGTTCAGCGTATCTAGTAAGTTCAATGTATATTATTAGATACGCTGAACTTATTCGAGTGAAATTTTATGCAACAGATTTTAAAATTGATGAGCTATATTATACGTTTATACGGATGTGATCCATCTGGTCTATTCGATTAAAATTGATTGGATGGCTGCGATTTTACATTAAGGGGTTAATTGCTGAACCGGTATTTAATTGAAAAGTTATGTTAGATTAACTCATTTTTCTAAACTCCATTCTACTAATTTCTTGCATTTGGGGAAAACTTTGAGTTTCTTCTAATCGGAAAACACAATTTCAAAATAGGTACTTATTTCAACTTCTTTTGAAATTCAAATTATGGTTTTTAATTTCTTAAGGTACTTGTGAAAGATTTTGCTATTTATTTATTGATTTTTTTTGTTTTTAAGAATTTTTTTGGGGGTTTATTTTTTATATATTGTAGTTTTTTTTCTCTAATTGTTGTTAGTTTTAAGTTGAGTTTAAAATTGATATCTAAATTTCTGAAAATTTGAGTTTAAAATTGTGAAGAAGTTTAGTAATCGAACAAGTGAGGGTAAAATTAGTGACATTTGAAGTTGAATTTAGTTTTAATTTGGGTTAATAACTTAATTGATGCTATCAATTAAGTTTTTTGTGGGTTAATATAATGTATTTCACTTGGGTTGGGTTACTATAAAACTAAGAAATCTTTCGACTCAATGAATAAAATCATACTTTCAACTTACGAAAACCCAAAACTTGCACGCAATTAAAACCAAAACCAGATTCAACGAACGTAATCCTTCGATTCGTCGAACGCAATTATGATTATTCATCCCTTTAAAACTCAATTTCAAAATTCACAATCTCGATTCCGTTCTTTGCAGATGGATTTGAAGACAATCGAAGAAGCCCTCAACGCCGTCGCACAGGCCGAGCTGACGGCAAACAGATCTGGCAGCCAGTCATCACAACCCGCCACGCAAGCAGCCGCGCAATCAGCACCGCAGCCTCCAGAACCACGCACCTTTTGGACATCTTGCAAAAACTGCGGATTTTTCTATGAATATTTCAGGTTCTACTTGAACCGGAGTCTGTTGTGCGCTAATTGCAAGCAACCGTTTCAAGCGGTTGAAACTCCGGAGCCTGAGGCGAGTTTGGATTTCACGGAAGCCAAAGCTTCCGGAAGATTTCCGTGGGGTCCGCTCGACAGAAGTGCGGCTTCTCCCAGCGGAGTTAATTCAGATCTGCAGAAGGATGAGGGGGAAACTGAACTGAAGAGGAAAAGGACGAGGCCGGTTTCTCTTAAGAAGATACTAAAGAAGATACTAAAGAAAGTGCTAAGGGAAAGGGGCGAATTTTATATTGCGAATAAGCTAGAGTCGCTGAATCAACAATGAGAGGCTGAAAAGGTTGCCAATCAGGTTAGTTTTTTGTACTTGGTAGTTTATGTTTATCCGATTTGTTATTGGGCTAAGAGAGTTTATATGCAAATTAGGTGTGATTGACTGAGCAAGTTGAAATTTTTAAATTTTTAAATTGAGAAGTTTTATGTGCAAATTAGGTACAGCTAGGATCTGAAATGTAAAATTAACTTATAACCCATCATGATTCATGATCCTGAAACGCTGAATTAAACTATCACATATGTTAAGTTTTAAGATTTATAAAATGTTGAATTAGGGATCAGGGACGCATCACGTATGTACCAGATGCGTATGTTAAATTAGGGTTTAGGGACTCATCATGTATGCACCAGTATAAGCATGTTAAATTAGGGTTTTTAGGGATCTGTCACATATTTACCAGTATATGCATGTTAAATTAGGGTTAGGGATCAATCATGTGTGTTAAGTTTGAGATTTTAAAATGTGATGCTTTGTGTCAGATAGGTAGTGTCATGTGAAAGAATTGTTGAATAATATTTATATCTCCATTTACTCTAAAATGCGATTAACTGTGAGATGATTAAAAACAAAATAGAATAGGAAAGTCTTTGTACTTTCTATAAAACAAGTCGCTGAAAATAGATCCTGAAAGGGAAGGAACTAATTTATCTTTTTGGCAAAGGAAAATATAGTTAAATGTCATATGCAAATAATGGGTGATTCAGACAGGTTTAGGGTTCACAATTTGGAAACCGTCCAAAATAAATAAAAAGTGATTTTGTGAAAATAGAAAAAAAAAATTATGAAATAATAAACAAGTCTAATTATAAATCTTGCAAATCTTTCTACTGACGATCGCCTTTTTATACAAGACCATTTTTAATTATACAAAGGGGATTTCTAAAATTGTATCAGATCTAGATAATTAATTTACAACTTACCTCTGTTGAAGTTCCTTCAAATTGAGCACCACAGTATGGAAAGACAGCATGCAATCTCAAAAGATCCAAATTGCTTGTGTTTCTTTTCATCTGTATAAATCAAAAGGCTAATCAAATATTTTTTCAAAGTGTCAATTGTTTAATGATCAATTGTTGAAATGGTGGAGACTTACTCTGGATCGGAAATTTTAAGAGAGGTTTTTAGGAAGAATTAAGGCGTAATTTTGGAATTTAGGCGGAGTTTTTGGGAGAAAAGAGAGAATTAGGGTTAGCACAAAATGAATTGGTAGAGATAGAGAAGCGGCAGAGCATTGGGGACTCCGTTTTTATAGTACTCAATTAGGGTTTGTGTAAAAGCGGTTTCTTTCTAATTTAGGTTTTGTGTTTGTGACTTGCGTTATTCAATGTTTTACGCGTATTTGCACTTAATATGCAGAAATTTACGCGTTATGCACAATTATTGAGTTTCTATACATGAATTTAGGCCGAAACGAGAAAATTTGATGTATATAAATTATAAGGACATAAATAGAAATACTGGATCATTCCGCAAAAAATGCGAGCGGGTTTTATGAGATGTTTTGTTCATTCACATATTTCAGTCTATTGCTTTCCTTTTTTGTCTGCACATTTCAAAAGTTTAGTCATTTCTCCTATTTGCAGTTCCAGTATATACCTAAACTTGGGTACTGAAATTTTTTAAATTTAATCAAAGACCGCTGAGAAATATTCTTTCTTATTTAATTTGGCCTAATTTATTTTAACAAAAGGGACTCTGCCAATCGATTGTAACAAGTACTAGCTATGACTTAGCTAGAAAAAAAAAAATCAACATCGTGTTAGATTTTGTTAGATTATTTAGTTTTATATGAGCAAATGCAATAATCCAATTTTTGTTTCTACGACCTTGTGCTTTTCTCTTCTTTTATGTTACTAACATTCTCTTTTTCTTTTTACTTTTTTCTTTTTAGCTGGAGGGTGTTCTTGCTTTCTGATGTCTCAAGTCTCTCTGACCTAATTTGGGTGAATTTTAATAGGACGGTTTAATTTTTCATTTGAAAAGATGGTTTTAGGTTTAATTGCTTGGTTAATGTATGCTTGTTGAAAAATTTGTTATTATCTGTGTTGAAACGCTTAGATGTGTTCATGGATTGTGATATTTTGCTTTTACCAACATGGTTGTGATTTGAGAAACTTTTGATTCTTTTTCACATATTGATAGTTGTTGTTTTTCTGCAATTATGATTCTGCCCCCTTGTTTTATCTCTTTTTGTGAGTTTTATTGAAAGCTTAATGTGACTGAATGAAACTGAGACTTAAGTTTTGTTTTGAAGAATAGAATCTAAATATGTATTTTCATTTCACGCCTTGCATTTGTAGATTTATTTAGAACTATTTTCGTAACTTCTTATTGTTCTATATAAAATTTATATTATTTATATATATATTATATATGTTTATATACTATTTTTTGTAGCTTCTATATATAATTTTATATTATGTTTGTATATATGCTGCTTTTATATACATGATACTTATAATAAAAAGCGCGGCATGTTTGCATGTAGTGTTACTAAAACATCCTTTTTTTAGCCACGCCGTTTTGTTAATCACATTCCAAATTAGGGTGCGCAATACTGCGTCCCTTTTAATGAAATATATGCACCATAAACATTTCTTTTACAAAAACAATCCTCCTTTCTCTCAACATTTACTGTTGCTAAAAAAAGAACAGGAATATTATTGAATGTTGTGATTGATTTTTCAAATGAAAGCACACTAAGAAGGGAAGGATATACAAGACAACATAACCATCTGCACTAACAAACACAGCACAATTCACATCCTAAGATGATCAAGAAATCCTTTTAAAAGAGATTACTTTAAAAATGGACAATCAAATCCAAGCAAACCAAATTATCCATGACTCAAATTCCCTACAAACAAGAAGAAACAGACTCCAAATCAAGTTTCTTCGCCACAATTCACAACCTTCACAACAACAATTCCAAATTATTTCAAACAAAATAAACACTAGGAGTCACAACATATCCGACATACAAACACCAAACACCAAACAACACCTTTATTCTGTTATGTTGTCGAGGGGCCGGGAACTGCAGTCTGTGGTGCAGGAGCACCAGACATCAGCTGCCGGATCCTCTCAGCAACTTTCATAATATTCTCTTCAAGAGCCCATGCCACGGCCGACACATTTTCCACACCAACTTCTGCATAATCACCACCAGCTAGCCCTTCATATATGAGCGCACGTAACTCCATGTCCTTATTCTGCTTCTCTGCCTTGTCAATTTGTTCTTTCATTTTCGTAATCCGGTCCTGCATGAACGTTTGTTGGCTCATCATCTTGCGGGTCCTCTCGCCTTCTGGCAAGCTCTGGAAGCTTGTCAAGATACGTCTTGCATCTGCAACGTTAGGAAATACTTCAGGCTCTCGATCTTCCGGATTGTAGATGACCGCACAACCCTCCACACCGCAAAGAACGGTTAGCTCACTTATCTTTTTTATTACACCCTTGCGGCGCTTTTTTAGAGTGCTACGACGTATTGCGTCATTTGTTATCCATGCAAGCTTCACCTTCTTCCTAGCCATTATTCAAGGTAGAGACCTAGAGAGTTTTTTTTGGAGAGAAAAAGGAAGAGGTTAAATAGGGTATAGAATAGAAAAGGAGATGAGTGAGGAATATATATTGTTGAATGTGAGATGTGTATGTTTTTGAATTTACCAATGGTTCAACAAAAATAAAAAGAAATGATTATAAAAGATAAGTACATGAACATATATTTCAGGAAAGAATTCAGTGATGACGTGGATAATAGCTGGATTTGATTTGGTAATTAATGTTATATCTAAGATACATGATTTATATTTGACATACTTGTACAAAAATTTAGGAAAAGTCTTTTGTAGTGTACATATTTAGCAATATAACTAATAGTTAATTATTAGATTATTCAATTCTTGTATTTTTTATATTCTAGAGAGAGTATGAGTTAATTTTGTTACAAATTAGTAGTTGGTTATGATATACTTAATATATATTAATAATATATAGTTGAGAGATCAATTAAGTTTTAATCGATTGAGGTAATTAATTTGCAGATCGTCTTCCGAATTATTAAATAGATCGAGTTGGTTAGAGCTTGATATGCGGATCTTTGTCAGGATTGAACCGTAATGATTATCAACGATATAATTCATTTAACATTATTTAATTTACGACCGATCGTTGCCGGAATCAATTCTGTCAATGTATCAAATCGGAAACGAAAGAAAAAACGCTCATCGTATTATAATTATGTCATAAACGACACGCTTTTATAATGGATTTTAAGATATTATTTAATATACGGATTGCTGTCGGAATTAATTCCGTCATTGTATTAGATATGAAACAGAAGAAAATTCGCTCGTCAAATTATAATTCAGTACGATGCCCTCTTATGACGGATTTTTAGATACGGATTGGTCATTGTCAAAATTAATTTGGTCATTGTATTAGATTAGATCTGAAACAAATGAAATATCGCTAGTCAAATTATAATTTTGTCATAAACGACGTGCTTTTATAGGGTGCTCCGCAACAATTAGATGCACTTTTTAGGGTACTAAATTGCCATGAGGGTATTTGGAAACAACAGAGCAAAAGTAAAAAAAAAAAAAAGGAAATAAAAACATGGTGTAGGGTTATCATTGTAAAATGAAGAAAATACGAGTTAAAAAAGTTGCAGTGCCCAACCAATAAAATTGGAATTAATTTAGTTCTGCCAATAGAAATAAATGGAGTTAATTTAGTTCTGCCAACAGAAAGAAGACACGAATATTATTTCAATAGGATTAGTAAGCGTGAAAAAGCCTAATCTTTAATGCACTGAATACTTTTGTAAGAGCCACTATTAATTAGAGTATTCAAATTTGGGAAAAATATATTTCTTTCTTTAATTGACCCCAACATGCTTTTTCTTCTGAACTTGTTTAGACTGCAATAATTGGCACAAATTCCGGCCTAAATGTTTCCAAATTTTCAGAACTCACGACCTTTTTTCAGTGGCGGACCTTGAAATCGACTTCGTAAAAATGTTGAGAGGACTAATACATATAAATGTGTGTATTCGCAAAAAATATTTAGTAAAATATACTAGAATTTCATTAAGTGGCCGTTTGGGAGCTAGAATATTGGACCGGAATTGGATCTTAAAATTCTAATTCCTCCAATTTCTTTGTTTGATAGATAACTAGAAAAAGAATAATATAATTCGTGGAATTTCATCTCTATATAATTTCACCTAAATATAATTCTCTCTAAAAGTTGGAATGCCAAAGTACGGTATTATATTATATTTTGTTATGTTATATTATATTATTATGTTATGTTAGATTATATTATTATGTTATGTTATGTTATATTATGGTATATTATATTACTTATATTATATTATATTATATTATATTATGTTGTATTTTATTATATTAATTTATTTTATTATATATTATTTATGTTATATGTTTTATTATATATTATTTATGTTATATGTTTTATTTTATATTACTTTATATTATAATCATAACATAATTTCAAATTTTTACAAACAACCAAATAAAAAATTATGTTTTTCAGAATTTTATACTTCTAATATCCAAACAAACTTTAGAATTAATTAATTCAAAATCTTATACTTCTTCGTCTTAAAATTTAATTCCCCTCCTTAATTCTATTTACCAAACGGGCCCTAATATGTACTAATATCTTAGAAATATAAAGAATGTCATGGTCCCTCCGGTCTATATATAGCTTCAAAACTGCCTGTTTTTTCCTTCACAAAGTGTAGCACACTACTAAATCTTTATTCATTCACATAAAGTTTTGCAAAAACTGCAAATCTAAAAAGAACCTACAAAATAAGTTTTCAGGAAAATAATTATATTTTTTTTTTACATTTTTCCAATCTGTCAATCAGGGGTGTACTTTTTTTTTCTTTTTTTTTTCTATATAATGCTTACATGTCATTCACTATCTGTACTGAATCCAGGACATTCTAGAATTAGATTGAATAAAGTAGAAGGATCGGAGGAGGTAGAAATTATTTTGTACATCTCTACATGTGCACGTATAGTTACTTGTGCATCATCTATAGATGTCGGTACATGAGAAAGAGTGCCATTTGAGCCTGAACGGTGCGTGTAGTCCATGTGGACTCCTTGTGGGCTTTGCTCCCTTCTTGTCCCTCCTTTGTCATCATTACCAAATCCAAACCATCTTTATTTTAACAATCCTGTGCATTCTGTATTTACTGAATGTATTAAATAGAGATCCATATAAGATTTCATGTGGCATTTCGATTATTTTAAAAACTAATGAAACATAACTTTAATAGTTCTAATAAAATGATAAACTCAAACTTGACGACCAATCATAGGTTAGTCTATTAATATGTCATAAGTTTGTCTCTTCTCTTCATAAATGCTAGGTTCTAAAGGGGGCAGATATGAGATTTGGGGTGTGAGATAGATTTGGGGCGCATAAAATCGAAAAAAAAAAAAATCAAACTGGGCATGAAAAAAAGGCGATTAACTGTACAATCACTTATCCAAAAAGGAATAAAATAAAAAAAACTTGGCACAAAGCGTCAAAGCCCCACCGAAAACTAAAAAAAAACAGCTCCCCAGTTCTTTCGGCATGAGCTTCAGGAGTGAGTATTTTGCAGCGGAACACAGAAAATACTAACTATTCAATGAAATCACTGAAATGGGTCTTGTATGTTTGTGGAGTGGAGAAATTTTGTGTTGGCTGTTTTAATCAAACATGAGATTGGTATTGGAAGTGGCATCACAGTTTAATTTAGGACCCCTGATAGGAGGGCAGTTGTTGCTCATAATAATATTATAATAAATATATAAGTGAAGTTAACAGTTTCATATTTGAGATTCTGAGAATGAGATTATAAATATAATATTCGAAAGTTACGAGTTCCAATTTTTTTTCTACTTCCAGAAAATATTGTTTTTATAAATCACTTTTATTATAACACTATTTGAGCGGGGACCCGATTAATTTGGTCCTGTTAAGAGTAATTGACAAATAATTCTGGAAACAAACTCTACTCATTTAAGACAACTATGTTTTTGTCTGGAAAAGCAAGCACAGCGTTTGTTTGCGGTCCCTGTGTTACATCTTGCACTTGCAAGTTAACTGTATACTATTTAGTAGTTTCTGATCTTTCTTCTCTTTCCTTTTTTTTGCTGTAGTGATTAGTTTGAGGATTCAAAGGTGGTTTTCATTATAGCAGGTTTTGTTTCGAAGTTTTCCAGGAGGTTTTGGAAGATAAGTCGATTTTGATTTCTTATTATTAGTTTACTTTCCCCCATGCTTGTGGTCCAATTGTTACATTGGCTGCTGGTGTTACACCATTTACGGGTACCTGTCCATCTAACTAAAAAAGAATAAATTAATAATTATGAAATAAAAGATAGACGTATAAAATTTTGATCCAATATGGGAAGTAGGAGAATTAAATATGAATCTGTACAACATCAATTCAGTTTATGTCACGCCCAAAAGATCCTACTTTCAATGCAATTAAAAAGATTTCAAAGCTTAGATTAAATGTTACTAACTTAAAATTTATGCAAATAGCTCATAATTTAATTAAAGTATTTGTATATATAATAAGAACTCATAAGTTTAAATTCTGGCAAACATAATATAGTACATATTTAACAAAGTCTTTCAACAAAATGGATAAAATTTGTAAATTCTAAATATGCTCAACAATATTGAAATGGCTCATAGCTCATAAAGAGCTAATTAATATAGCATATTGCATCTATAACAAATAATTATAGATTCTCTTAATTCATCATACATGGGTTGAATCTAAAAAAAATCTTTAACAATAGACTAATAAAATAATAAAATTTATTAATTTATTAAAAAAATAAATTTATTTTTCATGAATGATAAAATACTAGTCCATAGAATAAAATATTTCATTTCATCTCATAAAATGACTTGTAAATTGGGACTTGATATATACCGTCACGGTACAGTAACGGTACATAAAAACTGAAAAAAAAATATAAACTGAAAACATAAACAGTATGTAAAAAGTTAATCCGATAAAATAATATATATTTTAAAAAACGAAAACAAATATAAATTGAAAACAAACACAAATTAAATATATTTAATGTGAAAAAACAGTACATAATTTCAATCGGTCGTTGTCGCTATCACAGTAGTCCGTTGTGTTTTCTCATCTCTCATGTAAATTTATGAGCAGTCTATATACTTGAGTTGAGACTACCAGAAGCAAAAACAACAGAAGATCCTCCACCACTCTCACTCCACTCCTGTTTTGTTTTCCTTTCATAAACCTTGCACATCACCATCACATCACGCCATGCCGTTCTTCACTTAAACCCCTCCTCCTCGATTGAATTTGAGTTCCGCACCTTCTACGAACCATGTCTTCATCGAGACCAGCGCAGTCCGGCACGAGCTCGAGCCGGAGCCGCCATAGCGCGCGCATCATCGCCCAGACCAGCGTCGACGCCAAGCTCGCCTCCGACTTCGAAGAACTCGGCGACACCTTCGACTACTCGCGCTCCGTTGAGGCCCCGCCGGCCGAGAAAGGCCGGTCGGAGCGGGTGGTGACTTACTTACAGACCATCCAGAAAGGCAAGCTGATCCAGCAGTTCGGCTGCTTGTTGGCCCTCGACGAGAAGTCCTTCAAGGTGATCGCCTACAGCGAGAATGCGGCCGAGATGCTCACCATGGTCAGCCACGCCGTGCCCAGCGTCGGCGAGAACCCGGCACTGGGGATCGGTACTGATGTGAGGACCCTCTTCACTGCCCCGAGCACGGCTGCCTTGGCCAAGGCGCTCGGTTTTCATGATGTTTCGCTTCTTAACCCTGTGCTGGTCCACTGCAAGACTTCCGGCAAGCCTTTTTATGCTATTATGCATCGCGTGACGGGTTGTTTGGTAGTCGATTTCGAGCCGGTAGAGCCCACCGCCCTGCCGATGACGGCCGCCGGAGCTCTCCAGTCCTACAAACTGGCCGCCAAAGCAATCGCAAAGCTCCAGTCTTTGCCAGGCGGAAGCATGGAAAAGCTTTGTAATACAGTCGTAGAAGAGGTTTTTGAGCTTACAGGCTACGACAGAGTAATGGCTTACAAATTCCATGAAGACGACCATGGTGAAGTCATTGCTGAAATGACCAAACCGGGTCTGGACCCGTATCTAGGGCTCCACTATCCAGCAACCGATATACCGCAAGCCGCTCGATTCCTCTTCATGAAAAACAAAGTCAGAATGATTTGCGACTGTCGCGCGAAACCCATCGAAGTCCACCAGTCTGAATCCCTCAATTTCGACATATCTTTTTGCGGATCGACTTTGCGGGCCCCGCACAGCTGTCACTTGCAATACATGGAGAACATGAACTCGATCGCCTCTTTAGTCATGGCAGTCGTAGTGAACGAAGCGACAACAGGAGAAGACGATGAGCTGGCGGGGCAGAGCGAGACTAAAAAACGAAAAAAGTTATGGGGTTTAGTTGTGTGTCACAACGAGAGCCCTCGATTCGTTCCCTTTCCTTTACGTTACGCTTGTGAATTTCTAGCCCAAGTTTTCGCTATACACGTAAATAAAGAGTTCGAATTGGAAAACCAAATTCACGAGAAGAACATTTTGCGGACTCAAACTTTACTCTGCGACATGTTGCTTAAACAAGCGACGCCATTAAGTATTATTAACGGAAGTCCAAATATTATGGATTTGGTGAGATGTGACGGTGCGGCTTTGGTGTATAAAAACGAGATTTGGCGGTTAGGGTTAGCTCCAACGGAAAATCAGATAAAAGATATTGCGTATTGGTTGGTTGAGAATCACATGGACTCGACTGGTTTGAGCACGGATAGTTTACATGAGGCTGGTTATCCTGGCTCGTCAGAATTGGGGGATTCGGTTAGTGGAATGGCCGCTGCTCGTATAAATTCGAAGGATATTCTTTTTTGGTTTAGGTGAGTGTTTTGTAACTTGAAATTAATTTAATTAGTCTCTTTAATTTAATTAGATTGCAGTTTAGACCTTGTACTGTTGATTTGAACTTTTTGATTCATATACGCTGTGCTTTGTAGAATTTTGCACGGTTAGTCTGTGAGTCGAGGGACCAATCGTGTGCATTTTCATAAAGTACATGGATCAAAAAGTTCAAATCAATAGTACAAGGACTAAATTGCAATCCAATTGAAGTAAGAGACATTACAAAAAACTTTGCAATTCTACAAAGAAGTACAGAGAAAGCCCCTGTATTATTAGAAATTGCGAAGATCCCCTGCATTATTGCCGCCGACATTACAAAAAACTTTGCAATTTCTGCATGATGCAGGGACTTCTCTGCAAAATTTCCTCAATTTCATTCATCGGTTCATTCATTTTCAATTTCAGGTCGCACACGGCGGCGGAAATACGTTGGGGAGGCGCGAAGCACGACCCGGCCGACAAAGACGATGGCCGCCGCATGCACCCGCGCTCCTCCTTCAAGGCCTTCCTCGAAGTCGTCAAGTCCCGCAGCCTCCCCTGGTCCGACTACGAAATGGACGCCATCCACGCCCTCCAACTCATCCTGCGCGCCACTCCCGGCGCGGAAACCGGTGCGGTTTTAGAGACGCAGATGGATAAGATGAAGCTGGAGAGCATGGTGGAGCTGCAGGCCGTGACGAACGAGATGGTGCGGCTGATTGAGACGGCGACGGTCCCGATTCTCGCGGTGGATGGGAACGGGATGGTGAATGGCTGGAATCAGAAGATCGCGGAGCTGACGGGGTTGAGTGTGGATGAGGCGCTCGGGCAGCATTTGCTGGTGCTTGTGCAAGAGGAGTCTGTTGAGAGGGTTGAGAAGATGCTTAATTTGGCCTTGCAAGGTTTGTTGAAGATTGCAATTAAAATAGTTTATATTTCCTTGTAATACTCATCCAACTTAATTGTAGAACTACACATAAGTAATGTAATCAATTAATATATCTCTTTAATAAACATCCTTATAATAATACTCATTCCATTATTTTCTCAAAAAAAAAAAAAAAAAAAAAAAACTCATTCAATTATATCCATATAGATAAACACCCCATTCAAACAACACCCAACAACTCAAACAACTCCTACTAATATCCCAACTCACCAAGCAGGCCAAGAAGAGCAAAACGTGGAATTCCACCTAAAAACCCACGGCGCCCGTGAGGACGGGCCGCCCATTAGCCTCATAGTGAACGCGTGCTCATCCCGCGACATAAACGACACCGTCGTCGGCGCCTGCTTCGTTGCTCAAGACCTCACCGCCCAGAAAACAATAAAAGACCAGTTCACGCGCATCGAGGGCGACTACAAGTCCATCATCCAGAACCCCAATCCTCTCATCCCGCCGATATTCGGCGCCGACGAGTTCGGCTGGTGCGCCGAGTGGAACGCCGCCATGGCGAGATTAACAGGTTTGGAAATATCTCCAAAATTATCAATCAGATAGATCGGTTGTGTAGTTAAGTTCTAAAATTTTATGTATTATTTCAACAACAGGGTGGCGGCGCGACGACGTCATTGATAAAATGATGCTCGGTGAAGTATTTGGGGGATATAACGCGTGCTGTAGGATGAGAAATCAGGACGATTTTGTTAAATTGAGTGTTTTGATTAACAACGCGATGACGGGGCGGGAGACCGAAAAGGCCCCGTTCGGGTTTTACAACAAAAAGATGAAGTTTGTCGAGTGTTTCTTATCAGTGAGTAAGAAACTCGACTCGGACGGAATCGTAACCGGCGTGTTTTGCTTCTTACATATAACGAGTCACGAACTGCAGCATGTGATTCAGGTGCAATAACTTTTTCCTTTTTTTGAAAAAATTACGGAGAGCTTGAATGTCTCTCTCATAATCTATTAATCAAAGTCCAAAGTCCAGTTCAGTTACAAACCATCATTGATAATAGAACTAAAAGATAAAAGTAAAATAAAATACAGGTCCAGCAGCTGTCGGAGCAGACGGTGGTCAAGAAACTGAAGGCGTTGAGTTATATAAGGAACGAGGCGAGGAACCCGTTGTGCGGGATGTTGTACTGCAGGAGGATGGTGGAGGTCACGGGGTTGAACGAGGAGCAGAGGAAGTTTTTGGGAATGGCGGCCGGATGTCAGCGCCAGCTCACCAAAGTTTTGGATGATGTGGACTTGGATTCCATCATGGATAGGTTTGTTGTGGCATTAATTTGGTTATGTAATTTATTGGGGAGTTTTTATAAAAATCCCTATTAATACCTTTCTAAAAACCTCGTAATTTTTAATATACTCAAAAAAGACCTTTGATGACAATTTTTTGTTTTCAAAGAATCAAAACACCACCAAATTTAATGTTTTCTTTTAAAAAAAATCTTGGCTCAATTTAAAATAATAGAGAAATAATATCTAAACATCTTAATTTATTTTGAATTTGAACTAATAGATAAATATATACAAAACGTGTTTTATATTAAAATAAAAGTTGACAGGTTTTTGAAAAAAATTTAAAGTTATTTTTTCAAAAAAATAAGAAGTCGAAAGTAGGTTTTTATCAACCATTCCAAAACTTCGAGGCTTTTCTTCAAAATAAAATAAAAAACACGAGGTTTTTTTAAAAATAAAAACTATCCCCAACTTTCCTTTCTTGTTTTACTGCAGTAGTTTGGACATGGAAATGTCAGAATTCCAACTACACGACGTGGTGATGACGGCCGTGAGCCAGGTGATTCTGACGAGTCAGGAGAAGGGCGTCAGAATAACATACAACCTATCCGACGGGTTCATGGCGGACCGGGTCTACGGAGATTCTCTCAGGCTGCAGCAAATAATATCGAACTTTTTGTCCGTTTCGGTGAAGTTCTCGCCGAGCGGTGGGCTCGTCGAGCTTGGGTTTAGTCTGGTTAAAGATCCTATTGGCCAAAGCCTTCATTTGATACGTCTCGATATTAGGTATTATTCTTTCATTGACTTTTATGTTGACTCTTTTCTTTTATCTTTTCCTTTTTGAGTTTCTTGCCCTAAGTTTGTGTTTTAATTCCGAGTAAGATTAGATGAAATTATGCTTACTTAAAAAAGCAATAATAATACTTAAAATAATAATAATAATAATAATAATAATTGTGCCTAAATTGCAAAAAATCATCAGGGGTTATTTTTTGAATTTCTGAAAATGGAGGGGCTTTTAATGCAATTTTCCCTCCTCATTATTATTGTGCTTATTCAGTATTTATTTTTATTTTTTTAGTATAATGCACAAGGGGAGTGGAATCCCGGAAGATTTGCTCTCGCAAATGTTCGGCAACGAAGTAGAGACGTCCGAGGAAGGACTCGGCCTTTTCGTTTGCCGGAAGCTTCTGAAACTCATGAACGGTGACGTCAGATACCTCAGAGAAGCATCGAAATCCGCGTTCATTGTCTCGGTTGAGCTCGCTTCTGCTGCTTCTGCCTCTGATCAGGCGTCGGGCTCAGGAGTTTATAAGCCGAAAGTCATGAAGACTTTCTTGTAAAGAGAGAGAGAAGGGAGTGAGGTGTAGTGTAGTGTAGATTATCCTGTCTGGATGGAATAATGTAGGTGTAGTTTGTATTTTCTTTTTCTTTTTTCGGTTCTTTTCCACGAACGCTCGTCTTGTTTGATGTTAGATGTAAACTTAGTCTTTCCAATTTCTGCATTTTTCTCTTCATCTTTTTGTTCATTTTCTGCCATAACATGTGTAATTGGAATGGCCTGAAACTTGAATGGCAAGTCACGAAAAATTATCCTGTTTATCTATATAAATTATGAGTCAGGAAAACTTATTAGGAATGGAATGATGTCTCATATAATTCCCAAAATTACTCGATTTGAGCTTGAATTATGGAGTACGTTTGAAAAAGCCTTGTTTAGTAATGTTCAGAAGTAACATCAGTTAGGTTCATGGGCTTGGGTAACGACACAACACTAGTTGTCTTTCTATACTAAAGAAGGGGCGAACAAAGAAGACACTAACCAATATTAAAGCCCACACAAATTTTACAATTATTAAAAATACCTATCACATTTCTAATTTGTGAGTCGATCTGCACCCAGCACACTAGGAAGGAATAAATTTCGAGTTTGACTGGTATTAGTTAATCCACGGGACTTCCTTTAGCGAGAGGATAAAAAATGTTCAGATATTGCTCGGTGGTTTGGAACCGCATTTGCTTGCCCAAAGAAAAAGAAAGAGAATTAGCATTCCTAACATTAAGAAGCAAAATATAGTATTATTTCTAAAGTGACTATGAATTTGGAAATCCGATCCAAAAAGTCAATAGGTATAGATGCTTCTTATCTTATATGGATTTGAGGATCCTTTTGATCTAAATCCAAACGATCAATCTTTATCTTTCTTTCTTTCTAAATTTGTGGATTTGTTACCCATTTTCAACATCTCTATATCCTATGAATTGGGTAAAGACACAAGAGTTAACTTTTGAAATGATATTTGGACGCTTGAAGGTCCCCTTAAAACATTCATGAACCATGGAATAGACAAATAATAAGACGCAAAACCAACAAATCTTACATTATAAAAAAGGCCCATCCATAGTGCAATTATATAATTATGTAGACGACTAAATCTGCAATTGCAGTAAATTGTTAGAATATGTTATAATAATACTAGTGGTTTATTTTCGTTTCTATTTTTTTTTAATAATAATATAAGCAGGGGCAGATATTTATAGAAATTTGGAAGTTAGAAGTTTTAGTGTATTGCATTATGATAAAATTATCATTTAAATGTGTTTGCCCCGCCAAAGCTTGTTAGCTCAGACGGTAAGGTACATGATAATTATAATATAAATTCAAGTTCGAATCGTATCGAACATGTTTAGTTTAATATTTAACAAAATCTACTAACTCAATATATTGTCTCAAAAAAAAGATGTATTTGTCTCTCCTCTCCAAAAATAAATCTAAAACCCCATAAAATTATTTGTATTATTATTTGTATTTAGAGTTCTAGTTTATTACATTATCACATAACAATAAAATATTTTGGAACCCCTCAAATTAACTTATATATTCAGTAAGACATGGATATAAATTCTTGGTCATAAAATTTGCGCCCGTATTAAATTTTATCCAAATATATATTTATTTTTTGAAATGGATTTTATCCAAATATTTAACGAGGAAGTAATGACATTGACTAATATGATAGCGAATAAATATGTAAGCATCGAAATGAAAAAGTTCTTCGACAAG
Organism: Juncus inflexus; assembly: GCA_024447665.1. NCBI lineage: Eukaryota > Viridiplantae > Streptophyta > Magnoliopsida > Poales > Juncaceae > Juncus > Juncus inflexus. The sequence continues at coordinate 3,855,803 of JAJHPC010000004.1, read as the reverse complement.
TTCAAATCTTTTATCAGTCAAAACTGAGACGGCTTTTATATGTGAGGAGCCATTTGTGTAGTTTATTCTTCAAATAATGTTAAAGTAATATGTTGAACAGAATTCAATAATGAAAATCGTGCCATGCATCAAGTTAGAGGTAACGTGACGCGCATTCTGTGAACTAATCATGCTACCATGTCATACTAAATAAATAATTTGGGGAATTTTTGTTGTTGGTCTCTCGGAAACTTACAAATATCATATTTATCCCTCTAAAAAAATAACTATCAAATTTACTCTTTCAAAATTCTAAATATATAATATTTACTCCTCATACCTCATTAATATATATCATATTTATTTATCTTCTATTTTTCTAGAAACATAGTGAACAATTTCTATTTTTCAAACGAAATAATCATGTATTCTAGGTTTGAGACGAAGCTTCAATCCTAATGTTTTAACAAAGAAAATTTTGAAATACATGCATTTTTATGTATTTGCCATTTTCCCTCCATTCCCTCCAAAAAAAATTTTCTTTTTGTACAGTGTTAATTTATAGAGAAAATACTTTTGAACTCATGAATTATATATATTCAAACTCTGTCGGTCTTCTAGGCATTAAGATGAGGAAAGAAACTAATGGAGAAAATATTTTTTTTTTCACAAAAATAATAGGGAAATTTACAAAAAACCCCCTATCTTTTCTGAATATTACAAATAACCCCCTATATTTTCGTTTATTACAAAAAAACCCCTGTCGGAAGAAGTTTTCTTTCAAATATTGGGAGGTCAAATAAAATATATGTTGAATTTTGGAAGGGGCAAAATGATATTAAAATTTTTTGGAAGCACGAGGTAAAGTACCTATGATGTTTTAAAATTTTGAAAGGACAAATATGGAATTCTCCAAATTAATAATTTTTCATTAATCATAACGGCCTGTTGTCACATTTAAGTAGGGTTTCTTTGGTCAATGATTTGCCCTCAGTTTTTTTTTCCTGATATTCCACATACTACCCTTCAGAAATCAGTAAGTGAAAAGTGAAAATAGAGACAGTATTTTCTTATTTTAATTTCCGAGTTCATTCTGACCCGGTTTTTTAATTCCTAAAATTCTTGGTTTCAATATTAATATCAGTAGATTCAACTGATTTCAAACTTTTGCCAGACAGATCATATGGTACTATACTATACTTAACTTGAGGAATGAAAAGAAAAACTGAAAACTGAACAGCCGCGTGCATGTGATAAACTGATTGGCCAAAGTAATTTTATTCGCTCCCTCCAGGTTGGGCCACGAAAAAATACACTTTTCAGAAGAAACTCACTAATTATTTAGTTTATCTTTCAACTAAATTGCCGACTATATTTAACTAGTTGAATCATTGAATGATTATATCTGTTAAGATTTTTTTGGATGAATCATGATACCATCTTATATGTGCTACACTATGGAATCCAACTTCATAATCATATGAGATAGAACTTCTAATGATTTGTATGATTAGAGATACTGATTGATCTAGAGCTAAATAATAATATTTGATTGGTGAATGAATCCAATAATCACAATATATCCATGAATGAAGAGACAAAATTCAGGACAAATAAATTGGAATGTAGTTAAACACCAACTAAGCATTGAACCCTTTATAAAAAAACTAATCATTTTTTGTGCAACAAAAGAGACCTCCAGTTGAGCTTCATAAAAAAAATAGAGACCTCCAATTTTAGGTCCAAATCTTGGACAGCTATGATTCCCACTTGTAGGACCTTCTAACACTATTTTTCTCAATTTTCAGAAAACTAGCTCATGTGCTGGATTCCACCTTTGACATTATTAGCTGATGTTCTGATGTATTGATCATTCTAAAATGTAAATTATCACACTGACTTGCAGGTTCAATCTCTTACTTAGTCCTAATTATTTTTTAAAAATGATAATCTTTCGAAAAAAAAAATTATTTTTAAAAAATGTCTATCTTTAATTTTCTTTTGAAGGTTAGATGTCTATCTTTATATCATGAAAGATCCAAGCAATATCATTTAATGGTCATAAATTTTCATTCGTAAGAAAAAAATGTTAATACTTGGAGAGCGGAAAATCCTCCAGAAAAACACAATTTTGAAGGCCCTCTGGTGGGACACGTGGGCCCCACTTGTCGGTGTGAGAAAGAAAATAGGGAAAGGAAATTTAAAGTATAATAGTTATCTTGGTAGAAAAATTGTATAAATATAATATTAGATCTATATATTATATATTAATTTATATGTTGATTTTATATATTTTTATAGTTAATATATAACACTATATTAATTAATATATATAGATCTAATAATTAATTATAACAATATATGAATAATGCATATTAATTGCTCCTAACTTGGTTGTAGTTTTTTTTAATATATCCCTCATTTGAAAGGTAAAATAGAGATAAAAAGAGGCTTTAAACTTTTTAATGTTTCACTTAATTGTAATGAAAATATTTGGTGAAGAGAACAAACAACTTATCACACTTACAAAAAATACGTAAATGTGTAAAAAATAAATCAAATCAACATTAAGTGAAAAACTTACTTTACTATTTTCACACTAACATTTATAATTTATATGGATAGTGGGTGCACATAAAAATGAACCCCAAATTATTTTAAAGCCGCCCTCCTCTATTCATCACCCCCCTAGTATTTATACTCTTTTCTTGAACACCCACCATTACCTCAACCCCCAAAAAAGACCTCTCCCACCTCTAAACTTCCACATTCTACCAAGTGCAAGGGAGAACTCAAAAACAAAAAAAGAGAAAAGAGAAAAGAGAAATAACAAAGAACCAATAGCCTAAAAACAAAAATGGAGGCATGGAGAAGTAATTTGATCATGGTTCTAGCTTTAATCATGGCGATAATATCAATCGGGGAGGCTCTATCGCCGCAGTATTATTGGCAGTCGTGTCCAAATGTGGAGGTAATCGTGCGTGAGGCGGTGCAAAAGAAGATTAATCAGACAGTCGTCACGATCCCTGCGACTCTTCGCCTTTTCTTCCATGATTGCATGGTCACGGTACGTGTTTTTTATTTAAATTTTCGATTAATTTGTCTTTGGAATTGTTTCTCCGCTTTTAGCTCTAATTGCATTTGCAATGCTTATTAGCCAAAAGAGAGCCTCCAAGTTTTATTCACTTTCTTTCTTACTTTCCTTTTCCCTTTGATTTTGAAAGTATTTTTGTCAAATGCACTTCTATTTTGATTGAATTTGTGCTTCAAGCTTTTTGACGCTTCTCGCAATGTTGGTCGTCTCCCATGGTAGATTAGCCAAATGAATTTTCACATTTTCCTTTTATTAATTTGAATTTGTTTCTTTTTAAATCTGAATTTAATGTTGCTTAAATATTGTTGATATGTATTGCCCTCTTAAATATTGTTGATATGTATTGCCCTCTCACTCTCACTCTTAGCTATGCTAATTTGTTTCTTTTCATTATTGTTTTGCAAAAAGGCAAAAGCTTTTAATATTCTGTTTTTTTTCCTCCTTTTCATTTAATTTTGGTTCTTCTGTAGCATGCATAAATTTAGAGCCACATTATATATGTTAATGTTTGTCCATTTGTCTTTAATAAAAGCTAGCATATATTTATCCAGTTATTGTTTCGTTTGAACTTAAAAACCTTCTCTTTTTTTATGAACAAATTTTCAAAAAAACCTGCACATTAAAAACTGTAAAGTCTCCTTTTTTTAAAGAATTGTATAAACTATTAAGTAATTTAATTTGGAATGTAAAAAAAAAACCCTAAGGTTCTTAAATATTTTAATAGACTTCCTATTCTTTTAGTCCCTATAAAGTAAGATTCTCTTATTTGGTCTTATTTAAGACCATATAAAGTAAGAAAACGAAAATTATAAATATTTGATGAGGAAAATTTTGGTAAAAGAAAAAAAGAGTCAATTGAATAAGAGTTAGAAGTTAATTCTTATGAAGGGTAATCCATTTTACTTTATAGAAACTAAAAGAGAAAATCTAAAAAATATAAGGAGACTTTCTTTTTGAAAAAGTTGATGGGTTTTTGAAAAATATTCAATGAAGTTGATGGGTTTTTTTTTTTTTAATGCCCTAATTTTGTTGATGAGATCTATTTGAAAAAGTTTCTGTGAAGTCCTTTTTTGCAAATTTTGAAGAGGTCTTTTTTGTAAGAATGAAGGAATTTGCTTTGCTTATTTTGCGCCCGAATAGTCGAGCTACCCCATGTGACAACATGTTTTCTACTTCGTTTTAATTAAACAAATACAAGTCAAATCCCTTTGATTACTTTACAATTATTACATGCATCTGTAAAGTGTAAACATAATATACTTTGTAATTAGAATTTTTCAGACTTGTTTTTTTCTTAATGTAGATCAGTTCTAATTTTTTTCTTAAACAACTCAAAGATATTTTTTGAGTGTCAACTATCTTCTTAAATCTATTACATATTCCTTTTTTAATGTTAACATTCAATAAAAAGTATATCTGAACACAAGTTATATACATATATGAGGAGAACAAGCAACAAATTACGTATTTTCCTAAGAAAAGCAACTTGATCATGACTTGTCACTATCAGTCCACTTATTTCAAGTCATTATTACTAGTTATACCGCTAAGTACCAAACTTGTCAATTACCCAATCTTTACGTTTTATGCAGTTATATAATTGTTCTTTGTTTTCTACCCAACAGATAGAATACCCCTGATTATTATTCCTCTAAGTACATTTGACAGCTAATTACGTGGAATCAATACTTATGCCAAACATTGACAATCTAGCATGCACAAAGGGCCAGCTTTTTTGGGTCCAGAAAATGAAATACAGCTAGAATGTTTTATCGGGTCCCAAACAGCATCGTCAAACTATACATCTTTTTATTTAAATTAGATAAAAAATATTCTTTGTAAGAAAAGTAGTTATTTTATAGACTGGTTATATTATGTTAAATATATGATCAAGCAACACCACACCAACCCCAAAGGTTGTGGGTTTGAAACTCGTCAAAGGCGATTTCTTTGAAAATAACTGTGAAACATATGAGCCTTTCCTATAAATTCAAAAAAAATATATATATGATCAAGCATCCATCAAAAAGGCTTACTTTTGCTAATAATATGTAATATGACATTTCTTTACTCGTTCACAAAATTCTTTTCTTTATTTGAAGGGTTGTGATGCCTCTGCGCTAATCGCATCTCTTAATAGTGATGCCGAGAAGGATGCCTCAGATAACTTGTCGCTTGCCGGTGACGGGTTCGACACAGTCGTCCAGGCAAAGAAGGCAGTCGAAAAGCAGTGTAAAGGTGTTGTCTCCTGTGCTGATATCCTCGCTCTGGCTGCCAGAGATGTTGTAGCACTGGTCAGTTGTTTTCTCATCTTTACTCTAAGATATACGTTATAGCTCAAATAATAATATATTTGACAAATCTCAATGTTTTTTTTTGTCTAGTCGGGCGGCCCAAGTTTTACTGTGGAGCTCGGTCGGTACGACGGACTGGTTTCCAAGGCCACTCTGGTCAATGGCCATCTACCAGCTCCAGAAAATCATCTCGATGACCTCATCACCCTGTTCGCAGAGAACGGACTCAACACGACTGACTTGATCGCCCTATCTGGAGCCCACACTGTTGGTTTCTCTCATTGCAGTCGTTTCACTGACCGTCTATACAATTACAAGGGCCAGGTAAGCAAGAGAAAACTCCCTTGTCTCTAAAATGACTTGTTAATTGTTATATTTTTCTAATAGCATAATAATATTTTTTTTACTGGTACCAGACTGGCCAGATAGACCCGTCATTAAACTCAGACTATGCGGAACAGCTCAAAATGGCATGCCCGCAAAATGTGGACCCTACAATCGCAGTCAACATGGACCCATTTACACCGATCACCTTCGACAATGTTTACTACACCAACCTTGTAAGCGGACTAGGGTTATTTACATCAGACGCAGTATTGTACAATGACGCACGATCGAAAGATATCGTGGTAGAATTTGCAAAGAACCAGGACAGTTTTTTCTCCGCTTTTGCAGAGGCGATGTTAAAAGTGGGGAGGCTCAATGTGAAGACTAGTGTTGATGGGGAAATTAGGAGAGATTGCACTGCCTTCAATCATTGAGCTGGTTCAATTTGGGTGCTTTTTTATATTTTCAATTGAATTTTTGTGTTGGTTTGGTTTGATTTGATTTGAACAAAACTTTTTGGGGTTTGAGAGATGTTTGTATTTTGTGATGACCGATGCATTAATGGTGTACAGAAGGTCAAAAAATGTAATGAGATAGGATAATAACAAGAACTTGGTTGATGGTCCCAAAAAATTATGATTGTGATGTGTGTTTTCAGAAAAAGAAAATTGTAGAAAAACTGATTTTTTTTTCTTCCATACTGTGCTTTCTATTATATATGTCAAACAAGAGCTTGATTTTCTTATGGCCAAACTTAGAGCTGGCAGATTCTGATAGAGCCAAATGCGTTTTATTGTAAAACAGATGTGAAAAGACCCTGAATTTCTACCAAGTGATAAAATATTTTCTCCTCGCAAATCAAGCTTGCATGAAACAATTCATTGAAACACCAACATTTTAACATTTTAACGATTTATACTGCCGACGAATAAACTTTAAGAGTTTGTAACACACTCAAAAGAAAGAACGAACCAAACTCAAAAGAAAGAACATTTCATAGGAGTCATCTTACCAACTAGCTGAGTTTAAGTTTAACCCTAATTGTCAAAGGTAAAACCAACCTGATTTTTTAAAAAAAAGAAGGAAAAAAAGTCTAATTGCTGAAATTTATATTGTTCTTAAACTGGAATTATGTCAGGAAGTAGACCTTATATATGTCTATGCATTGGTCTACTCACAAAAATTTCCACCTCCAGAATTCTGCTGAAAAATAGAAAATAAAAGAAAACAGAAATCAGAACCATGATAAACAGATGAAACAAGAATGTAAAAAACAAGAAATGTTCATTTGATTTCAATACTCGATTTCACATTGTAGCTCGAATATTCACAAAATACATTCGAAATGATATTAGGTACAAAATGGGCATGCATAATAATGATAAGTCAAGTATGACTTGGCAGTAAGTACAATTTCTACTGGCTAGAAATTCGTTTGCAATTAGTTAACCAATTTTTTGTTACTATATGTTTGGTAAAATGTTAAAAGAAAAAAGTTGCACTTGGAGATATATACAATTTCCTTTTAGAAACGGCAACAATCTTCAAGCAATTAATATCTGAATATTATAGCGAACCTCACGAGGATTCACTCACTTTTCCATTTTTACCCTAAATTATGCACAAATACATAATTGGACATTGAGCCGTGTAGCAATAAGGTTAGAAAGAAAAAACTGAGGCTAGACAATAGAAAATTGGGGATTAGGGCAAAAGGAAAAGCTAAAAATCCCCCCTCATATTCCATGCAAAATAAATCGCAATCTCTCTTTCTACAAATTGGTTTTGTAATGTAGGTCATTTAATTTGAGATAAATAATATTAACGATTGATATGTTAAAATCTGTCTTCCATGATTCAATCGATGTTTAATAGAGTTTCTGTATTGCAGGGTTTGTTGTTACTCTAATTGGATAATTGTGATTAAATACAATTTTTCCTTATGTATTGCTCTGATCTATTGAAGGGACTTCTATTAAGAGGTAAGATTACCACAATTGTTTTTCCTCTCTAGTTAAACGATTCCTTACCTTTTATATAAGTGTGTATTTTTATTATTATTTTCTGATATTCATCAAAGATTAAATTCAGATATGTCAACTAAGACTTATGCACAAACTGGTACAAGCAATGATTAGCAAATACAAAGATTACTTTTACAAACTGGTATAAGCATTAATACTTAAAAAAAACTAAAAAATAATAATAAAATAACAATTGAAAAACTGACCTTACAGACGGAGAAACACCGCACCCGCATCTCCATCCACAAAAAAAAACTCCTATAAAAAACCCTATTCACACCGCAAACCAAAACCCTAAACCCTCCTCAATCAATCACCTGCAGCAGCTCCAACGGCGTCGCCGCCGGATCCAGCTCCACACACCCATTCAATTCCGCCACCTCATCACCTTTCTTGCCACCTTTCTCACAATCCTTCTCACTCAATCTATAAGCCGGCACTTGATGCGAGAACCTAAACATCTCTTCCCTCTCAATCCTCACCACCTTATCCAAATCGTCCTTCTTAAAAACCGCCTTGAAGCCTTTCACCTTCACCAACGGAACCACACTTATCATCCCCTTCTCCTCGCTATACTCCTCCAAAATCTCGACCATGTCGTATTTATACATCACCTCGTCCTTCACATCTCGATCCCAATTTTTATCCCAATTCTTATAAAGCGCCCAAATATCCCCTTTGTGGGGAAAAATCTTAACCACGCCCTTCGGCCCTTTCTCCCACTTGATGCAATGCGAGAACATATTCACCGAATTCTTCGTCTCGTACTTCCCAAATCTAAACTCCCCACACGTCTTGGTGAATCCGGCCGAGACCCAATCGAGATCCGCGCTAAACTCAAGGTTGGATTCGGAGGACAAAAAGGTCATTTTGACTTTAAAAGGGTCGGAGGAGACGACCTTTTGGATGAACGCGTAGTAGCGCGGCATGCCGTCCTCGTCGTCGTACGAGGCCCAAATTTGGTCGGGTCGAAAAGCTTTTTCGGTGCGGTCGCCGTCGAAGTCGTGGAACTCCGGGTCCGGCACGTGGAACGTTATTTGCTCTCCTTCTTCCTCTTCTTGATCTTCTTGATTTTCTTGATTTTCTTGGTTTTCTTGATTTTTGGTGGGGGGTTCTTTCGGCGCCTTTTCTTCGGTTGGTTTTTCGTTTTCGGTTTGAGGATCGGGTTTGGTTTTGGTTTCGGTTTTGGGGATTTTTTTGGCCTTCTCGCCGTCGAGCAAGTCCAAGGCTTCGAGTTTTCGCGTGACGTAAAGCTTGCCTTGTTCGTGCAGAATGGATTTAGTGTCCAGTTTGTAAACAGCGGCTCGAAATAATATTAAGGGCGATGGCGATAAACCCTGATTCATACCGGTACCGGTCATGCCGGTACCGGGCATCTGAACCCCTCTAGAAGAAGAAAAATAGGAAGGAATTCCATTCACGCCTTCTCTCTCCTCTCCCCTCATTCTCTTATTCCCGAACCGGGTCGGATCCTCCAAACCCGACCCGTTATGAAACCCCTGCGCAAAACCCGCATTCGAACCATTAACATTACTACTGCTGTGACTCCTTTTCATTTTCTCCTGCCTCAGCTTCTCTCTCTCTCTCCTCTCTCTCTCCTTCCTGAGCTTCTCCTGCGCCTCCTCTCTCTCTCTCCTCACCTTCTCGTACGCCTGGTGCACGACATTCGCCGCCTGAGCCGCCGCCGCTGAGCTGGCACCGGCACTGGCAGCGCCAGCTGTCCTGCTGAACGGGCCCCACTGGAAATTTACACTGGCCCTCGCAAAATCGGTGCTCGAGCCGGGTTTTGGAGTCTCAACAGCCAAAAAGGGGTCTTTGCAATTCGGACAGAGCAAATTGTGGTTTAAGTAAATCCGTAAATACTCGTACTGCATCTTGCATTTCGCGCAACAGGTCCAAAAGGTGCTGGGTTTGGCAGGACGCTGTGGCGGCTTTGGTGCGGCCGTCTGTGTGGCGGCTTTCTGACGAGCTTTCGACTCGGCGTTTTTCGCGTAGCTGTAGAACCCGTTTGACCCGCAAGCTGTAGAATTGGAACTGCCAGCTGTACCGGCGTGCTGCTGCTTTTTCACCTCACGGATGTTTCTGCTCTGATTGTAAGATGATCTTTTGAATTTATCGGATAAAATATTCCACGCTTCGGAAATTAATTGAAACGCACCTTCGGCCCCGATCGATTTGTTTTTGTCGGGATGTAATTGCAAAGCGAGACGGCGGTACTGTTTTTTTAGGGTTTCGTCATCAGAATTAGGGTTTACGGATAGGATCGCGTACCAGTCTTTCTGGCCCGAAACCCTAATTTCGGACGCCAGGTGGACGTCTAGGGTTGCGAGCATTTGAGAGATTCCTTCTAAGGAGGGAAATAGGGTTTGGGCTTTTAGGGCGAATTTTTTGGCGCCTAAAAGGTCTTTTGAGAGGAATTTCTTTTCGGCGATTTCTTTCGCCCTTAACGCCTCGTCTCTGTTGCATTCCATTCTTTAGGGTTTTTTTAGGGTTTCGGATTAGAAGATTTTGTGAGAGTGGAGTTTTGTACTTTTGGCGTCTTTAGAAACCTACATTGTAAAAAAAGGAGCTCAAAAAATGTTGATAAATTTTTGGTCATAAGGGACGCGAACAAATTTTGCGATATTCATATTTAAAATTTAATGATGTAAGAATAAATTTTGCGATATTCATATTTAAAATTTAATGACGCGCGAACAAATTTTGCAATATTCCTATTGAAAATATAATAATGCGCAAACAAATTTTGCGATATTCCTATTCAAAATTTAATGATGCGCATGCAAATTTTGCGATATTCATATGAAAAAAATTACTAATTTAGAGTTTACAAAACTTAGATAATTATTTCTTACCTAATCAGTACTGCAATATTCACACCAGTATATGGCATATATATCGATATTGTAATCCTATATTAACAGAACAAAATTGAACTCTTCAAAATTAAAAGGAAAAACTAAAACTAAAACTAAAACTAAAATTATAATCTATAATCATGGTACTGAATATCTAGCATCTACACACCAACTTCTAAATCAGAAACTTAAATAATAACATATTAAAAAGAGATGACATAAACAAGATCAATCAACTTTCTGAAACATGTGATAAATTCAACACTGAAAAAAAAATTTAATTAACACAAAGAGAGGCAAAGAGATCAATCCAAAAGTAATTTCTACGAAATGTTGGTATCAATCTGGTATTTTTTTCATCTTATATTACAAATAATAACCATAATTAAGACAAAAACACTACGTCCCAAGTCCAAAAATCGAGCAAAAACGTCGATACGCAAAGAAAAAAACAGGCGCACGATCTCGAAACCCTAGATGGACAGAAACCCTAGAAACCAACATTCTGAGTCTGACGAAAGAGAGAATAGATGGAGAGAAATACCTAAATGGAGAAATTTTATCTTTTAATTGGACCAATTTGAAAATTTTGCGCCCATATGCAACCAGAGGGAAGACGAAAGAAGGCAATTTTTCTGTAATAAGGGCTCTAAAACCAGGAAATTACAGAATGATTTGGAGGCTTGAGATTGAATTTGGGGAGGATATACTACTGGTTCCCTGCCCTAACTTAACCATGGTTAATTAACCCCAGGTTAGAGCTCTAACCTAACTCAACACTCTGGTAAAACTTAATCATGGTTAAATTTTAACCAGGGTTAATGTTTAACTAGGGTTAAATTAACCAGAGTTCTAAAATAGCACATTCAGGAATATATGGTAGAGCTAACTTAACCAGGGTTACTTTTGAACCAGAAAATTGGGTCCTTAGTTTGGACTAAATTGTAAGAACATTTATTATTATAAAAAAACGTATAACCGTATAAAATTTAAAAATAAAAAGATTATAGAAGTGAAATTATGTGATTTAATATGATAATTAGGGGTGTAAATACTTTATTATTTTTTTTAAGTTCAAATACCGTATTTGTATTCGTATTGTTTCTTAAATACCAGCTCAGATATTATACGAATACATTTCAGTTTGAATATTATATGGATACGAATAAAAAATAGCTTTTACTAGATATGTAGATGATATATAGATTAGTTTCAAATTGAATACAGATTCATTGAATATTGAAATAATTAAGAAAAAAGAATATTGAAATGGATACACTTATTGCAGTGAATCTTCTTTTAAATGGTGTGCAGTGAATCTTTTTTTAAATGGTTGTTTGACTACAAAAAAATAATAAAACATAGTGAAATTCTAAATAAGTTTTCTAAAGATTTATAACAAAAATATATGAGTTTGGATAACATCATGAACTTGAATATGACAAAAATATTAAATATTCAAATTTGTATTTATATCTGAGAGACAAATCGATAAATATATTTGTATCCATAAACGAATAAACTGGGTATAATTTTAATTTGAATATGAATATTTGAAATTTGGCATCAACATATATTACATTTTTTGTGAAAAATTTTATTTGAATACAAGATTTTTTGTTTTTGTGAAAATTATAAAGAGCTTGACGTCCCTCGCGCTAGATCTATTAATCAAAGTCCAATTCTTTTACAGACCATCATTGACAATAGAACTAATAATGAAAAAAAAATTGCTCTAACATCAACATACATTACATTTTTTTTGTGTTATTAGGAATTACATAAGTTTTTGAAGTTTAGAGTGGATATCATTTTTTTCCTTCCAAAATGGAGCTTGCACAACTTCATAATTAATAATATTCTTTTTCACTTTCAGATGTCAATTAATTATAACTTCCAAACATATGCGCATATATGTTTTACACTTAAGACTGTATTTAAAATTCAACTCATTGACCAAAACACATGTATATATAACTTTTGCCGGTGTCTCCAAACAGTTGTTTATGAATAAAAAAAATGACTATTCACTGTTCATACTACGATATGTTTCTTCCAAGACCTTCTGTTTAAAATTAACTTTCTTCTGATGAAACTAAAAAATAAAGACAATTCTTATGCATATAACCACTCCAAAAGTGCAGCACCACAAAATACAACCACATTTAAACAAATAAACGTCCTCACATCAAAATTACATTTCGCACCGTGTTCCATAATTACATCACAAAAAAAAGGCTTTCTCGCCTCACCAATCTCAACACTCGACCTTAAAAACCACGGCCGACTTATTTGACTTGTTTCAACAAAACGATCATTATTTAACCACCAACCCATAAAGTCCCCGTAACATGACATTACCCCCAAAAAAAAGACCAAAACCACAATTTCCACCCTCCAAAGAATAATCACATCACATAATACATAAAACACACAAAACCTGTCTTCACGTACGCGGCTTCCCATACAAATTCCCATACACACCCTTCGTCCTCCTTACCAAAACAAGGCTCAAAATCACCGCCACGACGCAAAACCCCGCCATAATAAGCGACGACGCAAAGAAACAAATCGCCCCCTCGCACTTCAACGCCTCCTCCGAACCAACAAACAAACTAGGCTTCAGAAGATTATTAGGGTCCAAGGCTTGTTTGGCAGCCTCGTAATCGTAAATCCCGCTGGCGATGACGCCGGAAAAGACGAGGGAGCCGGCAGGGTTGGCGATGGTGAGGAAGTTGTAGAGGGCGCCGAAGAATTTGAGGCCGAAGAGCTCGGAGGCGGCGGCGGGCACGATGGCCCAGTGGGCGCCGTAGCCGAGGCCGATGAGGAGCGTGCCCACGTACATCGTGCCCGGCCACGCCATCGCGAAGAAGAAGTGACCGATCGCCATTATGATTTGGGCGGTGGCGAGGGCCACCGGCCGAGGGTATGCGTAGTCCCTATAAATTAGGAGGACAATTGTGAGGAAATATGGGGAAATGTTATGAATTGATTGTTGAAGTTTAAATCGTTGGATTTATTGGCTTGTTTCAGATTTAATTGTGTGATTGAGGATTAAAATGGGCTTGAATATTAAAATTGTAGCACGGAAAGCTCCTAGTACCGTTAAAGTTAGGTTCAATAACCAGCATCTTTTTGATGCCAAATTATCCAAAATTAATTATTGTATTTCTTCAAATAAAAAAACATTAGTTATTGTAAGTGTCAAATCAATTTTTAACCACATAGATGGAAAATATATTATCTAATTATGTTGTAAACATTAATGATATTTGGACCTCAATATCTTGACATCATACATCATTAAAATATGAACAAAAAAATAACGGCTGAAAAGTACATCGGATGATGGTCAAGATATAAAAATCGGAATATTATGATATTTAATCTACAACATACTGAAATGATACATTTTTCATCAATATGGCCGAAAATTAATTCAGCATTTCCGATTTTGAGATATAGCGATATCGGATGTGTTGACATGATAATGACGCCAACTCTTTATAATACATTCATCACATACCTGGCAACGATCTCGGAAAAATACCCGCCAGCAATCCTTCCTAAAAAGTTCCAGATGCTAATCATGGAAACAAAAATGTGCGTTTCATCATAGCCCAGCGACTGGCTCATCTGGCCGAGGTTGTCGATGACGGTGAGGCCCGACCCGGACCCGAGCAGCAGCGAGAAGAAGAGCAGCCAGAAGTCCGCTTTTACTAATGCTTGCATCAGAGTGAAGTCCTCCCCTCTGTGCGGGCCCCGCCGGCGCTTCACTGCCCCCACCGCTGCTGCTTGGAATAATTTTGACTGTAAAGGAAATAAAAAAAATAAATAATGAATAATAATAATAATAATAATAATAACAATAATAATAATAATGATGATGATAGTAGTGATTGTTTGTTGTTTCTTTTTTGGTCTGTTTTCTTTCATTTTCTTCTTTTTTTTCTTTATTTTGTGTGTAATTATCTTTTTATTAATGAAATTTTGGACAAAATAATAATAATAATAATAATAATAATAATAATAATAATAATAATAATTATTATTATTATTATTATTATTATTATTATTATTATTATTATTATTATTATTATTATTATTATTATTATTATTATTATTATTATTATTATTATTATTATTATTATTATTATTATTATTATTATTATTATTATTATTATTATTATTATTATTATTATTATTATTATTATTAAAACTGGCCTGTAGTTGTTGGATTCTGCGTTGCCTCTCAGAAACGGGAAGCGAGTCGACTTCTTTCGGCTTCTCATCTTCCACTTCGCTCAGAATTATTTCGTTTTGCTCCTCTTCCTTCACCCCTGAGTTACCTGTCAAAAATATAGATTATTATTATTGTTACTATTATTATCATTTTGAAAAATAGGAGTTTTTTATATATGATTTTCAGACATAATTCACAGAAAGGAAATTAATGCACTATAAACGGCTTGAGGCCCGAAGTATCACTAATAAAGTGGAGCTTAACAAAGAAAGGCTTGTCAAGCGTTAATTTTGTAATGAATTAATTGATTCCATATTTGGCGCTAATTTGAGCCAACATTACAAAATTGGTGAGACCAGTATAAATGTATAATTAATTACCGTTACCATTTCTTCTTTTTTCTTTTTTTTTTATCAAACAGTACCTGCCTCCATTTTTCCCGAATCAGTCAACAAAGGCTCTTGCTCATTTTCACATTCGCCCGTGAAGAACGTCAGAGTTACGGGGATCGCCACCGGGAGAAGCAGGAAAATGAGCAGCACCACGGTGAAAATAATAATTGTGGTGTAGCTCAGATCGACCAGATCTTCTAGAAGCATGACGCACATTAAATACGCGGCGAGAAGTATACATACGGCATAAACGAATATGAAGCTCGAGTTGTCGGTCGAGCGGACCTGTCACGGGAAAAAAATGAAGTATTTTAAGTGCATTTATTACGAATGATATATATGACAATATGTATCGAGTAACAATTTGTAAGCTTTCCTTTTCTGAAAGGTAATCTTTTTCTTTCTTTTTTTTTGTTTTGCTTCTTATATGGGGTACCAAATGTTAAAAAAAACTACATGTGTTTTTATTCTCAAAAACCCCTCAACTTTAATGTTTTATTTAAAAAAAAAATAGCTCATTCTAAAATAATAGAGATCCAATATATGAACACCTTACTTCATTTTTACATAATAGATATACAATATTAACAAAAAGTGCTTATACATAATAGATATATAATATTTACAAAAAGTGCTTATGCATGAATATTACTTACGGTTTCTTTTTTAGAATTTTAAAAGTTAATGGCCTTTCATGAAACGAAAAGTCAAAAATACAATTTTTTTAACATTCCGAAACTTAAAGGTTTTTCTACAAACTCGAAAAAACACGGGTTTATTTTTCAAATTTCCCAGCATACAATACATAAACTTTCGCTTCTTACTTGTCTATGTCCGCCGACGGGTCTCACAACAAACATCAGCGCCAGAACCACAACCGTGGGGCCCACTGCAACCATCAAAATGAGAGTCCCGTTGCTGTCGTTGTGGATCATGGCGTAGATCTGGGTGAGGATGGCGCCGCTGAGGCCCGCGAAGCCTTTTAAGATGCCGACGATGGGCCCGCGGCTCTTCGGGAAGTTCTGCACGCAGGAGACTAAAGCAGATGTGTTGAAGTACGTCTCCCCGTTGTTGCCCACGAAAATCAGGATGCACATCTGGATGGATTGGATGGGGAATATTATAATATAAAATGATGAATTAAGAAATGATAATGCGGACTGTCGTGCGTGGGAAAAGGTAAAATTCGTAAGTTGTGTATGTATTATATAGGCCTTAAGAAAGGTCGTCGATATATTCAAATGTAATTGTTTCCTACGAAAATTAGGATGGAATGTTAGGAATGGTGAGTTTTGTACCAAAAAAAGAGTTGCAAAAGTATTCTTTATCATTTCGGCTGTATATCAAATAGGATTATGGATTGTTCACTCTTAATATGCCAAATAACATTATATTATGCCAAACAACATTATATATATACACATAAAAAAGGTTGATATGTTCAAATGTATATGATATTAAGCTCAACCTTTAGTACTCAAATTAACTGTGTTTACTTCTTACAACTATTTCCTTTTCTTATTTGAAGTGTTTAATCTTTTTCAAAAGAAAAAAAATTTAGGATTTTATTTTTCGGAATAAAATGGGGGAAACTTCTGCGTCCACTATAGTTTCCAAAGATAAAAGTAAAAATTAATGTTGTAAACTTGTACTATTCTAAACAAACACAATAAACTAACAACAAAAACTATTATCACCGCCTACCACTCCATGTTCCACTCTGATTTTCTCTTACTTTGGTACAGGTGCTAAGGTCCACACCACTCACTAGGTCAATACCAACATTATAAACATGCATGAATTCATATATACCCAAAAAATCACAAAAATATATTTTTCACCAAAATAACTAAAAATAAAACAATTTCACAACTCATACTTACCACCCAAAGAGGCGGGACCGGCACCCGGCCCGACACGGCCAGCCAAACCCATCCATATCCAACGAAATTCTGCACCGAACCAACCAACATGGCGACCCAAAGCGGCGCCGCCTCGGAAAGCGCGCCGGCCAGAAACCCTATGCTGTCTCCCAAATCCTTGGCGACGGCCAGAGCCGCCACCTGGCGCTGGTTGTAGTTGAAGGACGATTTGATCGAGGGCGAGATGCTGCCGAAGAGGTAGCCCACGCCGGCGCAGGACTGGATCCACATGGCGGCGACGAATACCAGCCATCGGTTGGTGAAGAATGCCGAGAGTTTCGAGCGAAATTGGGCCATATTTGGGGCTTTGAAGCTCAAAACCGAATTTGGTGTGACAAGTTAAGCTTGAATGATGAGTATTTTCTATGCTTGATGATTTAATAGAGATGTGAGATATAGGAATTGGGAGCTTTGGGTAGGGCCACAAATCAAAGGGAAGCTTTGTTGGATTAAAAGAGAGTTCGGAAAGGAGAGAATTAAGGAAAAGATTCACCTTTTATTTTACTTTATTTTTCTTATTTTTATTCTTATTTCTGTGGATTTGATTGGATGAAATGAGATGGAAAAGCAGAGGAAAAGGTTTGTGTAATGAAGAGAGTGTTTTATTTGCTTGTTTCTTTACAGGAGGAAGATAAAAGACAGAATCTTCTTGAGCTCAGCTCTACAGTGATACCTTCAAACTGAGAAGAATCCTTCTCTCTTTTTCTTTCTGGGGCAATAACTAATAAGGAAGAAGGAAAGTTAGCTCTTGTGTTGGCCAAAAGCCGATTTTTCTTCGATTAAGATTGGGGAGAAAGAATGAGGGATTTTAGAATGAAAAAACAAGGATTTTATCAATTAATATGTTTGTTGGTGTATATCTTGAGAGAGAGAGGGAGAGCGGTGATGGTGATGTTTGGATTTGTTTGTTTTTTTCTATTTTTGAACAGAGCAATGGAAGAAAGGTGAAAGAGCAGTAGAAAGGTCAAGTGAAAGCTCTTCTCTCTCTCTCTCTCTCTCTGAATGAAAGGAAATTTCAAGTTGTGATCTTACTGTGTTTTGGAAATCTAGTAAATAGGACGATTATATTGTGCCACGACGGTTCACGAGTAATTCAATAATAATATATATTTTTTCATTTTTAATAACAATATATACATCAAAAATAAAATCAGTATATAAAATAAAAAAACAATATATAAAAGTAAAAAAATAAAAAATATATAAACAATAAACAATAATATATAAATAAAAAAATAATATATAAAATGAAAAAATAGTATATCTATAGTATCATAATATTACAATACCGTCACATTTGCACATTTTCCTTATATTATTTTTTATTTTTATCTCTATTTTAGTTTTCTTTTGAGAAGACAGACCCAAACAAAAGCCCCAAGTCCAACCCAACTGCAAGCTTCATACATGCATCGTTGGTTGTCCACGGTCCGTCCATTGATGTGCATTATAAAATAGCCTCAACTGACATTTCGGATTCAAATTTGATGTGCAATAGACTCTATTCCACTAATTTAGAAAACTTATGTATATTAAATTCTTATACAAATTTCTTTGACATTAAATTATTTTACTATTTTCACTAATTTAGAAAAAGGGAAAATATTCCCAACTCTAGTTTAAACACATCCTAAATACCGTTGTCCATATTTTTATATTCTTTTAGCTGTTAATTACACTTTTGTATATAACTACTATGTTTTTTTATATGTTTATTGTATCTTTTTAATATTATAAATTTTCAAATAAATGACATTTTCTTATTTTTACGCATCATACATTTTTATATATTCATTGTACTATTTCGAATATCAATATATATTTTTGTAATTTCGTCGTAACTTTCTGAAACTTCCTGACGATACTAAATTACACTTAAGATAACATTAATACGTCTGAAAGAGGTACTAAAACCAAACTAGTCAAATTAACAAAAATCTGAAAAGGTCACCAACTTATATATGCTGTCTGGTCCCCATTATCATGCTAGCCAATGTTGATTTGTCTTATAATCTTCATTATACAATTATTATTACGTGGACTCAAAAGCATCGCACTTTTTAAAAGGAAAATTGGAAATCACGGGGTTATTATAGCGACTCCGTAGCCACGGATTAAAATTATATACTATTTTCTCGTATTCCTATATACATTATATAATGATTTCATTTTTTTAAATATATATTGTTTATCAAATGAATTTTTATATATTATTTGTTTTCAATTTGTATATACTGTTTTCATTTTTTTAGATATATATTATTTTATGAATTTTTATATACTGTTTGTTTTCAATTTATTTATTTATTTTTATTTTTATTTTATTTTTTTGAGAGAAAATTATTTTCAGTTTATATATTTGTATATCTTGTTTTCGGTTTTTATATACCATGTCGTTGCGGGGTCGATGCAGTAATGTCGTGTAATATCAGCTCCTTTTTAAAATTCTTGAAATAATTGAACCTATTTTTCCTTAAAAAGTTTTTTTTTAATTTACTTGTCTTATTAACGCTTCGAAGTCTCAAATCGCCTCAGATAAATAAATTGAAAAGTGAATTTCAAATTCAGCTTCATAATCAACATTGTTGAATTAAAATACTTTATAAAACTAAGGATAAATTTAAAATCTTGTTTTTTTTTCATCTGACACAAGATTACCCTTCGAACCGGGTTAGACAGAAATAAGTTAAAAAACTGAGATCATTTGAAGTATTTAAAAGTTGAGAAGATTATACATATAAACTTGTCATTTTTTTCTGATCATTTATTTGACTGTTTCATCGTGCAGTGTGATTAATATTCTTATTGATCACAAGACAAATAATCTATCATTAATGCTGTAAAATATTTAGTAAAAAAAATGTGTGGCTTGATGAAAATTATTAATTTGAAATTAGGGTTAGCTTATTAATTTATGGTTGCATGTGTTTATAACTCAGATAAAAAAAAATGTAACCATTGCTATGTCTAATAATAAGATACTAACTTTACTAACTTCATATTTTCATAAATAAGAGATTCAAATCTCACATATAATATGATTAATTTGAATGAAAATAAAAATTAAGCAATCGCTTGTAGTTCTTCTAAAAAAAAAAATAAACAAAAATGTTTTTTAACATTAAAAATATTATTGAAATATATTAGAAGATATTGTTAACTTGAAAAGAATATATTTACATCCAGAAAAAAAATTATACTTCAAAGAATGGTCAACATTGTATATTTCAAATATCAAAGTTATTATAATATATTGTCGAACACATTTATTTATCCTATTCTCCTCTTACTCATGTTAGGAGTGAGTTGGTGGCCAATGTTAAAATACTGACAAAACCTAAAACAGCCCATTAAATAGGCATTGGGGAGTTAATTATTACAAGACGAACAAATTTATACCTGCAGCAACATCACATAGAGAAATTAACAAAATATCGTGAATTTATGCTTTTTTCAGCAAAATTCAAAAAGTTAGATTGCATTTTTTTTTACAACACAAAAAAAACTTAGAATCGGAAATTTTTAGAACTGATCAGCTGTACGCCCCACCGCCTACATATTAGCGACTCAAAATTTATATATATTTTTTTTGTTAATAAACAAAAAATATGCAACATGCATTTTTGTGCTTATAAAAAAGAAAAGGAAACTAGAGAAAAAATGGAGAACTAAGTATTTTTCTATTATTTTAATGGAAAAAAGAGTAAAAGAGATAAGATTTCCAGTTCAGCAATGGATAGAATTAGGTGGCATACATGGCCTGAAGCTTATTGGCTATTGCTTATGTGTGTGTATTTAGTTAATCGTGGCTGCATAGCATGCATGAAAGGGATTGCAGCCACTTCTTATTATCATTTCACTTTCATATTTATTGTTGGAATCTATCCAATCAGATAATTCCCATTCAGAACTTTACTAGTCATAAAATATAACATCTATTTTAGATAAATTTATTTTTAATAAATATACTAAAATATTCGCATCACCCGCTTAAATAACGTCATCATATATTTATAACTTTTTAGTTGTCCAATAATTAAGCTAATTTTTTTTTTTTGAATTGTAGCCGAAAAAATTATTTAAGACTTTCATTAAAGAAAGCAAGAGTTGCTACATATTGGAGATTACAAATAACACTCTTTAAAGAATACAAATATTACTCCTAATCGACAAAATAATAAAAAGTACTAAGATATGCCTAATTTGCTTTAGATTCGTGCATGTTTGTTCATTCTATATTTTTTATTTATCAATATATTTTTTTGTAATTATGTTATACTTTTTGGATTCGGGCGATGATGGACGATAAATAAGTCGGCGGTGCGTATCAGAGCCTTTTTAATATATGCTTTAGAAAAACTTGTCAATATCAAACTGGTCATTCCACCATAAGGAAAATAAAAAACAAATATTTATGTTTAACTTCCTCGATTTCCAAAAGTTTGAAATAACTTGACTTTTAACATATCTTTTTTCACTAATTGGATTCAGAATTTGGAACCCCTCCTTAAATTAAAAAAATTCAAATGCCACATGTAAAAATTCACAAACCCGATGTGATGTGGTCCATGTGGAATTTGAAAAATTCTGGATTTGGAACCTTCGAAGAGATTAGTTCGGAAAATAAGTTTAAAATTCATTCTCTGTCGACTCCTTGCGAAATTAGGATTACATCATCTAGTTTAACTTTGCAGGGCTATATTTAGTATTTGATGTTTTTGTAGGGGTGTCCATAAAATTAATTCTTTATAATGAAAATGTGTTTATTTGGTTTGAGATGACATATATATAGTTACATACTTATTTCTTAGCAAGTAACATGAGAACATATCCACTCAATTCTTCTCATATCTCATAAAAAACTCGTGCTTAAATACTAAGAAATTGCCACCTTAGACAGTGACAAGGAATGACTTTATTGAGAAAAAGAACAATAAAGTAACAAGAAAATCAAATATGTTCAAAACCAGGACCAATTTTTTAAGGGCTTGAGACTCATGATAATATAATACTAGTGTATTTACACTAATTCAAGAATGCTATATTACATTTTTCAATCCATATTATCATTTTGGTCAATAGCAATGTGCAGTGAGTCCTGCTATTTTAATTTAAGAGATAATATGTAATTATACGCAGGTGCTCTATTCATTTTCTAGTCAACAAAAACCATAGATAAGAATAATTTAACATAAGGTATTTTTTTTTATTAAAACCAAGTAAATAATTGCATTTTCACAACCACTACGTTAGTCTAGTGGTAATGATACCGACTTCAACTTTTCATAGATCGTGTCTGACATGATTAATTTAAAAATTTAGAAACGGCATGTGAGTCTATTCTAAAGAGCGAAATAGATGACCGTCTGTAGTTCTCTCTCAAATAATTGCATTTAGCACGATTTTGTCTTAAAATAGTATATATTTTCTTTTTTTCTTTATTGAAATGAGGTAAGGTAATATACTTTCTCCCAAGCCTTTTTTTTTTTTTGGGTTAATCCCACTGTTCTTTTTGTCTTAGAATTTTTTTATCATGCACGACTATGAAGGCTAAAAACAATTTAAATATTTAACAATAGTTTTGAATAGTAAATATTTGACAATATATAAAACTATTGACACTCAAAATGCTTTTGTATCTAATTAAAAGATATTATGTTACATTGTCATTGTTTGAATCAAAATATTATGTTATATCCGATTATAAGATAGGTTTTTTTTTTAATAGGTTGAGAGACTTTGTTAAATATATGTTATATTGTGTTTGTCAGAAATTGAATCTATACCCTCTTGCTAAATATGGAAATGCTTTAATCAAAACTAACTAGACTACAAACTATTTACAAAATAAGTGATTTTCAAGTTATATCAAAAACTTACATTTTAGGCTGAGTTTATCGTATATGTTTTCAAGTATTCTTACTTCACAGACTAGAATAGACGTCATCAAGTATTTTAGCATCAGTCTCAAAAACATATTTTTTTACTTCACAAAGTTGAGAATATTATAAAAGAGTGTACAGCTAGAAAGGAAAATTGAAAATAATTATTGCGATTTTTACAAAGAGCTAAAATCAACCTTGGCCCAACAATCCACTTACAAAATGTCTTCATAAATTTACACCACCTCAAATTTACAAAAATTTCCTTATCATACTTTTAGAGGCCCAGAAAAAGGATGTCTCAAATCAAATTTCGGCCGTGAGAGAAAAACCAAATTAAATAATTTCTACACAAATATTCTATTTTTCTCAAATTGCAGGTTTATAAAAACAATACATATTTAAAAAAAAACAATATATATATTTAAAGACACCATATACTTGCAAAAAAAGAAAAATTGTTTACAAAAATAACACATTTTTATAAAAACATGTGTACAAAATTATAAAGAATATATATTATAGCTATTATAGAAACAATTTATAAGTTTATAAATACATTATACATATATAAATATCATAAAAACAATATATAGATTTACAACATATATATGCTTGCAGGTAACATAAAAATATTCTTTCTTTCAACTTTCTGGACAGAAAACAAACTTTCACAATAAAAAACAGAATATTAGGCATGAAAAATATATCAAACAAATAATAATTTAAAATTTTTACATATACAGCCTTCATTAGAATACAAGTATAATAAATATATACAACCCAACACAATTACAATAATTAATCTTGAAACATTACATGGCAAATATATACATTTCTCTCCAATCGATCAAATTAGATTTCACCAAAAGGAAGAGCATTAAACATATAATCAAATTAAAATTAAAAAAAATTTAAAATATTAGCCGTTGCATTAATTGACTGAAGTATGAGTCGACACGCATGGCAAAATTAAGGTATTATTATGCCAAGTCATCTTTTTTTTAAGGTAAGCTCCCCATTTTGCATTTTGGTCCCTCAACTTTTAGATAATCGGTAGTTTTGAAAATATTTGTCCTGCAAATTTTTCTCCAATTAATATAACACACCCAACAAATATATAACCATTAATAATTCGCAAAACCAATAGTAGAAAAAATTAAGAATAATAAAGAGCCAACAAAAAATAATTTCTCACTGGTTCATACATTTAATGCATGGACCAAGAGTAATTTTGTTGAATTAAGACCATGTGATAGAAAGAGATTTTTGTATCTCAATAGTCATGATGTGACACCTGGCCAAACCTAATTCATTAAAATAATATATTTTTTTATTTTGTTTATGGAAAAAATGGGAAGACTTATGAAGAGGTACAAGCAACATTTGATTGAAAAACAATAATTCAAAGATAAGCAACAAACAAAGATAGGTACAATTGAAAATGATTTATTGTACTTTATTAAATTTATTCAGTTAATAAAGTGCTCCCAAATTGTGTGGAACTAATACTCCTTTCGGAAATTTGAAGTACCAAAAAAATTGATATGCAAATCACACCCAAAAAAGAAAATAAATGGAAAAATCAAAACTAAATATATATGAATAAAAAGAAGAAATAAATAACATCAAGCTATGAGGAAAGAAATAAATAACATCAAGCTATGAGAAAGAAATAAATAACATCAAGCTATGAGGAAAGAAATAAATAACATCAAGCTACGAGGGAAAAATTGGTTAATCAAAATCATGATGCAAAACTAATTGATATTTTGGTCCAAAAAAGGAAATTTGATTCTTGGGCATTTTTTCCAAAAAGCTAAATTATGAGTAAAAACAATTTGCAACAAAAGAAAAAAAGGAAATCTCAAATCAACTTAATTATTCGTTGATTTCTTTTCTTTTTTTGTTCTTTAAATGCTTAAATGACGTAATTGAAATTTCATTAAATGCATAAAGATCAATGTCAATAAACCATAAAAATGTACTCAAACTTGCAAAATGCCCTAAATAATAAGAAAAGTTTCATAATTTCATTCAAATTGGAACATTGGTAAATTTGAAAATTGAAACTAATTCAAAGAACCAATAACAAAAAATACCCAATTTATCCTTTATTTATTGATCCAAAAAAATACTCAAAATTTAGCACAACCACCAATTAAAAAAAAAAAACAAAGACACAAACCTGAACCGGATCTATTAATCGGGCAAAAAACGCCTCTCCAAACCGAATTCAAATTCGACACAAACCCAAAGACCCAGAACAGCATCGCGAACCCGATGATCCAGGGCATGAGCATGAAACCGAGCATGAAGGTCACCGACCCACAAACCATCAGAGCAAAAGACGCGCCGAACAAGAGCGACGCGAACCCGGCCGGCGTCACCTGCCGCGCGCGTCGCCCCGAACAAGGAGGGAGGGAAGCGAGGAGGAGCGCGCAGAGATCGGAGATCACGCGTGAGTTCGTGCTGGCGTCCATGGTGAGATACCAACACAATATTTTTGCCCTGAAGAAGAAGAAGAAGAAGGTTGATTAAGGGGGAGTTTTGGTGATTTTAGAGGTCAACTGTTTATTGCTATGGATAGATTAGAAAGATTAACTGTGGATATATTTGATCGAACAGCTCAAACAATTAAAATGAAAAAGAATATTGTTTTTTTTTCTTGTTAGGCCCAACTAGGCAGGCCTGCCAAATGCCTATATTAATTGTTGGGAAATTAAAGTCACCTTCACATATAGAAGCCGAAATCATCAATTAGGTGTTTTTTTAGACTTTTTTTTTTGAAGTGGCCAAAAAAAATAATAATTAAGAGAATAATTTAGTTTTGAAAATATTTGCAAAAGTGGTCGTTTCGCTCAGCTACTGGGTGCCAGTAGCGAGGCGAAACACAACTTCTAACACTGTTCACACTGTTTCGCCCATCCACTGGGCGAAACAGCACTGTTCACACTGTTTCGTCCAGTTACTGGGCGAAACTAGCACTGTTTACACTGTTTCGCCTAGTCACTGGGCAAAATAGATACTGTTCAACACTGTTTCGCCCAATGACTGGGCGAAACTGGCATTGTTCACTGTTTCGCCCAGTAACGAGGCGAAGAAAAAAAAAAAAAAAAAAGTGTGAACAGTGCCAGTTTCGCCCAGTCACTGGGCAAAACAGTGTTGAACAGTGCCTCGCCCAGTGGCTGGGCGAAACAGTGTTGAACAGTACCGGTTTCGCCATGTTAAATAGTGTAAATAGGTGGCTAGGCGAAACAGTGTGAACAGTGCCTATTTCGCCCAGTGGCTGAGCGAAACAGTATGAACAATGTCAGAAGTTGTGTTTCACCCTGTTACTGGACGAAACTACCTCAGTTTCGCCTAGTGACTAGGCGAAACGGCCACTTTTGCAAATATTTTCAAAACTAGACTATTCTCTTAATTATTATTATTTTTTCGGCCACTTCAAAAAAAAAGTCGTTTTTTTAAGTCCTTTTGTAAGAAAAATGAAATTGCTTAATCTTTCTATATATTATCTATTATAGTGGATGAAAATATATTTATTATGTAGAGCCACCAAATTTAGTTATATAAAAAATTCCTCTTCATTAGTTAAATAAGGGAGAACTTCATTATTTTAAATAATATATGTTATTAAATTGAGTGTTAGATTAATGAACAAGATTGTTAAATTAAATGCAGAGTGTACATTTTTGTTTTATCGTAGAATAAAGAGCCAGGCAATTGAGGAGTTTAGAAAAATGAAAAATTTGCACAACAATCCTTGTATTATTCCACAATTATAAAAGAGTCCTTCTATGATTGGATATTATATTAATATATTACAAATAGAAAAATGTGCAAAAAAGTCCTTGTATTATTCTGAAATTACAAAATAGTAGTTGCATTATAATATATTACACAAATGCATCAAAGCCCTTGTTCGGGAGAATATTGAGCTCAAGGCAAATCAAATCTATATTATAAATAATACTTAATTACTAATTACTATTACCTAAAATAATTAAATTAAAAAAAAATTGAAATATAATATAACATGTTCGGAATTTAATTTATGCGGCTAACTGTATTTTTAAATATCTGGCTAGCCTTAATTAATTAAGGATTAATATTCTAGCTTAAATCATGTCATGTACCTTATGGAGAAAAAGTAAGAGAGATTCTAAGTGGATATTCTGTGAACCCTCTCTCCATTTAGAGTTACAATAGTTTTATCTATTTCTTGTCATTTTGTAGTGTTTGTGCCTTTTTCACAAATTGCCCAATTAAGTATGTAATTTTTAAATATTTTTTAGTTTCTAAACTTAATTAAAAATATCTTTGAGTTAATTGTGTGTGGTTAATGTGTGTTTTGGTTTTGATTTAAAGGATAAGTTTATATTGATTTACATATGTGAGCACATATTCCGCACCGAATATGTGTTTACATATGTAAATTAATATAAACTTATAAAATAAAAATATTTTGATGTAACTGTTTCACGAAATCGAAGATATAATACGAAATATTATTCTAATTATATACTAAAATGAAAATATTCACAGCGTAGCGTCAATGTTATCATAATTTTTTATAATTTTGCACAGAATTCTGAAAGGATGAAAATGGTGGGCTGGTAGCATTCCTGCTAGCCTACTTATCACGAACATAAGCCAAGGCGGGTTAGTTGTGCATAATTAAAGTTAATTTTTTATTTTGTAATTATTTAATTTAATATATTTGTTGAACATTTTATATAAGTAGGAATAGGCGTTATAACACTTACTATGGTCGCGGTCTCAGCCTACCACATGGGAAAAACTGTCGCAGATGTGCTGCTGTAGATAAGGATGAATATTAATAATTTGGAAATGAGAGTTGGACTGGATGCGGAAGAGGAAAGGAAGAGAATTACTCATGAGAAGATGAGAAAGGTATATTTAATTTATCAAATTCCAATTTGGAGTTGGACTGAGAGGTTTATTTGAATGTTGAGACTTTAAGTATGGATTGTGAATAAGGAGTGGAGTTTGTGAGGTATATTTGAATGTTTAGATTTTTAAGTATGGATGGTCAAGAAGGAGTGGAGTTGGACTGAGAGGTTATAGAATTGTTTAGAATTTCAGAGAGAAGATGAAATTTGAAAAAATAAAATAAAATAAAATAATAAATAGTTAAAAAAAAAAAAAAAAAAATATATATATATATATATATATATATATATATATATATATATATATATATATTAATAATAATAGGACTAAATCTTGGCCGGTTTTGAGCTCATCTAACCAGACACAGTGTCTTTTAATTATGAACCGTCCGATTTAGTTAACGGGTTCATTTATTTGGATCCGTTTAAATCTGTGCCGTTTGATTTTTGACTAAATCTTGGCCGGTTTTGAGCTCATCTAACCAGACACAGTGTCTTTTAATTATGAGCCGTCCGATTTAGTTAACGGGTTCATTTATTTGGATCCGTTTAAATCTGTGCCGTTTGATTTTTTCAATTTTCTACTAATTAAACTATTAGTAACGGTTTTCATGAAAGAACCGTTACAGATTGGTTTAATTCTGTAACGGTTCTGTACGAAAAACCGTTACTAATATGTAATTAGTAACGGTTTATCCTAAAGAACCGTTACAGAATTATAAAAAAAATTCTATTTATGCATATTTGTAACGGTTCTTTAATAAATACCGTTACTAATACATATTAGTAACGGTTGTTCATTAAGAACCGTTACAGAATTTGAAAAAAATCTATTTATGCATATTTGTAACAGTTCTTCAATAAAAACCGTTACTAATTACATATTAGTAACGGTTTTCCATGAAGAACCGTTACAGATTTGTTAAAAAAACTATTTATGCATATTTGTAACGGTTCTTTAGTAAAAACCGTTACTAATTACATATTAGTAACGGGTTTCTATAAAGAACCGTTACAGAGTTAGTTTCTATCGTCCGATCTGATGGCAACGGTTAAGATTTTTTTTTCATTTTGGTTTATAGTTTACGCGTGGCATTTACTTTTTTACAGCTGTCAAATATTTTTTTACAGTTGTCCGTCTCTTTTTTCTTTCATTCTTTCTCTTTTCTTTTCGCCATTTTTTCCCTCTTTTTCGTTTTCAATCTGGTTTGAATCTGGGTTCATAAAATTGCTTCCATTTGTCTGCATGAGCAATTTTCACTTGCAATTTGTTCTTTATTTTTCTTTCTTTGCTGAGATTTCATACTGGATTGATTTTAAGCTGGATTTATTTCGGTTTTCTTTGGTATTTGTTTCATTTGTTGTTATCAAAGATTGTTGCTGTTTCTGGATTTAGTAATTGTTGTCAATTATTGATTTGTTTTGGATTTGGATTTGGAACTGGATGATAGAGATTGTTTGATTGGCTGTTTTTTCTTTCTGCATAAAATTCTTCTGTTCATTAATTTCGAGGTAATTGGATTTCTTTATGTTTTTCTTTTTATCAGAAATTGGGTACTGTTTTTCTTTTACTGTTTTCAGACAGTCTTGCATTTTTCTTCTACTGTTTTCAGATATTTTTTGATATTGGTAACTGTTGCATGCAGTTAATTGTACTTGGTTATGTTAACAAGTCATGTTCTGTATGCAATTAATTACAAATTGTTGTGTTTCTGAATTGTAATTTATTTTACTGTTATTTTTCTACTGATTTTTTTTTTTTTTTTTTGCAGTTACGGGAAGAATTAGAGATTTGTCACTGTTTTAACAGTTATTAGATAGGTCAAATTGAAAATTTCTTAATTCTTCTGTTCATTAATTTTTAGGTAATTGAGTTTACATATGTTTATGTCTATGTTTTCAGAAATTATTAATATGCAATTGGTTATTAGTTTTGGAATTGAGATTAGAAGTCATCTTCCATATGCAATTGATTTTAAATTGTTTTCTGTATCTAAATTGTGATTTATGTTGCTGTCTTTTTTTTTACTGACATTTTCTTCTTTGCAGTTCTTGCAGGAATTAAAGATTTTTAACTGTTCTAACAGTTATTGGATAGATCAAGATGAGGATTTGTCAATATTGTGATAACTATTCATTAGGTGTTAAGTTGGTTTTCTGAAGAATTTGTTATACTTGGGATTTATTATTAATCTTTTGGGGTTTTCTACTGCAGCTCATTCTTTTATGGTACGTTATTTTTTTTTTTTATTTTGTGAAGAAAAATTGATTTCTTTTCATGTTCATGTTACAATTTAGTTTTATCTCTTTTGGTTTTTGGTGATTATTTAGTATGTTTTTTTTCGGTTTAGATTGTAGTCAGGTTTGTTGCTTTTTTCGATTTGTTGAAAGTATTGTTTTTCGAAATTATTCAATATTTTGTTCACATCGTTGTAATCATTAATTAGTGGAATAGTAATCTGTATGAACTTAATTTAAATTATTCAATATTTTGTTCACATCGTTGTAATCATTAATTAGTGGAATAGTTGAATCTGTATGAACTTAATTTTTCTCCGTATACTGACATTCCACTGTATACTGATATTCCTGGAAATACTTTTGTTGTTTGATAATTTATGGTATGTTTTCTGTGTAATTAGAATTTTATAAAGTAATTGCATTTATATTTATGTTCAATGACAATTTTGTCATGGATAGTTGAATTTGTAAGGATTGCATTGTTTTCTATGTACTGATATAAATTAATACCAATGTTGGAAACTGTTATTCTAACATTTAGTTCATGGATATGTACCATTGTTTCTGTATACTCTGTCTTAAGTCCTAAATCCTGAACTGTAAACCTTAAAATGTTGTTGGTACCATTGGAGTGGACTTGATTCAAAAGAAAAATAAAGAAAATCTGGAAAATTACAATCATATAAAAAATATGTTTTTTTATTATGTATGATTAATGTACATTCTTAAGTTTTTAGAAAGAAGGAAAAAAAAAGGACAATTTATTGTTCTGATTATATATGATTAATCTACATTCTTAAGTAGAAAAAAAGGATTAATTATGTAAAATTAGGACTACATTTAACAAGGAAATTAAAAAAAAATAAATTTGGACTATATATTGGTTTTAATAATTTTCAGATTAATTTATTGTTCTGATTCTTATTTTTTTTAGTTAAAATGGTTTAAGTATTTTTGGGTACTGTTACATTTTATCTTTCGTATTACAAATTTATGGATTTGTTTACAATTTTCTTTGCTAGGTTATTTATCAAGATTTCTAGATGGAGGATGTTTTCTGGAGTGTGCATTCAAAGTGACTGTTATTGTGTTATAAATGATGATGATTTACACTGAAAAATGTGGATTTTGTTTAGCAATTTTCAGTATGTTTCTTCTGTTAGAATCTATTTACAAGACAATTGGATTTATGTTTACATTTCAACTTGAGTGATGTTTTATATTTTCCATGTTTGGAATAAATATTCTGATATTTTGATCAATTGGATTGTGACAGTTTGCTATGTCTCGATTTGTGATGTTTACATTTAGTTTAAAAATATGTTTAAAAATATGTATTGTATTTGGTTCTTTTAGCAAATTAATAATAATTAATGAATTTTGTTTAGAATTTTTTATTGTTTGTTTATGTATTTTGTTCCATTATACATTATTGGTATGCAATTTTTATTGAGTGATCAGTTGTTGTTCTGTCCTGTTTCATGTAGTTTGTATGTGCTCTTAGGTGGAAAAGAGAAGAAAAAATTGAAAAATATTACAGGAATTAAAAATTTTTCGACAAATTTTGCATGCAATCTTAAATTACAGTGATATAGTGTTGTTTGCAAATTCCATAATTAAATCATTGAATGAAACAATGATGTACTGTTGTTTGCAAATTCGATAAGTAAGTCGGTAAATGAAACACGGAGAAGAAAGTAGAATCAGGTGTCTTTGATGATAAATTTCATTAATTTGAAAAATAATTTATCAAAGAATATAATCAACTAACATTGGTACTGGGCATTTGCACAACAAAAAATATTTGTTCAAAACAATTTTCAAAATCATTTCAAAATAAAACTATAATAAATGAAGATGGCATCGTTATATATCAGCGACGGAATAATGGTATATCATTTTCTAGAAAGAACGTTCAATTAAATAATAGTCACGTTGTTCCGTATAACAAAAAATTGTTATTAAAATATCAAGCTCATATTAATGTTGAACGATGTCATACAGGTGAGCTAATAAAATATCTTTTTAAATACATTTGCAAAGGCAATGATCGAGCATATGCTTATATTGAAAAAGATAACTCTAATTTGTGTAAAAATGGTGAAATTGATGAAATCAAATCCTATTTAGATTGTAGATATATTACTCCTCATGAAGCTATATGGAGAACTTTCCAGTACGATATACATTATAGAAGTGTTAGTATTGAACGGTTATCAATTCATTTACCTTTAATGAATAATGTTGTTTTTAATGATGGTCAAAATATGTGTTATATATTCAATTAACTAACCTCTCTAACTCCGTGGGCTTCATCTTTTTGTAAAAAACCGATACTAAATCAGTTTAGTAACGGTTTTTTTGAAAACACCGATATTAAATAAATAAAAAAAAGATTTTAGTAACGGTTTTTGTTACTAAATTGATTTAGTATCGGTTTTTCAGAAAACCCGTTACTAAACTGATTTAGTATCGGTTTTTTAAATACACCGTTACTAAACCGATACTAAATCAGTTTAGTAACAGTTTTTTTGAAAACACCGATACTAAATCAATTTAGTATCGGTTTTCCATAGAAAACCCGTTACTAAGCTCTTTATTTGTTTTTGATTTAGTATCGGTTTGCTCAAAAAAACCGTTACTAAACTGATTTAGTATCGGTTTTTTGAAAAACCGTTACTAAACCGACACTAAATCTGTTTAGTATCGGTTAAAAAGAGCTTAGTAACGGTGTTTTTGAAAAAACCGATACTAAATCAATTTAGTATCGGTTTTTTCGAAAAAACCGTTACTAAGTTCTTTTTTTTTTTTTTATTTTTTTTATTTTTTTATTTAGTATTGGTTTTTTCATAAAAAGCGTTACTAAGCCGATTTTATGTTCAAAAACCTCCCAACTTTAATATTTTCTTAAAAAAACTAACTGATTTTATGAACATAAAATCGTCGGGTCTGGCGTCGTCGTGGGTCTGGCGTTGCGCGGAGAGAGGAGAAGAGACAGAGAAGGAGAAGAGAGACAGGAGCGAAGGAGAAAAGAGTCAGGAGCGAAGGAGAAGAAAGGGAAGAGAAGAAGGGGAAAAGACTGCTGCTGACGTGGAATAAAAAATCAATATATTTGCCACATCAGCATGCCACGCAATCAGTTAACTGCTGACTGGGCATTTAACTGGATGGAGGGGGCAACTTGAACATTTGGAAGAGTTTAGGGGGCAAAAGTGTGTAAAAAAAAGTTGAGGGGGCAAGTTGAACAATTTTGAAAAGTTCAGGGGGCAAAAGTGAGCTTTTCTCATTGAAAAAATATATTAAGTGAAAATCTCACATCCAAACAATACAAAGTTCTCCTAAAATATACATTTTCCACTATACAAACACAATTGTCCATATTCATAAGTATAATTGTCACAGCTTTGGAAAATAAGTCTTTTTGAATTAATTGAAAATTTACAATATTTTTTGTTACATAATATTTAAAATAATTCGCGCAACGCGCGAGCCTTTGCTTGTATATATATAAAATTAGAATCTATAAATACAAGTACGCAATCTTCCTCTTCTCATTCTCATTCCATAATTTTGCAGGATTCTTTAAGGATGAAAAACGCCCAACTTATGGTAATAGTTGCTGGTACCATTACTACTGGCCTACTTACGGCAGTAGCAACCTACAAGCATAACAGCTCAACTGAAGCATTGGCCAAGGCGGGTAACTTATGCTTAAGGAAATTGATAATTTTTTTATATTTTGTAATGTATTTGAATTAATATTTTTGTTGAAAAATTTACAATAGGAACAGTATGCTTTATAACAATTGCTATGGTCATGCTCTCCATTTACCTCACGGGAGAACATTCACGAGGTTTGTGAGACTAAGGTAACTAGAATAACGTTCGCGCTACGCTGTGAATATTTTTATTTTAGTATACAATTAGAATAATATTCTATCTTATAGCTTCGATTTCGTGAAATAGTTACATCAAAATATTTTCATTTTATAAGTTTATATTGATTAACATATGCATATATATGCGGAATATATGTTCACAAATGTAAATCAATATAAATTTATCCTTCAAATCAAAACCAAAACACACACTAACCACACACAATTAACTCAAAAATATTTTTAATTAAGTTTAGAAACTACAAAATTGAAAAATTACACACTTACTTGGGCAAAGTAAAAAAGGAATACAGCGTTTTTTCGTGCAGCTCCTAACCGGCGGATCGAGAATCATATAAACAATGAACACCACGCTGCCCTTTTTCGTCTCAATATACAACCACGCATAAAACAAGACCTCATTATTAAATTTACCAATCGTGGTTCCCTTAAAAAATATCCAAATAAATACATGAAAGACATTATTAAATCTCTCAAAAAATACATCAAACACATAAATACAATTATGCTTATGACTGGATAACATCAGCTTACGAACTGAAGTTATTAACAAAATAAAATAAGTAAAGAATGGCCTATAACCTAGTTGTTGATTATCTTGCTTAAGTTACAAGAAATAGATTCAAACTCCATATATAATATGTTCGACGTGATTCGAATATGATATGAATCTCTTCAAGTTGATGGATGTCTTATTTGAGCTAATAAGTTTTGACTTAGAGATTGTTGTTGTAGGGCAGAATAAGTTAGTTTCACCCAATAAAAATGGATTTTTTCTCAAATAGCATTTTTTTGAAAAATAATTCATCAAATAGCATCGTTTTGAAAATAATTCAGTATCTAATACTTCCGCCATCGCTTCTGGCAGAATAGGGGCTATTCCACCAAGGGTGCCGGCGGAACAACCTATTTTTTCAATTTTTCTGATCTTAGGCATTTGGAGGCCATAAAACACGCTTAATTATGGCAAAAGGTTGTTCTGCCATGTCTCTTAGCGGAACAACATAAAATTATAATTTTAATTGATAAAAAATATATTTCTTTACTAACTGCAAATTTAGCGAGGAAATTAACCCAAAAAAAAATTACGTGTTCCGCCAAGCCGTTTGGCGGAACAACATATATTTTTTTTTGCCCTTTAAACAAACAATGAACAGTAAATTCAATTTTTTTTTTGGCTAAATCTCCTTAGTTAATGGGCCAACACCCTTGGCGGAACAACCTTTCTTCTGATAGAAGGGCTGACGAAAGTGCTAAATACTGAATTTATTTTCAAAATGATACTACTTACTGAATTATTTATCAAAAAAGTGCTAGATAAAAAAAAAATCGGAATAAAGTGCATAGGAGAGAAGATGAAATAATGATATAGAATTGGAATGAAAGGATCTTTCTATTATAATTTTGTCTACCAAAATTTCCACTCGTGTACCCTATCAAATACCACTAATGATGAAATAAAGTATTTACTCTTGCATTCATTCTTTCATTTGTTTTATTCTTGCCAAATATCTACACTAAAAATAGCCTTTGAAAATAATTAGAATAAAAAGCAAAACTTGAACATTCCAGAAAAAAACATTCCGTTTTTGTTGATTGGGGCTATACTCGTAAGTATTATCCATTTGATGACTTTTAACTCCAGAGAAAAAAAAAACAAACATGAAGATCAAAAATCAACATACATAGTGAAGAATTGATGAATTATTTAGCAAGGACAACAGTTCTCAGTGTCTCAGCATCAAAACCCCACTTCTACCATCAACATAAAACTCATAAAAAAAATTCATGTAGAAAATGATCAGATCTGAAAATAAATATCCAATAAAATAAGTTCATAAATCATAATACTATCAAATTTAATTCACTAGCCAAATTAAAATACGTAACATCAATCTAAATAAAAATAAACATTCAAATTAGAAGACTCCTGCATAAACAGAAAAATATTTCATTTTACCCCACAAAAAGAATTACTAAAATACCCCTTACAAGAAGATATTAATAAATGCCCCATAAACAAAAAATTTCCCCCCACAAAAAAAGATCAAATCACCAAAATGCCCCTTTCTTTTTGCTCAAGCCCCCTTCTCTTTGTGCCTCTATAAATCCTGCAAAAAAATTCAAAAAGCTTTTATACAAGTTCAAATATAACAGATTTCTTCTTTTTTTTTAAATATTGTAGAAACTTAGCCCTCAGTTGGA
Organism: Juncus inflexus; assembly: GCA_024447665.1. Classification (NCBI taxonomy): domain Eukaryota; kingdom Viridiplantae; phylum Streptophyta; class Magnoliopsida; order Poales; family Juncaceae; genus Juncus; species Juncus inflexus. Next base: position 3,819,527 of record JAJHPC010000004.1, on the reverse strand, counting down.
ATAAAATTACTTCTAGTGAGAGAGATTCAATTACCTTTCTTTCTTTTTTCTCTCTCCATTTCAGCTTTTGCATAGTGGAGCTTCTACTTCAAGTTTCTCTCTCCACACCTAAATCTGTAAATAAACAAAGGAAAAAAATTTAGTATACCGCTGTTGAATTAAATTAAAATATATATATATATTTCTGAAGACATTTATGCAAAGCGCAAAGTTTCTATATAAAGTTCAGGATTTATGGATGGATTGGGACTTAATAATTAGAATGACCATAAAATCTTTTAATCTCACATCTGTCCCTGTAAAGCATGGAATTACCAAATTACCCTCATTCCACATATTCTTCCCCCTTTATGAATGTTACAATGAGTGGGATAAATTAATTAAATTGGGCAAACTGTTTATTCAGATTTATTTCAGACATAATATTTCAGTAACAATGCAAGAGGCATAATTGACATTCAGAAGTATGTAAAGAAAAAAGCAAAATGGAAAGTTATACTTTTTAGTGAGAGAGATCAGATTACCTCTCTTCTTTCTTTCTTTCTTTCTCTCTCTATCTCCAGTTCAGCTACTTCTAACTTCACTTTCTCTTTCTGCACATGAATCTGTAAAATATCATATGCACAAAGTTTCTAAGGTTTAGGGTTTATTTGGGAACTAAAAAGGCTCTGACCTTAAAAATCTTTTAGGTTCCAGTTAGTACTATTCCAAGATTGACTGAAAGATTAACATATCTACCCCTGTGAAAAATTAATATTAATTACCTCTCTTGTTTCTTTCTCTCTCTCTATTTCAGCCACATGGTGAATCTTCTACTTCCACTTTCTCTCTCCACATGATTCATTCCACTTCTTCTCCACGTAAATATGTAAATAATCACGTAAAAACTGCAAATTTAGTATAAACTTGTTCTGAGTTATGCAGGATATGCGATAATACAAATTCATAGCAAGTATACAAATAAGGAATTAAATTACAGAAAAAAAAAGAAAAAAAATTATTTTCCAAAGTCATTCATGCAAAGCACAAAGTTTGTACTATGGTTTAGGGTTTATTTGGGGATTAACAAAGACACTGCCTATAAAATGGAAATTAAACAAAGAAGTACCTTTTTCAGTTTCTACTCTCTCTCCCTCTAACCAGCACGAGTACTCGTTTCACGAATTCCTTTCTCTCTCTAACAAGCACGAGTCCTCGTTTCACAAATTCCTTTCTCTCTCTCTAATCAGCACGAGTACTCGTTTCACGAATTCCTTTCTCTCTCTAACCAGCACGAGTCCTCGTTTCACGAATTCCTTTCTCTCTCTCTAATCAGCACGAGTCCTCGTTTCATGAATTCCTCTCTCTCTCTAACCAGCAAGAGTCCCCGTTTCAGAATTCCTCTCTCTCTCTCTCTCTCTCTCTCTCTCTCTAATCAGCACGAGTCCTCATTTTTCTCTCTCTCTATCTACTTAATTTCCAAGCTAAAGGGGTTTCTAAGGCTAAAAGAGGGCAAACGGTTCAAATCTATCTTTCTATTTGAGGGGTTTCTTTCATAGGCAAAAGGGTGCAAAATCTCTCTCATAAGGGTTTTTTATCAACACATATTCTTTTAGGGTTTAGGGTTTTAAAGGATATTTTGGGGGTTTTTGCAGGGTCCAACAAACAAGGCATAATGAACCTTGTCTGCTTTATTATTCCACATCGCCTGTTACAAATTTCCATAGCAAAAGAAAGAGATCAATGTATGAAGATAAAAACTGATCTTGAAATTTCAGACATAAATAATATAATTAGAAATTGGTAGCGGTATGAAAAATAAAATTACCTCTCAAATTCGGTACTTAGCGGTAAAGTTGTCGCCGAAAGAATCGGTTGGCCCGTGTGAGCGCAAGAAGTATCTGTAAAATAAAAATTTAATAAAAAAACATTAATGCACATATTACTATTTATTAAATAATTCACAAAATAATTTAAACAGAAAGCCTTAATTCGCATAATATTATTTATTAAAAGATTAACTATTTAAACAGAAAACCTTTATAAACATAATATTATTTACTAAAAGATTATTTAAATGATGTCACCTAAACAAATTCAACTTATGAATGCATTATTTCATATAAAACACAGTAAATACACTCAGTAAGCTGTAGCTGTTTCAATAAAACTTAAACAAAGGACTTTATAAAACATATTATTACTTAAAAGATTAAAGACAGTTCCTAAACAAATTCAATTAAAGGAAGCATTATTATTTCATGTAATTTAGACAATCAAAACAAAAAAGGAACAAAACAGAACAAGAACTATCTTAAAGCATTGGGCTATCACTACAGGCATGAAACCTCAATTAAGCCCTAAAACCCTAAACCTTATAAAAAGCTTAGTAAAACAAAAAGGTACCTTCTTTTGGAGGGGGCGGGTTGAGCAGCACGAGAAACCTCAGCCGCTGAGCTGGCAGTATCTTCCAATTCCCTGTCTCCAAGACTCGCCGTTGATGCCAGCTCATCATCCTCATCTGGTGGGGCCCGCTTGACGAGCGGCGGGGCCTCTGACCTCTCACCTGAGGCCGTGTGAGCGACGGCGAACCGGAAGAGTCAGGCCATCCGGGTTCTCGTCGGAGGATTCCGAGAGTACCGGCTGGAAGACGCCCGGCGAAGCCTGCCGGATTCCGGCCCTGTAAGAGGCGGACGCGAATCCTGCCGGATTCCGGCCTTCGAAACCAGGAGGAATTGAGTCCGCCGGCTCCTGCTTGACAGGGCGGAGCTGGTAAAGGAATCGGAGGTTGGGGCTCGAGCTTCACCGGAACGAGCATCGCCGGGAAGCGACGGAAGAGTGGAGGCGGACCTGTTGTCAGGGCTTCCCATCGCGGCCTCGGGTCCCCCGGCTTCACCTGCCGAAGCAAGGCTGAAACCCGCGGCGCGAAGCCCGGAGGCGGTATCGGTATTGGGTCGCTCGGCTCCTGCTTCACCGGCCTACGAAAGTATGAAGTCGAGGGAGGCGGGAAGCCCGGCGGCGGAGCTGATGCTGAAGGAAGGCTCGGAGAGGGAGCCGAGGGAGGAGAGGGAGGAGAGGCGTCCCTCGTTTGCCTCTCCACACGGCGGGGAATGGGCCTGAATCCGGCCGAGTCTGCCGGGGCTTGGAGAAGTCATGAGACTCGGCTCTGAAATGTTGAAAGAGAAGAGAATGGAGATGGAGTTAGTTTCGAGTGTGATGAGAACTCTTCAGGAATCAGGATTGATAATAAGACCTGTGTTACTGTTATATCTATATTACACAAATGTCCCTGTTTTTTTTATTTTAATTAGAAAATGGATGAATTAACTATTAAGGGTTTGTTTTGTAAAAAAGAACTAATCATTTGTATGTTAAGTGTTGAAAGTAGATGTGTTAAACAATAACATTTTAAATCCACAATAATAACATTTTAAATCCACTCGAGCAGTGTTAAATTAACATATCCTTTTTTCTTAAAAAAAATATATATATTAAGGGTAAAATTCAACACAAGTTACTTAACTTTCAAAAATAACTAAATAAATCATTCAACTTTCAATTGTCTCGTATTGATCACTTAACTTTAAAAAATTATCAAATATGTCACTCAACTTTCAATTATTTCCTATAGATCACTCAACTTTACAAAATAATCAAATAAGTCACTCAAATTTCAATTAATCGAGTGACTTTTTTGATCATTTTTAAAAAATTGAGTGATTTATTGGGGGCAACTGAAAGTTGGGTGACCCTATTTGATAATTTTTGAAATTTTAATGATCTCTGCGAGACAATTAAAAGTTAAGTAACTTATTTGATCATTTTTTAAAGTTGAGTGATGTAAAATGAGATTTACCCAAAGATCAAGTCCCAGATAAATGTACTCAAGAGTAAACATATAAAATAAATGCAAAGATAGTACAAAACAAACTAATTGATATTTGATTGAGTTTGAATATTTTTTTTATAAAAAATTAACAAATAGAATAAAACAGTGCTATAACACTATATACAGTTTCAACAATCTCAAAAAATTCTACAACATCGCAAAATCTTACATTTTATTCAATCTAAATATAAGCAAAATAGGCGATCACCCATTCACTCTCCTTCAAAAATAGCCTTCTCTCCTGCTAAAAAATAAACAGTCATCTGCATATCCTTCTCAACAAACCCGCACTTCTCATAAAACCCCCTCAACTCTGTTTCGCACGCAAGCACCACCTTATAGCACCACATTTCCTTCGCTTTGTCAACCAAACGGAGCCCTCGCGCGGCCTTGTCGACAACTATGTCCTCTATGTGCCCGGCCTTGCTGCAGCCTCTGATGAATTTTCTCTCGATGAAGAGCGTGCTTGTCGCGATGATGCAGTTTGATGATGGGGATTGGATTATGAAGATTTGGTGGTCGTCTCCTGTTGCTGCTAGGTCGGCGAACCGGGCCTGGAATGGGATAAGGGCGAGGGATTTCATATATACACATATAAATAGTTTGAAGTAGCAAATTTTTTAAGTTCTAACATGTTAAAATATGTGGTTTAATTTTTTTTTCACTGAAAATGGATATGGTTAAATTTGATGTTTATAGTTTCAGATGGAAAAGTTTGAGGTTCGGAGGGAGATATGATATTTGCGGCTTTACGACGATAAAATTGATGTATTTGAGATTGAGATTTTGGAAATGTATAGAAGAAATTTCGTCATTAGTAAATTCTGATGCTGAATTTTTTTTTTTTTTTTGAATATTTAAATGGGGCAACACATACCTCAAATTCGGATTCAGTGATTGGAGGGCAGACAGTAAGTTGACCAAGCAGCTCGACAAAACCCTACTGATAATCCGAAATCTCAAGCCGCCGAATCGGCAGGTCAGATAAACAGCTGGCAACGATCCCATTGGCCCACCTATAAATAACCAAAATCACTGTAAAATATTAGTTAAGAGGTATAAATGAAATTGAAAACTGAAAACTGAAAAATGGTAATATTAGATCTGATTAAACCCTGGATCAAATCTAATTAAAACCCAAGGAGTGATCTTAACTATTCCACAACCGAGCAGTTCATTATACTTCCTTTTTTCTTTTAATGGTCTTTCAAGCCTCCACCTGATCCACAATCAAGTTGCCTATTCCTAAAACTAAGTAGTTATTTGAATCCACTGAGTGAGAAAGAGAAAATAGCATAACTATAAAACACAGAGACAGAGACAGAGAGGGTTGAGGAAGACCTAAGGATCTTGGTAGCCAATAGTATGGGCTTTTGACCATTTCAGTGAGCCTAGATTCCCTGTCAAAGCCCATTCAATCTGAATCACTTTCTTTCTTTTTTTCATTTTCATGAACAAAGCCGCCCCTGCATTATGTAAGAAAGCCAATCTGACTTCAGTACTTGCGTCACAGAGGATTTCCTCACAATATTAAACTGAGAAAAAGAACCATCCATAAGCACTTGGGATTCCCTCCCAAGGCAGTCACTCCTTTATATACACCACAATCATTCTCACTTTCCATCAAACACCAAACAAAACAACATAAGAAACACAAAATGCAAACACTCATCATTTCTCAACTGATTTCTCACCCATGGAGCTCAGCAATTGGCGCTCTCTCCTTGTTTCTTTTATGGGGTGCTTTACGAACGCTTGAATGGGCGTGGTTCACACCAAAACGCCTGGACCGGGCGTTGAGGAAGCAGGGATTAAAGGGCAGGACATACCGGTCCATCTCAGGCGACATAAACGAGAATTCCCGGCTCAACAAAAAAGCAAGAACCAAGCCCATGTCTCTTTCGCACGATATTATCCCGCGTGTTCATCCCTTTCTTGATCGTACCATGAAAGAATATGGTGAGGATGGAAATTTTAATCTTTGTTTGTTTTTGTTAGGTGTGGTTTGTATGGTAAAAGTTATAAGTGGATATGGTATTAGTTATGCTTATAAACTACTAAATTCCTGTCAAATTCTTCGTTTTTTTATTTGACATGTTTTTCCTAATTCGGGGAATAAGACTAATAAAAAAAAATACTAATTTAAGGTTTGTAACAGAAACTATTCCTTTTATTTCATATGTTGATTTAATTTCCTAAAAATGCAGGTAAATTTTCTATTACGTGGATTGGACCGAATCCGAGAGTTACAATTCCGGATTCAGAATTGGTGAGAGAAGTTCTTTCCAATAAATTCGGTCATTTTGAGAAACCGAAATTCAGCCGCGGACTTGGCAAATTGTTAGCTGATGGTCTGGTGAGTCATGAAGGAGAGAAATGGGCCAAGCACAGAAGAATTCTCAATCCTGCTTTTCATTTTGAAAAACTTAAGGTAACAATTTTCATGAGATTTTACTTTTATAATTTCCAAGTTGGAGATATAAGCATAAGGCTTAGAAGCATATATATAATCAACGAATGCATATAATCAAAACATGTCTCGAAGAATTTCCCAATGAAAGAAATTTAACTTCAGAATATTCTTTTTTTCAGCACATGTTACCTGCATTCTCTACGTGTTGTGACGAACTAATTAACAAATGGGAGAGTTCAGCTAGATCAGATGGGTCGTTTGAGTTGGATGTTTGGCCTGAGCTACAAAATTTTACAGGAGATGTCATCTCAAGAGCAGCATTTGGTAGCAGTTATGAGGAAGGGAGACGCATTTTCCAACTTCAAGGAGAGCAACAAGAGCGACTCGTCGAGGCATTGAAGATCACTTTCATTCCCTTCAGCCGGTCACTTCCATTTCTCATCTTCACGTTTTTTTTCCAAAAGATTATTATTTGTTTGAGATTGTTATTATAGTCCTAATGATATACCAACTGAACAGAAGTAGTGGGGTCCAGCTGTCGAAGTAACGGCTTGTGTTTTAATATTTGTCCACAAAAGAGTTGCTAATTAATTCAAGGAAATATTCTTGTTAATCTTTTTATGTAGGTATCTGCCCATTGAAAATAACAAGAAAATGAAGGCAAATGAAAAAGAAGTACGGACACTTTTAAGGGGCATTATTGCAAAAAGAGAGAAGGCGGTACAAAATGGGGAAACCACAAAGGATGATTTGCTCGGTCTATTATTGGAATCAAATATGAAAGAAATCGGTCAAGAAAGAAATTCTAATTCTGCCCTTGGCATGACTATGGATGATATAATAGAGGAATGCAAGTTGTTTTATTTTGCGGGACAAGAGACGACCTCAGTTCTGCTGACATGGACAATGATCGTGCTGAGCATGCACCCGGAATGGCAACAAAAAGCTCGAGAGGAGGTTTTGCAGCATTTTGGGAAGAATAAGCCAGATTTTGATGGTTTGGGACACTTAAAAATTGTAAGTTTTACTTGTAGTTATGTAATTGGGTTCATTATTATACTCTTTGGTTTTGAATGGTCCTTACTTAGTTTAATTGATATGGTAATACTAACATGTCAAAAAAACTACAATCTCATTTTAATTAACGGGGAGCCTAATAGAATTCATACAAACTTCTAAATTTGAAATATAGGTAACCATGATAATGTACGAGGTTCTCCGTCTCTACCCTCCGGTCGTGATGCTGACTAGAAAAACATACAAAACTATGCAACTTGGCAATATAACATATCCACCTGGCGTTGTTCTCGCATTACCCATCCTTATAATCCATCATGACAAACAAATTTGGGGGCCCGATGCGTCAGAGTTCAAGCCCGATCGATTCTCAGAAGGCATCTCAAAGGCGACAAAAAATGGCCAGGTATAAATACTTTGATAACCTAAGTGATATCATTGTTGAGAAATAATAACTAAAATCAGATTGATAATGTTATATAACCGACATACATCTCTCTATATGTTGAGAGTGTTTTACTCTATCTGAATGTCAATTAGAATTTAGATTATATTGTCTCTCATTTAACTGTTTGATATTGTCATCAGATGGCATTTTTTCCTTTTGGGTGGGGCCCGAGGATTTGTATTGGACAGAATTTTGCGCTTTTAGAGGCTAAAATGGGTCTCAGCATGATTCTTCAGCATTTTGAGTTTGAACTTTCGGAAAAATATGTTCATGCACCTTATACTGTTCTTATCATGCATCCACAGCACGGTGCTCCAATCAAGTTCAGAAAGATATAATTAATGTGTATTGAGTATCTTTTCGTATTATAGATGATACTTTTCGATATATTTGTAATGTTTAATAAGGTCTGATATATTGGCATTTCTAGTAATCCTTACAATAAAGTCTCTCTGTAAACCGCAATTATAGGAAATATATGTTTATATGATTGGGAGTTCTCTTTCCATATTTCTCAAAATTGAAATATCCAGTTTGGGTTGAAATGTTAACGACAATCGAAATATCAACATCTACAATAATAACAACAAAACAATGGTAAAAACCTTATTTCCAAAAACTAATAGCAACCCTAATTCTCATCAAGTCAAAAATAAGTCGCCATCTACACATTCTTCTCTTCAAACCCACACTTCTCATAAAACCCCCTTTTCTCACGCTCACAATCAAGTATAACCTTATAACACCCCATCTCTCTAGTTTAAATTAATTTGTATGCTAGATTTGAATTGGGCCTTTTCTCACTGAGTTCATCTATACTCTCTTTCATTATGTTTTCTGTATATTTTTCACTTCCTATATTTATTAATGAAATTAAGGATATATTGCAATTATATTCTGGTGTCTGAATGTTGTAGTTAGTTTATTTTTTGTAATTACATTTACATATAATCATGGTTGGTGGGTGGAGTTCGATTGAGTTGAAGCTGTTTTTCATTAATTCTGTGTGCTCTCAATATTTTTTTCAAACCAAACATGTTAAAAAAATTTAAATAATCTATAAAAATAAAATAAAAGTTGGTTTTGGCATATTAATATTTGAATGGAAATACCTTCATTATACAATATATTATAAATAATATTTGAGTGTGTGAATGAGCAAGTCTTGATAATTGTAAAAATAATTATTTCGGAAAAATGACTAAGTAGGTGAGAACCTAACCGTTGTTAATTATCCTGATATATATAACTAGAATTAGCTTTTACTTCTTATTTTCCCGATTATGCCATCCAAATTAATTTAAGTTAGCTTAAAAAAAATTAATTTAAGTTGACATGGGTCAAAATACGACATCTGTTTCTACATAACGTGTTTAAGGTCCGTATTATGACTCTCAACGTATTTTCCTTTTTTATTTATGTTTGTCTTCAAAGTAGTGCTCAAGTTTGGTGAAACTTAGAAAAAATACACTAATCTTTCTATCTATTGTACCTGATGAAATTCTAAGCATCATATAGAGCCATCAAACTAAGGTATATACAAAAATCATCTCCATTAATTGATAAATGAAGAAGTCCATTATATTAAATAACATGTGCAATAAAAAATAGAAATGATGCTTGTTATATAAATGAAGAGGGTTGATGAATTAAATGGAGTTGGTAAACTTATGAGCCCATGTAGGCTTTGCAATTTTGCATAAAATTCCCTACATTATGTTAAAATAATAAAACTCTTTTATTATTAGAATTTGCAAAATAATCCTTTCTTAAATATTTTCAGGAAATTTAGAAAAATAACCTTATATTATTCCGATATTACAAAGAGGTCCCTGCAATGTTGAAAATTGCGAAAAACCTATATAAAGCATAAATTACAAAAAAAACTGCATTATTGAAAAACTAATGAGAGAGATAAAAATATTAATTCATATTTAAAATATGTTTTTGAGATCTTAATAAGTGTGTACCGAAAAGTTATTCTTATTCATTAATTTACAAAAATTAAAATAAAGATTTGTGTATGTATGTAAGCATATATAGTTATAAAAAATTATGCATAATTTTTATTTGTAAATTGATATTTTTTTTATTAAATAATATGTTAATAACATCAAAAGAGTTAACTTTTATTATTTTTTTTAATAAATTTATATCTGCAGCAACGCGTGGGTGTGTCTAGTATTATCAAAATAGCAAGAAGTATCAATTAACTATATTATCCTATTAATTGTCAAATTAATTTTGGTAAGCTCTGAGGTTTGGTGGGCCTTGGAAAGAGTCTACTTCAAGTGGAATCTAAAAAAATAAGAATATCTTGTCAGACTGGATTCCAACTATTTATGTTTATGTTTGATAATTAGCTTAAAATTTAAAAGGTTTAAACCAAATTATACTAGTAATTCAATTATTATCGTATTATAATTGTATATTATTTTACATATCTTAATTGGTTAAGCGTATAAAAGAAACATATTTGATGCAATTTCATTTCTTATGTGCATTTTTTTTACTTTCTAGATTTCAACCCTAGTAACTTAAAGTATATACTATCTTTTTCAGATTTATACATTCATTATTTCTCCTAATATTTACATCCTTCAAATTTCACATCATTCATCTCATTTTCCCAATATATTTCGGGATTTGCGATGTTTATTTTTTACTAAATCATTTTAATAGCTGGGTCAAGTCGAAATGAAATATGAAAAAAATAAAATGGGAGGAATCTTTCTTCTTAATAAAAAAAAATGTCTGTTCAAACATGATTTAAAAGGAAAAAACCATTTACATCGTAGTAGTTGTTGACAAAGAAATTTATATTAAAACCCTTGCAAATTTGACTTAAATACGTGCTACTTGTTCACAAAATTGTACTTTGAATGGGTTAATACAGTCAAATTCTTTTTGTATTGACTCTATATACTGTTTCATATCCTCTTACATATAGAATTTTATGTTTTCTACATACTTGTGTTAATTATATTATTTTATAGAACATATATGTTGTAAAATTATATTTTTTTTATTTTAATGTCGTAAAATTATATATTTTTTGTATATTGTTTTTTTGACCTTATTTGTCTAATTTCTAGTAAAATATTCCTCTTTACTAGGTAATATTTTGAGCACATCATCAATTGAATCATTTCTAGTACTTTTCATTTTATCAAAATTTAAATATAAAATCATTTTATTTTCAACCGTCTCAGCCTGCCTAGAGTTAATTTAACATGCTATTTTTTGAATTATTGAGGGGTGGTTTTGCAATTTCTAATTATGCAGAGACTTTTTCAGTTTGGGCATACTGCAATATATTTTTGCAAATTTCTAAATTTCAAAAGAGAAAAACAAAGAATTACTTTGCTTTCTTGGCCCGACTTGACCCAGCCGTGTCCGGCGAGAATCCCGCAACCTCCTTTCCTTTCTGCCTTAAAAAGTTAAATTAAAGAAAAAATAATCATATTATTAGAATTACAAAAATTAATTATATTAATAGATGTATGATTATAATTATATTGTTCCGTACATCAAAAAGAGAGATAAACATCATTATTTAATATTTAGAAAAAAAAGGTTGTTAGAGTTATTTTTGTTCATATGAAAATGCTAAGCAGGAAAAGTTTACAGTCCCTAAATTTGGTACCGGTTGATGCCATAACAATATAAAATAATATATAAAAATTTGAAAATAAAATTACTTTTTAGCCCTTTTATCTTGCTCGGTTCTGGACAAGTCAGACGGGACAATCACCTCCTTTTCCTTTCCACACCTTGAAAAAAAAATACAAATATTATTTCATGTTAAAATTATTATTATTAAGAGGTTAATTAATCATTATATAGTAACAAATACAAAAAATTGATACTGCCAACTTTCTATAATTCACTTGGATTAAGAATCACAGATGATCCAAAAATATAGTTAAATGATCAAATTAGGATTGATTACTGAAAATAGGTAGTAATTCTCATAACTTTTGGCCAATCATAAAAATTATAAATTAAAGTTACGATCAGACACGGAGCTTGACCCGATTTACTGGGGGGCCAAAAAATATATTTTTATTGATTAGCACTGTACAAAAATCTTGGGGGTCAAATGCATAAAAATACATGTATCTTAAAAATAAATTTCACTAAAGTACTACTGATATATTCTTCTCAGTCAAAATCTTTAAGGGACATGACTCCCCAGTCCCTATTAAGCTCCATCCGTAGTTACGATAATGTTAATCAATAACTAGAGAAAGAACAGACAATTGAGACTAGAATTACAAAAGAACCCATTAATGAAAAAACAAAATCCATTTAAACAACAAGCATTGCTTCATCTTAGAAAGATTAATTATCGAATTCTAAACATTTCTTTGGAAAAGAAAAAAAGCAAGGAAAAGAAGTTAATTTGAGAAGAATTGGAAATGAGATCAAACCTTGATGTCTTCCCTCCAGCCATTGGTGCACTTGCACTTCTTGATTGAACGATCAACAAAAAGAAAGAAGGAAAGAGATCTCTAGATCTTATTTCTCTTTCTTTTATAATTTGAAGGAGAAAAAGAGTTTAGAAAGACTGAGAGGATTTATAGGAAGATCATAACAAGCCAATGGATAACTAAGTTTAGATGGCTCCCTGTTTTTTAGGTGGTGATAATTAGTGGCAACCGTAAATCATTCAATTTTAACTCTGTTATGGAGTGCTGATTTTGTTATGTTATAGAAATGTATGTTATGATATAAGTGTAACATTATAAATATTACTAATGTAACTTTCTTTGTGTATATTATAAATGTAATATTTTTGTTTTTCTCGAGCTACGCCGCACAAGTGAGAAATATTTCAACTAATTATCTTGATCAGAAACGCTATTATTGCAAATTATAGTTACGAAGCATTATTTATGCAAACTTTTTATTTCAGAAAATTACTCCAATCATTATCTTGAAATGCAAAAATAATGAAAAATAACTCACAATTTCATATAAAATGCATCAAAACTTCATTATATAGAAATGAGACAAATGGGTATTTCTATTTTACTAGTACAACAACATTAGACAGTAGTATATTGATATCACACCAAAATAAAACACCATGAAAAAATAACAATTCAAGAAAAACATACAACAAAAAGTAACGATTGAAATGTGTATTTCATGTTAGAAATCAAAAACGATGCTATTTACTAAATTATTTTTCAAAAAAGTACTAAGAAAAAGAAAATCGGAATAAAGCGCACAGGAGGAAGATTAACTTTATTTTATTTTATGTGGAAGATGAAATAATGATATAGAATTGGAATGAAATGATCTTTCTGTTGCAATTTTTTCTACCAAAATTTCCACTCTTGTACCCTATCAAACACCACTAATGATGAAATAAAATATTTAATCTTGCATTCATTCTTTCATTTGTTTTATTCTTGCCAAATTTCTACACTAAAAATAACCTTTGAAAACAATTAGAATAAAAAGCAGAACTTGAACATTCCAGAAAAAACATTCCGTTTTTGTTAAGTGGGGCTATACTTATAAGTATTATCCATTTGATGACTTTTAACTCCAGAAAAAAAAACATGAAGACCAAAAATCAACATACTTAGTGAAGAATTGATGAATTATTTAGCAAGGACAACAAACCAAGCACACTGTTTTTTACCACTAAATTTGATGAGTTTATCATATCATATGAATACATAGAGTTATTAAGTAGGCAGCTGACACACAAATTAGATGTCATAATACCAACAATCTCACATTTTAAACAGTTGGAAATATCACAAGAAAAAGAGGAGCTTCAAAGTAAGCACAACAACATATTTAATGGATACATATAGAATTTTAATATTTGATTTATTTTGATTTTCAGGGAAGCCATGCTGGCATGTATGACACGCTGGATCCAACCATCTGCTGATCTGGATGGTACGACCTAGTTCAGAAAAAAAAACAGAAAAATTTAGAAATGAAAACAAGATTAACAATATTACTTAAAATCCTTCTGTTATTGCTTAATATAGCTACTTTGTTTCGACAATTACATAAAAATGTTTAAATCATTTAGATGTGGGATATTATATCATAATATCATATCATGAAATATTATCTTATGACACATTTTATGTTATAAATATAAGGTTAATAGCAAATCTGGAAGTTCCGAAAACTTACTAAAATATTCAGAAAAGAGCTTTTTTGAAAGAAAAAAATTCCAAGAGATTACATCATTAGTGAGTCATTTGAGTTATAATTACATATTCAGCTCTCCATCGATCTCACACTAAATAAAGTAAATCTTCTACAAAAGTGTATGATTTATTGAAACCCTAAACCCTAATAACTAATAACTATTTCATATATGCATATCACATACCCTAAAGAAAACATTAAAAAAAGTATACAATCACATACCCGATCTGCAAAGTGGGTTCACACTCAAGCGGATGGAAGAACCCGTTTCCATGCTGCGGAGGAGGCTGCTGATGGTGTTGCTGAGGCGACTGACGTTCGTACCCCAACAAGTTCGCGCCGGCAGCGGCGGCGGCAGCAGCAGCGTGTTCCCACCCGACAGGACTGCTCTCGTCCAGCTGTAATCATTGTCGAAAGTAAAATTTAGAAAATAGATGATGTTGCCAATAGACCTAGTTGGTAGAATCCATTAATTGTGTTTTGACTAAAAGGTTGTGGCTTTAAGTCTCCATTGAGACATTTTTCTTTGTTTAATTATGTATCCAATATTTCTCAAAGAAGAAGAAAATAAATAATGTTACAGTATGGACGTTTGAAATGTATTGTTGTCTCATATATTAATTCTTGAGGGAGTAATGTGTTTAATATTTTTTTAGAATTTTCGATATTTTGCAACTTTTTTTGTTAAATGGAAAGGGGAAAAAGAAATCTTACCCTTCTTCTGAGAGCCTTGTTTGTTTCACATAGCACTTGTTCCTAGGATTGAAGAAGACAATAATTAATCTTTTTAATTAAATTTGAAAAGGGAATCAAAAATAAATTGATTATTAAAGAGAGGTAACAAAAGAAAAATTTATTAGTGTTGTACCCTTCTTTGAAGATCACCTAGTTGATCCAACATCGCTTGTGTCTAGAGAAAATGAAAAATGTTAAGAAGATAAAAAATGTGATATTTTCATGAAATTACGAAATGCGAAAAGATTAAAAACATAGAACATGTGATATTTTCTTTAAATTATGATTGTGCACATGCATGTTCTTGTTCTAGTAACAATTTCGTGAAGAACATAAAGGATTACAAAAGTATATCTTTCATATTATTGTAACACATTTTATTTTTCTTATGGTTTTTCCTTATCTAATATTCTCAGTACTGGGATTGATAATGTATAACAAAAAATGGTCGCTCAACCATAAACAGCACTATATAGAACATTTTCATGTATGTGGTGGTATATTGAATAACATGAGTTCCAAATTACAAAATTGAAATAATAAAATGAGTTGATTAGTTACCCTTGTAGACCTAATGTGTTTGAGAGAGGAATCAAGTTGCTTCTCAAGCTGCTCAAGCTCCTTTATGTTCAGTGCCCCCAAATCTTCTCCCAACAAATTCCTGTATTTCGTTTTTTAAATTTGATTATTAGAATTACATAATTAACATCAAGTGATGCATATATCCTGATTTTTTTGAAGCTCTAAATCCTGACTTTTATTTTAAAGAAGCTTAGATGACTATAATTTTATGTTCATTTTTTTTATTCTTGTATTTTTCATATTTTCAAATAAATTGAAAGAATTTTTTATTAGATAATAAGAGAAAAATGGTCTATGTACCTTTGAGTCCTTTGCAAACTCTCAACACGAGATTTGAGCTTCATGTACTCATTGCGGCTGCTTTGCACCAGCTGAAAGTAAAAAACAAAAATTTGATTGCATATAACCATTTGTTCTCTTAAATTGAAGAATTCATATCATAATTAGTTCTTAATTTTTTTTATGAAATTATTATATTTCAAAGAATTAAAATCTAATTCTTTTGGACTTAAATGGTACCTCGTCTTCCTGCTTTTTGACAATTGTTTCTGGGCCGGTGTAACTGCACTTCTGATACCTCTCAAGCGTTCTCACCATGCTACAACAAAAAATAAAACATATTATATTATATATACTCAATCGATGAAATTTATCATAATGATCAGATTCTAAAATTTTGAGTTCAAAATATGAAAAAAAACTTAGATAGCAAAAAGAAAATAAAATTCGTGCAGTTAGCCAACGAATCTTGTTTTATAGGAGTGTACAAATTAATCTCCAACCCATCCAACCCGAACCGACCCAACCTGTTTTTTTATGGGTTTTGAAGTTGTTGGGTTAGGTTTGGTTTTGATTTTGCAATAACCCGGAGTAATGGGTTGGTTTACGGTTTTTAAATTAGAAATCCTGATTAACCCGACCCAACCCGGACATTTCAAATTATGTACTATATTCCGTTTATTTATTTTCATTTCTACTACAATTTTTTCTATTTATTTCCTTTTCTGCTAAAAACCCACATATTGTATTCTTAGTTTCCAATTATTAAGTTATCATATAGAATATATTTTAGTCTTAATGTATTATAGAAATATATTTTATATGTTAACTTAATCTTGTAACTTGATCTTATTTCAGTTTATCCCTCACAAAGTAAGACTAAATCTAAAAGTAAATGCAAAAAAGTAGAGAACATGAGCATATTAAAGTTCAATTTCAAGCTAAAAAATAAAGTAAGTTTTTCTTTGTAAAGATCATAACTCAAAAATTTTATATACTTTTTCTCTTACGCTTAATTAAAAAAAATATATGTATGCACTAATTTTGGAACTGTTTACGTTCTACAATATTTAGTTTAATTATTATAGTTTCTGGTTGAATATATCTAGCAATTTGAGATATGCTTATATAGATGTCAGCCAGTTTTTCCAAATATTTCATTACAAAAGGAAAATTCAATCTCGTATAATTTATTTGGTTAATGTATATTATAATAAAATATACTTAACAAAGCTCAAAATCCATCCAACCCGCCTAACCCTACCCGACCCGACCCGCCTGAGAATAATATCCTCGGGTTAGATAATTTTTTGAAGTATTATGGATTGGGTTGGGTTGGAAAAATATGAACCCAATATAGTTGGGTTAGGTTGTAATTTTTTCTCAAAACTTGCTTAATCCGACCCATGTACACCTTTATTGTTTTCTTTTTATTTTCAATAAAGACAATGCCGTGTATTGTCTCGGTATACAACAGAACAGTACAAGTCACAAAGTTCATAAGGATTTGAATTTTTTGAATAAGCAAACATGAAGGTAATGCAATGCAACAAGACAATTTGAATCTACAGTGATAAAACAGGATACAAGAATATACTGTGGTACTGCACAAATATATATCCACACATGACAATTTGAGGTACTTTCATTTTCAGACAAGACATCTCAGCTTGATAATACACTCCATATGATCTAGCCCTATAGGGACTGTGTGAAATATACCTAGCTACTGTTAAGTTTGTGTCGTCTGATTTATTATTATAATTTAAAAACCGAAATGCATGACAAAATGAAACTTAACTATGTATAGAAAACTTAACATGGTTTGTGTGTCTAAGGTTTCTGATCAGGAGACCAATTGACTGAAGTGACAGTTTGATTGATTGAGAGAGAGAGAGAGTACTACAAAGTTGACATTTCATTGTACTATCAGAATTTTATGCTTCCTGTTCACTCTTCAGTCACAAATATGCTTATAAAAAATTACAGGTTTTATTTATGTTATTTAAAAGAAAGACCCAGTATAAAAAAATGAATATATTTTGTTATTAATATGAAGTCCAGATAATTTTTTTTTTATGAATATGAAGTCCAGATAATTAATTTACACAAACCGTAAGACAAGGATAGAAATTATAACAAAGCAGAAACAAAACATATATATGAAGCATGTAATGATTTGAAATGTACCTAATTCAAGAAAAATCTCATGACTTGAGTTCTACAATTCTTCACAAATAAACAGTTTTAGCTAAGTTATATGCACAAATAATGAAAAACAAACAACAAGCTCATCTAAATATTTGATTAAAGGTTTTCAAAAAAAGTCATGCAATCCTTATATTTATGGTCAAAAATCACCCAAATTGAAATGGAATATTAATAATAAAACTTGAGGATTTTAGCCACAAAATTGGAATATAATAATAAAGAAAAAAATATTTTTTATATTTACATTTTTTTAATGTGACAATGATGTTGTAGTACTGAAAAAAGCTTTTGCTTGTTGTACTTGTCCTAGGTTTCTTTTTACCCAACGTTTTGTTTATCTTGCATGGATTTCTATACTTTGTTATTTCTTATTTGATGGATCCAACAGAGCCCTTTCTGGATTTTTATGTATTTCATTCATCTCATTAATTCTGACACATTGAAGTTATATGACACAATATGTCAAATCACAGTTGTTTTTCTATATTTTCATATAAAGGAACAAATTAATTGAAGATAGAACGAACAAAAAAAAAATGTTTGTAATTGATTCCTTTTGGGTTGATGATTCTTGCATATAGTTTGTCCCTGAAAATTTGGTAATAGTTAAGTTTTGTCCCTGAAATTTTTTATATAATATTTTAAGTCTACCAGCAAATTGCTAATTGATTTGGAGCTCCAGCTAATTGCTAATTATATGTCATTATTATTTTTTGTTGTTGTTATTAAACATATTAGTAGTATTACTATTATTATTATTGTTGTTGTTATTATTACTGTATTACTACTATTATTATTAAGGTAAATTTTTAGCAACAAAGTTGAAATACAGCATAACATATTATTCACATAAGTTATCAATTAAGAATACTCAAAAAGTTTTTTGTCTATACACAAAATATTGTAACAAAAGTATCAATAGAACTTTTGTTACCCTTTCAGTCGGTGTTAGTTGATGTTTCATAGGCAAAAGGTTGAATTTTTTTTTTGTGTGGGAGAGAAAAGAAGCAAAGAACAAACATGCAAAAGTTACAAATATGAATGTAGGTTTTATGAAAAAATGAATTTAGACTTTTTTTTGAATGGAGAATGTAGAAAATTTCTTAACTTCGTCTCATCGTTTTAAAGGAATTAAATAATACGTTTTGATATATAAAAAGTATGATTGTTTTATCATTCAATAAAAAAAGTGAGAAATCTATCTTTAAAATGTAATACATAACTATGAAATCTTAATAATTTGGCAACTTTGATTTTATAACTGTATATTCAAAATGATGGGAAAATGAGATGTTTTTTTCTAGAAAAAAACATTTATCCCACAGAAAAAAACTTGAAATCAAATATATATATTTTTTTCATTTAGAATTTAGATTTATAGCAAATCCGTTGAGTAAAAGGAAGTAACCAACAAAACATAAGTATCTTTTTGTTAAAACGATCAAACATTACCTTATATAGTATGTACTCATGTAATATATTTTTAATTGTTCATGCATAAAACTTGAAAACCAAATTTGTGATTAGTGTTTTCTTATTGAATCCAAAGGGCTCTTTAACCCCTTTCTATTTTAATGTAAATTAGATTTGAACCATAATTTATGGTATGTTGTGTTTTGCACTCAATCAATAAAATATAAACCCATTGGCCAAACATGTGATTATTGTTGTTTGAAATTTGACTTAAATCATAAAATTGTCTATTTCCTTTTATGATATATATATTGAACACTATTTCTGCAGCTTATCCTTACAAATTAAATAGGTATTCTACATTGAAAACTCGAAGAAGATATTGCATTTCAATTTATTTGACTTAACTGTGGGGGAAATTTCAATTAACTAAAATCCAAATTGCCCCTCCAGAGAATTGAGCTTTTTAACTAAAATAAAGTTTATTTTTCCATTTATTTTTTTTTTTTTTTAACTCCTCAAGTGAGAAGGTTTATTTGAAAAAAAATATTTTTGGTGATACTTTTCCATTTCTTATACAGAATTAGCCACTTTACTAACTATTTGCCTAAATAACGTAAAGATACATTACTATTTTACTCTGTAGGTAAATAACATAAAGATATGTTGTGTTTTTTACTGATTATCTAAATAACGTAAAGATATATATGTAGCCATTTTACTTTTTAACTAAATAATGTAAAGATAAGTAGAAATTCAAATTAGTAAAGACAATTTAAAAAAAAAAGTGAAAAAAGATTCGAAAACAAAGATACATAATTTTTTGTAGAGGGAAATGCTAACCCTAGAAATGATATTATCTAAAATGAATTGCAATATGAGAAAACCCTAACCCGATTATGAAAATAATTTTGACAAAATTCAACTTATTATCACTTTAAACAAATTGAAAGGACCATTTTTCCCAAAATTACAGAAGGATTAATACTATCAAGCTTAAAATTATACAACTTTATTTTTTTTTTTTGAGAAAATTAGAGAGGGCTTAAATATCCCTAATCTAATTAATATATTTAATTTTGTAAAGTTATTACAAAAATCCATAAAAAACTTTTCCTAACCGTAAAAGTAGTTGGGTCTATCTATTACAATTTAAATTTTAAAACCCAACCCTAACCTATTACAAAAACGAAGAGAGTATTTCCCGGATTTAGAAACTCTTCATTTGACAGAATAGAAATCCTAGTTTTAAAACCAAGATATTTCCGACCAAATCAAGAAGTTTCTTACAAGCAGCTCATTTAACGGCAAAATGAAAGGGAAAAAATTCTTATAATAATACAACTTTAAGAAAATGAAACGGAAAAGATTCTTTACGGCAAAATGTTTAGGCTTAATCAGCCCTAAATTGTAAAATAGGCAACTTATATTCAATCCACTCTAGAATTTCAGAGCTAGAGTTCGCAACAAATCATGAATAAATACTGATTTTACATCCACCTAAATCAAACTATCACCAGATCTTGAAGGAATTAACAAAATGAGGGATCGTTGATATCATTGTATTTTTATATAGATATATTGAACAATTAGGATTTGTAATTTATTTGATTTTCTATGATTTTTTCCGTTTAATAAGAGACCCACTATATTGATCTGGAAGAGATGCACAAAATAAAGTCACTATAAGAAAATCAAATTAACTATGGAAAAAAATGAATACTAAATTTTGATTCATAATAGTTAAAGATACACTTTATAAGATAAAATAATTAATTTTATCAAAAAAAAAATGAAATAGTTAAAGATTAACACTTTTGGATGAAAAGAAAATAAAAATCAACTACTTTGAGTGACAAATTGGGTCAGGATCTGACATAAAAGAAAACAAATCTAGCTAAAATTAGTAGAAATATATAAAATCTCAAATAAAATTAATCTCATGAAACCAAGTACTTAGATCCGTTGCACAGATCTGTAAAAAATAAGGAAAAATAAGACAAAAACTTAGCTACAACCAAAAAAGCACATCACTTTAATCATTTTAAAATAAAGAAAGAATATGTAACTTGTAATCCCCTCAATTTTTAGTCTCTTTGAAAATAAAAAAGAATTGCACAAAACTAAACAAAAACAATCAACGCCACCTCGGCATCACAAAGAAAAAAAAATACAAATATACCTTGGACCGCTGCAAAACTCGTATAATTTTCCGCGATTCGAAAAAATAATCAACGCCACCTCGGCATCACAAAGAACAGAAAGCTCATAAGCTTTCTTCAACAAACCGTTTCTCCGTTTCGCAAAAGTGACTTGCCGGTTTATCTTGTTCTCTATTCGCTTCAATTCAACCCTCCCTCGCCCCATCTTTTTCTCACTAGTATTCTCTATCTTGAACCAACAAGTCTGAGAGATTTCTCTCTCTACAAACAACAACCCACTTTGGTTTATTTCCTCTCTCTAAAGAGATTCAAACCCTAGAGAAAAAAAAGGAAAAGAAGATGCAAAGATAGAAGAGAAAAGGAATGAAGAGAGGGAGAAGACTTTAAGAACCCACTTTCTCTCTCTGTCTCTATCTTTTATTCTAGTTTTGGAAGTGGAGAGAGAGATGGTAACTCTTAACTCTAGAAGAAAGGAGAAACTCTCTCTCTCTCTCTCATTATCTCTCCATCACCCGTTTTACCTTTAGGTTTACTTACTAGCTTAACCTAATTACCTCAAACTCAGTCTCTTGTGAATCTTTCTCTATCTTTTCTCGTACCCAAACAGGCCGTGCCTTAAAAAACCTGTTCTGAGCACCACTCTCTCACTGACATGTAAACGCATATATACCATTCAAATACACCTAGTCTAGCTAGTAAAATGAGTTAATCAATTGTGATTGTGACCATCTTCTTTCTCGTACAATAAAGGTGACGAGTTAGATTGTACAATACATAGACATGTTCTTGTAATAGTTAAAATACTGTGTCACTGACAAGAGATCCCACAAATCTTTTACTCAGCCTTTACCGTAATATGTGGGAATATGAATTTCGTCAAAAGTACTTGAAAATTTTGCTTTTTAGGAGGGTAAAGTTTTGTTTTTTTAACGGGGTGGAGGAATTAAATATGTATTATATTGTGTTTATCGAAAATTAAATCTATTATTTCTTATTCAGGACGGGCTCAACTAGATAGATGAGCTAGGTATGAATTAGAATCCCCAATATATTTAAGGCCTCAAAAAGTTATACATGTATTAAACAATAAAATATTCATAGAAAATAGAAAGGACAAAACAAGAACCCCATGAAAGTATGTGTTTTTATGAAATAAGAAAATAAAGATAGTACATAATGTAAGTTTTAAGAAGATTACATTGGACCCATTAACAATCTTCTTATGAATTTAATTGTTTTATATTAGTCTTTTTCCAAAGAAAACACATGGAGATTAATTAGAGCAAAATTGGTTAGCTGATGTTCATTTTGTGTAATTTAAAAGCAATAACAAATTAAGTCATTGATTCCTTTAGTTTTGTTGTATACTGATCTTATAATTACATCAAACTATTTAATTAAAAATTAAAGTGACTCCTCTTAATTTGCCGAGAGCCTCTGAATTCATTAAGCCAGTTTTTTGAGAAAATATGAGTGGATGGATAAATGAATTCTTGAGTGCTTTGAGGAATTAGGGATATTTTTATTTTCCAAAAGTTCTCTATTTTTTTCCTTGTATTTTTCAAAAGTCTATCAAAATTTGAAATATTCAAAAACCTCATTAAACTTGCTAAATTGGTGGCAGAAAATATGAAGATGTTGTTGCACATAAAAAACCAAGTAAGAAATCTTACTACATAAACTGAATAAGATCGATTACCCATTTTCCAATTGCTAGATATCAATATTGTACAAAAAAAATAATTACAAAACATTTTCGAAACAATTTCTATATATGTACAAATTCAAGAGAAAACCAGGACAGATGATAATTTGTTTTCTCAAAATAAAACCTTAAGAGCGTTGTCTTATGGTAATAAGTTATCGAATTATAAAAAATATGATTTACTTACATTAGCATTTTTTCCTAATTTTTATGTTTAAGAATTTTCTTAAGTTTTGAGTTGCATTGTAATTTACATGCAAACCATTAAAATTTGTTTCACGTTAATTATACAATATTCAAGATTAGAAAGGCGAATTTAATTATGGTGGAAGATGGAGTTAATTGGGTGACACGTGTCGGCATTGCATTTGATGGTGCTCAATTTAGTCTTTTTTTATTTTTTTACCTAGACAATGTCTAGCATTAAATGCTTGCACTAAATACGACTATCAGGTTTTGTGTTGGTAATTCGTTGTGGCTAGGGGTGTACACGGGTCGGGTTGGGCGGGTTTTGTAACGATCCGTTATTTTAGCGTTTATTGCATTAGGGGCATTTTCGTCATTTCACTAAATTGCATGCTTTAATAAAATTTATTCTTATTTCATTAAATTATTTATTTTGATATATGAATTTAGAAACTGATTTCATTTAAATCGGAGATTCATACAAGAATCTGTACCGACACGACTTTAATTCGAATATCTAATTAAATATGCATCAGTGAAAATAATACTAGATATTATTTTTTCCCCCAAATTCAGCCTTAATCTTCCCTAATAACTCTAGAATATTCTGTAGTAAATACGAAATTTATTTCCTATTTTATTTCTCATTCCAAAATCCTATTTCCTATTTTTCTCTATTCGGACACGAAATTTCGCACGGATCAGTGCCACATAAGATCTTATTAAACCCTAATGATGATCCATATATAAAGGGCCTTCTTCCTTCCCCTTTCTTTTTCACCGGCCGTAATTCCCCTCTCTCTTTCTTGTCTTTTTCTGTGCACGGATTCCGAGGCGCCAACACACAAAAAAAGGACGCCACATGTTTCTCCCTCATTGGTCATCTATTTCTTCCTTGTCTCCTTCTCCCTATTAGTCCAACAAAACACGAACACGTGGACCATCCAGAAGACGCCACGTAGGTCAATCATTTCTCATCTCCTAATCAAGGTTCGCCATGTGGTTCTGTCAAAGCTTTTATATTCTTATTCATCCCCCAGTTCTGTCCCTATTTGCTACTGATGCATAAAACTTATTTTTTTTTAATTAACTTTTCAATATTTTTAAATTAGTAAATAATTTATTGGTTGTACAGAATAACCAGATCTATTATTTCAAAGTCCTAAATTATTATTATTATTATTAAAATTTTCCAATTAGATATGTTGCATGAAGATTTATTTATTTATTTTTTACTTATTTATGTGATAAAACACGCATTTGATTCCGGGTACAACTTGGGGAGACTATTTAGAATTTCAGAATAAAACAAGAGAAGAACTCGGAACCAAAATCTGGGAAAACAGAAACTGAATTTCATATCAGAAAAACCGGGAGCTGAGTTACTGTTCCGGATCTGTCCAGTTCCGGAATTTCGAAATCCGGGATTTGAACTACCGAATCTTGTTTCATTGATATCTCATAAACCGTACCTCTGTTTCCAGCAAATAAATAGTCTATTTTAATCGTCTCGACGCAAGGAATCTAATTATGTCATCTACATCAGCATTTGAGTTATTTAAGTGCACGTGCATTCATATGCATTTAGATTGTTTGTTTTGTTGTGTGTTTATTATCGTGTGAAATTGGATTGTAATCGAGAATATTTGTAAATTATAGCCTCCGGCACCTTAGAAGACGAACTTGAGGAAGGGGCATCTATTGACGAGGACGTAGTAGAAGCTGCAGGTGCGCAAGATTAAGGATCGGAGTTAATTGCTTGCTCATTCAGGTTAGGGAATTTGATTTTGTCCTCCTTTGATTCCGTTATTAGTATATTTTGTGATTGCTTGATATATTCTATTTTTGGTGTTGATATATATATATATATATATATATATATATATATATATATATATATATATATTGTTCCTTGATATATTATGTTATATATTATTCCTTGATATATTATGTTACTTGTATGATATAAATTTGTGGGTTGTTAAATGGATAATAATGGAGGGTTAAATAATCTAAATAATTGATACATGTCATAATTATACCTATAGGGACTAAGTAACCCGTAATATTTTATATTATATTAAAGCACTAAATGAAAGAAATAAAAGAAGATAACATAATTAATGTAAGAAAAGATAAAAGGAGATAAGATAATAACAAAAATAATAAAAGAAGTAAAGAGAAGAAAAGAGAAGAAAGAGAAGAGAAGAGAAGAAGTCAGATATGGCGGAAAGAGGCCGGCTCCTAAGTAGCAATCTTGGGCAAGGCTTCGCAACAACGTTAAGGGTTCCTAAGTAGCAATCTTGGGCAACCTGACGGATAGTGAGATCTCCTGTGTAGCAAGCTTAGACATCTCACTCAATAATTGAAAGGTGGAAAAATTAAGTAAATTAAAGAAGACTATTTTTGATGATGATAAACATATCAATTAATAAGAAAATAAAAATAAATTAAATAAATTAATTAATTAAATACAGAAAAATAATCAACGAAGTTAAGAATTATAAATTAGGAAGTAATACGGATATATATATATATACACATATAAGTATAATTATAAGGAGATAATCACGATAATAGCTTATATAAAAGTTAATCTGAATGAGGCTGGGATTCGTTTATTTTGCTTTTATCCTAACTGAGTGCATCCGTACTCACCCTCTCTTTATTGTTTCATTGTTGGCCCAGGTTAGCGGATTTATGGGAAGCCTTGGGGTATCTTGAGCGGCGAAAATATTTATCGGCATCTATTATTATGTTGTAGCGTACTTTATTATCTATTTACTAAGACATTAAATTAATTTGAATAAATGATATCATCGGACTATTTACGTATTTTGAATAAATTAAGACTTTTATTATATCTGTGTGAATAAGTGTGATGATGCCTTATAGTTATGGCTACGGCGGTTGTCCCGTTTCAAGCCCTATACTTAGGTTTTGGGGCGTGACAGGTTTCGACTAAAAATATGACTCAATCCAGATATAACGGGTTTAGTATTTTTAACCCAACCCATTTCACTTCGAAACTCACCCAATGCAATAATATTTTCCTCGGTCGGGTTGGTCAGGTTGGTCGGGTTTTGAGCTTTTATTAGATGGACATTATATAACCTAAGATGAACCAAATTCAAATTATGATATTTAGCATCTATAATGTAAATTATGATATTTAATGTTTACCTTTAATATTGGATTTGATATTTATAAAGAAATTTTCTTCTTCTTGCACTTAAATATTTGTAATTGTGTTTTCGCAATCTGAATCAGCTTTAGCTCTACTAAAAATATTGTACAGAGACTTTTCTTTGGTTAAGTTACTAGGAAACAAAATATTATGGAGTTATAAAAGGAAATCAAAATAAATATACTTTAATATTTTCCATACATGATAAAATTTAGTTCCATAATTCATTATCAGATTTGGCATTTGGGCAATTGTAGTAATTTATTAAAAAAATCTTTACTTATATGAGTTATGGTCAGCTCCGGTTAACACGGGTTTTATATTTCCAAACCGAAAACCAACCTAGAATTCCGGGAAATTTAAATTCAAACCCAATCCGGTAGCTTTAGAACCCATAAAAAACGTGTCGCGTCAAGTTGGATTGGTTGGGTTGAGCGGGTTTGTAAATTTGTTGTACACCCATAGCTATGGCCCTTGTTGTAACTGAGTCAAACTCATGCAAGTTTTCCTTTCTTCACAAAAATAAGAAAGCTTAAAAAATATTTCATACTCCAAACTGGGAAACATTTTAATATCACCATCAGTGAAATATTACTACAATAACACAAAATAGATACTAAAAAATCACCCAAAGACAAAAACAAAAACAAAATAAATAAAGATAAAAAGCATAAATATTAAATTCAAACTACTAATGCCAAGAGAAAGGCAAAGCTTGAGAGACTTGAGAGAAGCCCTCAAAACTACCACTCATCTCTCCAGTTCCACCAAAACTGGAGACTCCAGTACCAAACCCACCAAATAACTCACTAGAACTAGAATTCCCAAACTGAAAGGCCGGTACGAGAGGTGAAGCCATGGATATATTATCATAATTCGTACCGGTACCGGTACTGACAATGGAACAAGATGACTGGACTGGAGAGGATTGAACGGGAGAGGATAAAACTGGAGATGACAGAAGAGAGAGAGCACAATTTGTAAAAACGGAGCGGTTAGGATTTAGGGTTTCGATTTCGTCTTGTGAAAAGGGGAATTGGAATTGACGTCGCAATTTAGGGTAGAGAGAGGAAAAGGAAATCGGTTCGGGTTTTAATGCCAGATTAGGAAAGTTGTTATTGGATCCGGGTCGGATGGGTGGGAAATACGACCCAAACCGTGAACCTAAAATGAAAAAAAAAAAAGAAAAAATTAATGGTTAAATAATATTTGTTGAAATTAAATTGATTTAAGA
Source organism: Juncus inflexus (assembly GCA_024447665.1). Lineage (NCBI taxonomy): Eukaryota > Viridiplantae > Streptophyta > Magnoliopsida > Poales > Juncaceae > Juncus > Juncus inflexus. The sequence goes on along the minus strand of JAJHPC010000004.1, from coordinate 3,791,901 downwards.
ATTAAACGGACTATTGAAGTATTAGATTTGGGAATACTGTAGCACTATTTGTTTTGTCTATTATACCATTTTTAATGTATAATAATTTATCAAATAAAATGTGAAGAATGGTCATAGAATATATAAAAATGGAATATTGTGTCCAAATTCCATAACAGTGCAATGCAAGGAGAGGAGAAAAGAAAATGACCTTGGTGATTTGCAAAAAAGCCCCTTGAATTTATGAAATTATCAGATTGAGGTTTCCTTCTACGTCTATTATGTCCTTCTAATCTTTTTCTGCAGCTTCTTTTTGCATCGTCAAATTCCACTAGCAAATGAAACCTACATGAATATTATAACAAATAAATAAGTAAACAAACAAATAAACAAACAAACAAAAATGATATATTTACAATGAAAACTTTATTTTGGATAATTAAACAATATATTGATACTGAAAATAATATTGACAATCGAAGTAGTATATTAGAGATTGAAGCAATACATTGATATGAAAAACAATATATAAAATGCTGAGTTGGTATGGCAATGAAATAACAAATATGAAAACTTGGAATTTGACAATTTGAAAATATATCCATTTTATTTTTTTCTCTTCAGAAAAAGTACCTTTTATTTGCGATCAGTTTTTAGGGGATGTAAATTGAAAAAAAGAAGCAGCAGTAAGCTTGTTTCCTCTTGTAAGTTTGTAACTACAAAGTTTTAAAAAGTATAATGTGCAAGAGAAAATCTGGCTACTTCAATTTTTGCAAACCACTATTTCACTTTTTTGTTGAAGAGATAAGGGCTAAATTTGGTATTTCACTGGATAAAATAATGAACTGAAACATGTCAAAAAAGGCCCACTACATTACCTATTACTGACTAAAATTGCTACAGCTGAAAAAATGTTACAAATGGTGAAAAGAGAACTAATCAAAAGTTAACTGAAACAAATGGTGAGAACTGTAAAAACTATCAGTCAGATATATTGTTAGAACTGCCGTATATTCTTATTTTGTTGAGCTGTACACATAATAATAAAAATTAGAAAAGACCCCCAAAATTACTTGGTTAACTACTTGTAAAAATAGTAATAACCAAATTTCTAAACTACTCTTGAATCATTAGTATCTCTAAAAATAATCCATCAAATAAAAAGATTTGCAAATTTTCCCCTTAATCTACAATAATTGCATCTGATGCAGAAACTTTACTGAGTACCAAAGTAGTATCAGTAAATTTTTCTACTCACAGCCCTGAAACTCAAGTTTTAAATTTTAGAAAATTTTAGAAATATATACTTTGGAAGACAATATTACAATCAATCCCTCACTAAATTTTCTCAAAAACGAACAATCGCAACTACGGGTTTATCAGCCAAAAGAAAAAAAAAAAAAAAAAATACCCTCCAATCAAAATTTCATTTCCACTTGTCTAACAAAAAATTAAATTAACCAAAATACCTACCTTTCGTATTTCACACAAAAAAACTAACGAAAGTCAATCCATACATATATAAAGAACTAATCAAATGAAAATACAAAAACAAAGCCACTTCAACCCACCCTTTAAAAAAAGTAATAAATAGACAAAAAATAAAACTACCTACTGTTAACCTAACCAAAATTGATAAAAAAAAAATCTAATTTTAAATACACCAAATTCATAAATAAATCTTAAAAAAAAAAATCTATTTCAAAAAATAAATAAATCTAAAAAATGACCTGCTACATTGCTGACAGAACCTCTGTTTTAAACCAGCCACAGTCACCACCGGCGATTTAGAGTGAAGCTCACACACCTTGTGCCTCTTATGATACTCTCTGCACTCCGCCAAGTCCGCCCTGCAGCCCTCCACCAAGCACCGGGCCGCCAGTTGGCCGGCTCCCGGCGGCCCGTTGCGGGCCCTCTTTGCGGCTGGACTCGGTGTAGATAGTTTGAGGTCTAGTGGGTTTGGGGAAGGAGGAGGAGAGAGGGGAGATGGTGTATGTGGACCGGGTTTAGATGGGAGTGTGAGGTTGGAGAGTGGGAGCATTTCCCATGGACTTGGTGTTTTTAGGTCCCAGTCCATGAAAAGATGAGAAAATTGCAGTAGTAGAGGAAAAAGAAGAGAATGGTTGAGATGAGAAAACTGGAAACAAATTTGATGGTGAATGAATGAAGGGAAATGTAGTGCTCTGTTTCTAATAGAGTGTATGGTTTTGTTCTCTCTCTCTCTCTCTCTCTCTCTCTCTCAGATTATGACTTGGAGAAAATATGATATATATCTAAGCAAAGGTTTACAATTCAAAAACAGAGCAAAAATCACCATTTCAACACACTAGAATAAGCAACTCATTTTGGGGAAATGGAGAGGGCAAGAACCAACAAATGGGTATGGTCAGAAGAATCTCAAATGATAGAGAGAGAGGAATGGAAATGGTGTAATAAAACAAAGAGATGAGAGAAAAGAAAGAGAGGGGAGAGCATAGAAAAGGCTGAGAGAACTGAAACCAGTCAGTCAGTATGCAGCTCTGTGTTACTGTATGATGACTGATGAGCAGCACAACAGAACAGAACCCCAACTATTTTGGCCTTTGGTGGGAGAAATTTGATAAATGCCACCAAGAAAATTTGTTATGCACAAGTCACAACATGACTTGTAAAATTATGAAAAAAAAGTTAATGTCCTAGTCTAGCCATTAATGCACAGTTAGTCTTAACTTCCATTTCACAGCAAAATATTTAAATTTTACATGTAACTAATGCTTGACTTACTAATAAATTGTATTGAGCTGGTACATGCGGGTTTTTTTGAATTTTTGGAAGTGCATATTCTAATCATGGAGCTTATTTTCTTTATTATTTGATTTGTAATCATAGAACTCATGTTGAAAATGTACTATATATATATTGCATGCATCAAGTACAAAATAAAAGCCATGAAAAAGTTGCTTTTGGTCCCTTCGTGTTAATCAATGCTTTCAAAAACATTACCTACTTTGTTTGAAACTTTGAACATATGTACAATGTATCACATGAATGAATGGCGCCATGCATTAATTTTGGGACCCCCCTTTATATAGTTCCATGCATGATGGTTGTCGTGTCGGATCAATCATTTGTACAAGAAAAAACTTCAATTATCCAAGTAGTAATTGTAATAATATTTTTTATTGAACAAAATTTCAGTGTTTACATACCAAACATACAAAAGTATCTGCATAAATATGTTATTCATTGTTTACACGTTTGGCTTGAAAAACTAAGTATATCATTAATTAAATTTATTGCCATGAATTTTTCATTTTAACATTGCTTGTAGATGTAGACTTATACAGGCACAAACTAAATCTCATAAATCCTTCAAAATTCCTACCTGCTGGGATTCAAGCTTGAAAAAATTGGAAGTTCACATTATTATTTTATAATTAAGACAGAAGTAAAATATTGGCTAAAGCATATTTTTATGGTATACATATGTAAATAGTAGATTGGTTGGAGCATATTTTTATGGTATACATATGCAAATAGTAGATTGGTTCGACAATGTGACCATAAGAATCTCTAGGGGAACCTATACAAAATACCCCAAGAATCTCCTATTGTTGATGAATGGTGATTAATATGATGGTGATATTGATAGAACCATTTATCCCTAAACAATTATTTTTCATTAATATACAATAGTGGAACAGGCAATTCGCCTGCCACTAATTCAAAAAAAGATATTGATAGAACCATTTAACCAAAAAAAGATAATAATAATAATAATAATAATAATAATAATAATAATAATATTATTATTATTATTAATAATAATAGAACTAAATTTTTCATCAACAGACCATTCTTTTTTTTTGAAAAGTTGGACTCAATAAAACAATTCAAACTCAGTAGTAAGCACAACACATTTTTCACCATATTTCCCTCATGTGGCGTCAGCAGTAACTAGTCAGCACAGCATATTTTCACTATTAAACAAAAAAAATATTTTTTATGTCTAAGCAAAACATCTTCACCGATAAAAAAAAGACTTATTAATAAATCATATTAAATAGCAGGGCCTGTGCGATAAATGAGTTGTATAAATGTTTGGAAACGTGCATTGTCAGCCTTTAGGTGGTCCTAATTTTTCTTTCTTTCTGCACCAATTATGTAAACAACAAAAACAATAATTTGTCTATAAATGCCAATATATATGGCATACAAACAAAACAGGAGTAAACCAAAACATGACAATTCTAACCTGATTCAAAAATATATACACAAAATTAACTGACAAAAGGGCACGAGAAAGACAGTAAATTCTTCATTTATTTAAAAAGAGCTGAATTATATTTTGTAACAGAATTTCTTTTTAATACCTCAGCTCGATTTTTTTACCGAAATTAAGTAGAAGCATCAGCCTGTTCCTTCTTCTTTACTTAAATCCACACGCTACAATAAACAAAAGGAAAATAAAAAAATAGAGTACATAAGATATTAAATCACCAAATAATAACTAGCACAGTCATATTGCCATCCTTTGAGTAATCAATTTTCTCTTGATTATTTATATACGTGTATTTCGTTTCTAGTTTTGCACAAATTAAGGCCAATTTTGCAAAATTGCTCAAAATTAGACTAACTCGGCCTCCAAACAAAACAACTTAAAAGAAAAAAAAATTAAAAAGAAAAAAAAATTAAAACAAATAAGTCAAAGGATACAAATTAACATACCAATCTTTTGCTTGTATAAGGTTTAATCTGAACCTCCATCTCGATATTGTCACCCCCTCTTTTCTTAAACCCACTCCCTTTTTCAAATTCCTTTTTGGAGTCCTTTCTGGTCCCAGAATGCCAAACTCTTCCAAAATTCGGAAGCCAATTATCCCCAAATAATTCATCATTATTATTATTATTATTATTATTATTTTCTCTCGCCAGCTCAGCTCTTCTTCTTTCCGCCCATGCCGCTCCGACCCGTCTAGGGTTCAGTTTGCTAGGGTTTTTCACGTTATTAGGGTTTTGGTTGAGAGATTTGTCGATTTTAGGGTTTAGTGAGAGTTCGGCTGGTTCCAACCAAGGTGGAGGCGCGCCAGAGTGTACATTTCCAATTATACCTTAAATATAAAATTAATATAAAATATAAAAAGGTTGTTTGATTGAAAACTGAAGTTTCTTCCTTTGAATATTGATTTAATTAGTAAAAATATTGATTAGAAGTGCATTAAGACATATTATGTAACGTTGTTAAGTCTAAACAAATAAAAGGGTCAAAATTTTGATTTTTTTTTTTTTAATGCAGGGCTTTTTTGCAATTTTCAATAATGTAAGGGCTTTTTTACAAATTTCCCTTCTTTAACTCAGTGGCTAAACATTTTATGCACACTAGATGATTTTTCAAATTATCTTTCAACTGTACAGAATCCAAAATCATGACTCAAAAACAGAAAATATGCAATATTTCCCTCAAATATTTTTTTATATTTCCTCAAATTTTACATACCGTTGCTGGAATCCTCATTATGGCCGATTTTTTGTACCTGCACAACTCAAATATTTATAATTAGATAAGATCACTATTACTTACAAAAAAGAATAATTAAAAAAAAAATAATAATATACAATTCCATTCGCAAGAGTTGAAGTTGAAGGAGCTTTTCCATTAGCCCTCTTTTCATCTACAAAATTAAAAAAAATGTGAGAAAAAAAATGAATAAAAACACAAAGCATTCAAACTATATACAACAGTACACAAAATAAGGTGAAAAATTATATAGCCTTAAAAATATATAAAATAAAAAAGTACCTTTGTTCATCTGAGCTCCATAAGAAAAAGAATTTCCACCGAGATTTGAATAAATATCTTGAGACTTAAGATTAGTAGCGCTTTGTAAAGGCATAACATTTGAACTAAATGAATCAATAAAATTATTATTATTATTATTTTCATAATTATCCCTAGAATTGTAAGTAATTTCATTTTGGATATCTTTCGGAGGCCCTTCAGATGCTTTCTTCAGCGATTCACAACCTTTCTCCCACTGAAATATTCAAATTTTGAAAATCAAAATCAAAATCAATGAAATGAATTATTACAATATTAAGATTTAGAAATGCGCTTAGTTTTGTTGTTGATATATGATTAATGAAATAAATAACAAACCTTAGCAAGCTCAGATTCAGAAACCCTAAACGAATCGACACGATCTGTATTTGAACCAACACCATGCTTCCATATAAATTCCTTCACCTTTTTCAAATGCTTCTCACTCGCCAAATGAGACAACGAATTACCCCTGCAAAACAAACAATCACAAAATCAAACACTCCAATCATCATAAATCAACCCAACAGTCAAAATTTCCAAAAAATCATAAAAAAAAACCATAAATCATACCAACTAAAGACACTCTCAGTATCAATTATCTCCTCAGCGCAAAAGATGCACCAAAGCCGGCTCGACTTGGCCCGCTCAGGGCGGAGAAACGAGGGGCTACGTAGAGACGCGCGCAGGTCGGCGAGCCTGGCGGCGAAGCGGGCCAGCGCGGCGGAGAAGGCGGCGCAGTGGGAAGGGAAGTAGCGGTGGCGCCGGCCCTGGTCGTGGTTCCGCCTGCAGACCTCGCAGTACTCGTACGGGCACCTGCTCCTCTTCTGCTTCTCTCTTTGCTTCGGTTTCGGTTTGGGCTCCATTGATGGGGGTTTGGTGAAGAAATCAGAGCGGGAGATGAAAGGGAAGGGAAGAAGAAGAAGAGGGTGAGAGAGAGAGAGATGTTGTGGGTATGAAATGAGTACATTTTATGTGTAACGGGTGAATGTGTTGTATTGATATTGTTGATTTTTTACACACACACACACACACACACACACATATATATATATATATATATAGATGCTAAATAACATACGAATTTTGCTTACGGTCCAAAAAGTTACACGTATCATCAAATATTTAAATTTCAACCGTACGGATGAAATATATATATATGTTGTAGATTAATTTTCACAAGAATCAGAATATTATATCATTGTTATCATGGATCATCAAACGGTTAAAATTTGAATTTTTAATGACACGTGTAATTTTTTTGACAGTAAGCAAAATTTTCATTTTGCTTACGTATGTTGTTTAGCCATACTCTCTCTATAATATATATATATATATATATATATATATATATATATATATATATATATATATATATATATATATATACACACACTTTACTGATATCATTTTTTGAAGAATTTATTTTATATTATTATATATTTTAATTGAATTTTCTCTATATAGTTTTTTATATTCATATATATTCTCTTTTTACCCTTATATATTCTTTTTTTTTAATATATACTCTTGATTAAAAACAACTGCATTTATTACTCGAGCATTTTTTGTACCTCATATACTCCTCTTCTTCTCACTATATGCTTTTTTTCACATCTTCTATATACAAAAACTTTTCTTCTGAACATCCGTAATAAAAGAAAAAGAAGTAAAATTGATAGACCACTCCAATTTCTACAATCCATCATTTACATGTGATCTTAGCTTCATCTTTAGGCCTTCAACACTGCACGACTTTACTCCCCTTCCATTACCATCCACTCTAGTTTTGGACCCTACACAAAAATCTCACAGTATTATTATTAAATCCTTGAAACAAGAAAAAAAAAAAAAGAGATCGATTTTGATTCCTCAAACACTTGTGTATTACATGAATACAAAAATTGTGAGAGATATTTCTCATATATGTAAGGAATTATAGTTATAATACCTTTCCGAGACGAATGATAGTAGGGACATTTCCAGTCATGTCTACTACTGTAGAAGGCTCTGCTACCCTTATTCCATCATCTACTATAAAATCAATTCCCTATGAAATTAACAAAGGAGAAATAAAAGAACGACAAAAATGCAAGTATTAGAATTGGCCCCTTAACTGTATCATAGTACCAAATGGTACAAAACTTTTAACTTTTTTATCTAAATAAATAAATAACCTCTTGTTCATAAACATTCGCTATTAAACCTGGATCCAATATCCATTCATTTTCCGCCGGACATCTCACACTAAAACCAAACAAACAAACAAAAAAACATAACAACAAAAAAACAAAAACACAAAAAAAACACTCAACAAACACAAAAAAAAAACACTATTATCATTATTACCTTGTACAAATCAAAGGAAACTCAAGCGCTTCCAAAATGCACTGACAAACCGAATCTTTTGGCATTCTTACACCTACGTCCTTTCTTTTCACGTATTTTGTCGCAACTCCATTCGGCCCGTGCCTTACGCAATTTTTCGGCAATTCCTTACTGGCCGCCAATATAAACGTATACTACACATTTAAACAGATTAACAATGTTATAAAAGGGTGTGTTATTTATGAAATAGAATATGTTTGAATTGAGTGGTAATTGGACTTACAGGGCCTGGTAAGCAATGTTTGACGACGCGGAAAATGTCGATTCGGCCCTGGCTATTTCCGCAAGGGAAACCCGTTGTGTATTTGTCTATATCTCTCATTGTGTGGCACATAATACTCAGGGGCTAAAATGCAAAAATGATTAAAAAAAATAAAAAAAGATTCTTACAATCGGAAAGAATAAAACAATCTTTCGACCTTAGACTATTAACATGAGTAGCAATAATTAAATAAATAAATAGAAATATCTAAAATAGCTTGCCTTTGCGTAGCCTATCCCTTTGATCCTGTACAAAAAAGGCAAAAAGTAATTATGAAAAATTTAGATTATTGTTTTTAAAAAAGAATTTTTCTCTAAATAATATTGTTAATTATACCTACGAAGGCGGTCTATAGATTCATTATTCTTCATATCGCACACAATCGAGTAGCTGAAAATTAGCAAAGAAAAGAAAATATTATATGTAATATATTATCATAGTGTAAAATTGTAAAATCTGCCTAAATAGTCAAATATCACAAATTAGCCAACCAAACACTTGTAATTATATAAACTAACAACTGGAGATGTCCAGTACTGGTGATGAGTAAACATACACAGTATCAGTAGGAATAACACCAACAGCACCTTCCTGTATAAGCTTGATTATTGGCTCGAGTTTCCACATGTCATCGCCTGATTCGTCCATTTTTACATAGGTCATCTGATCCTCTTTTCTCTGATAAATCAATGAAATAAATACTATCACTAGTAATTAAAGGACGAAAAGCATTATGCTAGAATAATTTAAAAAAAAATCTTTTGTATTGCTCTAAATCACTGATATTCCTTCGGAAATATGCAACAACTCAAATAGAGAAAATTTACCACAAAATTTGTTAAAGAATTGCAATAAAGGAGACAAAATTGAGTGAAAGAAAAAACTAGGGTGAAATTTCTCTTCTTTCCTTACTGTTTTATACGAAATTACTCTCCCCTAATTCTGCTATATCACAAACACCTATTAAATGATTTTTTTCAATTCCTCTGGATTCACGCATACTCCCATTCTATCTCGATATCAATACAGTACCGGCGTCAGCTCAACTAACCGGAAATCGGAATTTTAAACAGCAAAGGCAAACCTTGAAGAGGTGCTTGGCGGCGTATTTGAGGCGCTTAGGGTTCCGTTTGAGCAGAGCGACGACCGTCGGAGAACTGCGGCGAGTCGTTGTGGCCGTGGGGCAGCGAGAGAAACAGAGGGAATCGCCAACGGTCGCCATTGATGAAATGAGAGAAAGGAGGTTTCAGTGCTGGGATAGAAGCGAAGAAGAAAAGAATATGATGATGATGAATTGGGCAGTGAAGAATAACAGTGACTGCGTATTTACAGAGCATAAATTTATAAGGACAGTGCAAATGCAATCTTAATGACTTAGCCTCCGTGCCTTGGTTAATGGTAATTAGAATAGTTGGAAAATGGAAAGTACGTCTATTATGATGAAGATTTTTTTGAATTTTTAGTTTGTGATATTTGCTTTGATTATGGAAGTTTGAGTTTTCACATATATTTATAAGCGATAAGTCGACTTTCTCTCAAAACTACATGCTTCCGACTTAGAGAGAAAAGACAAGTCTAAAAAAGAAGGTTATTAAGCTAATAATTAAATTTGATGTGATATTTTAGCTTTAATTTATTTCTAGAGAAAAGTTTATTTTTGTCCATTCAACTATTGAATTAGTTCATTTTGTATCCCTCGACTTTTTATTAGTCCAATTTTAGTCCCTCAATTATTCAATAAGTACATTTTTTGTTCTTTTATCCGTTAAGTGTTTAATTGTCCGTTAAATTTGATACATAAGTAATGACGGACACATAAACACTTAATGGATAGAAAGACAAAAAAATACCTATTAATAGTTGAGGGACTAAAATTGCACCAATAAAAAGTTTAAGGATAAAAAATGAGCTAATTCAATAGTTGAGAGAGCAAAATTAGACTTTTCTCTTATTTCTAAGATGTATTGTGCTACCTAAAATATGATTTTTTTTAAAGATTTTATTCTGAAAAAAAAAATAACAATATAATAATATTTATTTAAATGACATATAAATATAATTATAGGCAAAAAAAATATAAGTTTCATATGATATTTGATTTGATAACTAAATAATATCAAGAAATTACATATCTTAATTACATCAATCTAGACATAAAAATTGTAATTACAGTAGTTTTAATTTCTTTCATCCAAATACTAAAATTGTAAGTACAACCGCAGAAAATTCAGCTATAGAAAACTCAATTTCTCTAGTAATTTCTAATACGGCCATTCAAACGCCCCTTAATATAATTAGTAATAGTAACTGTCAATCTCCTCCATTTCTTTCAATATAAAAGTTAGACATGTAATGTAAACAAATATAGTTTTCCTGAGTAATGGAAGGACAAAAATAAAATGAATCAAGTGTGAATTGAGTACAGAAGAAAGTGTTGAACAACAAAAAAGTATGATTCTATTTCTAGAGGTAGTTAAGACTAGTCATAGGGATAGCGTGACTTCGAATTTTTATTTTATTTTGAATTTGTAGCCAAAACAGTTACCAAAACTTTTATTTCTGAAAAAGCGAGCTACATTTGGGTTATAAATTTCAGGTATCTTTAACATACTTCCCCACTCAACCTTAAAACAAGCAATATCACTCTCCTAAATTAATTCCTAATCTATATCTCTTGATCTTGTTCAAAGCTTTAATCCATTGAGTCACCGTCTCTTGGGAAGTCTTGGCGATTTTCTCCAGCGTCGGGGTCACATTTTGGAAGATTTTGTTGTTTCATATCTTTCATAGTTCCAGCATATTGCTTGCTGCCCAAACCACTCGTCATTCTTTGGGATTGATGATTAAAACTAATCTTGGAATAGGAGGAACAAATTATCAAGTTGCATGTGTCGCAAAATACAATTTTGTAATATATATGTTGATGAGAGATCAGAGCAAGTCAAAAGATAAAAATGAAAATCACTACTATGGAGGGATAAAAATAAAATGCATCTACATAAAAGGTGTGAATTCTCTTGAAGTATAATGAGAAATGGACTGAAAAATAAATAAGCATTATTCTTGAATTAGTTTAGGATATATGGCCATATATATGGCTATATATATGACATAATTTTTTAATTATAAATTTAAAAATGAATTTTACCAGTTCATTCTTTTTATTTTTATTATAAGAGTAATAAATGACCAAATATCGAAGGGGAATGAAAGAATCAACGGCACACATAATCTGTCACCAAATAATAATTTAGTTTGGAACATTGTAAGTTTAAATATAATAAATTTTTATGTTGGAATATGGTAAAAATTAAATATCACTTAATAAAGAATTTTTTTTTGTTTTGTTTTCAAAATCTAAATTAAATGAAAGAGGAAAAAAATATGATTACATTGAAGAAAGGATAAAAAAATTAATGCTATTAAGATAATATGTTAATACAATACCCTTTTTAATATACAAATACAATTTCATTAAGACTTGTAAGATGAACAAAAAAGAAAGTTATCCCTTGAATTTCTTCCACCCATCAAGAACATTCCTCAACTCCTTCAATTTGCTTTGTAGACCAATGCGGCAATTCGCGTGAAACGTGCAAAGCTTTGAGAAATCTATTTGTGGTTGGCAGAGGCTTCCGATATACGCCGTGTCGAGAAATTGTATCTGTATTTCATGTTTGGAAGTTAAATTGTTCTTGTTTTTCTCAAACACTGTTTGTTCGTGCTGACCAGGATAGTACACCCTTAGGTCGTACCAGTCCTTGTAAAGCTCTATTGTTTTGTTAGTCGATTTTACATATAAAAATCCTCCATTTGCATTGTTCCACATGTAATCAGGACTTCCGTAATACCAATCGCTCGACAATGTAATATGCGGAAACATCGTAATATGCTTGAATGGATTTCGAAACCATATGATATCCATATCCTGCAATATCATATAGTTAACTTCATGTTTAATGTGATTTTTTGTAATTTCTGTTCCTGTATATAAATCTTCGACCCCGAAATAAAATAAAAAGACTAAAGATTAAAACATACCGTGAAAAGAAAGTTATACCCCATCTCTAAAATACTCCGCTGTAACTTGTTTCTGCTCCACATCATCTTAAGATAATCCTCGCTATCGATAACCTTCTCTGCGGTGAAATCTACACCGTCGACTTTCAATAGATAGCAGTAAGGATGAACGAGCTTGCATTTCTCCAAAGCCTTTGGATCAACGGCTACAACGATCATATGATTCAGTAATCGCTCGATTTGGTCTCCGATACGAAAACTTTCGAGAAAAAGTTGGAAAAGTGAATTTGGAGCTGTCCATGCATAGTTGACTGCTGTCATGATGATAGTTTTGTCATCCATAGATGCCTTTTGAAGTAATTCTGCTAAATCCTGGTCTGTGTCTTTCTGTAGTTTTTAGAAATAGTGAGAAAGATAGAGATATTAGATATCAGAAAAGGTAAATAAAGATGTCAAAAATACATATACTTGATTTAAAAATGAACTTTGGTTTAAATTTTAGGCTAAAATGTCATACTTTTATTTTGGTTTATATGACATAAGAACAATTCAATACTACCGAAAGACACAATTCACTACTATAAAACTGATGAAAATTCACTATTTATTATTTTGTATTAAATAAACTTCAAATAATTTTAAAAAAATTGATAAAGATATTTTGGTCCAAAAAACCTAATATTGGATTAAACATTAAAGTTAACACATGTTAGAGTAAAAAGCAATATCCACTTTGCAGGGGGTTATTGAAGAATCTAAAAGTGAGGAGTTCTATTTTTAAATTTTCATAAAAGTTAGGAGTTCTTTTGAGAATATATAATCCCTTTCTATACAATATAATTTTTTTATAGGATAATAGGAAATCAAGACGATTTAGAGCATGCCCAAATTACGACGGAATTTATATATATTGTTTTCCGCTTTTCAATATACTAATTTTTTTTTTTTTAGAAGAGCTTCTTAGCCCAGTGGTCTTGCCACTTATTCTCATATGGGAGGTCCCCGGTTCGAAACCCGGATTCCTTCCCCTTAAAAAAATTATACTATTTTTTTCTTTCTATATATTGTTTTCACCGTTTTATACATATTTTTATTTTTTGTGCATTATTTACTCTTTGGAATTTTTATATATTATTTTTTCGCTTTTGAATATATTATTTCTTTTCTGTGTGCTGTTTTTATTGTTTACATATGAATTCTATATACTGTTTTTTTAATTTTATATACTGTTTGTTAGCTACATATACTGTTATCGTGTTGCATGACGTGAAACTCCCATCGTGATATAACAAAGAAGACGGCTTGGTCTCACTTCAATTATTGCATTCCGATGAAATGTAAAATCACGATCCAATAATTCATCCTTTAATTTAAAATTCAGTAAGCCGATATTCAAACTTCCGTAGCTATGTATAAACACAAAAGAAAACGTGTCTCCAACAAAAACTCCAACTCTCCAATTAATTTTCAATTCACATGTAACGAAACAAAAAAAAATATCCAATTTTAAGAGTCAATGATTGAAAAGAAATATCTTCGTCTTTAATTTTACACCTTAGTTGTAATCATTTTCTTTTCTTTCTATCTAGATGTTTACTGTCATTTGAGGTCGACCATTTTCTCATTGTAGAAAAGTAGTCTTCGACTTTTGTAGTTAAGGAATTTGCACTTTATTTTACTCCTAAATGTACTTTTGTAACCAATATATGTACATACGTTTTTTGGCACTTAAAGGCAGGTCGGCAAAAATTATCTGTACGTATGTTTGTTTGTTCAACTATAAAATACTAGAAATAAATAAGTAAACAAGTACTTTTTGTATGTATATTTTAATTTAATAACAAAACTCTTTTTCCAAAAGAAAAAAACTAATTTGACTTTTTCTTTGGCTTCCTTTTCATGTTATCTCACAGAAAAAATAAATAAAGGAAGTGCAGTTTTCTCATAGGTAAATGTATGAAAGAAATTAGTTTGTCTTCTCAAAATTATCTCACTTGTATATCCATAATGAAACCCAACTTAATCAATGATAAAACCCAACTTAATAAATGATGAACAAAATATGTGATTTATAAGGTCTCATCTAACACGTGTCATAGATACAAATTAATGACAAAAATGAGAAATTTTTTGGCGGTATTATGATCCAAAAATCATTAATTATCTACAAACCATCATGAACCAAAATTGATAGCTTGAATATAATGCTTATATTTAAAAGTAATAAGATGATAAAAATGGTATTAAAAAGAAAACAAACCTATTATTTTGCAAATAAAAGAGAAGAAACAAACCTTTATAATTTGGTGAACTTGTTCATGAGTAGGAGAATCACGTGTGACCATTTGTACAGCAGGGATCTGATACAGATCAGAGCCGTTAATGAACCCTTTGTAGATAACCATTAGTGCAATTGCTACGCTTACTCCCCACAGAAATGGGATGATTTGTGAACCATTTGTACTGCCTTTCATTCTCTCTGTTTGTGTTTCAGAAAGAGACCTGAGAGAGAGAGAGAGAGAGAGAGAGAGAGAGAGAGAGAGAGAGAGAGAGAAGTTGCGTATGAGAAATGGTGAAGGTGTGGAAAACTTGGAATAAGTTGTTCTAATTTATTCTACAAGGTACACAGCTGCATGCAAATGCGTGGATGGTATTGGGAATATATTTCAGGTCAGGTTCTCTATTATTTGGAGAGCCTTTGACCATTATTTTTTTTATGAAGCTTCATAGGCTAAGAGAAGAGCCTCATGATGAGATTCTATTGATAAAAAGAAATAACAATCTTATACAGAGCCTTTGACCATTATTGGTAAGATGTATGAGAATAAAGAGGAGAAACTGGGTTACCTTATGAAGTATTTCTAAACGTATTTTTATTTAAATATTCAATTATGCATTTTCTACAAATAAAAACAAATTACAAAATTTCAGGAAAAAAAAATGTTTACAGCAACCAAAAGAAATAGATTTGTTGGGGCCTTATTGCTCCAGCCCACTTTGAAAGATATGACATGCTGGACATAAAACTATTTTATTTTCAGTCCATGTAGTGATTCTTCCCTTAATTTTCTTTTGAGGAAATTTGGAGAGGACTTAGCATCCCCTTCTAAATGCATTTCTTTCTATTCTCTATTACATTCACAGAAAAAAAAACCTACCTAAATTCTATTATCTTCCTAATTTTGCTATATTTTCTATTTTTATAATCCCTCTTTTCTCTAAAAAAAGAAAAAGAAAAAAAAAATCTGCCGAATGCTGAAATACAGCCCAAATATCACTTAAATCATTTTCGGCCCATATAGAATAACACTTTGTTTTGAGTCCATTAATCATCAAATCAACTCTTTCTCTTCCAACCTAAACCCTAAACCAGTGTCTCTTCTCTTCTCTTCTCTTCCATCGCAAAAATGGCAGAAACAGAACCAACTTCACAATCCCAAACCCTAACGGAACAAACCAAACAAGAAAACTACGAATCATCCGAAGAAGAAGAAGAAGAAGACTACGAATCCGACTCTTTCTCCGACTCAGACGTGGGATACGCGCTCGACTTGCTGGACGCGGCGGACGGGCCGCTCACCGGCGGCGGGTTCTCCTTCTCCGGCGGCGGGACGGTGACCAGGCGGCCCAATGCGCACGGCGGAGTACTCTCCAGGCCGCTTCAGCCGCGCTCCAATCAGAGCCAGCGGTTTGCTTCTCATATGAGGGCCGATCCTTTGGAGGTAAAATTGGCTGAAAGATTAAAAATCCCTCTGTTTTTGAGAAGATTGTGAAAGAACTAAAAAAAAAGGGATTGTTGGTTGAGAGAGTAACAAACAGACACAATTAGTTTTGAAAAATGAGGTTTATTTTAGAAATGAGATTTATTAAAGATGGGAAGAGGAAGAGTTAAAATGTTAATTGAAGTAGATTAGTATTTGAAATCTAACGGTGCTAGTTTTAAACTAATGGTGGAGATTTTTTATGCAATTTCTAACAATATAGGGGCATTTTTGCAAATTTTATTTTTTTAATATTATTCTTCTTTTTTTTTTGTTTTTTTTAAGGAATGGGAAGGAAGAATGAATGTTGGAATGTCGAATTCTGTAACAACTGCAATAAGAGAGAGCGTAAAGGAAATGTCGATTGGAAAAACTAGAAATACTGAAAAGGCTGATCGTGCTACTGTTGAGCAGGTACGATATAAGCCGCTGGACCAGTTTAACATTTCATATCAAATTATGAATTAATTAGCACAATTAACCCACCATTGATTATCAGTAAACAAACCCTAATTGTGATGTTGAGACTAAATATAATGAAGATTTAATGATGAATTAAGAATTTTTGAAGATTAGTTGGTCTCAGATTCTGTTAATTATGTAATTAACCATAAAAGACAAAAAAAAGAAAAACATTTTTTTTTTTTGAGATTTTCTATTATTAATGTAGGCAATTGATCCAAGAACCCGCATGGTTTTGTTCAAGATGCTTAATCGCGGTACTTTTAATGATATAAACGGTTGCATTTCTACTGGAAAAGAGGTTCGTTTTTTTATACTGACTTTATTTATTATATTTTTTATTTTGATGATTTTCGACTTTCTTATCCTATTTTTTTTCGATTAACGCCTTTTTTTTAAATAATTTCATGACAGGCAAATGTATATCACGCAACAAAGACTGATGGACAAGAGCTGGCGATCAAAATCTACAAAACTTCTGTTCTTGTTTTCAAGTAATATTTCTTTTAGGGTTTAGGGTTTTAGACCTAACCTATAAAACTGACTGTATTTTTTATTTTGATTTTATAGGGACAGAGACAGATATGTACAGGGCGATTATAGGTTCAGATACGGATATTGCAAGCATAACCCTCGTAAAATGGTCAAAACTTGGGCTGAAAAAGAATTTCGTAATCTTTTACGGTAAATAAATAAAAAAATGAAACTTCAATTTCAATTCTCTTTTTTTTTTCCTTTTTAGTTAATTAATCAGTGATTTATTCTTTTGTTTTATAGAGTAAAAGCAGCTGGAATTATGTGCCCAACACCTTTACTCTTAAGGCTTCATGTTTTAGTCATGGAATTTATTGGTATTTTTTCTGTTTAATTAATTTAATTTTTTTTTTAAATATTAAATTTTATTTATTAATAAGTAATAATTTTATTTAGGAAAGGGAGGCTGGGCTGCACCGCGACTTAAAGACGCAAATTTATCAGAAGAAAAATTACGCGAGACTTATTTTGAGGTAATTTGATACAATTTTTGGAAAAATAAAGGCATAAAATAAATAATGATTTGCGTCAGTTTAATTGGTTCTCTCATGTTTAATATATTTTTCTTATTTTATTTATTTTTCTTTTTTGGCTTTTTGTAGATTATCACAATAATGAGGAAACTTTTCCAAAAGTGCAAGTTGGTCCATGGAGATTTGAGTGAATACAATATATTATATTTCGAGGTACAAAAAAAAAAAAACAAATATTAAGAAAATATTTGTGTCTAATTTAACGTATTATAAAAATATACACCTGAAAGGCAAGATAATATTTTGTATTTCTCTCTCCCTACAAAATGTGAAACATCAACATGTTTATAAATTTTCTCCCTTTTCCAAAAAAGGCCCTTGAAAAATACGACTGATTTTTGTTATTCTTCAATTTTGAATTTTTACAGGGACATTTGTACATAATTGACGTATCTCAGTCCGTGGATTTGGATCATCCTTCAGCTCTGGATTTCTTGAAGGAAGATTGCTTGCACGTAACTGTAAGTGATTTTTCATATGAATTAATTTTTTGAATTTGCGTATTTGATTCAAAATTTGAACAAAGGGAAATACGAGGTACTAATTAGATATTTTTTTTATTATTATTATGAAAGGATTTCTTCAAAAAGCATGGAGTTGCGGTTATGTCAGTAAAGGAATTATTTGATTTTGTAATTGACCCTTCCATTTCTGATGAATCTGTCGATGAATATTTAGAAAAGGTCTCTCTCTCTCTCTCTCTCTCTCTCTCTCTCTCTCTCAATTCATATGGAGACATGGCTGATTTACTGAACATATAAAGTATTACAGGTCCAACAGAAGGTTTTAGAGAGAGAAAATGCAGATGCAGATGCAGATGCAAATGATGATTCACCTACAGTTTACGTTCAGGTCCTCTCTCTCTCTCTCTCTCTCTCTCTCTCTCTCTCTCTCTCTCTCTCATCTAAACAATAAAATAGCAACAAAAGAATGTATTGGAGACTACAAATCAGACAAAATTAAATTTAAAATTAATTTTTTGTTTTATTTATAGACATTAAGCTACGTAAAGCAATGTGAGGCTGACTTAGTCAACATGGCAATGCTTCAAAGGCCTTCGTTTTCTTACGAGCCCACGACCGATACGATGTACGAAAAGCCGCTTTTAGGGTTTGTCAACACAAGAGAGAGCAACAACAATCTCTCTCTAGAGAGAGAAAGTGAAGACGCGGCAAAAGAGAGCTCTTTAGAGAGAGAAAGTGAAGATGTGACGAAAGAGAGCTCTTTAGAGAGAGAAGAGGAAGACGAAGAGAGTGAGAGTGATGAGAGTGAGAGTGAAGAGAGTGAGGAGGGAGAGGGGGAAGAGAGGAGAGAGAAAGTGGGTCCCGAAGAGAAAAAGGCGGCGAGAAAGGAGAATAAAAAGAAGGTTAAGGAGGAGAAGAGAGAGGCGAGAAAAACAAAGGTGTCTAAAGCCGATAAAAAGAGAAGGAAAAAGCTCGCTAAGGCCAAGTGTAGACGCTAGTGAGAGATTTGTTTTAATATTTATATTTATGATTGTCGTTTGTTTTGTGATTTTTTATATATTTATTCTGTTTTATGTATTCTATCCATGAAGGATAGAGAAATTTTGTTTCATGTTTTGTGTTGAACTTTTGATATGATGACCAAGAGATACTTTTATGAAGGGTGTAATCTAGATAAGAAAAGCTCGCCAGCACAAAAGTAAATTCCGTATTGTAATTTTTACTAGCTGGTAATTATTTCAGTGATTATGAGAGAGAAATTGTGGTGGGTTATAGTTGTGTTCTTTTCCATATTTTAGTGATGCTTTTTAAACGTCTCTATGCTCATTCATGAATGTGTTTGAAGTATTTGTCTGCCACACATATCCTCTACTAGTACATTGGTGATAAATGGTGAATAACTAATTTTATCCTTCTTTTGTATCTACTTGTCCACTATGGTAATATAATCCTCTAACATTTTAGACGAGTTTATTGTTAGAACCTTTTTTCCCCCTTTTTCTGAAGAAAAAACGGTTCATAAAAGCAATAGAGTGTTGGAAGGCGTGATACACAGAATCTGTTTGGATGTATGAGTCATAAATAAAAGAGAGAGAAAAAAAAAGAAAAATGCGGAGCCATTGAGCTCAGAGTATGGAGCTGATTGGTCATATTTCCAGTAATATAAATCCAAATATACTTGCGTCACGTTACAGCTCTGGACTGCCTATTGGGTCTTTATTTAACGAGTCGCATTCGATCGCTTTCTATCTATCCCACCAATTCCTGAGTGTTAGTTGGGAAGTGAAGAAAGAATAGAAAATATCTTTTGTTTGCTTCACACTTCCTCTCTTCTCTTCTCTTCTCTTCTCTCCTCTCTCTCATTCTCTGATCCCCTTTTTATTCAAGAGGTGATTAAGGAAAATAGGAGGTGAGATCTATCGTAAAAATGGAGAAACGAAGGGCTTCCTTGTGTTGTTTGTTGGTGCTGGCATCCATTCTGTCCCTCCAGGTTTATTTTCTTTCGTTCTTCCATTTTTGTTGTTTTAGTCCCGAAGAATTGATGTTGAGTGGGAAATAGTGAAGGGAAAAGGAATCAGGGGAGTATTTACTGATTTGTTCTGACCAATTTAAGTAATTGAACTTAAAGATCTTGTAACGCACTGTCAGTGTTGATTAAGACAAAGGCGGATCATTTAGACTGTCAAAACATTTGAGTCAAACTATTTATAGTAACAATACTATTTATATTAAAAATCAGATAAACATGACATAACTAGAAAGGAATGATACCTTATTATTACTGATAACATCTATCCACTGAGTAATCACTATAAGAAAAATATAATGTTCTTTTTAGCCAAAAAATATAAATGATTCATTTTTTGTAGAGGCAATAAACAATATGTAGGTAAAATAATGAAAACAGTATATAGAAAACAAAAAAAATATATTGAGCTCAAGCCCGTCGTGTTTTTAGATTTCCTTTCTTACTATACTTTGATTTGAACTAACTAAAGTATCAAAAGAGTTTTTAATATAAATTTTATTATCATTACATAGGTTTTTGCGGTGAAGCAAATCCCTGAGCTCAAAAGTGACTCTTTGATCCTTCAGGTACATTTTAATATTTTATTACTATTTTTTCTCTATTATTCCTCTTGAAAGCATCATAGTACCATTTTAAGTTTTAACTAACTCCTTTTTATTTTTATCAGAATTCAATTGTTGATAAAATAAATGCAAACCCTAAAGCAGGATGGAAAGCCTCTTCAAATTCTTACTTCGCTAATTACACTGTAATTACTAAATCCCCTTCTAATTTAATTTATTTTCCTTTTCTTAATTTTCAAACCATATATGTTGCAAATTTAATCATTATTGCTCTGGTTTAGGTTGCGCAATTCAAACGTATACTTGGCGCAAAAAAGCTGTCTCAAAATGCATTAAATGAATTTAATATAGTAAGTTATCCAAAATCATCTAGTTTGCCTAAAGAATTTGATTCAAGGACAACTTGGTCTCAGTGCGGTACTATTGGCAGAATTCTCGGTTCGTGTTTACACCATTTTTTTCACACATTATTTATTTATTTAGTTTTTTTTCTTCTACTAATACTGACATTTTTCTTTTGTTGGGGGTGAAAAAAACTTGGTGTATTCAATAGATCAAGTAAGCTAATCTCTCTTTCCTAATTGTTTTTCCTTTTTTTTCAAATATTTTAATAAATTTCTAATGGAATTTAATAAATTCAATTTTAATTAATTTCTAATTTTGTAAATAGGGTCACTGTGGCTCGTGCTGGGCTTTCGGAGCTGTAGAGGCATTAACAGATCGGTTTTGCATCCATTATGGCTTGGTGAGATCTTAAAACCCTAATAAAAACTAACTATACCTTTACTAACTTAATTTTATTAATTTTATTTTATTTTTTTGTAGAATATATCATTGTCAGTTAATGATTTGTTGGCGTGCTGTGGTTTCATGTGTGGAGACGGATGTGATGGTGGCTATCCGATTTATGCTTGGAAATATTTCGTCCAAAATGGTGTTGTTACTGATGAGGTATTTTTTATTTATTTTTAATTTTATTTCAAGATATTTTATTTCGGCTATTTTTTACATATCTGTACGATAATTATATGTTAGTAGGGGTCCCCTATTTGACCCAATTAATTTACATTGTACAACGAAGGGAGATTTAACCCATTTTGCATTTTGGTACCAATTTACTACTTATTTATGCAATTTAGTCCCAATTTAGCATCTTTTTCCCCTTCCTATTAATCATAGATTTCCTCAATTTATCCCGATATTCCATTTTACCCTCAACTAAGTCCTCGTCCACACAATTACCTCCCAATTCATCATTCTTTAAATTTCCCCTTCCAATCATGATCGTTTCATCCTCAATCCAACCCAAATTATCCTCAATTTCACCCAAGTCATGACTTTACACCTTTTGAATTTCCACTTAATGTCTTCTCAATTTTGACTTTTCTTCTTCCTTTTCGTCTTGTAGTGCGACCCGTACTTCGACCAAACGGGCTGCTCCCACCCGGGGTGCGAGCCGGCCTACCCGACTCCAAAATGTGAAAAGAAATGTCAAGTAAAAAACCTGCTCTGGTCCGACACAAAGCATTACAGTGTGAACGCGTACAGAGTTACTAAAGATGTTCAGAGCATCATGCAGGAGATTTCCAAGAACGGGCCCGTCGAAGTTTCATTCACAGTTTATGAGGTATATTAAATAATAATGATACCTGTACTAGGCAATTTTAGTTGGATGTAAATAAAATGGAGTATATTATACTCGAAAGCTCTTTCACTTAAAACTGATTTTTTGGGAGCTAATGCGGATAAAATATCTTCCGTGTTTGGTTTTATTGAACGAAAAGAAGACTGATTTCTATTAATAAAATATCTTCCACCTTGCCGTCCGAATACCTCGGGCCCAAATCAGTTTTGACTTTTAAGTGAAAGAGATAGTTAAAGAGTTTTTGAGAATAGCTTCGACTAGGCGCAAAAAAAATACAAAATTAAATAGATGATTGTGGTAGGTATTAATTTGAAAAAGATATTTTTGGCTTGAAGCTCTTTTTTTTTTTTTTGTTGGTTTGTGCTTGTGAATTGATAGGATTTTGCGCATTATAAATCTGGAGTGTATAAGCATGTCACGGGAGGCGTGATGGGCGGGCATGCCGTCAAGTTAATTGGATGGGGAACTAGTGATGAGGGCGAGGATTATTGGGTTAGTTATTTTTTTAATCATTTCAAATTATTAGTTCCACTTTTTTTTTAATTAAAATATCATCTTTTTTTTTTCTCTCCTTTCTTATCATTTGATTATTGCTATGAGTTTTTTTGTAAAATATTATTTTTTTTTGTTTTTTTTCCGTTTTTTTTTTATCGTTTAATTATTACTTTGACTTTTTTTAGTGAAAATCTCAAGAATTACTCCTTTTTTATCATTTAATTATTACCTCAACTTTTATACTAAACCATTTTTCTTTTTCGTATGGCTCTTTACAGCTTCTTGCTAACCAGTGGAACAAAGGATGGGGAGATGTAAGTTTAAAATATTTTTTTTTCTATGATCCAATTATTTTACTAATTTTTCTTTTTAATTTTGTATTAAAGGATGGATTATTCAAGATATTGAGAGGAACAAATGAGTGTGGAATAGAGGAGGATGTTGTCGCGGGTTTACCGTCAACCAAAAACTTGGTCAAGAGTTCCGGAAATGAGGATTCATTCGCTTCGTTTTAAAATAAGAATATGTTATTTTTTTCACGTATTTTTATTCGACCAAGATGGCTAAACATGTAATACTAATTCATGGGGACGGTTTAGTAAGATTTGCCCTGTTTGTGTAAAATAATGGTTTGTATCTGTTGCAACTACTTGAGCATCTGAGTTCGTAAACATTATTATTACTGATTAGTGATTTACTTAGTTTCTCTTATTTTTTATTTCTTTTTTTAGAAGAATGGTAATTTCTCTGCAAAATATTTGTGATGACAGGCTCAAATTAATTCGACAAAAAGATAATACCTATTAACATTTAAAACTAAATTAATAGTTTTATATATGGTGTTATTATAACTATTAAATCATAGTAAAATATGGTATATGTAATGAACGTTAGATTTTAACTAAATCATGTATTTTGAAATACAAATTTGTCTAAATCCCTTAATTCAAATATGCTGGATTCAAATAGCGGTTTTAGGCAACTTAATTGTCAATACTATAAAAATTAAAAACCCATCATACATTTGAGTATTGTTGTAGACATGCTAACTTAAAATTGCTTTTCTTAATAAAACAAAAGGATGCAGGAATCATCATTCACAAGGCATGTAGTTCTAAATAATGATCATTCACAAGGCATATATCATGAACAGTGTACAGTAACTGTAACATATATAACTAATTTGAAATCATAACTATTTCATTCACTCAACCGAAAGTATCACAAAAGATATATAATATAACATATATATAGAGAGAGAACTTCAACTTCATTCTATACATAACAAAAATAAGATGAAAAAAATCTTGACATGTCCTTGGGGGGGAGTTGATAGTGTGAGAGAGTTCTTTCAAACTTTTGCTTATGAGACACCAGAGAAATTCAAAATTCACACATTATCTTGAAACATTTAAGAATTAGTAATTTCTTTTTTCACATCCAAATAAAATAAAGAAAAGAAAAGGGTTAATTTGAAATACGATCAAGGCAGGGTGAGATCTCTCAAGAAGCCAAACAGAAACTAAATGAAAAGGAAAAAGAGAAAATAAACAATGAAATAAGCAGCGCGGATTTGATACTCAACAAAATTAAGAAAATGAACTTGAAAGTTGAACCATATCTTAAAACCATCCATGTATATGTTGTTTTTTTTTTTTTTTTTTTTGAATGTGATATGTATCTTGGTTTTAAATCCTTCCTTACTGGATCGAATTTTTAGCGAAGGAGGAATCCTCTTTATTGGATGGTGTTTAATATGTTATATGTCATGTCACATGCCCACTAGATAGAGAATTATGTCCATCCAATTATGAGAGGTATTGTTGTGCAGTGATTCATGTAACGGTTTGATGTGAATTGCAATGCAATAAGAATATAGCATGTGCAAATGACTTTAGTAGTCGTTTTGATTTTTGGTGTATTGGGACCGAAAGTTAACTATCCTAAATTTGAATTATATTTTCTGAAATTTGTAAAAAGATCCTGCATATACCTAAATTAAAATGAATTAATATAGCAGACTTCTAGTAAAATATTTTTTACAAAAAAAATTCTTCATTCAATAACAATTAATATTTTAATACTAAAAATTTATTAGAGATTAAATAAACCATACAATATTTAAAAGGGTGGAAACTTCTTCACAGAATATTTGTGATGATAGACTTGCTAAATTAGTTGGATGAAAAGTAATAATACATATACTAACATTTCAATACTAAATTATTATCTCTATATATGATGATAATATATTTAATAAATCATATTAAATGATAGGCATATAATGAATTGCTAGTATTAATATTATATATGATAATCTAATATATATATATATATATATATATATATATATATATATATATATATATATATATATATATATTATATGATAAAATTACATAACATAATATATAAATTGTATGATGATAAATGAAAATATAAACTATCGAATCCATCCAATCCAGTCAAAAATCAATCATTGATGAGAATGCTATGAACCAGATCCAAATTACTAAAGCAGACCCGACCCGTTTGACCTGACAGATCCGAATCCGACTCTGAGCCCGCCGACGACGAGCTCTCCTCTCTTCTCTTCTCTTCTCTTCTCCTCTCTCCGAAAGAAAACAACTTGGATTCGATCAATCCACTTCCCCGTCGAGAAAGAGAGAGAGAGAGAGAGAGGGACTGGACTGAGCAGCTTGAGAATGGCGGAGGCAATTCCTCCGCTGAGAAGTCTTCCTCCCGACGCTCCTCTCCCCGCGCCCTTCCAAACCCCTCCTATCTCTGCCGCCTCACTTCCTTCTTCCTCTCGCCAGACCGATAAGGTGAGTGAGCTGCCCTTTTTCTTCGTTTCCTTTCTCTCCGATCTAGATTTCCATTTGGTTTCTTTATTGTTCTTAATTTTTAAGAGTTCAGTCAGGGGACGGTACCTGTCGCCACGGATACAGTAAATGTATGGAAAAGTAGCAAACTTTCCTAAATTATACCTTGTTCGAGCTTTAGTTATGCAATTAAACCTCAATTAAGCCTCGAATTAATCCGAATTTACATCAACCATCCCTCAATTGTAAAACTATGCCTCGATCAAGACATATTTCACTCCAATTTCACCCAATTAGCCTCAAAATACTCCAATCACAAAACCAAACTTCACTCTTCATCTCAGTTTATAATTTTTACTTGTTTTTATCGTAGATTGAAGGTAGGGATCAAGGGGAGTTTCCGTACCGGTTCCAGCGTACCGATTTATGGCAGCCTGCATATAAATGGCTTGAATCTTTAGAGAAAGAAACATTGGTGACTCATAAAGAGGTCTCTGATTGGCTGGACGCAAACCCTAATATACTGCAAAGATTGGCAGAAAAGCATTCGCGGTACCATTTGGTACACTACACTCAAAGAATGCATTTAAAGCTCTTGAAGAAAAGAGGCAAACTTCCAAAGGTATGTTAATTTTCTTGTAAAATAAAAAAGAAATTTTGCATTTATAATAATCTTTTTTTTTCTTATTATTTTGTGATAGAGTGTACAGCTATCAGCAGCTAGGGCTTCTATCAAGCCGTTAATTGGCTGGACAGAAAAACAAAAAGTACAAATTACTCCAAAGATTATCAAAAGAGAGACTCCAGTTCCAGGCAAAATATTATAAATTATTTTTCAATCATTTTTAAGATTATCAAATATCTCTTGACCAATTTGTAATTTTGACTTTGTTATTTTATAAAGGTAATTCTTCTGGCGGTGTGGTGAGAGACAAGAAGATGCTTTTATCTAAAAAGAGAGAAGCTTGTATAAAATACGAACTGTAAGTTATACCTTGTTTTGATTCCTTTTTACATTTATCTGTTTAAAAATTTGCATTAACTCTCTTAATATTATTTACGTTTTTTTATCGCATTATAATGATTTGATAAATATAAAAACGATGGCCCATAATTTACATTTCGATTTTTCCACAAGAAGGCTTTTATAGCAATATCCGCAATTATTTTTGTAAATCATTTTAATGAATTATTTTTACTTTTATTTTTCCAGCTTAACAGACCTTCAAAACCAACTAATCAGCATGCTCACAAAAAAACACAAATCTCCACCTGAAATAAAAACAAAATCAAAATCAAAACAACCGATTTTACCTCAAACTG
Source organism: Juncus inflexus (assembly GCA_024447665.1). Lineage (NCBI taxonomy): Eukaryota > Viridiplantae > Streptophyta > Magnoliopsida > Poales > Juncaceae > Juncus > Juncus inflexus. The sequence goes on along the minus strand of JAJHPC010000004.1, from coordinate 3,764,824 downwards.
AACCGGTACCAGTACAATCACAAACCGGTACGAAATCTCCTGAAACCGGTACCACCACTCAGCCAGTCAACCCGCCTTTGACCGAACAAAAGTCTGACGAGTCGATAAAAGAGCAAATAATTGGAGGAAATGTAGATTCTAAGGCCCAATTAGAGGGGCAAATTGGGAATAAACAGAAAAGAAGCCCTATTTTAGTCACTCCAGCTTGGTCCTATACTGACGCCTCTTTCGGTACGTTTAAATCACAAAATTGGATTAATTAGGGTTTAATTGCACAAATTTTGATTGCATAAATTAGGGTTTATAATTAAAAGCTTAATATTTTTTGTTAGATTATTTGAGAGTTGATCGAGCGTCAAGTTCAAATACGGAGGAGAATACATGGCGTACTAGTATTTGGAAAAGGGAAACAGAATCCGATAAATATCCGTTGGAAAAAAGAAGGAAAAGTATCGTACCGTTTATACAAGGAAGAGAGCGAGGCGCCAGCTGGCGTTCATCCAGCTCGTACCAGCGGTACGCGGGCCGGGATAAAGACAAATGGGTCCCCTTTTTTCAAGGTATATTATTATTATTATTGTTATTATTATTATTATTTATTATATATCTCTTTTTCAAATCCTTGTTTTATGGATATTTTTGTTGATTAATTAGTCCATTTTTGAAGGATGTATTACACTTATAATGCGTCAACTTTTTTGAGAGAATTATTATTATTATTTTAAAAATAAATAAATAAATAAATAGGTTGGGATTCAATTGGAAAACAATTTGAGGGGCCCACTTTAGATATAAAAAGAAGAAGCTACAAGTCTTGGATTCCCACTTGGTGTTCTCATACCTCTGTTGTACAAACCGGCCAGGTTCCATTATTAATTTATTAATATTTTTTTTCTTTTTAAAATGTAAAGGGAAAATAATAAAATAATGATATATGAATTGGTGCAGCAAGATCACCAGAAGGTTCTTCATGTGAAATTCCACCCTGACGGTCTGCCTCAGCTTATATGTGGTTCCAATAAGGTTCCTCAGATTAATATCACAACAATTATATAAAGGGAAATTTGCAGAAATGCCCCTGAATTATTCTTAAATTGCGAAAAAGCCCCTGTGTTATTCATTATTTGTTTTTTGCAGGGACCGCATGAATTGTTGCTGTACAATCTTAGGTCTGGCCGCCCGCTCCAACTAAAAGGCCATACTTCTCAAGTTTGTTAATAAAGTTTTAAATATTTTTTTAATTTATAATTTTTATTTGTTTTGTATTTCTGAGTTATTACTTCTTTTGTTGAAACAGATTCAAGCAGTTGATTTTGCAGTAAGAGGCGCAAGTGTAGTGTCTTGTAGTTCTAACCTATTGAAGGTGATTTTAATTTTTTTTGTAATAATTTTTTTATATATGATTTTTTTGTAATTTTCTTGAATTTACAGGTGTGGGATTGCATAACTGGTTCGTGCCTTTATACACTGGGCGAAAATAACCAAAACAGTACTGGCCACACAGAGAGAATAAATGCAATGGCGGTTAATAAATGGCAGTCATGTACGTTATTTTTTATGATATAATAATGATATGACAACCTTTTCTATTTATTTATTTTTATGATATAATATTTGATGTAATAATGATTTTGTAGGCCTTGTGGTGACAAGTGGCGCAAAAGGAGACGGAAAGCTTTTGCTTTGGAATGCTTTGAGAGGCGAGCTTGCTTCTGATCTGAACATAAACATGAGGTATTATTAATTATAGCTCCAAAAAGAAAGAATGTAAATTAATACGAGGTATTATTATTATTATTATTATATTTAAAAATCGGTAGGTCAAATGAGATGGTTTATCCGTCGATTATTACAATGGAATTTTGCAAAGAGAACCTCTTGATTTGTGGGAGCGACATTGAGCATGGCGGCTCGTCCGTGGTGCAATTGTGGGATTTGGATTGCGTAGAATCCGTTCTTTCGTTTTCCGCAAGCGATTCTGTGCGTTTAGTTATTCTTCTGAAACATCATATATTCAGATCAGATTTATTCTTCTAAAATATCGTTCATTCAGCTTATCCTGATTTTAACGTTCTTTTTCTATGCAGTACATTAGCTCCCTGAAAGTACATTCTTCAGGAAACACCATAATAACAGGCCCGTTTTCCTTTTTTTACCCTCATTATTTTACATTTTACACCCTCTTTTTTGAATATATTTCAAAACTTTTTTTTTTTTGGGTACCGCGCTCAAATACCCAAACCCTAGTTGTGAAGATAATTAAACGAACCTCATACTCAACATTTTTTTTTGCTTTTTCCGATATGTAATATTGATAAAGAGGAGGGTATGAATGCCAAATTTAATTTTCTATTTATGCTAATTTAGTATCCTATATATAACATTGTTTTTTTCTGCATTAAATGCAGGAAGTGGAGACGGTACTATAGGCTTGTTTGACATCCGTACTTGTTCTCCAATCAACCATCTCTCCGTGGGGCCCGCTTGTGAGGTCATCACTTTTTACCCTTTCTAAACCACATTTACATATAAGCCCCTCATATTTCTCATATTCTTTCATGCAGGTGAATTCTGTGTTGTTTAGTGGATGCGGTACGTATTTCAGTGCTAGTGGTACGACAAACAATACTCTTGTTTGGGACACCCGATTTGTACCCACAAATATCACCAACAAAGACTTGCGCTTCTTTAGACCTCTTCATTGCCTTAGTCACGGGTATTTTTTATTTTTATTTTTATTCGTTTATTTATTTATTTACTTTTCAGTCTTGTTCTTTTTTCCTTCGTTGATGTAATGTGTTACGTTTGTGTTGAAATGAATTTAGGAATGTTGATTCTTTGGGGGACCAAGGTGTAAATGGCGCGAGATGGTTGCAGAGAGAGCCTGTTTTGGTTACTGCTAGCGGTGATGGAAGGTAAATTGATTCAGTGGGAAAATTACGTTAATACCCTCCATTTTGTTTGAAAAATGATGTTAGTATAATCTGATATTTTTTTTTGTAATGTTTTTTGTAGCATGGTGATGTGGGATGTGACGCTAGGGCGACCTTTTGTCAGACGAATTGTCGGTCATACGCAATGCGTTAATACAGTAAGTGCAAATGTTTTGTTCATTTATTTATTTTTATTTTTTATCATGCATTTTGCCTTTTAGGGTTTTTGATTATTTTGTTGTTTGTTTTGATTTTTGCAATAGCTTGATGCGGCACCTAATGATGAATACTTGTGCACAGGAGGGGATGATAAAAAAATTGTCAGCTCTCTCTCTCTCAAAAATAAATAAATAAAATATTGAGTTTAAGTTTTTGTTTGCCTTTTTTTCAAGTGTAATGTTGGCTAATATTGTGTGTATTTGACAGGTTTTGTACCATAATAAGAATGGAAGTACGCGTCTGAATTGGCGGCTGACTCAACAAGTGACGGCAAATGACTAATAATACTTTGTAAAATATTTGTTAATTTTATGTGTCATGATATTTACTCTCACTTAATACAAACTTTTGTACCTGAAGAGAATCATTTATAGAGGCAATTGAGTTCTGGATGGAGATGAGCAAAAAAAAAAAAAAAAAAAAAAAAGAAAGAAAAAAAGATTTATAAGTATTTTATTTATGGTTTTGATTCTATGTTGAATACAATCAAATCTATTTCTTCAATTTAATTCACAACAGATCAGTTAGCACGCAATATATTACACAAGAAAACCACACCACGTATTTTCACAATAAAATAGCACACTATGTTACAAAAAAAAGTAAAATAAAAATAAAAATAAAAATAACTTTTTAAGGAGATGGTGGAATTGAATTCAACACTGAAATTTCCGACGCCGTATCTTCATTTGAATTATGCAAATTTCTCTTATTTACTGTTGATCTTGGCACTCTTGGTGTCTTGTTAATACTAGATACTTTCTTGTTAGAAAAAGATTGATAAGTAGGGCTGGTGTTAAAGCCTCTGCTTGAAGCAGGCCGGCTTGAGCTTGTCATTGGCCTTGCTGACTGAACCTTCATCATTTGAGCTTGAACCTTTTTCCTCTCCTAAATAGAAAATAGAGCTTTATGTTGTGATTTGATAAATGGATATCTGTTATTTATTTCTATAATTCGATTAAGCATTTTGAATGGTTCGATGGATCAGAATAATTCTGTTTAAGTGTAAAAAAGCTCACTCTTTGTCGCAATTTCTCATCTTCCTTCTCTTTCCTTAGAGATGCGTACTCCTTAAGCATGGCCAACAAAGGAAGCTGAAAGATTTTAGGAAAAAAAGGGGTTGTAAATTCAGTTGTGCAAAGAAGTTCTATATATCGTGCCAACTGTAATAACAAAAAAACTCTTTTTTTCTTTCTAACCTCGTCGTAATAGAAAGTTTTCTTCCGTTCTTCTTCCCATTTCCTTGTCATTATCATTAGCATTTCAACCAAACCTGCAAAATTTTTACATTAAGTTATCCATTATTTCTAGTTAATTACATCCGAAAGTTTATTTTCATACCTGGAATTTTATTAACCATTATTCTTGCACGTTCCGCTCGCCTCAAATTCTTGTGAGCTCCTCTACTTACTGAAAACCTCTTCTCATCCTAATTAATTTTAAAAATATTTTGAAACCAAAAACTATTTCTCATTAAAAAAAACAGAAATGATGCCAAACCAAAAAAAGCTCTAGCAACAACTTATATATTTTTGAGGGTTAGATGTTTAAAATTACCATGCTGTACTCCTCCAACCAACGCTCTTCTTCGCAAGAAGAAATCCACTTATCGACTTTATCCATTATCTCTTTACGACTCACCGCTTCTTCTTTTCCTCTCAACATATAATCTTCCATTGTTTTTAGTAGCTCTTCATGCTCCATTTTCCCTTCATTTTCATTCAGTTAATTAATTTTTTTATTATGGTTAAATGAAAAACTGCGAAAGAAAAAAAATTGAAACCTGAGATAATAAGAGACATGATGTTGTCCATATTTGACTGAGGTGGTAATTCCATGTGAGATTTCTTGCATATTTCCTCCAATTCTGTTCTTTTTTTCCAGAATAATTCCTTCATTTTTCTTGATTTTAGTTGATCCAATCTCATTACTTCTGATTCAATCTGTTTATTTTCGACATAATTGAAAATGAATAAAACAAATTTGATTAAACAAACATTCAGTGGATGAATTTGATTTGACACAAAACTTTTTCTTCTTATTTGATTTATCATTTATTTAATTTACCTTCTGGATTTTGTCAAGAGTAAGGCATCCATAACTTAAAACCGAAAATTCAGAATTTTGAGGTGAGAAAATAAATTTGATATATGGCTCCCTTTCTTCAAATTTTGTGTCCAAAATATTCCAAAGTCTTGTCAGAGATTTCTCAAGCCCTTGAATCTGCATAATAAAAAAAAAGATAAATAGTCCATTTAAAAGATAAAATTCATAATATTTTGAGTTTCTCTCAATAATAAAGGAAAAAAGTCATATAAAAATCAAAATAATTAGAAGAATGGAACTAGAAGAATCTTTCCATGCTTAAAACGTTTCTCTTAAAAATAAACAAATTAAACAAGGACGAAACATAATTTAAAGAATTCATCTTTAAATAGAAGAACCTTTTCCATTCTTATACGCTTCTCTTCATTGAGTTTTTCAACCGCGGTTTTTAACTTGCTTAAAATAGAATCACTTATATTTCTTGACTTTTCTCTTTTTGAATTTCCTTCTGACAAGGTTGGGTCCACCTCAGAAATGAGTTTTAACGGATCCATTTCCATTATGTTTGCCAGCTCGTGAATTTCCTTTTTGTACTCTTCTATTTTACGCAATCTATCGCTCTATCAAAAATAAAATGAAGCAAAAATTAGAATAAATTATAAGAAGAAAAATCCAGCCTTGTCAAGGCTCACTATGTCATAAATACATTTCATTCTGCACAAATTTAAAGATCAATTTTCGGAATTTATACATAACAATACTCAAAACACAAGGGCCCAAAATAAAAATACTCGCAATTGAATAATTTTGGATTTTTTGCAGTCTCATTATGCCATAAAAAGAAAAATCCAGCCTTGTCAAGGCTCATTATGTCATAAATACCTTTTCTTTCTTGAGTCTCTGAAGCTCGCTTTGAAACTCATCAAGCTTCTTCATAGATAGATCGCTTTCATTCACTATGACTATTTCATTATTTTCCAAATTTCCTGCAATTTCTGACGCGATATTTTGGATTTTTTCTTGGATTTCTTTGAATTTTTTGACTCTGGATTCTTTTCGTGATTGCATCTCTTGTAATGCTGGAGTGAGTAAATTGAGCTGCTCTTTTAATGTACCTGTTAGCCTTTCGGGCTTTTTCACGAATCCGCCAAGTTTTAGCATTTGATAGAGAAAAGTTTATGTTTCAAATGTATATGGAATTATTTGAATTTGTCCAAATCAGATCACTTCATCAAAACAAAGCATCTCATGATCGCACTTATAACAATTATTTCCATGGCATTGGTTCATAATAGTGATTGGTATTGATTGAAAGAGATTATTTTTTTTCATTATTTCATCTTTTGTCAAAATAAAATATAAATTAATATTTTTTTTTGTAAGACTTACTCGGACCGGCGACGATCTTTCACCGAGAGATAGAAGTAGATTTGTGAATTTTGTTTCCGATTCGGCCAAGGCTTGATGTAGCTTTGCCCTAAATACATTGGCATGATCCACTTTTCTTTTGTAAGCCTCTAAACACTCTCTCTCTAGCTCTTCTAGTGTTTTCTCTCTCTCCTCCTTCTCTTGCCCCACTTCATCCCATATCATCTGTTTATTATATCACAAAATATGATTTTGTATTTTTTTATTGCTTTAAAGGGAATCAATTCTAATTTAAAAAAGAAAGAGTAAAAGAGGAACATTGAGTTCTTGCAATAAATATGCACAAGAAGTCTCTGGCAATGGCGAGCAATTAAATCTTCCTTCTAATTGCATAGAACCCATCTCGTGATATTTTTCTCCTCAGTTTTTGCAACAAAAAAATAAAAAAGAGAGGAGAAACAGAGAGAAACAAACTACAACACCATTGCTCTATCTGCTCTGAAGTCTGAGCAGTAGAGAGAGAAAAGGAGAGATAATGGAGAAAGGTGGAAGTGGTAGCTTTAGATGTAGGTTTTTGCGTGCAAGACAAGTAGTAGATCTTTGATCGGTGCTCGCCATTCGCCATTTGGGCTTAAAGTATTGAAAAGTTTGAACTTTGATGCAGAAGCTTTGATAATAACAGTCTCTTCTCCATTTAGTACAAATACAGGACTTGAGAATAAAGGGAAAACTTTCAAAAAGGCTCCTATTGTTTTGAGTATTTAAAAACTCTCTATTGTTTTTAATTTTTTTTCCTTTTATACATCTACAAGAGCTAATTTTAATCTTTTATCCAATAACAATTTTTTGTTAGAGGATTTTCAAAATAGATGAATTTTATTTTCAAAATAATATTATTATTATTATTATTTCATCTTAGAAAATTAATAGGAGTATAAAGAAATTTAGATGCATATTTTTTAGATAATCAATCATAATGAAAATGTCAAGTATACATACTTGAATGGATAGAATGTTGTCAAATTCTTTATGAGGATTTGAACTTCCATATAATGTTTTGCATCCCAATTCTTTATTCTTCACATGAAGTGATTAGAAAGAATAATAAATGATACAAACTCATGAAAGGCTTCACACGTGAAGAAGCATGACATTGTGATATATATGTGTAACTATTTCATACTATATGTGTCACTATTTTCATGCTATGCATGTGTAAATATTACATACTATGCATGTGCAGCCTTGTAGTTTAGTACAAGTGTAACTTTGTTACATTATGCATGTGTAAGAATATAGACACAGTCCCGGACCTGTAGAAAGTCTGAGTTGACCCAGTTCAAAGACCTCTTACAATGGGGGGCCTTCATATTTTTATACCATAATATATGTTTACTCATAATAATTAATTTCAGCCCAAATATTTATAAGCGCATTTGTTTTCAAGCTCACTTTTTGATGAAATAAAAATCACCAGCCATGAGTCACACGATAGAAAAGAAAAAAGAGGAAAAAAAATGCCACGCAGCACATGCACCGCTCCCTTCTCTCTGCTCCTCTCTCTGACCAGCTAATCAACCTCCTTCCCCTCGATTTTCATCTCCACGCTCCACGGTTCCAGATTTTCATCTCCTTCAAACGGAAACGGAAAGAGAAAGAGGGAAAAAGAAAAGAGGGGAAAAAATAGAAAAAAAAAAGATTTCTTTTGAATTCTCTACTTCATTTGAAGGCATATATTTTATTTTTGTATGCTATTTGAATTTTGATTTTGTTGTTTATTTGTTATGTTTTGTGTTGAGATGAAATTAAGTGGTAAGATACATGTGTTGTTAATTATTTTTCAGCTTTGATATATTTTTGTGCACTTTTAATATGATTTTTGAATAAACATCATACATGTAGTTGATACAAATCATACAATACACAATTGCCACTGTACAACAAGAGTTCGATGAGAAGTTCAAATGAAATTATTATTGCATATGAAGTGTTTGTTGTAATGCTTAGCATATAATTATTCTTTTTGATTTTTACAAGAAAGAAAGAAAGAAAAAAGGATAAAAATTGCAAGAAAGTGTCTCGGAGTTTCATTTCATTTTCTATTTGCTTTTCTTAATTATTCTTTTTTATTTTGCTAGTTATTTGCAATTTAGTTTTATCATAATCAAAAGTTACGATCTCAGTTTTGGTACCAATTTTGCAATTTATATGTTCTTATTAATTAAGGATTGCTTTATGTATCATTTTTACTACTTATGTAAATGTATTGATAAATGTCTTGACACTTTAGGTCGTAATTAAATTGAATATAAAAATCAAGAGATACAAACTCTATTTTCTATCTCTGATTTGTTTCATTTAATTTATTTCTGTTGTATTGTTAATACTTGGAAGGTTCAATAGAAGAAGATGCCTCACTTCTTTTTGACATTTTGAGGTGAATTTTTTGCACTTTTTATAGTGGACGTTCATTTTTTAACTTATCATCAATTTCGTAACTAAAAATATTATGTAATTTAGGATGACATTATTTTCAAGCTGGAAGGCCTTGGTTATGATAATCGTTAGAGGCCTTCGAAAATTCAGGAATGACCCTGATATATATATATATATATATATATATATATATATATATATATATATATATATATATATATATATATATATATATATATTTTAAGAAGCGTGAAAAATATAAGAAAGAAATACACTGAATTTCTCTTGCTCTGGTTAATTTTCATACAGATTCACTTGATACAAATTATTGCAGAATTTATATATCAAGTATTACAATAGTCCTGAAAAAAGATTACTATATTCTGAAAGTCTATTCCTTGATTCGGTGCACACCAACAGTTATTTCTAGTGGAGACGAATAAATCTTTAAGGATAACGGCATTGTAACGCGAACATAAACCATCTCATTAAACTCCATTATAATTTTCTCTAAATCCTCACATCCCACCAACATTTTTTAGACCAACTTATCCCTCATTTAAATTATTTTATATTTATTTTTATTCAAAAAACATATAGAAATAGAAAAATTATAGCTTTTCTCTTATTTTTTCTCTTGATTTCTTGATGAGTTGGCATGAAACGTAATTTCATGTATAGCAAACCAAAGTACAATATTTTGTGATACAAAATTACGATTTGTTTTCCTTTGCTTATTATTTCATTAGATAAATAATCAAAGTAAGTAATAGAATCTACTACAAAGAAAAAAAAAATGATACAAAGAACAAGAAATAAAGAACCATGACAAACAAAGAAAGGGGTGAAAGTGAAAAAGATTCAATATTGAAATGATTTGGAGATCTCCAGGATTGGTCAGCAACAGAGATGAACGAGACCTTCTCTGTATCTTTCTCGTCACTCTGATGAGGATGTGCCTATCAGTCTTTATCCCTCTTATGAGAGACTGGTCCAGCTGAGTTTAACTTGCTATCTTTTCATTTTAATAACAAAAAATGGAAAAAGATGAGATTTCTCATTCAGTTATGAGAGATATGCTTGTCATCTTTTGGTAGAGATATACTTATTAGCACTGTAAGCTTCTTTCTTTTTCCCTTTCTTTCTCAATTCTTTTCCCTTTGGATGAAAGATCCAATGGTGAATTCAGTTACCTTTTATTTCTCCTTTTCTTCTCCTCATTAACCCCTAAATTAAGCAAAGTATGTCTTTTGCTCACCAAGTCAACAGAAAAATATTATCTTTTAGAAAGAAATACAAATTCATTTTTAGAAAGAAATGGCATCACATTCACATCGCATTAGTACACCCGCAAACTTCAAAACATAGCTATAATAAAAAATAATTAAATGTCAAAAAATTACAAATTGCAGCCAATGGACAGAGAACTGGTAAATATTTACAATCCCATGCACTAATGCGATGGACAGAGAGAATCCAATCTACCCATACAAAACGAAACGTGTCACTGTTTGGCAGCCGGCACGCGTCGGCGCCCCATCACGGCAACTCGATTCTTTGCTCTTTCACACTCGTTCCTTACACGGCAACTCGATTATATTTACAATCCCATGCACGCTCACTCCAACCCACTATTAAAACCTCCCAAGCTCTCCTCTCTCTCTCTCTCTCTCTCTCTCTTGTGTTGAATCGACTGCAAGCGTGACGCATCGGTATCCGCACCAAAGTTTACTCTCTGGTTGTATTTGAGAACTGGTAAATATTCCTTCAATTTCTCTGTTTTTTTATTTTATTTGTCCAATAGAAGTAGTGTTTGTGTTTGATTTTGCTTTTTGATTTTTGCAACTCATCGTTTCTGATGTGATTATTGCATGTGAGGATTTATGTATATAGATGTCATGATCATTTAAGTTGGGGGTGTATTTCCTTTGTGTTCTCTTTTCAGTTTACCTGTTGATTGAGTAAATGAACTTCAAGATACCCCAAATAAAAATAAAAATTAAAGTTAATTATAAAAAATTATCAATTTCTACTGCCTTACCGGTACCAATCAGTAAATACTTGTACCAGTACTGGATGCTGATGTGTAATGACTGGTACAGCTTTGATTTGATACTAAGTTTTCATACCATTAGTTGGTACAGTACTTATTTACAATTTATTGCAAGCTAATATTCGTTCTAACTCAAAATATTTAATTAATTTCAGGACAATCTGAAACGCACAAGATGAAATCTCCAACCGACACAAAGTCAAACGAAGTTCCAATCATTTCATACACAAACATCCTCTGTTTCTCAATCTACCTTTTCACCTCTACAGTTCGTTACATACAATTGGGCTTCAAACAAGATCTCCATTTCCTCTATTTCTACTCAAGCTTCATGCTAATGGCCATCTTTTGTATGTACAAACTTGAGATGCTCGGATTTTCAGCAAATAAAAAAGGACTGAAAACCGCATTTATGGTTTTATCTTTGGTTTTCTTCCTTATGATGTTTTTTGATGCGATTCAGAAAAGAGAAGGGTATGAGTTGGTACTTTTGGCGGGTCTTTCTGCATTTTCAGTCGTGTTGCTTGCCTGCGGGTCTTGTTTGTTGGTATTTGATTTGTAATGATGTAAAGAAAGGAAAGAAAAATATAGAAATAGTGATGGTTTAAGACAAAAATAACGGTAGGTTTGATAGTAATTAACATGTTGGCGTTTCTTAAGTGTTGTGTGAATGTAAAAATGAAGAGCGATGGAATAAACGAGCAAAAAATAGATTTTGAGTTTTTTTTTAATTAAGAAAATAAAGAAACAATAATATGGCTATTAGTAAATAAATTCAATGGAAATGTAGAAAGAGTGAGGGGCGTTGCCTCACTAAATTGAGCACAAATTAAACAAGTTGCATTTCATAAATAATTATTGGATAAAATAATAAAAAGCATCTAGATTTAATGGATAATTTTAGGGTAAAATTCATCGAAAGTCACTCAAGTTTCAAAAATAATCAAATAAGTCATTTAACTTTTAATTGTCCCGTATATGTTACTTAACTTTCAAAAATTATTAAATACGTCACTTAACTTTCAATTGTCTTATATAGGCCACTCAACTTTCAAAAATAATCAAATAGATCACTCAAATTTTAATTAATCGGGTGATTTATTTGGTTATTTTTTAAAAGTTAGGTGACATATTGGAGATAATTGAAAGTTGAGTGACGTATTTGATAATTTTTTAAAGTGTAGTAACTTAAGATTGAGATTTACCCATAATTTTAAATCAAAAAATTTAATGGATAATTTATACTAACTCTCAGACTCAACTACTGAAGTCAACAAATGAACCTCAATTCCAAGTCCTTCAAAATATAAACAAATAAATAAGTTTCTAAAAATAAATAAATACAAAACAATTGCAAAAGACAACTAAAATGCCGAATAACCGAAGGTATAATTCCATTCATGGAAACAACAACATGGAAGCAACTATTCAACTCCCCCTATAAAACGGGTATTTTATCTTAAAGATTTACACAGAGACACCAATTAGGGTTCTAGTGTTTTGTAGTTAGAGAAAGAGATGGGGAAGAGATTACTTTCTCTCTCTATTCTAATGTTGATCACGTTGGCGATAGGAATTGGAGCAGAAACTGTTGAGGGTAAAAAGGTCGCGGAAGAGCATCCGCTGTCTAAAATCGCAGTCGGGCACGAATGATGCTCGACAACTCTGCTTCTGTTAGCGCTTTGCCGTCCATTTTGGGACAACAGGTTTGTTTTTATGCTTTATGAAATTATTGAGAATATTAAATTTTCACCATGATCTCAAAAAAAAAAAAAAAAAAAAATTCACGAGGAATATAATTCACTAAAAGTTTGAACTACTTGTATAGTTTGATTTATTATATTTATATGGCTTTATATTTTCGAAGTTTAATAGAGTTTGACTAAATACATTAAATATATTGAGTTAGTCATTCTCATTTTATTTGTCGTGAATCGCCTCAATTGCATACCGTTTTATACTACAAAACAACTAAAATAATGTTTATAGTAATTTTAAAAAAATAATAATGTTTATAGTAAAAATAATACATAAATATAATAAGACAATATATAACTATATATATAACTATAGTCTTTAGCTATAATCCAACAACATAGAAAAAAATATGTAACAATATAGTAAATGGTGTATGTAAGTAATAAAATAATAAGTACTTAATATTTATTAGATAATATATTATATATATGATTTATATTAAATTATGGGCCTATAAGTTATATTTCAGGCCCGACAAAATTCAAACTCAAATATGTAATTTGACTAACTTCTTCTTTGAATTTGACTTATTTTTCTTTTCTTTCCTTTTTTTTGGTATTTTGACAAAAGGGAAATGATACGGATACGGTGACTGTAGAATACTCTTCTTCCAAAGCTACTGCCGGTGACTTCATCGCTGTCTTCTCTCCCGCCAAATTCAAGTAACCATTTTTCAATCTTTCAAATCCTTTTTTTTTTAATGCAAGCTTGAATCTTTTTTCTTCTTATTACAGAGCATTCCTTGTTTATTTTATTTACAACATTAGTTAAAGCTTTGTTTCAAATCAATTGAGTCGTCTTTTGAATTATTTGATTCTCACAATATTTTTTTTCTTTTTATGTATTTTATTTAGTGGCAGTGAATCCGTACGCCCTGATACTAATGGCAAAGAGCAATCGCCATTTCTGTGCATATTAAGGTTAATTTTAGCTTTAATTTTATTTTTCTTAGAAATTATCTATAGTGAACACTAAAAATTAACATCACATGTCTGATGAAGAAATAATTAGGAATGCACGATATTATGTGATAAATTTTACTAAACTTAAGAAAACTATTCATTTTTTCTAGTTCCGATGGGCCAATTATTCATCGGATTATGTCAGTTCTGGAAAAGGGTCTCTCAAATTTCAGCTCATCAATCAAAGAGAAGATTTTGCCATTGCTCTGTTTACAGGCGGCATGTCTAGGGTAAATCATTCATGAAAGCTTTTCCATTTAATTTAAAAAAAAAAACTTTTCCATTTGAGGTAATTTTTTCATTTTTCAAATAAACTGAATTTGTTTTATATTGTCCCATTTTGGTCAGCCGGTTCTGGTTGCAGTATCAAACACAATTTCCTTCGTAAACCCAAAAGCACCAGTTTATCCATGGAATGAGGTATTATATTTATTTTAAAGTTTTTTATAAAATTATTATGTTTCCACTAAATCAGATAGACACAAACAACTAGCGCACTAATACGTACCGTAATGATACAAACTTTTATACTCACATTTTCCAATTTTTTGCACCATTTTTTATTTTTAGACGACGGTTACATGACAAGTGGGTATGACATCAACGAGGCGGTACCGTTTGTCGAATGGGGTACGTGGTTACTCCTTTGTTTTATAATATTTTTCTGTGATTTATTTTTTGGTACGGCAAAAGGGATGGATCGAATGAATACTACAGTACCCAGCCAGGATCTCTAAATACAACTGATACAATAACGAAAGACTTGGAAAATATTGATGCAATGTTTCTAGGGGTGGCAACGGGTCGGATTTTATCCGAACCGACCCGAACCGTATCCGAAAAAATATCCGAACCCGATTAAAAAAACCCAGATCCGTCCGGATCCGGGTCGGACCCGGATCCGTTTTCTCGGATCCGGATTCGGATATAGTACTCAATATTCAAGTCGGATCCGAATACGGATCCGGATTATATCCGGATCCGGATATTTATAAAAAACGGATATCCGTTTTACAACATTCATTAAAGCCCATCCATTATTAGAATAGACCCGTTTTTAAGGACTCCTATTAAATTTGTGTCGGACCCGTTATTTACCTAGGGGCCACGTGACCATGTTTGATGAAATGAGCTACCCCCTCAAGCTTATTTATAGCCTTTGCATTGAGAGAGAGAATTTAGTGTGCACATGTGAGACTAATTCATACATGAACTTCTTTCCGGAACATGTTTTTTTTTGCTATTTGTTGAGTACTTTGATCTTGTGTGATATCTACGTTATAGATTTTCATGTAGCGAATTAATCACAAATGCAATATTTCATATATTTTCTTGTAATGAATCATTTATATCACATATAAGTGGTATTTCATGATGCATGACATCAAAATTAATTATAGAGCTAAAAATATTACTAAGAGATGTGCATGATTATGAAAAATATTCAAATAAATGTAGACTTAACAATGTTTACTCCTTCAATATAAGGAAATGAGTAAATAGCAAAATCTTCTCTACAACTTGATTCTTAACTATATTAGAAAGGCTGATTAAAATACATATGAAAATATCAATGTAAGGAAAATAACTATATAAAATCTAACTATATATAGGAAAATACTTATAGTATTAATTCAAGATAATATAGAAATATGTACGATTCAGATATCACTCTCACAAAAGAGAGAACATTAACATATCTAAAAAATTGCGGGACTTTCTATCATAAAATTCACACTAGGATGTAAAAATATGTATCTAAATTTTACTAATTTTACAAAATGATGTATTAGCTTTTTTGTGATGCGCATAAGCTACATATTTATTATACACCAAATATCCGTTTAACTATCCGAAAAGAGCCCGGATTCGTATCCGTATCCGAAAATATCCGAAACGTATCCGTATCCGTTTAATATCCGAACCGTATCCGGGTCCGAATGAAACCGTATCCGAATCCGGATCCGTAAAAAAATATGGATATGGATATGGTTTGACCACTATCCGAACCGGATCCGATCCGTTGCCACCCCTAAATGTTTCATATAGGCGATATAACCTATGCCAATGGCTATCTTTCTGAATGGGACCAATTCACAGCTCTGATCGAGCCGATTTCTTCTAGGGTTCCCTACATGCTTGCCAGGTCAGATTGTTATTATTATTATTATTATTATTATTATTATTATTATTATTATTATTATTATTATTATTATTATTATTATTATTATAATTGGTTTACATGAATTTCTAGCATCACTATAGCATCGGTTTTATAATTATGTTACTTTGATTGATTGATTGTCTTAGTGGTAACCACGAGAGAGACTGGCCTGACTCGGGATCTTTCTACGATGTACAAGACTCTGGCGGTGAATGTCATGTTGTGTCTGAAACTATGTTCTACGTTCCAGCTGAGAACCGAGCCAAGTATTGGTAAGTTTCTTTTTCTTTTAACCACAATAATTAAATTTGCAAACTAGGATTTTTTACGGTCTTCTTAAAACAAACCTCTTCATTTTTTTTCTTTCAGGTATGCTGTTGATTACGGTATGTTTCGGTTTTGCATCGGAGATACGGAGCATGACTGGAGACAAGGCTCGGCGCAGCACGAGTTCCTCGAAAAGTGCTTCGCGTCAGTGGATCACAAGCATCATCCGTGGCTCATCTTTGCGGCCCGCCGCGTGGCGGGTTACTCTTCTTCTCATGATTATATCGATGAGGGCTTGAGCGGGGAACCAATGGGTCGAGAGAGCCTCCAGTTGTTGTGGCAAAAGTACAGGGTTGATCTTGCATTTTACGGCCATGTGCATAATTATGAGAGAACATGCCCTGTATATGAGGTTGGTATAAAATTTTATCAGACAATGTACAAAAAAAGCCCGTCAAAAAACATCTATCTTATACACCACAGTTTTCCAAAACAAATTTACTTTATTTTTGGACAGAACCAATGCATAAGCACTGAGAAATCACACTACAGCGGTATGACGAACGGTACGATCCACACGGTTGTCGGAGGCCGAGGGAAAAGTTTGGATGACTTTAGCACAATCGTGCCGATCTGGAGCCTCTTCAGAGACAAAAACTTCGGCTTTGTTAAACTGACAGCATTCAACCATTCTTCCCTTCTTTTTGAGTACAAGAGGAGCAATGATGGAAATGTTTATGATTCTTTTACAATTGATAGAGATTATAGAGATGTGTTGGCTTGTGTGGTTAACAGTTGCCCGGCTAAAACTCTGGCTTCTTGAGTGATTTGATTTGTGGATGTTTGTTTTGAATAATGTCGCGCTGGATTTTCAAGAGGAAGTATGATTTGTTGTCAGTGTGAGTGTGTGTTCTTCTTGCATGATTGTGCTTAATGTAGTTATGTGTGAGCTTGAGTGTTTTGTGTTTATCTGTTTAATTGAGTTGATTTTTCCTTTTTTCATTCTTCATTTGTGTATCACTAAAACAAAAGCATATAATAGCTACGGGGATCCTTAATAGCGACCGTCCAGCGCAGACCGTCGCTATTGGTGAATGCTTTTTATGTAATAAATTTTTCTTTTACTTGTTAAATGTGGTTGAAAAATGTAAACTTCTTGAAGGTAGTAAATTTTACTGTGAAGTCCAAAAAAAAAACATCATCTGTCGACTGTCGAAAAGGAATATGAGCGAGCCTCTGTAGTGTAGCAAATAAAAGAAATAAACGGAACGGAAGAGGGCAAAAAAATTGGCCAAGAAAATAAAAAAAGCATCAAGTTGGCACAAAAGTTTGTTACAGAGCTAGATATATAATCAGGTAGAATGAGAAATAGAGTATTAATCTTGATTAGTCTAAAACTTGTTAGTAATTTTGCAACTGAGAGCGGATCCTTCCCTGTCATCGCATGCTCTGTTTTAGAAAAAAGATTTTCAAAGAATGAGTTCGATAAAAAAACGGCGGAAATCTCTCTCCCTTCCTTGACTCTTGCTTTACTCCCATTATCCTCTCTCTTTCACCTCTCCACCGCTCATCTACTTCCGATTTTCACCTCTCTCTCCATAGCTCTTTCTCTATTTAGATGATCTGATATTCTGTTCGTAATCCAGTTATTACAACCTCTTCTATCATTTGCCAATCAAATCCTAGCTAGTAGTGTGTAGTGATTATGAAAACCTCTGTTTATATGAGAAGTCATGTTTCTTCTGATTTGGCTTTTATAAGAGGAATCTTATTATGATAAAAGAAAATCACATAGGACCTTCTAAAATTGAATTGATACAAAATTGAGTTAATATTTACCTTCATTAACATCGAATTCTAATTCTCATATGTAATTTATCACATTAAGTTGATATTTCTTTTAATATATTTCTCAACAAGTAATTTTTTCAATATTATCAGTTCGATATTTAAAATTGATGTAATACTTGGGTCACAGAGCTCAACTGATCCATGGCTCAATTATTCAACTCACCGAGTTGAATCTCTTTTTCTCAGATTAGTTCCAGAAAAATGAAAACATGAACTCAAGTATTTCTTCCAATTATTTGTAACATTAACCCTTCATGAGAGGGGGAGATTTGTAGGGAGAGAGAGGATGTTGAGATTTCAAAAATTGCAATCTTTGGAAGAAAATCTTTCTGCCATTATTTCTCCACAAGACCTTTTTTCTTTTTCTTTCCAAAACTGAAATGTAGTTATTTTCCTTCTTTCTGTAAGACGACGAAATGGAGGAGTTCACATGCCAAACAGTAACAAAGTTAACGGGCCGTTTAAAATTAATCAAGCATGTTATCATGATTGATCCAAGGGCTAAAGAGGTGTTTGGCAGAATTTTTGCCCCCACGCAGTTGGTTATGATCCGCTCCGGTCCCACTCCCTAATCTCCACTTCATTCTGGACCAAATCATTTGAGTGGTTGAGCAAGGAGTGAACAAACCTCTAATATAGAGAGAACAAGCACATCAGGGGCTGAACTGCAGAGAGAGAGAGAGAGAGAGAGAATGGCAGATAAACAAATGCAACGAAAATGGCCACAAAACATGCCATGGACAGACCGAGTGACTCTCTCTCTATACTCACTCCTTCGTGACTTTACACGACGGCCGGATGGCACCGTGAACCGCCGTCTCCTCTCCTTCTTGGATCCACGTGTCGCCGCCAGCTCAAACCCCGTTCATGGCGTCAGCACTTTCGACTTAACCATTGATGCCTCACGTGAACTTTTTGTTCGTGTCTTCTCTCCATCCAACTCAAGCCCCACTAATAATAAATGTAGTAAGAATAATGTTATGTTTTGTTTTCTTTTACGTTATTTTATCTGCAATAATTTATTTATATCATGGTTCAATAGGTGGAAATTTAAAACCAGTGATAGTGTACTTTCACGGTGGGGGATTCAGCTTCTTCTCCCCTTCCTCTCGTCCGTTTGATGCATTATGTCGTTCAATTTGTCGTGAGATTTGTGCGGTTGTTATTTCGGTTAATTACCGTCTCGCCCCTGAGCATAAGTGTCCTGCACAATATAATGACGGCATTGACGTTTTGAAGTTTTTAGATTCCGGCCAGATTGGATCGGCTAGTAGTGTTGCATCTGATTTAGAATCCTTGGATTTAAGAAATTGTTTTCTTGCCGGTGATAGCGCTGGTGGAAATATCATTCATCATGTTGCACGTCAGTGGGCTTCTCATCTTGATGATTGGAAGAAGGTATTTTTCTAAGTTTTTTTAGACCCAAACTCACTATGAGTCGGCTAAAAATTTGTTAAATATCAGTTCTGCTAAATAAGTTTTCCGTGACTAGAAGAAGGCCTACCGCTTGGTAAGTTCAAGTGAGTTTTGGCTTTTGAGTTTGATAATGAGTACGTTGGTGATGGCATGATTGAGGGTTTGTACATCCAATTGATAATAAATAACAGAAGTCGGAAAAAGAAAAAAAACTTATTTAGGGTTTGTACATCCAATTGATAATAAATAACAGAAGTCGGAAAAAGAAAAAAAACTTATTTAGGGTTTGTACATCCAATTGATAATAAATAACAGAAGGCGGAAAAAGAAAAAAAACTTATCATTTTTCCGTAGTTTATGACCACTTATCGACATAAGGAAATTTTGTTTGCTAGATATGTACTCTTAAGTGAGTTGAACTCTAAGCTTATAGCACACTTCTCATCATCAGAGTTTCAAGACAATATGATCGTAAATGAAATTTGAGGAATATAAATCCAGCGCGTTCGCTACAAGAGTGACAAACTGATTCTATATAGCCATTAAGATGCAGCTAACACTTATTCTATAGTTCAATCATCTAATGATTTATAGTCTAGTTGATAGAATTCATTATATGTGAATCAACAAATTATGAGTTCAAACATCTATTGGCATAATTCCTAATAATTAATTTTGTATGACATATTTATTGTCCCAAAAAACTTCAACCCTTAGTTTTGTACCCTTTAGCCAACATAACAAGATATTCACTATCATAGTAAAACAATAAAAAATGAAAAATCAATTAAAAATCTGAGTTTCTCATTTGCTATTAGATTCGGGTAGCCGGAATCATGTCAATACAACCGGCTTTTGGAGGAGAAGATAGAACAGACTCAGAAATACGGCTCGAGGGTGTGCCCGTGCTTTCGATGGCAAGAACAGATTGGGCGTGGAAAACTTTCTTGCCTGAAGGTGCGGATAGAAATCACGATGCCGTAAATGTCTTTGATTCGATAGAAACAGGGATTGAGGAGGCTTTTCCTCCCGTGTTGCTGGTCGTCGGAGGATTCGACCCCTTATTGGATTGGCAAAAACGGTATTATATTTGTTTTTATTTTTTTTATTAATTAGGTATTTAAAAGTAACACACATGAGAATTGGAGGTCATGTTTACTTGACGCATAACAAATAAAGAGATCTTACTCTCAAAACCAAGATTTTTATAGGTTAATCATTTGATTAAATGTTGTTTAAAACATTCTAGAAAATAAATAAATAAATAATTGCTGTTAAATAGAATGTATTGATCCAAACTTACTTCTTTTCAGTTATCTTTTAGATTGAAATATTCAATTAAATTTGTGGCCTTAGTTAGTAATAATATAAATAGTTTAAACCTTCTCTCATTTTTTTTTCTTTTTCGGAAGAAATTGTTGTACCTCACATGCAATGGCTGATGATATCTTTTTGTTCCTACCATATATAAATTTGATTCTTTTGATTTACAGATATTATGAAACATTGATGGAGAAAGAAAAGAAAGTAAAGTTGGTTGAGTATCCAAACGCAATCCACGCATTTTTTTTGTTTGAGAAGTATGAGGAGACGCAAAATTTGTTAAAAGAGATGAAGAGTTTTGTCGAGGAAAACCGATCAATTATGGAGAATTTTTGAGGTGGCTCAGTTATTGAAAAATAATTACATTTGAATTGTGAATCTCTAGAAAATCTCAAAATGTCACATACTAGGATCATTACCGCAGCGACCGCGTTTCGCTGTGAATAACTTAATTACTTATTTATATTTTTACAATATGACTATAATTGAATTGTATTTATATATAAATAGAACATTTGTGTATTTTACCAAATTTATGCATAACTATATATAACGATCACATGCTGTAAATTTTTTTTGCTAAGCTTCTAAATATACATTATGCAATATGATATAATTATTATTATAATAATATATCTTACATTCCGAATATTATACTTTTATATTCTAACAATATATCTTACATGATAAATTCATTGTGAGTAATTAGGAGTTACTAAATAAAACAATTAGATGTTGAATTTTGTGGGAGTAATTTTGGAGCATCTAATTTTATCAGCAAAATATGAGAACTCGGGAGTACATAGAATCAGGAAATCCAAACGATTTCAAATGACCACCAATTATGTGGACATGTGACGGTTTCTTTTTGGCTAGAAGCCAAAGAACCGCAATTTGTGGGAAGTAATTGGTGGGATCCTTTTTTTTATTTGTTGTGAAGGAGAAAGAAAGGAAAGTTTATTTGTCTGTTTTAAAGATCAGGAAAAAGGAATTCATGGTAATTATGTATTTTGTGAAAATAAAATGGAAAATGAAGTTTTGCCAATTAATATTTAGTTTTCCGAACATCCAAAAAAAAAAATTTAGGTTTCAAGTCTCTTTGGAATTTTCAAGCCCGGTTCCCCGAAATAAGGGCAAGTATTATTCCCTTATTCCAGTGAGAATATGACTATATGAACATATTTATATATATTTTATTTTTTTTCTCAAGGAAATATATATTTTATTTGTTCATGCATCTAATAGTGTTGCTAAGTGTGCAACATATTACATTTCATTACTACCAAGCTATAGTGGAGTTTAAATTTGGATGCAATTATGTTTTAGTTAGCAATAATTTTGACAATTATTATCTCCAAATAATAGGAAATTTTATGAAAAAATCCCTAACTTTTCTGTACTTGTGTATAAAATTAAAAAACAGTATATATAATTCATTTTTTTGTAACAATATATACGTAAGCAGTAAAAATAATATATAAAAATAAATAGTATATTAAAAAGCGATAAGACAATATATACTACAGAGGCCGAAAAAGCCGAGTGAATCTCCCTCGGGGCTCGCATTTGACAGAAATCAGTGAGCAGCCTAGGTTCGAGTATTTCAAAAGTAAATAATACGTAAAAAAATAAAAAAATTGTTTAAAACAATGAAAACAGTATATAGAAAAGCAAAAAAAAAAATATATATACAGTCCGTCATAATTTGAACGTATTACAGTACGTCGTAATATTAAATTTCCCTTCTTAGATTATCTTTTTGAGACTAGAAAATAGATAGAATTTAATATATAATTAATGCGAAATTTAGTACATAATTAATATATAATTAACTCTGAAATTCATGAATAACTCTGTGTGTTCTATGATCTATCAACATTTTACAACAAATCATTGACTTCAGACACGATTCTACAATTTCTGCATAAACAGACAAAATATCAACTAGGCATAAGATACCATCCTCTCCAATCTACCGTTTACCACTAATAAACGGGACCCACTTATTTTGAATATAGATGGGCCGTTTACCAGTGGTGAACGGGGACATATATACTTTTCCTTTTCTTATCTGTCTCCATTTCACACCAGAGTCCATTTTATCATATTCTTCTCCTCTCCTCTTGACTCTATTTCTATAAAGCTACACTAGTCTGATCTCCATTATTCATGCACGACACATAAACAGAGAGAGAGAGTTAAATCCACACACACAGAGATGAGGAGCAAGAGTAGTATTATCTCTCTCTTGCCATTGATAGTTTGTGTAGCAGCTCTGCTGATACACGTGGCAGATGGAGGAGGAGTACAACCTCTGTCAAAGATCGCGATTCACCGCACGAGAATTGCAATCGACGATTCAGCGCTTGTCAAGGCCTCTCCTTCTCTACTAGGAAACAAGGTATGTATTATGCATAATGGATGGATCAAGAACTTATTTTAATTAATTTTTTAATCTAATATAAGGAGGGTATATACTATATATATAGACGAATATACTTTTTTCTTAAGTTAATATAGACAAACTATCGACTAGTAACTCGTAATATTCAAATAGAATTATAGTCAACTTTCAAAGGGACATAACTTTCAGTACAGGACATTTTCAGTGAAAAACAACTGGAGAGGATCTAGTCCGATCCAGTTCTCCTCTCAATAACTCATAATGTCGACATTAGAAGCCGACTGTCTTTGACTCTGTCTTCACAGATGGACTAAGGTTTGGTTAGTTTGCTTTTTTTTTTTTTTTAAATTGGGTTGATTGCCTTTTTTTTTTTTTTTTTTTTGAAACAATTGGGTTGATTGAATAAAGACAGTCCATCGGATCTTGTCAGCTCCGTAAGTTTAAAATGTGATGTGACCTCTGTTTTGTTTCTGAAAGACAAGACGGACCACTCTTTTATCCTTCTTCAGTTTGACCACACTGTGTGCATAATGAATTGATAGCTTTGCTACGCATGCGCACAATTTGTTCAGACTTAAAGTATACATTCATTCAATACACGGTCCTATTTGTAATGAGACACTCATTCTTATTTCAGAAAAAAAGATACATTCATTCAATACATGGTCCTATTTGTAAAGATACACTCGTTCTTTTCTTTTCTTTTTCAAAAAAAAAAAAAGATACATTCATTCAATACATGGTCCTATTTGTAAAGTCGTAGGCTAGAATTAAGATTGCAGTTGTTGTATTGTTTATGGTCTTTCTTTATTTCAGATTCAAATTGTATTGTCATTAAATAAGTGAACTATTAAAGTGTGAATGTGTGATTTTGTGCTTTGTAAATCTTAATGTAAAATTATATAATTTATTTATTTATTACTTATCAAATTCAGGGGGAAGATACAGATTGGGTAGAAGTAGAATATTTCTCTCCTAATGCGACATCTGCTGACTGGATTGGAGTTTTCTCCCCTGCCAATTTCAAGTATTTTTTTTCCTGATTAATAAGCAATATTTAAGGGACATGTGACATTTTCCAATTGGCTCAGGGAAATCTGAAAGAGCGATGAGGCTCAGCACGCTCAAAATATGACGGAATTTTATATATATTATTTTCTCCGTCTTTTAATATAATATATTTTCTATATATTATTTTTTCTGTTTTATATATATAATATTTATTGTTTCTAACAATTAAAAAAAAAATATTTATTGTTTCTACATATTTGTATACACAAAATAAATCCTATATACTGGTATTTTTAATTATATAATGTTCATTTGCCTCTATAAACTATTCTTTCGTGAAAAACAAAGTCATGTGGAATGACGGGAATACCCGTCATGCATTATAGATCCCATTGGTTTAACTCATGTTGTTCCTTTTCCTTTCAATTGTATATAATTA
The DNA here is from genome assembly GCA_024447665.1 of Juncus inflexus. NCBI lineage: Eukaryota > Viridiplantae > Streptophyta > Magnoliopsida > Poales > Juncaceae > Juncus > Juncus inflexus. The sequence goes on along the minus strand of JAJHPC010000004.1, from coordinate 3,740,174 downwards.
GTTGGTAATTTGGTACTGCTGCACAATATTTCAATTTTTTTTTTTTTGCAGTTCATCAAGCTGTCCAGCTGTCAATGTAGAAGGGCAAGACCCAGCTATTTGCTCTGCCCCTATCAAGGTTAAAAAATAACTTCTTCTTTTCTAATTATTATTATTAATTCCTCAAAAAAATTATTATTATTATTACTACTTTATTTTTTTCTAATTCGGTGATAATATACTAATCATATCATACGAATATTTAATTCTAATGCTCTAATTGCTTTATTTCATTATTATTATTACAGTATCAATTTGCAAACTACTCTTCTGGCTACACAAGTTCTGGCAAGGGTTCATTTAAATTTCAATTGATCAATCAGAGATGGGATTTCTCCTTTGGTTTTTTCACTGGCGGTCTTTCTAGTGTGAGTTCTCTTTTTGATACTTCTAACAAATGAAATTCAGTGTTTTGATGTTTTACATAAATTGGACTTAGATTTCAGAAAATATATTATGTAGATGTTAGTGTATTAATAAATAAACTTTTTTCAGCCGAAACTCATTGCTGTTTCAAACAAAATTTCCTTCAAAAATCCGAAAGCTCCAGTCTACCCTCGCCTTGCACAAGGAAAATCATGGAACGAGGTTAGTGTATTAATTAAATAAAAAAAATAAGCAAATAAGAAATTCAATAAAGAAACTAAACCAAACTTATATGTCAAAAAACCAATCTATCTTCTATCCAATCAAAATCGATTTATTATTAGCTAATTGTACAATATACCATATTTGAAGCATATAAATTCAGCAATTGGTCCCTTATACTTCAAAGTTTTACAAAAACAAAATTGTTAATTAACTTAGACTATACTATACTGTACTTAACTTTAGTATATGTAAGCGTATATTTTTCATTTTTGGTATTTAGATGACGGTTACATGGACAAGTGGGTATGATATAAACGAGGCGTTTCCATTTGTGGAATTCGGCATGGTGTGGGGCCCGTCTACACGCTCGCCAGCTGGCACTCTCACATTTAACCGCGGCTCCATGTGCGGTACGATCTTTTTCATTCTTTGCTCCACAAATTCTATGTATTCTGTTCAAGAATAAATAGCCTTATGTGATGTTTAAGTGAGATTGCCATTTCTATACTAATATATAATGATGATGGTTTCTAATATAGTATGCCATATTTTATTATTATTTTACTGTTAATTTATTATTAACTTATTATTATTTTATTGTTATTATTGTTTTATTGCTTTGTGTTGCTTTAGGCGAGCCGGCAAGGACGGTTGGTTGGAGGGATCCTGGTTTCATCCATACAAGTTTTCTCAAAGATTTATGGCCAAATAAAATGTAAATTTTAATTTCCATTTTATTCAATTTTGGACATCTTTATTCTCTTATAAAATTGCTGAAAATCTAATTTCTTATAATGGATATTTTGGTTGTTATAATTTTTAGGTATTATTATAAGGTTGCGCATGAGCTGACAAATGGAACAATAGTATATGGAAAAACTAACACATTTAAAGCGTCTCCATTTCCAGGCCAAAATTCATTGCAAAGAGTTATCATTTTTGGTGACATGGGCAAGGTTTGTTTCACAAATATTGTATGTTTCTGTAAAAAAAATCAGAGCTCATAACAGTTTATCAACTAATAACAATCACGTATGTAAATTGATTTATTTTTCTTTTTTATACTAAACACATATTCTAGAATGCTAGCCAAAAAAATACAAAATTACATGTAGTATTAGCTAACTACTATTAAATTGACCTGAGCATAGAATTAAATTGATCATTTTCATTTAATAATGTCAATATAAAGATGATCAATACTCTTATATTAAAACTTCATTACATTTACACCTTTTTTTTCTTTTTCTTTTTTCTAATTTTCAGAAAAATTACTTTAGACGATATATTTTTCATTAAATTTGGTGTTTTTCTCTTATTCTTTCTAGTCTTTTTTCTTTCTTTTCTTCTCTTCCTCTTTCTGTTTTATTAAATTGTCAATTTTCTTGGCAATCTTTATTACTCTTGTAATGAACTTTATAACCTGAGGTCTAATTTTCAAAAAAAAAAAAAAAAAATTTTCAGGCAGAAAGAGATGGATCAAATGAATATAGCAGTTACCAGCCAGGATCACTTGACACAACAGACACAATCGCAAAAGACTTGGAAAATATAGATATTATTTTTCACATAGGAGATATAGTTTATGCAAATGGATATATTTCTCAGTGGGACCAATTTACCGCTCAGGTCGAGGCGCTCACTTCTAGGGTTCCCTACATGCTCGCCAGGTCAGAATCTTTTTCAAAATTTCAAAACCCTTTTTTCGATAAAAAATTTAAAAACCCTTTTTTATTTCATGATAATTTGATAAAATTTAATAACTAAATTTTATGTAGTGGTAATCATGAGAGAGATTGGCCTAACACAGGATCCTTCTATCAGAACCTTGACTCTGGAGGCGAATGTGGTGTTTTGGCTGAAACTATGTATTACGTACCGACTGAAAATCGAGCCAATTACTGGTAATTACATCTATTTATTTCTTGTTATACACACAAAATAAATAAATTCATTCTCTCACCACTCATTTTAACATCTCACTTCTTTTAACATTTCAGGTATTCTACCGATTATGGGATGTTCAGATTCTGCGTAGCCGACTCAGAGCACGACTGGAGGGAGGGCTCAGAGCAGTACAAATTCATCGAAAGTTGTCTTTCGTCCGTGGATCGAAAGCAACAACCGTGGCTGATATTCATAGCCCATCGCGTGTTGGGCTACTCGTCCGGCTCGTCTTATGCGGCCGAGGGCTCGTTTGCCGAGCCAATGGGAAGAGAGAGCCTTCAAAAGCTCTGGCAGAAGTACCGGGTGGATATCGCGTTCTATGGTCACGTGCATAATTATGAGAGAACTTGCCCTGTTTACGAGGTAAATTTATCATTTTTATTTACAAAAATGTTAAGCAATATGACCAAAAGCATAAGGATAGTATGAAAAGGTCTATAATGAAAATATTACAACTGAGTATAACTAATTAACAAACTAATGTTACAGCATGTGAAGCGTTATTTTTTTATCTATCGTTCTTCAATGGCAAATGTATTATTCTTCAATATTAAATTATCATTTTTTTTATTGTTTACTATTTATTATTCTCAACAGAACCAGTGCATGAGTAGTGAGAAGTCGCATTACGCCAGTACAATGAATGGTACGATCCATGTAGTGGCAGGAGGAGGTGGGTCCCACTTGTCAGCATTTTCAAATTCAACTCCAAATTGGAGCGTATACAGAGACATGGATTATGGGTTTGTGAAGCTGACAGCGTTCAACCATTCGTCTCTCCTTTTTGAGTACAAGAAATCGAGTGATGGAAATGTTTATGATTCGTTTACAATTGATAGAGATTATAGAGATGTGTTGGCTTGTGTGGTTGATAGCTGCCCGGCTAAGACCTTGGCTTCCTAAAGAGAGAGAGGAGAGTTAATGATGGATTTTAATGACCCTTCAAAAAAAATGATGGATTTTAATGTTTTATGTAGAAAAAAGAGCGGGTTCAGTGCAAAACATTTAATTTATATTTTGAATAAAAATGAAAGAATAAAAATTAAAGAAAGTATTTTTCAAAATTAAAATGATACATTAAATCAATTCTTTTGTCTGCAAAATATTATGTCCATTTTTCCGTAAAACTAGGTAGCGCTGTTTCGGATGAGGCAGCTGCTCTAAAGACATTCAGTACAATATCAATCCAGATAATACCACTTAATTTATAAATATCACTTATTTCAATGATCATTTATTACTAAAAAATAATAATATACATTTAAAGTGGTGAACTTGGTGCTAACTAAAATTTCTCTATATGGAAAAAGAGGGAGGCTGTTGAGAGAATCAGAAAGAGATTAGAGAGACCATAAAGTAGAGATGCCACTCATTTATTTTTTCTCAAAGACTTAAGAATGCTTATACAATAAAATAAAATAAATTAAACTGGTCTTTTATTGTAGGCCGTATGTTGGAGCCGGCCCTGTAATGGTTAATTTGTTTTGTTTGTACTTGTTCCACTCGTCAAAGATGTGCCTCACAACGCATTAAGTTTGTTCGTTAAGCCTTCATGGCAAGTAGCGTGCATAGTGCAGAGCTTGTCAAAATCCATCTTAGGATCACACATCCCACCCCAATAAGCCGTATCTATATACTGAATCTGCAAATGCCATAATTTTGTTTACTTTATATTCAACATAAATATATAAAAAATACCCTAAGTTTTCTTAATATTATAAAAACCCTTTAGGCCTCATCAGAAGCCCCTAAGTTTTCTGAATATTATCGAAAAGTTAAAACTCACTCACTTTTCGATAGAATCTAAAATGTTAGGATTTTTTTATAATATATTCAAAAAAATTAGAGGGTTTTTTGGAAAATTCCCCATATTCATAACCAAAGTTCTATGTATTCAGTTTTTTTCTTAAATTATGATACATAGCCCATAGGTACCTGTATTGCAAGCTCAGAAGACAAATAAAATCCTTTTTGATATAGTCTTGATCGTGAAAAATTGGGAAATTCCTCTTTTGCCATGTACCATCCTTCATAGAATTGAATTGTTTTATTACACAATTTCACATAGAAAAGTCCAGTATTTGCATTTTCAATTTCTGGATTTCCAAAATACTCATCGACTCCTACAGTGAAGTGCGGCATTATAGAAATATGTTTCAAGGGATCCCGGAACCATGTTATGAACATCCTGTCACCGTAAACTAAAAATGTTATTGTAATCTTCCAAATTTCCCAAGTATTTTTTTCCAAGTTACTCTAATATATGCCATGTCATCATGAAAATTTGACTGTCATGACGTTTAATTTTTGTAATATTCAGTTAATGAAAAATAAGTTAATAAAATGAATAGTTCGTGGATCCTAAACGATCAAAAAATAAGTTTAAAAGAGAAAGTGGAAAAAAAATGAAAGTTAAAGAGCCAAAATCAGTTTTTTTTGGTCAAAACAAGACTATAGACAATATAAGTTAACTAATAAATGGGACCATGTATTCGTACGATCTTACTCACGTACCGTGTAAAAAATGTTGTATCCCAACTTGAGCACTCTCTTCTGGAACTTGATCTTAGCCCAGACGAGCTTAAGATAATCCTTGCTCAAGTACCACTTTTCTGAGCTGAAATCAGTAATGCTTTCAACCATCAGGCGGAAGCAGTGTGGGTGATTCAATAAATGCTCGATTTGATCTCCAATATGAAAACTCTAGAGAAAGAGATCGAGAAGGGAACCTGGTTTTGCCCATGCTTCACTGATATCCATTAGTATTACTGTTTTGTTATGTTGCGTGGACACTTCAAAAATCCGACTGTGTCTGTGTCGGACACTCCTCGGACACGTGTCGGACATACCACGTGATGTGTCAAATATTTTATTATTAAAAATTATCAGGACAGTTCTCAGACACTTTCAGGACACTTCTTATACGCGTGCACTGGACTTGTTAGCGTAATTATTACACTATTTCATTATTCTTGTATTTTAGAGACTATATCATCTCACTTTTTTATTCCAGTAATTGTGGGACTACACAAACATATAAAACGTCAAATATCTTATATGCACGTATAAAAATATAACTTCAAATATTTATATACTATATCAATTATAAAATATTACGTATAACTTTCTAATTATAAAGTAAAAATATTATGTATAATTCTTTAAAATAAAATAAAATTGACATAAATAATATATACAATAATTAACTTATATATTTTATTCATAAAAATAATATAATAATATATATATAAAACGTGTCGTGTCCTGATGAATTTTGAGATTCGCCGTGTCGCCGTGTCCATGTCCGTGCAACATAGCTGTTTTGTCATCCATTGCTGCTTTTTTTAGTAGTCTCTCAGATGCTGAGAGGTATCGGTACAAATAATACCAGTCCGAGTCTGTTATTTTTAGACGTGAAACCAATCTATAACTAAATAATGAAAGTGCATATAAGAATTAAGATATTTGATGAAATGAGTGATTGAATAAACCTTGCCGTGAAGAACTTCTGCCAGAGAGGATTTAATCTTTTTCTTTTCTCTTTTTCTTTTTTTCCATGGGATTGTAATTAAGTCTCTCTCCTTGCAGTCCTTTCTTTAGTTTTTTAATCTGTTGCTACAGTCAAAACTCTTTTTTTTTATTTATTAATAGAATCTCAGCGAGTGAATCGTCTCCTGAACCTTCAAAAAGAAAAAAAAAACAGAATGAACCTTGCTGTGAAGATCCAAAGGGCCATGATGGGTCCCTTGTAGACAAGCTTGGATTGATGGATTGGTTGAATAGAAGATTACCATTAAAATAACTGCTATACCAACACCAAGAAAGAATGTCGTTATGTTTAAATTACCGCTGTGCAATCCATTTTTTATTTTGGGTGATAGAGTGGCATGATTTCAATTTTCGTGGGTTTAATTAAGATGTGGGTCTAGACTTATATACAGATCAGAAGAAAGAAATGCAAATTTGAGACTTGTCGCTAATAATAGAAACGTATATAATGAAAGATTCTGACTTCCGTGCTTTGGTGAGTCATCCGAGAAAGTCCTTATTTACAGTCATCTCATAACTAAATTTCAAAGAGGCCTCAATAAAAAAAAAATTTCAAAAGAGGCCATTTATATAGTCATGCATACTTTTAAGCGCATATATATTGCTTTGTATTTTTTTTATATTATAAACGGATGGCAAATTAGATATCGATTGTCTACCTAACTAATAGTTATAGTGACTAACTACAAGAATAATATGATAGGTGAATTTTTCTTCCATTAAGAATGGTTTATTAAATGATCCATATATTCCATTAAGTTACCTCATCATTTTCTTCTTCAAGTTGTTTTGTTCTTTCTATTAGTCATTAATAAATTAGGCAAACTCTGCTTCATAATATACTTTTATTGATTATTCGAGGCCCCACAAATCAAATCATAAATAAACAAGAGTGATGATAGTCTTCCCCCTATTCTTCCTCTCAAAATCTTGATGACATGGAAAGTTATAATTATGGGCTGGTGGTAAATGGTGGGTTAGATTTTAATGCTCCTATATATATGATATTGGGTTTAGATTTATCAGGGCTTAGTTATTTTATTTCATTCATAGAGACACGGGCTTTAGGTTAAACAGATCAAATTAAATTCATTACATGGACTTTAGGTTTATTACTTGATTCAAAATTAAATTTAACACTTGAGCGGGTGGGCTGGATTTGAAATTTTCCGATGCAGGCTCCAGAACATATTTGTTGGGCATATTTATTTGACACAAATTTTATGAGAAAAAGCTTCCGTTCATCTTCCCTAAACGAGAAACCCTAAACGATGTGCCTCCCTCACTTGGATCACCACCGTGACCGATCAACCATCATGCCACCACCTTTGCCCACTCCGGCAATGACAGATGTGCTGATAAGCTGATTCTGCTAAAAGATCTATGCATGATCTGATTTTTCACGTTTTTTCTGGGAGTCGGAGGCATTTCGACATTAGCTTGCAAAACGCTGGGTGGATGAGGTAAGTGGTTATTTATTTAATGCATTTTTTTCTATTTTATTTTATTTTATTAATGTTTAAGTTAATTACTTAATTTTCCTGGTCATTTTTTGTGAAGATTTCGGATCTGATTTTTTGATAATTATTTTAATTTATAAGAAACTATTTCATAAATTTTTGCAAGACTGTTGGATCTGGTTCTTTATTCATTTAGAACAAATATCATTTTTATTTTTTCGTATATTTCAGAATCTCAGAAAAATAGAGATCAAAATATGAATTAAATCTGATTGTACAATATTTAATGGATCTTGCGAGTTAATGTTACAATAATGTTGTTTTTTTTTCTTTCTAAAAACTTTTTTTTTATAAAGTCTTTTCTTTTTTGTAAAGTTGCTTGTGTAAAAAAAAATTAAGATTTTCTTTGTGATTTTTGCATTATTTTTACTCAATTAAGGAAATCAGATAGTTACTTTCTGATTTAATGTTATATTTGTTTCAGAATTTCAGATTTCTTGGTGACTAATCCATATTTGTGATTTTTAATTTTAGGTTTATCACTTCTCAAATTAATGTAGATGTGAATTGAAGCTTTTGCATGGATTATTGATAGCTGCTCAATTGATGTTTTCTTATATAATTAGAGAATGACTTGGGATTATTACGGTTATTAAAATCGGGATAATTATTAATATCAATGTAAATTTTATGTTGTTTTGAGTATGTTAATGGAATGTAATTATAATGATTATGTGTTTGCTGCGATATGTTAAATTAGGTTAAGACAGAACTTATAACTCAATTTATGTATATTTGTTTTAGTTTTCATTGTTTGATGCAAATTCAATTCTGTTAAGTTGTGGATGGTGCTAAAATTGTTTATTTGATATGTGATAAATTAGATATGTTACAAGTTCATCACTCATTTTGCATGCCGATTTTTCTTTTTCAAGAAAAGTATTATTATTTGTAATATATAAATTTTATTTATCATTTTGAGTTTGATTTACAAATTGTGATTGATTTACTACATGTTCATGATTTAGATTTGAGAAAAAGTTAACAAATATTCACTGCTAAATTTGAAAAAGTTGGTAACAAATATTCAGTGTTAAATATGTTGATTTTTGGATGTAAAATAAGGAGAAATATTTGTTGTTGCTTATTTTGGTGCTATATATGCTAAATGATTGGTGTTAATCACTGTCAATTTTTAATGTGTAATAAATTACAACTTTCCAAGAAGATACGAATTAGTAAAAATAAAAGACTAATGAACTTCCTAATTTTGATATTAATTTGTTACTGTACTAATAAATCAGCAAGTACAAATGAAAAATTACCCTTACCAAATTTATATATTACAAATTTACAATTACATTCCAGTTTATCACATTATAATCAAATATATCATTCAGCTCCTTCCCAAATATATAAAATATTTCATTAAGCACATTTCAATTGTAATTCACATTTACCTACAAAAAGCAATAAGAATCAAATTAGTAAAGGAATATCATGGTAAACATCTCATTACACCCCCATTAACTTCCCATTCACCACCAAATTAGTAAAGCAATATAAATTATTTCAAAATCTCATCCTATTTACCTACTAAATTAAAAAAAATGGAAGCAAATCTGAGAAAAAAAACTGAAAACGAGAAAAATGGTGAATATTTTGACTTACCATTTTTATACTCATTTTTATTTATCATCTAAAAAAGGAAAACAAATCTCAAATTTTATTTACTAATTGATGGAATCCTTAATTCAAATTAATACCTACTATAAAGGACATTTATTTTCATAAATATCAATTTCTTACCTGAAATTGGAAAAAAAAAATTGTTTGGAAAGTAACATACCAAGTTAGTAAAGAAAACATATATTATCCTGAAAAAACACTGGAAAGCCTTCTAGCTTTGTGCATTCTGTTTACCATGCAAAAGCTTGATTTAATATATCTCATTATAATGTAGCATCACATCACAAGATTTACTTAACATGTAATTAATTTAATTTCTGAAAAATTCAAATTTTAGTATCAACTTTAGAGAATTTGTGCTTAGATAAACCAAAACCTAAAAAAAATCCAAAACATATGAAAATACTTTTCGCCCATATGTTTGACTTGGGCATTTTATCGAACAAAAAGCATCCATGGTTTCAAGGACAGTAAAATCAGGAAACATTTTCACAAGTACCTTTCATGCAAAATAAAAAATTAGAAGGAAATAAGCTCTAAAAATGAACAGAAAAAAAATCTAAAAAACAGAAAAAGAAAAAAAACAATGATTACCACCAGTAAAGCTATTGCAAAGAGAAGCTGTCCGATCTATAATTGATGATAAATCTCAATAATCTCAAAAAAATGAAACAGAAAAATATCAAAAAATCGAAAAAAAACATAATAATATCCCGATAACAGTGAAAAATTTGAAGAATACCGTCTATTGAAGTTCTTCGCCTCCATTAAAAACCTCGCGGAAGCAGCACCCTGTCTACCACCATCTCTAACGGAGATGTGGGAGATCTACCACCGGGGGCTGTCGGCGCTTTCGCACTACAGGGGACGACGGGACGCCGCCGGTGTATAGGGAAGGAGAGGCAGGAGGCTTGAGATGAATATTACGGGAGATCTACCATCGCGTTAGGGGAGTTCGAAATTGGGGCAGTTGAACCGTCAGGTGATGGACTTTACAATAAATCCCGGTTTACCACTTTAGAGACTAAACTCATGAAAGGGATCCGGTTCACCACATGTCTGTTTAGGTTCACCACGTGGTGACACGTCATCCATGGTCTGGGGGGAAGAGTGAGGGGAAGAGTATATTTTTCCAATAAACAAAAGAGAAGGCAATTACCCTTTTAACTGAACGAAATCCTTGATTCTTTTACAAAATGGAAGTTGCAAGTCCAAAACAGAGAAGGCGGCAAGAAGAGCTATGGGGGCAGAAGCATCTGCCATTGTTGGCCGGTGCGAGCTCGAAGGATTCAGTGGAGTTCATCCTTCAGGCCTTGTGGCGCACTCGCTCCGCCGGCCTTGACTCCGCTGACCGGTCTGTGTTTCGGGATATTCTCCACCTCTCCTCCGACTCCGACCTCGACCCTGTTAGTTCACCTCTCTCTCTCTCTGAGAATGTATTTTGTCGATGTTTGATACTTTACTTGCATGCAGTGTAGATGTTTGATGTTGTGCCTTGTTAAAGTGTTTTGTACTCCCTTTCTAGAAATGCATATTACATGTTTGATGTTGTGCCTCAGTCAGTACTAAAGATTATTGCTTTCGATTGGTGTAATAACTTGTATGATTCTGTACATTCAAACTTGAAATCAAACAGGCACTGAACTAGTATGTATCAGAGTCTAAATCTAGTATAATCATCCTTCTTTTTTGAACGCCATACATTGCAGTTGTAATTGGTACAAATTTCTTGACTAAAACTCGTATTCTTATTTTTATTTATTTTTGATAATTTTTTTTAAATATTGTGCAGCTGTTGGTGTGTCTAAGAATGCTGATAAGGATGTGCATATATGAAGACACACCAAAGGATGAAATTCACAAATTATTTCCGCAAGATGTTTCACCAGAGCTACAAAAGCTTCTCACTTTGCTGCTTCAGAAATTTCAGTCTGAATGGCGAGATGATGTGCTGAAAGACCAGGTAATTCTAATAATAAAGAATAAAACATTTCAATATTCAAATTTGACTGAAATTGTATATTCAATTTTGTGTAGGGAGGTAAGGAACCTATGACAAGAGAATGTGAGGTGAAGTCTCAACTGCCAAAAGAAAAACCTCAACATGAAAGGAGATCAAATTTCAGAAAATGTACGTCTTTCTTTATCAAATTTCTTGTTTTTTCTTGGATGGTTTCTATATCATCAATTCTTTAGTTTTTACAGTTCTTATTTTTACCTTTCAGGTTGAGACCAATGGAACAGGTGAAAATGAAACAAGAGAAGAATAGTTTTTTTTTTTTTTTTTTTACTTCACTTCTTTTTTGTTGCTGTAAGAGAAGGAATTGTTATGATCATAACAACTAGGAATTAAGTACGATTGTGAATTATACAAGTATTATTTGCAAATTAGCCAACAACGATTATATGATTACTGAATTCATTGCTCATAAATAAGCAATAATTTCTAGAAACTGCAGTTTTTATTCAATTTCTACACACCACTCATTATTCCACCTCTAAGTAACACAATACAGAAGTTTATGCACTTTTTCACTGATTTTAATTTCAACAAAACAACCGAAAACAGAGCAGATTTCAATCTTCCGAAAAACCCAACACACTTTTTACTTTTTCACAAAAATCATTTCAAACAAGTCTGTGTTTAGAGCTTAGAAGCAGTGGATTTAACATAGACGTGATGCCATGAAGTGTTTAAAATTCCTCTCAGATTCCAAATTGTCGACACATTTTCTGGCTGCACATTTGCTGCCGAATCCACCTGCCAATTCAAAAAAACGATCTTAAATATTAGACAAATACTTATATTAAATCTAGAAATTAAAAAAGCACAATTAGCAAAATCCAAAAATAATTTTAACAAAAACTAAAAACTACAAGCACGGGGCAGTTCATTTTCAAATTTACCCTTCTTAAACTTCAAACTATCATATTTACCCATCTAACAGGGTATACAAAATAATGATATATATATATATATATATATATATATATATATATATATATATATATATATTAGAAAGGTACGTAAACATCAAACTCCCCTCTAAACAAACAACCACAAAAGATAAAACAACTTTTTAAATTACCGCTTTGACGATGATGTCAGCATTATTATTTGGCAAATCCACAAGTGCCTCAAAAAGAACCCAAGCCCACTTGTCACGGTTGGAATCCTCGTCAGAAATATACGGTACGGAATCTTTCTGGAACCGGTCCGCGGCGGACCAAGTCTTTCCACCGTCTATCGATACGTCTACTCTCTCTATTCCTCTCCCGCCTCCTGATGCTGCGTATCCTGCAACCCTAATCTACAAAAAAATTTAAAAATGAATGGTTGGTTAGAAAGAATCCCTAATTTGGAGATAGGGGTGTTTTTGCATGATTGAGGCAAAATTGAGGATTTGATTTGATTGTGTTGAGGATATTTAGGCATCATTAACTGACTGTTAGTTAGGGGCAGGAGATAATTAGGCTTCGTTATAAAGTGAGGTTTGAGTTTAATATATGATTTGGAATTCCAGAATTATGAGGGGTGTAAATGCAAAATGTGGGGAACAAAACAAACCTTTCCTGGCTTTATGATATCCACATCTTCTAGGGAGCAAATTGCACTCTGTTTGTACAAAAAAAATAAAAAATAAATAAAATAGTAAAGAAATATGTAGCTAACTTTGAAGGAGGAATTTTTCTCAAATGTTATAGAAATATATAAAAAATAAAAAAGATGGAATTTGAGTATTATAAATTTGCGAAATAAAAGCATATTTATTATTAACATCTAACCTGAACAGGAAAGTCCATTTGAGGCCGGCGAGTTGACCAGTCAATGTTGTCCCAATTTACTGAAGGAGGAAACATCTTGTAATCTTTTTGCATGAAAAAACCCTAATTTTAACACACAAATTTCACATTTATATCCTTTCTCTCACCAAAAATACTCCCCAATTTTTTATTTAAAGCATGTTTTTTATTTTATTTTTGATATAACAAACCTGGCTTTCATTTTCTATTATGGTGATTCTATCGAGCCACTTAACGGATCTTGCACCAATTACACCCGGTACCACAACCCTTAACGGGTATCCATGGTCTCTATTAAGCGTCTGTCAAAATAAAAAATTAAAATTAAATAAACAAATTCTATTTTTTGAAATTCAAATATCACAAATGTTATATTTATAATATTTTTAATTTCAGCAAAACAAAAGAGTAAGTATATAATATATTGCGTAATGACGAACAGAATATGAGAGGGTCGTTGAATCGTCTTGAGTCTCTTGACCTTAAGTTGATGAATTAATGAATGAATCATTTTTCGTGTTTCTTATTCGCTATTATTTCATGCTAATTATAAATTTATTACCTCTCCATTCATTTCATAGGCGAGTAATACATCGGCTTGTGGATCGGTCGCTTGCATCAGCGGTATTGATGACTTGTAGGGCCCACCTTTTTCCTCCTAAAAATTAAATAAATTAAAAATAATAAATAATAAATAATTATAATATCATGAAATAAGTGTATGAGAATAATACATGGGATTTAGTGCAAATTTACCAAAAAAACGATTACGGAGCCAACAAAAAGATGAAAAACCACACACACACACATAGCCAAAAAATAAGAAAGAAAAATAAACTTAAATATATATAGATCAAAAAGCAAGCAAACTAACTTTGCATTTGTCAACACTTATAAACTCAACATGTTTTCCTCCTGCTGACGTGGCGGTACTGAATTTCGCAACGCCGACCAATTCCAAAACATCTGACACTTTTGCCCCTCCCCATGTGGCTACAATTTATAAAAATGTCATTAATATAGTTTATTATCATGTTAAAGTATACATCTGACAGATGTTAGGAGTATTGAATTGTACGGAATTGTACCGTTTCCGATTGCAGAGATGTCCCAACCAACACCTCGTACTTTCATATGCTGACTCATTGCTGTCCTTCTGTTTCCAGCACACTAAATATATATACAATAAATAATAAATAATAGTGAAAATTGTCATGCAATTTTTTTCTTTAAAAATTGTTCTGTTTTTAAAATTGATTTATGTATATATCCTGAGTAGCGTATTAATCTACACCATTACTGAAACAACAAAAATTATGAAAATAAAATAAATGATAAGAAGGTTACATAAATTTCAAACTTTACCTGTAAAGTAGCAGTCACAGTGTACTTTGGGAGAAGCCTGCATAAAAACATGCATTAATTGGCAACTTAAAAATAAATACGATATATTTTATACCACAATTACGCATTTTTATGCAAATATTACTTTATTTGAGCCATGGAAAGCTGTATATTCTTCTCAACCAGTCCATCAATTGTCAAACTATAACTGCTCAACCAACAAAATTCATCTTAATTACAATCGTTAAATAAATATTTAATTTTCAGAATAAGTGAGGGCTAAAGTGTAAAACTGATCAAGGTCTTGAACAATTGGAATTGGGCCATGACTTCTCTTGTAGAAATAGTCAACAGGGGTTATATATGAAAGAATCAGAGCCTGACGTGGCGGCTCTGCATTAAATGGCTCCTGTATTAAAATTAGAGATTTGAAATTAGTGGATTAATAATGTTGATTAATTAGATAGAATGGATTAATAGAGATTAACATGTTACAATCGAACTAATAAGGACCAAGCAGATTTGAAGTAAGGAACAAATAGCAAGAATAATCAATTCAGACTGAGGCAAGCAATTAATCAAGATTTGAGTAATTGAACTTCTTGAGCAACCATCCCTTTTCCAAACAATTGGGAATCACAACCAAATTCCAAGTGAACAAAATAGACTACAACTATTTCTCCAAACGATAATCAAGTTACAACCTTTCCAGAATTCTCAATCTACTGCTTTCATGGCCGATTCTGAACCGCCCTCACTGATTTCAAAAGAGAAACAAAAGGAAAATCCGAACCTTTGCGTTGATTTTGAGAGATGGGTGGCGCTGAGGCTCGCGTGAGTAATCCGACGGTGCTATGAATCCCGGCATCTCTCTCTAGCTAATGCTTCGCCACTCGTTCAGTGAGCTTGGTGCTTAAACAAGCTAATTGAGACAGACTAGTGAATCTTCTCCACAAATCAGTTTTTAAGTATGTAGTGAGATTGATACAGAAGATCTGAAAGTATAGTTTTCTTATATATAGTAGTCACATAAAATCAGTTTGATAAATATTAGGATAAATATTCTCTATCACCCGGTTTAAACGCTTCCTGCATATAGTCCCCCGTAATTTTATATCACTGGGAGAATTTCCGCTCTACGATTTTTATAATTTCTATTGTTTAATAATTAACACATTAAATCTATCTTATGAATTAATAATCATAAAAAATCTATATAAATTATTTTTAATAGTCATTATGAGAAAATATAATGGTGCGTTCGAAAGTATAACAATTGGGGTCTTGAATGAAAGATTTCATCATCCTTGTTATATTTTTCTTTTTTTTAAAATTGAGCTATTGGAAAATCATATTTTGAAAGAAAAAATTAGGAAAAAATTACTTTAGAGAGAGTCACACACATAGATCCCACACACTTTTTTTTTTTGAAAAATAATTTATTTATTTTCTTTTTTTTAATTATTTAGGGAGAGAGAAAGAGATGACCCACATTTTTTTTTTGAAAATTATTAATCTATTTTTTTTATTTACTTGAGATAGAGATAAAAGGAGTGACACATGAGACCCGCATTTTTTTTGATAAATTATTATTTTTTTTAATTTTTATTTAGGAATGAGTCATAATGTCATCTGATATTGTGATATTCAATCCAGTCAATTGAAGACACGAGATATTGAAAGTCATTATGAGAAAACATAATGGTGCGTTCGAAAGTATAACAATTGAGATCCTGAATGAAAGATCTCATCATCCTTGTTCTATTTTTCATTTTTTCACAAAACAATATGCTACTAAAAAAATCATATTTTGAAATAAAACGTTGGGAAAAAATTACTTGAGAGAGAAAGACACATGGAACCTACTTTTTTTTTTGGAAAATGAATTATTTTTTTAATTATTTGAGAGAGAGAAAGAGGGCCCCACCTTTTTTTATTTTGGAAATCATTATTTTTTTTATTTGAGGGAGAGAGAGAAAGAGAGTGACATGTGGACCCTTTTTTTAATAAATCATTATTTAAAAAAAAAATATTATTTAGGTATGAATTATGTGTAGCGAGTATTCGGCGGTTATTGATATTATAACTCACAGCATATAAGTTACAAAGTTTAGTTTTCAAAATAATTAATTATATTTGATTTGACATTTCACGCTAAATCAAGATAAAACACATAACACCGAATTTCGACCAATCATAATATTCTTACACCATCAAACTACACAGAAACTGCCATAAAATATCATAAACTCTAAACGATCGAACGGCCCATATCGAACCAAATCACCCCATCCAACGGTCACGAAAATGGGGTGACGTGGCCTCTTAAAACCCCTCCCTTGGATGCTAGAATTTGGGATTTTGGGGGGGGGGGATTTAGTTATTTAATTATATTTATATGTGTATATTATATAAAACTATTATATATTTTTTTAATTATTATAAATGTTCAAATGAATGACAATATACATTTTTATTTTCACAAATCATAATTATGTAGTTTATTATATCTCTTTTGGATATTACTATTAGTATATCTTTTCGTAATTCTGTTATACCTTTTCCTGCTGTAATGATGGTAAATATCAATGTTTTAAATAGCGATATAGCGGTCGGTTGCGGATTGCCTTTTTTGTAGAGGATTGCGGTAGCGGATGCTATAGCGGTACTATGATCTTATAGTTGGACATGTAATATGATTTATAATTTACGTATAAAAAATATGATCATAATTAAATTTTCAATATAAAAAACTAAAAAACAAAATAAAAATATTACAATTGTTCATAATAAAATATCACACAAAGTTCATTGTCCATAACTAAACATATTACATTATTATTCAAAATAAACACACAAATATTAGTTATCCAAAATAAGCAAACAAATACATAAACTAATACTTTGAATGCTAGTTGACCACTATAGTCCCCACTATAGCCGCTATTTGAATGCTATTGGCCGCTATACCGCCGTAACGCCCATAGTACTATTTTTTCAATGCGTGTTGCGTTTTATGACCGAAATCCGCTATAGCGCGCTATTTAAACATCGGTAAATATCAGATCCCTAAATATTATTCATATCAAAACTAAAATTGTTGCATTTATTCGAATATGAATACATATTTAGTCTTCTTGGTTATAATATAAACATTATTATGAAATTTCTTATTATCGAATGTGGATTTAAGTTAAAAGATCCTTCTTTATTCAATTAAAGTGAAAACAGTATACAAAAAACAAAATAGTATATTAGAACAGTATAAACAAATTCCAAAAGTAAAAAAATACATAAAGAATAAAAATAATATATAGAATAGTAAAAATGATATATAATCAATCATATATTAAAAAGTGAAAAAACAGTATATATATATTGTCCGTCGTGATCCGGCGTGCTACAATATCATCATGATATCATATTTCCCTTAAAAGAAATACATATTTGTTATTAGAGATAATATTCATTTTTCGAATATTGATACTTCAATCAAATTCGGATATAAGAATGTGTATATACATGATCAATATTCACATCAAGATTTTTGTTATAATTTCTTTTAATGTTTTTTGTGATTTTGATTTTCTTTATTTTACATTTTTGCTAGGGATATTCGAATGTTTGAGAGAAGACCATGTTATACATTCGAGTAATAGTGACATTATTTTTATTTTTTTACAATAATATTTGTATTTTTGTATAATAATATTCGGAAACGCAACAATGACCACGATAAGCCGAATTTCATTGAAATAAAAGTAATCAAAATTAGGTAAATATTGTTTTTAAAAAAATGTTTAGGTAAACATGTAACTAGCCTTTGTATTATGAAGCCCATTGTTTAAAAAAAAAATAAAGCTATTTTTTCTAAAGGACCCACAGATAGAGTGATCTTTTAATGGTCAGATTTATGCAATATAGTGCAGAAATCCTGCCATTTTTTTGAATAAAAAAATGAAGTGGTTATAATTTTCTGAAAGTTAAGACGTCTAAATCGAACTTCTTCATTTACTAAGAAAATATTTTGTCTGGAATTCGATGCGAAATATTTATAAACAGGGTCAATCATTCTACTGACCATTATAATTTTGTAAGGACCTGCTACATAATTTTGTAAGGAAACTGCTGCAGCACGCACGACACACTGTATCATGAATGTTTACGACAGGATCTAATAACAATATATATAATTTATTTTCTAATAACAATATATATATATAACTATATATATAATTTATTTTCTAATAACAGTATATATATAAAAAGTGAAAACAATATATAAAAATGAGAAAATAATATATAAAATGGAAAACAATATATAAAAGTAAAAAAATAAAAAATATATAAAGAATAAATAACAGTATATTAAATAGCAAAACAGTATATAAAATAAAAAATAACAGTACATCTACAATATATCGTGCTATAGTCGTGCAATACTGGGTCCTGTTTGGACATTTATTGGGCATGAATTGGTTGGTTGCACGTCTAGATGCATGAACCCTCCACTACATACATATACAAACATTGAAGTCAAATTTCACTTCTACATACATATATCAAGACTTCTCCTTTGGGTGCGTTTGAGAGACAGTTGAGAGGGATCAATGAAAGAGATTCAAATCCCATTGCGAATGTTCCTATTCGGAGCCTTTGTTGCTGTTCTTCTCATCCTCTCAATCAACTATACGTATCCCGGTCGAGGCGCTTGGCCGCCGGTTGACATATTGCCGATGAAAAGTAGTCAGATAAAGGATACATCCCTCAGAGAAGTGATGGTGGTTTGTTTTCTTGGTTTTTAATTTATTTTATGACCTATTTCCAGCTTCCTCAAATGTGTAGAGAAACAATAGTCTGGTCCATGTTGAGTTTTTTAAAGGTTACTCAAGTGAAGAATGTTTGTAACAAAAAAAAAATAGACAATCCACTCATTTAATTCGAAATTTGGTGTCATATATGGTGATCCTAGTGAAAACATGACAAAATAGAAACTCAGTGAATGGGTAGTTCAATCATAAATTGAAAAAGGATTTTTTTCGTTCCAAAAAAATACACTAAAATTCTAGTAGAGATAGGAAAGAGCAACCTCTCTTGAGGGCAAAAATGTGGAATCAACGAAAGACATCTTATTCAGATTTTGAATCAAGGTACTCACTTACTGGTCTATGAACTGATTGGTAACATTAACAGAGTTATTACACGATAATAATGATATTTTTATTAAAAAAAAGGAAACTTTCAATTTAATTTTGACGAAAAATATTTTTTGCAATGAACAGGCGAAAAAGCACGTTGAAGATGATCTGGCGGATATACTGGAAAAAGCAGCCATGGAAGACAGAACAGTCATAATGACTCAGGTAAATGATGCATGGTCGGCACCAAACTCACTCCTCGACCTCTTTCTCGAGGGATTTCATGTCGGGGAAGGAATCGAGCATCTCTTAAAGCACCTAGTAATAGTCGCTGTGGATCCCGGAAGTTTCGAAAGATGCAAAACTTTACACCCCTACTGCTATTTTATGAAGTCAAATACTGGTGATTACACGACTGAAAAGGTTTATATGAGCAAAGAGTACCTCGACATGTTGTGGGCGAGAAACGCATTCCAATTGAGAGTTCTCCAACTTGGATACAACTTTCTTTTCTCGGTACGTTTACTTTCATTTATAGTTTTAATTAGGATTTGTTAATCCATCAAAAGCGATAAAATTCAATTCAATTCTTGTTGGAACTTTTTTCGGCAGGATGTGGATATTCTGTGGCTACGAAACCCATTGAGGCATATTGCAATAACCTCACATTTTGCATTTGCGAGTGATTTCTTCTACGGAGATGAAGATAACCTCGAAATATCCACACCCAATGGAGGATTTATGTACGTGAAATCATGCAACAAAACGATAGAATTCTTCAAAAGCTGGCACACAGAAAGGTCAAAATGGCCCGACCAGCACGAGCAA
This sequence comes from Juncus inflexus, assembly GCA_024447665.1. Classification (NCBI taxonomy): domain Eukaryota; kingdom Viridiplantae; phylum Streptophyta; class Magnoliopsida; order Poales; family Juncaceae; genus Juncus; species Juncus inflexus. Next base: position 3,719,785 of record JAJHPC010000004.1, on the reverse strand, counting down.
TACGTTCTTAACCAAATAAAACTCGACTATGTCAAAAGATTTAAAGTGAGGATGCAATTTATAAAAACATTGTATACTGGCGGATTTTGCGAAATGAGCAAGGATATTAAGAAGGTTTGCACGGTTCATGCCACCTGTTGTGTGGGGATTCCGGCTAAGCTTAATGATTTGAGAATTATTTTGGAGGATTGGAAAAAGTACAAATCAATTCCACCGTGGGCAGAGGAAAAGAAAGTGTTTCGATTTAGAAATCAGGGAATATGTCTCCACCCTGAAGTGAAATGAATAGGGTGGTGAGGAAATTGTTATTTATTGTATTTTTGGATAAATTTTTTTTTTTTTGGTCTTATACAACATTCTTCTACTTTATACATTATTTTTATATATATTATTTTCTAATTGCATATATACTTTTTTTACAAAAATAAGAATTTATATATTGTTTCATAAAAAATGGTCATGTTGCAACACGGACACCTCATCGTACATACGAGGTCCCTTATGAAATGTCTTATATAATCGAATATTATTTAAACACATGTTCCCTTTTTTCGGTATTATTCTTTTCCCAATATTTGAGATTTTATCAAATTCGGATAAGAACACTAGTGAAAAAATTGTATAGGAATGTATATATGATCAAATTTATGAACAAAACCATCCAAAACCAGGATGGTTTTATAAGAGGGTCCAGAATGTTTCATTAAATAAGCTTGTTTCCATTAAAAGAACAATGTTGTGTCTACTCTGGATGGTTTGAGAGCTGGTCTGTAGTATCTTGCAGGTTGGGTGTTCAAATCACACCCAAATCAGTTTTTCTTAGTATTTTTTTTTTTGTTATTGGATAAAAAATACAAGAGTGCAGTTTCGAACCCAAGTCTTTAAGATGTTGATAATTGAACTTCAAATAGATATAATGCGATTGCAGGACCAAAATAAAAATCTCTAAGGACTTCATATTTAGACTTTTTTTTTCTAGCATTCATATCGAAAATAATTGGGCAAATAACACTGAAATGAATTTTTTTTTGGATAAGTAGCACTACTGTCAGCTTTTCTGATGATAGAGGGTGTCTATTGCCAGAAATTTTTGGCGGTAAAAGTCATTTTTCAATTTTTTCAATCAACAGACCTAAACGGATTAATTAGGAAAAAATTAGTGTCTACCGCCAGAATATCTGGTTGTAGATGTAGAATTTTTTTTTCAACATCAGAATTTTTATCCGTTTTAGCAAGAAAATCAGCGAAAAAATTGAAAATTAAACTTTACCGTCAGTTTTTCTGGCTGTAGTGACAGTTTTGCAAATTTTTTTAGATTAATATGTTATCAAACCCATTAAGAAAAAGAAAAAAAAATCTCTATCGTCAGGATTCCTGACGGTAAATTCCTAGCGGTAGAGACAAAAAAAAAAATTCATGGCGCCAGAGTGAGTATTTTTTGATAGTAACTTGACTTGGACTTTTTTTTTCTAGCACCCAAATTGTAAATATTTGAACAAATAGCACTGATTTGAAAAAAATTGGGTAGGTAGCACTATCGCTAGCTTTTCTGGCGGTAAGAGAGTGTCTACCGCCAGAAATATTGGCGGTAGAATCTATTTTTCAATTTTTTTCATCAGCAGATCTAAACATATTAATTAGGAACAAATTAACTTCTACCGCTAGCTATTCTGGCAGCAGATGTGCAAAAAAATAATCTTTTTTTATTTCAAAATTTATACTCATTTTAACTAGAAAATTAACGCAAAAAATTGAAAATTCGTGTCTACCGCCAGCTTAAAATCTGGCGGTAGTAACATTTTGTAAATAATTTTAATTAACCCATTATCAAACCCGATAAGAAAAAAATATATAAAAATAATAATCCTTGTAGTGCCGGTATTCCTGGCGGTAGAAGAACAAGTTTCGTTTTTTTTGGTTCTGTATTATTATTACGAAAATGTACAGAAGGGGAGAGAAGGGGAGGGTGAGAAAAGACGGGAGAAAGTGTTGAGTGTTGACTCGGAGGCTTTCTTGTACTATTTAGAGGTAAAATTTGGGTTTTAAAAAGTCAAAAGGGCAGTAGGTGTTCACGTGTTCGTCTTGTTTAGATACAAATATCAGGCCGCTTGTTAGATTGATTTTTTATTTTTGAAGTGGCAAAAAAAAAAAATAATTAAAAGAATAGTCTAGTTTTGAAAATATTTGCAAAAATGACTGTTTGACTGAGTTAGTCACTGGGCGAAACATGCACTGTTCATATTGTTATGTTCAGTCACTAGACGAAACAGGCACTGTTTATATTGTTTCGCTCAGTTACTGGACAAAACTGGCACTGTTTACACTGTTTAGCAAACAGATACTGTTCAACACAGATTTGCCCAGTCAGTGGGCAAAACAGGCACTGTTCAACACTGTTTCGGCGAAACTGGCACTGTTAATACTATTTCGCCCAGTCAATTTTTTTTTTCAGTTTCGCCCAGTCATTGGCACTGTTAATTAATTGCAAATGGGACATATTATTAATTTATTACAGGAACAATAAAAAATAAATAGTGTTTGTTGATAAGATAATATTGGAAGATATATTTTTCAAACTTCTCATGTGAAAGATATATTTTTCAAACTTCTCTACATATTTATTAATTAAATAAAAGAAATACTAATATAATTTGAGATTACAATCCTTCAATTAACAAATGCACTTAATTAGTTGGATTATGAGTTTTCAATGATCTATATGCCATTATTATATATGTAAAATTCTAGAAAAAAATGATATGAGTATGCCTCTAATTGCTTTTTTGGTAATATAAATGAAATATTTAAAATTATTTTTACTGGGAAAAAAAATTTCACTAGACGGAACAGTGTCAATGACTGGGCGAAACTGATAAAAAAAAAAAATTTTGACCGGGCGAAACAGTGTTTCGTCCCGTTACTGAGCGAAACTATCTCAGTTTCGCCCCATAGCTGGGCGAAACGGTCACTTTTGCAAATATTTTCAAAACTAAGCTATTCTTTTAATTATTTTTTTTGTCACTTCAAAAAAAAAGTCTGTTAGATTACAGTTGGATGGAATTATTGAAAAATATTTTTTAATGAAGAAAGGTGGTGATACTAACTACTAAGTGTTATAAATTTATTTTATACATATATCAGCCCAAATAAAAAACTTGTCCTTCTACCGCCAGGAATCATGGCGGTAGAAGGATTATTATTATTTTTTTCTTATCGGGTTTGATAGCGGGTTGATTAGAAATATTTATAAAATTGCCACTATCGTCAGAATAATTGGCGGCAAACATGAATTTTCAAATTTTTCCGTTAATTTCCTACCTAAAACGGGTATAAATTTTGAAATCGAAAAAATTATTTTTTTGCACATATAGCAAGTATAAATTTTGAAATCGAAATTTTTTTTTTTGCACATCTACTACCAGAATAGCAAACGGTAGACGCTAATTTTTTCTTAATTACTCTATTGATAATTTTTTTTGAAAAATAGCTTCTACCGTCATAATTTCTGGCGGTAGATATTTTGTACCATCAGAAAAGTTGACGGTAGTACTGGATACTTAATTTTTTTCAAACGAGTGTTATCCGTTCAAATTTTTAACGATTTGAATGCTAGAAAAAAAAAAGGTCCTTGACTTGAGCAACTTTCCTTTGCATAGAGATTGAAATATCGACTACATATAATTGGTTTACTCCTGTATATCTTCACATGCATTTTGCTTACACCTAAGCAACTTCAATCATTCTGCTGACCCATGAGTAGGGCTGTCAACGAGCCGAGCCGAGCCAGGTCCAGCTCGAGCTCGGCTCGGCTCGGCTCGATAACAATATATGTTTCGAGCTGGTTTGCCCGGCTCGAGTTCGGCTCGTTTAAACTCGACCCAGCTCGGCTCGGCAAGGATTTTATTTTTTGTAAAATTCATAATTTTGTTGAAATAAAAATAATAAAAATCAAATAAAATCTAATTATAAAAATTATAGCTAGAAAAAAGTAATATAACCCAAAGAACAACATGAAAAACAACAAAAATAAAAATAATATAACTAAATTTTAGGGTTTTCTATAATTAATCAAGCCACGAGCCGAGCCGAGTTAGAGCTGGGCTCGGCTCGGCTCGGCTCGTTTAGATTCGAGCTCGGCTCGGCTCGGCTCGATTAAGTTTCGAGCTGTTTCGACTCGAGCTGTTTCGAGCTTTTATCGAGCGATTTCGAGCGAGCTACCGAGTCACAAGCTTTTTTGCCAGCCCTACCCATGAGTATTGTTTCTTAGACCTTTGCATTGAATGGCCTGTAGGAACAATGCAATATCCATTGTGGGGAATAGTGAAAGGTCCGAAGCAAGAATTGAACGAAGAGAAGAGAGAGAGACGGATGATGGGCTCTCCTCTGCGTCGCTAGGATTTTTTTTTTTTTTTTTTTTTTTTTTGTGTCTCTGACGTCAGGATTCCTGGCGATAGAGATTTTTTTTCTTTTAACGGTTTGATAACGAATTGACCTAAATTTTTTTATAAAACTACCATTACCATCAGAAAAATTGACGATAGAGCTTAATTTTCAATTTTTTCGCTGATTTTCTTGCTAAAACGAGTAAGAATTCTAATGTTGAAAACAAAATTCTACAGCTACCGCCAGATATTCTGGCGGTAGACACTAATTTTTTCCTAATTAATCTGTTTAGATCTGCTGATTGGAAAAATTGAAAAATATCTTTTATCGCCAAAAAAACTGACGGTAGTGTTAGTTAACTAATTTTTTCATTTCAGTGCTATTTTCCAATTCTTTTAGAAAAAAAAAAGTCATATTTTATGGGGGGAGCAAAGCTCTCTGGATTGTCACCTCCTAGTCTGTCCATGTTATTGTTTTCTAATGTTTTTTATGATTTTGATTTTCTTTGTTATTATTATTTCCTTTCTTTTTGCTTTTTATGTGGATGGTGTATGATACTTTCTAGAGAAATAACAAATTCACCACTTTATTTGAGTATTGATATTCATTTTCTTAGTGATAAATGGTTATTGAATAAGTGATATTATAAATTATGTGGTGATTGAAGTTTTAATTATATGTGATTATTCTAAATATTAGATGGCTAATAAAAATAAAAAGTTACAAAAATTATATAAATAGTCATATTATTAATTTTTATCATTTTGACCATCACTAAGGTGGTGATACATCTTGGGAGCTAGGGGTGTTCAATCGGTTCGGTTTATTTGGGTATCGAACCGAACCGGTTAATTTCGGTTAATTCGGTTCGGTTATTCGGTTTATTCGGTCCGGTCCGGTTTGAAAAATGCAACTATTTGGTTTATCCGGTTCGGTTCGGTTTTTGGTTTTTTGAAAACCGGTATAACCGAACCGGCCGAATAGTATATACCATATTTTATAAAAGAGAAAAGCTCACTTTTGCCCCCTTGAACTATATTTCAGAAAATTCAAATCGGTCCAAATTTACTCCATTAATTGGACTTAATTATGTATTTCGTGACATTTGGTCTATGTTATAATCAAAATTTGTATGCATTATTTGTGTTTCATATACAACATTTGTGACGTTTGCAACCCGTTTACAAAAATAAAATGAAAAAAATTTCAAAATTAAGGAATTTAGTAACGGTTTTTAACAAAAAACCGATACTAAATATTAATTATGTATCGGTTTTTATGAAAGAACCGATACTATATCGGGAAAATATACTTAGTAACGGTTTTTATGAAAGAACCGAAATAAACGACACTTAGTAACGGTTCTTTCATAAAAACCGTTACTAAGTGTCATTTTTAGTAACGGTTTTTATGAAAGAACCGTTCCTAAGTGCAATTTAGTATCGGTTCTTTCATAAAAACCATTACTAAGTGTTTATGTGCGATTTTTCCAATTTAGTATCGGTTCTTTCATAAAAACCGATACAATATTAATATTTAGTATTGATTTTTTGTTAAAAACCGTTACTAAATTCCTTAATTTTGAAATTTTTTTCATTTATTTTTGTAAACGGGTTGCAAACGTCACAAATGTTATATATGAAACACAAATAATACATACAAATCTTGATAATAACATAGACCAAATATTTTTTGTGGAAGCTCTTATATGCACCGAAAATTGGATCCGATATGCTCAACCGGTTGATCCGAAAGAAAATTTGGAAATACTTGACGAGCTTGAAGAAGGTATTATAATTTATAACTATTTTTTTACTTTTGTTTATTCATTTATTTTATGATATTTATTATGAGAGTTTAACTAAGCCGAATTAAAATATATATATACAAATTAAAATCCGGTTTAAACCAAATAAACCGAATTAAAAATCGGTTCGTTCGGTTCGGTTAAATTTCGGTTCAGTTCGTATGAGCCGGTCGGTTCGGTTCTTCAATTTTCAATTCGGTTTTGTTAAACCGGTTCGGTTTGGACCGAACCGGCCAAATGAACAGCCCTATTGGGGGCTCTATATACACCCTGTTTTTTATAATTATATTCTGACAATTGCGCACGTCAGTTAAATTTCGTTGGTACAACCGTACAATCGAATTAATGAAAGTTAACTATGAACTTCTTTTCATTCTTTCCAGTAGATCTAACTTATTTATAATAGGGTCGGTCAATCATTCTACTGCCTGTTGTGACCCTTTTTTTTTTTTTTTTCAAAATAACACCGGTGTCAAAAATAATTCATCAAATGGTATCGTTTTAAAAATAATTAAAAAATAATATTTTCATTATTTTTTTAGCGTTCTGTCTAAGGATATTCATTCAGTCGGTTCAGTCCAAACCAAACCGAATAAGACTGAACCGAATTAAATTGAACCGAATTAAATTTAAACCGAACCGAATAAAAATGAAATCGAAATTTGAATCGAACCGAATAAACCAAATTGTATTTCGGTTTATTCGGTTGAACCGAAATAGAAAGAAATCTATACAATATTAAGTCAAAGTTAATATTTTCTTAGTCTAGATAATGACTATATTTATTAATATTAATATGTGTAATCTAAAATTTAAGATTATATCATTGTAAATTAATATGTTGATATATAATTTGGTCAGTTCAATTTATTCAGTTTTTCTAAACTAAAACCGAACCTGAATTAACCGAAATAGACCGGTTCAGTTGGTACGCGAATAAACCGAACATAATGAACACATCTAGTTCCGTTCAGGATCCTGACGGAACATGTCTTGAACCAATTAGCATCTTGAAATAATCTTAATTAGAGAAAAAATACTCTTCCACCAAGTCATTTGGCAGAACATGCTAAAATTTTAATTTTCAACGTTAATTGCAAATTTAGCAAGAAAATTAACTAAAAAAAAAAATTGTGTTCCGCCAAGCCTTCTGGCGGAACAGATAATTTTGTATTTTTTTGCTCCTAAAGAGTCATGAAAATTTAGCAAAAAAAAAAATTGAATTAAAAAAAAAAAACCGCTGTTCGGCCTTAGTATTTGGCTGATTTTTTTTTTTTTTTTTTGCGAAATCTCCTTACTAATTATCTGTTAACATTAATTAAGATTTTTTTAAGTAAATTTAAAAATATATTATGTTCCGTCAGAATCCTTTGGCGGAATAGTATTCTGTCAAAAAGACGGGCGAAAATGCTAGTTTCTTAATTATTTTCAAAATGATGTTATTTATTGAATTATTTTTTTAACCCATACAATTTAAAAAAAAAAAGGCTCCCATTATAGATTTGCAATTGGGCATGAGTTGCTTGCACGGCTAGACGCATAAACTCTACTGTCTATTCATGCAAACATTACAAAGTCAAATTTCATTGGTACATATATATATCAGAAAACTTCTCCTTAGAGAGAAAGAGAGTTGATCAGTTGAATATTTTTTTAAAAGAAAGAGAGTTGACAGGGATCAATGAAGGAGATTCATGTCCAATTGCGAATGTTCCTCTTCGGAGGTTTTGTTGCGGTACTTCTCATGTTATCCATAAATTATACAAATTCCCGGCTAGGCATTTGGCCACCGGTTGAGATACTGCCTATGAGAAGTGATCAGTGCAACAATATGTCGGTTGGAAAAATAACAGTGGTCAGTTTTCTAGCTTTTTAATTTCTTTGTAAGCTATTTCCAATTTTCTCAAATCGTCAAATGTGTAGAAAAAGGCCGGACATCTAATTTTAAGGTTCCTCAAATGAGGAATTTTTTATAATAAAGACATAAAACCCCATTCATTTAATTGGTGTTAGTGGAATTTGAATCCTTATTTTCTTGTATAGTTCAATTAAACTAAGAGCCTATTGGCCATCTACAGTTAATACCAAATAGTAATGATCTTTTTTTCTTCTCGAAAGTCGTTTTCAATTTGGTTTTCTTTTCACAAAGTGAATATTCTCTGCAACGAACAGGCGAAAAAACACGATGAAGATCCTCTGGCAGACATACTGGAACAAGCGGCGATGGAAGACAAAACAGTCATAATGACTCAGGTAAACGCCGCATGGTCTGCACCAAACTCACTCCTCGACTTCTTTCTCGAGGGATTTCACGTCGGAGAAGGAATTGAACATCTCCTAAACCACCTGGTCATAGTCGCTGTGGATCCTGCAAGTTTCGAAAGATGCAAAACTTTACACCCTTACTGCTATTTTATGAAGACAGATGGCAATTACACAACTGAAAAAGTTTACATGAGCAAAGATTACCTCGATTTGTTGTGGGAGAGAAATACGTTCCAATTGAGAATTCTTGAACTCGGATACAACTTTCTTTTTTCGGTACGTTTTATTTTCTTTTATGTTTTTATTTAAAAAAGTTAATCAATAGTAGGAATTGCAATAGGTATACAATTTGGTTATAGTTTTGGGGATCAAATAGGATAATAGTAGGACCAAATATATTGACCAATTTTTAATATTTTTATCATTATTAATATATAATGCTTCAGTCTTTAAAAAAATGATGAAAAAGCTACAATATTCTTTTTAACATAGCTACAAATTTTATAATTGATGATATAATTATGTCGAACTTTTGCGGCAGGATGTGGATATTCTGTGGCTAAGAAACCCGTTTAGGCATATTGCATTAACCTCGGATTTCGCATTTGCGAGTGATTTCTTCTATGGAGACGAAGATAGCATCGAAAGGTCCACACCCAACGGAGGATTTATGTACGTGAAATCATGCAACAAGACGATAGAATTCTTCAAGAGCTGGCACACAGAGAGACCTAATTGGCCCAACCAGCATGAGCAGTACGTTCTTAACCGAATAAAAGTCGAGTATGTCAAAAGATTTAAAGTGAGGATGCAATTCATAACAACGATGTATACTGGTGGTTTTTGCGAAATGAGCAAGGACATTACCAAGGTTTGCACGGTTCATGCGAACTGTTGTGTCGGAATTAATACGAAGCTTCATGATTTGAAAATTATTTTAGAAGATTGGAAGAAGTACATATCGCTTCCTTCGTGGGCGGATGAAAAGAAAAAATTTCGGTTTAGAAATCAGGGAATATGTCTTCATCCTGAGAAGGGGAAGGAATAGGGTTGTGAGGAAATTGTTATTTTTTGTATTTTTATGAAAATTTGAGATTTCTTGCTTTTTCTAGGGGTAATTTAATCCTTTTCTTTGTTGTTCTGTATTGAAGCATGCCCATCATGAGAATTTAAATTTATATATTGATTTGAAAATAATTTATTACTCAAAAATAAGTAATTCATTTTACTAGAATAGATGTATCAGATTTGCAATCCTGCCTGATACAAATCAAGATAAATAAATTAATTTTACAACCAATGAAGAAATCAATTGTTCTTAAACAAATTCTATGTTTTTTTCTATACAAAAATCTTTTAATTAATGAATACATCTACCAGGAACCCTCCAGTTAAATTCACCCTTCTTTCTCTCCTCCAAAGAATGTGATATATAATTCTTCCAATCATTCAAAACACTTCTTAAATCAAAAATCTTATTTTCCAACCCAACGCAACAATTCGCGTGAATCGTACAAACCTTGTTGAAATCCTTGCTGAGTTGGCAGAACCCCCCGCAATGAGCCGTGTTAAGAAATTGTATCTTAACCCCAAATCGATCGGTGAAATTCTGTTTGATCTCATTAAACACGAACTGCTCGTGTTTTCCTGGAAAATCATTTCTAGCTGAGTGCCAACTTTTGTAAAACTCGATCGTTTTATTACATGATCTCACGTAGAGAAATCCTCCGTTCGGTGCATTTGTTAAACTATCTTCATCTCCAAAAAAGAAATCGCTTGCGATTGCAATATGTGATGTTATTGCGATATGGCGTAACGGATTTCTAAACCACATTATATCCACATCCTACCAAAAATTACAAAATATTAAAAGCTTATTACATTTTTTTATTACGTATAAAGCAAGCGATTAATTTATCTAGTTTCTAACAAATACGTACCGTGAAAAGAAAGTTGTATCCGAGTTCTAGAATCTTCTGCTGAAACAAATTCCGGCCCCACATCATCTCAAGGTAATCTTTGGTCATATAAACCTTCTCATTTGTATAATTAATCCCTTTAGTCTCCAAAAAATAGCAATAAGAATGTACCTCTTTGCACCTTTTAAACGCCTTTGGATCCATCGCAACAATAACCAAATGATTTAAGAGATGCTCGATTTGTTCTCCCACTTTAAAACTCTCCAGAAATAAATCTAAAAGAGAACCGGGCCGTGCCCACGGTTCGCTTAATGAGGTTATGATTACCGTATTGTCGTCCATTGATGCACTCTTTAGTAGATAAGATAGCTCTTTATATTCTTTAAGCTGCGTAATTACAAGTGTTACAAATTTAAATTATTTGAGCAAAAAGAAAATTATAATTTATTGCTCGAAATTGGATAGTTTTAGGGCGTAAAGGTCTAATTCGACCAAACAAGATGAAATGAAAAGATTGTTGAATTACGTTTATGAATTTATTATGGGAATTTTCTTTGAAATATCAGGGGGAGTCTGCTGAAAAATATATTAAATAAAAGAAAAAGGAGCTCTACAATGTTTGTTATGGTTCGATAAAAAAGCAATGTTTGTTAGGAATTTTGGCAGAAAAGTTTGAATTTGAGAGAAGTGTTGTAAACATTTCAAATAAGAGAATCTCTGTTTAACATCAATAGTGAAATCTATTTTTCAAAAAAAAAATATGTATATATATTAAAATCTCAAATCGCCAACTTGTTCTTAATGAATAGTGACTAGAAATTTTGTACACATATACCTCATTACTTTCAGCCAGCTCTGTTCCATTAATTTCTTTAGAAGAATAGTTCATCTTATTATCATTTCTCCAAGAAGAAATATGACACCAACTCTCACTTTTAGGGCTTGCTGAGATGTAGAAAACCATGCATGCAACCGCCATGCCTGCCCCTAGCAGGAAGGAGATCAAACTTTGTAGTTTCTCCCCCATCTTGTGTGTGTGCTTGAAAGAGAGAGAGGGGAGCTTTATGATTTATACGAGAATCCTTGTTTTGTTTGATTTATTAGCAAGAACACAAACAGAGAGAGAGGGAGATTCACTAGGAAGATGCTTGATTTTGTTGGCAAGCAAGACCAAAGACCAATGCTTGATTTTGATGACAGCATATATATTGTGAAGCACAATACCGTTGAAGACCTTGTAAAATGTTAAAATATCTGGAAGGACTTTTCAGTTTTTTTTTTTTTTTTTGAGTAAATTTTGGTGCTCTCGTAGAGACGCGCGTAAGCTCTATTAAACAAATGAAGTTATAAGAGCAACCATCAAAATGATAGAGTGTCCAAAATAAAATAAAAATAAAAAATCAAAAGCATGAAAAAAACTATACAAAGAATAAATAAAGGGAAATTCTTCAAAAACCCCCTAACTTTTCTGCTATTTATTAAAAACCCCCTAACTTTTCAATGTTCTTCAAAAATCCCCTATAAAGTGAATTCAATTTTTTTTAGCCCCCTATGGTGTTAAATTCAACTTTTCCATCCAATTTTGATTTGTAAAAGACTAAAATACCCCTCATATATTTATTTTCATGTCTATTTTATTGCTAAAAGACTAAAAATACTCCAATTTAAATTAATGACTACAATATAGACAAAATCACAATAAATAGTAATGACGAAAATAATATTTTACGAAATACAAAATTATAATTTAAATATAGGATAATAAAAAAATTGTAATATAACACCATAAAATAAAAACTAACATATCATAAAATAATATCATAAAATATCATAAAATTAACATCGTAAAATATTATATTAAAAAATAATATATTTATTTATTATTTTATTGAATATAATAAAATATGAAAATAAATATATGAGGGGACAAATCAAAATTGGATGGAAAAATTGAGATTAACACTATAGGGGCCAAAAAAAAATTTGAATTCACTTTATAGGGGGTTTTTGAAGAATATTGAAAAGTTAGGGGGTTTTTGATAAATAGCAGAAAAGTTAGGGGGTTTTTGAAGAATTTCCCATAAATAAATTACGGTAATAAGAAAGAAACAAAGAAAAAAAAAGGGGAAATATTAGAACAAGGGACCTTTCAGTTGTACACATGAGACTTTTGTCCTTTGACTAACTAACTGTATATACAATTAAATATTTAAATGTAACGATTCTGCAAGTAAATTTTCAACTAAGAAATGGAAGTACGATATAGATAATGCTGAAATGTTGAGGACCCTCTTGTAATTTTGTGCACACCCATAATTAAATATCCAAATCTTTTCATTAATTAAGAGGAGAGAATATTGAACCAGTCAGTCCATGTTCATGAACATGAACATAAATATCAAGTATATCAAAGTTGGAAAATCAAATTTGAAACGCCAGAGCAGTTGGTGAGGCACTTTTGACTCGAACTTCCAAATTAAGAATTTACTAAAAGAGTTTTTATTTTATTTTATTTTTGAACAAAAAGAAGTTGTTTAAGATTTGAAATTTGAATTTTCATTTTAGAATTGTCCATCTCTATATTGTATGTCACTATGTAGTCTGTCTGTAGCGAGCAACAACTAACAAGCCAAAGAGTTTCAAATCATATGATTGGATTTTGGTCCCTTTTATAGATCTTTGACGCATGATCATTGAAATTTTGCTTAACAGCAAAGCAAATCTCACTTACCACCAAAGCCAAATCCATTCAACCACTAACTAGCTATGACAAAAAAAAAGCTCAAGGGTAAAAAACAGGGGCACGTCTCAAGCTTGCATTAAAAAAAAAAAAAAAAAAGGGGTTTGGTGTGTGGCGGGGGTGGGGTGGGGGGACGTTTAAAATAAGTTAGTGAATAAATGTAATATTACAAAAATAAGTTAATGAATACATCTACCAGGAACTCTCCAATGAAATTCACCCTTCTTTCTCTCCTCCAAAGAATGTGATGTATAATTCTTCCAATCATTCAAAACACTTCTCAAATCGAAAATCTTATTCTCCAAACCAACACAACAATTTGCGTGAATCGTGCAAACCTTGTTGAAATCCTTGCTGAGCTCGCAGAACCCCCCACAATAAGCCGTGTCAAGAAATTGTATCTTCACCCCGAATAGATCGGTGAAATTCTGTTTGGTCTGATTAAACACAAACTGCTCATTTTTTCCTGGAAAATCATTTCTAGCTGACTGCCAATTTTTGTAAAACTCGATCGTTTTACTACATGACCTCACGTAGAGAAATCCTCCGTTCGGGAAATTTATTAAACTATCTTCATCTCCAAAAAAGAAATCACTTGATATTGCAATATGTGATGTTATTGCCATATGGCGTAATGGATTTCTAAACCACATTATATCCGTATCCTACCAAAAAATAACAAAAAATAAATTTTAGTTGAATCTTTTTACCTTTTTATACGTATAAAATCAAGTGATTTGTACCGTGAAAATGAAGTTGTAGCCGAGTTCTAGTATCTTCTGCTGAAACAAATTCCGGCCCCACATCATCTCAAGATAATCTTTGGTCATAAAAACCTTCTCCTTTGTATAATCAATCCCCTTAGTCTCCAAAAAATAGCAATAAGAATGTAACTCTTTGCACCTTTTATACGCCTTTGGATCCATCGCAACAATAACCAAATGATTTAAAAGGTGCTCGATTTGTTCCCCCGCTTTAAAACTCTCTAGAAATAAATCGAAGAGAGAACCGGGCCGGGCCCACGGTTCGTTTAATGAAGTTATGATTACGGTTTTGTCGTCCATTGATGCACTCTTTAGTAGATACGATAACTTTTTATTTTCGTTGATCTGTTTAGTTGAAAATGTTCAATTTAATATTATTTAAGTAAAAAGAAAATTAGGAATCAGATTGCGGAAAATTAGATAATTGTAAGGAATAAGAGAAGCTAATTCAACCAAACAATATGAAATGAAGAGATTGTTGAATAGAGTTTGTGAATTTGTTATGGGATATTTGGCAGAAGAGAAATTTGTAGTGTTGAGTACTGCTGTGAAAATTTTAAATAAGAGAAGTCTGTTTAACATCAACAGCCCCCACCTTAGTCCCGTGAGACCTGGATCTAGGGTCCAAAATATATTTCATTTCCTATATATATATATATATATATATATATATATATATATATATATATATATATATATATGTTAAAAAAATAAAAAATAACCCAACACTTGATAAATCCAATAAACACGGTCCACAAAGTCTTTTCTCCTCCTTCCGCCAGAAATAAAATCCCACTCAAGTTTCCCTTTCGCCAAACAAAAGCCCTTTCTCAAATCGCAAGAAAAAACTGAGAAAAATGCAGTAACCCACGACTCCACGTTGACCATTGGTCAGCGTACGATACCGTCTTCTTTTCATCAGATTGCTGCTAAAGTCGTCCAACCTCCACGTCTCTTTTCTTCTCCTCAAATTTAGCCAATTTGGAGGTATTGATTCATAAATTTCAGTGGCATTTTCCTATCATCTAATTGAAATTGTTCCTTGACATATGAAATTAAGTTGTCAATTGATTATTGAAAATCAGTGGAAAATGATAATTTTTAGTTATTATGGTTAATTGATTTGAGTTGATTATTAGGAATTAGTATTATTGGAGAATTAGACTTATTTGAATTATTGGGTTGATTATTGTTAAGGTTAGAAAGTTAGAGATTTGAAATTTGTAGTCAAATATAGTATGAAAAATTATATATTCTATTTTTTATATAGTAAAATAATATTTATAGATATATTTAATTTTTTATATGATTATTTTATTTATTTTTTAATTTTTTGGGGTTTTTTTTCAAAATAGGTCCAGGGTCCTTGAAAACCCGAGACTGGCCCTGTCAACAAGCAAATCTATTTTTCAAAAAAAAAAAAAAAAAATAGTAAAATCCATTGTTGAAAATTGTTGACATGCAAAAATTTTATGGTACAAATACAACAATATAAAATCCAGTGGAAATGATAAAAAGAAGTTAATCCACACATGAGGAAATTGTTCTTTGTAAATGGTGTCTAGAAATTATGAGCATATATACCTCTCTACACTCAGCCAGCTCATTAATTTCCTTAGAAGGATAGTTCATATTAGTATCACTTCTCCAAGAAGAAATTTGAGACCATCTCTCTACTTCAGGGTTTGCTGAGATGTAGAAAACGATGCATGCAACCGCTATGCCTGCTCCTAGAAGGAAGGATATCAAACTTTGTAGTTTCTCCCCCATCTTCTTGGAGAGAGAGAGAGAGAGAGAGAGAGAGTTTATTCACATGGAAGACCAATATTTGATTTTAAAATATCTCTATGGACCTTTCAGTTGTACATACGAGACTTCTGTCCATTGACTATGTATACAATTAAAAATTTAAATGTAATGATTGCCGTAAGGCGTAAGCAAATTTTTAACTAAAAATGCTGGAAGTAGATAAGGCTGAGATATTGAACCGGTCAATCCTTGTTCATGGAAGTGACATAAATAACAAAGTATACCAAGGTTGGCCGATCAAATTTGAAACGTCAGACAAGTTGCTGGTGCTTTCCGAATTTAGAAGTTACTAAAAAGATATTTTTTTATTTTATTCTTTTGAACAAAAATAGGTTGCTTAAGCTTTGAAATTTGAATCTTTATCTAGAATTGGGAGTTGATACCGCACAATAGTATTATAGCGACGATATATAAAAATTGAAAACAAACAATATATAAAAAATTCATTCGGTAAAACATTATATATTTAAAAAATGAAAATAATATATAAAAACATATAAACTAAAAACAAACAATATATAAAAATTCATTCGTTAAACAATATATATTTTAAAAAATAAAAACAATATATAGAAACGCGAGAAAACAATATATAATCTCAATCTGTCGCTACAGACTGCTACAGTCCCTATCATGATTTCCCATTTTCCTTTAGAATTTTCCATCTCTGTGTGTTCTATGTAGTCTGTCTAACAAACTACGTCACTAACAAGCCAATGAGTGTCACATCCGACTGGATTTTGCCCTCTAGTATAGGATAGATCTTTGATGAGTCAGCACTTATGCATTGCTTAACAGCAAACCAAATTCCAGTTAATAACAGAACCAAATCCATTCAACCTTTACTTAACACATCAAAAAATTCAGGGGTGAAAATACAGGGGCAACCTTCAAAACCCCTCTTTTTTCTTTTATTCACTACTAACAACACTCACAAGTACGATTTTCCAACATTTTCAAGCATTTATACAACAAGTACATAACACAAAGAAACTCACATAATTTGTTAGATCGAATAAATATTAAGAAAAGAAGATTAATTGTCGGTGCCAAAATAACGGTCTCCGAATTCGCCGAGGCCTGGAATGACCCTGAATTCCTCATTTAAACCTGCGTCTATTTCTGACGTTACGATTTTTACAGCGGGAAAACGTTTGCACACGCAGTGTATTCCTTCTGGCGCCTAGAGAGAGAGAGAGAGAGAAAGACAAATTTTAGAGAGAGAAACACAGAGAGGGAAAAAAATTAGAGAGAAAGAATGAAACAGATAAAGAGAAGGAAAAATTTTAGCGAGAGAGAGAGAAGGAAAATTTTTAGAGAGACAGAGAAGGAAAAATTATCGATAAGTAATTATATAAATCTGTCGCTCTGACAAACCCTAATAAAGCCCTAATTCACAAATAAAACCGCAACTAAACACAAATTGAATTAGGGGTCAGTCTAAAACTCAAGAGGTTTTGATGTTTGTAACATTTTATGTGTATTTTGATAAAAGAAAGAATTAATTGAATGCAAAAAGATAGAGAGAAAATTTTACCGAGATGAGATTGAGGAAAATAATGCGATTTTCAGGGACTCCTTTGCGAATAAGCAGATCTATAGCCTGATTGGCCGAATTCCCTTAAAAATTAAAACAAATAGTATTTATCATCAAGCTAATTCAGAAAAGAAAACAAGAGGGTTAATACTTTTACTGCTTCTTGGAAGAATATTCTCCCGCATAATAAATAGACAAAAATAATTCATCAGTTTTAAAAGGACCAGTTGAACAAATAAGTATGCGATAAAAGAACACAAGGACAAAATCGTAAATTTTAAGGGGTTGGAGCGTAAAAAGCTGACCTGTACCAAGAACTGGGTCTAGAAGCAAAACGCGCCTCTCAGCAATATCCTTTGGCAATTTTTCATATATAAGCTGCTTCAGAAAAAAAAAAGTGAAAAATTTGAAACAAAATGAACTTTATAGAGGGTAAATATATCAATGGTTTAGCAAAATTAATTAAAAAAAATATATATAAGAGTAAAGAAAAAAGATCTTAGTTACCTGTTGACCGTTATCTCCTTCACGGTGAATTAAAATCTTGCCAATTTTTATCCCTTTACAACATGCTCGCAACGCATTTTCCATACTTTCCCCACTATTATCCATTAATTACCACAAAATGGCCAAATTAGCCAAAAAAATCAACTATTAATTACAAAATAAATAAATAATTTAAATAAAAAATGACCTTCGCACAATAGAGACCCCACAAAGCTTCTTGCAAAAGTCAACTCCAGAGTATACAGAACCTACAAAAGTCAAAATAAATAATTACTATTTTATTGTTCTTTATTCTCAAAGAGTATAAATAATATTTTTTGAAGGGTAAATAATAAATATGCAAATTACGGAATTAATTTATTAATTACCTGTTGGTGTGATGACTTGTTTTTCAGTGAAAGGCAAATGTCCGAGACCATGCTCCACTACCTTTAATTTAAAGAAAAACACAAATAAGTAATTTCACCAAAATGCAATTAATTATAATACGTAAAAAATTATTATAAAATAAATAAACAAACCAGACGAATAAGCCGGTCAGAGTAAAATACAAAGTCAGGGGTAGTTATGTCTTTGTCTCTGATTAGCGTATGCATGCCTCTTATCTACACATTTCATAAATAAAAAAAATTAAATAAAAAAAGGAAATTTGCAAAAATATCCCCAACATTTTGCTCAAACTGCAAAAATGCCCTGCATTATTGGAAATTAAAACAAGTCCCTACATTACCGCCAAAATTGGAAACAACCCCTATATTTTTGAAATTTCAAACATTGTAGGGGTTTGTTGCAATTTCGGCATAATGAAGGGGGTTTTTTTTTGCAAATTTCCCTGAACAAATCCTACTTTCATTTTAATTGTTTTGCCTTTTTGGTTTGTTTTATAAAAAAAAGTGAAATTTGGAAAGGAAAAAAAAATAGCCCCTACATTATGCCGAAATTGCAAAAAACCCCTGCATTATTGGAAATTGCAAAAAAAAATACACTATCTATCGCCAAAATTGCAAAAAAAAACCCCTATATTTTTTGCAATTTCAAATAATTAGGGACTTTGTTGCAATTTCAGCATAATGTAGGGGCTTTTTTTGCAAATTCCCCTAAACAAATCACACTTTCATTTTCTTTCTTTTTTACTTTTTTTTTATTAATTTAATTTTACCTGAAAAGTGGACTGGATGACATAAACGGTGGGGTAAATCTTGCATAAATCGTGCTGCCCTAACTTAGTGCGAATATGTTGCACGATTAAATCGATGGCCACATGGTTGTCCCCGCCACGCGGGATGATGACATCAGCGTACTTTTTAGAAGGCAGCACAAAGTCATCAAATGCCGGCTTCACAAACCGACCGTACTAATAAAATATAAAAGAATTATAAAAAAACAGGAATTTTGGAGTATTTTGTTTTTTGAAGGTAAGAGTAGGGTTATTTTTAGGGGACCCAGCCAAATTTATCAAGAAAATATATGAAATTATTTTTGGAGTATTTTAGTTGTTTATACATAAAAATATTATTGTTATTGTTACGGGAAGTTTTCAAACATCCCCTATAATTCTCAATTTTACAAAAAATAAAAAAATAATAAAAAATAAAAATAAAATAAACTAGTTGGAGTATTACAGAACTCCTTACTTAAAACTTTCCATTATACAAGAAAAAAATGATTTTTGGAGTATTTTAGTTTTTAACTTTTTTTTAGATAAGAGTGGGATTATTTTTAGGAGAAGTTTTCAGAAAGTCCTCTATATTTTCTCAAATTTATAAAAAAAGAAACTAACTTTTGGAATATTGGAACAACTCCTTAAAATTTTCCATTATCCAAAAGTCCCTAACTTAACTTTTATTTTCAAAAAAATACACTGCTTTTGAGTACTTTAAAAGTCGGGGGATATTTGGAAAATGGACAGTTCAAAATACGGAGTTTTTTTAATATTCCAATAAATAGGGATTTTCTCATAAATACCAGAAAGTATAAAGGGGTTTGAAAAATTCCCTTTGATTTTTTTTGTTTCAGCTTTTTTTTTTTTTTTACTTTTTTCTTCTCAAAAAGAATTTTTTTTTACCTGGTCAAGAACAGAATTAACGTCTCGGCCTCTTTCAACCGTGTCACGTCTGATTCTTCTTGCCAGCCTAATATCAGCATCTAAAATAAATAAAATAAAATAAAAATAAAAAATGCATCTAAAATAAATAAAATAAAATAAAAAATCTAGAACCAAACCTAAGAGAAAGTGGAAAAACAAAATGCAAGAGAACCAAACTTGCTGAATGAAAATAAAAGAACTTAAAAACAAATAAAATAGGCCAGTTGGATTATTCGGCGATATAAGATGCAAATCGTTACGTTTATAGTGGGCAAATAGGAAATTTTTTTAGTAAAAAAAAAGATGAGAAATAAAAAAACCTGTGTCGACAAAAATTTTCATGTCCATCAAATCACGGACCCTTTGGTCATGAAAGACCAAAATGCCCTCCAATATTATAACATCTGATGCATTAACCTAAAAAATTAAAAATAACACTCATCATTTTTAGGGTTTCAGTTTACTCAAAATACTCAACAATAAAAAATTCAAATAAATAAGAAAAAGGGGGCAATAAATCCCCAATTATTCTTTTTCTTTTATTCTGGTGATCATTCTAATTAGTATTTAGTACGTATTTCTATTTATTTATTTATTTTTTTTTTAAAAATGGATGAACCTTCCGGAAGCTTTCGGAGCATCTACGGTGATTTTTGAAGTCATAAATTGGAACATTTACAGACTGAGAGCTCTTAAGTTGGTTCATGCATTCCAAAAGCTGTTCAGTATCAAATGCATCTACAAATATTATACAAATAAATATATAAGTTAGTTATAATAATACATAATAATATTATATATGCATAGTTTCATAAGTAACATACCAGGATGGTCAAAGTTGTAATCTTGCACCCGCTCCGACTCTTCAGCCGTCAACCCACGGTAAAAAGAATCCTACAAAATAAAAATAAAAAACTGAATTATTAATAATTAATAATTAACAATAATAGAAAATAAAAATTGTAATAATACCTGATTGACAAGCACGACACGATGGTCATGCAACTGCTGAATAATCATATCACAAACAGTGGTTTTGCCGGACGCAGTTCCACCACAAACCCCTGCAATTAAATTACCAAAAATTTTGTACAATTATTTCGTTTTACAAAGTAAAGCTCCAATAATATATGGAATTGAAATTGTCGCGCGGTCCAATTGGGACTAATCAGCTGTAATTATCACGTAATAATGGATTACCTACTTAAGAAATGCTACTTAAGGAACAATTATAAAAAATTAACTTATTAATTAGTTAATCAATTCATAATCAGATTTGAAATTACGACAAAAAAGAAAATATTTTTTACCTATCACAAAGACCTCTCGAGTGGCAGTCGCCATTGAATTGAAGAAAAGAAAAGAAGGAAATAAATGCAAAAATCGCCTCTTACAAAATTTCAATTTCAGCATATTGTTAAAAGAGAGAGGGGTCATAGGGCTTGTTTATATACAGTATAAAGGTGGATTTAGTGACGTTTCAGTTCTAAGACGGTTACTTATATATAATACAAAGGTGATTTTTCAAAATACGAGGGTGAATTTAGTAATTTTACATTTTTATCCACCCGACGGTTTTAGTAACTTAAAGACAGTTATTTTTATTTTTTGAAATTAAGACCCACCAGTCATGGAAAGTAATATAAGTAGTTTCATAAGGTCATTTTAGTAAATTCTTTGTTTTTATAAATATCAATAAAATTCCGTTGGAATTACTTGTACTATAAGTTGATTTCAAAAATAAAAATAACAATTTGTAATTTATGACAAACCAAATATGATTCAACTATTTCTTTTCTAATTAAGATAGTAAAATATTTAATTATTCAATAGGGCAGTTTCAGCAATTTTAAGGTTCTAGTAATCATCTGACCGTTTGAATAAACTTCCTTTTAACTTCAAAGCAGCATGCAAGCCCTAATTCATATCATAATAACTAAGATAAAACATACTAACACATAAAATGATCCAAAATTCACTCTTTAATATTTTCCCATTAAATGGGGACCTGAACCTGAATCGATTAAGACTGGATCATCTCTCAACTCTAATCATACTTTTCATCTGATCAGATCAGCCTCGATCAGTGAAAAAAGGAAAAGACAGCTCTTCAGCATAGATTCACTCTCCCAGTTCAATCGTTTAATTTTCCGCAACTTCAATCCAGTGAAACGACGAACGGAGAAGAGCAGTAGATAGAGTACCGGACTGACTGACCTATGACGAAGGGCTGTCTGGCAGCGGCGACGGGCGAGGAGATGAGGTGCTGCGCCGCAGATGCTCTGGCGGAGGAAGGCGAGGAGGGAGTGGAGGAACTCGACAGGCGGAGCGCGTCCAGTCGGAGCCCACTGAAGTGCGGCGCCCCCGCCGATTCCATAACATCACCCATCCGATTCGGCTGACAAAGACTGATCTTTCTCTACAGATTCTGTTCTGTTCTGTTTTAGTGCTCGGGATGATAAAGAAAGAGAGGGCAGAGCAGACTGAAGCGAGGGAGGAGATTGAGAAAGAGAGAAGGGCTAAGTTCTTCTCCAGTGATAATAAACTGGAGCTCCTTTGGCTTTGTTGTTGGCTGTCTATTTGATTTTATGGAGAGGGAATATAGACCGGCGAAAGGAAATTTTGGTGCATTTTTGGGATGGAATTAGGACAGAAAGATGCGGTTCCAGTTGTTTATTCCTC
Organism: Juncus inflexus; assembly: GCA_024447665.1. Taxonomy (NCBI): domain Eukaryota; kingdom Viridiplantae; phylum Streptophyta; class Magnoliopsida; order Poales; family Juncaceae; genus Juncus; species Juncus inflexus. Next base: position 3,697,286 of record JAJHPC010000004.1, on the reverse strand, counting down.
CTCCTGAGGAAGTATGATGAGCAATTAAGCAAACAATTCATGTCTTTATAAATTAAATAAAAATGAAATGAAAAACCCTGAACTTACTACTTACAGTTGAACCTTATCCTAAATTAATGATTTTTTTTATTGTAGTTATTTTGATAAAGCAGGTTCGTGTTTTCAGGTTATTGTGAGCTTAAGTCGGTCGTAAAAAAAGCATGTGTGTACTTATATATGTGTCGTAAAATAAGCATGTGTGTACTTACATAATGTATTTGTGTTGCTTTACCGTTACTGAAATTTGCAAAGAAAATTAATCTGCATTGTTCATAAAATGCAAACAGAAACTCTTATATTTATTAAAATTACACAAAATTCATCATTCATAGAAAATTCAAAATTTAGCTATAGTTAGTTAATGTTTGGCATCAACAACTAATTTATTATACATTCCATAATTTACAATTGATTGTTCTCTTTCAAGCACAATACAAAGGCACATGTGCCAAATTTTCTAATTAATATCTTATTTTTAAACACTAATTAATAATCGGCCTTACCACCATAGGTTAGCCTAGTGGTCATGTTACCAACCTCATCTATTAATAGGTGAGGGGTTTGAATCCCGCATCTAGCAGAATTAATTTAAAAATTTAGACGAACGCATATGAGCTCACCTAAAAGAGAATAAATATCAAACGATCGCTTGTAGTTCTCTCAAAAAAAAAATTAATAATCAGCCTTTCTTAGGCACCCAATTAAGTTTATTCTAACTATTTCACAACATCTCCACATTGACTAAACCACTTAATTATTACTATTCTTACTAAAGAATGAAATCATAGTTCTATACACGATTTCATTTGCATTTACAGCCATAATAAAGTCAGCATGCGCGTAATTATTGACATATTGCACCGATAACTTGTCAGGTTGATGAGATTTCAGATCATTATTCAGTAAATTTTGAACGTCCTGATTATCTGACAGAGCGTCCTGGCCACCGTAACTTAGAAATAATGGCATGTTTTGTGGAATGTTTGATAGCTTATAAATAGGTGGAGTGACCTGGCCGTATTTCGCTATGTTTAGAAATATATTTTCATAGTTGTATTTCCTTAAGATACCGTCTCTGGTAGCTGCAAAATTGTGAAATTTGACAAGGGTGATTTGGTTAGAAATATTAGTTGGATGAATTGTTAACTGTAATTCTTATGTGGGGTAACAAATTATATATCTTTTTTTTGGTGGACTAAAAGAGAGAAGCTTCATTTTTTAAAATAAAAAAGGTTCATTTTTTTAATATTCAAAAATATGTTTAGGTCAATTCTCCAAGTAAAAAACGAGAACAGATTTTTCGCCAACAAGAAATGGAACTAAAAGAAAATGACTTTTAAGCTCATAATTAGAGCTTGAAAATTTTACTACATTTATCACGGGTAAATTTTATATAAATAGTTGACACTTAGTAAAAAGAAAAAAGATCAAAATAGGATGAACATACAAGAAAAATTATACTTATATTTTTTTAAATAAATTTATAAAAAATAAAGGATAGAATTTTACTCTGAGCAAAATGGACCATGGTCTTTGTGGAAGTCGGTTGTGGCTCATAGTTCAGAAATAAGTCCACAGTTGAGGAATTAAGACAACAGTTAATTCCTGCCATCAAATAAATATAATCATGATAAATCACAATTAAAAATTTAATTCAATATTTGGCAAATTTTAGCTTTTTTATTACTTAACTGAAATCTTTTAATTACATGCTTTAATCTCTTAATAGAAAAAACAGAGAACTGATAAGGCATTATCAGTCAATGACTCAGTATGATTATCCTTGAATAATTACTTATTTATTCATTTTTCACCTGAATATGAACAAAAAAGAAAGCAAAAATAATGTGAAGTAATTTCATGTTTGTACCAGTTATAGCTGTCATGAAGTCAAAGCAGTTTACACCAGGTTGATTGCAAAATAACTTAGCCATATCTACCACTTCCGGTCTATACAATATAAACATGACAAAATAAATTTGTAAAATCTCTTGTTTTATTCATATAAACATGAAAAATCTTGTTAAAAATATCACAGATGTAAATATAAATGTTGCAAGTTACTGACTCTGCTGGATTAAACTCGGCCACTCCAAACAAATTGGTAATGATCTGTTCCAATAAAATAAAGATTGTTTGATAATATAATTTAGAATTACATATTTCACCATTAATTATTTTACTTTTATTTAAAAAAAATTGTGTAATGTTTAATGATTAATTATGAAAATATTTAATGATTAATTAGGAAAATATTTAATGATTAATAAGGAAAATAATTTGTGTAAAATAAAATGAAAAATTCACCTCTCCAACGAAGGCTCTAGCCGCCATAACACCGAGAAGGGTTTTCATGTTAGACAAATATGCAATTGGGCTTAAAAATGCAGCTGATTTTAATTTACCCACTAATCTTCCTTCAGAAAGCGACGCGAGTGCTACCAAAGTCCCCTATAGATTAAAAACAAATAATAAAATAAAAAATGGCATTACATTATGAAAAATAACTATACTGGCATGAAATTTTATATATACCATTGAGTGGCCAACATAGTGAAGTTTCTGTCCAGTTTGACTGTACACAAAATTAACTGTTGCGGGCAGATCGTTCGCCACCAATACATCCCATGACCAATCCCAGTAACTCTGTTCAAAATAAATAAAAAAAATATACTAAGTACAGAAAATAACATCTAAAATTACCAAATATTAAGGATAAATTTATCATTTTACAAGTTATATGTATAATTATAGAAATAAAATTAATAATTTTTTTAAAGTCAAATTTATATTTTGAATACCCTGCTAGACGGGTCGAGAGACACGTGGCGCTGGCTGTAATGGGTGCCTCTGAAATTGGATATCCAGACATCGAACCCACTATCCGCTAAGATGAACCCGAGCGACTCTTCTGGAGAGTTCAGTAGCCACATATTTCCGTCCTGTTATTTCATTTTTTATACAATTGAGTTTGTTATAATAGAAGAGATTCATAAAAATAATGTTTACATGCTTGAATTTGAGAAAATTGTCCTTTTGAATGTTGAGTGCTTTGCGATATGCAGTTTGTTTTGAACAGAGAGCATTTGGAAATAATTTTTTCTTGACATAATTTGAATAACTTATTTTTATATACTCAAATATCGAAACATGTTTTTTTCTGATGAATTCAAATATCAAAATGTTATTTTTGTGAAAAACATTTACTATAAATGGTTCTGAAAAAACAGCTTCTAACATTAGATAAAGTGCAGTATAGATGTTTGAGCCAATTAAGAAGGGTGCAATAAATCTTAAACAGTTGGTTGGATCTCAATTTATATAAGCTTCAGTTACTACGTGCAAAAGTAAGAAAACAAACTTGGTTCAATTGTTCAAATAAAGCAATTCTTTTTTCTTGGTTCAAATAAATCAATTCTCTCGGAGCATTTACTGATTTGCAGACGAATCTCAGTTTTACTTGATGTTCAAAATTCGAAAATTTGTTGGCTTTAAGAATTCAGTGCCCAATCAAATTTTAATTTTTTTCCGAAAGAAAATTTCATTGGGCACTGAATTGGGTGTTCTATTATGAATTGGCAATCTTCTGGAGTTTCACAAGAAAAAGATCCACATGTGATTTCAAGATAACACAATGTGCAGTAATAATTAAGTCTATCTATCGAGGCCTTATATCCTAAGCTAAAAACAGTACACAGGTTTATAAAACAGTATAAATACTATAAAAATAGTTTAGATACTATATATATACAAAATGTAGAAAGGCTTACACAATAATACATATGTAATGATGTATAGAAAAGAAATATTTTCTATATATTATAAAACAATTTATAAATTTATAAGCATAATTTTTTTATTAACTCACTATTTGTGTACTATTTATAGAAGATATTATAAACGAGTATATGCACTTTATCCTAACAAACTTATTATTTTTTAAAATAATATCTAAACCACTTTTCTCACTAATAAAAAACAAAATGATCATATAAGAATAATTTCGGAATTTTTTGAGTTAGTAAAAAATGAGGAAAATGTATCAATATTTCATGAAAATACATACCACCATAACACCATGTTGTAGGAGCACCGGTTGTCGCCGAGCTGTCTCACCGACGCTTCCATTTCGTCCCAACGGAATCCTTTGCATGCTCAAAATATAACCATCACTAGTCACCACCTATAGAAAGTAAAATAAAACAACAACAACAACAACAATAATAATAATATTTTGTAAATAATAATAATAATAATAATAATAATAATAATAATAATAATAATAATAATAATAATAATAATAATAATTGTGCCAATATCTTGCTTCCTTTCTTTTGGGAATAAAATACCAAAAAAATTATAAGAAAAAGAAGAATATCCAAAACAGTGCAAGTTCCAAACATTATCAAAAGAAACCTCTCATTGCAAAATAAGTCAGACAGCATTAAAGCAAGAGAATATATAAAGAGAAGATGGAGAGTGAGTGTGCACATGAACACCACCAAAAAGATATAACATGTCTTGCGATTCAATTTAATCATGATTCAATATAATTACTCAGCTTTATCTCACGCATTTAGAAAGAAAACGAATATGTTTTTTGCTAAGTTAATTACCTCATGTTCTTCACACTTGTAGCCACGTGGCACCACCACTTTTGCGCAAATCCCGTCTACAACCGTCGTTGACTTGAGAACACGTCTGCCATCTGAGACTTGTATTAAGAGACTAACAATGAGAAGAATGCTGGATACAGAAACCAAAACGGAACCATGAGACGCCATTTTTATGACTTCTTGAGAGAGAGAGAGAGAGAGAGAGAGAGAGAAGGAAGTTATGGAATTGGCTATTGAACATTGGTTTGTGATCCTTTTTATAGGGAAGAGGGTGTGGAGAGAATAGGTTCCTAATTAATTACTCCTTTTTATCCAAAAAGAGAAAAAGAAAAACAATAAGGACCCTTTGGGGACACATGGAATAGAAAAACAACGAAATTGAGAATAGACGACTAATTCATTTTATTCCATGCACGTTCGGCAAGCTAGTTATATGAAGAATTTTATTTAAACATATAAAAAAGAGATTATAACTAAAATGTCCTTGTTTCATAATTTGAATTTATACAAATCATATTAATGAAAAGTCTACTCAAATTATGAAAAGATAAATATGAAATAAATTAATTTTAAAAAAGTAGCATCAAAATAAATTTAACATTCAATAAAAATACAATAATAGAAAATAAAATGAAGCACAAATTCAAACAAGTCTTCATTTAAATAATCTCTAAACGCTCTTTAATTATTGTTATGACGTTGCATATATCTTCTAAGCGCATTTTTAATAGTCGTTCAAAGCAAAGAATTGAGCAATGACAGATGCATGGAGAAGTTAATAGCTGAGAAATATAGTTGATATGAATCTTGTTAAATAAAGAAAAAAGTGTATATTTATGTATAGTTATTTGTTTGATTATTTCATTGGTGAATCACTTGAAAAATGACGGTAAAACTAGCACAGAGACGGTTATGGTGTTTAGAAGAAAGAGAAAATAGTTATGCCACGTATGATATACTTTGGAATAGAGAGGGATATTTTTGTCTTAAATTTATGCTTAATCCATGGAATAACCAATTACATCTCAACCATGGAATTAAAAACTCCACTATTCTATAGCTCGAATTCAACATATTCCAACATTGTTCGGATGTAATAATTTGGAATAGCCAGTTTATTCTTCTATTCTGTGTAAATTAGGTGGTGCCGAACAGGTAGAAATAAGGACTAGATTAAATAAGTTGGTTAATGAATGGAGCAAGTTTTTTTTTTGTCTAACTTCCATTCTCTCAGTGTCAATAAATAGTGATATAATTAACCCCAACTCCTTATTTTTCATCTATTTTTGAGTCTCAAAAAGCCACATCATCACTTTTATTTCCACCGTTCGATCAATTTTTTTTGTCAAATCTTAGCCATTTATTTTCTTAAATTTATTGATATTTTATGGAAAGATGTGTGTGCTTATTAAAACATAATCATATGATAGGTTGAATTGGTGTTTTGTATTCCATTCCCGATTTAGTGAGAACCGTTATAAATTTATTTCTAACCATCAGATCTTAATCGGATGGCTTTATTGAATCATAATTCAAAGTTATGTTCAATTATTAATACCAATAGTTAATGAAGAGTTCACTTATTAAAATATAAATAATTTTTCTTTTCTTCTTTAAAAAATTATAATTCTTAATGAAATATTTTATTTCTCATGTTAAAATCATCAAATATATGTTTGTTGGAATTTTCTCTTTATTTTGAGTTATATATTGTTATAGTTCTAATTTATTTATTTTCTTGCTAAAATATGTGAATAAACTATAAAGATTATATAAAAAAACATGTACAAAAATTATATGCTCATTAAGTTATACCTTATACCTTATTTTTCATATCTCTTTAAGCATTCTCAAGAGACCTATCGTCAATTTTATTTCGGTTGTTGGATCAAGTTTTTTCCAAATCTTAGTTTTTCATTTAAATTATTACCACAATATCACATGATCAGTTAGATTAATGTTTCGTATTATATCTCCAATTACGTGAAAACTATCATATCAAATAAAATTCCAGACTATTAAAAATTATATTATATAACTTAATGTTTTACGGATAATATGTATCATTTTAATAACTAAAAAAATATAAATAAGAAAAATAACGGTGACACTTTCTCACCAGTTGTCATGCTTAAATCGATTAGAATTCTGCTTGCCATAGCTACATATTATGACTATGAGATATGACAAATGGATATCAAAACAATTTTTCTTAACGGAAATTTACTCATGGATGTGTATATGACACAAACCCGAGCGTTTTGTTGATCCTAAGAATTCTGGTAAGGTTTGCAAATTGCAGCGATCCATTTACGGATTAAAGCAAGCATCTCAGAGTTGGAATCTTCGTTTTGATGAAGTAATCAAAGGTTTTGGTTTTATCAAAAATGAAGATGAACCTTGTGTTTATAAGAAGATTAGTGCGAGCGCAATAATTTTTCTAGTACTTTATGTAGGTGATATATTACTCATTAGAAATGACGTTCCGACTTTAACAAATGTTAAGACATTTTTAGGAAAGTCTTTTACAATAAATGACCTAGGAGATGCGGTTTATATACTCGGAATTAAGATCTATAGAGATAGATCTAAAAGGCTCATAGGTCTAAGTCAAAGTACCTATATTGACAAAGTGTTGACACGATTTCGAATGGAAGATTCGAAAAGAGGTTTCATACCAATGTCACATGGCATAAAATTGAGTAAGACTCAACGTCCTGCCAATCAGGAAGAACGAAATCGCATGAATAAAATTTCCTATGCTTCGGCTATTGGATCTATCATGTATGTCATGCTTTGTACTAGATCAGATGTATCATATGCATTAAGTGCAACTAGCAGATATCAATATGATCCCGGTGAAAGTCACTGGACAATAGTCAAGAATATTCTGAAATACTTGAGAAGAACTAAAGATTCATTCTTGGTTTATGGAGGATTTGAAAGTGAGCTAGTTGTAACATGTTACACGGACTCAAGCTTTCAAACTGACAATAATGATTTTAGACCGCAATCTGGTTATGTGTTTTATTTGAATGGAGGTGTAATAAGTTGGAAAAGTTCCAAACAGGATATTGTAGCGGATTCTACAACAGAAGCGGAGTACATAGCAGCTTCAGAAGCAGCTAAGGAAGTAGTTTGGATGAAGAAGTTCATTGAAGAACTCGGTGTGGTTCCTAGTATCTCAAATCCTGTGGATCTTTATTGTGACAACAATGGGGCAATCGCGCAAGCAAAGGAATCAAGATCGCATTAGAGAACCAAACACATATTTCGACGTTTCCATTTGATCAGGGAGATCATTGCGAGAGGAGATATTAAAATATGCAGAGTTGATGGTGATGATAATGTTACCGATCCGTTGACTAAATCACTTTCTCAAGCAAAGCATGAGGGTCATGCTAGGTGGATGGGTATTAGATACTTGTTAGATTCTGCCTAGTTCAAGTGGGAGATTGTTAGTAGAATGTCCTAGGCCAATATATTTGAGACCTAGATGTATGGATTGTGTTAAATAAACATTGTGTTTATTTAGATATTTTATATAATAAATACGTATTGGTTATTTTATTCTTATTACTAAAATGAATCTTGAATATGATATTCAGCTTTATATCATCAAAGTATGTGACTTTGATAGTAAAACTATAAAGCATTATGAATGATATTCTAAACCGTCCATGATCATTCATAGGATATTTGTGAGACAAACATACTTTATGAAAAGCTATAAATGTACATCAGTATGTTAGTTGACTGATGGTCATGTTTTACTGATCATGAATAAGAGTTATTAAAGCATTAACGTAAGTATAGGTTGGAGACCATATACTAGATTGACCCACTGTGAGAATACTACATGGTTCGTGTCATTAGTTATTCTCAGTAAAGAATGTATCTGTAATCCTTAGACTTGAGATTATCTCAGTTTCCTACATGAGAAATTTTATACTTTAATATAATCAAACATCGTCTTTAACCGGGCGGTCATAAAGAATATAATTAGGTATATAATGAATTATGCGGAGGAAAGATTTTAATTAAGATAGGATTTGTTCCTCTCATAAATTGAGAGAGATATTTTTAGGCCTCTTGATGATTTGATTGAAGAAACGCACGGCCGTGCTCGAGTGAATTAATAAGGAGTTATTAATGTCATTTCATGTTCAATCAAATTCGGTGTCAAGAAATATTTATTGACCAACATAAGGTTGACACATACCATGCCTTATGGACGATATAGATATCGTGTAACAAAGGGATACAATGCATGAACATAAATTATGTTTGATCGAATCATCTATACTTGCTTAATTTGGGATCATGATGTCTTGCTAGAGGCCGCTTATGATTTATAATCCGTTGTGATTATTGCCAACATTAAGTAAACCTACAGGGTCACACACAAAGAACAACTATTGAGACGTACACAGAAAAATCATAACTTATGTGATAAGTTGTATGAAGAGCTACATAGTCAAGTGACACATCCAATCCTACATCTTATATGATAAGATGTGTTGAATATATGATTACATAATTACCATGCACATAAGATATGAAACTTATGGACTATATAGGTACAAGAGACACCCCAAAAAGAAAGATGAAAGCATATTATTTTCGTCCAATTTTGTGAGACAAAAGACGAGAAAATTCCGAAAATTATTCTCTTGTTATTTCTTGTGAGAAAAAAATGAAGAATGAATACTAGCATATATCGTTCTTTATCTGTTCAAAGAGGTTGTTCGTGTGGATATCGGTAGAGGACGAAGTGAAATGCGGCGTCTTTGTGATTCGGGTTGAAACCGTGATTTTGTTTGGAGAATCGGTTTGTTTGGAGAATTGGTTTGTTTGGAGAATCGGTTTGTTTGGAGATCGCTTGGAGATCGCTTTGTGAGACCGGTTAGGAGAAACATACAAAGGATTGGTTTGAAAACCGGTTTGGAGTCGGGCAAAAAAAAGCGTCAACCAAATTCGCTTTTGATCATCACAGATCAAGCATAATCCGAAAGTACAAAGTTATGAACTTTTCTTTGATTTAATTGTATTTCACGGAACCTTCTTTTGGGTTTCGAATTCGATTTTGTTTCGTTTTTGTTTTTCCGCTGCGTTATGAACGGTAGAAACCCAACATATTTTTATCTCTTTCTTTTTTTCTTTCTTTTACTTTTGTTTGTTTCACATATAATTGTTGTATTTTGTCTCAAAAAAAATAATAATTGTTGTATTATTTTATTATAATAATAAAAATTGGAAAATATTTTGTAACAATTAGATTACTAAGAAATATTTAATTGGAGGTTAACAAGAGATTAAAAGAGAGGTTATGAAGGAGTGAATATTAGGAGTTATTCTAATTATTATTTATTTGAATTAATTTAATTGGTTTGCTTTTAGAATATAACTGACAATAAAGTAGTTATTTTTAAAATAACGTTATAATAAGTAAGTTTACAAAAGTAACATTTTTATGTTTAAATTTGTAAAATTAATAAGAGTTTGAATCATATTATTTTGCTTTTTGTTTGAACATTGAGAGTTCTAAACAACATTTTTAGTTTATTATGGGAAAAATTGTTTTGGAACAAAAAGCAAAATAATTTGTTTCGAACTCCTAACATTCAAAATAAATTGTTGCGGCAACATCAATCACGAATTCTGCTTGCACGATGATTTTGAAAGGCAAAGCAAATTAGGTGTAGCTTCATACTCTTTATTCGTTTTGTTAATTATGAGTAATATTTGAACTCTTTTAAAGGATGTCATTTGTAATTTTTAATTTGTAGTAATTATTTTTTTTTTTTAATGAAAGTCTAAGTATCTTTTCGGCTAATTCAAAAAAAAAACATTCAAAATTAAAAGTCAAAATAGTATTAGGAACGCATAACGTTGAGTCTAAATGTGAGTATTCTTCCATTAGAATGTTCAGCAGTTTTATTTCGATTTGATTCAGCTGGTTCATACCGCAATCACAATTCATAAATCGGTTAATGTCTCATTTCTATGATTATATAGAAATTAATATTTTTAGACAAAAAGATCTGATTTTTTACATGATTTAGGAGATATTCTTGGTTCTTTAATGTGGATTCAACCTCTGATTTTTTAAACTATGATAATGCGCAAATAAAAGTAAAACAAGATCTTCCATAAAAAAAAAGTAATACAAGATCCAAAAAAGCAGAATCGATTTTTCATGTGTGTGAAAGCAAGAGGAAAACCTTGTTTTCACATATGCCTCTCTCCAATAAGTGGGGATAATAACTGACCGAAACCCCTGCCTTAAAATATGGACCTCAACCTTTTGAGATTTTATACTTCTCAAAAAAAAAAAACTTTTGAGATTTTAAGGATAACTAGAGATAACCTTCGCTCCGCTTCGGATTATATATGATTTTATTTTATAAAATATTTTTTAAAATGAAGTTATAAATTCTAATTTATAATATTATTAATCAATTACTAAGATAACACATATAAATTGAAACATAATTAAAAAGTACTTTATGTTCCATTGATTTTACTGAACTATATCTTGTAAAAAAAAAATTTCTATATTTCTTTTATTTATTCTAAAAAATAAATAAATAAAGTGATATTTTTTGACGTAATATTTTGATAAAAATATTATTATGATGTTTTATCATACTATTTGCATTATATTTTACACTAAAAAGTTATGTTACGAAAATATCAATTTTATTAAGTAAATTATTATTTTTCTTTATTTCTTTATACAATTTTATTTGTATTTTAATTATGCACTATTTAATTTTTTGTAAAATTTTATTTCTACATATATTTAAATACTTTGGTACCAACAAAGTAAAGTATAAGAAAAATTTGAAATACAAAAATAATGGATAAATGTCAAAAACAACTCAAGTAGGAAGTAAGAAACATTTAATATTATACCAAATGATATAAAATGTAAAAGAAAATATAAAAGTGCTTTTCACAATTTCCGGAAAAAAAACATAAAAACTAAAATTTGAAAATAAAATTATAACATTATTTTCACAAATATGATTTCTCATATTTGACTTTTAAAATATATAATAAATTACAATATTTCTAATAATAATAAATTTTCTGCAAATATTAAAAAAAAATTCTAAGTTTATTATTTGATATAGACATAATTTTAGTATATATATATATAGGGGCCGGTTATATTGACCCCACTTTATTTTACCCCACTTTTACCCCGATGAAAAAATTGGTTATAAAAAGCGAAAATTCAAATTTCAACCGTACGGATCGAATATTTATATTTTGAACATGTTGTGGATCAATTTCCACAGGAATCGAAATATTATATCATTGCCATCATGTATTATCAAAATATGTATTTATATGTTTTGATGATACATGATGAATTTTGATGATACACGATGGCAATGATATAATATTCCGATTCTTGTGAAAATTGATCCACAACATGTTCAAAATATAAATATTCGATCCGTACGGTTGAAATTTGAATTTTCGCTTTTTATAACCACGGGGTAAAAGTGGGGTAAAATAAAGTGGGGTCAATATAACCGCCCTATATATATATATATATATATATATATATATATATATATATATATATATATATATATATATATATATATATTTTTCATGAAAAAACACAACATAGAGATATATATTTAAGTTGTTGGGTACGTTTTAGGGATCTTTAATAATATCTCCACACTGTAACTTTTTGTGTACTTGTTGGAGATCGTTAACAAGGAAAAATACATATATCTCTCGTTTACCAACCTCCCCAATCCACAGTATACCACTAGTAAACGGGCCCCACATATATTCAAAAATAAGTGGACCCTATTTATCAGTGATATACGGTGAATTAAGGGGGCTGCTGAGGGGATGTGTATATAAATCCCTTTAACAAAACCTCCAAACTTACCACGTTTTGTTGTTCCGGGAAAAACTGAACTTTGTATACAGGTAGAATATCATAATATTTTATGATATAATGATGAGCATTCAAAATATCACTCTTTTATGTGAATTAAATTTGAACTTCTATTCATAGAAAAAAAAAAATCCAAATTTGACTTACTGGTTACTGGTATCACAATTATTATACCCAACCAAATAGAGTAGGAGCTATTTACTACAATATTTTTATGTATCTATCCTGAAAAACATCAAATGATTATATTTATCTATGCAGAAGTGAGAATATAATGTGTACCTTCATATAATATTTAAAACCAATGACGAATCTTAACATGAATTATAAGATTTTGAATATACAAATTTATATTCGTATTGTTCAAATTACAAATTTAAAATAGGGAAAGGAGAAATCACGAAGGTGTACTGTAGCAATACTGTAACAACGGATTGAAATTATATATTGTTTTCTCATGTTTCTATATACGCTATATACTATTTTCATTTTTTAAATATATATTGTTTACCGAATGAATTTTTATATACTGTTGTTTTCAATTTATATGTTTTTATATACTGTTTTCATTTTTTTAAATATATACTGTTTTACCGAATAAATTTTTTATATATTGTTTGTTTTCAGTTTTTATATATCGTCACTATAGAATCGCTACAGTATCGTCGCGCAGTATCAGCTCCCTTTAAAATATTGTAATGAGATTTGGGATGACAACTAATAGCCCAAGAGTCTATTGCATATAAATCAAGATGTTATGTGTGCTCAAATTCTCACTCACATATTTTTCTATGTTTAATTAAGTATGCAACATTTGTTGTCTTAATTAAGTATGCAACATTACATGTGGATAGATTGTGAATTCAAATCTTTATGCACGCATTTTTATTTATTTATTAAGTATACAATATTTGTTGCATCAGCAAATTTTAAGTAACTAGACAAAATTCTGGTAAATGCTCTTTTTCATTCTCATCTTTAGATATGATGCATCAGCTATAAAATTATTCTTGTTCTTTTTAAACTTCTGTTTTTTAAGAACTTTTTATTATCTAATATAATCTCAGAGTGACATTTTGCCTCCTGAAGTTTAAAAAAACATTTGTTGTCTTAAAAAAGCTATAGGAGGACAATTATGGTAGTAGAATTACCTAAAGAGTACCTTTGCTATTTTGAGTTTTTGAAGGAAATATGAAAAATCCAATTTTTCCTATTCTCTCCTAATATAAATGAAATTTTTAGATTTTGCAGGTGCACAAAACAGAGGGCAACAAAACAAAGTCCCCTTCAATGCCTTCAATATTAGAATTAGAAAGAGAAAAAAAACTTAATTTGCCATTTTCCAGGGTTTGCATCCCATGTGGAATTGCATGTCATGATGGCACAGAATGAGAAAATTGTTAGTTTGTATACAGAAATTGAAATTAAATAAAGGGTCCTGATATTACGCGTCCTGTTTGAGGACGTCCCGCGCACGACTGCTGATATGGAAGACACCAAATCAGCCGGAGGACGACGGGAGAATGACATACTCTAGTCCCGACGCCTCACATCTGAGCTGCAGCGTCCGGAGCACGACATCATGGCTGCTGCAAACTCAGATCTGAAAACGGCGCCCAACGACACAAACAGTATATAGATGGTGTATAATTCAAATAAACAGTATATAGTTCAGACAAGCAAAACAATATGTATAATTCAGATCAAAACAATATATAGTTGGTATACTATTTTGATAAAACAGTATATATACCCAACGACATAAACAGTATATAGATGATGTATAATTTAAACAAACAGTATATAGTTCAGACAAGCAAAATAATATGCATAATTCAGATCAAAACAATATATAGTTGGTATATTATTTTGATAAAATAGTATATATAATTCAGATCAAAATGGTATATAGTTCAGACAAATGGTATATAAATATATAGCAAATATATAATTTAGACAAACGGTATATATATCAGTATCCGTTCTGATAAAACAATATATATAATTCAGACTAAAACAATATATAAATGGTGATATAATAATATATAATTATACATAGTACTAAACGGTATAAATATATGTTATTACTCGAACAAAACAATATATATATATCTGACGAAAACAGTATATAACGAGGGTGGCACGTCGCCCCCAAACAGGACGTGATTTTCATTTTCCCTTAAATAAACTCTTGGAAACTGTAATTTTGTCTTAGTTAGGAAAATTCAGTCCACATTGAAGTCTTGAAAATCAAGTTTTTATTTATTTTTATTTTTTTTTGAGATGCAAGGATTTTTTTTGTTAAACTAAAAGTATATAGTATATAATAATGTTCAGGTTTTGGCACCAGCATGTCACGATTTACACCAATATGTCACGAGTCACCAAGTTCAATATTTTCTTCAGTTCACATTTGATTTGATTAGGGCGCCTTTAATAATTAAGATGTTTCTTCCTCTTGCTTCAACCGAGAATTTACTGTAAATCAAAATGGGAGGTGATATTTTAAGAACATATTTCTTATTCTGAGATCGTTTTCTCAATTAGATGATGCTTATTCTTATTCTCTCAGCTCTCAGACTAAGAGGTCCACTCTCAAAATATTATTCCCCAATCAAAATAGTAGTGTGAAAATCTTTATCAAAAATAAAAATATTAAGTGTGAATATTTTAAAATTGTTGATATTTTGTGGTACTTTTGAAACTTAGAAACATAGGCAATAAACCAATATTTGTGGTTTTTTCATTTTGAATTTGTTTTATCATATTATTTGATGATTATTTAAAAAAAATGCTTCTTGGAGAAAACAAAATTTAAAAGCTGAGACAACTAGCTTTCATCAATGAATGATAGTGATCATAATAATTAGGATTCCAACAGCTTTTTGAAAGAACAAGCTTAATTATTTTGTCAATAGTTCATTGGAAAGATCAAGAACAAGGATAAAAAGCACGAATTAAAATCGCTTTGTATTTCACTAGTTTTTGCATACACGCTTTAAATTTTTTAGTTGATCATGTCCTCTGTTATTTCCACAATTCTAAGAACATGAAATTAAGCAAAAATAAAGATGTATTATTAATTATTATTATAGAGTGAAACTTAATTCGCACATTATCAATTTTAATGAATTTTGGGGAGTCACAAATACATCATATGGTACGGAAAGAAGGTAAAAATTAATTCAATGAAAAAGTTGGCGAATCATTTAGGGATGTTTGGATGAGTGCTTTTCAAATTAGCATAGGTAATTCAAAATCTTGATTTGAAATTTCTGGATTTGTAATATATTTTTTCTTGCTTGGGTTTAAAGAATTGAAACTGCAGCACTTATTGTTCCAATGTTTGAATTGATGTATTGAAATATGATATTTTTATTTGTTGTCAAAATAATATTCCTATCAGTAGTATTACTATTAAAACAATGAATTTTTCTTTAAGCCTAAATTTTATTAGAATACAAATACATGTTATCATTTTATTTTTAAACAATCCAAGAATCAAAACCCCTATACTATATCCTGGAAAACAATGCATCACTTGAGCAAATTTGTACAAGACCTTAATTGATCTCTTCATGCCTCAATTAACTTCTAATATCCCAAAGTTAGTCCCCAATCACCGTCATTAGCTCAAGCTTCTTTAAATCAGTATCAACTATTGCAAAAATCAAGATTATTCAGGGAAATGATAATGACAGACACTAATTTGATTCATCCAGGCAAATATTTCGTGAATGACACAATTGCCCTAGTAATTAAGGAACACAAATCTTTGTTTTTTTGGTAAGATGTATATCTTTCCAACTATGATAGTATGATGCACCCGAATTTAACTAGACTCTACTTCTTTACCATTTAATTTTATTTGTTAATTTTTTTAATTTATATTTCTTATTAAAACTTAGCCGTTTAAAAATAAACTATTCGATTAATTTGACTGTTATGTAAAAAGAATTTTTGTTATTCAAAATGAAAACTATTATATCGTGATAGAAGATTTGTGTGATAATCTCAACTAGATAGATATATTATTATTATTATTATTATTATTATTATTATTATTATTATTATTATTATTATTATTATTATTATTATTATTATTATTTATACATTTCATATGTTATTACTTAATTTTTAATTTGCCATATCATTGTTTTTTTTTAATTGAACAGATTCTTAAATGTGAAGAATTTAAAATATTAATATAGGAGGAATTTAAAAATATGGACACAATAATTATTGTTTAGGAATAACTAATTTTTGTGGTATAGAAAGAAATATATTAACTAACTGATCCAAAATGGAATGAGTTTTTAAAAGAATGATCTAGTTTTAATTTATATCTAAATTCATAATTGTATTAACATATTAATTGTAACGGACAAAATAGTAAAAAGTATCGGAGGTTGTTTGCACAGCTCAAATTGCAGCCTGGCAATATCAACTTGTTTTATTCACCTTTAATAAAAAATCAAGCTTGTTCAGATCTGCCAAAATAGGAAATACCAGCAATTTTTGGATAATTAAGGGGAATTAAAAATCTTTTTGTATTTTAATTTTGTAACAGAGAAGGAAATACGAAGCAAAATAAATTAGTGTTAATTGACTCTTAATTGTGTATCTTAATCTCGAATCACTTCCAATCATGTGATAAAAAAGGAAAGGAAATCAGTATAAAAATGGACAGCAAATACAACAATATCAGCCAAACTTGGTAGAGTCCTTGGCACCATCTACTGAAAATCTGTAGCTTTCTTTTTTGTTTTGAGACTGAGAGTAGTCAAAACTTCCATCTCATCCTCTCTCTTCCATCTTTGCCATAATCGTTCAAAGCTTCACACACCCATGCCACAGAGAGAGAGAAAGAGAGAGAGAGAGAGAGAGGTGGATTGTTAAACTACTCAGAGAGAGAGAGAGAGAGCCGCATACAAGAGAGAAAGATGGGCATCAAGGAGTTGAGGCGAAGAAAGAACAGAGGAGGCGCTGAGGGAGGAGTTCTCCCGCCAATATTTCACTTGTGTATTTGTGAACCTTGAAGTTTTGGGCGGGTTTGAAAATACATGAGAAAATTGCATTGGGAAGCAAGAATTGCAGGAGTCTTACAAAATACAGTGAACCAAACAAAATAAAATCACATATTTACTCTCCAACCACAATTCGCCCCTGCAAATTCATAAACCAAATTATCATTTTATTTGATTATTGTGTCATAATAATTCTCTCTTCTCGCTGTCTTGTGTGCCCATGTCATGGCACGATTTTATTTTAGAATGTGTGATCTTATTTTCTTCTGTTTCCATTTCTTGAAAATGTTGACAATAATGATTGGTATCTAAACTTTAAACTTTGATCAATAGATTTAAGTAAGAGATATTCAAGCTCTTCATAATTAAAAAAAATATCAGTTTTGAAACGGGTAGTCTAAATCATCTGGACTCATTAGAATTGTTCATAATCAACAACAAACTCAAAATACTTTGATCAAGATATAGTAGACATAATTCTGTTAAGCTGAAGTAACTGATCATATTCTCTCTAATAATTTAAAGGGAAATATGAAATATATAGAATACTACGAGAATAATATATAATATTTTTGAGAAAATATAAAATATTATATAGATTATATAAAATATTTCAAGAATGAGATGTCAAAAAAGTGAAATTAGTTAAATTGGATACAACCGTACTTGGTAGGTGGAAGTCGAGACCGTTGATTTGCAATAGGTGATAGGTTGTTCTTAGTAAGTGGAAACTATCACCACTAGGTTAGCCTACTAGTTATGGTACTAATTTCACCTATCGATAGGTGAAGAATTCAAATCTTACGTCTAACAGGATTTATTTAAAATTTAAATGATGATATATGAGTCTATCCTAAAGAGAATGAAACAAGCGATCGTTTGTAGTTTTCACTCCTAATAGGTGGAAACTAGGGCCGTCGATCATCCAATAACGAGCTCAGAAAGACTTGTATTTTGTGGCGTACTCGAAGCAACAAGGCACGATCTAATAAGTGTGTATGTGCGTGAGAAGTTAAAACGAGAAAGTCGATATCCCAATATAAAAGAATTTTTAATTATATTTATATTTGTTATGATTTATTTAAATATTGATTTATTAAAACTAATTATTTTTAACGTATACAAAATATTCCCTTTTTAACTCTTTAAAATTTTCCATTATCCAAAAGTCCTAACTTAACTTTTATTTAAAAAAAAATAAACTGCTTTTGATTATTGTAAAAGTCGGGGGATAATTGGAAAATGGACAGTTCAAAATATGGAGTTTTTTTAATATTCCAATAAATAGGGATTTTCTCATACATACCAGAAAGTTTAAGGGGGTTTGAAAAAATCCCTTCGATTTTATTTTTTTCAGCTTTTTTATTTTTTTACATTTTTCTTCTCAAAAAGGAAAAAAAATTACCTGGTCAAGAACAGAATTAACATCTCGACCTCTTTCAACCGTGTCGCCTTTGATTAGGACAAAAAGATGCGGTTCCAGTTGTTTATTCCCCCACTGGAGGAGGAAGTATGATGAGCAATTAAACAAACAATTCATGTCTTTATGAATGAAATAAAAATGAAAACCCCTGAACTTATAGACTATAGTTGAACCTTATCCTAAATTTATGATTTTTTTATTGTAGTTATTTTGAGAAAGCAGGTTCGTGCTTTCAGGTTCTTGTGAGCTTAAATCAGTCGTAAAATAGGCGTGTGTGTACTTATGTATGTGTCGTAAAATAAACATGTGTGTACTTACATAATGTATTTGTGTTGCTTTACCGTTACCGAAATTTGCAAAGAAAATTAATCTGCATTCTTCCTAAAATGCTGACAGAAACTCTTATATTTTTTAAAAATTACACAAAATTCTTCATTCAAAGAAAATTCAAAATTTAGTGTTTACCATCAACAACTAATTTATTATAAATTCCATAATTTACAATTGATTGTTCTCTTTCAAGCACAATACAAAGACACAAGTGCCAAATTTTCTAATTAATACCTTATTTTTAAACACTAATTAATAATCAGCCTTTCTTAGGCACCCAATTAAATTTATTGTAACTAATTCACAACATCTCCACATTGAATAAACCACTTAATTATTATTATTCTTACTAAAGAATGAAATCATAGTTCTATACACAATTTCCTTTGCATTTACGGCCATAATAAAGTCGGCATGCGCGTAATTATCGACATACTGCACCGATAACTTGTCAGGTTGATGAGATTTCAGATCATTATTCAGTAAATTTTGTACGTCCTGATTATCTGACAGAACGTCTTGGCCACCGTAACTTAGAAATAATGGCATGTTTTGTGGAATGTTTGATAGCTTATAAATAGGTGGAGTGATCTGGCCGTATTTCGCTATGTTTAGAAATATATTTTCATAGTCATATTTCCTTAAGATACCGTCTCTGGTAGCTGCAAAATTGTGAAATTTGACGAGGGTAATTTGGTTAGAAATATTAGTTGGATGAATTGTTAACTGTAATTCTTATGTGGGGTAACAAATTATGTATCTTTTTTTTGATGGACTAAAAGAGAGAAGGTTCATTTTTTTAATATTCAGAAATATTAAGGATATGAAAAATGTATTTTTTTAGGTCAGTTCTCCAAGTAAAAAAAGAGAACAGATTTTTCGCTAACAAGAAATGGAAGTAAAAGAAAATGACTTTTAAGTTCATAATTAGAGCTTGTAAATTTTAGTACTATTTTATCACGGGTAAATTTTATATAAATAGTTGACAATAAAAAGAAAAAAAAGATCAAAATAGGATGAACATACAAGAAGAATTATACTTATATTTTTTTAAATAAATTTATAAAAAATAAAGTATAGAATTTTACTCTGAGCAAAATGGACCATGGTCTTTGTGGAAGTCGGTTGCGGCTCATAGTTCAGAAATAAGTGCACAGTTGAGGAATTAAGACAACAGTTAATTCCTGCCATCAAATAAATATAATCATGATAAATCACAATTAAAAATTTAATTCAATATTTTGCATATTTTAGCTTGTTTAGTATTTAACTGAAATCTTTTAATCTCTTAATAAAAAAACAGAGAACTGACAAGGCATTATCAGTCAATGACTCAGTATGATTATCCTTGAATAATTACTTATTTATTCATTTTTCACCTGAATATGAACAAAAAAGAAAGGAAAAATAATGTGAAGTAATTTCATGCTTGTACCAGTCATAGCTGTCATGAAGTCAAAGCAGTTTACACCAGGTTGATCGCAAAATAACTTAGCCATATTTACCACTTCCGGTCTGTACAATATAAACATGACAAAATAAATTTGTAAAATCTCTTGTTTTATTCATATAAACATGAAAAATCTTGTTAAAAATATCACAGATGTAAATATAAATGTTGCAAGTTACTGACTCTGTTGGATTAAACTCGGCCACTCCAAGCCAATTGGTAATGATCTGTTCCAAAAAAAGTTAAATAAAATTAAGATTGTTTGATAATATAATTTAGAATTACATATTTCACCATTACTTATTTTGCTTTTATTGAAAAAAATTGTGTAATGTTTAATGATTAATTAGGAAAATATTTAATGATTAATTAGGAAAATGTTCAATGATTAATCCGGAAAATAATTTGTGTAAAATAAAATGAAAACTTCACCTCTCCAAGGAACGCTTTAGCCGCCATAATACCGAGAGGGGTTTTCATGTTAGACAAATATGCAATTGGGCTTAAAAGTGCAGCTGATTTTAATTTACCCACTAATCTTCCTTCAGAAAGCGACGCGAGTGCTACCAAAGTCCCCTATAGATTAAAAACAAATAATAAAATGAAAAAATGGCATTACATTATGAAAAAAACCTATACTGGCATGAAATTTTGTATATACCATTGAGTGGCCAACATAGTGAAGTTTCTGTCCAGTTTGATTGTACACAAAATTAACTGTTGCGGGCAGATCGTTCGCTGCCAATTCATCCCATGACCAATCCCAATAACTCTGTTCAAAATAAATAAATAAATAAATAAAAATATACTAAGTACAGAAAATAATATCTAAAATTACCAAATATTAAGGATAAATTTATCATTTTACATGTTAAATGTTCAATTATAGAAAAAGAATAAAATTTATATTTTTTTTAAAAAATGAAATTTATATTTTGAATACCCTGCTAGATGGGTCGAGAGACACGTGGCGCTGGCTGTAATGGGTGCCTCTGAAATTGGATATCCAGACATCAAACCCACTATCCGCTAAGACAAACCCGAGCGACTCTTCTGGAGAGTTCAGAAGCCACGTATTTCCATCCTGTTATTTCATTTTTTATACAATTGAGTTTGTTGTAATATAAGAGATTCATAAAAATAATGTTTACATGCTTGAATTTGAGAAAATTGTCCTTTTGAATGTTGAGTGCTTCGCGATATGCTGTTTGTTTTGAGCAGAGAGCATTTGGAAATAATTTTTTCTTGACAATAATTTGAATAACTTATTTTTATATACTCAAATATCGAAACATGTTTTTTTCTGATGAATTCAAATATCAAAATGTTATTTTTGTGAAAAACATTTACTATAAATGGTTCTGAAAAAACAGCTTCTAACATTAGATAAAGTGCAGTATAGATGTTTGAGCCAATTAAGAAGGGTGCAATAAATTTTAAACAGTTGGTTGGATCTCAATTTATATAAGCTTCATTTGCTACGTGCAAAAATAGGAAAACAAACTTGGTTCAATTGTTCAAATAAAGCAATTCTTTTTTTCTTGGTTCAAATAAAGCAATTCTGTCGGAACATTTACTGATTTGCAGACGAATCTTAGTTTTACTTGATAATTCGAAAATTTGTTGGCTTTAAGAATTCAGTGCCCAATCAAATTTTAATTTTTTCGGAAAGAAAGTTTCATTGGGCACTGAATTTGGTGTTCTATTATGGACTGGTGTAACCAGCAGGCATCTTCTCGAGTTTCAAAAGAAAACGACCCACATGTGATTTCAAGATAACACAACGTGCAGCAATTATTAAGTTTATATAAGCTGAAAACAGTACACAGGTTTATAAAACAGTATAAATACTATAAAAAAAGTTTAGATACTATATATATACAATATTCAGAAAGCTTTACACAATAATACATATGTAATTATGTATAGAAAAAATATATTTTACATATTATAAAACAATTTATAAATTCATAAGGATATTTTTTGGTATTAACTCACTATTCGTACTATTTATAGAAGAAAATATAAACTAGTATATGCATTTTAGCCTAACAAACTTACTATTTTTTTAAATAATATCTAACCCACTTTTTTCTCACTAAAATAAACAAAATGATCATATAAGAATAATCTGAGAATTTTTTGAGTTAGTAATAAGATGAGGAATATGCATCAATATTTCATGAAAATACATACCACCATAAGACCATGTTGTAGGAGCACCGGTTGTCGCCGAGCCGTCCCACCAACGCTTCCATTTAGTCCTAACGGAATCCTTTGCATGCTCAAAATATAACCATCACTAGTCACCGCCTATAGAACGTAAAATAAAATAAAAACAACAACTAATTAGTAAATAATAATAATAATAATAATAATAATAATAATAATAATAATAACAACAACAACAACAACAACAACAACAACAACAACAACAACAACAACAACAATAATAATAATAATAATAATAATAATAATAATAATAATAATAATAATTGTTCCAATATCTTGCTTCCTTTCTTTTGGGAATAAAATACCAAAAAGATTATAAGAAAAGGAAGAATATCCAAAACAGTGCAAGTTCCAACATTATCAAAAGAAACCTCATTGCAAAATAAGTCAGACAGCATTAAAGCAAGAGAATATATAAAGAGAAGATGGAGAGTGAGTCATGAAGAACACCAAAATTATATAACATGTATAGTGATTCAATTTAATCATGATTCAATATAATTACTCAGCTTTATCTCACGCATTTAGAAAGAAAACGAATATGTTTTATGTTAAGTTAATTACCTCATGTTCTTCACACTTGTAGCCACGTGGCACCACCATTTTCGCGCAAATCCCATCTACCTCCGTCGTTGACTGGAGAACACGTCTGCCATCTGAGACTTGTATTAAGAGACTAACAATGAGAAGAATGCTGGATACAGAAACCGAAACGGAACCATGAGACGCCATTTTTATGACTTCTTGAGATAGAGAGAGATAAGGATGTTATGGAATTGGCTATTGAATATTGGTTTGTGATCCTTTTTATAGGGAAGAGGGTGTGGAGAGAATAAGTTCCTAATTAATTACTCCTTTTTCTCCAAAAAAACGAAAAACAACAACAGAAATAAGGACTAGATAAAATAGGTTGGTTAATGAATGGAGAAAGTTTTTTTTGTGTCTAACCTCCATTCTCTTAGTGTCAATAAATACTGATATGATGTAACAATAATAGCATCCCCCAAATCACAAGTGACACGTTTCCAATAAATCAAAAAAATCTTTTTATATTTCTCTAAATTTTGTATTTATCTCTAGACGACGATTTTTATCTCTCTTACTTTTTTTCTTTCTTTTAATTTTTTTACTTTTGTTTGTTTCACAAATAAGTGTTGTATTATTTTATTATAATAATAAAATTTGGAAAATATTTTGTAAAATTAGATTATTAAGAAATATTTAATTGGAGGTTAACAAGAGATTAAAAGAGAGGTTATGAATGAGTGAATATTAGGAGTTATTCTAATTAATTGATTATTTATTTGAATTAATTTAATTGGTTAGCTTTTAGAATATAACTGACAATAAAGTAGTTATTTTTAAAATAACGTTATAATAAGTAAGTTTATAAAAGTAACATTTTTATGTTTAAATTTGTAAAATTAATAAGAGTTTGAATCATATTATTGTGCTTTTTGTTTGAACATTGAGAGTTCCAAACAACCTTTTTAGTTTTATTATGGGAAAACTTGTTTCCGAACAAAAAGCAAAATAATTTGTTTCAAATTTCTAACATTCAAAAATAAATTGCTGCGGCAAGATCAATCACGAATTCTGCTTGCACGACGATTTCGAAAGACAAAACAAATTAGGCGTAGCTTGATACTCTTTACCCGTTTTGTTGATTATGAGTGATATTTGAACTCTTGTAAATAATGTCATTTGTAATTTTCAATTTGTACCAACTATTTATTTTTTTAATGAAAATCTAAGTAACTTTTCGGTTAATTCAAAAAAAACATTCAAAATTAAAAGACAAAATGTCAACATATAAAGTAATAGAAGTTAATGTGGCAAGAAATCAAGGCAGCATATATATCGTATTCAAGGTTGATGAGATTCTGATAGCTCAATATAGCAAGTATATTTTTTCATATTCTTTGTTCCTTTAGATGTGTTTAGCCAGAAATAAAGGATTGATTAGCTAGATAATAGAGATTGATTAGCCGGATATTAAATGCAATTATAGCAGTTGTAATAGCCTAGTGACTCCTATATAAAGATATGTAAACATCAACGGAGAAAATAAATCTTGCTTATAATTTTCTACTTGTCAAAAATAGTATTAGGAACGCGTAACTTTGAGTCTAAATGTGAGTATTCTTCGATTAGAATGTTCAGCACTCTTATTTCGATTTGATTCAGCTGGTTCATACCGGAATCACAATTCATAAATCGGTTAATGTCTCATTTCTATGATTATAGAAATTAATATTTTTAGACAAATAGCTCTGATTTTTTACATGATTTAGGAGATATTCTTGGTTCTTTAATGTGGATTCACCCTCTGATTTTTAAAAAAATGATAATGCGCAAATAAAAGTAAAACAAGATCTTCCATAAAAAAAAGTAATACAAGATCCAAAAAAGCAGAATCGATTTTTCATGTGTGTGAAAGCAAGAGGAAAACCTTGTTTTCACATATGCCTTTCTCTCCAATAAGTGGGGATAATAACTGACCGAAACCTCTGCCTTAAAATATGGACCTCAAACTTTTGACATTTTTTAGATTTTATACTTCTCAAAAAAAAAAAAAAAAAAAACCTTTTGAGAATTTAAGGATAATATCATGATCTTTTATGATATAATGATGAGCATTCAAAATATCACTCTTTTATGTGAATTAAATTTGAACTTCTATTCATAAAAAAAAAATTGAAATTTGACTTCCTGGTATCACAATTATTATACCCAACCAAATAGATTAGGAGCTATTGACTACAATATTTTTATGTATCTATCCTGAAAAACATCAAAAGATTATATATATCTATGCAAAAGTGAGAATATGTAAAGCCAATGACGAATCTTAACATAAATTATAGGATTTTTGAATAGACAAATTTACATTTGTATTGTTCAAATTACAATTTAAAATATTGTAGTCAATAACCCAAGAGTCTATTGCATATAAATCAAGATGTTATATGTGCTCAAATTCTCACTCACATATTTTTCTTTGTTTAATTAAGTATGCAACATTTGTCGTCTTAATTAAGTATGCAACATTACATGTGGATCAAGAGATTGTGAATTTAAATCTTTATTCACGCATTTTTTTATTTAATTAAGTATACAATATTTGTTACATCAGCAAATTGTAAGTAACTAGACAAAATTCTGCTAAATGATCTTTTTCATTCTCATCTTTAGATATGATGCATCAGCTATAAAATTATTGTTGTTCTTTTTAAACTTCCGTTTTTGTAAGAACTTTTTATTATCTAATATAATCTGAGTGAAATTTTGCCTCCTGAAGTTTAAAAAAACATTTGTTGTCTTAAAAAAAGCTATAGGAGGACAATTATGGTAGTAGAATTACCTAAAGAGTACCTTTGTTATTTTGAGTTTTTGAAGGAAATATGAAGAATCCAATTTTTCCTATTCTCTCCTAATATAAATGAAATTTCTAGATTTTGCAGGTGTACAGAAGAAAGTCAAGTATTTTGTTAAACAGAGGGCAACAAAACAAAGTCCCCTTCATTGCCTTCAATATTATAATTAGAAAGAAAAAAAACTTAATTTGCCTTTTTCTAGGGTTTGCATGCCATGTGGAATTGCATGTCAGGGTGGAACAGAATGAGAAAATTGTTAGTTTGTATACATAAATTGAAATTAAATAAAAACTCTTGGAAACTGTAATTTTGTCTAAGTTAGGAAAATTCAGTCCACATTGAACTCTTGAAAATCAAGTATTTTTTTGTTTTGTTTTTTTGAGATGCAAGGATTTTTTGGTTAAACTAAAAGTAGCGGTTTGCAGCATTCATAATTTTTTTGTAGAGAATAGCGGACGATATAACATGTTACACTTGCGTAGCGGATAATAGTAATAAATATTTTTTTTTCTTATGTATCACAATGTAATCTATGTATATGCATTCTCTAAAATAACAAATATCTACAAAATATCCCTACAATAATTATCAAATATCAAAAGATAATAAGATTAATATTAAAATATTAATCTTATTATCCTAAACATCACATATCATAATTCAAAATATCCTAAATCCTAAAAATCGTAATGATCCAAAATGAGAAGTCCCAAAATAGTACATCACATTTCATTTAAAACATAATCCAAAATATTCTAAACCCTGAAAAGTTCACAAATGTGAGCCCAGCCCAAAAAAATATTAAAAGTTCAAAGAAATAAAATTACGTTATATTATTGTTTCAGACGCTACAAACACATGCTTCATGATATATCATGCCGCTATATCGTTATAGTATTGGAAAATACAATAGCGCATTAAAACCGTAGTGTCGCGGCATTGAGTTTCTCTAGTACGCTATATCGTACTATATCAGCGCTATAACACCCTATTTGCAACACTGACTAAAAGTATAGTACATGACAATGTTCAGGTTTTGGCACCAGTATGTCACGATTTACACCAACATGTCACGATTCACCAAGTTCAATATTTTCTTCAGTTCACATTTGATTCGATTAGTGCGCCTTTAATAATTAAGATGTTTCTTCCTCTTGCTTCAACCGAGAATTTACTGTAATCAAAATGGGAGGTGATATTTTAAGAACATATTTCTTACTCTGAGATCGAATTCTCAATTAGATGATGCTTATTCTTATTTTCTCAGAGCTCTCAGAATAAGAAGTCTGCTGTCAAAATATCATTCCCCAATCAAAATAGTAGTGTGAAAATCTTTATCAAAAATAAAAATATTAAGATGTGAATATTTTAAAATTGTTGATATTTTGAGGTACTTTTGAAACTTGGAAACATAGGCAATAAACCAATATTTGTGGTTTTTTTCATTTTGAATTTGTTTTATCATATTATTTTATGATTATTTCAAAAAAAAAAAAATGCTTCTTGGAGAAAACAAAATTTAAAAGCTGAGACAACTATCTTCCATGAATGAATGATAGTGACCATAATAATTAAGATTCCAACAGCTTTTTGAAAGAACAAGCTTAATTGTTTTGTCAATGGTTCATTGGAAAGATCAAGAACGAGGATAAAAAGCACGAATTAAAGTCGCTTTGTATTTCACTAGTTTTTGCATACACGCTTTAAATTTTTTAGTTGATCTTGTCCTCTGTTATTTCCACAATTCTAAGAACATGAAATTAAGCAAAAATAAAGATCTATTATTATTAGCTTCAAAAAAGAAGTATTATTATTATAGAGTGACACTTAATTCGCACATTATCAATTTTAGTGAATTTTGGGGAGTCACAAATACATAATCATATGGTACGGAAAGAAGGTAAAAAGTTCAATGAAAAAGTTGGCGAATCATTCAGTAAAAAAGTACTGATTTTAGTTTACTTATGTTATAAACATGCTTTACTGAAAAATCAGCCGAAACGGTCCTAAAAAGCGGCAAAAGATGACTTCAACGCCACCTACGCGAAATATAGCGCCAAGGAGAAAAGGAGGAGGACGAGAGGAAGAAGAACACAAATTCAGGGCGAAACGAAAATCGGATTGACAAACGAAATAAGTACGCACAGCCCTTGCATACTCTCCAACCACAATTCGCCACTGCAAATTCATAAACCAAATTATGATTTGATTTGTTTATTGTGTCATAATAATTCTCTCTTCTCTATGTGTTGTGTGCTCATGTCATGGCACGATTTTATTTTAGAATGTGTAATCTTATTTTCTTCTGTTTTCATTTCTTGAAAATATTAACAATGATGATTGGTATCTAGACTTTGATCAATAAATTTAAGTAAGAGAAATTCAAGTTCTCCATAATTAAAAAAAAAAACAAAATCAGTTTTGAAACTGGTAGTCTAAATCATCTGAACTCATTAGAATTGTTCATAATCAACAACAAACTCAAAATACTTTGATCAAGATATAGTAGACATAATTCT
Source organism: Juncus inflexus (assembly GCA_024447665.1). Taxonomy (NCBI): domain Eukaryota; kingdom Viridiplantae; phylum Streptophyta; class Magnoliopsida; order Poales; family Juncaceae; genus Juncus; species Juncus inflexus. Next base: position 3,668,343 of record JAJHPC010000004.1, on the reverse strand, counting down.
GTTAAGCTGAAGTAACTGATCATATTCTCTCATAATTTAAAGGGAAATCTGAAAATGCAATGGCTTTGAGCCGACTAAAACACAACGGTATACCATGTTTTCCATTTTCAATATATTTTATGTATTTTATATATATTTTGTTTTTGAAGCTTCAGCAGGCGAATTGCCTTGCTGAGATATCATTTAAAATAAAGATTGTACTTTTAAAAAAATTTACAAGGATGGAAATTTAGAAGAAAAGAAATTGAACGGAGAATTACAACCCTCATGGGAGTAAAGAAATGACTGCATAACTTAAGACCAGACGGACTAGACCCTCTAACCTAGCAGTGTTCTCTCCACTTCGCCGTCTGATCGTTTATTTCAGCTATGGCTGGCAATTGGGAAGGCCTTCTTTGCCGGAAGATTTGTTAATTGCGATCCTTCCAAATGCTCCAGCAACCACTTAGCCATTTCGTGTCCCACTGACTTCGTTCTTCCTTGCTCTTTCCTCTTCCTTGCTCCACCCACAAGTCCTCGACGCTTGGTGCTTCATCGGCGTCCCTGCCCTTTTGAAGCCAAATCGATCTTGCAAAGTCGCAATGTAAGAACAGGTACGTCGTGGCCTCAATGACATGTTGTTGACACATCGAGCATTCTTCATTAATGGGCCAACCTTTTTTCATGAGATTATCTTGGGTCATTAGTCGACCCAACATCATTTGCCAACCAAGAAAACGGACTTTTTCCGGGCATTTGATTTTCCACAATTTTTTATTATCCTTGGATAGTGTGTTCGTTAGGTGGAGCACTTTATAGGCCGACTGTGTCGTAAATTCCCCCGAGACCTTCCACCTCCAGTTCGGCTTGTCCCTTTGAGTGGTAGGGTTGATTAGTACCAATGCGAGAAAAATTTCTTGTGCTTCCGATCGGATCCTTTGATCGTTGGATGCTAGAAGCAATTGAAAGTTGATGGATCCTTGTAGCACTTGTGCGACCGTCATGCGGTCATCTCTAATAATCTCATAGAGTATCGGGAAGAATGATTTAAGGGTTCCCTCAAGGGCCCATTTGTCATGCCAAAAGTTAATTCTTGTACCATCTCCTAATTCATAAGAAATAGAATTATTGAAAATGTATTTTATATATTGTTTACCTTATTTTAAGTATATAATATTTATTACCTTTAAAAAATGAATCTTATATACTGTTTATTTAATTTTATATATTATTTTTTTTTTGCGTCCTATAGCATTAGGTCCCTAATTTAAAATGGGACTAAAATCATATTCTTGCATTTTTTTACAAGATCATCCATTTAAATTTCTCATGATGCGGTCATAATACTTAATATTTCATGATAGTATAAATGGACTTTCTTCAAGTACATAATCTTACTCATTTCCCTATAATAATACATCTATATATGAATTTGCTCTTATATTATTTATTTTTTTTACCTATTATGACTATTCAGATACAAGACCTTAGTTGTTTAAGCCAAAAAAGTACTTCCCTCTACTATATTTGACCAATATCCTTATTCCTTATATCTGGAGGAATCAATGATCAATACCTTATATGGTCAACGTAGTCAACATTCATATCTGTATATAATATAAGAATTAGAAGCTAAAATAATATCACATTTCATGCATATGTTTTTTTTATTAAACAATTTTGACTGTGGTAAAACAGAAGATAAAATAGCAATCACAGTCGAGAAATGTTTTATAACCGTTCCATAAAAACGAGAGAATATTTTATGCTGCTCAATGTCAAGGTTCACCAACTAATGTTTTTGCTCACTTGTAGTTTCTACAAAGTTTTTACAGAACGCTCATACAACCACCCCCATAGTTATACACAAATATGTTTTTGCTAAATTTAACATTCAAAAAGAATATATGCAAATACAACTTAGATTGTGTTATATCCCGAAATTTTATTAAGGATATATTATAAAATTAAAATTGTAATACTTATTTGTAAATTTTTGAAAATTATAGAAGTTGGGGTCTAAATTGTAAATATTATTACATTTAAAAAAAATTGTAAATATTGAAAATTAATTTTTGTTAAACTAATAAACTTAATATTTCATTAATTAATTTTATGTAGTTATGTATGAAAATATATGTGTAGTTATGTGAAAAATTGTGTGTATGCGTCAAATGTTATGTATGCATTTGAAATGATATATAATAAAAAATGTCATGAAAAAGTATCATTAGAAAAATTAACTATAAAATGATTGTAACATAGGGTTATCTGGTTATGTTGCACTTTCTCGTTCTTTCTCCCCTCATTCTCTCCTTGTTTCGTCATTTTCTTCTCTCTCTTTCGTTTCTCTCTGTAGAAATAAAATGATTTGACCTTTGATATTGATCTCCCAACTCTCTCCCTCTTAATCCCTTCAACCAAACAAATAAATGATCCAAATTTCCAATAAGAAGTTAAGGGCCGTTTGGTTCGAGTTTTGAACGATGTTTTGGAATGTATGATTCCAAAAAATTCAATTCCACAGAATGTAATTTCAAGACATGTATTATTGATATGTTTGGTTCGGTATATTTATTCCAATGAATATAAAAGTTCTTAATTTATTGATATTCCAAATTTGAAAATTTTATTTAGATCAACAAATTAATGAAGAAAAAAAATAATTTCTTATTAAGATTTATTTTCTTATTTTTGCACTCCCTCCTTATGGGAATATAAAGGACTCCTATACTGATTTTTGCACTTATTAGTTTCTTAAAATTCAACAAAACTAATCCATTTCTTACTCCAAAATAACAAAAAAATTACATCATATTTACGTAAACGATCGTAAAGTAACTCAAGTCGACAAACACTTCATAGCATCCGGACTGGATTCAACCTCACTCTCCTGTACATCATTCTCTGTAACGAGTGCATAATACAACATGCCAACGACTCGTTTCACATTTAGAAACAGAATATTTCCACAAACAATCTCAACTCCGTTTCCTCTTCTCTTCTTTGCTCGACCGCAGTTCACAATTCACAAATGCTTTCTGAAATTCAATTAAGAAGAAGAGAGAGATGGCCGGAGTTGAACCGAAAATCGCGCCGTCTATGCTTTCTTCAGATTTCGCGAACTTGGCTTCTGAAGCTGAACGGATGGTTCAATTTGGGGCTGACTGGCTTCACATGGACATCATGGTATGGTATCATTTGTTGTGATTAGTAATTAGATTGTTCATATTTATCTAGAATTGGGGAGAATAACAGTGTTTGGTCCCCTTCGGATGCAATTCCCTTGGGTTTCTGTACTGTACAAGTACCCATTATTAAGAAGCATTATGTGTAGTTTGGTATGGTATGGTACCAGTATCAAGCTGGAATTGCCCCAATTTTGACTTTATGATTTCTATTTTTATGGAGTGATTTTTTATGATTTTGAGTTATTATTAAAATCTTATATGTTTCACTTATCCCTCTTTATGTGATTTTCAGGATGGGTAAGTCTGCTAGTAATATTCATGTAAGCTCTATATTTTGTTTCTTGAACTATCATGCATCAATACAGGTCAGAATTTATTTTATTTTATTTTACTTTTTTATGTTTTTGTTTTGGGTTATATAGAGAAATTAGAAATTAATAATCCCTTTGGCCAAATCATCATTTGAAGTGCAAAGATAAGAAAACTAAGTGTATAACATAATGGTCATAAATTCATATGTACCTTCAAAAAGTCAAAAATCAAATTTATCCTTCCAATCTGCAAGAATCAAATTTGCCCTTCCAAAACTCAAAAATAAATTTGCCCTTTCAAACTGCAAGAGTCAAATTTGCCCTTCAAAAACTCTATATCAAATTTATCCATCTGAAGTAAAATAAAAAATCAAATTGATCTATAACCATTTATGTTCTAAATAAGGTTCCGATTTCATTTATAAATTTGAATAATCCATATATCATGATGGGTGTGACTAAAAAACATACGTATGCACAACATACGGTTTTTAGCCACACCCAAAATACGTATTAAAAAAATAAAAATAAAAAATTCAACCGTACGGATGTAATATATATGACATGAATATGTTGTGGATTAATTTTCACAGGAATCAGAATAATATATCATTTCCATCATGTATCAACAAAAATATGCAACACTATTCAAAACATATATCGGAATAATAGTTTGATGATACATGATGGCAATGATATATTATTATGATTCCTGTGAAAATTAATCCACAATAAATTCATAACATATATATTACATCCATACGGTTGAAATTTGAATTTTTACTTTTTATAACCACTTTGTGGGTATTTTAAAAAAACGTATGTTCGAACATACGTATGTTTTTTAGCATCTCCCTATCATGATAATATTTTCTTTTTGTTCAATTTTATTCAAATTTTATAGGCATTTTGTACCAAATCTAACAATCGGAGCCCCGGTCATCCAAAGCCTAAGAAAGCACACCAAGTACATTATTTCTCCTCATTCTAAAATCTAATTTTTGAAAATTCACATTTCTAAATTTCCCAAAAAAAATTTTCGTTTTTTATTTTTTATTTTTAAGGGCATATTTGGATTGTCATTTAATGGTCACAAACCCATTAGACTATATCGAATCGTTATCAAAAGCCGGTGCGTCTGGATTCACATTTCATGTTGAAGTAACCAAAGGTATTTATTAAATTCAATTTTATCTGTTTAATATCTGAACTTGGTTTCAGTTTTGTTGATTATATTATTTATTTGTTTAGAAAATTGGCAAGAAATTATAAAGAAAATCAAAGAAAAGGGCATGAGGCCTGGCGTGGCTCTAAGACCAGGGACTCCTATTGAAGAAGTTTACCCACTTGTATGTATTAATATTTAATTTATTATTATTATTACTTTGAAAATATTTATGTTATTTTTTTTTCCTGAAATATTTAGTTGATATTATTTTTGATGAAATTATGTCTTTATTAGGTTGAAGCAGAGGTACCAGTTGAAATGGTATTAGTTATGACTGTAGAACCGGGTTTTGGTGGCCAGAAATTCATGCATGAAATGATGGATAAGGTCACATTTTATTATATGTTTATTTTATTTTATTTTTGTTTATTTTTGTATATAGAGTTTCAATCTCAAGGAAATGTTGTGTATTTCTCATTTTTATGACTCAGGTTCGTGCATTGAGAGAAAAATATCCGTCTCTTGACATAGAGGTAATATTTTATACCTTTTATAGAAATATTTATCTTATTTTTTAATGAACTAAATGTTTCATCTTCACCCTTCCAAAACTGCAAATATCATTTGCCCTTCCAGTGCTCAAATATGTTCAAATTGACACATACTAACTAAAAGACATTTATCTCAAATTTATCTTATGTTTGTAAATGATAAATTATTCTTATATGTGATTTTGGAAGGTAATTTGGCAATCTTTATTTATTAACTTTAGAAAACCCCCAATGAATTAATTTCTTTTTTAATAGGTTGATGGAGGATTGGGGCCTTCAACAATTGATGCTGCTGCTTCAGCAGGAGCGAACTGTATTGTGGCAGGAAGTTCCATTTTTGGAGCTCCAAATCCACAAGAAGTTATCTCAGTTTTGAGAAAAAGCGTTCAAGCCTCTCAATGCAAAACCTAATCTGGCTTTTCATATGTGGACTGATTTATTTGTTTGAAGAGATGATAAAGTTCTGAATGTAATAAAGGGAGTTTTGATGTTTGGATTTGAGAGTTTGTATTTGTATTGTATTTGCTGTGAGATGTTCTAATGAGTTGTGTTTTTTTATATTTCCTACGGAAAAAGACGGAGTTAGCTTTTATTTCAGCAATTGAAATGAATCTTGCAGTCCTGCCAAATATGGCACACAAATAAAATTCAAAAAATGAAAATGCAGAGTGCATATAAGTACATATAAATTCAAAATTATTGTCTATAGAAAGACAACCAAACCCTAAATTTAAATTCAAATATAAAAGAAAAATACATCAAGCACACAAAGCTTAGAAATAGATCTGAGAAATCATCCAAACACTAAACTGACACCAAGTGATATATTATTAATTAATTCATTAAAATACCCTTAATCCTTTCTAAGCTCCAAATATTCACGCCTAATTCCAGAAGCATTGATGACCATAATTTCCAGCTTATCTCCCTACAGATTTAAAAAATAATAGTAGAAAAAAAAGTATAGATTAAAATAGAAGAAAATCATGAAAACAAAGAAAAAAAAAGGAAAAGAAAATCAAGAAAGAAATTCAGACAGAAGTAAAAATAAAATACCGTGTAAATATCTCTTTCAGTAGCTGAAGCAAAAACATCCTTGACCAAGTCAACTGCTTCAGTTTCTGACAAAGGTGTCACTGCATCCTGTTTCAAATCCAAATTTCAAATACGCATCAAACACTAGATAAACCACTAGTGTAAATCAAAAGAAAAAAATAGCAAAAACAGACCAAAAGAAATCCATTAGTGCATTAATATTTAAAACAGATGTTTCAAGCCAACTACTTTAAAGTTTTAACCAAAGAAAACCCAACATAAATCAAACTTAACCAACCCACAAGCCACAACTCGACAAACCATCAAAACTACAAAAAATAAAATTCAATATTATAAATTTCACTGTTAGAATATTTAGAGGGAATAGAGGAAGAAGAGAGTGAATGATTTATTGCATTATTATTTGATTGAGTCCTATTTATAATACAAGTGAGTTAATCTAAGCCATTAGAGAACTAGCAGTGGAACTATTCAAGCCACTCATTTAGTAATCTAATCCTAGCCATACATAGAGTAATCAACTCCTAATTATCTTCCTAATATTGTATCAATATATCTAATACTCTATCACTCACTCTTTTTTAAAATTCAGGAAAGTTAGGTTATCTTTAGAAAATTTTCACAAGGTATTAAATGAAATTAAGGCCAAAGAGCTAGGTTACTTTAGATTTAAACAAAAAAAGTCCCAAAGTAAATCAAGATTAACCAACCCACAACTCAACAAACCATCAAAACTGCAAAAAACTAAAATTAGGGTTTGCAAAATTACCCTAGCGGGAAGCAAGAGAGGGCTGGGAGACTTCAGCTGGTTGTCCAAAACGGGCATGATTAAAGTGGACCCGCTTCCTTGCGCTCCGTAACCCAACCTCTCATAAGATCCAACAGCATCATATCCATACACACACCCTTTCCCTGTCAAAAATAAAATAATTAATTCAACAGAAGGCTAACTTTTTGGGATTATGGATAAATAGGGGGGGGGGGCAAATGCAAAAATGTAAAAAAAAAAAACTTATACTTCGTATATACAAAGATGAGTTTCTCTTAGATTTTTGACACATGGCATATAACATTATTTTCTGTGAAACTTTCTTTCCGATAATATTCAAAGCGGGTCATTTAATGAATCTTATACAATCCGTTATATCTTTTATTTTTGTGTAAAATATATATTTCAATTTAAAATAAGATTTTTAGATTATTCATAATACCCCCTAAAAGTGAATTGATTTATTTTTTAACCCCTATGATGTTAAAATCAACAATAATAGAAGTTAAATTCTTTTGTAAATCAAAAGAAATGACATTAACATATTAATTTCGAAATTCAGCAAAATATTTGGGGCTTATTCAAATATTACTCACGTACACAATTAAAAGAAATAACACTTATTGAGAAAACATATAATTTAATCGATCCGAAAGGCGGAGCGAGGGGTGATGGCTAGTTACCTTCGTTGTCGAGGCCGCCGAGGAGGTTGAAGGCGTAGTAAGGGAAGAAGCGTTTGTAGTAGAGCGTGTTGGATAGGAGCTGGGCCATTTCGGGACAGCTCATCTGCTTGTTGTGCTGGTGCTGATACATCTGTTATAACAAAAAAACAAAAATAAATTTATTATTAATAATAATAATAATAAATAAATAATAATTAAAATAATAACAAATAATAATAATAATAAATAATTATAATAATGATATTAAATAATAGTAATTATAATAATAAGTAATAATAAAAAAATCAAAAAAAATAATAATAATAATAATAACGCGGGTAGGTTTAGATATAATAATAATATTGTGATAATAATAATTTTTGAATTTTTAAAAAGAAAGACCTGTTGCCTAGCAGATAAGTTCTTGTGAAGAGCTCTAATGTCAGCTTGGCATCCGGATGAGGCTAACACACACTTATCCGCCCTAAATTAATTAAAAGTAATTCAAGATTTTAAGATTATGATTAATAATGCAGGTTAAAGAATGGTATGATGCACTATTTTATGAACTTAAAAATGTGAATTTTCTTTGTTTTACTTTGTTGGTTTTGTTTCACTGGGTTTTTGTAGTTAATTGCTTATTAAGGAGATAAATTGGGATGAAATGACACATCAATTCAATAAAATAAGCTTCATTAAACCTCAATTAACCCTCAATTGTGCAATTATGCCTCAAATTCAGTTCGGTCTTAGTTTAATTTCACCCAGCTTAGCAATAATTTACCCTTAGTTAGCAAACTAGGAAACTTAAAAGATTCGAAAGAAAAAATTTAATCCTCAAAAAAGAAAATTGCATATGAATGCTTTTTTTCAAAACTGACGAAATATTAATTTTACTTTGTGGCCATATGTTGAGCTAAGAGAAACAAACAAACAAACCCTTCTGTACAATCAAATCAGCAGAAAAAACTAAATACTCAGGAAACATATTAAATTCTAAAAACCCCCTTAACAGATCAATCATAGACCATCAAAATCAGAATCATTTAAGCGATCACACAACAACCTAAAATCTTACAACAATTTTCAAAAGAAAACACAAGCCCAAAACACAATAATCAAACAAAAACACCCAAAAAAAGCTAAAAATTAAATCAGTGTTCTTACAAGGAGCAGATCTTGGAGTAATCCCTCGTCAGAATACTGTATCCATTCGAGAGACGCGTATCAGCTGCCATCACACAGTAATCCTGCCCCGCTATCGCCACACATGTCCTGTCACACCAAAAAACCTCAAATCAAATTCAAAAAAATAACCAAAAATAACCAAAAATGAAGAAAAATTAAGAGAAAGAGAAGGAAGGATCAGTACCCGCCGTTGTTCTCGTACATCCAGTCGCCTCTGAGCGCCATTGTCGGAAGAGAGATTGAGAGAGTGAAGAGGAGATTTTGCTTTGGTTTGTGTTTGTGTTTGTGTTTGTGAGAGTTAAGTGCAGGTTTTCTTTCTGGGCAAGAAATGGACTTGACAGAGATGAGTAAAAAATGAAATAGAATAATGGGCCTCAATTTGGGCCCAAGAATATGGGCTGTATTAATTTGGGCTGAAATTATATTTAAATGTTGGAATCCTGTCCAATTATGAAACAGGAAATAAAGAGGTTTTGGAAATTTCCATTAGAAGAATGTTATGATAAAAATCGAAAATATTGGTGTAAATTTAATTACCAGTTAAATTTTAAAAGGTATAACAAAATTATAAAAACGTACATTGATATATAAAAAGGTAAAATGAACATAAAAAAGGTGTATTGATCTATAAAATATATTATTTTTCGAGTTAGTTCCATACAAAAATAACTAAAAATAGTATAAAAATAATATGGTGATATTTAAGCAAGTAATGCGAATATTTTTCCTGTTAACAATTTCTTTTTTTCAAACAGATATGTTTAACAATTTCTTAAACATAATCTTTAGTAATTTCTTTTCTTCAAAGCAACTTGTCTTTCCAATAAGTATCATTAACAATTATTTCCCATAAGTATCATTGACAATTTCTTTTTTTCCATTAAATATCATTAACATAAATAACATTAATAATTTCTTAATAAAGATCATTATCAATTTCCCTTTTTTTTCAATAAAAATTAAACTTATTATGTCAAGGGGTGAAAAATGAGGAATCCAAAATCAACTTGATTAACCATTGTTGACATTGACTAACACAACAAAATACTGAAATAGTATTACTCACCTTTATTGTCTCTTTTCAACAATGTTATATCCACCTTGCTTTAAGTTGTCTCCCAATAATGCTTCTTATCACATAGAAAATATCATTAACAAAATGTTCTTTTAATAATGTCATTACTAATTACTTTTTTTTTTCCAACAAATAAGACTAACATTTTTAATGCTAAAGTTTACTACCATTATGATAGCCTAGTGATATCGTATTTATCTACATTTTCATAGATAAACGGTTTGAATCCCGTATTTAACAAGATTAAATTTAAAATTTAGGAAGGTCATAGTCCATTCCAAAAGAGAATGAAACATATGATTATCTGTTTTTTCAATGCTAAAAGTGTGCTCCTAAGATTGGTAAACCTCATCTCCATTAACTTCCAGTCCAAATGAATCTTTTGCTTGGAAAATTATATGGCAAAATCAGCTGAATAATACGGTGAGGAATGAGGACATAAATGTAATGAACCCTGAGACTCATCAGCTCCTTTGCCATCTTCGCATACGTTAGCCTACCGTCAGAGTCTGAATCGAGCCTCGATTGTTGTGTTAAATGCGCGCACAAAAGGATAAAAATAACTGAATCTTCAACCGACACTCCTAGTCATTCTTCCAACAAAGCACGAAATATCAAGAATACCCTAAAAAAAGAAAGGGAAATGTGATATCACGGTGCATTATACTAACATGCTCAAATCACGACGGACTGTACATATACTGTTTTTCGCTTTTCAATATAGGAAAATGTGTAAACACGAAGTCACTGTAGATATATTGTTTTTCCATTCTATATATTGTTTTCTCATTTTTATATATTTTTTTGTCATTTTATATATTGTTGTTTATTTTTGTGTATTTTTTATTTTTTTACTTTTATATATTGTTTTCCCATTTTATATATTGTTTTCACTTTTTATGTATATACTATTATTAGAAAATAAATTATATATAATGTTATGTATATATTATTATTAGAAAATAAATTATATATATTGTTACTGGATCCGTCGTGAACAGTCGTGCTACAGTCCATCGTGCTCTATCAGGTACCTAATTTTTTTATATATTGTTGTCACTACTTAAGACATATTTTAATTTTTTATGCATTGTTTATTTTTGAAATTTCTATATACTATTTTATTGCTTTTAATATACTATTTATTTTCTATATATTGTTTCACGTTTACGTATATATTATTTACAAAAATTGAATTATATATACGGTTTTTTCAATTTATATATTGTTTATTATATATATATATATTGTCGTCGTGTTGCACGATGGGAAATTCTCATCATGATATATCAGGTCCCAATAAGAATATCATGTGTGCCGTCCTTTTTATAGGTTGCTCCATTCTTTTTATACATTAATAAGTATGAAAGATGAAAACTTTACTTTATGAACTCATTTGAGAAAACAGATGACAAATACTATTGATAATATGCTCATATTTTGCAGGAGGGATATATATCATATAACATTTTGAGATTTTTACACATGCAATTCGGCCCTAATAAAATTCAATTGTACTTATTTGTACCAAATGGTTACTGCCAGGCAAAAAGTAGTGCATACGCAAGTAGATGTTACTGGTGTCCTGGTATTTTGCTTCTAATTCTTTCCACCTCCTTTTTGTCAAATTCAATTTCCACGCGTAGTCCACTTCTGATCCTTTATGGAATCAACATTCATATTAGCTAGCATTCTGATTATATCACTGCCAAAAATAAAAGAAATCAAAATGCACCTTGAATCTATGTGCACATAAACATTTTTCTTTTTTTTTGCTTAAAGCCCGTAGTCATTTTCCCTTTTAACAAAATCTCAAGTTTTCTTACAATTATAATCTCACTTAAAATGAATAATAAGTAAAAAAAACATAGCCAGTTATATAGATAGGTTACATATTTGAAAGAGGGATACAAATGCCTCTCCAAAAAATTTCAAAAAAAAAAAAATTAGGCAGAATTCATTAATCATATCTCTCAATCCTCCCTTAAATTGCTAAGCCTAGGTACGGTTTCTGAAGTTGATCACGTGAGAGCTTACAGAACCGAAAATTGAGGTTCTTTCCTTAGCCAATTTCGACATTCGATAATGTGTGGTAATATACACGCTACTCTACGTTCTCATAGATTTTCGATCCGGATCTATGTGCTCATATATGTCTCAGTTTGGGACATTTTTTTTGAAATGGACAAAAAAAAAAAAAAATTAATTCACGGAATAGCCTAGTTTTGAAATTATTTGGGAAAATGAACATTTCACCCCATATCTGGGCGAAAATCATTATTTTCGCCCAGGTCGGGGGCGAAAATACCATTATCTCATTTTTCCCTCACTCGGCCTGTTAGCGTTAAATCAGCTATTAATTAAGTTATAAAATAAACATTTTCGCCCAGTTATGGGGCGAAATTTGAAAATTTTAATTTTTTTCCCATAATCTTAGGTTAGAAAGAATTTTTAACAAAACGATTAAAAAAATTGAAAATTTTAGCATTTCGCCCCATATCTGGGCGAAAATTCATTTTGGCCCAATAATTGAGCGAACAGACTGAGCCCAAAAAATCGAACCTAAAAGCCCAAAAAAATTTCAAAATATCATTTTCGCCCCACAATGGGGCGAAAATTTAAAATTTCAATTTTTCCGCCGCTGTCAGAACAGAATGACAGATTTTTTTAGGTAGTAGAGAATATTTATTTTTTCAGATTGAAATGACAATTTAGCTTTTTTTAATTGGGCAACATTGATTTAACATGCTAGGATATAGGTGGAATATTAGCTTTTTTAGGTAATAAAGTTTAGGGTTCATATATAGGTTAATAGAGAATATTTGATTTTTCAGATTGAAATGACAGGAAACATTGATTTAACATGCTAGAATATAGGTGAAATTTCAGCCTTTTTTAGGTATAGAGTTTAGGTTACAGATATAGGGTACTAAAGAATATTTACTTTTTCAGAAGTGAAATGACAATTTAGTTTTTTTTAGTGGGTAACATTAATTTAACAAGCTAAAATATAGGTGGAATTTCAGCCTTTTTTAGGTATAGAGTTTAGGTTACAGATATAGAGTACTAAAGAATATTTACTTTTTCAGAAGTGAAATGACAATTTAGTTTTGTTTAGTGGGTAACATTGATTTAACATTCTAGGATATAGGTGGAATCTCAGCATTTTTTAGGTATAAGATTTAGAATATAGGGTTTAGATTTCTATTTAAAGAGTCATCGTATTACATTTGATCATCAACAAATCAAATCCCATAAGTCTCTCTTACAAACTTCTTCTCTTTCTCTCTTTCTCCCTTTCAAGAAAATGCCACAAAATTCTGAAATTTTTCTATATTACAATGGTCAAATTATTCAAGATTCGAGCGGATACAATTACTATCCACATGAAGCTATTTTTCTCCCGCGTAGTAAAAATAGAAATTATTACAGATTGTGTTTAGAAATTTATGCTACCACCGGTTGGCCTAGTAGTGATGATCTTAAAATTAGTGGTAGGTTTCCTTGCCGTATAGATGATAGTTTGTATTTTAGGATAGTAAAAATTTCGAATGATTCACAGTTAGCTAGTTTTGCTCAGTACGTCAAATATGGTGAACACGGTTGGCCTGAATTAGAAATTTACGTTGAACGCATCGAAACTAGAGAATCCTATGTAGGAAATAGTAGTAAATCAAATGTAGCTTTTAATGACGAGATTGAGAGGTTAGAACCTGTAATTAATCGTGATAGAGTGTTAAGAACTGGTGTTGAAGATTTCGAGGAAGATGGTGTTGAAGATGAGTTTGAAAATATTGAAGAGGATGAATATGATGAAGATGAAGTGCCAGAAATGGAAGAAGGCGACGAACCAGAAATAGATGTTATGAACAATTACACGGAAGTACATGAGATGGTTAGTGCAGGAACTTTTGGCAATCCTCCGGCGAAAGAGTTTGAAGATATTACTTTGTGGGAAGCAGCGAAAATCGATATCTTGTATGGTAAGAGGATGTGTGTGAGTGGCGATGATAGTTTGTATGAGGGGCAGATGTTCGACACAAAAGAGCAGCTACAATCGGCCGTAAAATTATATAGTGTTAAGAATCACCGAGAATTTGTAGTCTCAAAATCAAACAAAACGCTCTATACCGTAGTATGCAAGCTAAAAGATGACCGGTACGGCTGTGATTGGGGGTTGTATGCATGCTGTTGAGTTTCTACCATTCATAACGCAGCGGAAAAACAAAACGAAACAAAATCGAATTCGAAACCCAAAAGAAGGATCCGTGAATTACAATTAAATCAAAAAAAAGTTCATAACTTTGTACGTTCGGATTACGCTTAATCTGTGATGATCAAAAACGAATTTGGTTGACGGTTTTCTTTGCCCGATCCAAACCGGTTTCCAAACCGATCCTTTGAATGATTCGACTAATCGGTCTCACAAACCGATCTGCAAGCAATCTCCAAACGAACCGATTCTCCAAGCAAACCGACTTTTCTCACAAAAAGATGGACGAAAATATTATACCCTTAATATGATTTTGGGGTGTCTCTTGTGCCTATATAATCCATAAGTTTCATATTCTATGTGCATGGTAACTATGTAACCATATATGAAACACATCTTATCATATAAGATGTAGGATTAGATGTGTCACTTGACTATGTAGCTCTCCATACAACTTATCACATAAGTTATGATTTTTCTGTGTACGTCTCATTAGTTGTTCTTTGTGTGTGACCCTGTAGGTTTACTTAATGTTGGCAATAATCACAATGGATTATAAATCATGAGCGGCCTCTAGCAAGACATCATGATTACCCAAATTAAGCAAGTATAGATGATTCGATCAAACCTAATTTATGTCATGCATTGTATCCTTTTGTTACACGATATCTATATCGTCCATAAGGCATGGTATGTATCAACCTTATGTTGGTCGATAAATATTGCTTGACATCGAATTTGATTGAACATGAAATGACATTAATAACTCCTTATTAATTCACTTGAGCACGGCCGTGCGTTTCTTCAATCAAATCATTAAGAGGCCTAAAGATATCTCTCTCAATTTATGAGAGGAACAAATCATATCTTAATTAAACTCTTTCCTCCGCACAATTCATTATATACCTAATTATAATCTTTATGATCGCCCGGTTAAAGACGATGTTAGACTATATTAAAGTATAAAATTTATCATGTAGGAAACTGAGATAATCTCAAGTCTAAGGATTACAGATACATTCTTTTCGAGAATAACTAATGACACGAACCATGTAGTATTCTCAAGGTGGGTCAATCCAAGTATATGGTCTCTAACATATACTTACGTTAATGACTTAATAACTCTTATTCATGATCGAAAAAACGTGACCATCGAGCCAACTAACATACCGATGTCCATTTATAGCTTATCATAAAGTATGTTTGTCTCACAAACATCCTATGAATGATCAGGGACGGTTTAGAATATCATTCATAATACTTTATAGTTTTACTATCAAAGTCACATACTTTGATGATATAAAGCTGAATATCATATTCAAGGTTCATTTTAGTAATAAAAATAAAATAACCAATACGTACTTATTATATAAAATATCTCTAAATAAACACAATGTTTGTTTAATATAATTCATACATCTAGGTCTCAAATATATTGGCCTAGGGCATACTACTAACACATGCAAAAATAAACGACATGTGTTTGAGATTAAAAAATATACACAACCACACGTATGTGTTAATCGACAACCTAACAACGATCATAAACAGTTAACAAGTGCATTTGTTGGGGGACTAATTCTAGATGTCGTTAGAGCGGATTTAGCAATTAAACCAGTAACCCTAGTGGAAATCGTTAAATTAAAATTTGAATATACCATTTCATATTGGAAGGCTTGGCACGCAAAGCAACACACGCTTAGATTCTAGTTTGGCGACTGGAAGGGGGCATATGATTTGCTTCCTGAATTAATGGTTGCAATATATTCCGCAAATCCTACTACTGAATATTCATTTTGGAGAGGTCCCAGAAATAATGCTGGTGAGGAGGAGTTCGAAGGTCTTTTTTGGGCATTTGGTCCATCACTTAAAAGATTTGAGTTTTGCAAACCTGTCATAACAGTCGATGGAACATTTTTAACCGGAAAATATCAAGGATGTTTATTGATGGCGGTAGCCAGTGATGCAAATGGTCAATTATTTCCCCTAGCGTTTGTTTTAGTTGATAAGGAGAGGGTACAAACGTGGGGTTGGTTTCTTAGGTGTTTGGGTACTTTGATCGTCCATCGCAAAGACTTATGTGTGATTTCGGATAGGCATGCCGGAATAATTCGTGCAATGAAGGAAGACAAATGGAAGGAACCTCAAAGCTACCATCGTTATTGCATGCGGCATTTAGAAGCAAATTTTAGTAGCGCTGTATCAGACAAAACACTGGTTCAATTGATTGTACCACTAGTTAAGGCGCCTACCAAATTTAAATTTAAGAAGTTGTATAAAGTATTAAAGGATAAAAATTATGAGGCGTGGGAATGGTTAGAAAAGAAAGATAAATCAAAATGGGCGTTCGCGTATGACGCGGAAGGTCGCCGGTGGGGCATTCCTACTAGTAATCATGCAGAAGTGATGAATTACGTTTTCAAGGGTATGAGGAAGCTGCCCGTTACGGCAATTATTATGGAGACATTCTACAAGCTGAATAGTTATTTTGTCAACAAGCGTGTGATAACTGCAAATATGGAAATGATCGTGCGGGATTGTAGTCTGCACAAAATGGTTGGTAGATCGTGCATACCAGTCCAAGTATGCATCCAACATGGAATGGTCGTACGGCCCACTCGCTGGCAGTGTCGTCCAAAACTCCCATTTATCTTGCCATAATTGCAGATACTCCTCGTGAACTACGGGCCAATCATATCCGCGTCCATATCTCACATCGTGCAACTCTTTATCGTATAAACAATCATCCCTCCCTTCAAATTTCATCTCATGTAACTCTTTATCGTATACACAATTAAGTGGGGATATCATCTGCAAGAGCCCGAACTGTCGCATTACCCGATCCGGGTGGTACATCTCGACAATATGGAGACAAATTAATGGCACTGGAATAAGCGCCAAAGTTCTTTCTTCCTCACAAATCGGCAGGAGTAAAGGTCAGAAATCCTCATAAGGTGTCCAATTCATCTCCTCCGGACGCATGATATCAAATTGATCGCGATGTGTCCCCATATGCCCCTTAGGATTTTTATCCCTCCGATCCGTAACACCTTTCCAAAAAAACCCAATAGTATTTCTTTCATGCAAATTCTCGACATCACCTTGCAACCCTTGCCCGAAATCACCAGTAATATACGGTCGTCCAACAACAAAATGTTCCCAGGCCCATAACTGCAGCAACAACACACATCCTCCCATATTTCTACGACCCGTGCTGGTACCTTTGCACAACTCCCTGTACAAGTACGCGAGCACTCCACTTCCCCAAGCCCAAATATGCAACTGTGACAAATCCTCCAAAAATACCAGATACTTTACCGAAACACAATCTCCAGAACTTTCCGTGAATAAAATATCACCAAAAAAAGCAATCAAGTATCCTCTACAGTACTGCTCGATACGGTCCTGAGAGGCATCTCGTTCCAAATCAGAAAAATTTTCACGCAACCAACTCCGTTTGAGCAGTATTTTGCTTCCCTTTTTAAAGTCATTCGGACCCGAAGTTTTCCCGTGTAGTTCGGTGATCATAGCCGTCCAATTAATACCTCCGGTATTTCTACACAATGCCTCACCGTCGCACCGCAACCCCAACAAACATGACACATCGTCAAGTGTAATTGTCATTTCACCATGCGGCATGTGAAATGTATGTGTTTCTTTTCGCCAACGTTCCTGCAGCGCAGTGATCAATCTTGCATCCCATTGAATGAAACCTATCCTCTGAGTTTGTAACAAACAAGCATCGCTAAAACAATCCTTATATCTTTCGTCCCATGGCACCTGCAGGAAAAAGAGAAATATACTTAAAAAATAATGTCTACATATTTTTAATTAAAAAATATTTATCATAACTTACATGTTCTAATAATTAATGTATCTACATATTTTAAAAATAATTAAATATAATATCATTATCTCGTGTTGTTACGTATTATTTTAATTAAAATATATTTATCATAACTTACTTGTTCCAACAACTAATGTATTAATATCTACATATTTTAAAAACAATTAAATATAATACCGTCATCTCGTCTTTGTCTCGAATCGCATGGCATTCAAATCAACATCTCCATCTTGGCTGAAAGCATTTGTCCTATGTTTCCTTTGCTGTGATTGAAGTGGATATTCAGGAATATTTGGCTCATCCCTAGCCTTCTCATTATTACCGCCGCTACGACGTCTCTGACTAGGTACAGCACCTCCTCTAAAAGACATCCCTATTTAAATAAAAAAATTATAAAAAGTGATAAAAAATAAATAAATTATAAATAAATTATTATAAATAAATAATTATTATAAATAAATAATAATTACAAGTAAATAATTATTATAAATAAATTATTTTGAAAACAATAAATTATAGTAAATAAATAATCAAAGCAAGTAACTACTTATTATAAATAAATTATTATAAAAATAATAAATTATAATAAATAAATTACTATAAATAAATTATTATAGATAAATAATTCAATAAATAAATTGTCACCCGAGATATATAACCTACATATTTTACTAAGTAACCAACATTATTATAAATAACCTACATAATTATAAAAATAAAATAAAAATCGAAACAAATTTGCAATTAAGGCAAAATGCACGGGCTTTTCGGGAAATTTGCAAAAAAGCCCCTGCCTTATTGGAAATTGCAAAAAAGCCCCTGCATTATTGCTAAATAAATAATATTACCAAAATATAATAAATAAATAATATTACAAAAAAATTAATTAAATTTGTACATATACTACAAAAATATTTAAAAATAACTTACATGCATAAAAAAATAAAATATGCAATAAATATATGATAAAAATAAAAAATTAAATTAAAATAAATAACAAACTCACTTTCAAATCTTCTTCTTCTTCTTCTTCTTCTTCTTCTCCTCCTCCTTCTTCTTCTTCTAAATTCAACAAATCAATTACATTCAACAAACAACCACAAATTAAATAAATCAACAAATCAACCACAAATAAAGTAAATTAATAAGTTCTCCAAACTAATTTGAACTTATTCAAACTACAATTCAATAATTTCACCCAAAAACCTTCAATTCAAAATCAAATAAAATTAAATAAAATACACAACATACCTCTTTCTTTTTCCTTTTTGCTTCTTACTTTTCAATTAATAATTTTTTTTTTTAATCTCTACTATTTTCCCCAAATTTCTCTCTTTTTTCTCTCTTTTTTTCGCTCTTTATTTCCCGTTTTTTTGCCCCAACCCGAAGCATCTCTGTGCTTTTATTCGGGTTGGGGTGCAGAGTCTATTTTCGCCCCAAAGTGGGGCGAAAATCCATTTTTTTTTGGGCTTTTACGGGTTTGACAATGAGCCAAAGCTTATTTTCGCCCATACTTGGGGCGAAATTATAAGTTTTGCAATTTTTCTTCGTTAAAAATTTCCTTCTGACAGGGGCGAAAAAATTGAAAATTTAAATTTTCGCCTTATTGTGGGGCGAAAATGATATTTTGAAATTTTTTTGGGCTTTTAGGTTCGATTTTTTGGGCTCAGTCTGTTCGCTCAATTATTGGGCTAAAATGAATTTTCGCCTAGATATGGGGCGAAATACTAAAATTTTTAATTTTTTTAATCGTTTCGTTAAGAATTCTTTCTAACCTGAGATTATGGGAAAAAATTAAAATTTTCAAATTTCGCCCCATAACTGGGCGAAAATGTCTGTTTTATAACTTAATTAATAGCTGATTTAACGCTAACATACCGAGTGAGGGAAAAATGAGATAATGATGTTTTCGCCCCTGACCTGGGCGAAAATAACTGATTTTCGCCCAGATATGGGGCGAAATGTCCATTTTCCCAAATAATTTCAAAACTAGGCTTTTCCGTGAATTAATTTTTTTTTTTGTGTCCATTTCAAAAAAAAAGTCTCAGTTTGGAGCTTATTTAGGATTTAAGGATTGTGATTGACTAGTTTAGGATTTAGGGTTTAAGGTCTCAATATCTCGCAAGAAATGAGTTATATGCATGATCATCATCCTTTCAAGATTAGTGGAACGGTACTACCGTTGGCTTTTGAAGCATTAAGGATTGTGAAAGATTAGTGGAACGGTACTAGCGTTGGCTTTTGAAGCATTATCTTTTTTTTTCTTCTAATCAGATCCGTATCACATCTGAACCACTAGATAGAATTTTACTTTTTATGATCAATCTTATGAAATGGCGCCGTTATGCCATTACATTTTGGGAGAAAGTAATTAAGAGGAATGATGAAATGAATGGAATATTTAGGTCTTATTTAAGACAAGATTCGAGAGTTAAAAAAATGAAAGCATGTTTAAGTGCTTTTCCCGTCAAGCGTCATTGTTGTCCTAATTGTACTTGGTGGAATTTCATATGTATCATGTAAAATCTCAAAATATCAAGTAAAGGTATACTCCTCCAAAAATATGAAGTATCTTGGATAGGCTTGTGAACAGGCCGGGTCGGGTTCGGGTTTGGCCATACCAAAACCCGATCCGAAAATTTCGGGTTTGATCCGAATCCGAACCTAAAAACTTTACGGGTTTTATTTCAAACCCGAAGCCGAACCCGCGGATAACTCGAAATCCGAGGGTAAACCCAAAATCCGGAATAAGTTCATTTTTTGCAAATTTTGACCTAATTCATACAAAATTAAAACTACAATATAATTCATAAACAAATAACAATTAAAATATTTAAAATACAAAATAGTTCAAATTGCATAAAATTAATAAAACATCAAATTGTCCATACAAAACATCAAATATTTTGATAGTTCAAATAACAAATAGTTCGAATAGTCCAATAAACGCAAAATAGTAATATCTCAAATTCAACAAACTACAAAATCACGATTCACGATCTTTCTACGCTTGATCGCCAACACTATCGGTTACATAGGATTCGAAAAACTATAAAATCAAACAAATTTAATAAGTATTTAAGTTTTGGATTCGGGTTCGGGTTTTCACTGATCGGATAGTGTCAAACCCGAACCCGATCCAAACCCGTTTTTGTTTTTAGGTTTGAACCCGAACCCGATCCGTGTTTTTTTTTTTTTATAGATTTGACCCAATCCGTTCAGGTCGGATATCTATGGATTCGGATTGAACCCAATCCATTGACAAGCTAATCCTGAATACGCCTGAAAAACATGAAAAATGTCATCAATGCTTCTCCTCATCTATGTTTTTTTTTAAATGTGTAAACTACCACTATTTTTTCCTTACTCGTATAAAAGGTAATGTCTCATGAATCAAGAGCAAATTATAAATTCTTTGAAGCAAAAATGAAAATGAGTTATATATGTTTTATGTTTTGTAAGGGTATTTTTATTATATATATTTTCTATAGTTTGTAAGGATATCCATGATATATTCTATTTTGTAGGGATATATTTGAATATTGAGAAATTATTCGGAGTCCCCAGCTTTTGGAGTGCCTAGAAGCGTACACCATATAATTTTAAATATATACATATATATTTGTACTTGGATATATCTTTTGTGTATATAAATATATCTTTTTGAAAATATACATTTTTGTAATTCAACTATACATTTTGTGTTTACAAAAATATCTTTTTATATTTTCATCATACCTTTTGTAATTTGACACTGCTGGGTGTTCCAAAATACTGGTACTCCATATCTGAATCCTTTGATATTTTGAGATTTTTTTCTAGGGTATGCGTGAGGGTTTTTTCTTCCAATATAACTTTACAGCCTAAACAACACAAATTGTTGTGTTATGATCAGACATGGAACAAAAATTCCATTATCTCAACTATGAACAAGCCAAATCAAAAGGAATAACTAAATAGAATAAGAAAATTAAGTGGTATAAGCACTCGAGTTCTAGTTTTCTAATTCAGGTTCGTAACAACTGGTTTATATAGGTTGGTGATGTATGCCTACATTTAGAGCTGGCAAAGTTCGACCCGGACTGGATGACTTGTAAATCCATTTGAATCTTAATAAAATGTGATACAAAATACTCAAAAATTCATGATTCCAATCATGATAAAGCCAAAACCTTCTGATTAAAAATCAGACTCCACAAATCAGATTCCATCATAATTTGAGCAATCCAAAATCTGGTATAATTTTAAAATCTGACCAAATGCGAATCTCGACTAAATCCTAAACCCTAAATTAACCGGACTAAATCCCGACAGGAAGTCGTGACGTAATTAACTCAAACCACAAGACTACCCTGATCCAAACCCAAATTGACTTGAAAATAACTGAATCAATACCGATCTGAACAGGAGGATGAAGTATATTCTAATAGGAGTATATTGTTTATAGACTCCATTAATAAACATATGTAGATTCCATATGGAGACTAAAAGTTATCCAATTTGGGTCTCTTTCATTTTTTAAAGTTTGTGTGCTGAACTCAGCATCCACAAAACATAAAACAATCAAATCCACCCAAGGACCATTCCAATCCTCACACCCTGAACCCCAATATAAATACACATGCACAACACAACAACAAAATCACAACACATGCGTATGAATCAATTTCAACCCATTCCAACGACCCATTACACATAAATAAAAACAACGAAACAAAAATGATAAGTTTGGGCGACTTGTATAAGGTCACAAGTGCAATGGTACCGCTTTACGTTGCTCTAGGGCTCGGTTACGGATCTGTAAGGTGGTGGAAAATCTTTACGCCAGAACAATGCGAGGCGATAAACCGTCTGGTCGCATTATTCACAATCCCGTTTTTCACATTCGATTTCACGGTTCGTACCAATCCATATACCATGAACTATCGATTCATCGGTGCCGACGTAATTTCGAAAGTCGGCATTATACTCGTGCTGGTACTTTGGGCCAAGTGGTACAAGAAAGGGAGCTACGCATGGTCTCTCACTTGTTTTTCTCTCTCTACACTTAACAACACACTTGTTGTTGGAGTGCCGGTTGTGATGGCCATGTACGGCAAGTGGGCCCAAGATTTGGTGGTACAATTGTCAGTGGTTCAGTCGATCGTGTGGAATGCGACATTGTTGTTCGGTTTGGAGCTCCGGAAGGCAAGTAGTGAGGTTGTTCCGTCCATGGAGGGTCGTAAAGATGTGGAAGCCAATATGGATGAGTCGACGGATGTAAAGGTTCCGTTTTTGAAATTAATGAAGACGGTTTGCGTCAAGCTTGCGAAAAACCCTAATGTCTATGCTAGTGTTATTGGCATAACTTGGTCCTTCATTTCTAATAGGTAATTGATTTGTCAATCTATACTAAAACAAACAAAAATTATGGTGCATGATTTGGAAGCATATAATAAATTGAAATAAGTGAATGTCATATTAACTTATTGAGTACTCGAAGCATATTTCTTACCATTTTTGTAATTAAAATTTCTTTGATCACATTTAAATAATAAGTTTATTTTTTATTTATGTATGTATAGGTGGCACTTAGAGATGCCGAACATAGTCGAAGGCTCAATTCTTATCATATCAAAGGCCGGAACTGGAACAGCCATGTTTAGCATGGGTGAGTATTTTCTTTACCATATCAACTCATTTAATTAACCAAATATATAAGCATATATTTAGAAATATTCAATTAATTGCAACATTTCATATGAATATTTTCTAATTAAAAAGTCATAAACATATCCATCAAATAGGTTTATTCATGGCACTACAAGAGAAGGCGATTGCTTGTGGGACGTCTTTGACGATACTTGCAATGGTGCTGAGGTTTATTGTGGGACCTGTAGTTACGACTCTTGGAGCTCTGGCCGTAGGATTGCGGGGCGATTTATTGCGCCTCGCTTTAATTCAGGTACTCTAAAATTGAATACAAATCAAAATAGTTTATTTTTTTCCCTCTATTTTTTGTTCATAATTTTTTTTTTTTACATTCTCAAAGATGTTACTTAATTATATATCTATATTGGTTATAATTAAATTGATGGTTTACTTAAATGGTGAAAATTTGTTTATAGGCTGCATTACCTCAATCAATTGCCTCATTCATCTTTGCAAGGGAATATGGATTGCATGCTGAGGTGCTCAGTACAGCGTAAGTCTTAACTTCTTTTATTTATTCCTCGTAAAATCATAAATATACCCTAAATAAAAATATTTTTTGAAAAAAAAACTATTTTTTTCTATCCAGCCATTAATTTATATTATTGTAATTACCAGTAAATTGATATGTTTTAATTCTGACTTGTGCAGGGTTATTTTTGGTACACTAGTTTCTCTACCGGTGCTTATCGTGTATTTCATAGTTATTGGTTTCATTTGATAATCTTATTGTATTCTTTTCTCACATTAAATCTAATTAATTTATAGGGAAATTATTCAAAAACCCCCTGACTTTTCTCAATATTATCAAAAACCCCCTATCTTTTTTTATTCTTCAAAAAGCCCCTATAATTTGACTTGAATTTTTTTATAACCCCCTATGGGGTTAACACTCACATTTTCCATCCATTTTTTTTTGGACCAAAATACCCTCTTCAAAATTCTTTTTTTCAAAACCAGAATAATTAATAAAAATTATATATTTACATTTAATATAAATAAATGAGTACTAAAATAAAAATAAAATCATAATAAATAATTATCAAGAAAATAATATTCTATGTAACATAAATTTTTTTTGTTTTAATTTAAAAATAGAATTGAATTTACATAAAATAAGAGAAAAACATTTTAAGTAATATAATAATAAAATAAAATAATGAGTCCTGAAATAATATCATAAAATATAATCAAAATAATATTATGTAGAAAAATATTTCATATTTTATTTTTAACATAAATATGAAAATAATTTAAGCGGGGGCATTTTGGTAAAAAGAAAAATTATTAGATTGAAAACATGAGAGTTAATCCCATAGGAGGTGATAAAAAAATTCAAGTCAAATTATAGGGGCTTTTTGAAGAATCAAAAAAGATAGGAGGTTTTTGATTATATTGAGAAAAGTTAGGGGGTTTTTGAAGAATTTCCCTAATTTATATAGAGAGACAATCATGTTTAACCTTTTGTAACAAGTTTTTTTTCTATTCTATTCTATTTATTTAGAGAAACTGAACACTATTCCCATTTTTATGCAATATCCTTTTCTAAGCTGCACATATCATTTTCAAGTTTTCCAAAAGAGAAAAATACAATATATATCCTTTTCAATGTTGCGCTTTAAACGTTTGAGAAAATCAATCAAAGAACTTAATTGATTAAACCCAGAACAGTATAGTATGCAATTAATACTGGCAGGGAAACTAGTGTCCCAAAAATTACCCTACATAAAAGAAATAAAATAAATTAATTTGATTGTTAAAATAAATGCATAAAGATTCAAAATTGTTTGAGTCAAGTTTCCTTAATAGTAAATCATTTAGGTAATTTTATTTAATTTTTCATATCCTATTCAAGTTGAGAAGACCTCTTGTATATCAATTGATTAATTGATTTTTATTGTGTCAGTATTAGTTATAAATTATAACAAAAAGAAGGTATTTTATGCTGACTTACGCTGTATTTAATACATCTGCATGCAATCCATACTCCTTCGCGAAAATAAACGAACTTATTGATTGCGGTAACGCAGCCTGCGGAAAAAATATAAAACATAAATTTATTCAACTATTCTAATTTTGTATATATCATCACAGTTCACAAACAGCACTAAAAGGATCATTACTCTAGTAAGATTTTTTATAATTGTATATAAATTCTTAGATATGTGTTTAAGAAAAAGTTGTCTTCCCCATTATGATCATATTTTACTGGAAAATGCTGAGCAGAAATTAATTTCCTAGAAAATGAGATTTACTGATAGGTGAAGTTTAAAATGCAATACTGTACTAACTGATACTCAGCTTCTTATCGCTCAGATTCATCCCTCGAGGAAAAAAGATGATAAGAACACAAAAAAATATTGAGTCCTTCTATAGTATCCGACCATTTTTTCATAATTCATGATAGATTAAATCTCATCCATTTAAATTGAAAGTGTCATTTTGGTTATTTAGTAATTAATTGCACCATTAATTACTCAGCCGTTCGTTTCCTTATTTTCTTATTTATATATTATTTTCTTACTTCTCCATTACATTTCTCCATTTAAGTAAAAAATGTACAATTGTATTGATGGTTAAATGGTATATGTTGACACTAATATAATATTTGTACAAAAATAATATATTAAACATTAAAGCTGATACACATTGAAATAAAAAATAATTTATTAATGGTGAAATGATATATTCACACTCAAATTATTATATTCACACAAAATGATATATTAACACAAAAATTGAGAATTGGAATAAAAATTATATATTAGCACTTCAAAATCTATATTGAGATTCAAAATAGTACATGTGAACTAAAATGTATATTATGACTTCAAAATATATGTTAATATTAAAAAATATGTGTCGTTAAAATATTTTATTCAAGATAAACACAATATATTCAACATAAATTTAGGAAAAATAGCTTTCATTGATTCATTCAACATTGAATGAAACTCTTGGAGGAGCATGAAAGAAAAAAATATGTGTCGTTAAAATATTTTATTCAACATAAACACAATATATTCAACATAAATTTAGGAAAAATAGCTTTCATTGATTCATTCAACATTGAATGAAACTCCTGGAGGAGCTGAAAGGAAAAAAAGAATGGTAAGCTTTCTTAAAGATACAATTACTATTTTATCCTTTCATACTATTTTAGTAGCATACTGGAACGGAAAGTCTTAAGGAATAGAGTAATTTCTTATGATGTTTGAACCGTCGGATTTAGAAATCAGGACCTAATAATAGCCGTCGGATTAGCAGTCGGGCAACATATAAAAATCCAAACATATTTACCTGAATAATAGCCAAGCGAAGAAGATCACCTCGGAGTCCGATGGCTGCGGCTCCAATCAAGGCAGTGGCTGGCCCGACTAAGAATCGTAACACCATTCCAAGCACGGTTAGGGCCGGCCCACATGTTATTGCCTTTTCTTGTTGTCCCATAAATAATCCTATTATATATCATAATAATACAAAATTTGAATATGCAACAATTTTTTTTGTTTAAATAAATATACAACAGTTGCAGTTCTAAAAAGAATAATACAAAAATTATAACGTTTTTTGTTGTTTTAGAAGGTTGACATAGAAGTGGACATCATTTGTAATTTATTCTCAAATATTGTGAAAAATGATAAAAAAGATTTATGCATAATTAATTACCCATGCTAAACATGGCTGTTCCGGTACCAGCCCTAGACATGACTTGAACAGAATCTTCTACAACGGCTGGCAGCTCAATATGCCACCTATTCATAAAAATAAAAAAGTATAACAATAGTAGTAATAATAAATTAATTAATTAATTAATGAATTAGTTATATTTTGTTCACAAGTAAGACTTATTTCTCTTATCAAAAAAGATAGAAAGTGCATATATAATGATTAATCATTTAATGATAGATGAAAAATATATTATCAACAATAAAGCATATCATTGTTAATTAATTTACAAGAACTTAAATGTTTACTTATTGGCAATGCAGGCCCAACAGACTCCAAGTATACTTGCGTAAAAATTAGGATTTTGAACGAGCCTCATCCAGACTCTCTTAATCAGTCGTCTCAGCGGAACCTTATTGCCCCCCTCCGTCTCATCCTCCAACTTCTTAACTGACATCTCATTTGCATCGGTAGAAGAAACATTATTCTCCTCATCACTCGATGTAGACAATCCAACCTTGGTAGAAGAAACATTTTTCTCCTCATCACTCGATGTAGGCAATCCAACCTCGGCTTTTCGTACCTCAAAGCCGAATAGCAGAAGGGGAAGCCAGACGATCGCCTGTATGACTGACAGTTGAACGATCAAATCCTGAGCCCACTTGCCATACATGGCCATGAATAGCGGTACGCCTACAACAAGAGTGTTGTTTAGAGTCGAGAGAGAGAAACAAGTGAGAGACCAACCATACGACTCTTTTTTGCCGCTACACTTAACCCACACGAACAACACAGTGATGATCATAAGTTTGGCGATTGTATCACAAGCGATGAATTTGTAATTCATCGTGTAGGGATTCGTATGAACTGTAAATTCGAATGTGAAGAACGGGATGGTGAATAGGGCAACTAGGCTGTTTATCGCGTTGCATTGTTCTGCCGTGAAAATTTTCCACCATCGTACCGAGCCGTAACCAAGCCCGAGCGCCACATAAAGCGGCACCATGGCGGCTACCACCTTATATATATCTCCCCACTCTATCATGGTTGTGATGTTCTTTCTTGACCTCTGTATTTTTTTTCTGATTTATTTTTGAAATATATAAAAAATATTTTTGAAATAAGCGCATATGGGGTATATATATAGTACAAGACAAGTTGAATATGAGAAAGGAGAGGAGTTTGTGGTGAATTGGATACTTGTTCGATCCCTTGTTGCATGTATAATTAAAGAAACGAAAAAGATAATAAATGTTGTATGATTAACAGTTAGTAAGCAAAATGTAATTTATTGGGAAGACAAGTGTAATTTATTGTGTTGTGAAGCACAATACCGATTTATCACTAACCATGAAATGCTTGGGAATAGAAGTGTGGTGAGTGTAATTTACGAAGAGTTAATGCAAATGAACTTTACTCAATATAATAATAATTGTAAAATAATTTACCATATCTCGCCCTTAAATTTGAAGATTTTTTCTTGTTTTAAATCTCTCAAGTAGCAAAGATCCATAATGAAATTATTTATTTGATTAATAAGGTTTATACATTAAAGCCACCATATCTTTTATGGTAGTGTAAGCGAAAATTACTTACTAATGAGTATTTATTTGACAATAGAAATGAAAAAGATTTACCGATAAATTTTTATGGGATCTGATAGAGCCGTCACGACTGTTAGGATCCAATAACAATATATATAATTTATTTTCTAATAACAATATATACATAATAGTATATATAATTTATTTTCTAATAACAAGTATATACATAAAAAGTGAAAATAGTATATAAAATGGGAAAACCAGTATATAAAATGAGAAAACAGTATATAAAAGTAAAAAAAAAAAAAAAATACACAAAGAATAAATAATAGTATATATAATCGCAAAACAGTATATAAAAATGAGAAAACAATATATAAAATGGAAAAAACAGTATATCTACAGTGCCATTGTTCTACAGTGTCGTCGTATTTGCACATTTCCCAATATTTATTTCATATCAGAAGCGAGAATTTATTTACTGACAAGTATTTATTTCATAACATAAGCAAAAAATAATTGAAGTATTTATTTGGTAACTTTTAGTTCTAAATGAAGTAGCTCTCTGATATCACTGAATCACATTTTGTTTATCAGTTAATTACGTTATGCTCACTACTAAAATAATTTTCTTTTACTAATGCATTCAAAAAAAAAAAATCTTTTACTAACATGAGAAATATTAGGCCGCTATATGAGACATTATTATTTTGAAGGTTTGGTCTTAATTTTTTCCCTCAAAAAATTATGTCTAAAGCTTCAATTACAAAAAAGAGCCTACTAATGAGTGCTTGTTATGCCAAAACTCCTCTTGTAGGAGTGATAAGGCATCATCTTACTAATTCAAAAATTATGAATATAAATCTTGATAACATCAAGTTCTTTTTAAACTAGATGTGAGACTTCGAATTCTCTCTATTAAATCAAAAAAAAAAAATGAGTGCTTGTTCCACTCAGGCTGGACAGTGGGGATCTTATCTTTAATAGTTTTTCTTATTAATGGGGATCCTTTGTTTGTTACTTTGGAATTGCTATTCCAAATTTCCAAGAATATTCATCCTTACAATCGCGAGCACTTAAATTTGAAAAAATGTGGAGTCAAAAGGCCAAAACATTCGTTATTAATTATTTTTATATTTTTTTTTGGGTTTTCAATCAGTCAACAAAATGCTATTTTTGTGTTTAATTAATTCCAACAAAGTTATCTTTCGGTTGTAGGAATTATGGGCATATAATCTTGTGTATGATATAATATATAACTATACATTTTACCATATATCAATATATCTTTTTATCATGTATCTTTTACTGTTTGTAACAGTATACCTTTTATCAATACATCTTTTTATTATTTTTTTCCTTCTCAGTATATATTTTCTTGTTAGAATTAGTATTATGTACTTACATAACATTTACCATTTATTAATATATATTTCATCATGTAACTAAAATATATCTTATTTTGACCTATACTTTTTGTATATAAATGAGAAAATAAAAAAATGTTCATAGAGTAGTGTTGACTGTTGATCATAAATTGAATATTGACCCATACTCCATAGATAATCTAATACATGGCACATACCACGGCAGTTATATCGGTGGCTAATATATAATGCCCCTTATAAGATGAATATATGTTAATTCCCACAAGTTTCCATATCTATAATCTAATTCTCAACATTTTTTTTCAGTAATTTGGTTTGAAATTTTAAAACCCGTCTCCAATTAAAAAAAGGTGCAAATCCCGCATCAAGATCGATTAATATGTAAATTATCTTATAATCTAGTGATTGAATATTTTAATTAAGTACTAGAGATTCAAACTTAAGATGCATCAACTGAAATGGAACATTTTTTCTTTATTTCGTTACAATATATTCTTCACTTAAAGAACCTAAAAGAAAATATGCTAAAATACTAAACAGATATATAGAACTTGAGGGGAAATTAGAAATCTCATTTTTTTTTCTGAGGCAAAATTTAGAATTCTGAAGCAAGTTAGTCAGAAAAATAAGCTGAAAATGTAATGAAAACTTGTGGTGTTAGATATGAAAAAAAATGCATGTATACTTTGATTTGAGCAGGATTTTGCACAATTTTGTTTAGCTATTCCCCACTGAGCTTGTTGCAATGGTATGATGATAGAGTGACAGTTGAGCACCAGAATATTTTGTTAAATTAGTGAGGGAATATATGCGAGGTACATAGTAATTTCTTCCAGAACTTAGGTTCTTTTTTGTCATTTTGTATCTTATCAATTTCGAATCAGAGATGATACCTAAGCGGAGCACAGAGCGATGGTTTTATTTCTTTTCTTTTTAGTTATACATGTAACTAAATAAGTATTTTATTCTATAGCAACAAGTCCATGCAAAATTTCCCAACCCATTATTTTTCAAAGCCATTTCAGAAATCTCAAAAAGTACATCATCTCAATTGTTTCGTTCCTTATTAAATAATATGGTAATATCCACACTATTAAATTTTTTACTTATTCTGATTTCTTATAACATTATTTATATATTAAACTAACGTGTACAACAATAATTGGTGGTTTTGATGTTTACTATTTTATGCCTGATTAGATGAGAACGGTTAAAATTATTTTTTCTCGTTAGTTTTGAATCAAATTGTTCTAACGAATCATGGTACATACTTATATTCAAATATTAATACAAAAAGAAATGAAGAATTCATTTATTAAAAAATATTTAGTTTTTATAGTAATTCATAATAAAATATTGTACTTCTAACGTTAAAATCTTCAAAACTAAATTTGTTTAATTTTCTCTTTATTTTAAATTTCATATTGTTGTGGTTCCAATTTAAATTTTTTTCTCGGCGAAGTATTTTCAAAATAAACTATATAAGAGAATATACTTATGTGGAAAATATATTTTTACATAATTAGGTTTAAACAATTAAACATTTAAAATATAATATAATAAATTATTCTTTTAGTATTATCAATAAATTATAAATTCAAATATTTAGATAAATTAACCCCCAGCCCATTATTTTTCACCTCCTTTTGAGCCTTCTTATTGAAGCATGCCATCAAATTTCTCGGGCCATCCTATCAAAAAAAAAAATCACAAATTTTATTATTTAATTTATCAAGTTTCTTGATATTTTATGACTATGTGTGTAGTTATTTATACATAATCATATTATTTATTAGATCGCTATTTTTTGTATTACATTTATGATGGTGAGAACCATCAAATTCATGGGTTCTCACTACAAGAAAATAATATATTAAGAAATACATTATATTAATTACGATATTACATGTTTCAGTAATAGCTATGTGATTCATTTATTCATAAAGTATATAACTATTGCACATCGTTTTGGTAGTTGAATGAGATCAGTAATGAGAAAATTAATGGTGATATTATTTTAAGAAAGCGACTCATGTTATATTTTCTTATATTAGAATACAATATTTTTTCTCTATGTATAATATTATATTTTTTTCTTCAAATATAATGTTAAATATAAGTATCTTTTCTTCTATTTCAAAAAAAAAAAAAATGAGATGCCTTTGACTAAATCTTTTGGTGTTTCTACTAAAATCTTTGAAATAAATTGTCTTGTTTTTTTTTTTTCTTTTTTCGAGCTTCATCTACCGATGATTATAACTTACATATTTTTCTAAACGTAATATATTAAAAGACAACAACATAACTGAAAGTAGAATTAAATTGAGATTATAAAGATTAATTCATAGTGCCTTATTAAAAAAATCAATTTATTCTTTCCATTAAGTTGTTATTTATATAATTAATTTATAATAACATAATTTATTATATAAAGTTATCCGTCATTAATAAAATTAGATGTGATAAAACATCTTATAATGTAATACAAAATTATAACTAAAAAAATACTGAACTTACTCTACATAAATTTTCTATATTTTTTATGTGTTATCAATCAATTTAAATGTTATTTTAATTTTATAATTCTTTTTGAAAAGTTACAGAGTGCTCGTTTAATTTTTATAATTATAAATTTATCTATTATATATCGAAATGAATGAAAAATGAAAATATTTACAGCGTAGCGCAAGTATACAGTTATTTTACTTATTCTCTTAAGTTTTCTAATATTATCATCACTTTACAATATAATAAGAGAAAAATGAAAACAAAAATAGAGAAGAGATAGAAATACTATATAAGAAAAATAAATAAGATGATATATAAGAAAAAACCAATATTACCAATTTTCTTAAAATATTAATTCATATTCTCATCGTTGATTTTTTTTAGTTGTCAAAATTATGTACGGTATATATACACCATGTGAATAAAAATTTCACATGTTATTGATGAATGATGAAACTCAATACATAAATTAATATAATATGATTCTTAACAACATAAAAATATTTTGATGTAACTGTCTCACGAAATCGAAAATATAGCACAAAATATTACTCCAATTGTATACTAAAATGAAAATATTCGCAGCGTAGCACGAACATTATCCTAGTCTTTATAATGATTGATATACTTCTCATAAAAATAAAAATAAATCTTCGAAGCTTTTAACCAAACCTGCAAAGTCAACACTAAAACGATCATACTTTTTTCAATATCCATAGATTTACACACATGCATACACTTACACACATGCCTGACTGCTCCAGCAGTTATCATGTTTGTGGGTGCTTCTGAAGCCAATCCTGAATGGCGGAACGAAGACCAAAATTTGGAATAACATTGTGATTTGGGAGCACCAAATTGGTCATTGGCGATGTATCATGTGTATTGAGCCAACGTCTTATTGCCTCTCCTTCATATGTGAATCCATCTGCCGCTATATGAGGATCTTTCATGATTTCCTAGAATCCATGTGTATCAATAAAAATAATAATACGAAATAAAATTCAAGTAAAAATGATACTAAATGAAATTAACAAATGAAGATTTCTTTTGTTAGGATCTAGAAGCATTTACTTGATATATTGGACAGATGAATTGGGACGGGACCTGCTCTTCCACATCCGCTCCACAAGGTGAAAATTCGGAAGCGGCCCTCATCAACAGTTCAACCATCGGCCAAACATTCGTCACCAAATTAGGACGCTTTGTTCGATCAAAATCAGCACATCGCACTCCTATGTTCGCCAACTTCTTGGCTTCCTCAACGGGCCATGCCCCAGCAGACTCATCAGCCTGAAACGTTCCGTCCCTCATCGCATCCTTTACTTGCCCAACAATGTTTAAGGGAGGTTTACCCGTCAAGAGCTGGAGGACGATGATGCCGAAGGAGTATATGTCACATTTCGGGGTTAATATCCCAGTCGCTAAAAATATGGGGTCGGTGTAAACAAGCGTACCTGCAGGGTTGTCGGTTTGATAAAACGCAGTTATGTCTGCGTTGGGTTGTTTAAGGACGTGAGAGACGCCGAAATCGCTCAGTTTGCTCACCAAGTTTCCATCAAGAAGAATATTCCCGGGTTTGAGATCCCCGTGGACTACAAGTTGGGGCTTATTTGAGTGAAGAAAGATTAGAGCCAAGCAGATCTCTCCAATGATACGGGTCCGGACTTGCCATGTCAATGGTGGGGTGTTGTGAGCGCATGTGAGACGGTCTTCAAGGCTTCCATTAGATAAGTACTCGTAGACAAGGGCTGAAGCTTCTGGGCATGCTCCCATGAGGGTCACTAAGTTTGGGTGCCTTACTTTAGTAAGAACAGTAACCTGTAATCACCAAAAAAAATAATACTGATACAACTACGATGACATATCAGATTAGATTATAAAAAAGTAACATGAGACCACATTGTAGGTGTTATGTTATAGGCCAAATTATATTGTGACTTAAAAGCTCAATTATATTTTATAAAATAAGTATCATGAATGGGGAGATGCTAAACAACATACGTATGTTCGAACATACGTTTTTT
Organism: Juncus inflexus; assembly: GCA_024447665.1. Classification (NCBI taxonomy): domain Eukaryota; kingdom Viridiplantae; phylum Streptophyta; class Magnoliopsida; order Poales; family Juncaceae; genus Juncus; species Juncus inflexus. The sequence continues at coordinate 3,633,506 of JAJHPC010000004.1, read as the reverse complement.
TAAAATACCCGTAAAGTGGTTATAAAAAGTAAAAATTCAAATTTCAACTGTATGGATATAATATATATGTTATGAATATGTTGTGGATTAATTTTCACGGGAATCAGAATAATATATCATTGCCATCATGTATCATCAAACTATTATTCCGATATATGTTTTGAATAGTGCTGCATATTTTTGATGATATATGATGGCAATGTTATAATATTCTGATTTTTGTGAAAATTAATCTCCAACATATTTATAACATATATATTACATCCGTACGGTTGAAATTTTTATTTTTATTTTTTTAATACATATTTGGGTGTGGCAAAAAAACGTATGTTGTGCATACGTATGTTATTTAGCCACACCCATCATGAATGCTCTCATAAATTGTCCCTTGGCACTCAAATTATATTTCGAGACAAATAATAAATATATATTGCTTGATTAATGACTACGTTTTACTGAGCATGAATTTAATATATTAAATCAATAACATAGAAACTTAGGATGCAAGTTTGTGTATAAATAGAGCCATAAACTAGGAATTCAAACGGACCCAAAATTAAAACAAGGACTTTTTTTTTTGCATTAAAAAAAAAACAAGGACTTTTTTCATCTATATACAAGTTTTACAAAATAGAAAAGAAATATGTTTTGAAATAAATTCCACCTCTAGCATCTTCAGACTTCTCAAAAAAAAATTAGCCCCTTTTTTGAAAAATTAAGCCAAAAGGACTTGCCAGGGCTGAATTTATACAAAATATGTAAGTTTCTGACCTCTGAATTCAACATAGGGAGTGTAATTTTTCAAAATAGTCCCTACTTCCTTAACTATTTCCAAATTGTACCTAAAACATATATACCTTTTTCTTATTTTGATCATTTACAACATACTTATTATGAACAATATCAAATATTGATAAATAGTTTGTAGAAAAAAAATATTTAAATTATTTTAAATTTTACAACCTAAAAATAGGATTTTTTTTTCTATAATTGATCTTTTTTTTTATTTTAACATAACTGATCTTGTTTATAGTGACTGTCTTGTAAATGATCAAAATAAGGAAAACAATATATACTTGACAAGTCCTTTTTTTGGCTTTTTATTAAAACCAGAGTTCTCAAGTCCGATAATCTTAGATGTGTAATTTGTTTTGAAACATATATATATATATATATATATATATATATATATATATATAAGGAGATGCTAAACAACATATATATGTTCGAACATACGTTTTTTTAAAATACCCGTAAAGTAGTTATAAAAAGTAAAAATTCAAATTTCAACCGTATGGATGTAATATATATGTTATGAATATGTTGTGGATTAATTTTCACGGGAATCAGAATAATATATCATTGCCATCATGTATCATCAAACTATTATTCCGATATATGTTTTGAATAGTGCTGCATATTTTTGATGATATATGATGGCAATGTTATAATATTCTGATTTTTGTGAAAATTAATCTCCAACATATTTATAACATATATATTACATCCGTATGGTTGAAATTTTTATTTTTATTTTTTTAATACATATTTTGGGTGTGGCAAAAAAACGTATGTTGTGCATACGTATGTTGTTTAGCCACACCCTATATATATATATATATATATATATATATATATATATATATATATATATATATATATATATATATGATTAAACAACTTGTACAAGCAAAGTCCGGATTTTGCTTGTGACCAAAATTAATCAAAAATTCAAATTTCAACCGTACGGATGGAATATATATATGTTTTGAATATGGTGTAGATTAATTTTCACAAGAATAGGAATATTATATCATTGTCATCATCTATCATCAAAATTCATCAAAATATATATAATATGTATTATATATATTTTGATGAATTTTCATAATATATGATGGCAATGATATAATATTCCGATTCTTGTGAAAATTAATCTACAACATATTCAAAACAAATATATTCCATCCGTACGGTTGAAATTTGAATTTTTGATGATATATGTAGTATTTTGGTCACAAGCATAATCCGAATTTTGCTAGTACAAGTTAATTAGTAATACTCTCTCTCTCTCTCTCTCTCTCTCTCTCTCTCTCTCTCTCTTCTCTCTCTCTCTCTCTCTCTCTCTCTCTCTCTCTCTCTCTATATATATATATATATATATATATATATATATATATATTTTTTTTTTTTTTTTTCTTTTTTGCATTTCGTTTTAAAATTTGTATATAGATGGAAAAAGTCCATAAACAACAAGCAAAGAAGGATTCCTTTTATTAAACCCTAAAAATCAGATTTATACTTAATTTTAATGATGGCACATTTGACTAAGTTCAAAGACAGTCTTGTTAATAAGTGACGATCGTTCAATGGGTTCAGTTTCGCCAAGTCAAGATGCATATGAACATGCTTCACGATATCCTGTGAGGTTATTCATCTATCTGTACTATGACGGAGGATTGAATTTAACCTTAAGAACAGTGATAATGTGACGCGACTTGAAACATATACCATATACCACCCAAATTTCCCCAACAAATTGTTGCTACATGATTGTTAAACTATTTAGAATTTGGAATATTAGAATTTTTGCGAGTAACATTACCTCTTGTTGGAATTGAGATTTGCCTTGCAAGCTTTTAGAATGCAACTTCTTGATAGCGACTTTGGTTCCACGAAGAGAACCTTTGTACACAGATCCGAATCCACCTTCCCCGACTTTTAATGATGCACTAAAACTTTTAGTTGCTTTCTTTAGTTCTTGCAATGAAAATCCAGAATTAAATGATCCAGAAGGTGTATCTTTTCTTTGTCTGCGCAATTCTTCAACCTCTTTGAGTACATCAGAAATCTGTTTTTCTAGAGACAGTCTTTTCTCATTTTCCTCCTTAAATTGGTTGAAGATTTTATCTCTTTAGCGTTTTAGTTGCTCTTTCTCCATCTTTACCTCTTCAATTTCCCCTCTTAGATGGTTCTCCACTTGCTTGAGTTCTTCAATTTCCCGCCTCAGAATATCATTTTCTTGTTTTTCTATCTCGAGTTGTTCCTTCAATTGCAACGCCTCTGCCACTTTCGTCTACAATATCAATTTCGAGATTTAAGATGGGCAAACAACTGAAAAATTCTAAGATTATAAAATAATTGTTTTGTGTAATCCGTTCATACATAATTCAATTTACAACTTGATGCAAAATTAAAGTTTGAACAAAAGAGAATATATATATATATATATATATATATATATATATATATATATATATATATTACTCATATTATTCGGTGAAAATCTTAGTAGGACCATGGTCTTCTAGCCCTCTATTAAGATCCGGCAATGTTTGTTATTAATCGTGAATATATATATATTCACGATTAATAACAAACATTGCCGGATCTTAATAGAGGGCTAGAAGACCATGGTCCTACTAAGATTTTCACCGAATAATATGAGTAATATATATATATATATATATCACGATTAATAACAAACACTGCCGGATCTTAATAGAGGGCTAGAAGACCATGGTCCTACTAAGATTTTCACCGAATAATATGAGTATATATATATATATATATATATATATATATATATATATATATATATATATATATATCACGATTAATAACAAGCACTGCCGGATCTTAATAGAGGGCTAGAAGACCATGGTCCTACTAAGATTTTCATCGAATAATATGAGTAATTAGCATTGAGCATGTTATGCTAGTACATGTCGTAAAAATATACATGTTTAATCCTCAACCCCCCCCCCAAAAAAACCCCCAAAACCCAAAAAAAAACTATCTAGTATTTTTTTTAGTTTTTTTTATTGTGCTTTATATGACTCCCCCAAGTCACTTCCACAAGCTACCCAACTAGTAATTATGGTCAGTGCTAAAACTTGCATGAACACTGAATTTAAAAAAACCGCTAAGTAAATGGATTGTATCGTATTATCATTCAAATCCAAGTTATGTTGTGCGAGTTTTCATGTCAGCCCCTGACAGAACTTGCTATGAGACAGATAAAACGCTGTACAATAATGAAGAAAGAAATACAAAAAGATGAAAAAGGCCTTACATACCTCTTCAGATGTACTAACCGCACCACCAGCAATAGCACTACATAACAAAAAGAACAATGGTGTTACTGACTACTAATCAATTAACCATAGAATCAGTCCTAGATAGCTTTTTATATGGCAGTGCATGACCTAGTTGTATTTTAAACTCATGTCTACAATTAAGAAGGAAACTTTACTAGAACCGACTGCTGATTCTAGAACTGAAATCTATGTCTTTAGCATTATTAGAATTAAAAAAAAAAACTCGGAAGGAGTTGGTGAGGGCATGATATCTTGTCTTTCGCAGGGTTGCACAAGCCATTTTGATATTCAACAATGCTACGTCCATAGATTAGGACTAGAATCAACCCTAGACAAATTTATAAATAATGATTCCTTTTAATCGCTGGCCCAAATTTAAAATAAAACTTTCTAGAATTGATTTTAGGGTCAAAACCTATGTCCACACTCCACAGTATCACTGTTTGATTTTTTTTTTTCAGCAACAAACATGAAATTAACTTACCCCGTTAGAAGATTAATCATCCTAATTCTGATCCTGCTCCTTATTTGCTTCCCTAAAGCATCAACCAAAGCAACTCTTCCAAGATTACTAGCAGGAGCCCCACGAAGCAAACTCTTCAAAGTCTCACTCTCAGTTAGCCAGGCTGTCTCATGAGGACTAACTGACCCACCACCACCATACTGAACTGAGTTCAAAACTGATAGGCCACTTAATGCTACAAACGGGATTTTGGAGACTGCTGTTGGACCTTGGCCTAGAAGTAAAGATCGGGATGCTGCTAACTCTCTTGACTTTCCTGTTGCCATGTCTATCTTGCTTATCACTCCTACGGTCCTCATGCCTGTGATGATAAAAAGAGGACATCAAGTGTGATTTGGGAGGGAGATCTATTAGATCGGGAAATTTAATTTGTGCACCCTACAAAATGTCAAAATATCTTGCATGTCATAAAGAAATGAGAAAAAATCATGAATACTATCACGAAAGTGCAGCTGTAAGTATCTAATACCATGATTATGAATCTCGTGATTTGGTATTATTTTACTGTCTTCAGCTATATCTTTTCATATAATTGAGCTTAATTGTGTCTTAAATATATTATTCCAGCCCAAAATAAGTGACAATAGTATTCTTATTGGTATCCTGCCAACTTGGTACCATACAAGCCAGGTTCATTGTGTGTGTGTGTGTTATATAGAAGACAAACCTTCTGAATCAATCTTTTTAGCAACTCTGAATGCGAGAGATGAAGCAATTTTAGGGGTTTGTGAAGCCGGTATGATAACTAGCAAAATTGCATCATTACGTGCACCATATTCACCAATCTATAATAAATAATAATAATAAAATGATCTTAATTATTTTTACAGAGCTAATGTTCTTTTTGTAAATTTGACTGGATTGTTGTAGGAAGAAAGATGATTTTTTTAAAAGAAGAGAATTTGTGTACGTACAAGTGTGTCATCCATGGTTTCTTGATCCAGTCCAGGTAAATCAATCAAGTATAATGGGGGAGCTGAAAAGTATATAATGAAACAGAACAAATTTGTATAAAAATAAGGTTATGAAAGGTGAGAGAAATAATTGAAGGAGAAAACAAACATGGAATGTGTCCAAGTCATAAGAACTGAGAAATACTAGGGCCTAGGAAATCATATAGAAACAATCAATAAAATCCCAGTTGACCTCAACCAGAAAGAAAGACAAGCTCGTTACTGGTACAAGCTCATGAGAGAGAGAGAGAGAGAGAGAGAGAGAGAGAAACCTGTACTGGTACGCAATTTAACATATATATCCCCTGCATAAATCCCTCCAGAGCTAGTTTGGCTGTCTTTTAAAGCATGCCTAATTTCAGCTAAAAACAAAATAATAAAAAAAAATTAGTAAAAAAGCAGATGAAGGAAAACCAGAGTAAGGCCTGTACAAAGAGAAAAAGGGGCATTTCATGTGTAACCCTGAAAAATCTAAAAATACGATGTACACCCCTTCAACATGTCAAATGTCACGGATGCTCACATAACACAGCAAAATTCAAGCAAACCCATAAATTTATCCCTTTGGTATATTTTAGGAGATTAGAAGAGATGTTAAATGATGTGTTGTCATGTTTTATACAGGCACTAACTGATATGATTATGAAATTTCTAGTTTTCAGGGTTATGTATGACATTTCTAGTTTTATTCTTCATATGATCCAAAAAAATCACAATTGGTACAGATAATGACTGGCATAAATATAATAGAGAATGATCCTAATTGAATTGATGAAATAATAAAAAAAAACTCACAATCCTAACTAAATTGATAGAGTGATAAAAAGAAATCACAATCCTAATTGAATTGATGGAATAATAAAAAAACTCACATGCTGAGATTAGCTTTGAATCTCCGTCTACTTCCAACATAATCGAACTGGTGCTCAATGAAGTATCTCTATGCAAATCTATGCAAATTGGACGTCTTGTTGCACAATTCGTTCCAGTTGGCTGATTCAAAGTAATCAAACGAAACACTAACGAAGTTCTTACCAAATTGGTCAATAATACAAGATCGAAAAACACAAATTGAAGGCCGTATTTATGTTTTATTAAGTTGTTAGTCAAATAAAAGCTAGAATATCACCAAATTGGTCAAAGTAAATAGAATAAATAAAACATACCAGAATAGGATGCCCAATTAAACTGTTCAATACTGATGATTTTCCTGCACCCTACAAAGGCAACGTGGGAAAAGAAAATTAATTAATTATCAACTTCCAAAATTTTATTATATAACATACAAACAGATTTCACTACATTTCATAAAAAATTAATCTCAAAACATCCTATCCTCCATTTCAATTTCCACCCAATGCAAAAAGAAAAGAGGGAAATTTTGAAGTGGACTTTCAACCTTCTCTAATGAAACTTGTCATGGTGATGCAATTTTTTCCTTCAAATGAAACCAAAGCTCTTATATTTCAAAAAAAAAGAGATTAAAAAAAAAAAAAAAACCAAAGTTATTATTGACCAAATCAGTGAGGTAACTTCAGTCACAACGTTATATTTTCTCAATGAATATGTCTTACCATCAACTGGACTACTCACCAATCAAAACATAAATTAAAAATTTCCAGTTCCAGGGGACTGATGCAAAATTCCTAGTAATCAACAACTAATCATAGCCACATTTCTAAAGCCAAAAATTCAAGAAAAGAAGCCAAAAATGTACATACTACATCGCCAATAACGACAACATTCAAAAACGTGGAATGCCCTGTGGGATTGTTGGGCTCTTTTGGATTTTCATCCGCCAACAAAGCGGCCGCTTGAATCATTGAACTCGACATCTGCAACAATTCCTCCATCCTCTCCGTTCTTTTTCCTTTTAGACACAACCCCTTCTAAATCTTCAAATTCCAAAAGACTCAAAACCAAGTTGATCAGTTTATGCGTCTCAAACTCGCACTGCCCAAAAAGGGGTATTTCAGCGGGGTTGACTTTAAGTGTGAAAGTATGGAGGATTTAGTGGATCTTACTATGGGCAGCGGGTTTGACCTGGACTTCAATTATGGAGTAGTGTATAGTATATAGTTATCACTTATCAATTACCATAGTTATTATTGAAATAACAAATATAAAGACGGGAAATGTGAAATTAGGGCGGCGGTCCAGAGCAGAGTTTTTATATATTATTTTTTCTTTTTTAATATGCTATTTTTTTTTAAATATATTGTTTTTGTTATTTAAAATATTTTTTATTTTATATTTTGCATTATTTACTTTTTGGAATTTTTATATGTTAAAATGTTTTTCTGCTTTTTAATAAACTAATTCTTTTCTAGATATTGTTTCCATTGTTTACGTATATACTTGTTTAAAAAAAAACATATATATATATATATATATATATACTATTTTTTCAATTTTATATATTGTCTATTAGCTATATATATAATATCGTCATGTATATAATATCGTCATGTTGCATGACGAGAAACTTTCGTCATGATATATCAAGTTCCTATAAAAAAAAATAGATTCTATATAAACATAAAATTGAGGATAACAAACAAACTTTTTGCATCAAGGTATTCTAGTAATAATAAATTTTTAGTATCTTGTCAAACAATTTAAAATATAAAAGATAATTTAATAATATATAAAATAATATATAGAATGAACACATCATATCTTAATTTTTTCTAAAGTTTTTTTAAAATTGTCCATCAGTATCATCTTTTAGGTGAAACTTAAATTAGCTTAATTACCGTTTATCTTCCAGTTTTATTACATGTTGATGAATATGATGCTCCTTTCGTTATTTTAATTGTACTTTTCTTTCTTTTGCTTAAGAAACGTCATAGGTATGTAACGAACAAGTCATTTATCCAACATGAGATACGAAGCTGGGATCTCAATCGCAACAGTCATTGAAAATCTTCATACAAATATATATACTAATCATAAAATTAAACTTAAATCTTCTATTCTTGTAAACTAAACCTGCAAAATCAACACTAAACAATCATATTTTTTTTACAATATCCATAGATTTACACACACACATGAAATCGCCAAATTCTCTAAAACCCCCCAATTATCCCTACTCAACCCTGATAAGAAGATTTACTTAAAATCTCTGACAAGGCTTAAATGATGCCTGACCGCTCCAACAATTATCATGTCTGTGGGTGCTTCTGAAGCCAATCCTGAATGGCGGAACGAAGAGTAATATTTTGAATAACATTCTGATGTGAGAGTGCCAAATTGGTCATCGGAGATGTATTATGCGAGTTGAGCCAACGCATTATCGCCTCTCCTTCATATGTGAATCCATCTGCCGCAATATGAGGATCCTCCATGATTTCCTGAAATTCAGGTATAAAAATAATGATATAAATTAGGATTCATATCAATTATAGCGAGCAAATAATATTATGACAAGGTTATAAATAGAGGACACGTGGTGATAAAACGACATTGAATGGAGTTAACGAACATTTTACAACCTAAAATTTTTCATAATCATGAAACTTTATCTAAAAATTCAGTTCCAATATTTTAAATTTGTCTATTTTAAACTCCTAATCCCCAAAAATAGCATCAATTCTATCATCATCCTATACAAAACAACCGAAACAAGCCTATTCAAAACAACCGAAACAAGCCATAACACCAAGAGCACAAAACTATCAACACAAAAAAAACATCCAAAACCATTTACCTGATAAATCGGACAGATAAACTGCGACGGCACCTGCTCATCCAAACCCATTCCAGAAGCCGCCGACTCCGAAGCCGCCTTCATCAACGGCTCAACCACCTTCCAAACATCGCTCACCATATCCGGCCTTCTCCTCCGGTCCAAATCCGCACATCTCAACCCAACCTTCGCCAGTTTTTTCGCTTCCTCAAAGGGCCACCTCCCAGCAGACTCGTCAATTACATTCTGAAACGTTCCGTTACTCCTCATCGCGTCCTCCACTTGTCTGACAATGTTCAAAGGAGGCTTCCCCGATATGAGCCTCAACACGATGATTCCGAAGGAATACACGTCGGATTTCGGGGTTAGTCTCCCAGTCGCCAAGAATTCAGGATCAGTATACGCGAAAGTACCCCCAGGATTACTGGTCTGATAAAACGCAGTTGTGTTTGGATTATGTTGCTTCAATAACCGAGCAATGCCAAAATCGCTCAATTTGCTAACTAAATTGGCGTCGAGGAGGATGTTCTCGGGCTTGAGGTCCCCATGGACTACCAATTGGGGTTTGTTTGAGTGAAGGAAGATTAAGGCTAAGCATATTTCGCCGATTATGCGGGTGCGGACTTGCCATGTTAATGGTGGGGTGTCGTTGGCGCGTTGGAGACGGTCTTCAAGGCTTCCGTTGGAGAGGTACTCGTAGATGAGGGCCGAGTCTTCGGAACATGCTCCCATGAGGGTTACTAAGTTTGGGTGACGCACTTTGGTAAGAATTGTAACCTTTAATCAACCGAAAAAAAAAGATGATGTTAGTACAACTAAGGAACTTACTTTTTTTTTTTAATGCAACATGATTGTTAAACTTTTAAGACCAAAAATCTAGTTAGCTAATATCTTGCTTGTTAAAAGTAGAGGCAGCAAATGGGTAGGTCGGGTCAGGTCGGGTCGGGTCGGGTCGGATTCGGGTTGTTTCAGAGTATGACCGAACTAATTATATATAGAGATTGGTCGACATAATTTAGTTCATATTTTAGTATCAATATACTTATTTCTTAGTTATCAATGCTCAAAAACTTAAAAGTAGTATTTTGTCTTACAATTTATAAATTAACAAATTGTAGCAACATGATTGTTAAACTTTTTAGAATTTGAGTATTAGAATTTATGCAAACAACATTTATACCTCCTGTTGGAATTGAGCTATGCTTTGCAAGTTTTGAGACCGCAACATCTTGATAGCGACAGTCGTTCCTCTCAAAGACCCTTTATACACCCATCCAAACCCACCTTCTCCAATTTTCAACAAAGCGCTAAAATTCCGAGTCGCTTGCTCTAACTCTTGCAGTGAAAACTCAGAATTGTTAGATAAAGATCCAGAACCTGAAGGAGTATCTTCTCTTTGTCTTCGCAATTCCTTGAACACATCTTCCCTCTCTTGGTACAATTTGTTATAATCGGATTGGAGCGAATCGAGCTGGTCCCCGCTTGACGCCGAAATAATTTGTAAGTCTTTGACGATGAGTTCATAATCGGATATTTGTCTCTCTAGTGAGAGTTTTTTCTCGTTTGCCGCGAGAATTAGGTTTAGGTTTTCGTCTTGTTGGCGTTTTAGTTGGTCGTTTTCTCGTTGTAATTGCTCGATTTCGCCTTGTTGGCTGTTCGCCTGCTTCAGCTCCTCGATTTCCCGCCTTAGAACATCCTTTTCTTGTCTTTCTCTCTCTAGAATCGCCTCAATGTCTCTCACCTTTTGCTCTTTCAGTTGCAACGCCTCCGTCACTTTGGTCTACACAAAATCAATTTCGACTTATAACACATTAAAAAAATGAAAAATATTATTTTGTTTTTACCAATAAAAGCATGGATTTTTTGTAAGCTCCAAACATTTCCCTTTCGACTTGCTCACGACGGGTGAGTTCTTCATTAGCTATCATTTGGAAATTTACGGCTTCTACAGAAGCTTCGTTAAGCATTTCTTTTAGAGTTGTATCTACCACCACCAAATCTTGCTAAAAAATAGATACCTCAATTTAATATGGTTCAAAATAAAAAGTTATACCAACAAATATACTATGAGACGGATAACAAACTCTAAGAATATGAAGAATAGAAAGATGAAAAAGGCAGTAAAGAACGTAAAATACCGCTTGAAATGGAGAATTAGGGTTTGATCGGCTAGATGTGGATGCTGATGTGGAACTTGAGGCTTGATTTGGTTGCTCGGTTGGCTTGGTTAGCCAATATGTATTAGGCTCCCTATTGAGAGCATCATTTAAATTCAAAAACGAAAAGGTCTAAATCTGAGAGACAAAAAGGCCGGTACCTTAATTATATTATGTACTTATCATGAAAAAAACCTTAATTACATTATGTTAAAAAGAAGTGGTATTGGAATACTGTACTTGAAATCTTTTGGATCTATACTATAGGTTGTTACACTGCTTAGTAGAGATTCATAGTAAAAAATTAAAAAAATATATTACACATATACCTAGTAAAAATCAGGTCCCCGTCATAAACAAACCATATCTTGCACGATGAATTAGCCTCTTGTATAACTTTTCTTCCTGTCTCAGACACTATTCCGTTCATTTCACTGCATTTGAATTGAAGTCAGATTCAGAATCCAAAATTCAAATCAAACAGAAAAAAAGTATAAATGTTCGATTCAATTAATACCGGTTTGGAATTGCTCTCATTACGAGATTTTTTATTCTGTTTTGAGCAATGAGATGCGAAAGTCCTTCAGCAATATCATCTGACACATGAACCAATTTTTCCGCTTTGAACTGGTATAATAGAAAAATAAAATGTTTATATGCATTAATCATGTAACATTTTTTACTTTCTCAACAAAAAATTGACCTTATGTGCTGAACATTGAGAAAGATACTTGCTTAGAACCAAATCCATGTTTTCCCTTTCAATCAGCCATGGCGTAGGATCAAACAATCCTGTATCAAACCGCAATTAATCTTTTATCACATTTCCAATCAATTACAAACAAACCCAACACCCAAATGCTCCTAAATTAACTCCAGAGCAAACTCAAAGCAAATCAAAAGAGATAAACAACTCAGCATTCTGACTGACCTTTAAAAGGTGAGGTGATGATGTGAGTTATAATGATCTGCGTTTTATCGCTGGAGAAATGACTGAGAACCCACGAGAGAACAGATCTCCCTTCATCGTATGAATCAGGCAAAGCAACGAACACCTTGTCTCCCATTCGAACCTGAATTGCGAAGTTGGAGAATAAATGTTGGGAGAAGAATGAAGAAGAAGAAACACTTTACCTTCTTAAGAGCTGTTTATAGTGTTCAGTATATTACCAGTGAATTGACTTGGTTTGTTGAGTCCACTCCCTTTTTTTTCTTTTCTTAAAGTTGTCCAATTGGAGTCGATCGACGAAAGATGCAATAATTGTGTGACTTTGTGTTAACCAATATGACAAAGCCAAGTCATTACATTACAAAATATAAATGAATGAAATAATCTTCAATTAATATAGTACGAGAACTCGAGCAAACATTCAATAAAAAAAATAATATAGTACAAGAAATTATTTTCAAAATATGTAATACTAGCAAATCCGCCTTGTGCGAAATTTGTATAATATTACTCAAAAAGTATTTAAACACAATTTAGAAATAACAATATTTACATTAAAATATAATAGGAATTATTATTATTATTGCAAAATATAATACTAATTTATCCAAAAATAAATACTACGGTTATGTCAAATTTTTAAAGTACAGTATAAACACAACAAGGAAAAGTCAAAAATACAATCTCTATAAAGACTCAAAATATTAACGATGCGGATACAAATGCGAGATAAATTTGAATATGAATTCGGTTCGGATATTTATACGGTTCGAATATTATCGGATATGAATACTAATACTAATTTATTTCGGATATTTAAACGAGTATGCATCCGTATTATTTTTCTAAATATCTATTAATTTGTAATGACAAAGTTAATAAATTATAACAACTTTTAAGAAAATATTATAAGAACTAACAACAACATATTAATATGGATATGGATAATATCCGCATCCGAATATGATAAAAAATCAAAATATCCATATATGTATCTCGTAACTATCCGTATATGTATCAATATAGAGTGAATATCCGAAAATGGTTATAACTTATATATTTTTCTAAATGTAATATATCAAAAAACAACAACATAACTTTAGATAACAACTCAAAATTAAATTGAATTGAGATTAAAAAGATTAATCATAGTGCTTTATTAAAAAAATCAATTTATTATTTCCATTAAGTTATTATTTATATAATTAATTTATAATAACATAATTTATTACATAAAGTTATCCGTCATTAATAAAATTAGATGTGATAAAACATCTTATAATGTAATACAAAATTATAACTGAAAAAATACTAAACTTACTCTACATAAATTTTCTATATTTTTTCTGTGTTATGAATCAATTTAATTGTTATTTTAATTTTATAATTCTTTTGGAAAAGTTACGGAGTGCTTGTGTAATTTTTATAATTGTAAATTTATCTATTATATATCGAAATAAATAAAAACGAAAATATTTGTAACGTAGCGCGAGTATACATTTCCTTTACTTATTCTCTTAAGTTTTCATATATTATCAATATTTTACAACATAAGAAGAGAAAACTGAAAACAAAAATAGAAAAGAGACAGAAATTAATGATAATGACATTACTTTTGTAGAGAAGAATAAACTATATAAGAAAAATAAATAAGGTGATATATAAGAAAAACTAATATGACCAATTTTTTTAAAATATTAATTCATATTTTCAGTGTTGATTTTTTTAGTTGATAAAATTATGTATAGTATATATACACCACATTAATAAAAATTTCACATGTTATTGATAAATGATGAAACTTAGTACATAAATTAATATAATATGATTCTCAACAACATAAAAATATTTTGATATAATTGTCTCACGAAATCGAAAATATAGCACAAAATACTAATCTAATTGTATACTAAAATGAAAATATTCGCAGCGTAACGCGAGCATTATCCTAGTCTTTATAACGATTGATATACTTCTCATAAAAATAAAAATAAATCTTCGAAGCTTTTAACCAAACCTGCAAAGTCAATACTGAAACGATTATACTTTTTTCAATATCCATAGATTTACACACATGCATACACTTACACACATGCCTGACTGCTCCAGCAGTTATCATGTTTGTGGGTGCTTTTGAAGCCAATCCTGAATGGCGGAACGAAGACCAAAATTTGGAATAACATTGTGATTTGGGAGCACCAAATTGGACATTGGCGATGTATCATGAGTATTGAGCCAACGTCTTATTGCCTCTCCTTCATATGTGAATCCATCTGCCGCTATACGAGGATCTTTCATGATTTCCTGGAATTCATGTGTATCAATAAAAATAATAATACGAAATAAAATTCAATTAAAAATTATACTAAATGAAATTAACAAATGAAGATTTCTTTTGTTAGGATCTAGAAGCATTTACTTGATATATTGGACAGATGAATTGGGACGGGACCTGCTCTTCCACATCCGCTCCACAAGGTGAAAATTCGGAAGCGGCCCTCATCAACGGTTCAACCATCGGCCAAACATTCGTCACCAAATTAGGACGCTTTGTTCGATCAAAATCAGCACATCTCACTCCTATGTTCGCCAACTTCTTGGCTTCCTCAACGGGCCATGCCCCAGCAGACTCATCGGCCTGAAACGTTCCGTCCCTCATCGCATCCTTTACTTGCCCAACAATGTTTAAGGGAGGTTTACCCGTCAAGAGCTGGAGGACGATGATGCCGAAGGAGTATATGTCACATTTCGGGGTTAATATCCCAGTCGCTAAAAATATGGGGTCGGTGTAAACAAGCGTACCTGCAGGGTTGTCGGTTTGATAAAACGCAGTTATGTCTGCGTTGGGTTGTTTAAGGAGGCGAGAGACGCCGAAATCGCTCAGTTTGCTCACCAAGTTTGCATCAAGAAGAATATTCCCGGGTTTGAGATCCCCGTGGACTACAAGTTGGGGCTTATTTGAGTGAAGAAAGATTAGAGCCAAGCAGATCTCTCCAATGATACGGGTCCGGACTTGCCATGTCAATGGTGGGGTGTTGTGAGCGCATGTGAGACGGTCTTCAAGGCTTCCATTAGATAAGTACTCGTAGACAAGGGCTGAAGCTTCTGGGCATGCTCCCATGAGGGTCACTAAGTTTGGGTGCCTTACTTTAGTAAGAACAGTAACCTGTAATCACCAAAAAAAAATAGTTTGTAGAAAAAAGAATATTTAAATTATTTTAAATTTTACAATCTAAAAATTGGTTTTTTTTTTCTTTCTATAATTGATCTTTTTTTAGACAAATATAATTGATTTTTTTTTTTTCATTTTAACATAACTGGTCTTGTTTATAATGATTGTCTTGTAAATGATCAAAATAAGGAAAACAATATATACTTTTAGGTAAATTTTGGAAATAGTTAATGGAGTAGAGACTATTTTCAAAAACTGCACCCCATATTTTGATTTCTGACTTGTCAAGTCCTTTTTTTGGCTTTTTATTAAAACCAGAGTTCTCAAGTCCGATGATCTTAGATGTGTAATTTGTTTTGAAACATTTTTTTTTTTTTTGCATTTCTTTTTTAAATTTGTATACAGATAGAAAAAGTCCATAAACAACAAGCAAACAAGGATTCCTTTTATTAAATCCTAAAAATCAGATTTATACTTAATTTTAATGATGGTACATTTAACTAAGTATAAAGACAGTCTTGTTAATAACTGACGATCGTTCAATGGGTTCAGTTTCGCCAAGTCAAGATGCATATGAACACGCTTCAAGATATCCCGTGAGGTTATTCATCTATTTGTAATATGACGGAGGATTGAATTTAACCTTAAGAACAGTGATAATGTGACGTGACTTGAAACATATACCATGTACAATTTCCATATACCACCGAAATTTTCCCAACACATTGTTGCTACATGATTGTTAAACTACTTAGAATTTGAATATTAGAATTTTTGCGAGTAACATTACCTCTTGTTGGAATTGAGATTTGCCTTGCAAGCTTTTAGAATGCAACTTCTTGATAGCGACTTTGGTTCCACGAAGAGAACCTTTGTACACAGATCCGAATCCACCTTCCCCGACTTTTAATGAAGCACTAAAACTTTGAGTTGCTTTTTCTAGTTCTTGCAATGAAAATCCAGAATTAAATGATCCAGAAGGTGTATTGTTTCTTTGTTTGCTCAATTCTTCAACCTCTTTGAGTACATCAAAAATCTGTTTTTCTAGAGACAGCCTTTTCTCATTTTCCACCTGAAATTGGTTGAAGATTTTATCTCTTTGGCGTTTTAGTTGCTCGTTCTCCATCTTTACCTCTTCAATTTCCCCTCTTATATGGTTCTCCCCTTGCTTGAGTTCTTCAATTTCCCGCCTCAGAATATCCTTTTCTTGTTTTTCTATCTCGAGTTGTTCCTTCAATTGCAACGCTTCTCTCTGCAAGATCAATTTTCAGATTTAAGATGTGCTAAAACTTGCGTGAACACTGAATTTAAAATCCGCTAAGTAAATGGATTGTATCGTATTCGTATCAGCATCACAAAGAAAAAATTGTACTAAATCTCATTCAAATCCAATTTATGTTGTACGAGTTTTCTTGTTGGCCCCAGACAGAACTTGCTATGAGACAGATAAAACGCTTTACAATAATGAAGAAAGAAATACAAAAAGATGAAAAAGGCCCTACATACCTCTTCAGATGTACTAACCGCACCACCAGCAATAGCACTACATAACAAAAAGAACAATGGTGTTACTGACTACTAATCATTCAACCATAGAATCAGTGCAGGACCTAGTTGTATTTCAAACTCATGTCTACAATTAAAAGGAAACTTTACTAGAACCGACTGCTAATTCTAGAACTGAAATCTATGTCTTTAGCATTATTAAAATAAAAAATAAAAAATACTCAGAAAGGGTTCGTGAGGGCATGATATCTTGGCTTTCGCAGGGTTGCACAAGCCATTTTGATTTTCAACAATGTTAGGTCCATAGATTAGGACTAGAATCAACCCTATCCAAATTTATAAATAATCATTCCTTTTAATCGCTGGCCCAAATTTAAAATAAAACTTTCTCGAGCTTCAAAATAATAAAACTTTCTAGAATTGATTTTAGGGTCCAAAACCTATGTCCGCACTCCACAGTATCACTGTTTGATTTTTTTTTTCCAGCAACAAACATGAAATTAACTTACCCGGTTAGAAGATTAATCATCCTAATTCTGATCCTGCTCCTTATGTGCTTCCCTAAAGCATCAACCAAAGCAACTCTTCCAAAATTACTAGCAGGACCAGACTGAGCTGAGTTCAAAACTGATAGGCCACTTAATGCTACAAACAGGATTTTGGAGACTGTTGTTGGACCTTGGCCTAGAAGTAAAGATCGGGATGCTGCTAACTCTCTTGGCTTTCCTGCTACCATGTCTATCTTGCTTATCACTCCTACGGTCCTCATGCCTGTGATGATAAAAAGAGGACATAAAGTGTGATTTGGGAGGGAGATCTATTAGATTGGGAAATTTAATTTGTGCACCATAAAAAATGTCAAAATATCTTGCATGTCATAAAGAAATGAGAAAAATCATAAATACTATCACGAAAGTGCATCTGTAAGTATCTAATACCATGCTTATGAATCTCGTGATTTGGTATTATTTTACTGTCTACAGCTATATCTTTTCATATAGTTGAGCTTAATTGTGTCTTAAATATATTATTCCAGCCCAAAATAATTGACAATAGTACTCTTATTGTTGGTATCCTGCCAACTTGGTACCATACAAGCCAGGTTCATTGTGTGTGTATTATATAGAAGACAAACCTTCTGAATCAAACTTTTTAGCAACTCTGAATGCGAGAGATGAAGCAATTTCAGGGGTTTGTGAAGCCGGTATGATAACTAGCAAAATTGCATCATTACGTGCACCATATTCACCAATCTATAGTAAATAATAATAATAAAATGATCTTAATTATTTTTACAGAACTAATGTTCTTTTTGTAAATTTGACTGGATTGCTGTAGGAAGAAAGATGATTTTTTAAAAAGTAAGAGAATTTGTGTACGTACAAGTGTGTCATCCATGGTTTTTTTATCCAGTCCAGGTAAATCAATCAAGTATAATGGGGGAGCTGAAAAGTATATAATGAAACAGAACAAATTTGTATAAAAATACGGTTATGAAAGGTGAGAGAAATAATTGGAGGAGAAAACAAACATGGAATGCGTCCAAGTCATAAGAACTGAGAAATACTAGGGCCTAGGAAATCATATAGAAACGATCAATAAAACCCCAGTTGACCTCAACCAGAAAGAAAGAGAAGCTTGTTACTGGTACAAGCTCATGAGAGAGAGAGAGAGAGAGAGAGCAAAACCTGTACTGGTACGTAATTTAACATATATATCGCTTGCATGACTCCCTCCAAAGCTAGTTTGGCAGTCTTTTAAAGCATGCCTAATTTCAGCTAAAAACAAAATAATTAAAAAAATTTAGTAAAAATTCAGATGAAGGAAAACCAGAGTAAGGCCCGTACAAAGAGTAAAAGGGGCATTTCATGTGTAACCCTGAAAAATCTAAAAATACGATGCACACCCCTTCAATATGTCAAATGTCACGGATGCTCACATAACACAGCAAAATTCAAGCAAACCCATAAATTTATCCATTTGGTATATTTTAGGAGATTAGAAGAGAGGTTAAATGATGTGTTGTCATGTTTTATACAGCACTAACTGATATGATTATGAAATTTCTAGTTTTCAGGGTTATGTATGACATTTTTAGTTTTATTCTTCATATGATCCAAAAAAATCACAATTGGCACAGATAATGACTGGCATAAATATAATAGAGAATGATCCTAATTGAATTGATGAAATAATAAAAAAAACTCACAATCCTAACTAAATTGATAGAGTGATAAAAATAAATCACAATCCTAATTGAATTGATGGAATAATAATAAAACTCACATGCTGAGATTAGCTTAGAATCTCCGTCTACTTCCAACATAATCGAACTGGTGCTCAATGAAGTATCTCTATGCAAATCTATGCAAATTGGGCGTCTTGTTGCACAATTCGTTCCAGTTGGCTGATTCAAAGTAATCAAACGAAACGCTAAAACGAAGTTCTTACCAAATTGGTCAATAATACAAGATCGAAAAACACAAATTGAAGGCCGTATTTATGTTTTATTAAGTTGTTAGTCAAATAAAAGCTAGATTATCACCAAATTGGTCAAAGTAAATAGAATAAATAAAACATACCAGAATAGGATGCCCAATTAAACTGTTCAATACTGCTGATTTTCCTGCACCCTACAAAGGCAACGTGGGAAAAGAAAACTAATTAATTACCAACTTCCAAAATTTTATTACATAACATATAAACAGATTTCACTACATTTCATAAAATCTCAAAACATCCTATCCTCCATTTCAATTTTCACCCAATGCAAAAAGAAAAGAGGGAAATTTTGAAGTGCACTTTCAACCTTCTCTAATCAAACTTGTCATGGTGATGCAATTATTTCCTTTAAATGAAACCAAAGCTATTATATTTCAAAAAAAGAGGAAAAAAAAGAAGGAGACCAAAGTTATTATTGACCAAATCAGCGAGGTCAACTTCAGTCGCAATGTTATATTTTCCCTTTGAATATGTTTTACCATCAACTGGATAAGTTAAAAATGTCTGATGCAAATTTCCTAGTAATCAGCAACTAATCATAGCCGCATTTCCAATGACTTTCCAGCATCTACACTCCGCCATTTCCAATCAAAGCCTAAAATTCAAGAAAAGAAGCCAAAAATGTACATACCACATCGCCAATAACGACAACATTGAAAAACGTAGAATGCCCTGTGGGATAATTGGGCCCTTCTGGATTTTTATCCGCCAACAAAGCGGCCGCTTGAATCATTGAACTCGACAGCTGCAACAATTCCTCCATCTTCTCCATTCTTTTTCCTTTTAGATGCAATAACGCAACCCCTTCTAAATCTTCAAATTCTAATCTGATCTTTCAAAACCAAGTCAACCCTTCTATATCTCTCACAGACTCGCACACAACCCAAAAAGGGGTATTTCAGTTGTGTTGACTTCAAGTGTTAGGGACGAAGGATTGGTTGATCTTACTTTGGGCAGTGTGTCTGACTTTGACTTCAATCTTGGAGTAGCATATGGTATATAGTTATAGCTTAGTTATTATACAGCGTGGGATAGAGCTAAATTTTTTTTTTACGTTGTTTCCAAGATTATTTGTGTACTTATTATAAGAAAAAAAAAAGATTATTTGTCTACTTTGTTATGGTTTCGCTGATGTGGTTAAGATCCATGCAATTTTTGAATTTGAATTAGTTGAGACGGAATTAAGTACATTAGTTAGCAAGATGCGGTTCAGCTGGTTTTCATTAGAAGTTTTGTTAGGGGCGGAGCTTATATTTTAATTTCACGAGTCCTTGCAAATCTTCATACAAATAGATATACTTATCATAAAATTAAACTTAAAGCTTCAAACTTCTAACCAAACCTGCAAAGTCAATCCTATTCTTTTTACAGTATCCATAGATTTACACACACGAAATTGCCAAATTCTCTAAAATCCCCTCAATATTCTTACTCATCCCTGGTAAGATTCAAACTTAGAATCTCTTACGAGGCATAAATGATGCTTGAACGCTCCAACAATTATCATGTTTGTGGGTGCTTCTCAAGCCAATCTTGAATGGCGGAACGAAGAGTAATATTTTGAATAACATTGTGATGTGAGAGTACCAAATTGGTCATTGGAGAAGTATCATTCGAGTTGAGCCAACGCATTATCGCCTCTCCTTCATATGTGAACCCATCTGCCGCAATATGAGGATCCTTCATGATTTCCTGGAATTCAGGTATAAAAATAACGATATGAATTAGGATTCATATCAATTATAGCGAGCAAATAATATTATGATAATGTTGTAAATAGAGGACACCCGGTGATAAAACGACATTAAATGGAGTTAACAAACATTTTACGACCTAAAATTTTTCATAATTATGAAATTTTATTTAAATATTCAGTTCCAATATTTTAAATTTGCCTATTTTAAAATCCTAATCCCCAAAAATAGCATCATTTCTATAATCATCCCATACAAGCCAATCCAAACAAACCCCCTAATAGCAAGAAATCACAAAACTATCAACACAATAACAACTAAAACCATTTACCTGATAAATCGGACAGATAAATTGCGACGGCACTTGCTCATCCAAACCCGTTCCAAAAGCCGCCGACTCTGAAGCCGCCTTCATCAACGGCTCAACCACCTTCCAAACATCAGTCACCATATCAGGCCGTCTCTTCCGGTCCAAATCCGCGCATCTCAACCCAACCTTCGCCAGTTTGTTCGCTTCCTCAAACGGCCATCTCCCAGCAGACTCGTCAATTACATTCTGAAACCCTCCGTTACTACTCATCGCATCTTCCACTTGTCTAACGATGTTCAACGGAGGCTTCCCCGTTATGAGCCTCAACACGATGATTCCGAAGGAATATACGTCAGCTTTTGGGGTTAGCATCCCAGTTGCCAAGAATTCGGGATCAGTATACGCGAAAGTACCCCCAGGATTACTTGTCTGATAAAACGCAATCGTGTTTGGATTATGTTGTTTTAGCAACCTAGCTATTCCAAAATCGCTCAATTTGCTAACTAAATTGGCGTCAAGGAGGATGTTCTCGGGCTTGAGGTCCCCGTGGACTACCAAGTGGGGTTTGTTTGCATGGAGGAAAATTAGGGCTAAGCAAATTTCGCCAATTATGCGGGTGCGGACTTGCCATGTTAATGGTGGGGTGTCGTTGGCGCGTTGGAGACGGTCTTCGAGGCTTCCGTTCGATAGGTATTCGTAGATGAGGGCCGAGGCTTCGGAACATGCTCCCATGAGGGTTACTAAGTTTGGGTGACGCACTTTGGTGAGAATTTTAACCTTTAATGTAATCACCATAAAAAAGATAATGTTAGTATAGCTAGGGGGCTTAATTTTAAGACCAAAAATCAAATTAGCTACTAATATGTGGTTGGTTAAAAATAGAGGTGGCAAATGGGTAGGTCGGGTCGGGTTTGGGTAGTTTCATAGTTGAGTGATTGAAATGATATCAATAGATCGATACAAAAAATGTTGTTGAAAAATTAAGAAGATGACCGGACTAATTAATATATAGATCGGTCCACATAATTTAGTTCATATTTTAGTATCGGTATACTTCTTTTATCTTGCTTATCGATACTCGAGAACATAAACATAGTATTTTGTCTCATAAATTAACAAATTGTACAACATGATTGTCAAACTAAAGAATTTGAATATTATAATTTATACCAACAACATTTTACCTCTTGTTGGAATTGAGCTATGCTTTGCAAGTTTTGAGACCGCAACATCTTGATAGCGACAGTCGTTCCTCTCAAAGACCCCTTATACACCGATCCAAACCCACCTTCCCCAATTTTCAACAAAGCGCTAAAATTTTGAGTAGCTTGCTCCAACTCTTGCAGTGAAAACTCAGAATTAGAATTAGAGGATCCAGAAGCAGAAGGTGTATCCTCTCTTTGTCTTCGCAGTTCCTTGAACATTTCTTCTTTCTCTTCGAACAACTTATTGTAGTCGGATTGGAGCGAATCTAGACAGTCTCCTATGTCGTTGACGATGAGTTCAAAATTGGAGATTTGTCTCTCTAGCGAGAGTTTTTTCTCGTTTGCCGCGTGAATTAGGTTTAGGTTTTCATCTTGTTGGCATTTTAATTGGTCGTTTTCTCGCTGTAATTCCTCGATTTCGCCTTGTTGGCTGTTCGCCTGCTTGAGCTCCTCGATTTCCCGCCTTAGAACATCCTTTTCTTGTCTTTCTCTCTCTAGAATCGCCTCAATGTCTCTCACCTTTTGCTCCTTCAACTGCAACGCCTCCGTCACTTTGGTCTACACAAAATCAATTTCGACTTATAACACATTAAAAAAATGAAAAAAATATATAATTTTGTGAAAAGTATTATTTTGTCTTTACCAATAAAAGCATTGATTTTTTGTAAGCTCCAAACATTTCCTTTTCGACTTGCTCACGCCGGATCAGTTCTTCATTAGCTATCATTTGGAAGTTTACTGCTTCTACTGAGGCTTCATTAAGCATTTCTTTTAGAGTTGTATCTACCACCACCAAATCTCTCTAAAAATGACATACCTCAATTAACATATGGTTCAAAATAAATAAAAAACTATATGGTATATATCCTACAAATTTACTATGAGACGGATGAAAAACTCTACAACTATGAAGAAACAGAACCATGAAAAAGGCAGTAAATAATGTAAAATACCGCTTGAAATGAGGAATTAGGGTTTGATCGGCTAGATGTGGATGCTGATGTGGAACTTGAGTCTTGATTCGGTTGCTCGGTTGGTTTGGTCAACCAATATGTATTAGCCTCCCTATTTTGAATATCATTCAAATTCATAAAAGAAAATTCTAAATCTGATAGACAAAAAGGACGGTACCTTAATTATATTATGACTTATCATTAAAAAAAAACTGCTATTGGAATCCTGTACTTGAAATCTTTTGGATTTATACTATAGGTTGTTGCTTTGCACTGCTTAGTAGAGATACATAGTAAAAAATTATAAAAAATATTATATATAATACCTAGTAAAAATCAGGTCCCCATCATAAACAAACCAAATCTTGCACGATGAATTAGCTTCTTGTATAACTTTTCTTCCTGTCTCAGACATAATTCCGTTCATTTCACTTCATTTGAATTGAAGCCAGATTCAGAATCCAAAATTCAAATCAAACAGAAAAAAAGTATAAATGTTCGATTCAATAAATACATGTTTGGAGCTGCTCTCATTACGAGATTTTTTATTCCATTCTGACCAATGAGATGCGAAAGTCCTTCCGCAATATCATCTGACACGTGCACCAATTTTTCTGCTTCGAACTGGAAAAATCGAAAAATAATATTTTTATAAGCATTAATCATGTAATTTACATTTGCTAAGAATTTTTCTACAAGTACACGAGTCAAGAAGAAAAATGAGAACAACAAATTGACCTTTTGAGCTGAACATTGAGAAAGATACTTGCTTAGAACCAAATCCGTATCTTCCCTTTCAATCAGACAAGGCGTAGGATTAAAGAAAAACAATCCTGTTTCAAGCCGCAATTAATCTTTTCAGCACATTTCCAATCAATTACAAACAAACCCAAAACCCAAATGCTCCTAAATTAACTCCACAGCAAACTCAAAGCAAATCAAAAGAGAGAGACCATTAAAGATTATGACTGACCTTCGAAGGATGAGGTGATGATGTGAGTGATGATGATCTGCGTTTTATGGCTGGAGAAATGACTGAGAACCCACGAGAGAACAGATCTCCCTTCATCGTATGAATCAGGCAAAGCAACGAACACCTTGTCTCCCATTCGAACCTGAATTGCGAAGTTGGAGAATAAATGTTGGGAGAAGAATGAAAAAGAAGAAACACTTTACCTTCTTAAGAGCTGTTTATAGTGTTCAGTATATTACCAGTGAATTGACTTGGTTTGTTGGTCCACTCCCTTTATTAAGTCCAATTGGAGTCCATCCAACAAAAGATGGAATAATAGTCTGACTGTGTTAACCAATAAAACAAGGGAATTTTACAAAAAGACCCCTATATTTTCTGAATATTACAAATAACCTCCTCTATTTGCGTTTATGACAAATTACCCTAATCTGAAAGAAATTAAATAAAAATAAAATAAATATAAAATAAATAAAAATATAACAAAATAATTATTTAAAAAATAAAATTAATTAAAATAAATAAATTTTAAAGAGTCTTAATTACAAGATTCATCTCACAAAATACAAGTCTTGTTTAATATAAAAATCGGTACAAAATAAAATTAGTACAAAATACAAAAAACTAGTACGAAATAGAATTAGTATAAACCAAATTACATAACATCAATTATCACAAAATACATCTTAGTGAATTCCATGATTTTTCCACATTTGTCTCATTATATTATAACTAATCGCGACCCACTCTTGAGCTTCATGCCGAGGCTCTCTCTCCGTTGTTGTCCCACGAGTAGCCGATTGTTGGACTACATCTTGATTGAGGATGATTTCATCTTCAGTTGGCACTAAACTATCCAAACCACCAGAAATTTATATAATTATGAAGTACGTAACACACAAGTAAAATGTCGACTTGAGTAGGCCATGGAAAGAAAGGCCTTGAAGTAAGTATTTTAAAACGATTTTTTAGTGCACCAAAGGCTCTCTCGATTAAACAATTCTTCGTCGGTTACGGTCGGGTTGTCAGAAAATTCCTTTAAATGATATCGTACCCCACGAAATGGTGAGATAAATTCGGGATGTGAAGCATAACCTGCATCGGCTAAGTAAAATTTTCCTTCCGGTATGGGGATACCATTTACCTTTTCAATCGCACACACAAGTACTGTTGAACCCTCCCAACCAGCTAGGACATATGCAAAGCGAAGATTAAAATCCCTAGCGGCTAAAACATTTTGGGAGTAGTGTGATTTATGACCCATAAAAGCGCCAGCTCTTTCTTGTGGAGGTCTCGCATGGATATATGTTCCGTCGATAGCATCAATATAATTATCAAAATATGGTGTATACCTATTATTATTTAGATTCACGGGAAAGATGTCGGCGTTTGGCGGTTTAACATATTCACTTCTTAATTCACCAATCGCATACAAAACATCGTTAAAATACCGACTAACGGTATGACATGAACGGATCAAGTGTCTTTTGATAATCCTATTTTTAACATTGTGACCGATCGTATGTTAGAACATAGTTACTTGCTCTTTAACTGCCACGTCGTGCCTATCACGCAATAATTTCATACTTCTAAGCTTGGTGCATAAACCAAAAAAATACGTCTCTCCTCATCCAAAATAATTCAAGACATGCAATATCAGAACCATAAACATTTCTTCTAAGATATGCACGTCGTTGCTCATTTTATTCGATTCTTGCTTCCGGTAGTATGCGTGAAATTGTCCCTTCTTGTTTCATTTTTTTGTATATGACGCAATATACGGAAAGTAAATAACATTAAAATATTCGCCACTTTATGCACTTTCCGTTTATGCTCCTCAACCTGATTTAACCGCATTTCGTGAGAACCTATAAATCAAACAGTAATCTAATTATAAAAAAATAATAACTCAAACATACACCAGTGAGTCAAAATTGGCTTTATCTAATGCAATTTCAAAATATAATGTTAATAAAAAATAAAAGAAACAAATGAACATCAACTGATCATTAAATAATTCTATTCGACCATAAATAACAAACCTATTTAAAATCCCTAACAAATCATAAAACCCAATTAACATAAATTTCATACACAATCACACAGTGGTCAATAATAAGTGTTTTGTATCATACTAATTATGGCCCAATAGAACTTTGAATTGATCAAAATTAAACCTTAATTATTCAATTAATAAAAGAGAAGAAAATGGAGGGAGACGAATAATATTTGGCGCCTGGATTAGGTCGTCTGTGTATATTGTCTAAATCTTGATCTCAAATTCTGGATCATATATAAATAAAACATTGGATTTTGACTCAAATTCAGAATTCATGTTACAATCCCCTTAAATACATCAAAACAAACATGCCTTGTCCGTACATAAATCTCAGCTCTCAAATCCCCCGTACACAAGTCAAACAATGAATTTTTATTCAAATCCATGATTTTAGACTACAATCAACCTAAATACCCCAAATCAAACATACATGCCCATAATTTTTTTGTTTGGTTTGTGGGATTTATTTCCCTCGCCTCCAGGTCACAGCGATCCTCTTTTCTCTACCCTTCCACTCTCTCTCATCCCGTTTTGGTCCCAACCAATTGATGAAAATCGTTTCTTCTCTGGCGAAGAAAACCATCAAGTGTTTAGGAACGAGCGAGAGAAACGATGAAGGGAGCGTTCTGTTGAAACGACTTCAAATTGCGATCCGCTGTTGCAGCGACTTACAACGCCAAAGGTATCTTCTATCAGGTATTTAGTTCTTTATACAAATGTTAGCCATGCTTAATTTTCTTTACATTGATTTCAATTAGGTGATAATTCAGTTCCGACTCCGTTAAATTGATTTAAATTTTTTGTTGAATTGTGCTGAGACATAATAAGCTTCTCTATTATTTTAAATAATTTAAGACTAGTAATTTTAGTTACTGTGGGGGTATTTTTCCACTTCAGTCAATAGTACAAGTTTGTTCCCAGATTTTCTATAATAATATTAGTTTATGTAATGAGTCTAATGACAGTAGGTAAGAATAAATTCGCAGTAACTTACTTTCTTAGAATGGCGCAGAATTATTCCTGATTATTTCAATATTGTTTGATTTATTTTTTACTTTTATGTTATTTTTGTGTAATTATTCTTTTGAGAATATTGTGTTGCTTGTTAATCGCAATTTCCATTAGTTTATTTTCTTGATAGATTCCATTAGTTTTTGTTAATTTTTTGTTAAATCTATGTTTTTATAATTCAAAAGTTTCTATTTTCTTTTTAAAATTAATATAAAGAAAATAGTCACTAAAGTTGTTTGATGAAATGCCTAAGGGAACATTTTCTAATTGGAGGTTTCTTTGTAAATATTTTTCACACCTGCACTGTGATCTTAGCTTTCTATTACGTATTAACTGAACTTTTAAGTAATATTAGTTATATAATATTATTTGGAAATAAAATTTCTGAAATTACGATTCTAACACTATTTTTCTTTTCTGTGAGTTCCGATTCTTAATAATTATCAAACTGTTGTTTTATTGTCTATTAGCTTTCATTCAATTAAATTAACTTCTGCTCTTAGTATCTATATCACGTAAGCGACAAATCCAGAAAAATCAAACATGCAATATTTAGTGACAAAATCATTTTTTGAAGAGTTATATGAAAATTAAGAGTTCATATTGACAATATCAAAATATTATGTACCTATTATAAACTCAGGGTGTTACATTGATAAAAAAAGAAATATAAAATTATTGTCGGAACGAAAAACACCAAGTGTGGACGACATCTTGACTTGAAGATTTACATGATTAGGTTCTGTAATATCCTTAATTGGGCGGAATTAGTGATGCATCATTACTGCACTATACTATACCAGTATTAAGTATGTACCAGTAATTAATTAGGTAGAATCACTTACGGAGATGTATTAGGATTTAGGCAGAATCATGGTTTGAACTTTGAAGAAAAACACATGTTATTTTTTAGGGTAAAGTTCATTGTACGTCACTCAACTTTACAAAATTAATGACCAAATAAGTCATCCGGTTTTCAATTGTCCCTTCTAGGTCACCCAATTTTTAAATTGTCCCAATCAAGTCACTCTGTTAGTTTTCCATCCATTTTTTAACGGTAGGTTGATGTGGCGTGCCACGTCATCAATTAAATAACTTTTTTTATAAAAATAATTTTCCGGAAAGTTATATGTTTATAGAATTTTTTTCAAAAGAAATATTTTTGATAAATATATTTCATAAAGTTTAGTTTAAAATAAATATTTTCTGAAAAACTTTTTTGAAAAAATAATTTTCAACTGACTTGCGGTGAAAACTTCGCTATTTTTTATCAAGTTATACTATAATAAAATTACATTTTAAGCTTCAATTTTATTAACAATTTTATTTTTTAACATCTTTTAGATATGATAAATATAGTTTAAAAATAGATCTTCACATCTTTCATAGTTATATGTGATCTGAAAATTCCATCTATCTTTGTCTTGCTTAAATTACCCATATTATTAACCTAAAAAGTTAATAATAATAATAATAATAATAGTAATAGTAATAGTAATAGTAATAGTAATAGTAATAGTAATAATAATAATAATAATAATAATAATAATAATAAATTAGGTTCATAAAAAAAACAGATAATAGAGGAATTTTTAAATGTGAGAATTAGGCTACAAGCAGTTCGACTTGTATTAGCATATCTTCAAGGTTTAATTTATAAAAAACAATGTTATTAAACCCGGACCGGACACCAACCCGGTTGAGTCCCGGGTCACTGGTTCACCGGTCGGACCGGCGGGTCAACCGGTTGAACCGCCGATAATAAACCGTTTATTTTTGTAATATTAGTATATATAATATAATTATTTACATGTCTAATTTAAAACTTTAATTCTCTTAACTTGCAAAATACCAAACACAAAAATTCTTATCTTATTAGTACTAAGTATCAGTATCTTAACTCACAAATACCAAACACAAAACCCTTAGATAATTTTAAAAATTACACAAACATCACATAAATATAAATTTAAATTGACTAACTAATAATAAGTGATTAACATAAAAAAATTTCATCATGTTATTCTGCAACACATTTCAATAATCATCATGTATTTTTGTTCATATTAGTCTCTCACACATTTCAACATTCATCATAGCCGCAACATGAATAGTTCATTTTTTCTCAAATTCTCAAAGTATAATGCATCTAACTGAATTGTTGAACTAAAATTGAATCTCACAAGGTAGATCCAACCATACTCAATTCAAAAAACACACTAATTATCACAAAACAACATGAAGTTACTCACATTAGAGCTCTATCTAACCTGAAACCTGACTTCTTTTTCCTCTTGGCTTTCAAAGTTCAAACACAAGCCAAATCAATTGATAAACCCTCTAAACCTCACTTCCAGAGGCTCACGCATTCATGAAAAACTTAACAAGACAAATCATTAAGAGCATTGTGTAATTTTAGAGAAAACTAATCTGATTCTTCAGTAGAACAAAGAAGATTTGGAGAGAGCGGTAAACTTGAGACTTGAGCTCACGGTTCATTAAGATGGATTCGAAAAAATAGAAGGAAATAAATTAAATTTTCTGATTTTTTCCACTTGATGAAGATGAGAAAAGAGCAAATTCGTGGGGAAAGAAGAAATAAATCGCAAGAGAGAAAGAAGAACATGAATCAAACAGGGAAAAACAATAAAAATATCGGTTTTTTACTTTGTCCGGTTCACGGTTTTGAATAAAAACCGGGCGGTTCACACGGTTTTAACCGGCTCAATTGCATATCCGGTCTTTATACGGGACCGAATTGGATTTCGGTCCGGGTCCGATTTTTTCCGGTTCGATCGGCCGGTCCGGTCCGGGTTTTATAACACTGATAAAAAAGTAAAAAAGAAAAATAAATTGGCATAGTTAAATGATGAAATATTTATGATGTATTAAGTAGTCTTGATTTCTACAAAAAATGATAGGCGTGAAATCATGGAAGGTATACAAAATAATCGCAGTGGAAAAAATTCTAAGTTGTGTTTATACAACAGATTGTGGCGCCAATAAAGAATGTAAAAAATATTGGAAGGTTCTTCTACTTGATTTCATTCATTGTATATAATACTGCACCCTAAAAAATTAGTCAATTGTAAGATACCTAGATAATTATGTAATTGTGCAAAGGCCCTTCTCTTGATTTAAAATTTTTTGTCTATTTTTTCTTTTTTTTAGTTTTTGGCAGGTGACTCCTTATTCTGGTTCCCAGCTGTGCTGGCAGGATCCAAACTTGGTGATGTTATAACTGAATTTGGGGGTAAATCTGATCAAGGCATCAAAGAGGTAAAGCATGAAAAAATGATGTAAAATATTTTATTCCATTATAATAATATCAAATTGATTTATAATATGTTTATTTGAAAATATGATGAACGTTTTTTACATATTGTTGATATAATTGGGCAACAAATTGGGCAGCAATTTGAAATGTGCGTACTGATATTTCGTTATATAGCAGTGACATTATACCTAACGCGTTGATTCTGACAGGTTACATGTGATATGCTCGATTGAATGCTCTCCTGATGGACATGACCTGTCTGTTTGATCTTCCTCAAAAAAGTGTCATATGATCCAAAATCCAAATATTTCTGATGGTATGTACTTATTCAGATATTGTGAATGATTTCATTGTCATTACAAACTGATGATCTTTAATATAATAAATAATCACATTGCATTTTTTAATTTACGTACTAATCATTCTAATTTTATTTATTTTAATGCAGATCAAAGTTCAATCTGCTCGCACCAGATTCAAATTTACCTTGACCAAATAATGAAATCATGACTGTGTTAAAAGAAAATTTTCTCCTGATTATCTCTTGATAGTAGCTTTTTAACTTATTCTTTTATTCAACATGTGATACTAAATTTTGTTAGTACGTTGTATTTCAATATATGTTGTCTAGTTTCATTTGCATTTGAGATTTTAATATTGAAATGATTTTTTTTATGATAGGGTGTGTTATGAATATTGTGAATTTACAAACAAGACGTGAATTATAAATTTCACAGTATGTATTTTTCTTCAACTCATTGTAAATTTATACCGTGTCTTGCAATTCTAAACTATCTTGAACACATGGGAAACAATTATGAAATACTCGCAGCGTAGTGAGGGTATTAACGTAGTAGTAATAATAATCATAAATAATAAGTGGATTAACTAGCTCATCCATGTGTTTTGTTATACCCATTTTTTTTAGGAAGGTCAAAATACATGGATCATGGCTCTCAAATTCCCCACACACAAGTCAAACAATGGATTTTGATTTAAATCCATGATTTTAGAATATAATCCACCTAAATACACCAAATCAAACATGTCCGTAATATTTTTGTTTGGTTTGTGGGATTCAAATCCGAATCTTTCCGGTCTTATCTAGTGATTTTACTATCGGAGCAAGCATAAACATTTAATTAACAAAATGTTTAAAAAAGATGAAGAAAGAAAATGTTGGGGTTAGTGTGTATTTTGGAAACAATTATTAAGTTAGGCTGTGTTTGGATGCACAAGGATTTTGTAGGGTAGGAAAGGATTTTCTTAGGGATTAGGATTGTGAAAATGGGAATCCTAAAAGATATGTAATATATAGGGATTTTTTTAAAAATGTTGTTTTAGAAAAATAAAGGAATCTAATTTTATATTATGAAATAATTTTTAATTTGTAATGTAATAAAATAATATGAAATAAAATAATATAGTATAAAATGAAATAATATAACATAAAATAATATAAAATAAAATAATATAAAATAAAACAATATAATATAATATAATTTAAAATAATAATAAAATAATAAAATAAATTTATATAATATAATATAATACAATATAATATAATATAATATAATATAATATAATATAATATTTAGTATTATTTTAATAATATCCTATAAATTCCTACAAAAACATTAACAAAAAGTCAAGTTTTAAAACCTTCAAAGTTTATATACAAAATTTCCCTAAAATTTCCTAAACCAAACCTCCCTAAAAATTACTAAAATGAATCCAAACAAACATTCCTAAAAATCCCAAAAAAAGTTTACTAATCTCCTATTTCCTAGTAGTTATATTTTAATTTTTTTTTTTTAATTCAGTAGTTATAACTTAAGTTGACCAAAATACATTTTTCCTTTTTATCTTAAAATCGACCAAAATTGCACAAACTGCAATTATAATGACATAACAGAGACAAAGCCATCCGTCGGACTATTCTTCTTCTTCTTCTTCTTCTTCTTCCGCTCCAATTCATACAGTTCGGTAAATCAAACTCTAATCAAATTAGGGTTAAACAGACTCTCTTCTTCCTTCCTCTATTAAAGAGAATTCACCGAAATCACAGCCCGACAGAGAAACGGTCTCTCGTTTGGCGTCTTTGATCGGCCTTCTGTTTCAAACCTAGTTTGATTTTCATGTGAGGTACTGATTTTTTTGTACTGATTTTTTGTTTTGAGGTTTTAGTATGTGTTTCTTACTGGCGGCATTGTTTTTTTCTACAGTATGGGATTGATTTTGTTGTGTAACTTCCAGTTTGGTTTCTTGGTCTTCTAATTTTGGGTTTTGTAGTGAGTACACCCTCGAAAAATCTAATTTTACACCAGTACTCTCAGATTAACCTTCGATTAAGGCTGAATCTGTCAGTGTTTGTGCAATTGTAGAGTTCTTCTGCATGTGTAGGTTCCAATTTTGTGTAAATTAAGTAATTTGGGCTTGTTAGGATTTAAAAATGTTCCATTACAGGTTCTAATTTTGTGTAAATCTAGTAAGTTGGTCTTGTTGGTGTTTATTTTGTTACAGTAAACCCTCCAGGAATCCAACGTTTGTTTTTGCAATACCCTCTAAAAGCCTTCTTTAATTTTAATCTGCTGGTGCTTTTCTCTCACATTGTTTCAATTTTCAGGGGCAGACATGATGCTTTGATGTAATAAATTAATCATACCCTCTTTTGTAAACTGCAGGTACCAAATAAAATCGAATTTTACCTGCATGCAATTACTCCTGTATTTATAAGAAATGGAAACCAAAAATTTCATAGAAATCGGCTCCTCATCATCAGAAAGCGAAAGTGAAAGCGATAGTGATATAGAAATCGGAGTCATACAACCGGCACGGACCAATGGGTCATCCGTACCGACCAATACAAATGCTCCTACACGAATTCTCCCTCCAAGTTTCACAAACGGTACCAGTACCAGTACCGGTTTTGGTACCGCTCCTGAACCCTACATGGACCCTTCAGCAAGTACCAGCTTCACTTCTTTTGCTTTTAGAAGGCCTCCTTCTAACCCTAATTTGGTGGATCCGGTGCGTGGCGGAGCGACTAGCCCTAGATTGGTGGACCCGGTGCGTGGCGGACCGAGTAACCCTAACCCTAGTTCAAGTACTAGAGTTCTACCTCCATCTCTAATGGGCGGTAGTAATGCGAAAAGTATCGGTACACTCAGTGCTGGTACAAGTTTGAATGGTACCAGTTTGACAAACGGGGTTTCGAAATATTCTTCTATATTGCCTAGACCGTTTGTTAGTACTCACTCCAAATCTTCAACTGATGATAATGGTATATTTTTAAATAAATAATAAAATATTCATTTTTTAATGAATACTTGAATTTTTTTAACTTCTTTTTTGTTGTATTTTTTTGTTTCTAGATGATGTGATGATAATTGGGAATAGAACAGGAAACCCTAACCCTATCCCTAGTTCGGTTAGGGTTTTACCTTCCTCAATGGGATTTAGGGCAAGTGGATCGACAAACGGGGTTGATCTGACGAGTGGGCCCTCATTGCCAGACGATCGACGTGCTGCCATGGACTGTGATGAGCGAGTCATTTATCAAGAAGCATTACAGGTAAATCAAATCATTTTTATTCCAAAATAATTTCAGTAAATTTGCAGAAAAACCCTTCATATTTTGACTCTTTTATTTTTGGTGGGTTTGATGGTAGAATTTGGGCCAACCGAAGCTGGAAGATGATTTGGCGGAAGGTATACTGTCGGTTCCTCTTCTTAAGCACCAGGTATAAAAATGTTTTAATTTTTGTATTTTTTATTTCTTAAATAATAAGTTATTAATGAGAAATTGCATGTATTTAATTTTTATTTGCTTTTATTTTAAAGAAAATTGCCTTGGCTTGGATGGTTCAAAAGGAAAAGAGCAGTCATTGCGCTGGTGGAATTCTTGCAGATGATCAGGTTGCTATTTTTATAGTTTAAAAAAAAGTAAAATAAAAACATATATTATACTTTCTTTGTACAATATGCACTTTTTTGCACATATTATGCTGAAATTGCGGAAAAAAACCCTGCATTTAAAGAATCCTAATACTTATCTTAATTTTCTTAGGGCCTCGGAAAGACGGTTTCCACGATAGCCCTTATAGAAAAGCAAATGGAAGAGCAGATAAAATTCGCCTCAAACAATTCCCAAAAATCAGAGTCCAAACCCGAAGCCCTTCTCGATCTGGACGAGGAGGACACAACAGAACCCTCTTCAAAACCCGATCCGCCAGCTGGCGCCTCATCCCTTTCCCTTTCGCCAGCTGTCGCCTCCAGCTCGTCAGGCTTATCGCCAGCTGGCAAGTCCAGATTGTCGTCCTCTTGTAGGATCGGGTCCCACGTCCAGAATGTCAGACTGCCAGCTGGCACGCTGGTTGTATGTCCGGCTAGTGTTATGAAGCAGTGGGCTAATGAATTGGCGGATAAAGTAACTGAAGCAGGTAATTAATTGGGATAAATAATTTTGTTTCGTGTTTATTTTTATTTTTTATTTTTATTTGGGAGATTTGCAAAAATGCCCCTGTATTCTGCCGAAATTGTGAAAAAATCCCTTGCATTATTGCTGAAATTGCAAAAAAGTCCCTACTGTTAATTGCAAGCTAAAACTGTTGGTTTTTCCAGCTTTTATTCTTTGGGAATTAAAGTTTAACTAATCTAACAGCAGGGAGATTTTTGCAATTTCAGCAATACCGTAGGGTCTTTTTGCAATTTCAAACAATTCAGGGTCTTTTTTGCAAATCTCTCCTTCATTTATTCCATTTACTCAGTTCCAAAATCCATCGCTAGTGAACTCAAACAAAGCTACCGTCTTCTCAACTCTACTTCCGTCATTCCATGTCACGACAGCAAACATAATACAACAAAATCATTGTCATCTTAGGTAAACTATCCGTGTTGGTCTACCACGGCGGGGCCCGCACTCGAGACCCGAGCGAGCTCGCCAAATTCGACGTGGTCGTGACGACCTACACCATCGTCACGAACGAGGTTCCAAAGCAATCCAGCTCGACCAACAACAACGACGAGGAGAGCAATAATAATCTGGAGAGACACGGCGTGTCGCCGGAGTTCGGACCAAGCAATGGGAGTAATAAGAGGAAAGGGGGGCAGAGTAAGGGGAAGAGGAAGGGCAAGAAGAAGAAGAAGGACGATGAGTTGGAGGACGCGGGGCCCCTCGCGAGGGTCAGGTGGTTTAGGGTTGTGCTTGATGAGGCTCAGACCATTAAGAATCACAGGACGCAGGTAGGGTTTGTTAGGTTGTTTCTTTGAGTTTTTGTTTTGGCGTGGGTTTGGAGAATTGTGATTTTGAATGTTGCGGAATTACGACCTAAAATTATGAATGTAGTCCCAGGGTGGCATTTTGTAAATTCATTCGAAGTCTTAAAAAAATAATATCGTTGTAGTTCAACTTTTGCTAACCACTATTTCGAGTTCATTCAGACATGGCAGCTAGATACCTTTTTTTTTTCTGGTAATTTCACTTATCCTTGGGGTAGTTTTGTAAATTCATTCAAAATCTCCTAGCAAACCAACAAAATTATAGATTTCAAAAGAAACAAATTTTTTTATCAATTTGCATAAAATTTTGAGTGTTTGATAGGTGCCTAGGGTATTTCCGTAATTTAACTCAAAATCTCCTAGAAGAAACAACAAAATCAGATTTTGTTTGATCATTTTTGGATAGAATTTTGAGTAGTGGATTGACTTGACAGGTGGCGAAGGCTTGCTCAGGGCTGAGGGCGAAGAGGAGGTGGTGCTTATCTGGCACTCCGATACAAAACACAATTGACGATCTGTACAGTTATTTCCGTTTCTTAAAGTACGATCCTTATTCAGTTTATAGCTCGTTTTGCACGAGCATTAAACACCCGATTTCCCGCGATTCGGCCCACGGTTACCGGAAATTACAGGCCGTGTTGAAAACCGTTCTGCTTCGCCGAACCAAAGGTATTTATTTTGTTATGTGTGTTAGTTGATGTGAATTGAGTTTTGTAA
This sequence comes from Juncus inflexus, assembly GCA_024447665.1. NCBI lineage: Eukaryota > Viridiplantae > Streptophyta > Magnoliopsida > Poales > Juncaceae > Juncus > Juncus inflexus. The sequence continues at coordinate 3,596,478 of JAJHPC010000004.1, read as the reverse complement.
GTGTTGATGATTGTTTTGTTGAATAGATACATTGATTAATGGAGAGCCGATCATAAATTTGCCGAAAAAGGAGATTTGTTTGAGTAAAGTTGAATTTTCGCCAGAAGAAAGAGCATTTTATGTTAGGCTTGAGGAGCGGTCCCGCCAGCAGTTCAAGGTATTTTTCACTTTTAACCCTAGAAAACCCTAAAATTACTTTTAAGGTGTGTAATTGTCCCTTGTTATACCAATCATTAGTGATTAAATCACAACATGTTGAGACAAATTATATGATACGAGCCATTTAAAATCTTAATTTTCATCTTTCAAGCGTATCCAGCTTGTGTTACATTAAAAGCTTTTAACTTTTAAGGCTTCGCCAGATTATGAAGAGAGAAATTATATGATTCATTTAGTAAATTAGTAATATACATAAGTAATATTTTTTGACAAGAATAAATTATAAATTTACATCAATTCTCATATTCTCACATGTTCCTATATCACATTTTAACAATAAAAAACAACATATATATATATATATATATATATATATATATATATATATATATATGGGAAATGCTAAAAAACATACGTATGTTGCAACATACGTTTTTTTAAAATACCCGTAAAATGGTTATAAAAAGTAAAAATTTAAATTCCAACCGTATGGATGTAATATATATGTTGTGAATATGTTGTGGATTTATTTTCACAAGAATCACAATAATATATCATTGCCATCATGTATCATCAAACTATTATTCCGATATATATTTTGAATAGTGCTGCATATTTTTGATGATATATGATGGCAATGATATAATATTCTGATTCTTGTGAAAATTAATCTACAACATATTCATAACATATATATTACATCCGTACGGTTGAAATTTTTATTTTTATTTTTTTAATACGTATTTTGGGTGTGGCTAAAAAACGTATGTTGTGCATACGTATGTTTTTTAGCCACACCCTATATATATATATATTATGTGGCAGTTATATATATTTTTTTAATTCACACCATCCTTTTACCTTTTCAGGCATACGCAGCGGCGGGCACTGTGAAGCAGAACTACGCGAACATTCTCCTGATGCTTCTCCGGCTTCGGCAAGCGTGCGACCACCCGCTGCTGGCCCAGGGCTACCAGTCCAACATGGCCGCTCGCGACTCCTTCGATGTCGCCAAGAACCTCCCCAGGGACCTTGTTATGAATCTGCTCTACAAGCTCCAGGGGTCCTCCGCCATCTGCGCCATCTGCAGCGTATGAATGAATGAGTTTTTATGTTGAGATCAATTTTCAATTTTTATTTGTTCATATATCGGAAGAATTGAACAATTTGTTTCCTTGAAAGTATATATTTCTGAAAACAATATATATTTGTGAAAAAGGGGATATTTTCTATACGGTGAGTTTTTTCCATGGGATTTGATATGTATGCATTTTACTATTTAAGTGATTTATATATTATTATTTTTATATTTTATATTATATACTATTGTTTTTCTTTTCAAGTATGGGATTTGATATATATACATTTTACTATTTAAGTGATTCATATTTTATTACTTTTATATTTCATATATTATATGTATTTCTTAAATATAATATCTTGCATCATTTATACATTATTCGTTAACATCTGTACACTATTTTTATAATAAAAACTACATATATATCATTTTGATGATTTATTTACGCCTCCAATTCCAAAACCCTAATTTCACAGGACCCGCCAGAGGACGCGGTAGTCTCGACATGCGGACACGTGTTCTGCTACCAATGCGTGCACGACCACCTCTCGACCGATGCCGCCACCTGTCCGGCCCTCTCTTGCTCTTCCCCCCTCTCCTCCGACTCCGTCTTCTCCAGATCCACCCTCAATTCCATCTTCTCTGACCTCCCCTCCTCCTCCCACTCAAACCCTAACCCTAACCCCTCCGCCCCAAACCCTAATAATTCCCTGATCGAGGTGAAGGAGAAGAACCTTTGTAATAACTCTTATGTGTCGTCGAAGATAAGGAAGGCGATGGACGTGCTGGTGGAGGTGTGCGGGGACTCCGACGAGAGGGGGCCCTTCAAGGCGATTGTGTTCTCGCAGTGGACGAGCATGCTTGATTTGATGGAGATCAGTCTGAATCAGTATTTGATTCAGTATAGGAGGTTGGATGGGAGCATGTCGCTCGTCGCGAGAGATCGGGCCGTCAAGGATTTTAATACCGATCCTGAGGTATGATATATGCCCTAAATAACCCCTATTTAGGGTTTTAAATGAGTGAGTTTAGGGTTTGGTGTTAGAAAGTTTTGGGGTCCTAATTAGGGTTTTGAGTGAGTTTAGGGTTTATGGTAGAAGGAACATTTGGGGGCCCTAATTAGGGTTTTGTGTGAGTGTTTAGGGTTTGGTGTCGAAAGTTTTGAACTTTTTGGGCTTTAGGTTAGTGTTTTTTGGGTTTTGGGTGTTGTTAGTGGTATAGGGTTTTAGGTTATCTTTTAGCATCTTAATTATTAACTGAGAATAAATGGATGTGTGATTTGATGATGTCAGGTGAAGGTAATGATTATGTCGCTGAAGGCGGGGAATCTGGGGCTGAACATGGTGGCTGCCTGCCACGTCATCCTTCTCGATCTGTGGTGGAATCCTTACGCTGAAGACCAGGCGGTTGACCGGGCCCACCGTATCGGTCAGACCCGATCCGTTAAGGTCTCTCGCCTCACCGTTCAGGAAACTGTAGAAGATCGTATTTTGGCCCTTCAGGTAATAAAAAGAGAGGTGTTATTTATAGTTCAGGGAATATTTTCACTTTTGACCTTATTAATTAAAAGTTAAAAGTATATGTATTTATATACTGTTTTTAGGATTTATCTACTGTTTTTTGGTTTTTTATGTTGTTTTTCTATTCTATATACTGTTTTTTTCGTTTTATATGTTGTCGTTGATTTGTTGTATATCATGTTTCTAAAAATAGGCATTTATATACACTATTTCATTTGTGCACTTTAAAAGCTGAAGTGTGACTTGTTTATTTTGTGATGTGTATATTTGTTGGAGGAAAAGAGAAACATGGTTTTAATAGTTGAAATATTAATTGTTTATTTTTGTGATGTATATGTTTTGTAGGAGGAAAAGAGGAACATGGTTTCATCGGCATTTGGGGAAGATAAAGCGAGCGGTCACGCGACTCGGCTCACAGTTGAAGATCTTAGATACCTCTTTATGGTTTAATTAGGCGGGCAATTTGCTTTAGGGTTTAGGGTTTCAGATATAGTATTTTGTTGGGACTGTTTTGCCCCTCTAAAATGTTTTAGTTGCGTATTTGTGTGTGGCCCTTTGTGGGAAATCAGGGCCCTTGATCTAATTTATTGTTGATTTTTTTTGCCCTTGGAATCGACTATGGAAGAAGCGGATAGGTTAGGGTTATGTATGTAATTATGATATTTTGGGGAGATCCGGAGATATGTTTTGTATAGTTTGTATGGTGGCTTTTGTATGAGAAAGCAATGCATCTTGCCGTTTATGGATCCTTGTCTTAATGTCCTTTGTTTTTTTAGTTTCATATTTCTGTTAGTATATAGTACTTTTTCTGTGGGCTTGAAGCAAATGATCAGATGACCAAGTAAAGGAAAAAGTCTGTCATAATCCACCAAATTTAATTTTATTGAAGTCACAACAAATAAGCAAATTATGTAATCACAACCATTAATCAATAGTACATAATGGTTTCAGGAAATGATAAGTCAAATACTGGTCGAGTAGGCTATGACAAACTTAGATTAATGTTCATATTTAACTATTTTTGTGATCTATTTTTTGATAGTCTTATTTCATTAGTTTGGTACGTCTGGAGGCCGCAAAATAACTAAAAAAGAGAAATTATGCACAAGTTACTCATTTTTGCATGCTACCCTGTCGAAAACATATAATTTGATTGTTTTTCTTAATGGATTCGAAGTGTTTTTTTTTGTTAACTTAAATATTCGTCATATTATCTTTTTAAACATAAAATACGTACACCAATGGAAAACATGATTCATTACTTTACTACCATCCCCTAAAATCCTGACAAACAGACAAATACATTCCCTGCTATTGACAAGTTCCAGACGGTTACCACAAAAAGCATTAACAAATTATGCCCCAAAAGGTCGACCAAAACCAAAACCAAAACAAAACCCGGTTCAACATTTCTTCTTACATCGCATTCGCATTCGCATCGTTCGTATCGACGGACCGACCACTACCAAACCAACTAACTCCTCACAACACAAATACAATACAAAAAAAAACATCTCAAATGAAATCCACATCCGTAAGTAAATAAATCTCACACTCAAATTCTACAACTCAAGCGTCAGCAGTGCACAGAAGAGAAAAAACAAGGGGCCATTGAAACAGAGAGAGCTTCAAATGCTAAAGACTCACGTCGCAGCCTCGTCCTGCCCGGCGGCGGCATTTCGCCGGCGGTTCCCCGCAGGCGGGAGGCAGAGAGGCCTCGTCACCTGCGCCTCGCGTGATGGGTTCCCCGTTTCCTACTCTGTTTCTCCCGGGCTCGAGACGGCGGCGCACGTGGCTGCGCGGGATGTGCGGACGCTGGGGGAGAGGCTGAGAATGGGGAGCTTGGTGGACGACGGGCTGTCGTACAAGGAGAGCTTTGTGGTGCGGAGTTATGAGGTCGGGGTTAATAAGACTGCTACTGTTGAGACCATTGCTAATTTGTTACAGGTTTGTGGCTTGGTTTTGAGTTTTGTGATTTGTTGATTGGTTTTTGGTTGGATTTAATTGGGTTTTGAGATTTGAGGAAAATGGAGAAGAAAATGGGGATTAGAAGATTGAACTGTGGAGAGTGGAGACTAGCCTGTGGTTTTTTCTTTCTGTGATTTATGTGATTCTTTTAAGTTTATTTATTTTGTTCATGGATTTACAGATCTCTGGATTATTATTTATATATTTATGTTTTGGGAATTTTTTAGACTGTTTGGTTTGTGTTCATCTTGTTAATTGTTTATTTTATAATTAATGTTATATTAGAAGAATTTGGGGGAATTTACGAGTAATGAGACTGCTTACTGTTGGTATCGTTGACTTGTTATTTGATTTGATTTCACTTTTTTTCTTCAAAATTGATTGCTTGTCTTGATTGAAAGTTGAATTTGGTTTCTGAACTTTCTCTTTTTGCATGAACAATTCAGAAATTTCTAGGGACGTTGTTAAGTCCTTGCAAGCCTGTCTATATTTTCCTCTTGATTGGTTATAAAAACACCTTTTACTTTCATCCAATAATTTTCATTTACCAGTCGTGTGAAATTGACTCAACAGGAAGTGGGGTGCAATCACGCACAAAGTGTCGGATTTTCAAATGACGGATTTGCAACTACAACGACCATGCGAAAACTCCGACTCATTTGGGTCACTAATCGCATGCACATTGAGATCTACAAATATCCCGCTTGGTATTGTAAATATTAGAAATCTAGTGTTACGATAAATTAAATTTACCTTAATTTGTTAGTTTTGTTCGTTATGTTTCCATAGTTTTTTACTTAATTGGTAGGATTTTTCTATTCATTCCTTAATTGAGTATATCAAATGAATTGAATGTTTGGCATTTTTGGAATGACAATTGTGTATTGAAAGTAATTTCTGGAGTTCATTTAGATTGAGAGATTTGAATTGAAAAGTACGTATAACTGATTAAAGAATTATTGTAAATAACTACTAATTGTTATTTAATATTTGTAATAATTTGGTAATTAGGGGAGATGTGGTGGAAATAGAAACATGGTGCCAAAGTGAAGGGAGAATCGGAACGAGACGTGATTGGATCATCAAAGATTTGTCTAACGGCCAAGTCATTGGTCGTGCCACTAGGTCTTATTTTATTTTATTTTATTTTAGTTTTATTTTTAGTTTGAAAAAAAATACAATAGTCTATTAAAGTGGTATACTGTACTGTACTGTACTGCCGACCCAATACTTCTGTTTAGATTAGAACTACTCAGTAGCTTCAAATGCTTAAAAGTCAAGTTGTAGTTTTAGTACAAACAAACGTCATATGTGGTGTTAGATTTCTTATTCAATATAATTAATTAATTATAATATATTTATTTATTTATTAATTAATTGGTGGGGGTAGCAAGTGGGTGATGATGAACCAAGACACGCGAAAGCTTCAAAGAGTGACCGATGAAGTGAGAGAAGAATATCTCGTCTTTTGCCCTAGAACTCCTAGGTATCATTTTACCTCTCTAAATTATGTACAAATATTTATTTATTTATTTTAGTTGCTTTTAGGAAAATTAAGCTAAGCTATACTATTAAATATTTTGGCAGATTAGCATTTCCAGAGGAGGACAATGGAAGTTCGAAGAAAATTCCCAAGCTTGCTGAACCCTATGAACACTCTCGCCTGGGTCTCGTGGTATATTTACCTTTTCGCCCCTTGATTCTTTTTTTCTTTCTTGTGCACATGCAATTTTACATTTTCACCCCTGCATATGCAATTAAAATCTCTTGCTAGTTCTGATTTAATCCACTGGAGAGAATTCTTTGGCAGTAAGTATCAAAATATAGGAGTTGAGAGGGGTACAAATGCAAAAAGCCTGAACTAGAAAACGGATCTAAAGTTAAGAGTGTAACATTTTTAACTACTTTGTGAAAAATAATGGGAAATATTTTCATTTGCAGCCAAGAAGAGCGGATTTGGATATGAACCAACATGTGAACAACGTGACCTACATAGGTTGGGTTCTTGAGGTAAATATACTTTTATTTTTTCATCATATTTTCACTATTTTTTATTTTAATAATATATTTATTTTATTTAATAATGAAATTGCAGAGTATGCCTCAAGATATAATAGACACGCATGAATTGCAAACCATAACTTTAGACTACAGGCGCGAGTGCCAGCACAACGATTCGGTTGACTCTTTGACCAGCACGGAATCCGATGCGGTTCTGAAAAGTCAAAACGGGTCCTCAAACGGGTCGACCCGTTCGGACCCAAACTGTCAGTTCCTGCATTTTCTGAAGCTCGCTGGTACCGGTTTGGAGATAAACCGTGGCCGTACCGTTTGGAGAAAGCTTGAGCGATAAATAAATAGGAAAGAACATAAATAAATAAAATGTTTTCGTTTTGTGTTTATGTTTGTGTTGTTTTCTGATTTTGTGAGGGTTGAGCGTGTTGTGTTTCATTCATGTGTTTGTATTGTGGTTTTACTATTTTTTGTTTTTTTTTGTTAGGAATGAATTGTGATGTGTGAAGATTGAAATGAGTGTCGCGTTGAGTTTGGTTGTAAGATTGTTAAGACGGTATTTTTTTTTTAATTAAATAGAACTTGTCTGCCATTTTCCTGGCAATAAATTCAATTCTTTTTGTGAAATATTGCACTTTCCTTTTTTATGGACAAATACAGTATAATAATCGGGTATGATTTGCAAATGAATGCATTTTTCATGGAATAAAATGTGAAATTACAATTAACATTAGTTTTAAGTGCAACTATCTACACAATTGAAAAGCATATTGTAATATAATTATATTAAGGAATAAGAACAAGGTTCTTTTCGGTTTTTACATAAATATAAGCATTACAGTAAATTTATTATCAACAACCTGCAACGCTTTGAAAAACAAGCAAAGCATAATAGAAAATAAAAGAAAAGAGTAGACAAAATAGCAAACTAATTTACAGGCTCTTCAATGAAATTTCACAACAAATCATTGCTTCCTGCACCAACCAAAGCATGAAAAACCCTGTAAAATAAGTAAATCATACACATTACGAGTAAATCAAAAGTGAGTATAAATTTAAGAAATATTTATCGGCTATTAAGTGTATGTTTTATTGTTTACAGATAAAAAGTTAAATTAATTGAACATAATAATCCCAAATATTTCCATTGGCAAATAAAATAAAACAACCCCAAATAAGAAATCCTATAGCAACAATAAACCGATAAAAAGAAAGCGAAGCGCTACGCTATATGGACTATAATATTAATAGTAGATCATTTAACCAATAAACACAAATATTGAATTTTAACCTGTCTAGAATATGATATAGATATGAATCTAAATTTGGAAAGAAGACTATGAACTAAGAATAATTTATATTTACCGATCGTTCATAGTCATCACGATGTTTCTTGGAACTTTTGGAGATATCCGGTTTATCGGGCGTAGCGGGCACCGGACCTGACCCGACCCGCTTCTCGTCCCTAACCCGGTTAAAGACTTGAGTGTATCCATCAGCTGATGAAGGGCCCTTTAGATCCCATTCCCCGAATTTGGGCACCATCGATCCTCTTTCAGGCTTTTGTTCCACAAAAAAAAAATTAATATTTGTTTTTTTCGTAGAAAATATATATCATGTTTATAAATGAAATCTCAACAAAACTCACTCACGAAAATGACTTTTCTTTTTAAAAAAAATGCTACATGACATGACCGAAAAGAATGATGGTAACATGATTGCAACATGACATGATTTATAGTGCAAAAATCGTACTTAAATATAGCTAATCAAAGAAGTAATATTTGCACCGGAGACCCTCTCATTCTCCCATCATACTTCTGTCACGATATACAACATTCTCGTGAAGAAAAACACACAGTCCTTCGAAAAACAAACATAAAATTTAAATTTACAAACAGAAAATAAAATTACCGTTTCGCCCCCTTGCCCTCTGGCTCTAAGCCGGCCCTCTACCGATCCCCTCCTCTCTCTCTCCCAAGACGGCGACGGCGAAGCCTCATAACTCTCCTGATGCTTATAGCGAGCTGGCGACTTTCTCACAGCCCGTAATTCCATCTCCCCGCTCCGCCTCCCGTTGTGGGCCGCGGGGCCCACGTTAGGAGATCTCGGTGCAGAACCCGCAAATGCGGAAGGGCTTTGGGCCGGGTCGTTGGGGTTTATCATCGGTCTGTTTACGCCTCGGCCGCCCTTGCGCGTTATTTCGAAGTATTGAGTGTACGACACGTTGCCGTTCGCTTCCCAATTCCCGAATTTCGGTACTTGCTATGAAAAGGAGAAATGAAATGGTTTGTTATTAATTGTTATGGCATAATTTGATACATGCGCTTATGGAATGTCATAACGTTTTATATGTCCTTGCGAAATCAACGCACTTTATGCATGCCTCACTTCTATTATTTTTTTCAACAAATGTGTAAATTAACACTCTTTAGTTTAGACTTGATCTTCTTAATTTGCATGCAATAGATAAATTAACACTTGTAATCTTTTATATTATAGCAAAGTCAAGAAATATGTATATATAGATGTAAAGTCAAATAGAAAATATAGGAGGAGATTCCTTCAAATAATTGAGTTTGAGTATTAAAATAATGGAAGTACTACAATTTGATTTCAAAGAATAATTTCAGAGTCATGCTTGTGTAAGGACTAATTATTTATCATTTTTCTTAATTTGTAAGGCTTTTTGGTGTTTTATTGCAACACAGGAGACTAACTGAGGCCGAATTAAACTGAAACAAGAAAATAGCTAATTGGACCAGTACCAAATATAGTTGGTACTGGTACGGTATGGTAATAGCTTAATTGGAAAATGTTTTACCCTAAGCTGAATAAAATGTAGAAACCAAAAATAGATATAGTGATGAGATTTGAAGCTAGTAAAGAAAATACAATAATGTGATAAAAGGAAATAATAGAAAATCACTAGCTCCACCAAAGTTGTAAGTTTAGCTACTTTAGGCAAACTATCAAATGACAAAAATTATGAATCATGGGCTAGGTAAAAATACTAATCAAATAAATTCCCCACAATTACAGTAAAATTGGAATTTACTTTGCATGCAATTGTATTTTTTTATTTCATTTCACCAGATTAATTCAGGGCAACAGTTAGCACCCTAATCAAAACAATGTAAAGATCATACCAAAATGCCTAAAATTGTCATATTTGAGAAGAAAATTAAAAGAACTCAACTAACTTTGGAAATTTCTTTGCAAATTTATTGCTCTATACTAAAACCAAATTTAGAAAAAACACAAACAAATTAGTAAATAGAAGGCAAAAAGAAGAAAACTCACTGCCATAATTTGATATTGTACGCTAAATTTCTCTTGTTTCTTTCAAAGGAGACTTAAAAGGGGACAGAAGCACAAAGAAAGGGATCTCTCTTTGCTGAAGTGCAACTTAATCAAAACAAAAAGTTCTTTTTTTGCCTTTTGGAGTACTCTGGCTTAAGAGAGATTGGAGAGAAATTAAGAGGGAAAAATATGATGGGCCCAACTCCTCTGAAATTCTATTGTAGAATTCTGAAATAAATACCAATTATTCATTCCAAGTCAAATTTTAGGATTTTTTTGGACTTCTAGAAGGATAAATATATTCAATGTGCGTTGAATATATTAATCTAGAACAATTTTTAATCAGCCCAAGTTGGTGCATACCTCAATGCAACTTTCCCAAAAACCGGTCTACCATTCTATAGAATATTTGTAATGAAAATCTTACATATGAATATATGATGCTATTAATATATACTGATCTATAACATTATATATTGTTTCATATTCATAATATCTATATATTCTTTTAAAACACATGTACTATTTTATTATTATGAAGTGCATAATAATAAAATATTCTATAGATGATGAACGCGTTACAAGTGCATATATATGTTCTTGATGAATCTGACCATGACATTGGCTCAAAGTCTCACCATGAACATGAAGTTGCTGGAAATTATTATAGAAATATAATTGCAGAGAAGTTGACTAGGGAGAGAATTGATTGGAGAAGTTGGTCAAGTTTGAAGTTGGAGCGTCCTTTTCTCATTGCTCTCCTCAACCCTCAAATCCGCTCAGTATTCAGTTCAGTACACCTACTTTCGATCCACTCTAAAATATTTATACTCTTCCAAATACTCTGATCATTCAATCAATCAAACACTATTTAAGTAACTCCTACTTGTGCTTAATATGTCAAAGTTAGACTTGAATCAAATCTAGCCCTGGCTATTCAAATGATGCAGGTGAGAACGGTATGACTTTTTTCATACCCGATCCGATTATTATAAGGTGGTATTGTTTGCATCCAAATAAAAATTTCAACTAGATTTTTACATTTCCATCATGATTTTCTGGTTTTGATTTTGAACTTCATGCTGGTATGGTTATGATTAAAATTATTCTCCTGCTTTAGCATGTGAAAAATAAACATTTAGATGGAAATTTTTTGGTAATTAAGTATTTTGTTTAAGATATAAGAGCTTATGCGATCAAACCTCATATGTACTAATTAAGTAATTTTTTTCTTTCTTACAAATATTCTTGAAGTACTTCAATTTTTTTTTTGTTTAAGCAAAAAAATATCCTCATTTGTACTAATTAAGCAATTTTCTTTCTTTCTTGCAAATATTCCTCAAGGACTTAAAAAAGTATGTGCAAAAGAAATTATATATAATATCATATGTGAAATAACTAGACTTAAATATCTATTGTAATAACAATCTTAATTTTGAATAAGAAGAAATTTCAAAAAAATCATACCAGCACGGAATTTCTCCTAGTTATATACAATAAATAAAACCTCCAAATCATTTGAATAGTGAAGTGTATTAAATTAATTACGCGTTATATACAAATTTAATCACACAAAAAAATCACGAAATACTAACAAAACCATCCAACAGATGGAATGTTATGTTGTTAAGGCACAATTTTATATACACCCTTGTAAAAGATCAGAATATTATGTATGCCCCTGCAGAAGTGAAAAGTACCAATTGTACCGTAGAAATATCGTGCATACCCCTAATAGCCAATTTTCCCAACGAATGCGTAAGTTAATGTTCTTTGACTACTTTTTGCATGCAATAAATAAATTTACTCTCCTAATCTTTATATTATAGCAAAATAAAAAAAATGAGAATATATGTCTATGGAAGTCAAATAGAAACTATAGATTTGGAGGTACAGTATAAGCTTAATGGAATGTTTTACACTAAGCTGAATAAAATATAGAAACCCAAATTAGATACAGTAATGAGACTTGAAGCTAGTAAAGAAAACAAAATAATGTGATAAAAGGAAATAATAGAAAATCACTAGCCCCACCAAAGTGGTAAAATCAGCTACTTTAGGCAAACTATCAATTGACAAAAAAAATTGAATCATGGACTAGATAAAAATACTCATCAAATAAGTTCACCACAATTCCATTAAAATTGGAATTGGCATTGCATGCAATTCTATTTCTTATATAGTAGGATTTAAATACCAAAAGAGGAGAAAGAACATGCTATCAGTGTTATATTTCATAACATCAAATTAATAAGGGCAACAATTCAATAAAATCAGAACTAAAACCAAATGCAACAATCACAACAACATGCCCAAATTGTCATATTTCAGAAGAAAATTAAAAGAATTCAATAAGGTTTGAAATTATTTTTGCACATTGATTCCTCTACATACTGGTAAATGAAAAAAATCACAAGACTCTGAAACCAAATTTAGAAAAATGCATACAAATTAGTAACTATAAGAGAAAAGGAGAGAACTCACAGCCATAATTTGAGCTTTTATGTAAAATTCTCTTGTTTCTTCCAAAGGAGACATATAAAGGGACAGAAGCACAAAGAAAGGGATCTTTTTTGTTGAAGTACAGCTTAATCAAAACAAAAAGGCTTTCTTCTTTTTTTGCCTAATCTGGCTTAATAAGATGGGAAATTATGATGGACCCAATCCTCTGAAATTCTTCGGTAGAATGCTGAGATTTTACCAATAATTCAGACCATTAAAAGTCAAATTTGGTATTTTCTCCACCTCTGGAAAGATATTTATTTAGAAAAAAGTGTCAATATATTAAATGTTGTTGAATATATTACTTTAGAATTTTTTTTTCAAGGGGCTCCATAACTCCATGCATGGTTGTAGAAAACGGAAAACGGGGTTTAATCGGACAGAGCTTTTTTGGGGTTTAGGGGTTTAATTGGGTTTAATCGAATTAATTGCTATCCATTAATCGGACTGAATTTTTATATATATTTGAAATAATATCAACATTTATAACAAAAATATCCAATATCCTAAACTCACAATCTAACAAAACATATAATTTAAAATTCAAATACATAAATCCAATTAAATCACAAATAATGTTCAACACATAGTTCAAAATTTAAAAATAAATTGAAAATGGGCAGGGATGGGCCGGATTTATTAAAATTTTAAATGATGTAAAAAAATTTGGACTTAAATGGTGGGCCTAAACGGTCCAAAAACAGCCCATAAAAGCCTTAAACGTTGGGCCGTTTTTTTGGTGCCGTTTAGACTTTAAATTAAACTTTTGTCACCATTTAGGGATTAATCCCCGTTTAATCGGGGATTAATCCCGAGTTCTGCAACACTGACTCCATGTATGTCACCCAAAAAATTGGCAAGATTGAATAGTCTCTAACATAGTTTAGTTGAAAAACTTGTATATTTGATGCATACATTATTTTATTATATAATACATAATGTTAACTATTTTATCTATATTATCTTAATACTTTATAAACTGATATATGATTTCATAATAACTAATAACTATATTTGTTTTATCAATATATATATATATATATATATATATATATATATATATATATATATATATATAATTTTATTAGAGTTACCTAATATATATATATAAATATATTAATGTTGTAATACATATACAACGTTTTATAGTACTATGTATTGTTTCTTAATTACATATATACTATTTTATTACTGTGTAATGAATGACCTACATCTACATGTATTGCTTCACAATTCACAATGAAATGAAGCTATTGGTTACATAAAAGAAAGTGATTCTACAAACCTAGAAACATAATCCTAGAGAAGTTGACTCTGGAGAGAATTGAATAGATAGGTTGGCCAAGATTGATTTGGAGCGTCCTTTTCTCATAAACTCTGTGTCTGTGTCCTCACCTTGGCATCGAGTACACCTATAAGGCTATAACTCTGCTAAACCCACCACCATCCACTCCCCTTTTTACTCCTTCAAAATCCAAAACACCCCAATTATTCAATCAGAAAGTACTTTAAGTAACGTGTACTTTCGCTAATAAGTCAATGTGAGACAACCAAATCTTTTATTGCCAAATGACATTTCTAATTTGGGGGAATGCCATAGCATTGCCAATTGATTCTTAGTGCTTACTATTTTGGTTATGATACGAGAGAATTAAAATACAAATTTTATTTGTATCAATTAAATGAGTGGATTAAAAATATTTTCTATTTTTATATTACAGGAAACTTCCTCATGTCTAAAACATATGTAATGAATGATTTTATCTTGGGACAGTTACAAGCTCGGAGCTTAGACTAAATTTCATGGGGGCCAAAAAAATTTATCTCTGCTGATTAACACTGTAAAAATATTTGGGGGGGGGAGAGGTCAAATGTATAGAAATACATGTATTTCAAAAAAAAAATTCTACTAAATCACTACTAATATATATTACCCCATTAAGATCTTGGGGGAGAGGGGGGCATGGCCCGTTCAGTCCCTATTAAGTTCTGTTTCTGGACAGTTATGTAATTAAAATACAACAAACCTCTGATCATTTGAATAGTGGAGCGTTACAAATTATTTACAAATAAATCAATAAATTTAATCGCAGACAAAAAAATACAAAAATCTAACAAAACCATCCAACAAATTGAACAATCATAACACTAACATGATCCCAAGCCCAATCGCCAGTCCCAAATCGACGAACCTAGAATCAGAAACAGTCACTGCAGATGAATATGTTGTAATTGGCCGTGGCACGACTGTAGGTCTTCCTCCTTTCTTACTGGAAATTATCATTATTCCTGCCTGATCAACACTACTGCTCTGAGTGGGAGAAACAGCAGGGCCGTTAACAGGAGATGATGCTTTCTGATCAGAAGCTAAAGCCAATTGAATTAGCATAATAATTGATGCAATTATAACAAGCTGCTTTAAGATTGCCATTTTGAGCTAATTGTCAAAACAGTGAAAATTGAATGGAGGCAAGGGAAGATATCAAATTTGGATTGGGAAGAAGAAAATGATAATGGTGATAATGAATTGAATTAGCATATATAATGAGAAAAAGTGAACAGACATCTGCAGACTTGGTCAGTATGTGAAGATTGGATTAGGGGCGTTCAAGTTGGACAGGATCTTTTCAAAGTTAGAACAATGTCGGTAATGTTGAACCGTGTCTACGTTTATTAATATATATATAATATAATGATACGCTTGGGCCTAAATACTGTATCAATAGAATGGGTTGGACCTGTGCTTATGGATGATTTTATGATATAAGAAATATTATGGCCCAAATTAGTCCTGCCATTAGCAATAAGCTAAGTATTCATCTACCCATATAGATAGCTGATACTAATAGTCTAATACTGGTAGAAAGGGACAAAAAGGGATGTGTTTGGATTTTAATATATAGTTTCAACATGAGTCCAGTTGGTCCCTATCACTATGGAATCCAGTTGGTCAAAAGATTCAAACCATAATGTTTTGTCAAGAAAACGCATTAAAACATCAATGGAAAACGAAATAAACAAACTTCCAATGAAATGATTCCCTCATGTCCATTTCATTTTTCTCCTCTCCATTTGCAATAGACAATACGGCAATTATTACATTTTTCATATGTTAACTCTAAATTAAAAGTATTTTACTTACAATTGACTCCTACTATAAATTTTTTATATTATTATAATAAAATTAAATTTAGTGATAAATCACAGCACATCTCCAATTTTTTTGGAACAGGAGATAATGTATTCCTAATCCTAACTATTTTCTTTGAATGACTATTTTCTTTGAAAACATATCAATGATTCATAAAATCATAATCATACATATGTATTTCTTCCCCAACTGCCTCCATATTTCTCCATCCATCTCCTCCTAAGATTCTTTAATCATTGCACAGATCACATTCAAATTCAACCATTTACATTACATTATCCATCACATTCCTCCTCCCAACACAATCTCCTTCTTCCCCTCCAAACTCTAACGCACACACACTCTCCTCTCTTTCTTTCTTGCCATGAAAGAAACCATAGAAAATGGAGGAGCGCCATTAACAAATCCCTCCTCGCCTTACCGCTACAACTCGCCATTGACACAAGTCTGCCTGGTGGGCTTGGTCTGCTTCTGCTGCCCGGGCATGTTCAACGCGCTGTCCGGCATGGGCGGCGGCGGCCAGCTCGACCCCACGGCCGCCAGCAACGCCAACACCGCGCTCTACGCCGCCTTCTCCGTCTCCGGCATTCTAGGTGGTGCCGCGTTTAATCTGCTCGGGCCCAGACTCACGCTTCTTGTTGCGGCAATGACGTACCCGCTTTATGCCTCGTCGTTTCTGTATTATAATCACCATAAGAGCCAGATTTTTCCGATAATTGCTGGCGGAATTCTAGGTACTTTTTCGGATTTTTTGAGTACTGTCTGAAGCAATCAATAGTATTTCCAATTTCAGATGATTTGATTAAAATTATATATGTACTTTTTTTTGATTGGATATATGTACTTTTTTAATTTAATATGATTTTTTGTTCCTTTTCTGGCGTAAAGTTCAGATCTTTAAAGTGACACAAAAGCTCAATTATTCACAAATCCTAAAAGATAGTAGGTATAATAACAGAAGTACTCTAAATTTATTAAACCCATCAAAATTTTCATTTATTTTTTCAATTTTCTCAATTTAAAAAACCCCAAATTGCAATCCAAAAATCAAACAAAATATTTTTTTGATAAAAAACCAAACAAATTAATCAAATATTTATTTTTAATCAGGTGTTGGTGCGGGTTTATTATGGGCCGGACAGGGCGCAATAATGACATCATATCCGCCACAAGACCGAAAAGGATCGTATATTTCCCTTTTCTGGACGATTTTTAACTTAGGCGGCGTAATTGGCGGTTTAATCCCTTTTGCACTTAATTACCACTCCGCCACTAACGCCCCGTCAGTTTCTGACTCGACTTATATCGCGTTCATGTGCTTCATGCTCGTCGGTGCATTTATTTCTCTCGCCATTTTACCCCCTTCTAAAGTCGTACGTATTATATACTTTAAATAATTATTATTATAACTCTAATTATAATAGTTAATTTTTAGACAAGTTTTTTTTATATCTAACCCTCTCAAGTCTCAGTTTTCGAAATACTCAAAATAACTTAATTTTCGACTTTTCTCTCTCACTAACCTAGTTTGGAGTTTCAAATCCCGCCTCGAATAAAAAAACGCGATTTCAGATCCCACTTCATGGTTTTAGCATGTTAAAAAACTTGAATCGGTTACATAAAAACCGAAATTCGAAATCTCCTCTATGTCATCCGAGGCATGATTCGAAACTCCGAACTTAGTTAGAAAAAAAAAGTCAAAAATCAACTCGCTTTACTATTTAGAAACTCACAAGGTGTTACATTTACAAACAATTATTTTTTACAATCATTAAACAGGTACGAAACGACGGGACCCGTGCGTCCAAAGTAATATACTCATCCGTAGGAACCGAGTCCCTCGAAATCCTAAAACTCTTCTCGAACTGGAAGATGCTCCTGATCCTGCCCGCCGCCTGGGCGAGCAACTTCTTCTACACCTACCAGTTCAACAACGTGAACGGGCGGCTCTTCACCCTGCGCACCAAGGGCCTCAACAACGTCTTCTACTGGGCCGCCCAGATGGTCGGCTCCCTCCTCGTCGGCCGCGTCCTCGACTTCAGTTTTGATAAAAGAAGAACTAGAGGGTTGGTTGGTGCGCTGCTTGTTATGATTATTGGGACGGGGATTTGGAGTGGGGGGTTGGTGGAGCAGTTGAGGGTCGGAGAGGGGAAAGTGAGTGAGAGTGAGTTGATTGATTTTAAGGATGGGCGGAGGTGGGCGGGGCCGTTTGTGTTGTATTTTGGGTATGGGTTGCTGGATGCCATGTTTCAGAGTCTTGTTTATTGGGTTATCGGCGGACTTGCGGATGATTCAGAAGTACTTAGCAGGTATGATTTTGTTTTTATTTTTATTTTTTTGTGGGATAAATGTGGCGGGAGCTTTGGACTTTAGTTGGGTTGTAATTTGGTTCATGGGTTATTGATTTAAATTTTTTGATTCATGTACTTTATGAAATGTGTACGATTCGTGTGCATAATTGTGTGAAGTACAGGAATCTAAAAGTTTAAATCAGTAGTATGAGGACCAAATTGGGGGTGTAATTGAAGTATAGGGAGTAACGATCGAGTTATCCCTTTCTTTATAGTTTGGAACTTTGGGTTGCACTTAGGTTTTGAACTATAGAGTCGATGAGTTGTTTATAATGGTCTTATAGTTTTTAGTTTGTAAGGTATATGTGAGTAGATCTTAAAGTTGTTCATTGGTTTTTGACTTTGAATTTTTATTTGGCAAGTTGGATAAGTTTTGTGATTTTGATGACAAGAGGGCAAATTGTAATTTAAAATCATTTTTTTCTTTTTTTTCTCTCGATTGATCCCTCATTTAGTAGTGAGTTGTTAAAGCATTTAATGTCAGTTTTTGTATTCTTAGTAGTGTGTAGTTAAAGCATCTAATTGGGGTTATGTTCCGGCTGCTTGCCAGCTCATCTTTTTGTGTCATGAAATTCTTTTCTTCTTTTGTTAAGATCTATTTGAAACTTAAACTACAGAATGTTTAAGAAACCTAATAATGGTTAAGAAATCTAATTTTGGTTTATTTGAATGTTGGTGCAGTTGAACTTATGTTTTTGTCCCTATAAATTTTTTTTTTCTTTTTACCATACCATATTTTTTTTTGGATAAGATCAGGTTTACTAACTTCTTTCATGGAATAATGTCTTTAATTTACATATTACATTAATTAATTTATATGGCATTATTACTTTTTAAATAATAGGTATAGCGGATTTTACAAAAGTATACAGAGTGCTGGAGCTGCAGTAGCATGGCAAATCGACACACATCACACGCCTTTATTGACTCAATTAATTATTAATTGGGTTTTAACGACTATAAGTTATCCTTTGCTCGCTTTACTCGTGATTTTGGCGGTAAAAAATGAGAATAATTCATTGAGTGAGAGAAATGTTGGATCTAATGAAGGTAATATTAGCATGGGAAAAAATGGGGTATAGAATAGTAATAGTGTAATACTAAGTTATTTGATTATTGAATAATCTGATTGTTAAGTGTATATATGACTTATTGGTTGAGGAAACAGAGGTATAAATAAATAAGTTAATTGAGGGATCATCGGCTTTTTTTATTGCAGTTCTTAATATTTCTTTAGTAATTTTATTATAAAAAATGATAATTAATTTTAGTTAAGAATTCTTCCAACTTGCACTAATGAATTTGCCTTCAGAAAGAATATTTTTTGAACAAGAACACAATTATTTAAATTGCAATCAATCAACTAAAGACTAAAACAAATTGGAACACATTGATTGCCTCAAAAGTCAAATCTAAATCCTCTCCGCGTGCAAATCTCTTCCTCTTTAGATCTCCTTCTCTGCCTCTCTCTCTTTTCTTTTCTTTTCTTTTCAGGGATATATGTCTTGCTTCTCTTTTTTCATCATTTGTTCTGTTTTTTCTCCGATTGATTGTTGGTTTTCATGTTCTTCTTTCTTTTACTCATGGTTCGAGTAATCGCCGATTCTGATTCAGCCGATTCGAGTCGGAATCAGCAAGCTCCGGTCGGATTAATACCTGATTCTCACAATTATATAAAATTATTTTTTATATAAATTGGTCCGATTTTTCATCTAGTTCGACCGATTCCGATCTGATTCAGCCGATTCTAAATCTCCATCTTGAAGACCGACTCTGATTCCAATTCCGATTTTCCGAACATTGCTTTTACTTGTAAACAAATACCATTTTCATCAAAGTGATTCAAACCAGTCCTTTTAAAAATTTACATACATGAGCTTGAAATTTATCTTAATATTTCAGGTGCTGAAATAATGTCAGATAGTGGATTTGTTTCTGAGCCATTGCTTTCCAATTCCACAGCCAGCAGCTCTCACATTTGAGACGATCAATTTGTAACGAATTTTAAGTTGTGTCCTTTCTTTATATTTCTCCTTTTTCTTTTTCTTTATGTTATTTTGTTCTTTCATTGGCATGTGTGGTATAAATCATCATG
This sequence comes from Juncus inflexus, assembly GCA_024447665.1. Classification (NCBI taxonomy): domain Eukaryota; kingdom Viridiplantae; phylum Streptophyta; class Magnoliopsida; order Poales; family Juncaceae; genus Juncus; species Juncus inflexus. Next base: position 3,576,335 of record JAJHPC010000004.1, on the reverse strand, counting down.
AAATTATTGTGTAACAGAAAAATTGTTGTAATTAATCATAACAAATCATACCACAATAAACTTGTTTCTAGAATAGCATCTCAAATCATTATTCAAAATAAAAAAAAAAAAGATAACTTATCAAATCACAGCATTGTATTGTACATTTCACGTTTCTCCACTCAATGAATAAACAAATCACATCAAAATTTGAAAATGAATAAAATCTCAATTAGCAGCCTTAGATTCTTCCTTGTTAATCGTCTCCTCTTGAGCCTTAGTTTCTCCCTCCTCCTTAGCCTCTTCAACCTTAGTTTCTTCTTTCTTGTCAACCTTAGTCTCTTCAACCTCAGATTCTTCTTCTTTCTTGTCAACCTTAGTCTCTTCAACCTTAGATTCTTCTTCTTTCTTGTCAGTTTGTTTTTCTTCTTCTTCCTTGTTCAGCTGAGCTGGTGCTTCGGTGTTGAGCTCCTTGAGACTTGAGGCTAATTCCTCAACAACAACTGGAGTTGTTGGTTCTGCTACGGTTTCGTCTCGGAAATGTCGACCAATGGAGCCTCAGTTGATTCCTCCTTCTTAGCCTATTAATATTGTTCCATTTTACGAAAGATTCATCATAAGGAAGAAACTATATATAAAATATAAATATATACAATTAAGAGAACTGATATTGCATGAACAATGAAGATTTTTCGGCAAAAAATAAATAAATAAATTGTTTTTTACGGTACAAAAGAGTATATATATTCAACGAAACAATACATTAACAAATCGGCACATCAATGCTGAATTTGGAGAGAGAAAGGACTGGATCCAGAATTTAGCGGATTCGACACGACTAATGTGCCCATTTTTATATACCGTTTTGCACTATATGTATACTTTTTTGTGTTGTAAGATCCAAAAAATCATCCATTTATGTATTAGTCCCATCTTTTACCTAAAAATCCTAGCACATTTTTTCTATTTCCCTACATTTAATAATATCGAAAAAATGATGACCTAATTGATTTGACTTACCTCAGTTGGGGAATCAGTTTCGGTGATCTCACGAGAGACAGAATTCTCGGCCGGCGGAGCTTCGGTCGGCTTGGTGCCGCTGGCTTCATTCGGTTTGCTCGCACAAGCACCCATTGTTGATCTCTGGCTTAAACAATGTCTCAAAACTTGTGTTGATTTGTGAGGAAGAATGTATTACAAAACTTGTTTGATAGGCTTTTGTAGGGCAGAATTTAACGAGTCTAAGTTTAGAGTGTGAACGATGGAGGTTTTTGTGGTTGGAATTGTGAGAGATGATCTGTATTATGATTGACCAGCCAGAATTTTCCTTTCTGGGCGTTTCTATGAGTTGTTTACCGTTATGTCAAGAAACGGGTTTGGGAAGACCAATGTGTCACAAACAAAACTTACATGATGGAAAAAAAAATTACTTATATGTGTGTGGTGAATCATACAATTTAAGCTTAATTAACGGTTTCATTATTAATATATCAAGTCTTAATTAAGTAATACCAATATTAATATATTATAATAAAAAAAATAACAACACAAACATAATTTCCAAACATATTATCCACAAATATAACACTATAATCATGAATGAAGTCAACAAAAAGTTCTAAATGTGTGCAGAGGGAAAAAAAAACAGATTTGATCCACAGATTCCAAACAAATGTATCTGGCCCAGACCAGCTCAAAATAACTTATAAATTAAAAATCTCAGCCCGAACTAGGCCCAAGCTTTCCTCAAGTCTGGACTTTTTTTTTTAAATATCATTTTTTAGAAAAAAAATTCAACAATTGCCATTGGTTTGAAAATAATGAAATATCTGCCATTTCCGCCACTAGTAGTGGCGGAACACATTTATGTTCCGCCACTACTAGTGGCGGAACAGATGATTTTTAGTTTTTTGCAAAAATTTCCCATTTGGCTGACTAAACAGGATTAATTAGTATAAAAAACAGTGTTCCGCCACTACTAGTGGCGGAACAAGCCCAATTTTTTTTTTAACCAATTAACAGCTAAACAGATCTAACAGCTGACTAATGAACACAAAAATTTTAAGAATTAGCCTAGTGGCGGAACACACCAAAATAATTTTTTCCCAATCCGGAGAATACGAAGAAAATAATACTCTGTTCCGCCACCGTTACTGGCGGAACAGATGAAATTTTACCTGTTCCGCCACTACTAGTGGCGGAACAGGTGAAAATAAATTTTTTCCCCCTGACTGGAGGAATGCAAAAAATAATACCCTGTTCCGCCACGAGTAGTGGCGGAACAGGTAAATTTATGTCTGTTCCGCCACTACTAGTGGCGGAACAGACATATTTATATAAAAATGGACCCCTCATTTCAACCCGTTAAAACCCATTAAACCCATTAAACCCGACGGTTCAAAAGAGGGGTGATTTTTGGGCGATTTTCTTGCCAAAAATACCAAAAATTGGTGGAGATTAAAGGAGAAAAGAGGAAATAGGAGGAAGAAAAAGAGAAAGGTAATTGATTTGGTTTTATTTTGAGTTTAGATTTAGGAATTGGTGTTGGTATTTTTTTTGAATTGATTGAAATTAGGGTGAAATGTGTTTGAATTGATTGAAATTAGAGTGAAATATGTTTGAATAGATTGAAGTTAGGTTGATTTTATTGATTTTTTTTGAATCAATTTGTTTGGAATAATTGATTGAAGTTTAGGGTTTATGGTTTATATTTTTTTTATTATTTAGTAATAAGGAGAAGGAGAAGAAGAAGACGAAGGAAGGTGAAGGAGAAGAAGAAGGTTAAGGAGAAGAAGAAGAAGAAGAAGAAAATTTATTCGGTATGTATATTTTATTTAGTATTTTTATTTAAAAATTATGAAAATATTTAATAAATCATTTTCATTATTTATTAATTTGAAAAAAATATATAATTTAAAATTAAGTAGTAATATATTTGATGTAGTATGTTTATTTAAAAAATTATGAAAATATTTAATAAATTAATTTATTATTTAGTAATTTGAAAAAATATATAATTTAAAATTAAGTAGTAATATATTTGATGTAGTATGTTTATTTAAAAAATTATGAAAATATTTAATAAATTAATTTATTATTTAGAAATTTGAAAAAAATATATAATTTAAAATTAAATAGTAATATATTTGATGTAGTATGTTTATTTAAAAAATTATGAAAATATTTAATAAATTAATTTATTATTTAGTAATTTGAAAAAAATATATAATTTAAAATTAAATAGTAATATATTTGATGTAGTATGTTTATTTAAAAAATTATGAAAATATTTAATAAATTAATTTATTATTTAGTAATTTGAAAAAAATATATAATTTAAAATTAAGTAGTAATATATTTGATGTAGTATTTTTATTTAAAAAATTATGAAAATATTTAATAAATAAATTTTACTATTTAGTAATTTCAAAAAAATATATAATTTAAAATTGAGTAGTAACTTATATTATGTTATTTTATATAAAGATGTCATCTCGGAGCCGGTTCAAGTCGGGGCGGACCTAGTCGGACGGACAAGGGGAAGGCTCTGATGGTTGAGCCTGAACATCTGACGTATCGTCCACTGAACACATTACAAAATAGGCATAGAACAAGGCGATTCGATGAAATGCCGGTTCCATTGAGTCCGACAGAGGGAACACCGGTTCCATCGAGTCTGCCGGGGGGTTATCGGTTCAGGCAGCATTCCATATTGGTATTATATTTAAATATGGTTCTATATATGTACTTATTCCATTATATAAACATATTGTATTTATATATGTCGTTTACGCAGGTGCCATGGAACTATCAGTACGAGCCGTATTTTCTGAATGCGTGTTTGTTACAAACCCTTAAGATTGGTCATATTCCTATTGAGGCTACTATGATAAGTGCTCTGCAGGAGCGGTGGAGACCGGAGACGCATACTTTCCACATGCCACACGGGGAAATGACCATCACGTTGGATGATGTGTCATGTTTGTTGGGGATGCGGGTTGATGGCGAAGTACTGTGTTGGGATACCCGAGACATCAGCTGGGTAGATAAAGCGACGGAACTGCTCGGAAAAACCCCACCGGCAGATATGTTCAGAGGTGGTAGAAGAAAAAGCAGAATTTTAGTGTACAAGAAATGGTTCACGGAGAATTTTTCCGATTTGGAAAATGACGCCCCCCTCTTAAGGGTGCAACAATACTGTCGAGCTTATATGATAGCATTCTTCACCGACATTTTGTTTACCGACACGAATGGGGGTTCATATTCCCTCATGCCATTAGTATTTTTAGAAAATATGGAAAATTTGCACGAGTGAGCATTTGGGAGTGCGGTTCTCGATTATCTGTACCGAGAGCTGTGTAAAAGTACCGGTCCAAGTCGGAAAAATATGGGGGGTTGCGTGTTATTATTACAATTATGGGCATGGATGCATTTTCCTTCTCTTCGGCCGGATGTTAGGGTGACCCCCGAAAGATTGAATATGTACGAAAATCCGGATTATAACGATACGGTTGGAATGTTGTTCATTGGTGCAACTAGGAGAGACGATAGGGCGTACACTCATTTGTTGTCACGTCGGGACTTGTTCGACAGTCAACCAGCAGATGAGGTGGATTGGGCACCTTACGAAGAATTCCGCCGGGAGACTGCCACCCATTTGTCGTGAAGAAAGAAAAACCTGCTTACTCCCTTTGCCGTTGATTTATATGTGGATTGTCGAGCGTGTTCGCCCTCAGAGGGTGATGCGACTGTTCGGATATCGGCAAACCCCCCCCCCCAAAAAAAAGAGGCACCCACATATGACGAAGAGTTGCACGATACGAAACAAGGCCGCGGAGATAATTGGCCGGAGATTCATGAGAAGTGGATTTATCTATGGGAGAGTAAGTGGCTACGAGCCCGAGAGAATAGCCCGCCGCCGTACAATCCCAGCATAAATGACACATACTTGAGGTGGTATTATAATGCGTCTGATCCGATAGTGCAGTCTCAGGTTCCGCAGGGTTCGAGAACGTACCGTCCTATAGTTCGGAATAAAAGAGCCGCGGTAAATATTTTGTATATAATATTTTTCGTAATATTTTCCATATTATTTTAAGTTAAAAATAATAAATATTTTTTTAAAGGCAAAAAGCATGATGGAGGGAGCCAGCATAGGATTCAAAATGTTCAGAGAAATTGGTTCCATGGGTCTAGCAGACATAAAAACCGGCATAAAGAAGTGGTTGGGATGCACGAAGATGTCATTGGAGAAGCTGAATGAATTTAGCGGGGGAGATGAATGTGATGTACTGAATATGGAAGAGGGAGGAGAAGAAGGAGGAGAAGAAGGAGGAGAAGAGAGAGGTGGAGAAGACGTTAGTCAACTCACACATACTCAAACTCCTCAGATGATGACTCGAGCGGCCCGGAAGAGCGGCCCGTTAGGGTTTATTATTAAGAAATTTTAAATCGTGTTAGGGTTTATTATTCTTATATTTGGATATGTTAGTTTATTGTGATTGTTACTCAGATATTTTAAATCGCGTCAGTTTTTCAGTGGCGGGACAAGTGAAATATAAATAAAATAAACTAAGTTAATATATAAAAATATAACAAACTACAGGTTCCTAAATAAAATAAAATAAACTAAGATCCAGTGTATTGGTCTCCACCTCTTCGAGTGCACTTTGGTTTAGTGTGTCCGGGTAATTTACAAACGCTACAATTATTTTGACGACTCTCTTTGTTCATGGTGTCCATACTATTGTGGAATCGTTTCTCTTGTCTTCTACCGCGCTTCATTCTTCCGTTCGTGTTTTTTCTTACAAGTTTATCACCAGGAACCAACGTAATCTTGCAAACTTCGTTTCGTGGCACCCAATGAGCTTTGTCCTTTACAGGATAGAAACTCATTTCGTATGTTCGCCTTAGGTTATCCAATGAATAACATTTATTAATGAAATGCTCGTGCGATACCCTTTTGTGCATGCAAACTGCTATGATGTGTGAACACGGATAATGATATATCTGGGGTTTCTGGCACCTGCAATTACCTTCGTTGAAATTCACTTCCCAAAGCTTTCCGCCTCTTCCCATACCACTACTCGTATGCCGAGGGACTGTTTGTACCTGATAGATTCCTCTGTTAAAATTATAACAAGTGACTGTATGCGAAGCAGCTTTATTGGTCCTTTTCTCCAATTTTGCCCTCAAATTAGTATCCGGCCACCTATTCTGCGTGTTAATAGCATTCTCTCCATATTTCACATGATAAGCATTGAGTTTATAAAAAGTCGCCATCACAATTGCCGTAATAGGCAGCTTTCTTATTCCTAAGAAAACAAAATTCATTATTTCGGCATTATTACTAGTGGTTTCGCCCCACCGACGACCTTCCTCATCGTACGCCAGAGCTCATTTATTTTTCTCCAATGGCGCTAACCACTTCGTTGCCTCTTTTTTACTTAGCCTCTCAATTTTTTCCCACATTTTTTTAAATTTATATTTGTTGTGCGCTCGAACTAATGGTGTTAGCAATTGAGATACTGCTTTGTTGTTTATGTGGCTACTCAAATTTGCTTCCAAATGACGCGAGCAATAACGATGATACCCGTAAGGTTCCTTCCATTTTTCACCCCTCATTGCATTTATTATTCCCGCGTGCCTATCCGAAATAATACACAAACCATTGTGATTGCCGAGTACATTATCCAAACACTTAAAAAACCACTCCCACGTCTCATTTTTCTCCCTCTCAACCAAAGCAAAAGCTACAGGAAATAACTGACCATTTGGGTCTTTAGTAATTGCCGTCAGTAAGGTTCCTTGATATTTTCCGGTTAGAAATGTACCATCGACTGTTAAAATAGGCTTGCAAAATTTAAAATCATAAAGTGATGGACCAAATGCCCAAAATAGTCCTTCAAATTCGGTCTCACCATTACTATTTATAGCACCAAGTTTAAATGAGTAACGAGTACCGTCATTTGCTGCTTTTATTGCCGCCATATATTCAGGGAGCAAATTATAAGCATCTTTCCAACCTCCGAATAAGAATCTTAGCGCGTGTTGCTTCGCATGCCAAGCCTTCCAGTATGATATGGTATATTCATACTTCATTTTAACGGTTTCTATTATTGTTACGGGTTTAATTGCTAAATCCGCTCTAACGATATCTAGAACTAACCCCTTAACAAGCGCACTGGTTAATTGTTTGTGGTCTTTTATAGGTGTTTGGTGGTTGCATATGTGTGGTTGCATAAATATTTTAATCTGCCATAATTTTTGTTTATTTATCGAAGCATGCAGCCTCCAATTACATCTGTCGGCTTCATGTCTAAGCTTGCAGCGCACAATATATCTCTATTTGTCTGAACTAGCGACTTCAATTTCTCGGTGCCACATCACACTATATATTTTAATAGCCGATTGCAACTCTGATTTTGTTTCAAATTTCTGACCCTTATACAATATTTCATCCCCTTTATGCATATTACTTCCCGATATAACATCATTTCTCGCAAATTCCCACATTGAAGTATCTTCCAACTCTGCCGCCGGCGGATCACCGAAAGTCCCCACACTAACCATTTGTCCCTCTTCCGTATAAATAAATCCCGTCTGATGCCTCATTCCCTCCCTTTCTGCTTCACCATCTCCATATATTTCTTCTTCGTCTTCTGGACCCATTTCTGGTTCCTCATCGAATTCATTTTCATCATCTTCATCTTCTAATATCCTTCTATCAAATATCGGCAAATCGCCCTCGTAATCTTCATTATTGATTTCATTACTTACGGGTTCTAATCTCTCATTCTCATCCGCATTTGTAACTACAGTTGTTCTACTACTAGTTCCTATATGAGATTCTTTACTTGGTTGTCGATCAACATATATTTCTAATTCCATACCAACACTTCTGACGCGCTCAGCAAATTGAATAAGTTGTTTGTCATTGGTAATTCTCACTGCTCTAAAATGCCATTCGTCGCTGCTAAGGTAAGGATATTTACCTCGAATTAAAAGAGTATCATTAAACGACCAACCGATATTTTCACAAATTTCGTAACACAATTGTACATAATTTCTATTTATAGCTGTGCTTTCTAGTAGAACAACTGGCTCATATGGATCGTAACTGGAGCCATTCGGTTTTTGAATAATCCGACCGTCGTAATATAAAAACATTGCTGAGTTATGTGCCATCATCTTTCAAATATCTACTCTTTCTTTCTTCTCCCTAATTGCAATAATATTTTAACAACTCAAATTACTAAATAATAAAAAAAATATAAACCATAAACCCTAAACTTCAATCAATTATTCCAAACAAATTGATTCAAAAAAATCAATAAAATCAACCTAACTTCAATCTATTCAAACATATTTCACTCTAATTTCAATCAATTCAAACCGGGTTTAATGGGTTTAATGGGTTTTAACGGGTTGAAATGAGGGTTCCGTTTTTATATAAATATGTCTGTTCCGCCACTAGTAGTGGCGGAACAGGTAAAATTTCACATGTTCCGCCACTAGTAGTGGCGGAATAGACATAAATTTACCTGTTCCGCCACTACTCGTGGCGGAACAGGGTATTATTTTTTGCATTCCTCCAGTCAGGGGGAAAAAATTTATTTTCACCTGTTTCGCCACTAGTAGTGGCGGAACAGGTAAAATTTCATCTGTTCCGCCAGTAACGGTGGCGGAACAGAGTATTATTTTCTTCATATTCTCCGGATTGGGAAAAAATTATTTTGGTCTGTTCCGCCACTAGTAGTGGCGGAACAGGCTAATTCTTAAAAATTTTGTGTTAATTAGTTAGCTGTTAGATCTGTTTAGCTGTTAATTGGTTTAAAAAAAAATGGGACTTGTTCCGCCACTAGTAGTAGCGGAACACTGTTTTTTATACTAATTAATCATGTTTAGTCAGCCAAATAGAAAATTTTTGCAAAAAACTAAAAATCATCTGTTCCGCCACTAGTAGTGGCGGAACATAATGTGTTCCGCCACTACTAGTGGCGGAAATGGCAGATATTTTATTATTTTGAAACCAATAGCAATTGTTGAATTTTTTTTCTAAAAAATGATATTTAAAAAAAAAAGTCTCAAGTCTGTCATGCAGGCAAAACCCAACCCATTCCAACCGGGCGTCTTCTCAAGTCTGGCTATCCTTCTTCCTCTTTAATTTCATAGTTAATTCGTAATCGTTGGGAATTCCCTTATAACTTTGAGAGATTTAGAGTTTTACTTTGTAATTTCGTAATCCATTGATTTGTTTCTCAGTTGTTTTTTAGGAAGATGGAAGAAGCCAAAGTTACTGAACTCGATGAATTAGGAGGAGAGATAAAGACAAATCAATGCAAATCAAGAGAGAGAAAAGTAAGAAAATCAAATCGAAACAAGGATTTATTGCAAGATGACTACACAGAAGAGCATCACTTCAATCCGTTTCTCCCAAGTTGTTCAGATTCCTCTCAAATTTTCAGAAATTCTTCTATTTCCAAGCCCCAATTCAGGTTTTAATCCTTATCTTTTGGCTTTAATGTTTATTTTTTAGTGAATTTACAATCGATTTTCATAAATTTTCTATTATTATTTTGTGTAATTGGTGAGAAGAAGTGAGGTGTCAAGAGCTAAATGGATAGATGAAATTGGAATGGGAGAAATAATTGAGAAAAAAGGAAGCATTTGGACTAACACTGGTATAATCAGAAACAGCAAACTTTACTGTCATATTGAAGAAATTGGGTAATTTAATTTATTTCATTAAATCAGTAATTCTTTTTTTCTTCATGTTATTATTTATTTCATTTGCTCCGTTTTCTAGTTAATAAATCGCTAATTATAAATTTTAGTTTTTTAGCTGAAAGAGGAGCGTTAATTCTGCTCGATGAGAGTGATAATTCGTTAAAATTGGAGGACATTTATGCAAAATTGTCAAATGGGCGGTTTGGTTGCACTTTTGGATCTTTTGAGGCTTACAGGTACTTGAATATTTATTTATTTCTCTGTTTGTAAAATTAAAACATTTTAATATTTTAGATATTTAAAATAAATAAAATTATGTTGCATTAAATGATTTCAGGCATCTGAAATCACTCGGTTATGTAATTGGGCGGCACGGTTTATCTTGGAGTGAAAAAGAAGAAAATAGAAACCCTAACCCTAATTCTCTTCTAGAAAGGAATGAAGGAATTGCAAATCAGTCGAATCCAGATTTAATAGGTGAAAGAATGAAGGAATTGCAAATCAGTCCAATTAAACCTATTTTTGAGGTTTATCTCCCAAATAGCAAGTTTAGGAAAACTAATCCTGGAAATCCAAACTTCATTCTTTGTCTTGTGAGGTGTATATATATTTTTTATCTTTTGTTCAATTTTGTCATTTGTAGTATTAGGGTTTAGGGTTTAGGGTTTAGGGTTTAGGGTTTATTTGGATGTGATTTTTATGTAAAAGTGTTTGTTTGTAGGGCACCGCCGTGTAGAAAGGAAGCTGAAGAGGTAGAGGAAATTTGCAATTTGGTCCCTCTTAAATATTTTTATGTTGATCATGGATTTGTCAGCTTCTTCTCTTTCTCTCAAGCTTCTCTTCCTGTCTTGCCCTGAAAACTTTGACTTTTTTTTTTCATATTTTGGTACTATATTTATTTATTTATTTTATTCTAGTTCACATCTATCTAATTCAGTAGCTAAGGACTTAATGTATGCATCAGACTGTGGTGCACAGTTTTGTACGTGTTAATTCAATATTTCAATCCTAATATAAAACTAGTATTTATTGAGAAAATTGATCATAAACATAATTAAAAAAATTATTATCAAATAATAGAATTATATTTGACTTGTCGTGCGTTTTGGCATTTGACCAATAAAATAGATAAGCAATTGTGGGAATTTTTTTGAATAGTAGCACTATTTTGAAGAATAATTAATCAGATAGCATGATTTTCAAAATATTTGGGTAGGTAGCACTTCCGCCAGACCTTCTGGCGGAACTGAAGTAGTTCCGCCAGAGGGTCTGGCGGAACCAGGGAATTTTTTTTTTTGCTAATCTCGGCCATTTGGCACTCTTAAACAGCCTTAATTAATGAAAAAGGCTAGTTCCGCCACTGGGTCTGGCGGAACTAGGTAAAATTTATTTTTGGCCCAAAAATGACGAAAATATAGGTTCCGCCAGACCCTCTGGCGGAACTAACTAGTTCCGCCAGTGGGTCTGGCGGAACTACACATTTTCCCAACTTATAATCAAAAAGTCCAAAAAAATGGTCTAGTTCCGCCAGTGGGTCTGGCGGAACTAGACCATTTTCCCAACTTACAATCTGACCCAAAAAAATTTCGAAATTTAGGGTTTAGTAACGGTTTTTAATAAAAAACCGATACTAAATATTAGTATTGTATCGGTTTTTTCGGGAATTTTTTTTTTCATTTAGTAACGGTTTTTATAAAATAACCGTTACTAAATCTGAAACTTAGTAACGGTTCTTTGCTAAAAACCGTTACTAAATAAGCAGTTAGTAACGGTTCTTCCATAAAAACCGTTTTTACGGAAGAACCGTTACTAACTGCTTATTTAGTAACGGTTTTTTTCAAAGAACCGTTACTAAGTTTCAGATTTAGTAACGGTTATTTTATAAAAACCGTTACTAAATGAAAAAAAATTTCCTATACAATACTAATATTTAGTATCGGTTTTTTATTAAAAACCGTTACTAAACCCTAAATTTTGAAATTTTTTTGGGTAATCTAAGTTGGGAAAATGGTCTAGTTCCGCCAGTCCTACTGGCGGAACTAGGCCATTTTTTTGGACTTTTTGGGTCAGATTGTAAGTTGGGAAAATGTGTAGTTCCGCCTGCACTCCACCGGCGGAACTAGCTAGTTCTCGCGGAGGCGGCGGAACCTATATTTTCGTCATTTTTGGGTCAATTTCACCGTCTAGGCTGTTTAAAGGTGCCAAATGGCCGAGATTAGCAAAAAAAAAAAAATCCCTAGTTCCGCCAGACCCTCTGGCGGAACTACTTTAGTTCCGCCAGAAGGTCTGGCGGAAGTGCTACCTGCCCAAATATTTTGAAAATCATGCTATCTGATTAATTATTCTTCAAAATAATGCTACTATTCAAAAAAATTCCAATTGTGGTTCAATTGAAATGACTCCTGTCCTTTTTCAAATGTTGATGGTACCATCTATCATCTATGTATCGGTAAATAAATCATAACGGGGGTCCTCGCTCCCCTTGGAAATGTACTACTGGTTATAATCATATGTTCTTATATTATGTTTTGTAAACAAAATAAAATCGATTACAAATAATCTTCTATGTCATGTATGTTAACAAAAATTGAGAGATATGTAAAGAGAATGAAATTAACAAAAATTCGATAATGTTATTTTTTAAGAGAATAAATAAATAACCAAAGGAGAAGCCGAAATTAAATTTGTGATGGCATTGTAAAAAAGTTTATGTTTTTTATATGACATCATTAAATTTTTTGTGCTAAATTTATCATTAAAAAGCTTGTGCTAAATATATCTTTGTGATCGTTAGAATTACATAATTAAATAAAATATGTAAGGCAGAACACGTGTCAGATGTATGTTAAAACTCTCGTTATATGTTGGAAATAAATTTTGTTACCAAGGATAAATTTGATTTTTTTTTAAAGTAAAAAAAATGATATTTAAAAAAATTAGAAAGATAGTTAAGAGTATTATGAGGCATAATTTGGGTCTACATAACAAAATTTTCACATAATTTAATAATTTGAGGTATATTTTGAGTATTGATAATAAACTCATACAATTCATTCATCCGCTGGAATGAATAAAAGCCAAAAAATGAACTCTGGTAATTTAGTTAAAATAGAAGGGTATTAATTAGAAGCAAAAATTTGTCACACAAAATCAGAAAAAGGTACCATCATATAGCGAATTATGCATTTGATATTTATTACCTTCTCTTGAAAACCGGTGCATATTTATGAGTAACTTGCCACATAAAATCCAAAAATATGCCAGGGAGGTAGAAACTTCGTATATTTGTATTCATTTAAAAATTAGATTCATATTACATTCATATTTTTTTTATATATTATATTCATAGTTCTTACTAAAAATGTATTCAATTCATAGTTTTTTTTTTCAATCTAGTTCCTACCTAGTAGTACCTAGGCGCTAGTCTATATTCTTCCACATTGCAAGTATTGCGTGTTGACCGAGCAATTTTCTCAATATTGTTATTTATATATATTGTATAGGTATATTTGTCGCTTTTTGATACTTATCATATTATGATGTTGAATGATAATTTTATTCGAATTTATGCATATTCAATGGGATTAAAATTGACACTCCAACCTCCATCCAACCTACCTTTTATGGACCAAAAAACTTTCTTCAAAAAAAAAAAATTCATTATCTTTTTCTTTACTCAAATTAAGAAATAAAAGATAATATTTTACACAAAGAAAAAATATAGAATTTTTAGATAAAATGAAATCTTATTTTACAAAAAATTTATAATTTTTTTTTACATAATATAAAAATATAAAAATAAAAAATAATATTTTACGTACAATGTAAATAAAGGATATCAAAATACAAATAAAATAATAAATAATAAATGAAACGAGAGAATAATACTTTTACATAAAGTAAAACAATATATTAACTGTGAATTAAATATGCATTTATGTGTATGTTATTTTTATGTTAATTATGTCTTAAAATCAAATATAGGATGGAGAAAGTATTTCTTTGTTGAGACATGCCCGTAGGCAATTTATTAACCATAAATAACATTACATTGTCTAGTCTTAATGCACTAAAATAGAAGAATATAAGTGGAAGTTTGACAATTTTGTTATTGGCATTTTAGAAAGGTAAATTTAATATTTTCAACATTGAGTATTATGTTATATTGAATTCTTGGAGGGAAATGTTTGGTACCGAGTTGCTTTTACTCTAATTTTTTGATATTTTTAGAATTTTGAAGTAGAATAACTAGCCGCAGGCTCAGTTCAGGGGCAAGCCCAACAAGCCCGTAGACTAAGACAGTAACGGGATCAAGAACAACCATATAGTAGTTTATCTATATATAAATATTCAATATGTTTGACGCGGAAACTCTTTTTTGGAGTGTTGGGTAGAGTGGAATTCTCCGAATTTTTTTGAATAGTAGCACTATTTTGAAGAATAATTAACATGATTTTCAAAATATTTGAGTAGGTAGCACTTCCGCCAGACCTTCTGGCGGAACTGAAGTAGTTCCACTCTCGGTCATTTGAGTAGGTAGCACTTCCGCCAGAGGGTCTGGCGGAACTAGGGAATTTTTTTTTTTGCTAATCTCGGTCATTTGGCATCCTTAAACAGTCTTAATTAATGAAAAAGGATAGTTCCGCCACTGGGTCTGGCGGAACTAGGTAAAATTTATTTTTTGCCCAAAAATGACGAAAATATAGGTTCCGCCAGACCCTGCGGCGGAACTAGCTAGTTCCGCCGGTGGGTGCAGGCGGAACTACACATTTTCCCAACTTACAATCAAAAAGTCCAAAAAAATGGTCTAGTTCCGCCAGTGGGTCTGGCGAAACTAGACCATTTTCCCAACTTACAATCTGACCCAAAAAAATTTCAAAATTTAGGGTTTAGTAACGGTTTTTAATAAAAAACCGATACTAAATATTAGTATTGTATCGGATTTTTTGGGAAATTTTTTTTTCCTTTAGTAACGGTTGTTATAAAATAACCGTTACTAAATCTGAAACTTAGTAACGGTTCTTCCCTAAACACCGTTACTAAATAAGAAGTTAGTAACGGTTCTATTATAAAAATCGTTACTAAGTGGAAATTTAGTAACGGTTTTATATGGAAGAACCGTTACTAACTTCTTATTTAGTAACGATTTTTAGGGAAGAACCGTTACTAAGTTTGAATTTAGTAACGGTTATTTTTTAACAACCGTTACTAAAGGAAAAAAAAATCCCAAAAAACCGATACAATACTAATATTTAGTATCGGTTTTTTATTAAAAACCGTTACTAAACCCTAAATTTTGAAATTTTTTTGGGTCAGATTATAAGTTGGGAAAATGGTCTAGTTCTGCCAGACCCACTAGCGGAACTAGACCATTTTTTTGGACTTTTTGATTGTAAGTTGGGAAAATGTGTAGTTCCGCCAGACCCACTGGCGGAACTAGCTAGTTCCGCCAGAGGGTCTGGCGGAACCTATATTTTCGTCATTTTTTGGCCAAAAATAAATTTTACCTAGTTCCGCCAGACCCAGTAGCGGAACTATCCTTTTTCATTAATTAAGGCTGTTTAGGGATGCCAAATGGCCGAGATTAGTAAAAAAAAAAATTCCCTAGTTCCGCCGGCGGAACTACTTCAGTTCCGCCAGAAGGTCTGGCGGAAGTGCTACCTACCCAAATATTTTGAAAATCATGTTATTTGATTAATTATTCTTCAAAATAGTGCTACTATTCAAAAAATTTTGAATTCTCCCAGGTCGCGTGAGTTTGATTCCCAGCGGTTGCAATTTTTTATGTAGAATATTTTTTTTTTCTTTTGCTCTTTTCACCACTCTCCACGGAAGGATTTTTTTATGTAGAATTTCCTTTTGGATAAGTCCACACCCACTACAAAATCCACTATGATATTTTGATGTTTTATAAGGTACATATGAACATAACCAATATATAACTTTTTTTCTCAATATATTTTTTTAAATGAATCTTTCACAATATATTTACTAGTTACATAATAGCGAATGATATATGGACATCCTAATTTTAGTATAAGTAAGTAGAAAATAAGGGGCAACAGTACTAGTAGAGGTGAAAACGGGTCTGATATTATCCGACCGACCGGTAACCGTATCCGCAAAATATTCGTATTCGAATCAAAATATCCGTATCTGGTCAGATATGGATACAGATACGGATAACTTTACTCAGATACGGATATGGATTCGGTAATCAATTTGGTTCCCGGATATGGATACGGATAATTTGTTATTCGGATATGGATATCTACATGGATACGGATACGGATACGGATATTATCTATACCCATATTATTATTTTGTTAGCATTTCTTCAAATTTCCCTTACAAATTGTTATATTTTATTAGATTTATCGTTATAAATAGTTAAATATTTAGAAGAATATGATCCATTAGTATATTAATATATCCGGTTAAATATCTGAAATGAATCCGTATTCATATTCGTATATGATAATATCCGGACCGTATTCGTATCCGTATATATATATCCGAACCGAATCCGTATCCGGACTATGCGTATTCGTATTTGGATCCAAAAAAATAATATGAATACGGATATGATATAACCCCTATCCGAACCGTATCCGAACCGTTTTCACCCCTAAATACTAGTCCTATTTATTACTCCAGTGCCCACAACAGGTACCTAGTGGTGAAAAGAGCAAAAGAAAAAAATGGTGAAAAGAGCGGTTAAGAGAGCGAATCAAATTTTGAGTAAGGTTCCAATCAAATTTCGTCAAAGTCTCTAAATATTATTAATGTTATTCAAAAGTATTAATAAGAGAGTGACTAAAATGGCTAAATTAAGTAGAACTCTAGCTTAACCCCCATTTGCCCCTGCTTTCCACTTATAAGTCAATTTTTTTTTTTATTTTAGTGGGAAGTAGGACCCACAAAAGCATATAAAAAAAAAAGTCGAATTGGGTCTCACTTTTCAGTCCACATAGAAAAGGTTGGGGGGTATTTCAGGGGCACAATAGAAAATCCTCTAAATTAATGGTGTTATTTAGATCTTAACGGAGGGAGGATTTTTTTTGCAATTCCTAAAGAATAATGTACTTTTTCTGCATTTCATAATAATATAGTTTTTATTCACCTTAAGCACAATGCAGGGTCATTTTTGCAAATTTCTAAATGCTACAACATTGACTATTTAACAAACCCCAAAGCAACACATGCTAGACAAACATTTTGCTCTCGTTCGAAACACTTCATTCATAAAAGATCGAGATAAAACTGAGAGGTAGAAGAGAAAATGGAGATATTTCGGCTGTTCACTACCCTCGGAATATTTGAACCACGACAGAACGAAGCAACCTTTTCTCGTAACTTGACGATCATTGCGATATTCAATACTTTCATGGTGATTTTAGCTTTCATCGATCCACCAGCTAGCATCCTCGCGCAAGCCATGCCTATCCAGATAATCTTCAACGCGATCCTATATCTCCTATTTATTTCTGGGATGGGGACCCTCCTTATAGTTGTACCGTTGGTAATTAATGACCCTATTCATTATCGTGTGGCAGGAAGAGTTGCCATGCACATATCAATTGTAGCTCTCGTATTCTCTTTGGCGATTCATTGTCTCAAATTTCCGATCAAATCTTGAACTGCTTCCATTCATTCTGTGTCAGGTTTGTTCATTATATGGTTAAGTTGGATTTGGGCTCATTTTAGATACATCCACCGATTTTTCATGTCAGATAGTGATGAGTCATTTTTTCTTTTTTAAGGATCAAGTTTGCATTATTTTGGGTTACGGATAACTCAAAACTCATCTCATGTGCATGTCAAGCTAGATTCCAAATATGTCGGCTTCTGGGTTCGAGTTTGTATCAAGTTGGATTGAAGCAATTTCAGTTTCTTTTCCAATATTTTGGATAAATTTCATAACCCTAAATCAGCTTTATTAGGGTAAATTGAGATTTGGATCATAATATCCAACCTCAATTTGGTATGGTTTTGGGTTTCCTGAGTTCATGGTTATTCTCAGGCCTTTCAAGTCAAATCCGATTTCTAATGAGTCTGGTTTCAGCATATCCGAGTTCATATATTTGTGAACTGGGATCATTTAGTTTTTAAAATACTTTTTCATGCGATGAGGTTACGGATCATTCTCACTAGTTGCTTTTGACTGCTATGAGTTTTAGGCATTTTCGAGCTGGCGATCTAAGGTGAGTTCACGTTTGTTAGGTTTCAAACGTTCAAGATTTATGTATGGAGGTTTTTTTTTCTATAATTATGTATGGTTGTGTTTATGTAATCAATGTAATGGATTTTGAAATAAAGATCGTGTTGATGTGGTGTATGGATGTTTTTTTTTTGAAGTAGATGCTGGTATACAATTGTGTACTAAAATATTACCTGTTGGTCTGTTGATTGGGTGTAATAGAAGGTAAAAAAAGATTTCTGGGTTCATTTCAGATAAAAATAGAGATATAATGTTTTAATAGTTATGCTAGAAATAGTCAGACCAATCAAATAAACATATCCATAATCAATCATTCAATCCTTTTATGGTTAGAAAATTATTAAAAAAAATGAAAATAGCAATAGTCTTGAAGCTGCCATAATTCAACTAAATAGATATTTTGAATATAAACAAATAATATGATTTCTCTGACTGATAATACTTGCGACTTACCAGCTAGGTCTTTGATCTAAACATCCTTCTCTCAGTCTCTCTCTCTCTCTCTCTCTCTCTCTCTCTCCCTAAACGGTAATGTCCCAAATTTTTTAATTTTTGGGCTAAAGATATGTTTGTAATTTCACATAAATTTAAAATTTTAAAATATTTTGTTTCAAATAATATTAATTTATTCAATATATTTTTATTATAAATTTAGAAAATAATTTCACGAAATTCGTACAAAAAGTTTTACTAATATGAATATTATTTTGATTCTTTTTTTATTTTAAAAAGTTGCATCAGTAAAATCAATTTGAATGAATTCCGAAAATATCTCCAATCTTGTCATGTAGGCCTAGTCAGTAGGATATTCTAGAAGTTCTATATTTGAAATTCTGATTTGTTTTTATATCATCCCATAATTAGTTTCTTTATATTTGTTATTTATTTGAATTAGCCAAACTAATAAAGATTACCAATTTGGAGCTTCATATCATTTGTTGTCCCAATTCCTTAATTGGCTGGTCTATCCTTTCTAAGTTTTAGAACCTCATATTTTATTCTCAACAACTCAGCCGCCAATCAGAACATCCTTTTTGCTTCCTTTGCATCCAAATGGCCCATGTTCTTCGTAGCAGAAGATTCGAATTCTCAGAGGAGTTCAAATCTTCTGAACATCGGCCATCCGTGCTGCAATGAATCTGAAACGTTCAATATGTGGGCCCTATGTTACGCGGACGCTCTCCGAAATGAGCCGTAGGCGTGTCAGACACGTGTCGGACACGGACACGGCTCGGACACACCTCCGACACGTGTCCGACACTTCAAATCGCGTGTCCGACTATTTTATTGTTAAAAAAAATATGGACACGGCTCGGACACGGCAGGACACGGCGGGACACGGCGGGACACGTTTTGGACACGGCGGGTTTAAAAAAATAGTGTACTTAGTAACGGTTCTTCAATAAAAACCGTTACTAAAAGTGTAATTAGTAACGGTTTTTATTAAAGAACCGTTACAGATTTGCTGTCCACAATCTGTAACGGTTTATAATAAACCGTTACAGAATTTTGACTATTTAAGCAAATCGGTAACGGTTCTTTCGTAACAACCGTTACTAATGGTGTAATTAGTAACGGTTTTTATGAAAGAACAGTTACAAAGTGCTTAAATAGTCCAAAATCGTTACAGATTTTAAAAACCGTTACTAAATTTAAAAACCGTTACTAAAGATCCGATAATCCATTTCTCCTCTCCCCTTCTTTCTTCTCTCCCCTTCAGTCGCAGAATCCCTCTCCCCTTCTTTCTTCTCTCGAGTCGGCGCCTCTCCCCTTCAAACTTCTCTCGTGCGTGTACCGCTTGAGGTTCTTCGTGCGACAGACAGGGCAACCGAGTTCTCCTCGCGACGATCGGCCGACAGGAGCTTCGTGACGATCCTCCTTCTCCTCGCGACGATCCAATAACGATCCTCCCCTCTTTGTGCGACGATCGGCCGACAGGAGCTTCGTGACTGTACTGGAGCTTCTCTGAGTTCTCTTCTCTCCCTATCTCAAGTGACTGAGTGAGTGATTTGGATTTTTAATTTTAAAATGTTCTGATCTGGACCAGACCTCTCTGACCTTATGATTTTTTTTTCTTTGCAAAATTCATAGAAATAGACAATGACCACGGAAAGTCATTCATCTAGCCCAAGCATTACTAGTGTATCAACCGGTTCAATTGATTCTATTTCTAAGAACACTCCACTTTGGCGATATGTTACAAAGCTTACAAAACATGAAGGTGGAGGAAACACTAGGTTTACGTGTAATTTATGCGAAAAAAGTTTCAGCGGGTCATATCAAAGGGTTAAGGCGCATTTACTTCGAATAAGTGGCTTGGGTATTCAACCTTGTGCTAAAGTAACGGCCGAAAACCTCATAAATCTGAAACAATTACAAGATGAGGCCGAACTTAAGGCGAAAAATTTAACCCCAAAATATGTTCCTTTACCTAGTGGTAGTTCTACCACGGGTTTTGAAAGGGGACAAAGTATAAACCCACAAAGACCCGTTGAATCTAAAAAAAGAAAAATGACCGCTATAGAGAAAGCATATGACATGAATGCCCGAAATGAAATTGATGAGGAGATAGGTAGGATGTTTTATACCGGGTGCCCTTCTTTTAATCTTGCTAGAAATTCCCATTTCATTAAAGCATTCCAATTATGTGCGGACCGTAATGTCGTTGGTTATCGGCCCCCGTCATACAATAGATTGCAGACTAGTATCCTTGAAAAAGAAAATTCTCACATTGACAAGTTACTCTCGGCCATAAAAGAAACATGGAAGGGAAAAGGGGTATCAATTGTTAGTGATGGATGGACCGATGTACAAAGGAGGCCTCTAATAAATTTTATAGCAATAACCGATGGATCACCAATGTTCTTAAAGGCGATTAATTGTCAAGGTGAGATTAAAGATAAGTATTTTATTTCCGAAAAAATTAAGGAGGTGATTGAGGAAGTTGGACCTCAAAATGTAGTTCAAGTGATCACGGATAATGCTCCAGTTTGTAAGGCAGCCGGAATGTTAATTGAAGCGCAATATAACCATATTTTTTGGACACCTTGTGTCGTTCACACGCTCAATCTTGCTTTGAAAAATATTTGTGCCGCTAGAAACACCGATGCTAATAGTGTTGTGTATGATGAGTGTAGTTGGATTAATATTGTTGCTTGGGATGTTTCTTTAATTAAGAATTATATCGCAAATCATTATATGCGGT
Organism: Juncus inflexus; assembly: GCA_024447665.1. Classification (NCBI taxonomy): domain Eukaryota; kingdom Viridiplantae; phylum Streptophyta; class Magnoliopsida; order Poales; family Juncaceae; genus Juncus; species Juncus inflexus. The sequence continues at coordinate 3,555,201 of JAJHPC010000004.1, read as the reverse complement.
TAGCTATGTATATAGATCATTCCAATCTTAAGTTGCTTGATGTAGCCGAGACACGGTTTGCCTCGGTTGTGGTTATGTTAAAGAGGTTCGTAACGGTTAAAGAAGGATTAAAGCAACTAGTCATCGACAATAGGTGGTCTACGTATAGAGATGGAAGTGAATCAAGAGCAAACCGGGTAAGAGAATTGATCTTGGATGAAACCATTTTTTGGAAGCAAATTGAGTATATTCTTGCTTTTACTGAGCCTATTTATGAGATGTTGAGAATAGCCGATACCGATAAACCGTGCTTGCATATGGTGTATGATATGTGGGATTCAATGATTCGTAAGGTTTAAATTGCTATCTATCGGAAAGAAGGAAAGAATGAAAATGAACAATCTTCTTTTTTTGAGGTTGTAAACACGATTCTAACAGATAGATGGTCAAAGAGCAACACACGGCTTCATTGCTTAGCTCATTCTCTCCATCCACGGTATTCCAATTAATATTTAATTTATGCATTATTTCACATTTTAATAATTCTTATTTTAACATGGTTATTTGCTTGTATTTTTTTGTGACAGCTACTATAGTCAGAGTTGGCTTAGTCAATGTGCGGGACGTGTGCCTCCACACTTGGATATTGATATAGCAAACATGAGAAACAAATGCTTCACAAAGTTTTTCCCAAATCCCGAAGAAAGAAGAGCCGTAAAAGAAGAATTTGCAAGATTCTCGATTTTTAGTAGCCCGTTTGATGAATTTGAGTCCATTAGCGACGTGTCGGAGATGGATCCAATAAATTGGTGGGCAAGTGAATGGCATGTCAACGCCAAATATTCAAATTTTATCTTTTAAGTTGCTTCGTCAACCATGCTCGTCATCATGTTCGGAAAGAAATTGGAGTACATATTCCTTTATTCATAGTGCAAAAAGGAATCAACTGACACCACAACGGGCGGAGGATTTGGTGTTTGTGCACTCTAATTTACGACTTCTTTCAAGAAGGTCAAACGAGTATTTGAAAGGAGACACGAAGATGTGGGATGTGGGAGGTGATCAATTTGAGCCATTTGATGGTGCGGAGCAACTTCAAAGGGCGGATCTCTCACTCGATGAGCCGGAGTTAGAGCGCATTTTGTTTGATGATGAGGCAAATTAGATGTGGTTATGTTATTGTATGAACTCTATAATCTAGTTATGATTTTTGTACTTTTGAATTAGGTTAAATTTGGTTTTGTGGTTAGTGGATGTTTGAATGAAGTATGGACCTTATATTTTGTGCTTTTAATTAGATTATTTTTGTATTAATATGAACTATGAACTATCACTATGAACTATGAAATATTATATGAGATATGATCAGGGCCGGTTTATAATAAATTTAAAACACACAACGCAAAAAAAAAATTACATATGGATCTGTAACGGTTTTTATGAAAGAACCATTACAGATAATGGCAATTCTGTAACGGTTCTTTGATGAAAACCGTTACTAATATACAATCTGTAACGGTTTATAATAAACCGTTACGGATATTACAATTTCCGTAACGGTTCTTTGATGAAAACCGTTACTAATAGTGTATTTAGTAACGGTTTTTATGAATTAACCGTTACAACTTACAAAGTAGTCCAAAATCGTTACAGATTTTAAAAAACCATTACTAATCAAGTTATTATCAATTTAATTTATGTTTTTTATATTATTTATATTTTTTAAACATAAAATAAATATATTATATTATATATATATAAAACGTGTCGTGTCCGGAGGTTTTTTTGAGATTGCCGTGTCGCCGTGTCCGTGTCGTGTCGGACACGACACCCGTGTCCGTATCCGTGCAACATAGTGTGGGCCCCACTGAAGTTGGAAGCAAGGGAGAAATTTTTTAACGGGCCACAAACTCTACTAAATCATCCGTCTATCCCATCATTTGAATAAAAGAAAAAATTGCAAAAGAACCTTGCATTATTTCTAAATTTCGAAAAGGTCCTGGTGTAATATAATAATATGATATAATAAAATATTTTTAAATATAATTTGGAAAAAAATCATTAAATTTTTTTTTTAAAAATATATCAGAAAAACATTTTTTATTTAACAATTATTTACTGAAAAATATTTTTTCTTTTTATAAAAAATATTACTTTCTATAAAAAATATTTTTTCAATTTATAAAAAATATTATTATAGAAAAGTTAGGGGTTTTTTGTTTAAGAATTATTTTCTAAAAAAATATTTTTTCAATTTATAAAAAATATTATTATAGAAAAATTAGGGGGTTTTTGTTTCGGAAAAATATTTATTTAACTATTTACCGAAAATACTTTTTTTTATAAAAATATTATTTTCTATAAAAAATATTTTTCAATTTATAAAAAATATTATTATAGAAAAGTTAGGGGATTTTTGTTTCGGAAAAATATATATTTAATAATTATTTACTGAAATATTATTTATAAAAATATTATTTTCTATAAAAAATATTTTTTCAATTTATAAAAAATATTATTATATAAAAGTTAGGGGGCATTATTTTTGGAAAAATATTTATTTAACAATTATTTAACCGAAAAAATATTTTTTTATTTTTTATAAAAAATATTTTTTCAATTTATAAAAAATATTATTATAGAAAAGTTAGGGGGGTTTTATTATATCATATTATTATGTTACACGAGGATATTTTTCGAAATTCAGAAATAATGCAGGGTTCTTTTGTAATTGTTTCTTTTTTTTCAAAGGATGGGATGGATGGATGATTTAGTGGAGTTAGTGGCCTGTTAAATATTTTCTTCCTTGCTTCCAATTTCAGTGGGGCCCATATATTGAACGTTTCAGATTCATTGCATCACAGATGGCCGATGTTCTTCGCAGCAGAAGATTGATTCATTCTACCGCGAAGAACATCGGCCATCTGTGATTCATTCTGCCGCGAAGAACATCGGCCATCTGTGCTGCAATGAATCTTCTGCTGCGAAGAACATCGGTCAGTGTGTTGTGCTGCAATGTGTTGTGCTGCAATGAATCTGAACCCACAAAAGCAAAAGACTTTTGATTCCCTCCTACGTACTCTTAACATCAAGTCAACACAAGGATACTTGGACCAATGATACTTCGCCACTTCTTCTTCAACTTTACCTTCAATCCAATCCGATTATTACATGTGTCCATCACATCTTTTCTCTCTTCTTTTAGATTAAGGTACCCATTGTGAATCCTGATCTTTCTAATGCAAATATCTTATTTAAATACTTTTTTATTTATTTTATTACTGTACTTAAAGTTCAAATTGTTTTTCAACATTATAGATCTGTTAATTTATATTAAAATCACTAATGTCTCATTAATTACTTTTATCAAATATTCTAAAATAATAATATTATATTTATTATTATTGTTATAAGTCGGTCCGTGTAGCGGTCGTGAAGAGTCGGAAGTTATGAAATTCATGGTATCTATCTTGCAGTCTTTTGGAGCTTCCTGGTTAGGATTTCCATTTTCTTTCCCTTCGGTTTCGTTTCAATATTCCTATATTTTATTTTAGTTTGATATATCCACTTTGTTTTGATATATTATGTAACCCTCTTGATATACATTCTGATTTTGGATATTATACTTATTTGTATTATCAATATTTGAATTTTTGGGATTATTGCATAAACGATAAAGAGGGTTAAATAAATCTCGTAAATTGGGATATGTTGTATTTTGATAATATTATGGACTATGTAGCCCGTAAAAATATATAATAATATATTTTAAATGACTTAATAAGATATAAGATAAAATAAAATAAAAGATAAGATAAGAAAAGAAAAGAGAAATAAAGAAAAGAAAAGAAGCCATATTTGACAGAAAAGAGCCAGTTCCCAAGTAGCAATCTTGGGCAAGAATTTAGCAACAAATCGGTTCTCAAGTCGCAATTTTGGGCAAAACTTTCCGACAACGTTAGGGGTACCTAAGTAGCGACCTTGGGCAACCTGACGGATAATGAGATCTCCTGTGTAGCGAACTCAGGCATCTCACTCAATAATTGAAAAGTGGAAAGATTAAGTAAATTAAAAAGTAAATTAAAGATGATTAATTTTAACGATGTTAATTATTAAGAAAATAAATTGATAAAATTATGTTTAAGATAAGAATTTTGATTAATAAAGATAAAGCGGTTTATTTAATAAATTAAAAAGAGTGTTTAATATTGTGAAAGGTTTTAAAGAATAATATATATATATATATATAATAATGATAATGACTTTTTGAGATTATAATAATATTTATTATGCGATATGTTTTCGTTTTAATCAATCAATTTTGGTCTACCCGAAAGAGTCTGGGCTCCATTTTGATTTTTGCCATCCTAACTGAGTACCTTTGTATTCATTCCTATTTGTTTTTCTATTTTTGATTTCCGCCCAGGTTGAAGTCAGTGTTCAGAAGTTCAAACTAAAGATGTGTGCCAATCTTCGAGATATTAAATGTTGTGTTATCAGGAAAACGTTTCCTATATTATTATTTATTTTAATAATATAGCGGCGGTCTCGTTCCGGTTTTGGGGCGTGACATAAACCCTGAAATGATTTCTTTTTGCATTAGTAGGCCAACATTATACTGAGTAAGACCTACTAATTCAACAAAAAAGGTTCATTTTCTTAAAGACTATAATTGAAATTATTTTATTCAGTCAGAACAGATTTTCTACTGTATCAAGGAGAACTAATGAAAGATAGAACAGACAACATCGATTTTATAAAAAAATTATATAACTGAAATGAATAGGGACTTGAGGAATAGTTGCCCGAAGAGGAGAAGAATTATATTCTTTATCTTATTTGATTACTAGTAAATCTATTACAATACAAGGGAATATATATACAGCTCTGTAATAAATCCCGCTTGACGGCAAGCTTGTTCCACTGCTTAAATTCATCTCCCAAGTATTTTATACCGAACATTTTCGACTCCCAATTAATTTAACATGTCATATTTTATTTAGGGATACAAAACTGCGGTCAAGTCTTACGACTTGAGCTAGATGCGTACCAGTACATGATTCTTGCGTACCAGTATCGCATTCAGCGATCTTTATCTTCTTCAAGAAGAATTCTAAACCATCTTCTGAATTGAGTCTTTTCTTAATATTAACGCTCTTATTTTTAGTCGGTTCTCTTTTTATTTCATCTTTTACAGATTTACCCCGAATTGAAGTTTCTCGCTTTGTCTTCTTTACAGAGTTCTCAAATTCCAGCTCCATTTTTCTCTTTAATGGATGGATATTACTATCTGCATTAAACAAAATAAATGAATTTCTATCAATAAATACATACCAATATTAAATTACTACTGATGCCAGTACCGGCACCACACAAATCAATTCAGAATCAAATAAAATCAAATTCACTAACCAGTATGATGGCGCAAAGCTTTCCCTCTCACAACAATCGCACCCCCATCTCTCTCAGTGCCACGCGGCAGGGCTCTCTGAGCAAAGAATTCCAGTAGTTCTGCCCACGAAAGACCAGATGACACGTGTCCGGCCCCCGTGCTGCTGACGTGGTACCCGTTGAGTCGCACGGAGTTCGGATTGAGGCCGAAAACTCGAGCTATTAAGCCTATGTCAACTCCATCGCCTTGAGAAATGGTAATTGAGCTTGTTTGTGAGATAAAAGAGGAATCATGGCGGAGGTGGAGGGTTGTAAGAAACGACGTGGCGGAGTCTTCCATTTGTCTTGCGAAAGAAAGAGAGGTGATTAAAGATTAATGGAGTTTTGAGAGAGAGAGAGAGACAGAGGTCAGGGAGCTTCTGGAAAGTGGCGGGGAATAGAGGATGGCATACTTTCTTATTTGTCCTTGTAAAAGTAACGAATTACATATACGGAATTTCAGAAGAGAAAATATGACATAATACTACTTACGAAATGTTGAATTTATACATGAAATGATGAAATATGTATATATACGTATAATATTGTAATTTGTTTGTTGCATATATGAGTGACATATACCTGAATAATGTTTTATTTCAAATTATTAAAGATCACCTAATGTATTTGTAATATATTATTCCAATTTTGTACTTTTGTTCATTTTTTCAAAATGGTTATACTTGATGAAACTTACATGTTCATAGACCGTCAGATCCACGAAACTTTTTATTGTTAAAACTAGAATATATTTTACTTGAGAACAAATAGATGACGATGAAAGCTACTAACTATACTTTTTACAACATCATTACTTGCATAAATAAATTCAGAATTGTTAAAAAGTTAATGGTAAAATTCTGTGGGGGGCTACGCATAATTTCGCCACACTAGATCTCACCGAAACGGTTCGAATCTCCATTGAATTTGTAAACCGTTCATCTCAGATCGTGCGGTTCACATCACACAGTCTCTCTCGCTGATCTGACGGTCTATATATACACCCGAGACCTCAAATCTTTTCTTCTCATTCCCTCCAAAATAACTTTTCTTCTAATTCAAACGCTCACCATTGAAGTGGGAGTGTGTGAGTGAGAGAGAGATCTAGCAAGATTATAGCAAGGTAAGATCGCGATTTCCCGTTCAATTTCTCATTTTTTCTGTTCGATTATCAGTTTTCTTCCTAACGATCTGACATTATACATTCTATCGATTTCTCTTTCAATTTCTCATTTTTCAGTTCGATTTTCAGTTTTCTTCCTAACGATCTGACATTATAAGTTCAATTTTGATCTAGAAGCGGAAAAGGATGGAGGAAGCGGAGGGACAGGCCAAGCGCATCAAATTTTCGGTAAATCATACTTCAAAAACTCGATCAGAACAATCAGATCATAACGAATCTGTGATAGATCGTAAAATCGTGAGGTGAAATTGCAGGAATCGAAGGAAGGGATTGAGGGCGAAGGGGAAGGAGGAGCGGAAAGGGAAAGGGAGAATCAGGATGAGGAGGCACCGGCTGGATTCGAGGAAATGGAGCTTCAGATCCAACGCGTGCTTGACAAAATCAATTCCTTCACTCAGCAGGTAATTTACTTATTTTAGATCTATGTTTGGCTGTCTTCTTTTTTATTCAGATTGTTTGATTTCTTATCTTTTTGATTGAGAATTGGGCTGCAAATTCATTGTGCTGGTCAATGAGTCAGCCGAATCATTGTGCTGGCACTCTCGCCTGTAGTCTAAAGTTATAGTTTGCAATTCATGCGTGTCTATTATATCTTGAGGCATACTCTGCAATTTCATTATTAAATAAAATAAATATATTATTAAAATAAAAAATTTAAGTGAAAAAATGATGAAAAAAATAAAAGTATATTTACCTGAAGAACCCAACCTATGTAGATCATGTTGTTCACATGTTGGTTCATATCCGAATCCGCTCTTCTTGGCAGCAAATGAAAATATTTCCCATTATTTTTCACAAAGTAGTTACAAATGTTACACTCTTAAGTCTTAACTTTAGATCCGTTTTCTGGTTCAGGCTTTTTGCATTTGTACCCCTCTCAACTCCTATATTTTGATACTTACTGCCAAACAATTATCTCCAGTGGATTAAATCAGAACTAACAAGAGATTTTAAATGCATATGTAGGGGTGAAAATGCAAAATTGCATGTACACAAGAAAAAAAGAATCTAGGGTAAAAAATGTAACTATACCACAAGGCCGAGGCGAGAGTGTTCATAGGGTTCAGCAAGCTTGGGAATTCTCTTCAAGCTTCCATTGTCCTCTGGAAATGCTAATCTGCAGAATTATTTAATAGCATAGCTTAGCTTACATATTTCTGTCAATTAAGGAAATTAATTATACATAAACATTTGTGTAGATATTTTAGAGAACGGATACCTAGGAGATCTAGGGCAAAATACGAGGTATTCTTCTCTCACTTCGTCAGTCACTCTTTTAATCTTCCGTGTGTCTTGGTTCATCACCCACTTGTTACACAACCCACCAATTAATTAATTAAATAAATAAATGCACTATAAATAATTAATTACATTCAAAAAGAAATCCAACACCACATATGACCTTTGTTTGTACTAAAATTATAACTTAAGCATTTGAAGCTATTGACTGGTTCTAATCTGAACAGTTGTATTAGGTCAGCAGTAAAGTATACCACTTCCATAGGCTGTTTACTTTTTTTTCAAAATAAAAATAAAAAATAAAAAAGACCTAGTGGCACGACCAATGACTTGGCCGTCAGACAAATCTTTCGTGATCCAATCGCGTCTCGTGCCAATTCTCTCTTCACTTTGGCACCAGGTTTCTATTTCCACCACATCTCCCCTAATTACCAAATAATTACAAATCTTAAAACTTAAATAATAAATAGTAGCTATCTATATTAATTAATTAAGATAAATTAAGGAAAATATGAATATTAAATACCAAGCGGGATATTTGTAGATCTCAATGTGCATGTGATTAGTGACCCAAATGAGTCGGAGTTTCCGCATGGCGGTCGTAGTTGCAAATCCGTCATTTGAAAATCCCACACTTTGCGCGTGATTGCACCCCACTTCCTGTTTAATCAATTTAAGGCAACTGGTAATGAAAGTTGGATGAAAGTAGAAGGTGTAACCAATCAAGTGAAAAATAAAGACAGGCTTGTAACGACTTAGCAATGTCCATACAAATTTCTGAATTCTTCGTGCAAAAGAGAAACTCAGAAACCAAGTTCAACTTTCAATTACCTGGGACGCAATTATGAGAAAAAAAAACTAAGTCAAATCAAATAACAAGTCAATGATACCTACAGTAAGCATCATTTTGGTCGACGCTTGTGAAATTTGAGTGTGAGATTTACTTACAGATGTGGATTTGAGATGTTTTTGTATCTGTGAGGAGTTGGTTTGGTAATGGTCGATCGGTCGGCCGATACGAACGATGCTATAAGAAGAAATGTTGAACCGGGTTTTGTTTTGTTTTGTTTTGTTTTGGTCGACCTTTTTGGGCATAATTTGTGAATACTTTTTGTGGAAACCGTCTGAAACTTGTCAAAAACAGTGAATGTATTTGTCTGTCTGTCAGGATTTTAGGGGATGGTAGTAAAGTAATGAATCATGTTTCCATTGGTGTACATATTTTATTTTAAAAAGAAAGTATGAAAATATTAAATTAAAAAAAAACTTCGAATCAATTTAAAAAAATTCAAATTATATGTTTTCTACAGGATAGCATGCAAAAATGAGTAAGTTGTGCATAATTTCTCTTATTTAGTTACGTTGTGGCATGTACCAAACTAATGAAATAATATCAAAAAATAAATCACAAAAATAATTAAATATGAAAATTAATCTAAATTTGTCATAGCCTACTCGACCAGTATTTGACTCTCATTTCCTGACGCTATTATGTACTATTGATTAATGGTTGTGATTAAATAATTTGCTTATTTCTTGTGACTTCAATAAAATTAAATTTGGTGGATTATGAGTACATATATATACATTGTTTGCTGTATTCATAATCTAATATCACGACGGCAGTGTAGCACGCTGGATCATGACGAGCGGTATATGCTGTTTTTCACTTTTCATTATATTATTATATATTATTTTTGCCATTATATATATTATTTTTATTCTTTGTGTATCTTTTATTTTTTTACTTTCGAAAAGAAAAATATGTTAACGCAACGAGAAAATCACGTCTAAATCACGACTGTGGTTCAAAACTCCCGCGGATATCTTCAATCTTTTCTTTCCGTCGCTCTTTTCTTCTCCAGCACGACGGCTATATATTGTTATTGACTGATTTATATATTGTTGTTATATATACTGTTATATCATCTCTATGTATTGTTATACCATATATAGCACGTGTATATACTGTTAGATCATATCTCGTATACACCGATATATATATTGTTTTATATGTAAATTATATATTGTTATATATATTATTTTGTCTCGAATTATATGTTGTTATATTATAGCTATATATTATTATATCATATTTATATATCACGTGTATATACTGTTATATATATATATATATATATATATATATATATATATATATATATATATATATATATATATATATATATTGTTGTATATATCTTATCTTTTATAATATGTTTTAATATTTATGTATATAAATTGTTGTCTAAAATAGTTTTTGTATGAAATGTATTATAATGTTTCAAAAGGGATAAAGATACCTCTTGCCATGTTGTCAAATGGATAAAAGGTTTCCGTGACATGCTATATTTTTTTTATATTCAACATATTGGATTAAGAGATTTTGTTAAATATGTGCTAAATTACATTTGTCACGAATTGAATTCATGATTTTTTACTACACATGCAAATATTTTAACTAACTAGGTTATAAGTCTTTTGCTGTGTCCATACTATACTAAGGGGTTAAGTGACATTTATCACGTTCCACATTCTTTTCTTTTTGCTCGCTGCCTCTACGTCTACTGTATGTGTCAAGTGACTCATGAGTCGTGCTCTGGTTGCTCCATTGGATGTCTTTTTTTAATGAGCAAAATACTCCAACTGCGTTTCTGGCTTATTCTTCTATTTTAGTGCATTAACATATCCCATTGTATGCAATCTTCTTTTCTTTTGACTAGACAATGTAATGTTATTTATGATTAATAAATAGCCTACGGGCATGTCCCAAAAAATAAAGGGAGATAGAAACCCTAAAAAAATTGCGGAAGTTTGACAATTTTGTTATTGGCATTTATGTACTTTAATAATTTATGACGATTTTTCGAAACAAGCACAAGCTTATCGTGAAATGTCTCTTCTATTAAGAAGACCTCCTGATCGTGAAGCTTATCCAGAAGATGTTTTTTACTTACACTCACGCCTTTTAGAAAGATCTGCTAAATTAAGTTCTTATTTAGGTGAAGGAAGTATAACCGTTTTACAATAGTTGAAACTCAATCTGGAGATGTTTCAGCTTATATTGCTACTAATGTAATTTTCATTACAGATGGACAAATATTCTTATTTGCTGATCTATTCAATGCTGGAATCCGACCTGCTATTAATGTGGGTATTTTTGTTTCTAAAGTAGAATCTACAGCTCAAATTAAAGCTATGAAATAAGTAGCTGGAAATTTAAAATTGGAACTAGCCCAATTCACAGGCTTAGAAGCTTGGGGAAGTTAGACAATTTTGTTATTATTTTAGAAAGGTAAATTTTAAATTTTCAACATTGAGTATTATATTATATTGAATTGTGGGAGGGGAATGCTTGGTACTGAGTTGCTTTGACTCTAATTTGCTGATATTTATAAAATTTTGAAGTAGAATAATGACGCCTACACTTACGGTGTTACAACTTGAGAACTTAGGATGGGAAAACTATAATTTTAAGCTCTCTACCAACATCTTAAGCCATATTATAATATGAGAATTTGCAAATAAACCCCTCACAACCAATATCTTAATTCTTAAGCCATATTATGATTTTGATGTTTTTCTTTAAAATATGGGAATTTGCAAATAAACCCCTCACAACCAACATCTTAAGTCATATTATGATTTTGATGTTTTTCTTTTAAATATGAGAATTTGTAAATAAACCCCTCACATTAAAAAGGAAACAGCAAAATAATCCTTTATTCGTTAGAAAATTAAAAGAGTTCCTATTATTTGCTAAGATGTAACACCATTAGTGAATTTATCTTGCTCATTAGAATTAATTTTTTTTAATAGATTAATATTTATTTACTCTGTCATTCTCTCTTTTATGTATGGTTCACCAAATCTTACTCAAACCGGAAAACCTGCCTGCCCGCCCAAGTTGCCCGAACTCAAACCTAACCGTGAAACTCGCCCGACCATACCCAACCTGTCCGAACCTAGCCCGACTCTAAACCCATAAAATTTTGAGTAAGGGTTCGAATCAAATTTCGTCAACTCTCGACTAATGTCATTCAAAAGTATTAATAAGAGAGTGATTACTAGGACTAAATTAATGGTGTTAGATCTTAACAAAAGGGAGGATATTTTTTTCAATTCCTAAAGATGGGACTTTTTTACAATTCTCAATAATATAGTTTTTTTTTTGTTTTCCAAGCACAATGCAGGTTCATGTTTGCAAATTTATTTAAATTTTTGGCTTCCTCCATTGACTATTTAACAAATACAAGACAACACATCCAAGACAAAACATTTTTTTCTCTTTTAATTCACAAAAGATCGAGATAAAACTGAGAGGGAGAAGAGAAAATGGAGATATTTCAGCTGTTCATTACCCTCGGAATCTTCGAACCATGACAGAACGAAGCAACTTTTTCTCTTAACTTGATGATCGTTGCGATATTCAATACTTTCATGGCGATTTTAGCTCTCATCGACCCACCGGCTAGCATCCTCGCACAAGCCATGCCTATCCAGACAATCTTCAACGGGTCCTATCTCCTATTTATTTCTGGGATGGGGACCCTCCTTCTAGTTGTACCGTTGGTAAACAATGACCCTGTTCGTTATCGTGTGGCAAGAAGAGTTGCCATGCACATATCAATTGTAGCTCTCGTATTCTCTTTGGCGATTCATTGTCTCAAATTTCCGATCAAATCTTGAACTGCTTCCATTCATTCTGTGTCGGGTTTGTTCATTATATGGTTAAGTTGGATTTGGGCCCATTTTAGATATATCCACCGATTTTTCATGTCGGATGGTGATGAGTCAGTTTTTTTTAGGATCAAGTTTGCATTATTTTAGGTTATGGATAACTCAAAACTCATCTCATGTGCATGTCAAACAATACGGAGAGCTTATAATCTCCCGCATAATTCTATTAATTAATGTCCGTTTACAATGTTCATTTACAAATCGACTATGACCATCGTTTCGAATTTTTCAAAACATTAAAAAAAAATTCAAAAAAAAAATTCAAAAAAAAAAAAATTCAAAAAAAAAAAGAATTCGAGTAATGATGTTTCAGATCATTCTCACTAGCTGCTTTTGACTGCTATGAGTTTTAGGCATTTTTGAGTTGGCGATCTATGGTGAGTTCACGTTTGTTAGGTTTCAAATGTTCAAGATTCATGTATGGAGGTGTTTTTTCTATAATTATGTATGGTTGTTTATGTAACAATGTAATGAAATTTGAAATAAAGATTCTGTTGATGTGGTATATGGATGTTTTTGTTGAAGTAGATGTTGGTATATGGATGTATAAGAACAATTGCGTACTAAAATATTGCCTTATTCTGTTGATTAGGTGTAATAGAAGGTAAAAAAAGATTTCTGGGTTCATTTCAGATAAAAATAGAGATATAACGTTTTAACAGTTATGCTAGAAATAGTCAAACCAATCGAATAAACATATCCATAATCAATCCTTTTATGGTTAGAAAATTGCTAAAAAAAAATGAAAATAGCAATAGTCTTGAAGATGTCATAATTCAACTAAATAAATATTTTGAATATAAACAAATAATAATATTTCTCTGACTGATAATACTTGCGATTTACCAGTTAGGTCTTTGATCTAGACATCCTTCTCTCAGTCTCTCTTTCCCTAAACCCTGAAATGATTTCTTTTTGCATTAGTAGGCCAAGATTCTACAGAGTAAGACCTACTAATTCAACAAAAAAGGTTCATTTTCTTAAAGACTAGAATTGAAATTCTTTTATTCAGTCAGAACAGATTTTCTGCCGTATCAAGGACAACTATTGAAAGATGGAACAGATAACATCGATTTTACAAAAAAATTATATAACTAGAATGAATAGGGACTTAAGGATTAGAAAGAGTGGGGCGAAGAGGAGAAGAATTATATTCTTTATCGTATTAAAAAATAAGAATTATATTCTTTATCTTATTTGATTACTAGTAAATCTATTACAATACAAGGGAATATATATACAGCTCCATAATAAAACCCGCTCGACAAGCTTGTTCCACTGCTTAAATGCATCTTCTAACTTTGTTAAACCAAACATTTTCAACTCCCAATTAATTTAACTAGTCATATTTTATTTACGGATACAAAACCACGGCGGAGTCTCGAGAATTGAGCGAGATGCGTACCAGTATCAGATTTAGCAATCTTTGTCTTCTTCAAGAAGAATTCTAAACCGTCTTCTGAGTTCAGTCTTTTCTTAATACTAACGCTCTTATTTTTACTCGGTTCTCTTTTTATTACATCTTTTCCAGATTTGCATTCAATTGAAGTTTCTCGCTTCGTCTCCTTTACAGAGCTCTCAAGTTCCAGTTCCATTTTTCTCTTTAATGGATGGTTACTACTATCTGCATTAAACAAAAAAAAATGAATTTCTATTAATAAATACATACCAGTATTAAATCGCTGCCGGTACCAGTGCCATAAAAATAAATTCACTCACAAATAAAATCAAAATTAACTTACCATAATGACGCAAAGCTTTCCCTTGAACAACAATCGCACCCCCATCTCTATCAGTGCCACGCGGCAGGCCTCTCTGAGCAAAGAATTCCAGTAGGTTGGCCCACGAAAGACCAGATGACACGTCTCGGGCCCGTGCTGCTGAAGTGGTACCGGTTGAGTCGCACGGAGTTCGGATTGAGGCCGAGAGCTTGAGCGTAATTTCCTATTAGCCCTTGTAACTTGCAAATTTGATATATAAACCTTCAGAAAAGCATATTATAATTAATGAATATAATTAATTACATACCTGAAATTGTCACTTTTCTTTTACAAATATGAATATGATAATCATGCATATGTATATAAGGCGTGTTAAAAGAAATAATACATATAAAACAAAAAATAGTATAAGTATAGATAAGAAAAACTAAATAAAGTACACAAAAATATGCTATACTAATACACATTGCAAATAATTAAAAAATTTTCAACAATTTTTTTGTACTCATAATAAATTATCCCTATTTTAAACCTTTTTATCAATTGCAGCTAGCATATATTTTAAATATGAGAAAAAAAAAAACAGATTATTGTGCCAAAATTGTACTTTTGTTAGCTTAATTACCTAGAGAAGTAAATTCAGTTTTCTTTGTTGGGGGGAAATTAAAAAGTAAAAAGTTCGTGATACCATTCACTATGGTTCAAATCCTCTCCAATTCATAATTACTGGACATCTGTAGACCGTTCATCTCAAATCGGACGGTATGTATTACGCAGCGTCTCTATCTCAGAGATCATCCGATGGTCTATATAAACCAACTACTGAAACCTCAATTCTCTTCTCATTCCCTCCAAAACAGATTTGCTTTATTATTTCAAAAACTTATCGGTTCAAATCACAGAGAGAGATTCTAGCGAAGTAAGCTCACGAGTTCTCTTTCGATCTCTTACTTTCCAGTTCGATTTTCAGTTTTCTTATTAAGGATCTGACATTGTGCATTCAATTTTGATCTAGTAGAAGCGGAAAGGGATGGAGGAGGCGGAGGGACAGGCCAAGCGCATCAGGTTTTCGGTAAATCTAGCTCTTGTACTTAGAAAACTCGATTAGAACAATCAGATCATAACGAATCTGTGATAGATCGTAAAATTGTGAGGTGAAATTGCAGGAATCGAAGGAAGGAGTTGAAGGCGAAGGGGAAGGAGGAGGAGGAGGAGGGGAAAGGGAGCATCAGGATGAGGAGGCACCAGCTGGATCTGAGGAGATGGAGCTTCAGATCCAACGCGTGCTTGACAAAATCAATTCCTTCACTCAGCAGGTAATTTGTTTGTTTTAGATCTGTTTCTTGATCTTTTTTTTATTTAGATCGTTTGATTTTCGTCTGTTTGATTGATAATTTGGACTGGAAAATTAAAAAATTATCTTATTAAGAAAGGATATCTAGTTTCATTTATCAGGCGTAAGGATCTATTGCTCTGTTTTTCAGATCTCTGATCTTAACACTTTCTCATGATTTGTTAATGTTTAATTATTTTTTGCTGGAAATGGGATTGAATAATATCTGAAAATTCTTTACAAAATCCAGTAAAATGTGAATGAACAATTAGGATTTGATTTTGTTTTTTAATTTAAGCTTGACAATTTCTATCTGGAATTAACTATTTATCCCCTTAATAGTTAAGATCCCCTTAATAGTTAAGTTTATTATGTGATAAGATAATATGATTCTGCTATGTAATTGAAGGTGTCAGAGCTTCTAGATGCAGTAAAGGCTCTCTTCAAGGACCTCAGCACTGAGTTTGAAGACCGCTTAATCTCGTAATTATTTATTTTATTTTTTTTACTTTTTTCTCTTTTTTCAATATGATTCATGCTCATAAATCTTGCAAATTTATTTAAATCTCAAACAAAACATTCTATTTAACAGACTTCATCTGAAACTATATTAGACAAATTTATTTCAAGAATTATATTTCACAATTGTGAGCTCAAATTGAAAATATTTGAAATCAGGATTCACAAAGAGCAGATGGAGAAATGGGAAGAAGAGATTAAGGAAATACGGGCCCATGATTCGTCCAATGAGGCGTCGCGTGTGCTTCTTCAAAACGTTCAGTTTCATCTTTTTCAAAATGTTCGTGAAGAATCTTAGAAGGAAAGGTTATACAAAAAACTGATATTAGTAGTATAGTAAGTAAATAAAAGGAAACATTATGTGGTAGAATTTCACTTTAAGCTCTTTTACATTCTGGTTTAGACTTTTGTTCTTTTTTTCTTTTTGAGGAAATGGTTTAGGTAACTTTTTTTACTTTTTAAGAAATATTTTACTAAAATTCTGTATATGAATTGCAGTTTGCAATTTCAATATAGTTCTGTGAAAAAGATTAATTTTTTTTGGATAGGATTATTAGAAGATGCACTGATACTTTGCTATTTTTGGCAAATTAAATTTCTACATGAAGTGCTATAATAATTCTTGCAACCAGAAAGGTTTATGGCCCTGAAAATTGGAGAATTTCACAACTACCATCTTAAATATCCAAAATGTTGATTTATTTCTGTACTGGGTGGTACATTTTGATTTTGTTTTAATAGTTGTATTGGATAGTACATTTCGATATCATTTAATAGTTGCTTTGAAAAAATGTATTAATTAAATAAATTAATAGCGCTAATAATTTGAAATATCATTGATTTGATAACATTTTAATGTTGAGTGTTGGTCGAGTCTAATATTCAAATTTTAATGTCAGTCTAAGATAGTGGAGGAAATTGATGCGAATTACTTCTAGTTCTAGCATACATATGATTTGTTTTAAAAAGGTAACTTTTTTTTTGAATTTTACATAACTTCTCAATTATTTATGAAGTAAAAGTTTGATTTCATTTTACCATACTTAGACCAGATCATTTTTTTTCTTATTTTAATACATATTAGGTCAGAACTAGAATAAAAAAGTAAGAACTTGGAAAATTACACAATAAAGAACTAATGAAATTATCGGTATTGCTATTGTACCATATCACAGGGAGTTTATAGTTAAAAGTTCCATCTCTAATCTTATCAAAATTATTGATCGAACCCCTTTTGTTATTTTCAATACTAATTTTCTAGATCCATGAAAATCATGAAAATAACGAGTAACAATAAGATTTTTTCTTATTATAACTTTAGAGTTGAGTTTTAATCCGTTTCTAGTTCTTATAATTATTGTTCTGGATCATATTACATCATTGAGTTCATAAATGATCGTTTTAAATAAGAGAAAACAACGTGAAAGACTGCTAGCGCAGTTGGTCACACACACAGGACTCGAGAAAGGGAAAGATTCCAAGTTCGAGTCTCGACTAGCCAGAGTTTTTTCTGGAACTAAGTGGGGATAAAACAAACCACTGTAGAATAAAAATAAATAAATAAATAAAAATAAGAGAAAACAACAACAGAGAATCATGAGCATACAAGAACCGAATAATTGTATATATTGTTTCTTGTTCCTAATATGGTCCTCGATTCTTAAACGAAAGTAAAACCAATTCAAACTAGTCATTGATCTTTCAAAAGATATTGAGTTTTAATTTCGTTCCAATCAAATAATATGTATAAAAAAAATTTAGTCTTTTTAGTTAGGCCATCCACCCGAACATCCAAAAAAAAAAAAGTTAGGCTATCCACCCAAAAACATTAGAGTAGAAGTTCGAACCATTATAAGTTGTTTTCTTAGAAATTCCCTCATTTAATCAGCTAACGATTGCACTAATTTCCTTTTTATTCTACATTTTCAGGTATATATTGTTTTATTAATATCATTCACAGCATATCTCAATGCAATCCGACTTATAATATATAATGTGAATAGTGTTATTCTATTTGAGAGGGGCATGCGTAACCAAACTTAATTAAATTAATTCTATATTACTAGATGGAGAAAAGTTTGAAATGTGGAGTACGTATTAAATAACTGAACAAATGACTTTGAGGAAATTATAGAAAATGCGAATAATCACTAGATTAGTTATATGATTTAAAATAGAGCATGTAAATTTATTTCATTATTGCGAATTGATTATGATTCAATGTGTTGAAACTATTATCTTTCAAACAAGTCATTATTTTACGTTAGCTAGACCGGGCCTTGTTAACACAATTGACTAATAGGCCTGATTGAAGAGAAGAAAAATATGAGAGAGAGATATAAGGTCTCAATAATATTTCTATCACATCCAAATAAATTAATGGGCTTCTTGTTTATTTTATTATTTTGGAGCTTAAAAATGAAAAATTAACTCAAGCCCACGGCCCATACGCCACGAATCAAAATCTGAAGAAAGCCGCAAAGTATAAATACATCACCGAAACTTTCGTTCTTCTCTTTTCTCTTCTCTTCTGTCTTGCCTCCGACGGATGAAGAAAGGATCGAGTGCAACTCAAGCATCTCTACTTCCCTCTCTCTCTCTAGAAAGGATCGAATAATCAGTTTTTTAGAGGATCGAAGTTTCACGCTCCTCTAATCAACCTCTAATTTGGTTGCTGATTGAGTTTTTAAGAGATTCTCACGAAATCCGTAAGTAGAATGGGGATTAGATCAGCTTAGTTTTGAATTCCGGATTAATTAGATCCCTACGTATTAAAATTATTTCAATTTCGATTTAGTTTTGATGATTCATATTCATTTTAAGCTGGATTTTTGTATGTTAAATTGATGGTTTGATATTCATTTTTTGAACAGCTATATTATATTTTTGTTTGCCATTTTCAGAAATGGCGGTGCCTGATGTGGATAAGAGATTACTTGGAGAGCTTGAATCGATGGGATTTCCAACTAATCGTGCAACTAGAGCCCTTCATTTTTCTGGTTTTCTTTCTTTTTCTTTTTCTTTTTCTTTTTCTTTTAAATTCAAACTTCAGAAGTACTTTTTAGATAGTATGGCAATATATTCATCAAACTTTATAAAATACGCCAATTTTTCATTATAATAAATCTGATAATTTTAAGATTCTTTTGGGCTATTTATGTGATTGCCCCAGAATTTTGGAAAACATTGTTGTATTAAATTGTCTTGTGATATTACTTGCTTATTTAATTTATAACTGATTTCTGATGGAATTAATGATTATTTTATTTCAGGTAATTCGAGCTTAAATGATGCAATAAATTGGGCAATTGAACATGAAAATGATTCAGATATTGATCAAATACCGCTGGTACTTTTTATAATTCAGATTAAATTATATGACACTGTGATTTGGTTAGTTAGACTTTTTTTGCCTTTTTGTTTTCTAATTGCTTAATTGAGGCTTCATTGATTTAAATTTAGGCCGTCTGGTAACTCAATTAGGGCTTAAATATCATAAAACAGACAAATAATATTAAATAACATAATTTTCAAACTTGTAATTTATATCACTGCATTATTGAAATCCGTGTTTTTTCCTATTAATTTTTATTTCTTTTACAAAAACTGATTTATTAGGTTTCTGTAAACATCAAAATAAAAAATGGAGATTCGTTTTCTGTACCAGAAGAGGTGAAACTGAAAACACAGCAACTAAGGTAAGTTTCAAAACTCAAATATAATATTATCAAATTTATTAAATAATTTATTATGAAGTTTGATGGACACAAGAAAGTACTATTTCAAATATTAGTTTTGTATTTACTTTTCATCCTCAAAAGGTTTCTCACTCAAAAGTAGCACTATTTAATACTACCTGAATTCTAACTTTATTATATGTATTAGAAAATAAATAAAAAGAGGTGATATCAGATTTTTATGCAACAGCTAAGATTCTCAAAAGTTTAAAAAACTGATTAAAAATTGTCTCACTAGATTTACGCCCAAAATCAAGTTTTTAACAAAATCCTTGAATTAAAGAGTTATTTTATTTTATATTTTCTTAATTTTAAAATATGTATATGCTTTTTTTAGGGAACATGCTAATGGTACTAGCAAGAAATTAGAAGAAAATAGAAAAGTTGAACCAGAAGTAGAAAAGGTATTCAAATAATTAATTAAAAAAAATAATTACACGATAAATAAATTTAAGTTTAGCCCTCGCTTGGTTCTTGCTCTTTTATTTTTATTTTCTTTCTTAAAAGGAGATAACTCAAGCGTTCAGTGAAGCGAACTTGGAAGAGAAAAGAAAAGAAGAAAATGAAAGAGAACGGTTTGTAGTTTGTATCTTATTTGATTAACACAATTTTTCTAGTAAGGAAGAAATTCTTATATACCCCTGCAAAATGAGAAATATCTCATATCCTTTATTTGGATATACGGAGTATTTCTGATTTTGCGATATGGCATATTTTCATATTTCATTGTAATTAATGAAATTTCAGTATTTTTCTTTTTTTGTTTTGTATATTATCAGGATTTTGGGAAAACTAAGAACAAAAAAGGAGGAAGAGAGAAGAGCAAGAGATATGCAATTGAAAGAGGATGAGGTATATCTATAATTCTAATTCAATAATGTGTATATATATATATATATATATATATATATTTTAATAATTGAATAAAGTATTGACCAAATACAAAGAAACATTCCATGCATATTTTCATGTGCACAGTTCACCCTTAAAGAAAATCAAATACAATGTATGTATACCCTTGCAAAAGTTAAAAACATTGAAATTTATTGTTTACTGGTTTATTTTTTCTTGATCTGAAGAAGGAGAGAATAAGAACGAGTAAAGAGAAAATGGAGGCAAAGAGGAATTTAGAGGAGAATCAAAGGAAACGGTTTGTACTTTTTTACTCTTCCATACATTCAATTTCTCTATAAATAAAGATGAAATCATATTTGTTCTTATATCATTGTTTTTAGTTACCTTAATTTTGGTATTTGCATTATTTAATGTATTTGTCTTCTATTTAATATTAGCTCTTTAGCACAAGCAGAGTTAGAAGAAGAGCAAGATAAAAGAGCTAGAGAGAGAATCAGAAGGCGTATAGAAGATGATAAGGTCTTTTCTCTCTCTCTCTCTTGTATTTTACTAATCTTATACTGAAATCCTAATTTTATTTTACTATCTTTGGTACAGGTGGAAAGAAGGAGAAAACTCGGTTTGCCAAATCAAAATATGGAAACTGTGAAATCCGCCATACCTGATTTAGAGAAAAAGGTAAAAGAAAATTTTCGAAAAATTAGATGTTTTAATTTCAAATTTTACAATAAATTTGTATCTTGAAAGTTTTTTTTTACCTTTTCTTAGAAGGAGGTTCAGAAACCATCTATAAATCTGGAAGAAATGAGAGAATGCCTATCATCTCTTAAACAAAATCACAAGGTAGCCTCTCTATTTATATATATCAAGAAATTAGATGTTCAATTTCAAATTTCATAATAAATTTATCTTAATTTTTTTTAACTTTGCATAGAAGGAGGTTCAGAAACCATCTCAAATTCCAGAAGAAATGAGAGAATGCTTAAGGTCTCTAAAGCAAAATCACAAGGTGATCTCTCTCTAATCTCTCTCTCTCTCTCTCTCTCATTTATCGATGTCCCTCTCTCTAAATATTAAATATCAATATTTGACAGGATGAGAATGCAAAAGTGAAGAGAGCATTTCAAACTCTTCTCAAAATAGTTGGAAATGTCGCTAAAACCCCTAATGAGGAGAAATATCGAAGAATCAGACTAAGTAACCCTACTTTCAAGGTGCCAAATTAAATCTCTTACCCTACTTCCATTCCATTTACAACAGTTTGATTTTTAAATATAATTTTGTTCTCTTTTTTTTTCTTGACGAAACAGGAGAAAGTAGGAAACTTTAAAGGAGGGATTGAGTTTCTAGAAATTTGCGGGTTTGAAAAGATGAAAATTGGAGATGAATTTTACCTTTTAATGCCAAGAGATAAAGTGGATATAAAAACTTTAAATTTGGCAGGTGTTGAGCTCAACTCTGCTATGTCTAATCCTTACTTTGGTTTATTTTCCAATTAAAAAAACTGTAGAGATTGATGTACAAAACACTCATTTAATTGAAAAGAGATTTAAGGATCTATTTGCAATATATTGTTGTGCCTCTTGCTTTCTATTTTAATACCTAATAAGAGGATGGAAGAAAGAAACTCAAATTAGATGTGTAAAGAAATATATGCAAATAATTAGCTTATTTTCATATGGTAATAAGATGTTTGCAAAATGCAAAAAAAAATTTATGTTACTGGAAATTGTGTCCTTAATGAAAATGACCTAAATAAGAATATATGATAATCGAATTCTTACACAAATAGTCGTAAATAATCATACATTAACTCGTATATAAACAAAAACACTGACATGGCATATTTTTGAAGTTTCAATTAAAGTTTTCTTGTAATGAACAATATTTGATACGATGGGTTATCAATTATTCATTTTCAATTCAGTTGAATGGTTCACAGTATTTGATGCGTTAGGGGTATCCGATATGCACTTTTACCACCGAAAGAGAATTAATTTGTTCTTTGCTGAAATATTAATATGATTGAATTTCATCTTCATGTTTCATTCGAACCCGTCATTTAAAATAAATTAATAAATAACGAGAATTGGCGAAGTGACTCGATGAGAAAATTATAATGGATGATTTTCTTTCGTTAGAGTTAGGTCGTGGTAACGTGTGGATCTGAATGTTAATGTTATAAATTATAATGGATGAATTTTTTTTTCAAAAAAATATTTATGGTAGCCTGCATTATTTAAAAATTATTAGGATTTTCTTTTCGAATGAGTTTTTAAAGAATACAAAATTTTGAAATAGGCTAGCAATTCAACATGCTAGCACATCAAGTGGTGCAAACGTGAAAATATTAGAGAGGTATATCGCTGGTCTATATTTAGGATGAACCAATGGTGGTAAGTAACTCCGGAAGGTAAATCAATTTTTTTCCTTTGTGCTTATTGATGTTGGTACTCAAACATGTACAAAACTAACTGTAATCCCCGCTCTGCTTCGGACTATATATATGATTTAATTAGTTAAAATATTTTTTGAAAATAAAGTTATAAATTATAATTTGTGATGTTATTTGTTAACTACAAAAGATAACTCATATAAATTGAAATATAATTAAAATGTACTTTATGTTTCATTGATTTGACTGAAATACATCTTGTAAAAAAAGTTACAAATTTCTTATATTCATTTTAAACTAATAAATAAATAAAGTAATATTTTTTGGGATAACATTTCACAATATTATTGTAATAATATTTTATGATACTATTTGCATTATATTTTACATTATAAAGCTATGTTATAAAGCTATTATGTAAATTATTATTTTTTATTCATTTATAAAATTATATTCGTATTTTAATTATTCATTATTTAGTTTTATTTAAAATATTTTTTTCATATTTATTGAAAAAAATGTTTGAATTGAATAAAGTAAAACATTAAAAAAAAATTGACTTAAATACAAATTGATTGGATGAATGTCAAAAAACCCTCAAGTAGGAAGTAAAGAACTTATAATATGATACTAAATGGTCGTTTAAAAATGCTTTTCACAATTTCCGAGTGAAACTAAAACTTAAAATAATTTGGAAAAAAAAAATTGAAACATTATTTACACAAAGATTTTTCTTAAGAAATTATATTTATGAATGGTTTTAGTACTATTTCCAAGAAAATAATATTTTTCTAAATAATATTATTTCCGAAAAACAAATTTTTTAAAATAAGTTTTTTTCAAAAATATTTTTTTTATAAAATATTTTAAAAGAGTGTGATTTATGTTATTAGAATTTTAAAATATATCACAATAAATTATTATATCGTAGGTTCTATATGTTAAGACATATCATTAAAATTTATAATAGAAATCCAGACAACAAAAATTCACAAAAAGTATACATACATAAAACAATAAAAATAATATGTACAAAAATAAAGGCCCTGATATATCATGATGCATTGTAGCACTCCAAATCACGACGACACTATATATACCTAATAAACAATGTATAAAATTGAAAAAAATAGTATATATAATTCATTTTTTGTAACAATATGTACGAAACACAGTAAAAACAATATATAGAAAAAAAATAGTACATTAAAAAGCGGTATAATAGTATAAAAAAATCCAAAAATAAATAAATACGTAAAAAATAAAAATATATCTAAAACTGTGAAAACAATATATTGAAAAATAAATAGTATATTGAAAAACATAAAAACACTATATGTATACAGTCTGTCATGATTTAGGCATGCTATTATGCATCGTGATATCACATTTCCTAAAAAATAATATTGAAAAGCTGAAAAATAGTATTATATATAATTTTGTCTGTGTTTTGAACGTGCTCAACCCCATCGCGCTTTTAGATTTCCCAATTTAAAATGCTCAAAACTTCATATATATATAACATTCTTAATATTTTGTATGAAAAATCGAGTATCAGCGGTAATATTTTTTTTTTCATGAAGGAGCCTTATTGCAAACTAAAATTTAAAATGTTTACAAATTTTATATAATATAATATTCTTAATATATTTTATTTAAAAACTATAGAAAGTATTAATGATAAATTTACTTTTTATGATTATTGCAGAAAGTGAATTTAAATTTGTTAAATTTGTTATAAAAAATTTATTTTGAAAAATTATCATAAAAATAACAAATTGTGTACAACTTGAAGATGAGAAGCAAGTTAGGGGTGTATTTGCAAAATGCATATACTGTGCCGTTCACCACCTAGTTTTATTCCAAAAAACCCCTCAATGTTCATATAAATTATAAATTACGAAAATGCCGGTTAGTTTCAATATGGGAAATTCCAATGTCATTTACGTAATAATGTTAAAAACTAAGGGTATTAATAAAAGTGAAAATATCTCAATTTTTTGGAACTCAAATCGTATGGTAAAATATGTATTGAAAGTTATTTTTATTTTGAAATGAATCATTTTATATTTGTGAGTATGAGAGTTATCACAGAAAATCTTCCACCGAATGGTGACACGTGTCGCAAAGCTGAGTGAAACTCAGTTTGTATGTAGGTATAAAATAATAATAATATAATGGTACCTGCGCCTCAATTTTGGAACCCAATTTAGTTTCATTTTTTAATTAGATAGCAAAAACTATTTTTTTAGCAAGTTAATATTGGACTTGAAATTGATTATGTTGTCCATGGGAAAAAAAGGAAAAAATAAGATACAATGTTACCTCGGCATAAGCTACTTGATAACACTAATTTGTCGGTTCTTCTAATATCATAATACATTTATATGGAAAGCCAAATTTATTAATAGTTAAGATAATGATCGCGTTTCACTGCGAATATTTCAATTTTATTATTCATTTCAATTTATATATAAATTACAATTATGAAAATTCAAAATAAAAGTTTGAAATAAATTCATAGTATATAAACAATATATAATAATTATGTTAAGTAAGTTGTCTATGTTTAAAATTATTTTGAATTATATCATAAGATAAAATCTGTTTATTATGCATTCAAAAATATTTTCTATATCGCATCTAATTTTGTAAGGATGAATGACTCTATACCAATAAATTTAGATACAAGAAATAAAATAACATAAATAATAAATTTATAAAAAGCAAAAAATAATAACCGACTAAATAATTTGGATAATAATTTATGATCTCAATTTATGTTTTCATTAAAATTTCTAAGATTAAAATGTCATTTTTTTATATTTTCTTTGGTTTTCTTATGCCGTTATCTTTTGAAATATTATATTAGAAAAAAATCAAGTATTAATCGGGCAAGCTAATTTATTTCATAGATTTAATCTGCAAAAAAGAAATATGATATTATATATATGGAAAAAGTACGTATACTATATATAGGAAAATCTAGCATGACTCATTTCTTAAAAAAATATCACCACTATTTTTCTTATTTTTTTTTTAGTTCTTAAAATTATACGGATTATGTATAAATTGATCACATATTTTTTTTTTTTTTACATTACGAAATATAATATAGTTCTTAATACTTTGAAATTTTATTTGATATGATAGTTCTCACGTAATTGGTGATATTACACGAAACATTAATCTAACTGATCATGCGATATTGTGGTGATAATTTAAATGAAAAACTAAGATTTGGAAAAAAATTGATCCAACGGCCGAGATAAAATTGAGAATAAGTCTCTTGAAAATTTTCAAAGAGAGATGAAAAATAAGGTATGAGTAAATGAGCGTATTTTGTTTTGTACATGTTCTCTTATATATAGTCTATATTCACATATTTTAGCAAGAAAAATAAATAAATTGGAACCACTACAATATAAAACTCAAAATAAAGAGAAAATTTCAATAAATTTATATTTGATGATTTTAACATGAGAAATAAAACATTCATTAAGAACTATTTTAATGACTGAACTCTTCATTAACTATTGATATTAATAATTGAACATAATTTTGAATTATGTTTCATTGAAACCATTTGATTAAAATTTGATGGCCATAAACAAATTCAAAGATACTCACTAAATCGGGGATGAAACGCAAAACATCAATTCAACCAATTATATAATTATGTTTTGACAACCATATAAATGTTGTCATAAAATATCAATAAATTTGAGAAAATGAATGGTTAAGATTCTATAAAAATTTTGATCGAAAGATCGAGATAAAAGTGATGATGTTGTTTTTTGAAAAGCCTCAAAAGTAGATGAAAAATAAGGGGTTAGGGTTAATATGTATATTCAAAAAGTTTGCTACTGTAAGCTGAACTAATGTGATATGCACAATTTTGCTTTTGTAATAATACAGTTCATAAAATAATATATATATATATATATATATATATATATATATATATATATATATATATATATACAAAAGTTCATATTAGGATTCTTTTTTTGAAGGTTAGTAGGTGAAAAGCCTATCGAACATTTCCATTAAAGCAAATAAAAAGAGTACAAGATTAAAGAAAAAAAATATATCAATCTCAAGCTATCGCATTGAGCCCATAGAGACACACAAAATAGCATAAGAAAAGAAAAAAAGTTGCTATTATCCTGAACAACTCTCAACAACACGCCCCTGCAAATTCAATTGACGGAGAGGAGACAGGCTACTGCTGCAAGAAGGCCATTTATATGTTGCTCCATAAAATGGGCACCAACGAGATCACCACCAAGTTCATATTAGGATTCACGTAATTAATATTTTGCAAAGTTGTTGGATCACACAAAAATGTTTTTAGTAGGGGTAAATGGTGAAACACAAAAGATGTTGTCGTGTTGCTCTTTATGGGAATTCACTGTAAACGGATTATGTAAAAAAAATCATGATAAACATATTTTGGAAGCTAAGATGTACACAAGCTCTGAAGTATGAATTATATATATATATATATGTATGTATATATATTTTTTTAAATAGTATAAAATTTTAAGCATGTCTTTAATGGAAGGTCTTCATCTCAGGCTTTATATGGTTTCACATTTGAAATAGAAAAAGTACCATCAGGTTTATTTTTGTTGAGAATTTTTCTTGTGAAACAGTTGTGGAAATAAAATCACCTGATCAACGCTATCACATGAAATTTTGTGACTGAGAGTAGACACCAGTGATCATCGCTTGCCTTGCTAACGGGTCTACAGGTCCCACATTACCAAATGGATCCAAATCCAATTTCGGTTTCTTATTTGGTTGATCGTTCGTGGCCTTCCTAACTTAAATAAATGAAACTGCTTTTAAAGGATAACTTTCATGAAATTGATATATGTAGAATATTTTAGTGCAGATTTTAGCTTTAGCTTTCAAACTAATTCAGGGCAAAATTTTGAGATTCTCCAGCTTTATTCAAGATAAAAAGATCCCTAGCTACTTTTGAAGGAAAGATATTGGTTCCGTTCCCTTCACACACTCTCTATGGATCATCAATCAGCCCAAGAACTATATTCTCTTATTTTCACTGTTCTCTTTTATTTCACTTTTGATGCTTCAATATACCAATTCTCTCTTGCCCCACAGAATCCTCATTCTTCTCTATAACTACCAACAACCTCCCACCTTCCTTCTCACACAACCTTACACAAAACTTAGAAACAAACCTTACAATCAATTAGAAAACATAACAAAATAATACCAAACCAAGTTATGGCATCTTGCTCTATGGCATCGGCTCGAAAAATAGGCTCTCAATGGACTCGTAGACAGAATGAGTTATTCGAAGAGGCGTTGGCTCTGTATGATAAAGATACGCCTGACAGGTGGCACAACGTAGCGAGGGCTGTAGGAGGTAACAAATCAGCAGAAGAAGTGAAGCAGTACTACAAATTGCTTGTTCAAGATGTAAATCATATTGAGTCTGGCCGGGTTCCTTTTCCGGATTACAAATCGCCTGGCGTTAAGACAAGTGTAGCCTATGAGGAGCATAGGTACATGATGCTTAATTAATTTGAGATTAAGATATATTTTTATTTAATTCCTCCTTTTTATGTTCTATCATTTTTCTCTTCTTTGCCGGTTCATATCTTCATGTGTTTATTTTCTTTATTGGACAGGTTTAAGCGCAGTTAAAGCTCTAACTAAGGGCCGCATGACATGATTATTTCTCATGCTAGAAGTGTAGTGTTCTGTCTATGTATGCTGAAAATTGTAAAGATCCATTGCAAATGTTCTGTATATTTGCATGCAATATATGCCAAGAATATGTATATTTCCATGTAAAATATATGCCAAAAACCGTTGGCATGTATGAAAAATATTTAACTATCCCCTCAATGAAAATGAATATTGTAGTGTTTATTATAAGCTTGTATCCATGAATTATCTGTCATTGCTAATTTTGTTGTGTATATTCAAGTTGTGCATCTTTTTTACCATACATCACAGAGGCTTGCGGCATTTTTTTTTTAAGTTTCTGAAGTGCGAATCAATAAAGAGAAAATAATCCACTTGTATATGGGGTTTCAACCCCATCATCTTGTAGCTCAACTAAGATATTGAATCACTAGGTTTGCAGCAAAATTTTCATTGCCCTCTCAATGATTATCATGAATTTTTTGTATTATTATTTCTGAGTTAACAACATCATATGACTATTTGAGAGAACCTTCCAAAAGATTGTCTACTTTAGTATTGCTGTTGACAAACGCTAAAATATAAATGGCACAGATTCTTGAATTAAATACATGAAACCGAACAATAAATTGACTCAATTTGAAAGTTCTCTTTAAGAAATTATAGAAATTAATAGTTTTTTTTAAGGAACAGCAGGCGAGTCGCTTGTATTCTGTTCTAATATATTAAACGAAAAGTTCAGTTACAAGGTTTCGTTCCATCAACCAGAAATGTAAAGTACGGCACGAAATTAATTACAAGTTATCTAGAACTACATGAGATGCTCCGCAACAGGATGGTCCTAGAGCGTGTGTGACATGCTACCTGCCTACCGTTGCACCAGCATGATTTAGCAGTTATTGAACCATTGGAGGGCTACTTTTCTGATCTCTCCTACAAGGATTTTGTGAGGACGACGCGCTTGCCGGAATATCCTTGCATTTCTTTCTCTCCATAAACTCCAGTTAGCCGCTGCCCATGTAGTGTCCGAGAATCGCCTTGCTTGGATTGTTAAGCCCATCTGATTAGTGGAGCATAAGTGAAAGGTGTTGGAGGGTAGCTCATTAAATGGTCATTCCATTCGAAAGTGAGACCACACACCCTTAGTTTGTATGCAGTTTCCTAAGAGGTGTTGGAGTGTCTCCGGTTGTCTGTTGCAAAGCTGGTACGTTGGCGTATTAGGCCATCCTTTTTTCGCTAAGTTATCGGCGGTCAGAAGACGGTTGGAGATAGCTAGCCAAAGGAAAATCTTCACATTCAGTGGACACCGGATTGCCCATAGATTCCTATGTCAAATGATGTGGATGCCTGGATGGATCAGCAGCACCTTGTATGTGTCAGTCATCGTGTAGCGGATTTCATTTCTCCATCGCCAAATTCTCTCATTGGGAGTTCGAATGGAGGCTACGTCGAAGAGGGGGATAAGTTGGAGAAGGTCTCACATGAAGAATGACAGTTGTGTCTCTGGAATATTCATCAAATCGCTTGCATCAGAGACCTCATATAGGGTTAGAAGGGTGAGCCCCAGAGGCCTTGTGGATCATTGCCTAATTCTCCAGAGCCACCTTAAGAGGATGGCATGGTTCTGCATTTGGAGATTCGTTATTCCTAACCCTCCGTATTTTCTTGGTAGACAACATCTCGCCCACGAAATGAGGCAGAGGCAGTGCCCCCGTGCATTTTCTATCACCTCTCCAAAAGAAAGCTCGGCATATTTTATTTATCTCTTCTATTAGCCATTTAGGCAAGAAAATTGCTTGCATTAAATTATTAGGCATCTCTCCGAGGACTAACTTAACGAGTGTGAGCCGTCCTCCTGAACTTAAAAGTTTACTCTTCCATCAAGCTAATCTTTCTTGCATCTTTTTTACTAATTGTAGAAATGTGTCTTTAGTAGGCTTCTTAAAGGTGAGCGGCATCCCGAGATATTTGATGGAGAAGGATCGCTTAGGACAATGGAGAATGTTAGATATTACATCATGTAGGTGATTAGGTATGGTTATAGTGATGAAAGCACTTTTTTCCCAATTAATTTTGAGGCTTGTGCTTTTTTTTCGAATCAACAACCTTTGAGTTGGTGGGATGCCTTATCACTCTACTAGAGGTGAGTTTGCAAGAGTTAAGAGTGGACGTTTAATTTACTTTCTTTTTCTTTTCTTATTTTAAATTACACTAGCCAATCCTCTTGGCAAGTTGTTGTAATGAACATTTCCGATTTAAAATATATTAAGACACCCGGGTACAACCTGGGTTCTGATTCTCAAAAAAAAAAATTAATAATTTTAAAATGGGAATTTTCAAACACGGCGGCACTGTAGATATATTGTTTTTTCATTTTTATATATTATTTTTCTTATTTTATATATTGTTTTGTCATTTTATATTGTCGTTTATTCTTTGTGTATTTTTTTTTTTAATTTATATACTGTTTTTTCCCATTTTATATATTGTTTTTACTTTTTTATGTATATATTGTTATTAGAAAATAAATTATATATATTATTATGTATATATTTTTATTAAAAAATAAATTATATATATTGTCATTGAATCCGCCGTGAACAATCGTGTTAAGTACCATCGTGCTCTATCAAGTTCCTTTTAAAATAGTGGTTCTCTCAACATGTACCATAAAGCTATAAAACTGAGCCATCTAATAATTTACTGTTAAGTTGTGGAGAGTAATTAGATTCAGTCAATATATAACATATGAGAACTACCAATGAGTCGCTAAATGTTTGCAGAATCGTTCGCTTATATTTTATTTCCTGTTCATTGAATCTCTATTTTCATAAAATGATTCCATCTTGGACAGAATACATGAGATGACTCAAAGATAAGATCCTGTACCTTCAAAATAAAAAGATAAGATACTGAATTCCTTTCTCCACACACTGAGGTTTGCATTTGCGTCAGTTTTATCACTTTTCACCTCTATCGTAACATACGATTCTCTTCCGCCCCCACAGTAATGAATCCCATCTCTTCCTTCTTATAAAGTAGCTCTTTGTATTTATAATCTCTCTTTTCTTACATATAAAGTAGTTCTTTGTATTTATAATCTCTCTTTTCTTATAAAGTACCTCTTTTTATTTAAGATCGATCTTTTTTTAAAGTAGCTCTTTGTATTTGTATCTCATACAACTCTCATAAGTCATAACACGGTACTTTGCAGAAAAAACATAAAAAAAAGTAACTCGTTAATTTCCTAAATTTATTTATTGTTCACAAGATATTCCCTCTTTAGCAAAAAAAAAATGAGAAATCATCAAATTATACCAGTTGCCTTTGTAGGATATATAATCGAGTCATCACCCACCAACTCAGAGGTAGATTCAAAACTTGACAATAATCAATTTTTTTGAAAATAGATGTGATATATTTGTCGTTCCTATAAAGTAAAAAAAAAAAATTTAAGCAGGTGAGTTATGAACTCGATTTATACTCACCCTCTAGTACTCATAAGAAAAAAAATCTAATTTACCCAAAAAAGGACAAAGAAAAAAATCTAGTTTGCCCAAAAAAGGTCTAAGAATTATAGTACTCATAAGACCTCCATCGAACCTTAGAGGACTCTATTGGCTCGAATATCTCCCTCCCTCTTCTTTGTGACTTGAACTATGTTATCAATGAATGTTGCATCACGAAAATCTCTCTTATGAGTAGGAAATTCACTTGGTCAAATAATCGACCAAGTCCCACCATCTCTAAATTTGATAGAGGGTAAAAGGAAACACGCAGTCAGAGATGCACAACAGAATTAAAATTTTACTCGTTTTCTAACTGGGGATCCGTGTATTATCAATTAAATCAGAAGAATAAATCTTATTTATACCTCAGATTCGGCTAATCCGGTTTGTAGGGGTTCGCGATTCGTCTCCAAACAATCTCCCTACGTCTCTTGCGGATCTTATCACGAAGAAAATAAATAATGCGTCTAGATTCTGAATCAATTTCGACAGTATAAAAATAATGAATTTAATACTTTTGTGCCACAGTATCTTATCATGCTTTTAGAAGACTAATATTAATATTCAGTATTCTTCATATCTAATGGGGGAATCTAATTCTTTTCAACAACTAGTTGGAGAATCATTAGTGGTGTAACGGGGTCAGACAATATTAAGCACGTATTTGGTAAAAATCAAGAAAATACAGTTTTTTTTTTGTTGGGAATTTCAGTAATAATGCAGGCTTTGTTTTGCAATTTCCACCAAACCAGGGATTTTGGCATATTTTAGGTTTTTTTTGCAAATTTTCAAAACGAAAATTATATATCTAGAATTCGCACTTTTAATACTGCAAAGTCTTTGGGTCACACAAAATGAAATGGTCACCTGCTCAAAAATGAAGTTGGGTACTTACTGTCTTTGTTGCGATGTTATTGTTAAAAAAAATCCTAATAAATAAGTAAAAATATTAATCGAATATGTAATGAAATTGAAAAATAATATTTTGGTTCGTAACAAAGTTAAAATGATAAAAATATTAAAATAATGTAAAATTCTTAAGAATGAGTTCAAAATTCCAAAGAAATTTAATGAGAAAGAGAAATATTACAATTTAATCAAAAAAAGATTATCATTTAGTAAGAAAAAAAAAAGACTTGCTACATCAGCTATATCCAGATGAAGTTCTGGCATCCATATGCAATATAATGATTTGGGGCTGAGATCCGGCTAGATGACATCGGCGGGCAGTGAGTGATGTGGGCAGTTTAACCTGCATGCCTTAGGGTCAGTGCACAGATAAAAGAGGAGGGCGCCTGAGTAGGTGTTTTTTCTACGAGAGGAGATATTTTTCAAATTTTTTCTCAGAGATTTCGATATCACGACCCACCCGTTCTAATCATCGCTTAGTGACCAGTAAGGCTAATTGGACTGATCTTCATTTGCTTAGAGACTCATTGCAGTAAGAGATTATGGGTCGGATAATTTTTCGTGTTAATTATTCATCTCTCTTCAACCTATATATATGCCTGCATTATTATAAATTTGTGATGGTTTTAATTTTGAATGACTTTTGGATTTGAATTCATCTCTCTTCAATGTGTGTGTGTGTGTATATATATATATATATATATATATATATATATATATATATATATATATATATATATATGCCTGCATTATTATAAATTTGTGATGGTTTTAATTTTTAATGACTTTTGGATTTGAATTAAAAATTTAAATTAGACTCCATCGTTGCTCATAATTTAAATTCGAATTTAAAATTTAAAACTAGTGGAATTTTCTTTAAACTTAAAATCCGCACAAAAATGAAAAACTTTTTCATTTAATATATGAATGCCCTAGTAAGTGGTAAATCCACATAACTATTTTTCTAAGAGGTTAATATTGATTTTTTTTCATTTAATATATGCTTCGGTAAACACACAAAAGAATTTTTTGAACAGCTTAATATTGTATTTCAAGCCAAAAAGCAAAAAAAATGAAACTTACGATGCAACCTGGGTAATCAAGTAACAATTTGAGAAAGAAACAAAAATAAAAAATAATAATAACTACCTTCTACAAGAATATTTGATGATACTAGTCAGTTTCGTCTAATATCTAAAAGCAATAAAGTGGAAATTCAAACTCCTCATATTTAATCAATATATACATATATGTAATAAAAAGTTTGTTATTGTGATACACAGAAAATTGCTATTGTACTAGCAGACTTTATAGAAGACTTAATAAAAGAAAATTGATTATTCATGATTCACACTTTTAATATTGTAAAGTTGTTGGGTCACACAAAAGTGTTAATCCTTTGATGCAATCCATTATAAACGGATTATTGTTAAAATAAATCATTATAAACAATAACTAAAAAAATTATCAAACTAAAAGCAAAAAATAAAGCTACAAAACTGAAAAAAAAAATCCTAAAAGATGGATTTGTCATTATTTTCAGAAAATAATAAATCTCCAAACGGGTCTACGGGTCCTACACTACCAATCGGATCCAAATCTAATTTCGGTTTCTTATTCTGTTGATCATTCGGTTTTCCAACTGAAATAAATGCGACTCTTTTGCTTCTTTCCTCTTGTGATTTTAGTTTCGAAATATTATTATTATCTTGAATTTCGTTATCTTTTGTTTGAATTTTGTTTCCATGGTCTATGTCATCAGTTTGATCATCTGAAATTTCAAAAAAAAAAATCGAAATGTTATGAAATTGAATAATAGTTTATTGGTTCATAACAAAGTCAAAATAATTAAATAAAAATAACCTTCGGTAAAAAGTAGAATGGTTTCATAACGGACCGGCTCTTTAGGAGAAATTGGTTTTTCATTTTCTTCTTGAATTTTATCTTCATTTTTATTATTTTCTGATTTTTCAATTAGCATAAACTTATCTTTTTTCCATGTGCATTTTAATATAATAACTGCTTCCGTTTTTCTTGGATAGTATTCCCTAAAAGCCTACAAAATATAAAAAAATAAAAATTATTATTATTTTATCAAAGATAAATTAACCATTTAAAAATAAAACAAAAAATTATTAGCAGAAATGAAACCTCAACTCCATCTTTAGAAAGTTTTTTAACAGATTGCTTTGTTTGAGAGACTCTTGAAACTTCATTAAATACATTCACAACATCCAACAAAATCTGCTCACATAAATAATAATAAAAAAGAAGTTACAAAAATTAAATAGCTTTCAAGTCCATTAAGTTGCATTTTTAGTATTATGTAAATGCAAATTTGTTCTCTTTCCTTTGAAAAAACTAACTTACTTGTCTTAATACGAACTTAAAAGAAGTATAGTATAATTAAACGGAGGAAAAAAATAAAAGGTTGTCTATTTATATACCTGTTGAACAAGAACCCTAATTCGCGCCAGCAAGGCCAAAACCAAAATCGAAAAGCCTATGAAAAATGATTTTGCAAGCAACAAAGATATCTGACTTTGAAATATAAGTTACGGGAAATTAAAAGTCTTAAAATCATGTCTACTCTAAAATTTGCATATTCATAATTTACAAAAGAAAAATAAAAGGAAAAAGAAGCATAACAAAGGATACATTGCCGCCTTTATAATAGGTTCAATCATCTGCATAAAATCATAAAAATATAAATAATTTTAACCAAAATCATCAAATTGAAGGTATAATTTCATCTAGAGAGATGTTGAAAAATAACTATATTCAAACTGACAAAAAAAAAATGTTTTAGGGTGCAAAATAAATATAAGAAAAATCTTAGGGACAAATTTGTAGATGTAACCTGTGAGAGTAGTCTAGCGACTCCTAAAAGCCTCTCATGATAACTATGCCTTGCGCCAGTGCTCTGTTTCTTTGCCCTAATTAAATTTCATAAATAAAAGGTACCCAAATGAAAAACATATAAGTTAGGTTAATTAATCCTCAATTTGATCCAATTTAGCCACAACTAATGATTAATTGTATAATTAAGCCTCATTATCTTCAATTTAAACAACCGATAATAATTGAGAATTTTATATTATTTAGGATTAATTAAATCCCAAAATTGAGTCAATTTGTTAAAGTGTAATTCGATAATAAAAAATCACCTATGAGCTTGAAGGGCATTTTCGGCTGGTTTTGTACCGTCTATTATAGGAAAAAGTGCATTTAATATTTCAGATAATTTTGCTGCCTCAAACAATTTCAGATCCCTTCTGACCTAAAATCACAAAATAAACAATTAATCATCACACTTTTACTCCATAATTTCGTTTTTAAATCTCTAATTAACCTTAACTACACAACTAAACACCAAAATCGAAATATGAGATTCATCGTTTGGGCAGAAACACGCAAAAACGCAAGAAAGAAGCACTAAATTATAAATAAATAAAACCTTGAGGAGGAACTGGAAATAGCGGGCGCGCCTGTGCTGGTTCTTGTTTTTGTAGACGACTCGTTCAAGAACGCTGGATTCAGTGCTGAGCTTCACGATCAGGGATCTCAGCCTCTCTTCTTCCTCTCTCATGGCGCCAAAACCCCAGCCTAAAACCCTAGTTTGGTTAGACGAATGATGATGAAGGGAAGAAGAAGAAGAAAGCTTTGTAGGCCTTTTTGGGCCGAATAATGGGCTTTTTTGTGAGAAAACTTTTATTTAGTTTGTGTATAATAGTTTTTTGGTTTTGAAGATTAATGAGTATAGCATTTTAGATGGCCCAAATCATCTGTTCTTTTTTTTTTCTTTTCTGGTTTTAATTCTATTTTAATAAAAAAATATCATGTTTTTTTAATAAAAGAAAAAAGTATAGTGTTGGTTGATCAAAATCATTGCATGATATTATAAAAAATATAATGTTGGTTGGCAAAAATTATCTACATGATATTATAAATATTTTACAGTATTTACATTATCTGAGATGAAGCTAATACAGCTTTTAGTTTTTACCAACTGAAATTATAAAAAAAATCGTATTTTTACTTCATAGGTGAGAGATTCGAATCTCTTATCTACTAGAATTAATTTAAAATTTATGGAGAGCATATAAGTCATTCTAAAGAGAAAGAAACATGTGTGATCACGTATACTTATTTCTCAATTTTTTTTTACATGTTAAAAAAAAACAAAACTAAATCTAATAAAAGAATATTCCGTATAATATAATATAATATAGTATAACATAACATATCGATGATATTTGGATATTTGCAGGGGTAGTCATGAAAGTTCAGTTTGTATAATAAATAAAGACAGAAAGAATAAATGCCAAAGCGTTCGTTGTCACGTGATCACGGGTCGTTCGTTATTCTTCTCTCACGTGACCCCACTCCCCCACACACTTCGCTCACTGAAAACTAAAAATGGTGCACGCTTTTAAAGCATCTCACATCTATTTTTCTCCATTCATTTATGGGTAAATTTCATCTGTCCTAGGTCACTCTGTTATAAAAAAAATAACCAAATAAATTATTAAATTTTTAATTCTCATAAAAATTACTAAATTTTCAAAAATTATTAAATATGTGACATAATTTTCAATTATGTCCTATATATCACTCAACTTTATAAAAATGACCAAATCGGTCACCCGGTCAATTGAGATTTAAGTGATCTATTTGATTATTTTTTAAAATTGTGTAAATGTGACCTATAAGGAACTGACATATTTAATAATTTTTGAAAATTAAGTAACTTATAAGGCCAATGATAAAATTTATCCTTCATTTATTTATCAAAAATTAAATAAGTGTTTTATTCTATTTTTTGGTATATATATATATATATATATATATATATATATATATTATCCTTGTACAGAAAGTAATATTTAGTCAAATAATAATGCTCGCTCTTAATATAAACCAATAAGCAGTAGCCAGTAGGCAGTAGGCAGTAGGCAGTAGGCAATTTATATGGCTTTGGTTCATATTAACTGCAAGAAGACCATACAAAAATGACAATTGTACTTGTACGAAATGTTTGTTTTGCCTCATAAGTTCGCTTGTTATAGTAGTTTTCCTTTTGACAATACAGTAAACGAAAAAATGGTAAATCTGTCAGACTTGACATATAGAAATAGAAACAAAAGAAATAATTGAAGGGGGTAAAAATGCTTACTGACAAAACTTGTGTTACTGTTGGCAAGTTGTATTTTACTTAATAATATAACAATTTTCACTTACCAGGGGGAAAGAATTGAGTTAAACATTATATAAACCAGAGTTAGGTACGAAATTCCGGACCGTGCCAGACCCACATTTAAACCTAACATCTTTTTTTATTAACATCTAGACCAAACATTTTTTTATTAACTTAATTTAATTTGTACTTTTTGTGAAAGAAATATTTGTTATTTACTTCCAAGAATTTATATGCGTACCACTATCAGCTAATGTTTTATTACTTCCATTTTTGGGAGCGTAATCACATTTTTAAATTTTTTTTTGTATTTGTTATTACCCATTGATATGTGAATTTTGTTGTGTACCCAATTAGCACATATTATCTCGTTAAATATATAACGAAGTATATATCTATATAACTAACACAAAATTATTTTATTTTATTTTATCTGGTATTTATAATAAATAGTGTTAAGATGATATTTTCATAATATTAAAATAATGTGTAAATTTTGCTATAACAAAAAGTATGAAAATAATCAAGTATTTATAAAATATTAAGAATATACACTATGTATTTAGATTAAAGTAACGTCAAAAAGAACTAATATTAATTGAAAAAATAGCTAAATCATATTGTAGTTAGGCCAAATTAGAAAAAATTAACCTGAAGAATTTATGAGATTACAATGAATATCAAAGTAATGAGAAGACATACATTGTGAAATGGTACAATTAATAAATTATAAGTTATTCAATGTACTCGTATTTGATACATTGACATAAATTTATTAATTCCTTAAATTGTTTGGTGACTTCACAAATATACAATGTCACTATAAGTCTATAAATTATATGGTGATATTTTCAATGCATATCATTTAAACTGGGTTGAATAAAAAATAATATTCAATATCATTAATACAAATGATAAAACACTTGAACTGAGAAATTCAATTTAAAACTATCATTCATTATCTCAAAAAATGGTGTACAATTTGGGTAAAGTTAGTGATATAACGTGATTCTACCGCCCATTCAATCCACATTTCCTTCGCTGTACCAAAATTTTATGTATTTTACACATTTACTCTTCTAAAATTCTTACTCATACTCTAATATTATATTTTCTGTAATATTTTGTTTCATAAGGTTATATCCGCAAAATTCTAGAAATAACCGCTAATCTGTTTTATCTTTATTTTCACTCATTAATTAGTATAAAAAAATCCTCACAATTCGATAAATATTTGTTTATGGTTATTTGTGCAGTCGCTGTCAAAGTAAAGAGGGAGAGAGAAACAGAGAAATAGAAATAGAAATAGAAATAGAGTGTGAATATAGAAACACTGACACTCTCTTTTGCTGTATCGTCAAATCAAATCGAATAAAATAAGATACATTCATGGATTCTTAGAGCAGTTCACGGATTAGATTCAAGAGAAGGTCAAAGAGATGGATCTTGGTGCTTCCAATGGAGATCGCAAGTGGGTTTCTTCTCATCTTCTCTTTTTAATTTTGTTATGATGGAGGCATAATTTTTTTTTTAATTTAGTGAGTTGTTTAGTAAAGCTTAATTGGGTCTCTCTGAAACTTCAAAATGTTTTGTTTTTTTAATTTTGTTTGTATAAATGTAGATAAGAAATGGGTTTCTTCTTCTCTTTTGTTTGACTGTGTATTTGGAGGGTTTTTTAGGAAAAAATAGTGAAACAATTCATGTGTTCAAATATTTAATGGTAAAAATAAAAAATGGGTTCCTTCTATTCTCTCTATAAGTTCACAAATTTCAGATTTTTTTCAATTTTACTAAATGGTTAGTTGATTCAGTAATTTAAAACTCATACTGCTGACCTTTAAGAAGAATCTGCAAATTGTTTGAAATCATTTCAGTTTTTTTCTATTTATTTTCTTAATTTCATAAATTATACAAGCTTCCAAAAAAATTACGTAAATGTTAGCTTGTCTTGGGTATTTCTGAATAATCACACTGCCACAGTTTGTCCTTTAGCTGCTACTGAAATTCCTTGTTGTTTTACTATTGACCCAATTCTTTTATTTGATTTATATTGTACACCAAAGAACAAAAACAGATAGACAAAGGAAACAAGGAATGAAAAATGAGATAAAAATTTATTTGTTATGTCTGATTTAAATTTAACTTTGTAACAGTGAGATGTGGAATTGGAAACAAGGGGAGTACGGTCTGAACTCGGATTCTTCATTAGGTTGGTTTTAAAATTTAAATCTCAAATCTCAAATTTCAAAATCTATTTTTGAATTGTTTAATTTGATATTCTCACAATACTTACAAAGGGACATTCCTCATTTCACTACTCAATTAGATCCAATCTTAAATTTTTCAAAATTCAAGTTGAAAAACTAAATGGAACAATAAAAATGAAAAAGATCCATCAAATAAGAAAAATCTTCGCATGATTATTATTTCTTTCAATTTATTTATTTATTTGTTAAATTTATGTAGGTGAACTTTTGCATCTTCTTGACGAGCAAACACCAATCAAAGATTGTGCGCTAGATGATTTAGGTCACCAAGCTTCTGAATTATATGGTATTTATTTATTTATTTATTTTAAAACAATAACATGTACTTACGTAGTAAGGTAAATCTTGTAATTTCACACAACTTTTCATTGCTTTCAAATTTTATAAAATGTTGGAATAATATGCAAAGGGGACTATTTTATTGTAATATATTCTATATATGAATTTTTTGTTGTTTTTTAATGATTAATTTGGGGATTATGGAATTTAGATAAAAGTGGTAATGAAGAAATGGTAGATTGCATGGAATCTTCACAACAGAAAAGAAGAAGAATGCTTCAATTCACTTTGGAAACCGATGAGGTCTCTTTATTTCCCTTTCTACGCAAATAATAATAATAAATTATTATTATTATTATTATTATTATTATTATTATTATTATTATTATTATTATTATTATTAT
The DNA here is from genome assembly GCA_024447665.1 of Juncus inflexus. Classification (NCBI taxonomy): domain Eukaryota; kingdom Viridiplantae; phylum Streptophyta; class Magnoliopsida; order Poales; family Juncaceae; genus Juncus; species Juncus inflexus. Next base: position 3,513,823 of record JAJHPC010000004.1, on the reverse strand, counting down.
TTAATTAATTTCTTAATATATTTTGAAGGTAATGGATTCTGAATTAATGGAAGAAGGGCTTTCGGAACACCTGGATTGGAACGAACAATGGAATTTTAACTTTGGTGAAAAAACTTTTTTCCTTCATTTAATACTTTTTAAAATACTTCAAAATATCTTGTATAGTTGCAAGCTATGAAAATAACTCTCGTGGTACAAAATTTCACCCCTAACTACGCAAAGTTCAATTAAGCCTCAATTTACTTTCAAATATGCAATGACTCCTCAATTTTGTAATGAAAGTTAATCCTCAATTGAACCTAATTTTATCGCAATTGACCTTCCTTGTGCAATTATAATACCACAGTAAGCCTTAATTTTGCCCAATTTAGCTCCCAAATTGCCTCCAATTGTGCAATTGAACATGAAACAATCCAGGAAAAAAGAACTACATTGGTACTTGGCTTGGATGGTCATAAATTGCAAAAAATAATTTGAAATATTATTTATTTTTTTTCCTTTTATATTTATTTTTATTTTTTAATTTATATTTTATAGAGGGGAATTGTGCATTAAATACGGAAGGATTAGATCAATTATCAGAAGATTGGTTGGATGAATGCTTAGTCCAAGGAGATACAAATGCCAGCTCAGCAGAAACAATGTGTGTGAATCTTTATTTTTATAATTTAAGTTTAAATGGAAATTTATCCTGTTGGCCGTATGGAACTGGTTTTACCAAATTTCGGTCATTTTTATTATTTTTTGGGTCTTATGGTAGCTTAAGTTTCTAACAATTTCATGAGTTTAATTTCCATAAAATATAATTAAGTTTTATTATAATAGAATATAATTAAGTTTAATTATAATATATTGATAAGTCTCTGCAAGTTTATTTATAATATAGTCTTATCTGAAATTAATTAATTTTTTATAAAAAAAGTATCTAACTCTACTACGATACTTTAATTACAGGAATATACCAATAGATTCCTTTGGCCATGCTGGTGCTTCTGGTAAGTCAACCCTCTCATTACTTTTTAATTGATTTTTATGAAAAACACCTTTTATTATCTGAAATTATTTTTTGTCAACTTGTTTATTTTTAAAGTAAGTACTTGTCTTTTGAACTTCTTGGTTTATTTTAACCTTTATATTGTTTATTTATTTTGTTGCGAAGACTTTTATAACAATCGATTCGAGACTGAGCCTCAGATGGTGCAAGTAAACCCTAATCCAGTTCGATCAAAAGTTATTAAAGGTATTCTTTATTTTTCCATTTGGGCTAAATTGCAAAATTACAATATTTTTTGTTATGCCCACATAGTTTTATTTATTGACAATAGACGTCTTCATCTGATTTATTTTTGTTTGATTGTATTCATATTTGGCAAACTAAAGTATAAAAAAACATAATGATATTATATTACAAATGGTCAATGATATGTTTTTATTAGGTAAAATAATCTAAAATGATCTATATTTTTTGTTTAACTCAATTTATAATTTTATTAAAATAATGTACGTTTCTTAATACTTTCAATTTGAATTCACAATTAGTAAAAAAAGTACAAAAACCTTATATTATCTTATAAATGGTAAATTTTAGGGCTAACATATCTAATTTTTGTAACTTAATATATTATTTTTTTAAAAATCGTGTATCTTAATATTTTTCAATTTGAATTCATAATTGGTTAAAAAAAATATAAAAAGCATCGTATTATATTATGAATAATCCTTGACAAACTTTTATAGGGTTAAATAATCTAAAAATTATATATATTTTATTTACTTTAATTTATTATCCTATTAAGAAAATCTTGTAATATCTTAGTAATATATTTTTTTTCAGGCAAAAAAACATTAATTAGAACTCCAGCCAAACTAACCAGCTCAATAGCCCATCCGTTCGCTCTGATCAAGCCATGTGGCGGGCTTGGAGACCTCACATTAAACGAAATAAATAAGAAAATTCACGCGCCGCCAAAGTCAAAACTGAAACACAAAGTGGACGCAGAGTGGGGCCCGCTCGCCACGTCAGCACTTACCGGAAAGCCGGTTGTTGGCAGAACGAAGATCCGTACGGAAGGAGGGAAGGGGAGTATTACTATTATGAGGACTAGGGGTTGATTAATTAGGGTTTTAGTTAGGGTCTAGGGTTTGGTTTGTTGGTTTGGCTTGTGAGGGTGGTTGGTGTTTTATTGTGTTTTGTTAGGGTTTGTCCTTTATGGTGGTATGAGTGTTTTTGAGATGTTTGTATGTTTTGTGTGTGTGTGTGTGTGTTATTGTGTGTGTGTGAATTTGGTTGTGATGTAAAAAAAATGAGCTAATATGATGATTTATGGTCGTGAAAGTGATTAATTTCTTAAGTTTTTAATGTATTGGTGTAGATTTGGTTGGGATTATTGTAGCTTTAATATGAATGGTGAGATTTGATGTGTTGTAGATTGATTATCTATATATGAATGGTCTGATTTGGTATCTATCTTGTAGGTTTATTGTCACGTCCCAAAACAGAATTGAAGTTTGAAGTTACAGTCATTATAAGTTATTGGAGAATTTAAATATGGACTTATTATTTTAAATATTATAATTGATAATTCACTATGGTTAAGAATGAACTTAGAACCAACTAAAAAACACCACAAAACAAAAATAACTCGGATTTCATAATCCCAAAAGTGTAGGTAAATAACAAACTCCCTATTATGGGCCTACAAATTACAATTCCCCAATCTCAAAAAACAAAAAAACAAATTACAAATCCTCAAAATAAAAATCCGCCAAATCAAACAAGAGATTTCAGTTAGAACTTGTATTTTGTTTGAGATCAAATTCATCAAATATCCAACAATTAAAAAAAAATCAAATATCCCTCAAATCAAGCAAGCACGCCAGCTTAGGCAATGAGATAATAGCGTGACGTGTTTTCATTGGTCCTAAGTAATAATTTCTCTCGTTCAAGAGAAAAACAAACAAAACAAAGGGTGCATGGCTCCATAATTGCTAGCCTGGTCTCTTTCAGTAAGCATGCAACCTATAGAAAAAAATGTTCCTTTTGACAATTTGTACTGTGTATACAGTCTAAAAATATGTTGTGTGATCTTTTGCTTATTTTTCTCATTGTCTTTTATTTTGTATTTACATTTTACAGTAATATAAGCTGACAGTTTTTCTTTTCTTTAATAATTAGTAGAAGGATGGATGACCTAATTCCGACGTTTTTTTAAATAACATTGGAAAAAAAAATTCAGGAAATAGCCATTGACCAACTTTATTTGCAAAACTAGCATTTTCGCTCAATCATTGATCCGAATTGGTGAGAAATGAGTTTAGAGCAACTGTTTGCTTAATTTAGTGTTACTCCGGCTAAAAAAATCAATTTTCACCAAGTAGCTGGACGAAAATAGTAAAAATTTAGTTTTTATAGTAAAACCTAAAATTTTCAAATCTTAAAAAATCAATCAAAAAAATTTATTTTTCTCATTTGCCCATAACGGGGGCGAAATTACTGTAGCATTTTAGAAAAAAAAATTGGTTTTTTTTATCCAATTTCTCCCCATTATGTGGCGAAAATAGTTTTTGTTTTCTTTAACCGTTAATTTCCCAGGTTAACAATTTTCACTTGCTGACTGGGGAAAATTATATATTTTCGCCCAATAAAAGAGCAAAAATGTTACTTTTGCAAATAAACTTGGTCAAACGCTATAAGCTGAAATAAAAATCTTTTGGAAGCAATTTAAAATAAAAAGTCCCTAATTCCTTAGCCCCCACCCCCATGCACAACACCTCTGGAAATTAATATTGCTATTTATATTTTATTTCTTATAATACTTATATATTATCTTATTTTCCAAACTTATCTGCTGTGACACTGTCTTCACAGCAAGCCCATGCCAATATATTGTTCTTGAAACGCATATATTAGTTTTAACTCATATAACTCTTTTTTGTATTTGCATACATTTATGTACAAATTTTTGAACCCATATTCTCTTTTTCAAACATATGTACTACTTTTCAAAAACATGTTTGCTTTTATATGTGTGCTTCAAAAAATAGGCAAACATGTCCATTGTCCCATAAAGAGCGTGTTTTATGAATCAATACCCTTTTTAAATTATACTTGTGCATGAAGTCAATAGTCAATTTAGTTGATAATATAATAGTTCAATGACCAATGATTTAATCTACTATTAAGAATTCAATCTGATGTCAGCTTCAAATACTTTCATTGAATTGCTGATTGGATATAAAGAAATTTAGCTCAACAATTAAGACCTTAACTAACTAACTTACCCTCACATAAAGCTGGTTCATGTAGTTAACCAACCAGTCCAACAAACAAATAAGAGTTTAGGGTTTTTTTTTAAATATTCAGAAAGATCAAGATTTTTTTTTTGGAAATTTTCCCTTCATTTTTAAAACTGAAGATATTTTTTTGCACTTTGCCATTATTTAATGTATTTATTATTATTATTTTTTTTTTGAAAATTTCTCCACATTATATAAGAACCCTGTCGGTGGACTAAAGTTAAAATTATATTTTCATCATTCAATAATCTCATGGAACTTCTGATATAGAAAATATTTTGTACTCTGTAGTTATTATTTTAATTAAATACCAAGAATAAATGAGCTAAATAATGTACTTCACCACCAACCAAATTTATTCCAATGAATAATTAATTAGTCGGCTTTTGTAGGTCACAATGTCACACAAACCCTTAATTACACAAGATACTTTGGATCCCTTTTCAAAATGTTACCCACCATATTTCATATCCGTATAAATATTTTGTTGGATATTATGCAATATTGTATTGCAAAATAGATGTTAAATGTAACACTTCAAATAGTTTTAAAGTGCATAAAAAAGGGGAATTGACTCTTTATCACTCATCTATTTAGGGATAATGATATGGCTGGCCCAATTATATGGGTTTGGCTTTTGATTGTCAGTATTTGTCACCCCCACTAATATCTCACAAGATCATTCCTGTATATTGTTTTAAAATTTTAATATATATATATATATATATATATATATATATATATATTATTTTGATATTTATATATGCTGATTTAATATATATTAGAGAAATGTGATATCACGATGATACTGTAGTATGTATGATAACGACGGGACGATATATATATTATTTTTGCACATTTATATATTGTTTTACTATTTTATGTATTGTTTTATCATTTTTATATAATGTTTTTATTTTTTATGTAAATTTTTATTTATTTATTTTTGAAATTTATATATACTATTCGATATATTATTTTGATTTTTACATATTATTTTCACTTTTTATGTATATAATATTATTGGAAAATAAATTATATATACTGTTATTATATTGTAATAAGTTGTACATATACTGTTATCGTGATCATCCGGCGTGTTACAGTCCCGGCATGACCTATCAAGTCGCTATATATTATATATTATCTTATCATCCGTATACATCGTAATTATTTTCTTATACATTTTTTTTATGAGATACATACAACTTTATTTATGTCTATACATCATCTTATAACATTCATAAACTAGAATGTTTATATACGATATTTTGAAAGTTTGCAGCCAATAATTATTAATCCCAGCAGGCAGAAAATAAAAGGAATCAAGCCAGAAAATAAAACATAAAATTGACTTCATTGAATCGTCATCGGTGCTGGACTGGTACACAATGAACTATTTTGGAACTGGTACAATGAACTATTGAAGCACTTTCCAATTCCCCCCCCCCAATACAATTTTACAAAATACATAAAACCACCTCTTTTCACATCCATCCTTCATCACAACATACTATTTCCCTATCTCCCCATACGAAATCAATACACCAATTCTGATAAAACAATCCCCCTAAATAACTCATAATAATATCCCCATCAAATTAAGAATTTCACAAATTCCAAGTCCGAATATTTGTCATCTCATCTCACACACATGCAATGCAATGCAAAGCAAAACCACCCCTCAAAATTTCAGAATCAATAAACAAACAAACAAACAAACAAAGAGTGCTTACTACTTTCTTCAGTGAGACTCAGAAAATGTCGAGAACCTCAGCAATGGCGCCGTTGCAGAGAGGGCAAGTGCCTCTCGTGAGGTGCAGCTCGCGCGAGCAGCGGCGGCAGAAGGTGTGGCCGCAGGGGATGAACGCCGCCCCCTTCCGCCGCACCATGCACACGCAGCACGCGCTCGCCAGCCCCTCTCCTCCTTCCTCCCTCTCTCCCTGCCCTCCTTCCCAGTTCAGACTCCGCTCGCTCTGCTCCAGCAGCGCCATCAGCGAAACCCTCACCATCGCCTCCTCATTGGCCTGCCTTTGCCTTTGCCTTTCCTCTCCGCCTGCTGCGTGGCTTTCCTCTTGGGTTCCCTCTCGGACTTCTGGGTTTTGTTCTGAGGATTGTTGGGTCGCTGTGTTGCTGGCATTTCTCTGCGGTTGTTCCAGCAACGCCATTAGAGGCACCCTGACCGGTCGCGATTCCGGTTCTTCTGCCTCTGCGGAGGGATTTGGGTTAACAGGGTCAGAGGAACGGTTTGTGTGGAGCTGGAGAAGGTCGCGGAGGGTGCGCCAAGTCGTGTTGGGGCTCGGATTAGGATTGGGATTGGGATTATTAGGGGATGGATCGGAGGAGTCAGGCACCTTGAGAAGGTCCCTCAGATTCTTCGAATGGTGAGGAACAATGGAGAGCTGGTCATAAAGAGTCAGGCTCCTTCGACTTATCAAGCTGGTGCTTGCTTCCATTTTCAAATTCGTAGATAGATAATTGCTCTTAATTCAGCTCCTGAATATTGAGAAATTTCCACAAGTGCAGAATTTCTACAATAATCAGCTGAAAATGAGTAACGCTTCTCTCAGAATCAAAATCGTGGGGGGAACGGAGACAATCCCACGAAATTGGGCGAGAAGCAGAAACTCTCAATGTGTTACGAGTTCTCTCAGTCGAAACAAAAAGAAAAGAAAAAAAAAGCAGCAACCAAATGAAAAATGAAGCCTTTTCGGGAATACAAAACTAGTTGGAGAAAAGAGGAGCGAAAATGGAGGAAAGAAAGAGCGAGCGAGAGAGTATTAGAAGAAGAAGAAGAAGAAGAAGAAGAAGAGAAGGTGTGGATCTCGAGGAGTTTCTCTTCCTTATAGGGAAGGGGAGGTCTATCTCTGTGCCTCTTTGTGTAGTGGGTCTGGTTTAATGAGGCAAGTGATTTGTTATAGGAAGGAGGGGTGGGAAGCGGGCTGGTTTTAGAAAGGCTTCGTTGAGAGAAGGGAACGGAGGGATTGGGGGAAATTACGGAAACGGACACGGGGTTGGATGGAGCTGCGTTAACGAACTCCGTTCATTGGTGCTGCCTTTTTGCCTAACTTGTCAGGGGTATTTCTGTCATTTTTAGTTTTTAAAGTGTTGATGTTGTTGGTTAACTGAAAAGTTGAAGTTTTTATGGCTTTTTATTTTTATGTTCTTTTTTATATGTTTTTGTTTTGGCAGTGAATAATGAAGACTTTGTGATGGATGTTATAATTTGTCACTTGAACGGATAGATGAAAGTTGAAAACAGGAGGATTAGTGCCTTTGTCTTTTGTTTTTTCTTTGAGGTTGAAAATGAAAGCTTATTGGTAGGTGCGAGAAAGATTCTCCAATAATGCGTTTAGAACTCGAATGAATTCAAATGTGGACATAATTTGCCAACAAGGAATTCAGATAATCATCAATTCGATATTGTTCTGTTCTAAATTGCCAACAAATAAAACAAGAAAATGTACTTATCATCAAAACAACAAAATTTACGGGTTCCAACTTTATTATGCAGAATTATGCCATGCAACCCACGTCAATAAGGAGAATTAGAAGTGACATTTGATCAGACATTTTGTCCCACACATCACTATTGACAAATTCATAATATAAGGACATTTTTGTATTTTTCTCTTAATTTTTTATAAGTTATGGAAAGGGAAAGGGGCCCTATATTACTTTATCTCTAGCATCGGAGCCTTTTTATTTAATGCACAAAATTAAGGCCCGTACTTTTTTTAAGAAAAATTTAATGCACTAAATTATCTCTCATCCGTTGAAGAAAAATTGCAATATTCATAGAAAATTTTTAGAATCATTCAAAGAAAGTATTCCAAGTGAATAAAATAAAAAATTGGTAAAAAAGACAACAAAAAATAATACATCACATTTTCTCAACTTAACTCCTTAACCAAATCTCTCTCTCTATGCTAAATTCCGACAAAAACATAAGTAACAAAACAATAATAATTAACTTCTATCTCCAAAATCAAATTTTCCCCAAAACTCCAAATTCACAACTCACCCAAAGGACTGAATTACAAATTTGGCCGCCCCGTAAAACAAAATTACTCTTTCAAATTCCACTCCTTTCTTTTAATCCTCTATTCTCTCATAGAACAAAAGATAAGCTTCGCTTTTGAGCACTTGTTGCAAAGAAACCTCTTTGACATGAGCGTCAGAAGCGTAAAACCAAGTCTGACAGTGGGCCCCATCTTTTGACTTTCTCTCTCCTCTGACGTAAGCGATGTAGTGGCCCCCACTCATGCTTCCGGAATGTTCCACCACTCCGACCAGCCTGTACGTAAATCTCTCTTTCTCCTTCGACCTTCAAAAAAAAACAAAAAGATAAAAAATAAGAGACAAATTTAAGGAAGGAAATTAAGAAAGGAAATAAGGACAAAAATTACGAAAAGGGATAAATGCACTTTTATGTTGGTCCCTGTACTTTAATAGCAAGTTAATCCTCATAAGTAACGCTATTCATTTTGGCATCTAAATCCCTGTACTTTATTAAATGTGTATTGTTGTTAGTCCTCTGTTAATGGAACAAACTAACGCCATTACTCAAATTTTATAATACTGATGTTTCCTTAACATAGAGACTAACAAGACTAACAATGGGCATTTAATAAAATACGTGGAATTTTTTTTGAGATTAAAAAGTACATGGATTTAAATGCCAAAATAAATAGTTCAGCGATTAACTCGCAATCTTATCAAAGTACAGGGACTAATGGTGCATTTATCCCTCACAAAAACTATTATAGTCTTCCTTTTTTCCCTTTTCTTTTTCTTTTTTCTTTCATTGTTATGCTCGGTCACATGCTTTTGTAACTCTTGGATTCCGTATCACTCCTTTTCTTCTTAGTTACTATATTTTGCTTTAGCAATCTATTCTCCTCCTGATACTACAAAAATATTAAAGTACCTGGGATCAAAGTAGGGTTTAACATCCAAAACCTCCTCAAACTCCACAAAACCCCTCAACTTGCTCAACCGTCCTCTCAAATCCTGCCCAAACCTCTTCAAATGCACCGTCAAAACCCTCGGCGCCTTATCCACCAAAAACCTCTTCACCGCATCCCTCCTCACCACCTTCTCCTTCTTCCCCTCCCCCGCAATCCCCTCAATTGCGCCGCTCCGCAATTCCTCCTCCTTAGAGGAACACTTCTCGCAGTGCCACGCGTGCTCCCCCGTCAACATCTCCGGCTTGGTGAATAAACTCAGACAGCTGGCGACCGATACCGGGTTATCGGTATCATTATCCACTTCCTGGTTGGAGAATCCGAACCCGGTAAAGGAGCCGAGTCCCCAAAATATTGAATCGTCGTTTTCGTCTTCTTCTGCGGGTTGTTTCTTAACGGGTCTGGAGGAGACCTCGTCCTGTTCGGGCTCGTTGAACATGTCGCCGAACCCTGTAAAGTCCGTTTCGTCCTCTTCTGGACTAGGGTTCGGATCCGGATTAGGGTTTGGAGATGGACCGATGAAACTGGAGAATCCCATGTCCTTTGCTATTGTTGCTGACTCATCGGTTGATGGATCGGGTTTGGAAGTGGGTTTTGGATCCGACCCGGTATTATTATCGTCGAGCAGCCAAGACTCGTCGCCGTCGAAAACCGTGATTTCGTTTCCGTTTTCTTTTGTATTCGCATCGAGAACCGTGCTTTCATTTTCCGATTCTTTCGGATGTGCCTCGAAAACCGTGCTCTCGGGTTCTATGGCATTCGCATCGAGAATCGTGTTTTCAGAATCTTTTGGACTCGACTCGACAGCCGTAGTTTCACTTTCCGGTTCTTTTGTAGTAGCTTTGAGAACCGTGCTGTCCGATTGGTCAGGTACTACAGACGTAACGGTGACATCGAGATCCGTGCTGCCTGACGATTCATTCGGACTGGCACGTGAAGACACGTCAGCACCGCCTTCGAACTTCGCATCGATAACCGTGCTGTCGGGCTCGGGCCGCATATCCGCTTTGAGAACCGTGCCGTCCGTTTCCTCCTCTGATTTAGCGTTTGATGAGTTAACATTCTCGTCTCTGGTCGCTTTGAGAACCGCGCTGTCCTTTTCTTCCGCCGATTTAGCATCTGACGAAATAATATCCCGGTCTCCCGCCGCTTTGAGAACCGCGCCGTCAGTATCATCATCTCCTACCTTCTCTTTAACATCCGATTCAGCATCACGAGCCGCCTCGGAAACCGCGCCCTCCTCCAGTCCGCCCTCAGAACAATCTCGTGCCGGTCCCGGCTCGATAAAATCCATCCAAGAGAAAGAAGAAGCCTCATCCGCCTCGGAAACCGAGCTCGCCGCCGGTCCCACCTCAACCTCCGCTTTGGAAACCGTGCTCCCCTCAATTTCCTTTGGACTGGAGGCATCCAGTTTGTCCTTTTCTTCCTCAACTGGAGACGATCTGGTCCTCTGTTTGACCCGCTGGGCCCTGCCTCCTCTTCCTCTCACGACCGTCGGTCTATTCACACCACCTTTTCTATTAATATTATTGTTATTATTATTATTAATATTATTGTTATTATTATTATTATTATTCTTTTTGGCCGGTACGGGCAAAGACAGGTCTAAAAACGGCTCGTGAACCACAGATGTGAACCCGCAGTCCATGCAGGAAACCGTACTGGACAGCAATCCGCCGAAAACCGAGTCCACCAAAGTCGGTACCGGTTTCAGCGGTACCGGTACGGAAGCCAAAGAAGATTCTTCTTGCTTTGATTTCCGTGCGGAGATTTCCTCCGTGTGAAGACCGTCTAGAAGGTAGCGTAATAACTCGTGGCTGTCCTGTTGTTGGAATCCGCGAAATTGAGGGGCCTTTGCGCAAATGTTGCTCAATAAGTTTTTAGGGCTTAACGTTCCTTTATATTCGTCTGATAAGCTCGTTTCTATGAACAACTTTTTGAAAGAGGATGTGAGTGGACCTGTCACGGACACCCTAGTTGGGGAATTAGGGTTTGTCGGATCGGAATTAGGGTTTTGTGGGGATGGAAATAGGGACTCGCGCAGGGTTTTTAGGGCAAGGAGGTTTTGCAAGACGGAATTGAAGAAGCAAGTGTTGCCCAAATTGGAAAGGCCACGAATTACATGATGGTTCCCGATTTGGAAATTCAATTCAGGTTTGGATTCGGATTTTGAGTCGGATTTTGAGAGTGTGTAGTTTGGCTCTGAGTTCGGTTTTGCTGAGCTGGCGGTTGATGTTTCCTGTTGATTCATTTGTAAGAAAAAACAAGGGTTAAATATATTTAGTATTATAAAATAAAATGGTCCAAGTTTATTGTTTTAGTTTTCATGTTTACTTTTGATTTTCCAATTTGATGTTTTAATTTTCATGTTACTACTTCATATTTCCTTGAAGTAATACTCCAATTCTTCTTTTAACAATATGAGTTATAAAATGAAAAATAATTGAGGAATAACAAGGTGTATTTGGACATTTATTTACAATTAAGTTAAAAAATGAAAAAATCGACAAATAATAACAAGGGGTATTTCGGTCATTTATTTAATACTATCAACACTCGCACCAATAAAGAAGAAATACAATTCGTAATTCTAAATTCCGTATTTCGATCGCTATGAACAAGGCGTATTTCGGGCAAATATACGAGTCAAAAACAAAATTAAAAATGCAAAACTTGAGAATAACAAATACAAAACAAGGGGTATTTCGGTCATTCATACCTCCAAATTCGGCATTTCGATCGGCACCTCACAATCACAGATAAAACACCAAGCCGTACCGCCAGCGCTGTTCGTACCGACAGCCCAACTATGTCTGTCTTGCTTCGCGTGCCTTCTAGAATGTCCGTACGGCACCGCCTCGGAAACCGCGCCGCCGCAAAAACTCCTTCCACAATCCAAGCACACCCATATCGGGTCGGGTTTGGATTTCGATTCGGGCTTGGATCCGCCTTTTTTGCTGTTTTTCTTTCCTTTTTTGGTGTTTGTGCTCGGTGACTCGTCGCGGCAATGTTCGCACGAGGAGTTGTCTGTTGAAGTGAGGATCGAGAGGAGGATTTTGTTGAGGTGAGAGTCGGATTTTGTGTAGTGGGTGCAGCTGTTTTGTTGTTGGGTTTCGCTCTCTTCTTGTTGGGGTTCGGAATCGGGTGGAGAATTAGGGTTAGGGTTTGGATCGGAGGCCTTAGAGCGGGTTTGGGGCTTTCGAGGGTTTCGGGCTTTCGGTTTCATCTTTTTCCCCATGGATTGTCGTGATTAGGGGAGAAAGGATGAATGACAAAGGTTTTGTTTGTGGAGAAATTAGTGAAAATTGGAGGGACTAAGATGGAAATTTTGGGTCTGGGAAGAAACCATCGATATTGGTAGATCAATGTGAGAAAATTGTGAATTTCAAATTAAGGGGCTTGTAGAATCTGATTTCAATTTAGGGGCGAAAAGGAAAAAGAAAAGAAAATCGAGTGTAGATAAGGAAAAAATTTATGTGCGATTTTCCTTTTTCTGGACAGCTGGAACAAACGCTAAAATCAGGGAAGGCGAAGAGATAAGCAAAAATTAACTGCAATCCGCAAAAATAAAGCGAAATTGCAGAGGCTAAAATAAGAATAATGGATTTTGAGAAGAACCCAGATCGTGATTAGATTACTGCTGTAAGAAAAACAAAAAAAAAACAAAAATCTATAAATTTTCTGAACGAAGAAAAACTAAAGTGGTGTCTAATCTAATTACCAAATTGGGGATAGAAAGAGGTTATACTTCAAAAACTTCTTTTTACGAACTCCAAGTGAAGTGGAAGCTCTCTTCAGAGAAAGGGAGCGCTGATTTTCCCTGTTTGGTGCGACTGCCCCTAAATCTAATAATAATCAAAGAGAGAAACTCAGAGAAGCTACGAAGGTAAAGGAAGAGAAGAAGAAATGATTTTAATATAACTGCCAATGGGCTCAATGGCAGAGAGTATTGGGCTTCAGTACAAACCCTAAATTTCTGATTTTTTTTTATCCCATTTTCATCGAAAATAAACTAATAAATACCATCCCTTACTAGTGGCGGAATATGTGAATTTTCAGTTTTTTCAAAAATTTCTTATTTGACTGACTAAACATGATTAATTAGCGTAAATAAACAGTGTTCTGCCACTGGTAGAGGTGGAACAGGAATTTTTTTTTTTTTTGAGAAAAAATTAATTTTTTTTCTCTTCTGCCAGTGGAAGTGGCGGAACAGGTAAATTTTTCCCCTGTTCCGCGCAGTGATAGTGGCGGAACACGTTTTTTTCACTAATTAATTCCGTTTTTGAAAAATTATAAAATCCACATGTTCCGCCACTACTAGTGGCGGAAATGATAGTTACCCCATTATTTTCAAAACAGTGGTAAGTATTAGTTTATTTTTGAAAAAAAAGGTATATAAAAAAATCTAAATTTCTCGATTTTTTTTATATACAATTTTTTTTCAAAAATAAATCAATACTTACCACCGATTTGAAAATAATGAGATAACTATCATTTCCGTCACTATTAGTGGCGGAACAGATGTTGTTTCGCCACTAGTAGTGACGGATCATGTGGATTTTCAGTTTTTTCAAAAATTTCTTATTTGGCTGGTTAAACATAGTTAACTAGTGTAAAAAAATGCTGAAAATACTGTTCCACCACAGACAGTGGCGGAACATAAAAAAATTATTTTTTTCCTGAGAAATCTTATTCCACCAGTGGGGCTGAACACGTTTTTTCACTAATTAACCCCATTTTTGAAAAATTATAAAATTCACATGTCCCGCCACTACTAGTGGCGGAACAATATCTGTTCCGCTACTAGTAGTGGCAGAAATGATAGATACCACATTATTTTGAAAGCAGTGGCAAGTATTGGTTTATTTTTGAAAAAAATGGTATTAAAAAAAATCAAATTTCTAATGCAGGTAATTGGGTCAGAAAACATTGATTATTTGTCAGGATCGTTTTTATTCATCAGATAAATCAGTCTTATTATTCAATTATAAATATAATCATTTGACAATAATATATGGTAATCAAAGGCTAAGGTAGATTGACCCTGAATCTGAATAACTCTGTTCTCAATGCAGATCCATTTCATGCAATGATTCAAACCGTAGTACCATCAAAATAACATGCTAACAAAATTACCCTGATGCAGTAGAGAATCCTATTCTCACTATAACTTGTCCTATAATCTTTATATAAAAATCTTTCATTTTCCTTTTTTTAAGTTCTATTTTTCGGTTTGTACATGTGGATTTTCGCGTTGAGTTAATAAGAAGTATCTGACTGGGCTATTGGCCTACTTCTCTTCAAAAAGGAAAACAAATTCATAAAACACATGCAATTTAAAGGAAAGTAAAGTTTCAAATTTAAACCAGAACATTTCAACTCTCTTACAACTCAAACAACAACATACTTTATTCTCAAATCGAAATGAAAAAAACCATAAAAAATTTCAGCTCTTAATTCAAGCAATGAGCTCAAACTTCCTGAGTGCTTCTTCAAGTTCCTTTGGGTCCAACGGCTTGGTGAAAAATTCATCAGCTCCGGCTGCGGTGAACTCATCCTTGAATTCCGCATCAGAAGTAAGAGCGATTATCTTGAATTTCCCTCCCATTTCCCTCAGTATCTTTGTCGCCTGTCACACAAAAAAATTGAAGTTACAATATATACTAAATATCACATTCAGAAAAAAAAATTGAAGTTATAATAGTAGAATCAAATATTCTGATCAATTTTGTAATATATTTAGCAGTTATTCATTTATGCAACTAAGTGAAGGTCTGACAATTTGTTTCGGTCTATAAAAAAAAGAAGGAAAATAAAATCACATTTGGAAGAAGATGAAAGGGGATGAGTGTGGAATACCGTAACACCATCCATGACTGGCATGGACCTGTCCATTATAACAAGATCGAATGTTTCGCCAGAAAGAACACGATCCACCGCATCTTGGCCGTTAATCGCCTCAACAGTTTCAAAATTTAGGTTGCGAAGTGCGCGGCCGTTGATCTTGCGCTCTATGTTTTTATCATCAACAATTAGAGCTTTCAGCCTCCTGGTTGAACATTCTCCAATCTCCATAACCATGTTATTTGCTTGTTTCTGTACTGATAAAAGGAAATCTTTTAGGTGACTATTAAGACATTTATATAAATTTAGCGGTTGCATTTGGTATTAGAACCAAATGTTGTAATGAGTAGAGAAGCACATAAAATTGAAATAGAAACAATGATGAACAAGAAGAAAAGGAAGGAGGAGTTTGAAGGACTTACCAAATTGAACTAAAACAAAGATCAATTAAGATGTGTTTTTAGTTTTTGATGGAATGTGGTTCTTCCGAACTGGTTATTTATAGTTGAAATAAAGTATCTGATAATTAATGCAATCTATAAATTCCCGATACGCTCACAAAAATTCACTAGAAAATGGAACTTGGTCAATTTGTAAAGAGATTTGTATCCGGGAAATTAGTTCTTTCTGTTTATTCAGATATATTTGGTTTCACACCAAATAATATGTGAATTTTCACATTAAATTGCAGATAAAAGATTATACAATTTAATTTTATATTCAAATCTTTGAAAATAAATAAACTATGTATTAATAAATCATGCAGTTTGATACTGAACCAGGCTTGAAAATGGTAACTACAAGATGAAACAAGTCCTAGCTCAGCCTGTGAGAACATGTCATGTCAACAAATTAGATGATGTGGCTTGTTCTCATTGGCTAGTTTAAATATGTGGCTAGTGCTAGGTGGCTGGTTTCACAGAGGGCCTTTGTGTTGGGTTTCCACCTGGGATTGAGAAAGCAATTTGATCCCTTATTTATAGTTTTGCAAGATGGGCCTTATTTTTTGTAAAATAGGCCTTAATTTATTAATGATAATTGAATATTCAATGCTACTCAATTCCAATAAGAATTTCATAATTAAAATCTCGAAGAAAACATAATCAGGCAAATTTCACAAATACTGAGATCTTTTTAGGACAACAGATAAATTGTTTTTGTTTAAACAGATAAATTGTTTGATGTCAAAAAATATTTGAGCCCACGAATATAGAGACTTGTCACCCAACAATACTGAAGAAAACAGATTGCGAGAAAACAATACAATGTCATGATCAACCTCTGAAGCTAAGTGCGAGTTTCCACCAGTAAGTCCATGCGCTGATGACATCACCGATGAGGGGGTTCTGATGATCGATCAAAATCTTCGATGAATGCCTCAGAGGCAAATCCGCCATTATCGTCTTTGTGTCATTCGAATCTATGCGATACATACTGTTGAGTTCTCAATCAGCAACATATCACTAACAATGAAGTTAATTAATCACAAACTTTTTCATATGGTTATGTAAAAATAAATAAAGAAAAGTTATTTTGGTTGATTAATGTTTTATCACACTTTCAATATTTGGTACCAATCAGTTTTGGCCGCATGGCATATGGTTTATTCTACCATTCACTAAACCGACATGACTATGTATGTCACCTCTCTGAATAAAAAAATTTAAGTATATTCAATTTGTAAAGATAAAGTAAGATTGAAATCTTAGTACGCAATCGCCTACATGAGCTTCAAAAAAACATTTAAGGACTCGATTAAAGCCTCTGAAAAGATAGGATCATCACATCTATAATCTAGAATCTTTTTATCACCATAACTTGGCACAAAATCTTCATAAAAATAAATGATCACGCAATTGCAATTTAAAGGAAAACAAAGTTTCAAATTCAAACTAGAAAATCTCAACACTCTTACAACTCAAACAACAACCTACTTTATTCTCAAACAGAAATGAAAAAGACTGTTACATCCCTCTATTCATAACAAGTTAAATATTTTCAGAATGAAACGGCCCAAAACAACTCTTTATTCAAGCAATGAGCTTAAACTTCCTGAGTGCTTCTTCAAGTTTCTTCGGGTCCAACGGCTTGGTGAAAAATTCATCAGCTCCAGCCGCAGTGAACTCATCCTTGAATTCCGCATCAGATGTAAGGGCGATTATCTTGAATTTCCCTCCCATTTCCCTTAGCTTCTTTGTCGCCTGTCACAGAAAAAATATGTTAAAATATATACTAAAATCATATTCAGAAAAACTTGAAGTTGAAATAGTAGAATCAATTATTCTTATCAATTTTTTAATATTTTGAGCAGTTATTAATATATAGAACTACTTGCATGTCAGCGAACCAGTTTCAATCTTTCAAAAAAAATAAAAAAATCACATCCAAAAAAGGAAAAAAAAAGATGAAGGGGGTTGAGTGTAGATTACTTCCACTCCGTCCATTATTGGCATGGACCTATCCATCAGAACCAGATCGAATGTTTCGCCAGAAAGTACACGATCAACCGCATCTTTGCCATTTATGGCCTCCACAATTTCAAAATTTAAAGTGCGAAGCGCATGGCCGTTGATCTTCCTCTCGATGGTTGTATCATCAACCACCAACACTTTTAGTTTCTTGGTGGAACATTGACCAATCTCCATAGCCATGTTGTTTGTTTGTTTCTGCACCGGCAAAAGTAGAACTTTCTTTGCAGTTGTATTTGGAATTAGAACTAAGTGTTGTAATGAATAGAAGCACTAGGGAAATAAAATGTTATATAGAATTGAAATAGAAACGATGATTAACAAGAAGAAAAGGAAGGGGAGTTAGGAGGATGACTTACCAAATTGAACTAAAAACAATGATCAATTAAGATGTGTTTTTAGTTTTGGATGAAATGTTGTTCTTCTAAACTAGTTATTTATAGTTGAACTAAAGAATCTGATAATTAATATAACCCATAAATGCCCGATACACTGGCAGAAATTCACTAGAATGTAAAACTTGGTCAATTTTGTAAAGATAGATCTTATCCAGGAATTTAATTCATTCTGTTTATTCAGATATAGTGGGTTTCATTGAAAATAATATGTGAATTTTCACATTTTCTTTGAGATAAAAGATTATATAATTTAATTTTATATTCAAATCTTTGAAAAAATTAAATTATGTACTCATATTTCATGCTGTTTGATTCAGAACCTGGCCTGAAAATGATAACTACAGATGCCAGAAGTCCTTAATTGACTCAGCCTGTGAGAACATGCCACCAATAGATTAGATGATGTGGCTTTGTTCTCATTGGCTAGTTCAAATATGTGTCTATATCTAGGTGGCTGGTTTCACAGAGGGTCTTTTGCCTTTGTATTGGGTTTTGACCTAGGACTGAGAAAGTAATTTGAGCCTTGATTTATAGTTTTGCAAGATGGGTCTTACTTTCGTAAAATAGGCCTTAATTTTTTTTTTTTTTTTTTTTTTGAAGATCAGGAGGCGAAATGCCTTTTTGAGATTTCATTGATTAAATTTAAGAAAAAGTTTATTTACAAACCAAGTTCAAAGTAAAAGTACAATAAGAATGAACTGAATATCGAATGCTACTCAATTGCAATAAGAAAATTATAATTAAATTCTCAAAGAACAGATACAGAGATTCTTTTAGGACAACAGATAAATTGTTTGATGTTACAAAATATTTGAGCCCACAAATAAATAGACTTGTCATCCAACAATACTGACTAAAACAGATCACAGAAAAACAATAAAAGCTCATGATCAACCTCTGAAGTTAAGTGCCAATTTCCACCAGTAAGTCCATGCGCTGATGACATCACCGACAAGGGGGTTCTTATGATCTATCTCATAGCAATTTACGTTGAATATCCCCAAAAATTTTGTGCACTGTTTCAAAGGCAAGTCCCCCATTATCGTCTTCGTGTCATTCGAATTTACGCGGTACATTGTTGAGCTCTCAATCAAGAGCCTATTGTCAACAATAAACTTAATTAATCATAAGTTATTCTTGGACATCGTTGTCAAATAAAAGTTAAGAAAGACAGATTTTTTTAGTGTTAATAATATAGTCATTGGCATTGGAAAAGATTCTCCGTCTCACTTTCATCATCTGGTGCTAATAATATTTGAACACATAACATATGATTTATCGTACAATGACTATATATATGTTATTGGCAAGAAAAATATTTGAAATAATATTTTTTATGTTAGAACCTGCAGCCGCCATATTTGGTCCGGCAGTCCTCAGCATTGGGCCAGCGAGAGTCGAAAATCGGCACGTTTTTGCCAAAATTGCCGTTGTTGTAATAAAGACACGAAATATAAAATGGGTATTCAGGAGGAGTGAAATAGTAAGATTGCGGGTCTGATGGGCGGAGCCAGTAATAATGGAAGTATTTGTGATCACCACCTACATGAGCGCGACAACTCATGTGGATTACAGTATGATTCATCTGGCTCGTGAGAACAACCTTGTAGTCGTCTGGACTCACTCTGTAAAGAGAAGCAAGCTCACGTCCCTTCACTACGGCAAGGTGAAGAAAGATGAAGAGAATTAGGGTTGTTTGAAGTCTCATCTTTTTTTTATAGCAAGTAAGAATGACGAAAAAGGATTTTAATCCTTCCTTTTTTAGGTTTTTCTTGGTTTTGTGTTCGTAATTTGAGGGAGGGGGATTTATAGTACTTCCATTTATTTGTTTTCATGTAAAACAATACGCTCGGATTTGTAACTTAGTTTATGTTTCACACCAGAGTTTTGTTTTGTGTTGGTAGATTATAGGATTGAAATGATCTACTCGGTTACATGTTGTTTTTTTGCTTAAATAGGTTATGTTTTTTTAAAAATTGAAACATTATCTGGTTTAAAATTTCAGCTGTTGTGGTATATAAAATTTTACAGTTAACATTAATATTTATTAATTATATTGGAGAAAAGAGAATTATGGATTTTTTTTATTTTCCAAAAGTTTCAAGTGTTGAAAAATTTTAATTTGATTTTTATTTCAAACTTGCAAACCTGAATCCGCATAAAATCCAGCTTGCAGAATCCTATTGGTTAGCTGAATGTCTCATTTTTTCCATTGACAAGGGCTAGTTCAATCGAGACAAAAAGTATATTGTGCAAGAACAAAGAATTTATTTTGGTAAATAAAGTAAGAGTTTTTGTTTTTCTTTAAAATTTCAAAAGCTATTGAGTTTTTTTTTTTTTTCACAAAAAATGAGAAAAATAGTGGTATTTGGAAAATTTCCCCACATAAATTGCCAAGCAATGGTAACTCCAAGGGAAAACCAAAACAACAGTAAACTTCATATCTTCATATCTGCTGTTGATTTGTTTTTGTGTAGCTCATTGCATTGCAATTTGCAACAATAAACTCATTTCACTAACACCCCAAAATGTCCCACAGATTAACTATGTTTCCTATGTCTCTATCTACATAACAATAATCTAAAGTCAATCTCATATCCACAAACATCAACACCACATAACATTCAAGATTCAATTAGCGAGAGATATTTAAAATCTTCACATTGCACAAAAAAATCGAGGCATGGGATGGCACATGCATTAGATATTTAATTTTGAGAATATATGAGTTACCTTTGGCTATGGACACACGCTATATTAAAAAAGAAAAAGAAAAACTCCCATTATTCTCATCATAAATAAGCAAATCCAAATCAAACCTTAAAAACGTAAAAATAATCAATAGATCGATGAAGATGACTGAGTTTCGTTGCATCGGCTTACTAATCCTCCTCTCATTTCTCTTCCACGTCTCAGCGGAATTCATGACTTACGATCCACCACACCACCCAAACGGCTACAAAATCATGATGACAAACATTATGCCAGAGCCAGTGGAACTCCGTTGCGCCGCTATGCAGAAAAGACGTGCTGTGGCATTTCAAACCTTCTTTTTAGCTCAAGAGATACATCACATGTTCTTTGTTCATAAATTCGACCGTCCTTTCAGGATAAGGTGCAATTACATCCATAATAATCATACTGTGAATGGACTCATTTTTTTCGACTCGAGAACGTGGTATGCTGACATGTGTCATAATCGTGGTGAGCTTAGTGGATGTTCCTACCAATTTGCGGGTGATAAAATGTACTTTGGACCTGCAAGTGGACCGGATATTCCAATTGTAGACTTGTCAGGAAATATACCGAAAGAGATTACTACATCTAGATGTGCGCATGATGATCTGATATGTGAGTGAAATTTTATTTTTTTCATTAAATGTGATAAAATAATTTAATAATTATATTTCTGAATTAGAAAGATGAATACTGATTTTAACAAATATACATATAATTATGATATTTTGTCAGGTGAGTCGTCAATAGCTCAAAGGGCTTTCTACTCTCTCAAGCAAGTGCAAAGTGAAGAAGCAGCAACACCACCACCACCAGTAGGGCCTCCACCTGTCGGCCTCTGATTGGGCCGACGCTTGCTGACATCATCATTTCGATGAATTTGCTAAGATTGAATATTTCCAGCACATTTTAGGATTCATAATTTTAGGCGATTTGCATTATGATATGTACGGAATGCATCGCAAAATTCTTTTATATCTACAGTACAACAGTTTTCTCATACACCTGTTTCTGATAAATAAAAACATAATTTAGTTGTACACAAATGTTCTAAAAAAAATTATTAATAAATCATGTTTTGCTCAACACCTGACCATGAAGGAAAGAAGGAAAAATGAAGGTACCAGAACTTATCAGAATTAAATGCACAAAGTAACCCTAGAAAATATAACTCCAAATTGAGATCCCCCAGAAATATGAGAAGATCATATCATATACACAATTGTACCATGTCCTTCATAGATTCACAATGTACCCACACGTTATTAAGAAAATTCTTTTCTGGCGAAAAATTAAAACGAAACAAAAAATTCTCCTATCTATTGAAAGGCCAAAAATCATCACGATCAGGTTTCTTCACGAATATCTGGTTGTACTCCGGCCTTGATGTCTGTATAAAAAAAATCAATCATTTTTTATGGTTTCAAAAAAAAGAAGGGATAATTTCATATATGCCATTACAAAAACTCAAAATATCATATTTTGCCATTACAAAAACTTAAATATCATATTTGCCATTGTAAAAACTTAAAATATCATATATGCCATTACAAAATCTTAAATATCATATTTGCCATTACAAAAACTTAATATATCATATTTGCCATCAAATTTACTCAAAACTTAAAATCATCCATTTTTTCCGTTAAAATTAACGGTCCAATCTTATAATTACCATTATACCCCTAAATTTAGTTAATGAATTAGATTTCGTATTAAAAGTTCATTTGATGATCTCTCTCTCTCTCTCTCTCTCTCTTCATGATTGAAATTCATATATAAACAAAAATAATCTTCACTTCAATTTGTTAGTCAAAATAATTTGACAGGAGAGAAAAAATTATTCAAAAAAATAATCAATTCATTTCTCTCATATCAAATTCTTTTGTCTTCAAATTAAAAGAAAGATTTTTTTTTGCTTATATATGAATCTAAATCATGAAGAGAGAGAGAGAGATGTTTAATATGAATCTAATTTATGAAATGAATTTAGGGATATAATGGTAGTTATAAGATTGGACCGTTAATTTTAACGGAAAAAATAGATGCTGTTAAGTTTTGAGTAAATTTAATGGCAAATTTGATATATTAAGTTTTGTAATGGCAAATATGATATTTTAGATTTTGTAATGGCATATATGATATTTTTAAGTTTTTATGATGGCAAATATGATATTTCAGTTTTTATAATGGCAAATATGATATTTCGAGTTTTTGTAGTGGCATATATGAAATTATATTTCGAGTTTTTTTATTGCCTGTTATTCAAACTGAAATATTCAAATAATAGAACTTTGTTTAAATAAATCCCGAGTTAATAAAATATATTAAGTATAACACTTGAAATGAGAGAGTAATACTTAATTAGATCAAAACTAAGTAATTCCAATTCGCGTCATTTTTTCTTCGGTAATTTTGTATTACCCATCAGAATCAGAACCCATTTCATATCAAATCGAACCAAAATTGTAAAGATTAATTCAATTTAGCTCCAATCAAAACCCCAATTCAAATTAATCTCAATTCAATCAACTCAAACCCCATATAGAAAATGCTATCCCCAATTCAACTCCAACAAAATACCATCAATCATAATAAACCCCAATTAAGCTCCAATCAATCAAAGTCAATCAACTATTCAGATCAGCCTCAAACCAATTCCAAAACATAAATCCATATTCACTTCAATTCAAATAGAAAACAAACCAGATCTTTGAAGATGATGAAGGCGATGACGAAGAAGAGCACGAAGAGGATCTCGAACTCCGCCTGGCGCACTAGATCAAACACCGAGTCCACAGCTCGGCTCAACGCCGACTTTTCCTGGCCGGCGCGGTTCACGCCGCCGCCTCCGCCTGCTCCGCCGCGTCGCTGCCGGAGATTCTGCATGGTTTCCGACGAAGTATTAAACGTCGAGTTTTTCTCTGTGTTTATTTATCTATTTTTTTTTCTTTAATTTTACTTATACAGTTATACTGCGTCATTTTACAAACTAAACCCGATACTTAAAAATAATTGCAAATCTTACTGTCGTCTATTAGAGTGGGTCAAAATGGAAGGATCCCCGTAGAATCATTCAATTTAGACATATACAAAAATCATCACAATTAATATACAAGATATTTCCATTGATTTTGGAATATTTACTTAGTGTTCCCTATATTATGTTAAATTTGAAAACTCTTATATTAGTATAAATTATGAAAAAGTCCTTACTCAATAATTGCAAAAAAAAATATTGAAACATTTATTAGGAAATTTGTAAAGGGCCCTTATTTTATCACGATATTACAAAAAGATCCCTACAGTACATAAAATAAAAATTACAAAAGAGCTCCTGCATTATTTAAAATTATAAAAAAGTTCTTACTTAATATTTATAGAAATTTGTAAGAAGCCCCTATATAATCTCAAACTTACAAAATAGTCCTTGCATTATTGGAAATTTCATAAAAAAACCTACATTATTGCCAAAAAAAATTATCATTAGTTATGAACAAACAATATTAGTTTTTTACTCTAATAATTAAAAAAAAGAATATTAATTAATCTTTCTTCCACTTGAAATAAGTTTTTAAAAAAAATATTGAGTTTAATAAAAAAATACTTAAAATTTTGAAAAATCTTTAAGTTCAATTACTCTTTCTCTCACTTGAAAAAATTCTTAAATTTCATAAAATTTTATTAAAATAATTCTAACGATTTACTTAATAAAGTATACAAAAATTATTTTAATAAGATTCTTAAAGTTAATTAATATTTCATAAACTTAATTAGAAAATATTAATTACTTATTTAAGTTTAAGAAAGTTAATTAACTTTAGAAAAAATGTCATGAGAAAGAAAAAAATATTAATTAATATTAAAATATTTTTAAGGTCTACAATTAGTGTGTTTCAAAAAAATTACCTAATTATCTTATTCATTAATTGAGAAAAACTAAAACAAAGATTAATGTGGTGACATGTATATATAGTTATGATAGACTATGCATAATTTTTGTGTTGCAATTTGTAATTTTTTCAAATCATATCTTTAAACATTACAAAAATTATTTTTTATTATCTTTCATAATAATTTTATACTCGCAGCAACGCGCAGGTGTCAATCTAGTACATTAGTTATGGCAAATATGCTAGCTAGATCCTAATCAATCATGAAGTCACACGCATAAATCATAATGGATTAGTTCTGGCAAATGTGCTAGCAAGATTCAATTCTAGAGAATCTTAAATGTATAATATCAGTCAAAATATGTAAATAATAATTATATAAATATTACTAAACATACTAAAATGTTTGATAAAAATTTGCTGTGTTGTCGAAAAGAAGTACAATGTTGTAAAACTAAACAGAACAATTTATTAGAATGAGGATCTATGAACTAAAATTAATATATAAAAAAAGTCCATATAGTACAAAATACATCAATATAGTCATAGTTTTTGTTCAATGAATGAAAAGATTATATACTAAAACACATCAATAATATGTGCCGATACATAAAAGGACGTCAATATAATCAAATGACTAAATTAAACATACCCAAATATCGCAAAACCTTCTACACCATAAACAAATCATACATTCAATCATATGATATATCGTGAAAAAAAAAAAAAAATCTCATGCATGCCTCTGTAAAACATCAAAATATAACTACTCCACAAAACAAGAAGCGCATTTCAAATAGCCATAGTTTTTCGGGCCACGCATAAAACGTCTGCTTTTCAAGGGTACATGTCATATATAATAAATCTAACTCAAAACCAAAAAATCATTTCATCATTTATTCCATTTTGAAGGGCCTTGACTAGGCCCTTGTTTCGCCCTAACAAAAGGCTGTGGTTTCTCTTTCACTTTTTCCTTTTCTTTTTCGACCGAATTTCTTTTCTTCATCGCAGAAGAAACAGTCGGACTCAGAAAATCCTGACTCCTCTGAGGACCCGCTTGCGAATTCGACCTTCGTACCGTCACCAAACTGTTCTGCTTCATCAAAACACCCTTATTATTATTACCACTAAACCCTAAATTGCCAGCTGGTGAGCTCCATCTCGAATTATTCACGCAACTCTGACTCCTCCCCACACTAACCTTAAAAAACTCGTAATTATTCTCAAAACTAGGGTTTTGATTAACTCTTCTTTTGGGGCTTGGAATGTTGCGGCTCTCCATTGTTTCGGCTGAATACATGGTCTCATCGTCTCCAGTTGAGAATCCGTCCTCATAGTACTGGAGAGGAATTGGAGAGGAACTCGACTGGACCTCACTACAACAATTGCTCTCTGTTCTACTAGGGCTTTGTAAAACCCTAACCCTAGACGGCCCCACGTTCATCAAACCCACCTCATTTCCATCACGATTATAATTACTCTCATTATCACAATCATTATTATCATTATAATCATCATTATTATTATGATTATAATACTTATTATTATTACAATTATTACTATTACTTCCTTCAGAAAGCAGCATATGTTTGAGCGGCAACGGCAGAAAAATCGACCGAGTCGCTTGTACCGGTCTAGGCGGGAAATTAATATCCAACAACTGAACCTTATTATTATTATTATTACCATTACCGCCATTCCCACTACCGGACTCTCCAGTCCCACCCAACCTGCCAGCTGTCACCAACTTGGGCATCGCCACCTCATCCAAACTCCCCTTCCAATGCTGACTCAGCCAGTCCAGAATCACCGGTACCGGCACCCCAAACTGCATCATATCCCTTCTAGAAACAGGATACCCGCAGGCCGGTACGGAGCCGGTACGGGCCATGGGTGACGTGGCGAGCTTCATAGGATCGCAAAGCATGAACGCGAGATTCCCGTGGGAGTCGAAGCCGGCCGAGCCGGGGGAGAAGGAGACGCCGTCGGTGGAGAGCTTGATGAGGTTGTCGGTGGAAATGACGATTTTGCCCTCGCCGATGGTGAGGTGGGGGTTCGGGTTTGTGTGGCCCAGGAGGAAGGTCGAGTTGTTGAGTTCGAGGGTCGTTGTGAAGCCGGTCTTTATGTGGGGGAGTGGGGGAGAGCAGGATGACGGGTCCAGCGGGTCGAGACCGACTATTGTTAGGTCGAGGATTGAACTTGTTATGAAGAACCTAGAAAGGGAGGGTTTCATTATTGGTACAAAAATGCTACGTAGCATGACAATAAAGCATTATGCTATAATGTATGTATGACTTTTTTAATTGGCTGTACTCGGTTGTAATATTTGCACTATAGAAATTATCTTGACCAAAATGCTACACAGCGTGATCAAAAAACACTATAGATCTTGTCGGGCTGTCATCGTGCATTTTGGTCATGCTATTTATAAATAAATAAAAATACTCTCACCTGTGCGGTACAAGTCTCGCCTGAATCCTCCCAAACCCTAATTTGACCTCACATCCCGACTCGGCAACGGAAACCGACGGAATATTCGCGTGCGTAGTCAAAAGCAGCCCTCTGTGTATCATAAATCCAGTACCAACTCCTCTCCCTCCAGTTGAGGCAGCTCTGTCCCCTCCAGTTGGGGCAGAAATGGAGGCAATGGAAGGTCCCTTTGCTGTGTAAATGCTGCCTTTGACTCGCTCTGACCGCGCGTCGCCGCCTGAGCAGAAGCACCACACTGACGAGCCTTTTTCGCCCAATACCCCCATTTTTGCAAATCTGCCCCTGATTTTATCCAGAATTGTCACAAACGCTCACTCTCCTTTCTGTCTTTATATTGACCAAAAGCTGTTTTCTTTTGGTCTCCCTTAATTAGTAGAGCTAGGCCGGCAACTTTTTCTTCTTTTTTGATAAATCAGTAGAAGCAGTCCTGTCACTAGACCGATGTTTTATCACCATAGAATGCAATGCTCATCCAGTGTAAAGATTGGAAAAGAAGCCACTCTTCTCATTTATTTAACAAAAATCAGCGCAAATGGGGAAGAAGCACTGGACCCAATACCTCTAATCATACAATGAGCCTATTCAACTCACAACATTGCCAGCCCAGCATCTGATAAACACGAAAAATCAAAGCACCGCCTCCATTTCCGCCGCTCCTCCCTCAGTTCGCCGCCGGAGAAGAAACCAACGATTTTATCACCAAAAACTGAGCTTTGGCGAAAGATGGAAAATGGTTTTTTGGGTGTTTTGCTAGTGGAAGCGTGTGATTATGGTTTGGATCTGAGGGAGAGGGATTGATGCGACATTGTTTGGGAGAAAGAGACTTTGGTTCTCACTGGAAGAAGAGAAGAAGAGACAGGATCGGCTACGACGAGGTTTGGACAGATTTATGTACAACCATTGACAGTCAATGAGAAGTTGGTCAAACTATTAACAGTTGTCAAATTATGATTTTTTGAATAAAAATTTGATGAATTATTAGCGAATAATGATTAATGCTTTTAGTCAAACTAATAGCAGTTAATGATTAATAATGTTTTTTTAATAATTGATTCAAAATGTTGCAATGCAAACTTTAATGTTATATTA
Source organism: Juncus inflexus (assembly GCA_024447665.1). Classification (NCBI taxonomy): domain Eukaryota; kingdom Viridiplantae; phylum Streptophyta; class Magnoliopsida; order Poales; family Juncaceae; genus Juncus; species Juncus inflexus. The sequence goes on along the minus strand of JAJHPC010000004.1, from coordinate 3,485,642 downwards.
CCATTGAAATGATATTATCGGGAATGTAATTACTCCATCATGGAAATACTGTTGTTTGGATGAAAAATATATTTTCTTCATTAATATAATTATTATTCTAATATTATTCATTTTTAAGCTATATTTTCTTAATTAAATATATGTTGCCCATTAAATTTATTTATATATATAATTATCACTTTCATATGTAGATTCTTATTTTTATCTTAATTAAAAAAATAATTAATGATATAATTATACAAATTTTTTAAATTAGTTTTTTTACAAAATAAATATTATCTTATTTTCTAAATTATATATAGATATGAAATATTAATTAATTAAGGGTAAATTTGTCTTAAGAGTTGAAAAATAGTATTCCCATGAATTTTCATTGGAATCACATTCCACGATCAATGAGAATATATCATTCCAGTAAGAATGTTACATTACCGTAACGTAAGATTTCATGATTGAACCAAATATGAGAATAAAAAAATTTGACGTGCAACATTCCCATGAACTTGTTCATCATTCAAACACACCTTAAATTCATTCCACTGAATCACTGATCATATATAAGAAGACCTTGTACTATGTATTTATAATTTTTTCTTATTAATAATACACTTAATATGAGAAATACTGCAAGTCGTTGTTCAGTTAAAAAACAATAAATCACATATGAAAAGGTCAACTTTAGAACTTGATGCTAGATTCTATAATTTAAGTTTGTTGTGTAAAACAGATTTTACGAAGGAAAAATTTGACATTTACATATTCTGAGTAAATCTATCATTTTTTTTAGAGTAAATATATCATTTTAAATGCTTTGAAAGATACACCGGAAATCTTCTCATTCAAAATGTTGCAAGCATTAAATATTTTTCATCATACTTTATCCCCTTTCTTCGTATATTTAGCCGATAATTAGAGGTTTCAATTTTTATAATTCACCAATCAATACGTCAAACCGGCCATGTCACTAAGTTTGCTGATGTGGGGTATTATCATTGGCTAGGTCCATCGTGGACTCATGCCGTCATGTTATATTGAAGAGCCTCATATAAAGAGCATCTAGTCTCTAATGTATTGTAAAAAATTCATAATTAAAAAGATCATAAACACTTTATACTACCAAAAAAATAAGTGTATAGTAAAATGTATTTATTGCTGACAAAAGGGTTAGAAATGTACTAGATAGAAATTAGAAAAATGTAACAAAATATAGATTTTTTTTTATATACCACTCTAGTAAAAAATAATTCAGCAAAATACCACTCATTTCAAAATAATGGAATATCTACCATTTCCGCCACTACTAGTGGCGGAACATGTGAATTTTATATTTTTTTAAAAATTTTTCATTTGGCTGGCTAAATAAGATTAATTAGTGTAAAAAAATATTATTCCGCCGAACATGAAAAAAATTAATTTTTTTGTGTTTTTCTGAAAAAAAAATTAATTTTTTTCCTGTTCCCGCCAGTGGCAGTGGTGGAACACGTTTTTTTGGCTAATTAACGTTATTTTCGAAAAATTATAAAATCCACATGTTCCGCCACTACTAGTGGCGGAAATAGTAGATACCCCGTTATTTTGAAATGAGTGGTATTTGTTGATTTATTTTTGAATATAGTGGTAAAAAAAAAATCCCAAAATATTGGGATCTGGTTTTATAGGCCACTAAACCCAAATAATAAAATTTAGCCCAAATTCAGTGCTAATAATACATTGAATCCATTCAATTCAAGTTTTGGCCCAATATTACAAGCGGGTTTAAGGGCCTGTATGACATGCCACTAGGGTTTTTGAAGCTTCCTCCTGCTTCATTTCTCGTTTCGTTTCGTTTCGTTTCGTTTCTAGCCCCCGCCTGAGCTAAAGCGAGAAATCAAAGCATTTCAAGCTCAGCGCTCACCATGTCAGATATGGAGGATTCAGGTAATGGTAGATATTCTACCGTTTTATCTTTTTTCGTTGAGTAATGGTAGAATTTCGGATGTTTTTTGTTGATTTGAGGGGGTTTGCAGATGCTGAAAGCATGGGGAATGAGGAAATTTTGGATGATTCGACTGCTGATGAGCATGAAAAACAGCTCGAATTGCTTCAGAAAAAGGTTGTTCTTTTATACATATGTTATTTTCATTTTATTGTTGGTTTATTAAATTGTCTTTTTTCTTATATAATAATTCCTTATGAAATCAAATGCATATTTGGGTTGTTTTCTATGTAATTCACTTTTTCTCATATACCCATTACGATTTATTTATCCATCTTTTTTATTCTTCCAGGATCCCGAGTTTTACCAGTATCTGAAAGATTTCGACAAAGATCTCTTGGATTTCAAAGACGAAGGCGATGAAATCGACGTGAGCAATTCATTCCATCCATCCATTTACACTTTTTCGTCTTTTTAAAAGCACTCCAAACTCACTTGACAGTCTCAATTCACAGGACGAAGCTGCGAACTCCAACTCGGACTCGGAACCCCTCGCCCAAATCCAGGAAACCAAATCCCACATCAAACCCATCACAACCTCCATGGTTGACGCCTGGATCCAGGTGAAGAAAATCAAGTTTAAATCGATTTCATCAATTTGATTATCTCTTAATTACAAACTGATCAGAGCTTCAATTTATACTAAGCTTATCTTTATCTCATCCCAACTACCTCAATTAACATGTAGTTACTTAATGGGCTACATCTCGTCTCAAAATCTAAAACTAATTCCAAACTAACTAAACACACATACTAACTGAATATATTATGGGGAAATTTTCAAATAACCCCATAACTTTTTTGGTTATTACAAAAAAGCTCCATGAGTTTTCAGATTTTCAGAAACCCCCCCTACGATAAGCCTTTCCTTTTCAAAAAAAACCTCCATCTACTTTTCCATTCAAAAACTAGCTAACTTTTGAAAAGCTGAAAACTCAAGAGTTTTCTGTAATATCCAGAAAAATCAAGGGGTTATTTAAAAGGGAGCTGATAACTGCGCGATGGTACTATAGCGACAGTATATAAAAACTGAAAACAGTATATACAAAATATGAATTGAAAATAAACAGTATAGAAAAATTCATTCGATAAAACAATATATATTAAAAAAAAAAAATGAAAACAGTATATAAAAATTCATTCGTTAAACAATATATATTTTAAAAAATGAAAACGGTATATAGCGTATATAGAAACGCGAGAAAACAATATATAATTTCAATCCGTCGCTACAGGGTCATTACAGTACTCCGGCGTGATTTCCAATTTCCCTATTTAAAAACTTCCCTATATTATAATTTAACATGCGCATTATCTTTATAACAGGAAATCAAATCCGGATCCCGCACCCTCGGCGCGGCCCGCTCGCTCCTCCGCGCCTTCCGCTCGGCCTGCCACTACGGCGACGACTCTTCCGACCCTTCCCAAAACCCTTCTAAACTCGGCATCGTCTCATCTGCAGTCTTCAACAAAATCATGGTCTTCGTTTTGACCGAGATGGACGGGATCCTGCGCGCGCTTCTCGATGCGCCGCCGACCGGCGGGAAGAAGGAGGCGGTGGAGGAGTTGGCGGGGAGCGGGAAGTGGAGGAGTTATGGGAGTTTGATGAGGGTTTATTTGGGAAACGCGTATCATATTCTGAATCAGATGACCGATGAGCAGATGATAAGTTTTACGATTAAGAGGGTTAAGGCCTCGGCTGTGTTTTTGGCGGCTTTTCCGTCGCTCTTGAGGAAGTATATTAAGGTGATTAATTTCGGATTTACGAGTTTTTAATTTGTGATACTGTAATTGGTTGCATGTTTAGTCCCTGTTCTTTATAAATTGTGCACGTTTAGTCTCTCACTTGACGGAAGTATTTAACACCATTAACTTTTTTGTTATATTACGGCCATTTGACCCCTTTGCATCATAGTAAAACACTATAAATTTATTCAATATTAATAATAATAATTAATATATTTGCATTTATTATAATTTTTATAGATTTTTTTTTCTTGGTAAAAATTAAAAAATATTTTTCTTTAAAGATTAAAAGGGTATAGTAGTCATTTATGAAAAAGGGTATAATAGTCTCTCACGTTTAGTCCACACCGCACGTTTAGTCCCTGTACTTAAAGATTAAAAGGGTATAATAGTCATTTATGAAAAAAAAATTACTTCCATCAAGTGAGGGACTAAACGCGCACAATTTATAAACTACACGGACAAGACGTGCAACCAATTAAATTACAATGACTAACAGTACATTTATCCCTAATTATCAATATTCAAAATTTAGGTTATACTCCACACATGGGGCACAGGAAGGGGAATCACAGCCGTCGTCTCATTCCTCTTCCTTCGAGATCTGTGCGTCAGACTCGGATCGGACTGTCTCGACACCTGTCTCAGAGGCGTGTACAAATCCTACGTCATGAACTGCAAGTTGTCAAAATCAGTTGGAGTTTCAAAGCTCCAGCACATTCAGTTTTTGGGGAATTGTGTTACTGAACTGTGCGGTGTGGACCCGCCGGCTGCTTACCAGCTGGCGTTTTTGTTTATTCGCCAGCTGGCGACTGTCTTGAGAGGCGCGCTTACCGAGAAGGGGCCTAAGGTGAATGAGAAGAAGAAAGGGAAAAAAGAGAGGGATAACAAACCGAGCAAAAAACAAGTTGAGGTGCGTTTCATTTTTTTATTTTTCTTTTCCATTTATATTTCTTATTTTTCATTTTTCTTCACGATCTCCAAACTACTGATTCATTTATAAATGTAGAAGTTTGTAGAAATGGGGTATTAATGATACTTCTTATGCATTATAATTTTATTACTTCATGATATTTCATGAAGTAATAAAGCTTGTAAAAAGCAGAACATCATGATATTTCATGATGTTTCGGAAGGACGCACCCAATACTCATTCCGCTTTTTTCACTACATAAAACGACCAAAACACCCTCAACAATATCTCCTATCAATTTCTTTCCCGACAGAAAGCCTACCAACGAGTGTACGAGTGGCAGTACATCCTCTGCCTGGAGCTCTGGACGAACCTCGTATCCCAATACGGGTGCGAGCCCGAGTTCCTCCCATTAGCCTACCCCCTCGCGCAAATAATCCAGGGGGTGGCCAGCCTGGTGCCGACAGTGAAGTACTTTCCAGTCAGGCTGCGGTGCGTGAGGATGCTCAACCGGATCGCGGCTGCCACCGGCGTGTTCGTGCCGGTCTCGAGCGTGTTGATGGATATGCTGGAGATGAAGGAGCTCAGAGGACCGCCTGCCGGAGGGGTCGGGAAGGCTGTTAATTTGCTCACTATCAAACAGGTTTGCTGTGTTTTTTTTTTTTTTACATTCTTTATTTTTTTCACTTTTGCTCTATTTTTTATTCTTTTTGTTTTTTTTCTCTATTTACACTGTATTTTAAATTCTTTTTCCATTTTTACTCTTTTTTATATTTTTGCATTTTTATTCTTTTTTTCATTTTTACTCTATTTTTACTTTTCTTTAAATTTTATCATTTTACCGTTCGTACTCTATTTCCCTCATTTTTTTCTCTCTTTTTCACATTTTGCATTTTTGCTTGCTGTCCCTTTTGATTTTTTTAATATTTAATTCTCTTATTTTTTTTAAATATAACAAATAATAACAATAATAATAATGAATAATAAATTTATTATTTTGTCTAGGTGGATAAGAACACGGTGAAGACGAGGTCGTTTCAGGAAGCCTGCATCTACTCGGTGGTCGACGAGCTGGCGGAGCATCTCGCACAGTGGAGCTATTCTGTTGCCTTTTTCGAGCTCTCTTTCATTCCCTTGGTCCGTTTGAGGTCTTTTTGCAAGACCCTCAAGGCCGAGCGGTTCAGAAACGAAATCAAACAACTCATTCGCCAGGTATTTAAAAGATTATTATGGTAATGTTTTTAATTTGATTGTTATGATGATGTTTTTGATTGATTGTTTTGTTGTAGATTGAGGCGAATATTGAGTTTACGAATGGAAAACGGGTTGGGATTGGATTTTCGCCGAATGATCCTGCTGTGGAGACTTTTCTGGAGGTCTTTCTTTCTCTCTCCTCTCTCTCTTATATGCATCTAGTCTTGAATAAATTTTGAAGTAATTTTGTTTTGTAATAGGTTGAAAAGGAAAAAGGAGAGAGCCCACTTTCAGTATTTATGAAGAGCTTGCGTGAAAGGGCTCAGCTGAGAGAGAATTCTCTCGTTGGGAAAAGGTAAAGAAAGAGTAACATTACTTTGATTTCCTTTTTAAATAATTTTTTTGTTTTTTTTATTAATTTTAACACATTTCTTTTTTCATTGGCAGTGTGATAATTGGTGCTCAGTCGGCAGCCAAAATTCCGGAAAGCGATGAGGAAATAGACGAAGAAGAAGGCGAAGCTGCTTTTAGCTCCTCTTGGTTGCCCGACAAGAAGAAATCCAAGTAATTCATCTCATTCTTTTCTTTCTTTTTCCCATCATTAATCATATAAAAATGAAGAACATATCATTAAAGAATATAAACGTGACATTCAGGGTCGGGAAAGAAGAGAAAAAGAGCAAGAAGAAAAAGAGAGATGTCGAAGAGAGGGGAGAAGACAAAAATGAAGATGATGAAAACGAAGAAGATATTGTGGAGGATTTGGTTTTGAGTTCAGATGAAGATGAAATAGACGACAACGATGATGATGATGAAGGAGAAATGGAGCTTCTTTCGGACGAGGAAGAAGAGGGAATGAAGAAGATGAAAACAAAACCGAAGCGTGATTTTAAGAAACGGAAAAATGTTGGGGGAACTAAGAGAAAAAACCCGAAGTTTATTAAGGGTGGTAATAAGAAGGCCGGAAAAAGATTCAAGGGGTGAGGGAGTGAGTCAGTTTAGGATTTGATAAACGTGTGAGTTCATTTTTGTATTGAGGTTTAGTTAGAATGGTTTTAGTTGTTTTATTTTGCGAAAAAAGATTTTGTATTAAATTTTGATTTTTAAGAAAAAAAGGCCCTCTTATCACTCTGATTTTTAAGAAAGAAATCTGCTTAAATTGTGATGATGCACTTGAAAAAAATTGAGATTTTTCTGCAAGTAGAAGTGTGTGACGAGGTTTGTACAGCTTTAAGAAGTTGGTCAAACTATCATCAGTTGTCAATTAATGTTTTTTTGAATAAAAACCTGATCAAATTATTAGCAATTAATGATTAATATTTCTTTTGAATAGTAATGATTATTATTATTTAGTCAAAGATTGTTAAATTTGGACTAAATTTGCATGTATATATACACTAGAAAATCTTCCCATTCAAAATACTTTCAATAAGAATTTATTGTTGCAATGCAAACAATAATACTTTCAATATAACTAATCCACTTATTTTCATTCCACTGAATCTCTACTATACATTCATAATTTATTTCTTATTAATAATACAATTAATAAACAGAAAAATCAATTTTAGAACTTGGTGAAAAATTTTACAATTTGAATTTGGTGTGTAGAACAGGTTTTCAAATGCTACATTTGATATTTAAAGATTCTGAGTAAATTTATCATTTTAATTAAATGCTTTTGAAAGATACACTGAAAATCTTCTCATTCAAAATGTTGCAAGCATTAAATATTTTTCATCATACTATCCCCTTTCGCCGAATTACAAAGAAATTAATAAGTTTCATTTTTTACACTGCACCAATCGCATGATGTCAACCCGCCATGTCACTAAATTCACGGATGCGGCATATTATCATTGGCTAGATCCATCGTAGACCTGCGCCATCATGTTATATCCGATGAACCTAATATAAAGAGCCTTTAGCCTCTAATTTCCTATTGTGTTTGAGAGAAAATCATTTTGCAAAGGTATGCTATCTCTCTTTTATTTTTCTTAATATTAGATATCTAACTGCATAAAATTTATCCTTGTTGATTTCTTATCAGAAGTTTACATTATTTGTGTTTACTAAGATTAAAATTTAAACCTCTCATTATATTCTTTCCTGTGATTTTTTGGGTTCATCTGTTCAAATGTAATCTTTTTACTGATTTTCCTCAATATGTAGTACATTTCTTCTGAATTTTCTCACTTTCAATGAGATAGCTAACCCCTCTTTTGAATTACTACTCCCTAAATTCACATTTCAGAAATAAAAATCCTCAAAATTCAAATCCTTGTGCTTACAAATCCTCAAAGATATGGAAACAACACCTGACAACATGAAAATCGGGTTCGCGAAACTCCAAGGCGAGGATTTTGTGTATTACATGCAATCATACTCCTTCATCATCGGTCACAACACGCAAGACTCACGTGTGGATGCCGACCTTGGTGAAGGCAGTCCGGGCAGAAGAATTTCGCCCCAACACGCCCGCATCTACTTTGACTTCAACCGCATGCTGTTCGCGATGGAGGTCCTTGGGCAAAGCGGTTGTTTTATCAACAACGTGTTCCATAGGCGTGGCTGTTCGCATGTCCAACTCAAGAGCCAGGATCTCATCCAGATCGGGAACAAAGTGTATGCTAATTACTTTTTGGTTTGAATATAATGAGTAGTCGTTACAACAAAAAAACACTTGAATATATAATTTTTTAGAACCCAACAAAAAAGGAGATGAAAAAAAAAAGATAGGATAGTTGCGTATAAGCACGATTTCGGAAAAATGTTGATGTGTTTGAAAAATAGCGAAAATGAAATTAGACGTTCAGATAGATCGCTACCAAATTTAGCGGCCGAAGAATATAAGAAACTACTAAATATGTTAGCGCGCCAGATCTTTTTATTTGAAAGGAAAGTTCTTAAAAATGCTCACAGACATAAAGGCGCTAACAAAGTTAGCGGCTTTATGTTAGCGGCATTATTTTTTCTTTTTACAATTCACACACACACGCGCCAACACACGTAAAAGCGTACGTGCACTACTAACCTAATTAAAAACGTCCATAAACAGAAAAACCGTTAACAGTGTTAGCGGCTTCAAATATTTCTAAACTGCTAAATTTGGTATGAATCTTACTATTTTACTTCATAAAATTTTCACTTCTGAATTTCCTAACTAAACGGGCCGATATCGTTCTTTGAAATTAACAGTGTGTGCAAAAATCAATACATCAATATAAGTTAAATTAGTCTCACGTGGTACCAATCTTGTGTAACCCGTAATATTTGTGGAAATAAACAATGACATGATCAATTGCAGGTTCTACTTCCTTCTTCCGCTCTGCTCGGTCTGGAAGACAGCTGAAAAACTAAGGCATCAAGCTGGATCGAGCAAACAGAACGATAACAAAAGCAAAGATGGGGCAAAAAGCATCAATGAGATAATTCAAGTCACACCATAGATGGTCCTTTCAATAAGTTGCAATTGTGCGTTGTTTGAAAGAAGGGCTGTTTAGTGAACTGTCTAGGGTTTAACTGGTGACAGGCTTTGTTCAGTTTCATGCTTGCCTTTTAATTTGAACTTTTTTTTAATGAAACTTAATTTGAACTTGTAAAACTTATGCAGTTAAAAATTATGTCATTTCATTTTGAATTTTATTTATTACATTCAGGGGAGTTGGTATATTATTGCCTGCTTTTATATTCCTCTTGAATTGTTGATGACATGAAAATGTATAATTATATCTTTAATTGGCACAATAGAATTAGAAAGGGGAACTGTTAAATTATAAAACACACATAAAATAAAATAAAATAAATTATAAAACACACACAGAGGTAATGTAATATGTTTTGAATTATCCAAGTTCAAATTTGGAAAGCAAATTCACAAAATCTCAATGCCTTACATAAATATGTATAAGTTCGATTACATAAAAGAACTACTAGTTTATCATTCCACATATCTACCGTCTCTCAGGTATTGCAACATGTTGTATCAACACTTTTAAAAAACTAATGCTTAAAATTAAGAAACATAAAGATAAACACCATGAAAAAGAGACCCTGATTCTGTCTCAAAAACGATAGAAAGACCTTGTTATCTAAATCTAAAGATATCCCATGTATATATTTTGGCACTACATCAAGTAAAATGGCTCAGCTGAGTTAGTAAAATTGACATAAATAGATTTTTTTCCTCGTTTTCCACAATATATATTATGTTTGTTATAAACAAACTAAAAAAGGGATTCATAGTGTAAAATATTGTTCGATAGCATATATTTTTCTACCATTTAAACGTACATCTTATGTGGTATCTCTTTGGTTTGATTTCCTCAAATAGCTTACAAATTTGAAATATGTAAATGTATACTGTATAAATGTGGTTAAAAACAAGAAGTCGATTTCATTTGCAATATGCAAATTTATAGTGGAGAAGTCATGCAATAGACAGCTTGTACCTAATACATGTTTGTGTATTTTGTATATATTTTACAGAAGATCATCACATTTTGTAGTAGTCATGTAACTTGTGTGCCTCACAAGTTTATAAATTTTAACAATAAAATAATTATATTTAACAATTTATTAACTCTTTTTGTGATTTTTGAACTCGAAAAATATATAAATCATAGGGCACAAAAAAATCAGTAAAATTATTAATGGAAGAAATATATCAATAAAATATTAAAATCTCCTGACAAAGGAGTCATGTGTTATGCACGAGATCTCTCGTTCATCATCTCCTCTCTCTCTCTCTCTCTCTCTCTCTCTCTCTCTCGCGCGCGCGCTCGCTCCTTATATGATTATTGGCCATGGCAGCTAACTTTTGGGCTTCCTCTTACTAGTAAATCCCCTTCTCTTTCTGATTTTTCATTCAAAGTTGTTTTCTTATGTGCTAAGCAGATAGGGCGAATTGACTGGTCCAGACATTCATTCCTATTCAATCAAAATGAGATCGGACTCTATGCACATACAAATTCGCAAAATTAGAATCAACCTTTGAAAAACAAAATCGCAATCAATAATTACAAATTATGAGTTACTAATAACTAAAATCGTCGAAATATAATCAATCATAGATTCATAACAAATTCACATCTTTTGAATGAAAAGCTGATGATGGAATCACCCAACGTCAAAAATAAAGAAAGACCAGTAACGAATAAAATACATACACATTGAGTAATATACAAGCAAATTATCCAAGTTCAAATTTCAAAAGAAATGTGCAAACTCAAAATGCTTTACATGAATATGTATATATTTTATTACAAGAAAAAAGAATGTATATCGAGTTTATTCCTAAGCATGTACAAGTCTTTTTGAGTTTACCATTCCATAGCATGTACATGTCTCTTTTGATAATTGATATTATTTTAAATTCAAGCAGGACCATAAACAAGAATTAGAAGAGTTGCACAAATTTTACATCAACACTTCTAATGAAATAAATGCTTAAAATTAAAAAGGGGAGATGAGCACACTGAAAAAGGGACCCGGACCCTGTGTGTGCCGTTCTGAGTTCTGAATACCGATGTTATGTTAGTTAAAATGATTAAACGTGACAAATAAATTCAACTCCATATTACTTCTCCATTCACTTCCAAATCCTGCTATGCCCGTGGGGTTGACGAACTCATACCATAACTCAAAATCAAGATATCCTTCCACATATACACATGTATACATATGACAAGACCGTGGTGCCGAAAATTAGTTAATCTCGTATTTTGATTTCCTCCAACAACTTATTGGATATGTATGTATTTTTACACATATATTGCTAAATTACCGTATTTATCTGACATTAACAAGAACCAGCATATTTTCTTTTGCAATGTGCAAATTTATAGTGGAGAAATAGCAAGTTTCTACCTAACATACATAGTCGTGTAAAAACAAAATTATTTCACCAAATAACTCACTTATTCCATTATTCTTTTTTTTAGCCCTATAAATATAAATATGAGAATAATGTTGGGCCAATTATTTCAACAAATAACCCACTAATTCCCATTACTCATATTTTCAGCCCAATGAAAATAAATATGAAAATAATAATATTGGGCCCAAAATAAGTGAAAGGAAAAGTCATATTAAATATAAATATGACTATTTCACCAAATAACTCACTAATTCCATTACTCTTTTTTTTAGCCCTCCGAATATAAATATGAGAATAATGCCAGGCCAATTATTTCATCAAATAACCCACTAATTCCATCACTCATATTTTCAGCCCAATGAATATAAATACTAGAACAATATTGGGCCCAAAATAAGTGAAAGAAAAAGTCATATTAATATCTCATTTCCTTTCCTCTTCTCTCTCGTTCATCTCTTCCTTCACAATATTGGCCATGGCAGCTAACTTCTGGGCTTCTTCTCACTGGTAAATCCCCTTCTCCTCTCAATTCTTCATTCAAATTTGCTTCCCTTTGCGCTAATCTGATTGCTAGGACTTGACTGGCCCATTTATTCATTCCTATATTCAATTAAAATGAGATCAGACCTTGATTCACAGACAAATTCGTAATACCAGAATTGAAACCCTGCTTAAAAAACAAAATTTCAATCAATAATTAAAAATTACGAATTAATAGTGACTAAAATGGTCGAAATATAATCAATTATAACAAATTCAAGCTTACTGTTTGTTGGTTTTGTTCGATTAAATTGCAGTAGGCAGCTGTTAGATCCGGATGATGTGGACGTGGTGCAACCAGTTGATAAAGAAAGAGGCATCACTCAAGATGAATTTCGCCTGATCAAAATCCACATGTCTTTTCGTAATTTCGCCCGCCCCTTTTTATTTTTTCCCCTTTTTACTGTTTTGATTTTTAATTTGTATAATCAATAGTTAGATCGATGTATGATTGAGAATTAAAGTCCAGTAACTATTTTTTTATATTTTTTGGATGGATATTTTCTATATTTTGCTAATGGAGATGTAATTAAGATGTTTCTGATACAAATGGTTGTATATTTTCAGATATTTGGAGGCTAGCGCAACAAGTAAAAGTGAGACAAAGGTTAGAATTTTATTCGATATTCAACAGATCTTCCTTTCTTCTTTGAATTGATATTAATCTAATCACATTTGTACTTACTGATGCTAATTTTCAGTATGTTTAGTGATTTATTGTGACTAATTTAAATTTTGGATGTTTCAGAGTAATTGCTACTGCAACTACTTATTTCAGGCGCGTATATACAAAGTATGTATTTCTATTCATCTTTTTATTTATTCTTTTTTTCCAAAATTTTCATCGTGAAAAAAATGAGTTTTTAATTTATAACAAGCAATATTATTATTCTCAAGCTGTTTCAAAACGTCACAAATATTATAACATAATCAACAAATAAATTTGAGAATTTTTTTGGACAAAATGATTAAGGAGGCGAATACAAAATGTGATTTTATAATTTTACAGGGGTGAAAATGTAACTATTCAAAACATTTTGTAATTAAATTACAATTTTTTTCAGAAAAAGCATGACGGAATTTGATCCGCGAATTGTTGCACCAACTTGCCTTTACTTGGCTTCCAAGGCTGAAGAGAGTACCGTTCAAGCTAGACTTCTTGCTTTTTACATCAAAAAAATGTGTATGTTTTTTCATTTTTGGTACTAATTTAATATTTTTTGTTGTATTGTACTGTACCAGCTTGAAGTTTTCTGAATTTTGATGTGTGTACCCCTTAAAAAACATCAAAATGACACTAATACCCCTGAAAAAGTGTAAATATCATTTATGTTGCTCCTTGTTTGATTTTTCAGTTAGGTGTATAAATGAAATTATTTCTTATGTTAGTAGAAAATACCTTATTATTATTTGTTCAATATTTTAGATGGTTCAGATAAAAGGTACTTATTTGAAATAAAGGACATTCTAGAAATGGAAATGAAGCTTCTAGATGCACTTGATTATTATTTGGTCGTTTTTCATCCTTATAGACCGCTTTTACAGTATGCTTTTTCTCCTTTTTTAACATTGTAACAACTATTATATTTTATAATTTTCTCTAATTTTATTTTTTATTTTTGCGGAACAGATTATTACAAGATGCAGGCATAACAGATTTGACACAATGTGCTTGGTAAGAGAAAAAAATTATAAACTCAAATTTGTTTATTTATATCACTTGTTTGGACCAAAAAAAGGGCATTTTTACATTTAATGTTAATTTTTCAGGGGACTTGTAAATGATACGTATAAAACTGATTTAATATTAATACATCCGCCATATATGATCGCATTAGCATGCATTTATATTGCGAGTGTATTAAAAGATAAAGATACCACTTCATGGTTTGAAGAGCTTCGTGTCGATATGAATGTGGTACGTGCATAAACTCTTTAATAATAATTTTCATATTTTTGGGTAAATTTTTGAAAAATAGATTTTTTTTGGTTTTAGGTGAAAAACATAGCAATGGAAATACTAGATTTTTATGACACATATAAAATAGATCCTACAAAGGGTCTGCCTGATGATAGTATAAATCCTATAATGAACAAACTTCCTTTAAAAAACTAGTACTGGATTCCTCCAGTTGATTTGTTCTCTTTATTATGTGTTTGGAAACTCAAGATGTAGTGCTTGTGAGTTAGCATGTAATATGAGTTAAGACTTCTATTTGATGATATTGTAACTTGGATGTTAACAAACAACTTTTCGTCATAACATGAGACTCTGCATGATCATTAATACATTATGATCTGGTAAACAACCGATCGAAAATACAATTTGTTATGAAGTTATGACCAAATAAAGCCTCAAGAGTGATGAAACTCTTTTTCTAATTTTTTGTGTTACCTCAAAATTAAGTGCTTGTATTGTAAGTTTAGCATGGAATGGGAGGGAGTAATTTAGTGAAAAACAAAACACAAACACAAACACAAACACAAACAAAACAAAACAAAAAACATTAATATTGTAGTACACCACCTAATTTGAAAGCAAAAACATGAGACGACCATCTCATCATATTGATTTCTATGCTATATTATAGAACCCCATAGAAATGATGGGTTTTGCAGTTTAATTTAATAGAGTTCAATGTAATAACTATACATTTTTAAAAATCAGAATACTAATATCCAAAAACATCATAAATAACACAAAATAGCATATATGAGATATAAAAACAGTATATATTAAAATCAAAACCTTCCATCCATAACAATCAAATATTCAAATTCCATTTTCATTAATTGGAAATCGAGCTACGCATATCACCAAACATAAATAGAAGAATTCCATTTTCATTACTTAATTGGAAATCGAACTCCGCATATCACCAAACATAAATAGAAGAGGCGACAGTTAAAACTAAAAATCATTGAGAAAAAAACACCTCAACATAAAATTATTACATAACTTTAAATTTGCGTAACAACAAATTTGGAGCAGTGGATGAATCAAATATAACAATAAAAAATATGCCAAAAATTAAAAAAATATATATTAATGACACTTCAACCCTTCTTCATCCTTCTCCAAACCCCCGTCATTCAACCCACCAAATCCCACTACTCCCCAATCAATTCCAATTTTCACTTTATTTCCCACAAAATTCAATTCAAAATCAATCGCCCTTCATCCCAAAACGATCCGTACCAATTATTCGGCCAAAAAAAATAAATACAAAGCAATAAAACCCTAACGGGCACGCTCCGAGACGCTCTTTAGAAACTCATTCTTTGCATCGAGATCCGTGCAAAACTTTCCCAAAACGGAAATCGTGGCGGTGCTACTCCTCACTTTCTCAATTCCGCGCGAAATCATGCAAATGTGATTCGCCTCCACAACGACTATTACTCCCTTTTCGATTGCGCGCGAATGCAATTCCTCCGCAATTTGCCTCGTCATTCTCTCTTGAACCTGCAATTTGCACGCGTAGAATTCCACAATCGATTGGATTTCCGCCCGCCTTGTCACTTTCTCTCCGCTTTCGTAAAAGCCGACGTGGACCGATCCGTAAAAGGGCAATAAATGGTGTTCACACTGCGAGCAAAACGGTATGTTAAGCTCATAACGGACTTTTTCGCCCGTTTTTGTTCTCAAATTGGAATTGGAAAGAGATTTGAAATTAGGGTTTGAGCAGGATTTGAACCGCATGAGCCATTGCACGTACCGGTACGGCGTACCACCGAGTTCTTTCCTCAACGGGTCTTCACCGATCGACTTTAGAATCGAAATTACGCTCGAAACCATCGAATTATTGCTCGATTTTCCATTCATCACACCATTAACATTAATACTACTCTTCAAAGAAGGACACCAATTACTCAAACAACCCACATTATTATTACCATCATTATTCATTTTCACGCCCTTCATTCTCAAAAGGGCAAAAAAGTCATTCCACAACGATTCATCCTGCTCAAAAAGCCCCAACCGACTATTCGCACAAACCCTAACCCAATCCGAATCCGAGCCCAAATCTTCCGGAAACTTCACATGCCAGCACTCCAACAAAACGGCCACGCCAGCTGGCACCACACTAGCATTTAATGCGGCGCAAATCTCCCTCGCGAGCCGATTAGGGTTTTGGAGTCTCTTAGAAAAAATATCAGAAACCCGTGAGAGTTTGCTTAAACCCAAAACCCGGTTGGAAGAGGGGAGGTAGCTGACGTGGCACTTGAGGGCAAAGGGGAGGAGACAAGATTCGCAGTATGAAAAGAGGTCTAAATCGCGGACTATTACCATTCCGTTCGTGTGGCACGGTGCTGTGTGGCCGTTCGTGTGGTGAGTTGTTGTTTCGGTGTGCCCGTTTGTGTGGCTGTTTGGGTTGGGGGTGGATTCGGGGAATAAGGCGCCTTTGACAATGTCTTTCGCTTTTTGATTGTAACCTAGTTGGGAATTTAGATGTAAGGGTTAAGAGAGATTTATGAAATTAAATGAATGAATTAGGGTTAAATAAGAGTGCATTTGGTAATGTTTGAGGGCCTAAAAGTGGTAGTGGGCATTCAAAACTTTTGAAATTTGTGATGGTTTTTGGAAATTTTTTGGAAGTTGGGTTATTGTGTTTTGAAATTTATGGAAAAGTTCAAAACAGTAGCACATGTGCAAAAAATCTTATCATATGAGAGTGAAATGAGAACAATTTTATAAAGAAAGTGTCTGATTTATTTTCTAACCACTATACATCATTTTCCCGGCCAAACATAGAATTTTTCAAAAAAGGAAAAGGAAAATAATGTTGACAAATCACTGTATGGAAAAGTAAAGTGTCAATTATTTTGACCATTCATCATAAATTAATAACCATATAACGTAGAATCTTACACGTTGAGTGACTATAAAGTAAAAACAATAAATAATGAGCCCACACCACTAGAGAAAAATAATTTGACTTTTTTGAAAGTAAAAGTTGCTTAAAAAAAGCTAAATAAAGCCACAACAGAAATCAAATCAGGTTGTTTACCCCACTTCATCTCACCTACTTCTACAGAATTAAAAAAAAAAGAAAAAAAAGAAAAGAAGATTTCAAAGTTTTTTTTTATTTTTGCTTGGTATTTGTTTATTTAGGATTTATAATTGAATCAACACAGCTCCACATTGAAAAAACAATATTCATCCGCTGTTTTTTGAAAGTTGGCATTGAAATTCTCTAAGTTTTGCAGAGTAATTCTCTACCAGTGAAGAGTAAATAAAAAAAATACTGTACAAGATTAACATAATGCAATACTACTACTTTATAACATGGTTCTTTTATATAATAATCATTGTATATGAAAAAGACATACTTTAACAACAAAGAAATCGGAATACTTCAAATTTCATTGTAACATTATAATTGTAGTATTATAGCAATACAACTAATAAGAAAAATTATCAGTGAAGACAACCAAATTCATTTAATCGTACTTACTAGTAATTTGCCAGGACTTTAAACAAAATCAAAACAGAGAAAATTTAATCTGTTCACTTCTAAAAAACACAGAAAATTTATCACCTTTCTCTGTTCTCTACCAAGGATGATGAAGAAAAAAACAAGGACATTACACAATATTTCTGACAGATTAAAAATCCAAATTCGATTTGATTAAACAATCAATGCAACTAAAATTGACGAAAAAACATTCAAAAAAAAAAAAAAAACAAATTCACCCAAGAAAAAAAATCCAAAATCTCCACACTTTCAGCCCACCCATCAAAACCCAACATCACAATTCCCGACAAAAATACCTCTGGTGCCTTCTCTGAAGGCCTTGGCGACACGAAACGGCGTCCGTCTGAGCCCTTCCCTCTCGCAGTCCTCTCCGAGGCCCTCCAGCAGAACCCTGACGGCGGCCTCCACGGATTGGGACTCAGGTTCCTCGGGCTCGGACCCGGACCCGGAGGAGCCGCCGAGCTCGACCTCGTTCTCCTCCAGCTCCGCCGCGTAGTGCCCCTCCTCCAGCGCTCCCATCGTGAAAAAGAAAGAGAGAAGTAGAAATGGAGGGATGAAGTTAAAAGTTGGGATGAGTGGAATGGAGCGGCGGCGGCTCTTTCTTTCTTATCCGGAGGACTGAGAGGACCTCGTCATTTTATAATACCGGGTACATTGCTTGCATAGGATATGATGATATGCAAAAATTAAATATGGTAATTTTAGGAAAACTCATTTACAATGCATTTATTTTATATTTTTTTTTGTTAATTATATTTTATATGTTTAATTATTTATCTATGCGTGTAAATTTTTTTTTTTGGTTATATGATTAGATTTTTTATTGAATTTGTTTCTGAGTGAAGTTGAATATATACGGTCAAATAAAATGGAGACGGTAATGATTTGTCAATTCGGCTGATTGTTCGGAATAATTCGGTATATAAAATTATATAAATATAAACTTTTTATTTAAAAATAATTGGCTAAATATTATTATCCGCGAATAAATACGAATTATTGAAATGGAGATGCGAACTTTATGAATTTATAAAAATTCGAAAAATACACGTATAATATGTGAATTATTCACGAATTGAACAACTATGTTCCAGAACACAAATATCAAAATTATACTTCTGAAATTCCAAATGTATCAAATTGGCCTATCAAAGAGAATTTTACATTATATTTTCCATCTTATACATGCTTAAGCAAAAACTCATCAAATTTTTTTTTTACTCCCCATAATTAATTGGTTGAGAATATTTTGCTAAATATATTATACATAAGATTTTATTCATGGGGACTTAATTTTGAGTCTCTCCTAACAATTAAGAATATCTAACGGCTTGAACCACAAAGCTTAGGTTAGACCATCTAAACAACTTCAAAGTTTTTTTTTTAATGCAAGCTTGAGGATGCTAACTTCAAAGTTTTCTTGGTTAGAAATCTTATGTTGATTTTCTTGGACCATATGTTTTTACTAAACTTTTTTGATTAATTATTTCAATTTCATAAAAAAAAAAAAAATTCTTGGACCATAATGTTGATTTTCCTGGACCATAATGTTTTAACTTTAAAATTTTCTTGGTTACAAATGCAATGTTGATTTTCTTGGACCATAATGTTTTTAGTACATTTTTTTATTAATTATTTCAATTTTATAAAAAGGAATTTTTTGTATACTTTTATTTGGAAGAGTTTGTAGACTGTCTGCTCAGATAAGGTTTGTAAACATCAAAGAAAATAATCGGCAGCTTTCATGTCAGTATCATTTTTCTTTTGAGGTGTTATGTCAGTATCATTTTTCTTTTGAGGTGTTATGTCAGTATCATTTTAGCCTTCTTCTTTTATATCATCCATGAGATAATCAAACCAATCCAGCAAAATTGGAAACTCTCTGAACAGAATAATACTGACCGAAATTCAACCATAAAAATTCAAGATAATGCTGTCGGCTTGAATACTTTCTTATTGATACTTTTTGTGGAAGGCCCATGGCTTATGATCTAAGACTACGTTATTACAGATGGACTTTTTCTATTCAAATTGGGCCTCTAATTTTTATACTTTAAAAGTGCAATCTTGATATTTTCATCATCTAGTCATCAAAATTCGGCCAGGTATTAAATAATGTTAGATTTGACTTTTGAGTCAATTTAACCAAAAGAAACAATTTGTTAATATGGCATGAAACCAGCTTCGGCCCCAAGAAACAATATGGCTAGTTTTCATTCATCTAGAATCTTTTCTTGTGTTTCCTTTCTCCCAAGAGAGAGGGCAAAACAAAATCTTCCTCTGTCTTTCTCATGCTGCATTTTCCAACTGATCGACTATATTTGTGGACCAACTAGTATTTTTTTTTTTTTTTTTGAATTGTGACTAGTATTTTTTTGTTATTATTTACAATACAAATTATCAATAGTATTCAAAATATCATTTGAATTATCACAAGTATATATTTTCATTATATTATATTTATATTTTAAATTGAAATGTCATTTAAAACCAAATAATCTCCTGCAGGTATTTATATTATGTATATTATGACATAGAGGCATAGAGCCAGTTGTCCCAGTGAATCACAAATAATGTTTTGAAAAACGCACTCAAGAGGCGGCGGGCAAAT
Organism: Juncus inflexus; assembly: GCA_024447665.1. Lineage (NCBI taxonomy): Eukaryota > Viridiplantae > Streptophyta > Magnoliopsida > Poales > Juncaceae > Juncus > Juncus inflexus. The sequence continues at coordinate 3,465,308 of JAJHPC010000004.1, read as the reverse complement.
TCGCACCAAATAGTGATGGATCCTCTGATACTTATTTTCTGTAGGAATCCTCTGAGACTTCTGAGAGGGTTTAATTTATCATATTAAACTAAGCTATAGTCTATGGTTAATAGTTATACAGGTTATACACAAATGAATAAAGATTGTTGAAAGAAGAGAGTGGAGTTATGCATAGAAAACCTTACAACTAAAAATCAATGAAGTGTATGTATATACTAATACATGTGTTGTCATCAGCTTGGAACACAAGTCAAATTCAATCCGTCGTTTAGAGTATAGACATACTGTTCTGTTGGAGAAACTACTTTTCTGTGGCATATGAATTGAAGACCATCATGTTGTCATCATTCTGAACTAACAAAATATACTAATGATAACACATGAGCTTTTTTACCAACGACCAGCCTGAAGAAAAAAAAAAAAAAATAGAACGAGTGCAAATAATAGAGAAATTACATCTTATGTTCAAAATTGATTAAATATTACTTAACTAATAGATTAATTAAGAAAATAACTAATTTTTCAAATTTTTTCGAAAATGGTCATTTCGCCCAGGGGCAAAACAACCAATTTTTTATTTTCCCATTGAATTAAGCTAAAAAATACTGTTTCGCCCCATGGCTGGGCGAAACAAATATTTTTTCATTTTTTCCACTGAATTAGAACAACAATTTTTTTTTGCCAATTTCACCCTACCATGGGTCGAAATAGTTTTTTTAGCCTAATTCAGTGATAAAAAAAAATGTCTGTTTCGCTCCACCATGGGGCTAAACAGTGTGTTTCGCTCAGTCACGGGACGAAATATTATTTTTTCGCTTAATTTAGTGGCCGAGCGAAATGACCATTTTGCAAATAATTTGAAAACTTAACAATTTTTTTAATTAATTTTTTTTTTTTTGCGCGGTTAAAAAAAAAAGTCTAACTAATATTCCATTCGTTATATAGGGTTATACTATAGATCGATCGATTATAATTTTATACGGATCATAAATCGTAACATTAATATAATCGCCCATAGCATTCGATTCGACCGCTGTTTTATAATCCCTCACTCTTTCCCTTGATAAACAAAGCTCCACTCTCACTTCCCAACCTCACCAAAACACTCTCACTCTCTTTCCAATGCAATCAAACAGCCAAATCCGCGGCTCAGCGCGCTCAGCCGGCACGCTGGGCCGCCACATCGCGCGCCGGCTCGTCCAGATCGGCGTGCACGACGTATTCGGCGTGCCGGGCGACTTCAACCTGGTTCTGCTCGACCACCTCATAGCCGAGCCGGGGCTCAACCTCGTCGGCTGCTGCAACGAGCTCAACGCCGGCTACGCCGCCGACGGCTACGCCAGGACGCGCGGCGTCGGCGCCTGCGTCGTCACGTTCACCGTCGGGGGGTTGAGCGTGATCAACGCGATTGCCGGCGCGTACAGTGAGAATCTGCCGGTGGTTTGTATCGTCGGCGGGCCGAATTCGAACGATTATGGCACCAATCGGGTTTTGCATCACACGATCGGGCTTTCGGATTTTACTCAGGAGTTGAGGTGCTTTCAGGCTGTTACTTGCTACCAGGTATAGTTATTAGAACCGGGTGAAGATTTGAACTTTGGATGTAGTTTTGAAGTATTTTGTGGATTTTTCGTAATTGATTTGTGATTGTATGTTTGGAATTTGAAGGCGGTGGTGAGTAATTTGGAGGATGCGCATGAGCAAATCGACACGGCCATTTCGACCGCATTGAAAGAATGCAAGCCGGTTTATATCAGTATCAGCTGTAACTTACCTGGAATTCCGCACCCCACTTTTGGCGTTGATCCTGTGCCATATTTTCTCCCTCCAAAGTAAATATTTTTTTTTATCTTTTTCTATTATTTTTTTGATTAATTTACATAAATGGTTTGTTTCACTTCATCTCTTGTCTTAATCATTACATCTTACATCTTCAAGTTGCATTACTTTTTGAAGGAAACTTAAGCTTCAACTTAAATAGCAATAATAAATAATATTAAGATAAACAAAAAAACCAATAAAAAGACCGACGATTGAGACCCAAAAAGAACTAAGCAAAAAATAAATAAGTAATTAAATACATGAATAATCAACAAAAAAACCAAAAAATGACCCCAAACTCCCCCAAAATTACCATCTCTATTCTACATCATTTTAATTTTAATCCCTAATTTACAGAATAAGCAACCAGCTGGCCTTAGAAGCGGCCGTAGACGCAACCTCATCATTCCTCAACAAATCCGTCAAGCCCGTGTTAATCGCCGGCCCAAAACTCCGAGTCTGCAAGGCCCAAAACCCCTTCAAAACCCTAATGAACGTCTCCGGCTACCCGACCGCCGTTATGCCAGCTGGCAAGGGTTTTGTGGACGAAACTCATCCACAATTCATCGGGACTTATTGGGGAGCGGTGAGCAGTAGTTTTTGCGGAGAGATTGTTGAATCGGCTGATGCCTATTTATTTGCCGGACCGGTTTTTAATGATTATAGCTCGGTGGGGTATTCTTTGTTGATTAAGAAGGAGAAGTGCGTTGTTGTGCAGCCTAATAGGGTCACGATTGGTGAGATTTTTTTATTGTTGTTTGTTTGTTCAAACTTCAAAGATGGTATATAGCTTGACAATAAAGCATGAGGGCAGCATGACATCGTTTAATGATTATAGCGCACATGTTATAAGTGTTGGATAAAGAAGTAATATTTGCACTCTAGACCATGTCATGCTGTAATCATGCTTTATTGTCATGTTATGTAGCATTCTGGTTTGTAATTCGGTTGTTTCAACGCTTTTGTGTTATAGACCAGAGATAAATTAAGACGACCGAGGGATTTGTCACATCTTTGGTTATTATAAGAAGGGAAATTTGCAAAAATGGCCCTACACTATTAGAAAGCGCAAAATGGCTCCTCTATTAATAAGTATAAAATTTAGTTCCTATGGTTTCTCTGTGTCTTGACACCACTAAATGATTTAACGGTGTTGGATGTCAACTATGGGCAGGAACTATTTTTGAATTTCTCAACAATAAAGGGGCTTTTTTGCAATTTCTGATATAATATATAAAACATAGGATATAATATGTCTAACGATGTTAGACACAAAAACATAAAGTTAAATGGATTGGTATATATGTGCAGGTAACGGGCCTTCGTTTGGTTGGGTATTCATGGCGGATTTCTTTGACGCACTTGCAAAGAAAATCAAGAAAAACACGACCGCTTTGGAAAATTACCGTCGGATTTACGTACCGCCAACTTTACCGGTACGAAACGAAGAAAATGAGCCGATTCGCGTCAATATTCTCTTTAAACATATCCAGGTCCGTGATATTTAGCAAGAATATTTTTTGGTGTGGAAATTTAATTGTATTTTATAATAAGTGTAATTGAGCTATTGAATTTATTTCGCTTGATGTATTTGATGTGATTTTTTGTTAGAAAATGCTGAGTGGAGAAACGGCGGTTATTGCAGAGACGGGCGATTCGTGGTTTAATTGTCAGAAGCTCCGTTTGCCAGAGAATTGTGGGTAAGACAAAAAAATAATAATAATATAAATAAAATAAAAAAGAGTACAAATTATGTTTCTGTACAGTGAACTGTGAAGAAAGCAAGTTTAAGTCGATTGAAATTACCTGTTTCCAGCACATAATTATTAGAAATGCATACAATGGTATATTCCAAATAACCCAAAAAAAGTAAGAAATATTTGAAATATTAGAAATGCCATAATAACCCAAAAAAGGGCATTTTTGTCCAGGAAATTATTAGAAACACATGTAGTGCGATATTCCAAGTTACATCTCACTCTTCCAAATTTCATTTGACACTAATTTTACATAAATTTCTGTAATATAATTTTGTGGTAATTAAATTAGGTTTGAGTTCCAAATGCAATACGGATCAATCGGGTGGTCGGTTGGAGCCACGCTTGGTTACGCTCAGGGCGCGAAAGATAAACGCGTCATTTCTTGCATTGGCGACGGCAGTTTCCAAGTAATTATTTATTTTATTTATCAGGGGCCTTTTTGCGAATTTTACCCAGTAAATTAAAACTTGACGGTTTCTTTTTATTCATTCTGTTTTTTAGGTGACGGCGCAGGATGTTTCTACAATGATAAGGAACGGGCAAAATAGCGTAATATTTCTGCTGAATAACGGCGGTTATACTATAGAAGTTGAGATTCATGATGGACCGTATAATGTTATAAAGAATTGGAATTATACTGGACTTGTAGAGGCGATTAATAATGGAGATGGCAAATGTTGGACTTGCAAGGTATTTATTTAAATATTTCGTCATTTTTAATATTATATTAAGCGCATTATTTAATGATGTGATTTATGTTAGGTGCGAACGGAAGAAGAGTTGATTGAGGCGATTGAGATGATAAATGGGGAGAAAAAAGATAGTTTGTGTTTTGTAGAGGTGATATTGCACAAGGACGATACAAGCAAGGAGCTTCTAGAATGGGGGTCTAGGGTTTCTGCCGCAAACAGCCGGCCCCCTAACCCTCAATAAGTAATTTTTTTATGATGGTTAATATATGTTGTATGTAAAACTTATTAGTGAATAAAAATGTAGAGAGGGGGTAATATGTGATGTTATGTATCATGTATGAAATGTTTGAATAAATGTACATGATTAGAAGCCAAGTTGTCTGTAATAAGAAATAAGCGCCGTGTTGTTTGTTTTTTTTTATTTGTGTGTGATTTGATCACTCTTGAGCAGCTTAATTCAATTTACTCCATTCGCAAAATATATCCAACATTTTTAATACATGTGAATACGCTAATTTTGTTCTTTTTTTGTAGTTTGCAAATGGTACTCAAAACTGAAACAACAAAACTAAAGTCGGAAAAATATCTAAACAACAAAACTTTAGGAAAAATACTAAATCATGTCAGTTGTTACACCCTAAAATAATTTTTATTTTTTAGGATCAATTTGTCCTTGTGGGAAGTAAAATCGAACATATTTATTCGTAGGTTTCATTACAACTATAATTGTTCTAGTAGTTATCCCCTTGTGATATGAATAATTGTTTAACATAAAAATAAGAGATAACATTGAAATTGAAAACAACAATGCAATGACCTATTTTCTACTTCTCAAATCACAGTGGTGTGCAATTGAAACTCCGGGTGATATGAATAATTGTTTAACATAAAAATAAGAGATTACATTGAAATTGAAAACAACAATGCAAGGACCTATTTTCTACTTCTCAAATCACAGTGGTGTGCAATTGAAACTCCGGATGACCGCCCCATATCCCAAGTACGTCATAATTCTTTCGTTGATTGTTATAATTTAACAACATTTTGTTTTACCACCGGAATACTTTTGTTGTGTCACGGATCAGGAAATAACGCAAGCAATACACGCAAATACTTTTATTCTTTCCCCACCGAATTCAGCAATGCTGTTAACCAGTAGCGGACCTTGACCTAAAACTCAGGATGGACGGTGTTAAAAATGCATCAAAAATCTAGAGGGACAATGTATACGTAGCTTTCAATTTTTATATAAAATATACTAATTTAATCACATATATGTACTATAACTTCAAAATCTTGAGGGAGCAACTGCCATGTAGTCTCTATTAAGAACCACCACTGCTGTCAACTGAGTAACTCTTATTCGAAAAAGGTGGTGAGACTTTCTTCCCTGATAACCTTGGAGCCAGCTATAGACTTTGCTCCGACCCGGAAATGGGCTTTATCTTCCCTCCGATGAGACTGTGAGAGTGAACTCTGGTTTTACTAGAAACTGGAATTTAGATTCTTGGATTTTCATGGGAACGAATTTGTGTTAAATTTGAAACCCGATATTCAATTCTCTAAAAGACAGCCCACTCTATATATAATAAATGAGAGCTGATACTGCGTGACAGTACTGTAATGACCCTGTAACGACAATATCTAAAAACTGATAGCAGTATATGAACTGAAAACAAATAGTATATAAAAATTCATTCGATAAAACAGTATATATATTTAAAAAAAATGAAAACAATATATACAAACATATAAACTGAGAACATATATAAAAATTCATTCAGTAAACAATATATATTTAAAAAAATAAAAATAATATATAACTTATATAGAAACGTAAGAAAACATTATATAATTTCAATCCGTCGCTACAGATTCGCTACGGTGTCCCGGCCCGGCAGATTTCCAAATTTCCCATAATAAATATTTTTAGACAGAACTGGCCAACACAGACTCTATTAGCCCAGACCAGATACAAACCGACCAAATCTTTTCTTTCCCCTGCTTCGTTAGGCAAAAACTAAAAGTAAAACCCTCGTTCGTCTTCGTCTCCTCCAAAGCCTAAACCCGAGCGTGTCACTCGCCTTCATCGCCCGCGCTTCGCTCTCGCACGATTTCTCCATTAGAGAGAGAAACGAGCAAAACCCTAGCTATAGAAGCACGTAAATGGGCAAGAGGATGCGTCGCGGCGGCGGCGGCGGTCGGTCGCCGTCGTCCTCTGGTTTCTCCAGCGGGCTGGGGATGCTCAGAAAGAGGATAGTCGAGTCGGGTCTGGAAGCGTCCTTCGATGCCGACTCGGTCGCCGGAAGTCTGAGAAATCGGTTCCCTGAGTACCGTCGCGTCAAGCTTCAGCCTTTCTCTTACCAAGTATTTATTGTTCTAACCAATTCGGTCTATTTATTTCTCTCTTCAACTCAATACAGTGGCTTTTATTAGTGAGGATCAAGAATAATGAGAATAGAAGCCAATTAGGTCTTGGTTATGCAATTAGACACAATAACACTCATGAAAAATACAAATATACTTGAACAAAACACCAAAAATCAGAGTTCGACTCGTATTGATCATGCTCTTTGTTCTTTTTTATATGTTCATTTATTACTAACTAAATTGTAAAGAGATGGATGCATAATGTGAAGTATCAGTCAGACAAGAATTCAATTTTATCACATACACCCATTTAGAAATTCAATTGAAAGCATCTTGTTTCTTGTACCCCAAATCGCTACAATCTCTCTCTCTCTCTCTCTCTCTCTCTCTCTCTCTCTCTCTCTCTCTCTCTCTCTCTCTCTCTCTCTTCAGGTTTCCCAAGCACTCTCTCTCCTCCACCACCCCTCGACCGCCTCACCGACCTCTCCTTCCTCAAGCCGCAACACCGCTAACTCCTTCTCCTCAAGCGACGACTCGCCGCCCACCAATTCCCAAAAACGGCCTTTCCGCCGGCCCTCCGACTCCTCCGAGGCCCGGCTCCAACGCATCGAGTCCGACCGTCTCGACCATCTCAACCATCTCAACCCCCATTTCCGTCTCCGAGATTCCGAATCCGACGATGATGGTTCCAACAAATCAACTTCCACTTCCGAAGGCCCCGATCCCGAACCGGCATTCGACGTCACCAAATCAATTTTACGCGACCAATACGCCAAAAAGTCAACCTCCAAACAAAACATCTCCACCCCAAACTCAAAATCATCAAAATCGAAATCTTTACCCAAAATCATGGACATCGATGTGGCGAACGAGAAGCCCAAGATAATGTCCACCGACATCGGTCCAATCACCGACGGCCCATCAACCGAAGATCAAAACCCTAATAACAACACCAACAATTCTACCAATTCTGAAGGGGGGCCGAGATTCAAAGATTTGGGCGGGATGAGAGGTGTAATAGAAGAACTAATGATGGAGGTGATAGTGCCGCTTTGCCACCCGGAATTGCCGAAGTGGCTCGGCGTGAGGCCCATGGCCGGATTGCTCCTCCACGGCCCGCCGGGCTGCGGAAAGACGACTTTGGCGCACGCGATCGCGAATGAGACGGGTGTTCCGTTTTATAAGATATCCGCCCCGGAAGTCGTTTCTGGCGTCTCAGGTACTCGTTTTATTTTATGAGTTGAGAATATCATGGGTATTTTATCGGTTATGACATTTAGGAATTTTGCTATGTTTAGTCTCCGGAAACGTTTATTGCGAGTTTTGATTTTGTTTTTTCTGGCGTCTTAGTTACTACTTATTTTGCACAATTTTATGTATGGTTGTTTGTAGTGTCAAAATATCATTTGGCAAAGTGGGAAGTTCATATGTTCTTTTATCGGCTATGGCGTTGTGGGTTTTAGTTATGTTTAGTCTCCAATTTTATTTTGCTAATTTCTGTTTTGTGAGATGTCTGGCCTTGAGTTTGTCATGTTTTTTCACATTTTGGTGGGTTATACGCGATATTTTCAGATTTTGCAGGGGTGTATATGAAATGACCCCTTTTTGGTGGGAATTTGTCATTTTAGACATTGCAAAATTTTCCCATATTTAGTCTCCAAAAATCGTTAAACCTGCCTGAAAAGTAATGCACCAGATCCGTCAAAGAAACACAAGAATCAAGACCAATGTACTCTTCCAAATATTCCATCACAATTACACAACAATCTTATTTCCTCACATTTCAGGCGCGTCAGAAGAGAATATCCGAACCCTGTTCAAAAAAGCGCACCGCACGGCTCCATCCATAGTCTTCATCGACGAGATCGACGCGATCGCCTCCAAACGCGAAAACTTACAAAGAGAGATGGAGCGACGGATCGTCACGCAGCTCATGACCTGCATGGACCAGTTCCAACAGGCCGGTCCCCGACCGGGACCGAAGGACTCGGAGTTGGATGAGGACGAGAGGGAGAAGCCGCCGGGGTATGTTTTGGTTATCGGGGCGACTAACCGGCCTGATGCTGTCGACCAGGTAGTTGGAAAATAAATATAAAGTTAATTAAAAGCTTTTTGTTTTATTAGCTAATTAATCCTAGTAATTTTGGGGGTTTTCTCGTCTCTCTAATTTTTTCATTTTCTGCTTCCAACGCTTACCCTAAAATATGATGTTTTTTTTCACAATTTGATTACCTAACCCTAGAAATTTCGGAGGGTTTCTCCTTAATTTTTTTTTTCTGATTCCAAGTCCTAATGTAAAAACAAACGGCATCAAGCGTATTTTGCTTTTTTTTATAATCTTTGCTATTGTCTATTGGTTTCCTCCCAAATTTCTTTCTTTTCAAATCCTAACCCTAAATATATGATGATTTTCTCCAAAATTTTCATTTTTTTCAGACCCGAACCCTAAAACCATAATTTTTTTTTTCTTCCAAAATTTCTCTTTTTTCTCTCCCCTTTATTCAAACCCTAACCCCAAAAATATTTTCTTCCAACAGGCACTAAGACGGCCCGGCAGATTCGACCGTGAAATCTCCCTGGGCGTCCCCGACGAAACCGCCCGCGCCGAGATCCTCTCCATGCTTACAAAACCCCTCCGTCTGGAGGGCGAATTCGACCTCTTCAAGATCGCGCGGGCCACGCCGGGCTTCGTGGGGGCGGACCTCAAGTCGCTGGTGGACAAGGCGGGGAATCTAGCCATGAAGCGGATTGTCGATAGGAGGAAGTTGGGGTTGGGGTTGGGGTTGGGTGGCGAGGGGGCGGAGGATTGGTGGCGGAGGCCGTGGGATGAAGCCGAGATGGAGAGCTTGAGCATTACGTTGGCGGATTTTGAGGTAGGTTTGAAGAATTCATTCGCTATTTCTTGCGTTGGTTGTTTAATCTTTTTGATTGATGGTTCTAAATTAGGTAGTATTATCTGAGGGGGGATTTTGTATTTACCCTTTTAAACTTCAAAATATCATATTTACCCTTCTAAAAAAATGTAAATATTAAATTTACCCTTTCACAATCTGAAATATATCATATTTACACTTCTAAATTTTTATGGACATAAATGCGCCTTCTCCATTATGTTATTTTAGAGGGGTAAATATGATATATTTGGATTTCAGAAGGGTAAATTTGATGTCTGCCTTTTTAGAGGGGTAAATATGATGTTTTGAAGTTTTCGAAGGGTAAATGTGAAATTATCCCTAATATTCATAGGCAACATATCTATTGAACGGGCACTGAGCTGATAGGATATGACACTTCTTTTTTCCCCATAACTTGAACTTTTGTTTTATTTTTTTATTAATGTAGGAGGCGGTTAAAATGGTGCAACCGTCATTGAGAAGAGAAGGGTTTTCATCGATACCGAATGTGACGTGGGATGATGTCGGCGGCCTTAATTTATTACGGAAAGTTTTTGATCGGTACATCGTTCAAAGAATAAAACATCCGGAAGATTACGAGGTATTTTTGTTATTGCAAAAATTTCATCTATTTTTCTTTTTTTGTGTTATGAGTTCATAAATTAATCTGAATTGAATGCTTTTTACTGTTTGAAGGAACTCGGAATAAATCTGGAAGCGGGATTTTTGCTGTTTGGTCCTCCTGGTTGCGGCAAAACCCTAATCGCCAAAGCAGTTGCTAACGAGGCTGGTGCTAGTTTTATACACATCAAGGTAAATATTTATTAATTCATACTTTTAATTATTTTTTAGTTTCCTTTATTTGTCTTACCTCTGAAATTTGGACTGGTTTTCTTGGTAATATATTTTTGTTTAGATGTAATGTGGTTTGCACACTGTTTTCTTTATTATTGTTATTTTAGGGGCCTGAGTTACTGAATAAATATGTGGGTGAGAGCGAATCAGAAGTGAGAAAGATATTCACACGCGCTCGTACCAACTCTCCTTGCATACTCTTCTTTGATGAGGTACATTTTTACATTTTATCAAAACATTTTCTTCTATTTCGTTATGAAATTTTTTTAATTTCATTAATTTATCTAAATTTACTTGTTATAATAGGTAGATGCTCTTACGACAAGGAGAGGCAAAGAGGGCGGATGGGTCGTCGAACGGCTACTCAACCAGGTACCGTCTTTACTCTTTAGGGTTTCTTGAATTATAATAAAATCTATAGCTAAGCATATTTATTTAATATTTGAATTCAATCTCTTTATTAAATATACAGCTTCTGATAGAGCTAGACGGCGCAGATCACCGACAAGGCGTTTTCGTCATTGGAGCCACTAACAGGTATTACACTAATTTAATCACATCCAGTCCAGTTCAAATTCAAATCAATCAAAATCTGCAAATCAGCCCCTGCATGATGTCTAAATTGCAAAAAAAACCTCAACATCATTACCAAATAGAGTTTCCTTTAATCCAACTTCCCATAACACGAGAGACCTTTTCTCCAACTTATCCTGCTTTGACAACCAGGATAGAGGTGATGGACCCGGCGGTGCTTCGTCCGGGCAGGTTCGGTAAAATCCTGTACGTGCCGCTGCCCGACGCGGACGAGCGCGTGGCCATCATGCGCGCCCACACGCGTAACAAGCCCGTCGACGCTGACGTGGACCTGCCCTCTCTCGCTTGCGGGGCCCGCTGCGAGAACCTCACCGGCGCCGACCTCGCTTCCCTCGTACGATCTTCCTCTCTCCCCTCCCTCCCTCCTTCAGTTTATTTGTTTGTTTGTTTGTTTATTGAGCTTTGTTGACTATTGTTATTGTTGATTTAAAGTAAATGTGAATACAAGATCTTGCTTCTCTCGTACGATCTTCCTCCCTCCCTCCCTCCCTCCCTCCCTTCAATCTATTTATTTATTTGTTATTATATAAATTATGTTTTTATGTTCTTATTTATTTATTTATTTATTTATTATTTGTTTGTTTATTTATTAAGCTTTATTGGCTATTGTTGGTAGTTTAAACTAAATGTGAATACAAGAAAAACAAAGATAGTCCAAATAGCAGTAGTTTGTTTGTTTGCTTGTTTATTTATTTGTTCGTTTGTTTATTTAATTGTTTTATTTATTTGAAAATAGATGAATGAAGCTGCAATGGCGGCATTGGAGGAGAGGCTGGATTCGTCGGAAGAGACTTGTGCCCTTTCATGCACCATTAAAACGTTGCATTTTGAACATGCTTTATCTAAAATTACGCGTTCTGTTTCTGACAAGGTATTTCATTTCATTTTATTTTATTTTAATGTATATTGCTTATCGTTTTTAAAAGCTTAAACGTGTACAAGTTACCCTTCTAAAACTGCAAATATCTAACTTATCCTTCAAACTCAACATATAAGAAATGTCATTTACGATTTTATCCTTCCAAACTAGAAAGATCATGTTTGCTTCCAACTTGTTACGTTGATTTTGAGAGGCACAAAATTTTAATTGACTTTTTGCCTATTTGATTTTTTCAGCAAAGAGAATATTACGAGGCATTGTCGCAGAAATACAGAACCACATGAGAGTATTATGTGACGTTAAATTGTTAATTTGTCACGGTTTTGAATGTGTAGCTTATTCTTCTTCCAATTGTGGAGCAATTTTGGTGTTTCAGATGTGTTTTCTGTTATATTTTATTTTATTTGTCTGACATTTCTAGAAACTTTTGATATAGGAGTTATGTTATTCATATTTAATTTTTGGAGGCTTGAGCATGCCTTTTGAAAGATATTACGAGAATATTAAAATGTGTAGTAGTATGTTAAGGCTTATTGTACCGAAATGAGCAAAACATGGATGATTTCGTTTTCTTATTGTTAACTATTGTCTAAGAGTTATACAATATATTATTAAGTGATCCAGTCTGTAAACTTAATATTGTATTTCTTACATATTTTCAACATGATTGTTATTTCACACCTAATATTCATTTGCTAATCTTCTAGCCAAAAATGTAACCTAACTTATGCATGCATGCATGTGCTACGTGCATGAGAGATTAATCCAACCACAAATCTTAAATACTTTGTGAAGAACACTATTCTCTCTCATTTATTGTTTTATATTTTAATATAATTTATAGCTAACTAAAACCATAAAATCGACCACGTTCTTTTGAAGTCAAAAAGTGGAGTTGCAAAACTAGGACTTGGACTTGTATAAACAAGACAAACATCTTGTCGGCGGCAAATATAAATATAATAATATCATGACAATTCATTTACTCTTGCATGTTTATGTAGGATCACTGAAAGAGAGACCACATGCAAGAAACATGGATGGTGTAAGAGGAGGAATGGGTTTAGATACTTGGACACGTGTCTATATATATATATATATATATATATATATATATATATATATGGGTGTGGCTAAAAAACATCCGTAGGCACAACATACGTTTTTTTGCCATATCCAAAATACGTATTAAAAAAATAAAAATAAAAATTTCAACCGTACGGATATAATATATATGTTATGAATATGTTGGAGATTAATTTTCACAAAAATCAGAATATTATATCATTGTCATCATATATCATCAAAAATATGCAAAGACTATTCAAAACATATATCGAATAATAGTTTGATGATACATGATGGCAATGATATATTATTCTGATTCCTGTGAAAATTAATCCACAACATATTCATAACATATATATTACATCCATACGGTTGAAATTTGAATTTTTACTTTTTATAACCACTTTACGGGTATTTTAAAAAAACGTATGTTCAAACATACGTATGTTTTTTAGCATCTCCCTATATATATATATATATATATATATATATATATATATATATATATTTTTTTTTTTTTTTTTTTTTTCTTTCTTTCTAATTTTCGTTAGGTGATAAGTAAGATAAAATATACTGCTAAATAAAATAAAATGTACTGCTTACTAATAAGGAGAGAAGTCGATTACAAGTAAGATATGTTTCACTCACCTGTTTGTGACTGTAAGTGACAAATCTAGAAATTATAAGTTGAGAAAAAAAACAGGTCAGATGAAAATATAATATTCCAAGAGGAATCTCAATGAAAGCCAAGCCAACAACCACAATAATTTCATTCCTGGAAAGTACTGGAATTCATATTAAATTAAGATTCTGGACTTGTATGCATGTACTTACTATCTTACAACTTCAAAAATTCACATACTGCAATATATTAAGAGTTAGGAAACATCCATCTTTTTTAACTAATATGCACTGCATTTATTCAAAATGTTATATGCCTAATGCAAAAAAAAAATGTTAAATGCCGATTTTCTGAAAATATAGTATACTAAATTGTATGTCATTTTTTTTTGCACATACTACACAGTACACATCATTCATACTGTAAAGAATGGTTTATTTTTTACTTTTCCGGATTATCTAAATAACATTAGGAATATTAAGCTAATCAAATTACATATATTTAAAATTGATTTAATTGAAAAAAAGTGCAGCACCGACATGCCAGACAAAAATGTCCCTCTCTGAAGATTTTCATAGATCTCACATCTCCATTTTTTACAGGACCGTAAACATTCAGTGAGGCTTGAAAAATTGCATTGTTTTTCTTTTTTGAAATTAACATATAAATAATCTATGCTTTCCTGCGCTAAATTCCCTTTTCAAAATATATGTTCATAATGAGAAACCATAAATGTATATATACTATCTTCAAAATATGCACTCTAATTAAACTAAAATTATCAAAATATCTTCATAGCTAAAACACTTGAATTTTTCATTATTTCATATATTTAAATTGAAAAGAGAAAAAAAATATTTTTTTTAATTGGAGAGGAAGAACAGTTACATAATTACATTACATGTCTGATCCGCTCCATTGATTAATTAATGTGGGGGCATCACTCACCAGCCAAGGCGTCTTTGCTTGTTTTTTTTTTCTGAAAATGAAAGGGTCACACATGGAATGTCAGCATTTTGGAGCGTTTAGCAGCGATCGATTACAAAAGATATGATAAAACTATAAAAATATATTTTGTGTATAGTGAAATTACAAAAATATATATTTTTAAAAATATATATTTGTAAACATAAAAGATATGTCAAAGTGCAAATATATATATGTACAGTTAAAACTGTATGGTGGATATTTCGGGACACTCCGAATAATTTCTCAAAATGAAATTAAAAAGAGCAAAAATAATTGTGTTGTGTGCCAGACTGCCAGTCAATTTTTCATCGGTGAAATATGATGATTATAGTTAATTAAACTGTAATTATTTGTTGACTGAGTGACTCAGTCACTCTCCTTTATAATAACATTACTTATCGTGTAATTGTTTATGTACCTACAGTAGTGCTCTGTTTATTAACAAACATTCTCTAAGACATTATATTATTTCCCCTTTCATTTATGTATTGTTTTGGTGCCGAGCTCAGTAGTGTGAGCTTGTAAGCCAAGCGGGGCAGGGTGTATCCGATGTATTGTTTTGGTTATTTCTTATATTGGTTTTAACTACTAATGATTTTATGAACTTATTTTTTATATTTATATACTGTTTGTATATTTCTAATTACCTACTGTTTTTTTACAATTTTTAACTATAGATTGTTTTTCTAACACATATTATCTTGGTGATTTATATATACTTAAAATAAAAGCTATTGCGCAGCTATATAGGATCTATCTCAACAAAGAAAGGTAACCAATCGTTTTCTATCCCTAGAATAGATCGACCTACATGTATTGGATTGGATTGGATTGTAAGGCAGCCAACGAGTTGTCTTAAATGCTCTTCTTGTAGGACCATGCATCATCGTGTGAAAGTTTTGAAGTTGTATATAAACTTTTATAATATCTTTAATCACTTCCTTTACAAAAAAATATATAAACTTTCATCCTATCTTTTATAAATAATATTTGAAGTCAATTGAGATGCAACCAACATACTTCTTTTAGGATAGTGGTAGTTTTGTAACAAAAATTCTTTGACATAAAATAATAAATGGGTATAATACAAAAAAAATAACAAATGGGTGCCTTTCAATAAAAAATCATTCATTAATAAGAAGTTTTAATATACATATAGGATGACTAAACAACTTGTACAAATAAAGTCCGGATTTTGCTTGTGATCAAAATTCATCAAAAATTCAAATTTCAACCATACGGATGGAATATATATATATATATATATATATATATATATATATATATATATATATATATATATATATATATATATATATATATATATATATGATGTAGATTAATTTTCACAAAAATCGGAATATTATATCATTGCCATCATGTATCATCAAAATTCATCAAAATATATATAATATGTATTATCTATATTTTGATGAATTTTGATAATATATGATGGTAATGATATAATATTCCGATTCTTGTGAAAATTAATCTATAACATGTTCAAAACATATATATTCCATCTCGTACGGTTGAAATTTG
The DNA here is from genome assembly GCA_024447665.1 of Juncus inflexus. Lineage (NCBI taxonomy): Eukaryota > Viridiplantae > Streptophyta > Magnoliopsida > Poales > Juncaceae > Juncus > Juncus inflexus. The sequence continues at coordinate 3,449,241 of JAJHPC010000004.1, read as the reverse complement.
AATTTTTGATGATATATGTAGTATTTTGGTCACAAACAAAATCCGAACTTTGCTTGTAGAAGTTATTTAGTCATCCTATATATATATATATATATATATATATATATATATATATATATATATATATATATATATATATATATATATATATATATATATATATATATATATATATATATATTTTGAATTATATACTGCTATATCATTATCTATATACCGTTTTCATCAGCGTCTCTGTTTTCATCCTCTTTATTATGTATACTTTCCACACCTAAATGTGCTAACTAAAATAACACATATTCTACTGATATGTTACAAACTTTGTAAATAAATGTAAAATATTGTTTAATGATAAGTATTTCATTGACACAAAACAATTATCTTTGACGGTTTAACGGTCATAACATATCCAAAAGCACCAAATGAGAGCTTGAAAATTTAGATTGCGAGTAATTGGATCCTCTCGATTGCAAATAATTGGAAACATCAAGTGCATCTACTGACACAGCCGCTATCACTTGCTTAATTTATCCACTTATCTATTTTCAGCTAACAATCTAATGCATCACGGAAAAAGACGTGAAAAAGGGAAATAGCAACATCACTATGAAGTATAAAGAGTTGAGAAATATTTGTGTGCATTTTATTTTGGGGGTAAATTATTTTTCTTTCTTTTTCATTTTTTTTCTTCTCTTTCAATTTCGATTTTTTTTTTCAAATGGAACTGTTGTGAAAAATAATTCATCAAATAGCATCGTTTTGAAAATAATTAAAAAATTAGCATTTCCGCCAGCCTTTTTGGTTCTCCAAGGATCCTGGCGGAACATGCCCCGGGCCATTGAGCAGTCTTAATTAATCTTAATTTGGAAATTTTTTTAATTTTTAATTTTTAGCGTTAACTACAACTTTAGCAAGAAAATTAATCAAAAAATAAAAATATTTCTTGTCCCTCTAAGTTTTTTGGCGGAACAACCAATTTTATATATTTTTTACCCCTAAAAAGCCTCTGAAAATTTAGCCAAAAAAAAAATCACTGTTCCGCTACACTCTTTGGTAGAGCAGTGTTCGTTTTTTTTGCTAAATCTTTTTTTAATTTCTAGTTAACGATGGAAATTATAATTTTAACATTTTCCCCCAAAAAGCTTAACGGAACAATATTTTTTTTAACTTAATTAAGATATTTTTAAGGAAAATTAAAAATTATGATATGTTCTGCCAGAACCCATGACGGAACAACTTCTGTTCCGTCAAAAAGACATGCGGAAATACTAGTTTTTTAATTATTTTCAAAACCATTCCATTTGTTGAATTATTTTTCAAATGAATGCTACTTAAAATAAAGTCTTCAATTTCAGCAAAGAAAATACGCCATCATGACGGGAGAGCACGCATCACGTGGGCCTTATATTGGCTGGTCTAATTGGTGAACTATGATAACAAGTTCTTAATAAGCCTCACATTATTTATATATACAATTTAATATATTATATATTTTATACTTGCATATACTATTTTATTAGTATATATATTGTTTCATAATACTTGGTTATGGATTATTTTATAATACATATGTAATAATATATCCATAGAAACTTAGCTTTCACTAGAACAAAATTGAAATGAAATTCGTAAGGATAATAACTTATGACAAAACTAGCAATTACTAAAAACAGATCGTTACTAAAGTCTATCCATCATCATAATGCTTCCTTTCTCCCAATTAATTCTTAATTATTATGAGATTTTATTATGAAAAAGACATTTTGTGGTTAGCATGTAGGCAAAGGCACCATTTTTATTTCTGAGTTGTAAAGCCCAATCATGCATGCATATAGTGTAATTTGTTTAATCTCATTCACTTACATTGTGATTAGTTGTGAGAATTCAAGTAAACGATCTATTTTAAATTTTAATGGTGTAATATGCACAAGATTTCTTATACTTCAACGCGCACAAAAATTGTTGACATGTTGCGTAATCAACATGACTGTAACAAATGGGAGTAAATTTTAATCTAACATAATTCAACCTAACCAACTCTAATTTAGGTCTTAATCAATTATCATGCAAGTGAAAATTCTCCAAATCTTGACCATCTTCTTTCAAATGCAAAGTCTATAATCTAGAAATATGACATAATGCCTATATACTTGTTAATAGTATCTATATACTATTTAGGAACTATTTATTATTTGTATAATATGTATATACATTATTTTATACCAATCTTTGAATTTCTTATGATTTCTATTTTTTTTTTTTGGGCAATTTAGGTATAAGGGGCCGTTTGGTTCGTATTTTTAAATAAGGATGTCAAGGCATCCAAGTAGGATAGATTACATTCCTGCGTTTGGTAGACCACTAGGTAATAAAGTAATGACATCCAAGATACCCACGGAAATATTTGATGGGAATAAGATAGCCACAAAAATTGGTGGCTTTCCACATTCCCATGAGGAGAGGATGAAAAAATAAAAAAATAAATCTCTATAAAAAATATTTTTTTTCTCTTATTAATTTGTTGATATAAATAAAATTTTCAAATTCAGAATTTCAATAAATTAAGATATTTTACATTCTTTAGAATAAAAATACCAAGCCAAACATATCACTAACACATGTCTTGAAATCACATTTCATGAAATAAGATTCTTTAGAATCATACATTCTAAGACATCATTCAAAACTCAAACCAAACAGCCCTAAGAGATGATGAAGTAACTTTTTTGCAAATTTCGCTTACTAAAATAGATATAACACTACATTTATTTCTATGTTCTTTAATAATATCAAGATTTTGCTTTCAGATCCAAGATGCCCTAGAAAACAAAATGCATTTATTCGATATTCTAGACATAAATGCCTCACCTATTCTTCTCTGAATCTCTCCCCACTGCCTACCCTCATTAATCATCTGGAGATTTATCTTTTCATCCTTGTATTTTATACATTTTATTTTTCAGCCAGTAAAAACATAGCTATCTATGCTCATATATCATGTTTATGATTATAATAGTTTCTAGAGTAGGGATAATAGAAGTAAGGAATGTTAATTATATTTTTCCAAAGGTTCTAAATTCCCAATTGATCCACCGACATGAAAAATTGAGTCCTTGTCTTCTCAATTTCATAGTAGTAAAGTTTGAAATTTCTCAACCATCCACCAATAAAAGTGGCAAGTCGGAAATCAACAAAAAGGCTTGATATATGTAGTATCGAATCTATACAAAAGTTTAGGAAGTTAATACATAAAAGTAAATTTATTTTGAAAAATAATTCACTATTACCATAGCTATGAGAAACACATATCAACATGAAGTTTGGAAATATATTGTTCTTTCTGGAGTTCAAATGCAATGAGAAACACATATCAACATGAAGTTTGGGATTAAATTAAACTTGTAGATGATATGAGCTCAGAGAGTAGGATTAGAATTTAGACTGTTCGACATTATCAAAAGTTGGGTTACAAACTGAGCTGAGTGCCCCAAATTTGTTCATCTTCATCATTGTCATATTAAAAAGTAAATAGGACCTTGTTCATAAATATACTTTAGGAGTTATTTGTTGATTTTACTTAGGATGCATTTGATTGGTGCTAATGTTCCACTTATAAATTGAAATCCCTTCGCAGCAGACTATAGCTTGGTAAATAAGATAAGGCTGACCATTTCAGTCTGTGATTTGATAACTACAGGAACCAAGCATATTGTGTACCTAATTTCTTTTTGAATTTTGAGAGAATAATACTTGAGATATCCAAGATATTGTACCTTGGAACGTGTTTAATTTTTGTTGTCTTCTTCACTTGGATCATCGTGGTAAAAAGAAATTTATGGTATTTTTTTTGGAAAGAAAGGGTCCAGGTCATGCCTGGAATCCATATTTATATTGATGAATGATAGTACAAGAAATTTATGGTAAATCTAAATATAGCTCATTATTTACTCCAAGGTACATGCTTTGCTTTACTCATAAATTCATCAATCCCAAAATTAATGCTACTAAATATACCTTAAATTAAAATTATATGTATGTAAATTCTTGGGAATGAAAATTATATCAAGTTGTATTTGTGACCTGATTTTAATCTATTTTTGATAATTTCTAAACATAGCTATGTAAAATTAACCCTTATTCAAATTGAGGATATATATATAGACATTTTCCTTATTTAAAATTGAACTGTTTAGATTTACATTTTCAGAAAAAAAAAATAATAACCGCCTAAACAAATACGCCCAAAGAAAATTACCACAACAAAACTAAATTAAGAAAAAAAAACTAAAATGACCCAAAAATATATCAAAATAAAATTTGTGAAAAAAGGCCAACTTTGACTCCTCTGTTCTGGAGTCATGGGCCCCAATTCTCCCCTTTCTTCGTCTTCCCATTATTTCCATATTTTTATAACTAATAAAACAATTACTATTACTATCATAAACAAAAATAAGAAATCCCAAATACGCCCTGGAGGAAATTGAACTTGAAGCTTGAGTTGCCACCAACACAACAAACACAAGATGCTTCTATTGACAGAGCAACTTTTACTTAGCAGTGTAAACACTAACAATTTTTTTTGAGACAGTAAACACTAACAATTTACTTTGTATATGTACTCTTTACCGAACAAACTAATATGTGCATAGCAAAATCTGCCCTGTAAAAGCACCTCCAATCCTCTTTCTCTCATGAAGAAGCCACTTTCTTCTCCTCCTTACTCTTTTTCTTAATAATCACATCTTTTTTATAATAATCCAAGTACCACTCAACAAAATTCTTCAAACCGGTACCCAAATCGGTACTCGGTCGGTACCCAAAATCCATCTCGGCCAAACTAACATTGGCGTGAGTAAACGGCACATCCCCATTACTTGGCATTTCTACCACATTTTTCTTCGCCTTTTTCCCCAATAAACTCTCTATTATGCCAACCATTTTAGTGACCGGTACAGGCGAAGTATTACCCAAATTATACACTCTCAACTGAGCGGGACCTATTTTCTTGTTTCCGCCCGGTAACCCGGTACTCTTTTCGGCCGTATCAATCGCCCCTATACAACCCTTTACCACATCGTCTATATAGGTAAAATCTCTCTTCGCATTGGAGAAAATATTAATCGACTTTCCTTGTAATATATTCTTTACGAAAAAGAAATACGCCATGTCGGGTCGGCCCCACGGGCCATAAACGGTAAAAAACCGTAAACCCGTTAAGGAAAGACCATATATATGATTATAAACATGTGCAATTTCTTCTCCCGCTTTTTTAGTTGCAGCGTAAAGGGAAGCCGGTTGATCGGTCCGATGAGACTCAGAAAACGGACTGACTTTATTTAATCCATACACCGATGAACTTGATGCCCAAACAATAGCAGGTTGTGGGTTTGCATTTTTTGCGCAGACTTCCAATAATGAAACCCAACCCGCCACGTTGGATTGTATATATGATTGTGGGGATTTCATTGCGTATCTGACACCAGCTTGAGCGGCCAAATGTAGAACATGTGTGAAATGAACCATTTGAAAGAGTTTGATCAAGAGTTGTGCGTCGTTTATGTCGGCTTCTATTACTAACACGCCGTTTTTACGTAACATTTTTTGTCGGGCTCGTTTCAAAGACGGGTCGTAATACGAGTTGAAATTGTCGAGACCCACAACACCGTCTCCACGTGATTTTAATGCTAATGAGCAATGCGAACCGACGAAACCGGCTGCACCGGTTACTAGGATGGAGAAGCCATTGGTACGAATGGGGGTTGCGGAGCGGATGATCTCCTGTTGGTTCAAGGAATGGAGACGTCCAGAACCGAGTAGACTGCGGTGACGGTTTGAGGGCAAAGAGGAGGAGGATGAGAGAGAGAGGGAATGGGAGAGGAGAGAAGGGTAATGGAGGGTGAAGAGGAGAACTAGAGTTAGCGTTAGTAGAATTGCGGTGCGAAAAAGGAGGGTGGAAGAAATGGAGAGGACTTTCTGACTGGAGATGCGGCGGAGCGAGTTGTAACTGGAGAGGTGTTTGAAGCTGCCCTTGCTATTGTCTGGAGGGGAAGGCGCCATTGGAAGGGAAGTGAAGGTAATGAAGTGTGAAGGTAACGAAGGTGAAGTGAAGTGAGGGGAAAGGGAGAAAAGAGAGTTGGATATAAAGAAGAAAGGGAGAGGAAATTGGGTGAAGTCATAAGTGTGGTCCTGTGTGTATGCATGGTGCTGGTTGGAGGCCACTTGCTTTAATTTTTGTTTATTTGTTTATGTTGAATAAATAATTAGTAATAAATTATTTTTTCAGTTTGATTTATTGATATGGTATAAAATATCATGTTAAATATTTTCTTATAATTGCAATTTAATGGCTGATCTTATCATTTGCATGTGCAGATGATGAGATCTATCTATGGGCTATTTTTTTAGTTCTCGTGCCTCTCTTTTACTGTGATATGAGCATCTGTCTTTGTCCACTGTCATCATTCAATTGCAACTTTTTTGTTGATTACTTGATTAAGTAAAGAATAAGTTTATTTTGTTGGAAATTGTGAATTGCTTAAGTTTGAAAGGAAGGAGAATAACAGATGAAGAATTCAGGACAGGGAAAATGATGGATCAAACACTTGGAAAGGGAAGCCTAGGATTGGAGGCATTGGCTGGATTTGGGTCTAAAGCTGAACAAAATTATTGATTGGTGAGACTTGTCAAAAAGTGTATTATATTTAACTATACTGGGATACTGTAGCTATTTTCAATTTTACCCTCTGAAAGCTCCATATTCTAACATATAAGAAAACTTACACACATATTTACTGTGTTGGATTAGCATATCTAATTCAGTGATTTTTACATCTAATATTAATTAATATATAAATTACTACACTCATAAGACCTTTTTTTTTTGAATGAATATTGCAAACTGCAAATAATCATTCATTCTGGTATATTAATTATTGTAAACGTAATTAGATTTCCTGAGCAAAATAAATCTTTATGCAACAATAAATGGAACTGTTATTTAATGATGCATCTTTTGCAAATTTGAGTGAGACAATAAAGCAAACTATGATTTAGGTAATGCAATTTTTCCAAATTATTGTCAAAATAATTCCAATAGAGAAACTGTGCCAAAACATTGTCATGGGATAAATATGATATCAAACATGACATCTTGATCTGATATTGAAGATCGAGACAAAATTGGACAGTAAATTTTGTTACATTATTTTTCAAGATAAAGTTGTCCTCAATTTTTTATGTAAAAATTCAAGAGAAAAGTGTGTAAGGAAAAGAATGGAGAGGTGAGAACCTGACAGTAGGGCTAGAAAATTAAGCGATCGGCTTTCACGGGAATCAACAGAGCACTTTATTTATTTTGCAACAATTTTTCTCTTCTGAGAAATAAACTAAAGAATATAATTGCAAAAAAGAAAGAAAAGAAAAAAATATGAAAGGATACTATGGAATTTGGAACCAACCAAGTGGGCTGAAATCCAGCTATGACAGAGTTTGACGCTTACTTTTCTGTTCCCTTATATAATAAAAAATTAAATGTTGGGGTCTCACATGGAAATATCCAGTGTGAAATAAAGAAAGTTATGCAGATTTTAACCCTTGACCTTGAGTAGATGAAATAGGAGTAAATCAACCATTTTTGGATCTAATGCAAATATTTTTGCCTTTTTGGTCCATGGCTCAAGTGTTTTGATAGATTCACTTTTGAACTATTGAACCAAACATAAATATATCTCTTCGAGCAAAAAAAAAAAAAACATAAATATATCTCACTAAAAGTTGGTCTGCCCATGTTGTGCCGAATTCGAAATTTTTTGGTGACAGAAAGAGAGAGAGGAGGTGATTGAACTTTTGTAGTAACATGAGGCTGGTTAATGTCCAGCAACAAAGGGACTTTTTTTTTTTCAAACTAGCTACGGAGAGAAAAATATTTAAGAAAATAGTGCTAATTTGAAAAATTCAGAAAATAAATTGTAATTTATTTTTTCAATTTTTAAATAAAATTAATTGTTCCCCCACAGATTCTCAGAATTCACATATCATCGTAGATAGAACAAAATTCGCCACATTATTTACAGAAATAGCTCTTTTGTCTATTCACTGAGTGAAATTATTCATTTCGCCCAATGACTAATAGTTGAAAAATGGGTTTAATCATACTTAAAAGCCATGTTTCAATAAGTCATCGGACGAAATAGAAAAAAAAACTAATTTTTTTGTGATTTAAATTGAAAAAATTGCTGACTGGGCGAAAAAGATAATTAACCTTAATTAATAGCTATTTAACCTCTAACAACGGAACATACTCAAAAAATAAAAATTTAATGTTTCGCCTAGTCAATGGACAAAATTGTTTCAGTTTCGTCAACTGCTGGATGAGTAGGCGAAAGAACTATTTCTGTAAATAATCTCAAACCAGCGCTATTTTCTAAAATATTTTTTTTCCAGTGCTATTTTGAGAAAAAAGTCCAACAAAGAAGTTAAGTTGAAACTATTTTATTGATGAATGAAAGTGAACTATTGCTCATGCTTTAAGGAAATTTGGATGATTCAATTTCAAACAAATGAATAACCAAAAAAATTTAAAAATTTATTTGCATTGTGGGAGTAATTATTGACTGCATCACAATGTGGAGGACAAAATAGATTTCAGTATCCAAAATGTTAGTTTGGTGAGACTTATTTTTATTTTGAATTAGTAGACAACTGCATAATATTATTACATGAATTTAAAATTTACAATCATTCTTATTCATGTTGAATAGTCACACTTTAACTGATCTTCTAAGTTGAATTCAATTTCAGTTATAGAGTCTAAATTCATATTGTATGCAAAAATAATAATTTTATTATTTTTTTAATATTCCAATAGACACTTATCTGGATATTGGAGACAATCATATCTTCTCATTCTTGCCTCGTTTTTATTTTCTTGACATTTTATCAGCCTCATAGTTTACTATTCAACTATCAAATAATTATGTTTTCAATCATATATGAACATTAACAACTTCTAATATTTTTCTACACATTTAGCATTTGATAAGTTAATCATCAACTATGGCGAATCCATACTCCAGAGTTTGACCGAACTATTATTTTGTTCACTATTAAAGTCAATTTCCTCCAACACTTCATGAACAAATTCAAAATTTAAAAACAAATAATCAATAATGAATGTTATACAGAAGTTCAAATACACAACCTTTTAATGCTTCTCTTAACTACAATATTCATGCAAAAATGGTCTCAAAGTAACATTTGCATGAAACTTCACATTTTACGAACTCCCATTACTTGTATGTCAATATCATCCAATTTATATTCTGGAGGCCTAGTAACTGAACATGCAAACTTTGCCGTACGAAGGAAATAATACGTGAGAGGTGTAAGATCAATTTTTAATAAATTTGAACTGTCTGATGTTAGGTCAGAATAATCTGTGTTTAATTTGGGCCAACAAAAAAAATCTAATAATTTAATGGACGCAAGATAAATTATAAATAAGAATTGGACCGTTTTAGAATCTTTTATTTAAAAAAAAACGAAAAATAGTTAAATTCATAGTTGGTCAATTCACGAATAATTCACATATTTTCTGAATAATTCAAAAAAATGCGAAATTCGCGTCTCCATTTCAATAATTCGCATTCATTCACGATTTTTTTTACAAGAGAAAAATTCGACCCGGATTTTACGAATTTTTACCAAATAATAATATTTTTCCAATTATTTCTAAATAAAAAGTTTGTATTTACATAATTTATATGCTTAATTATTCCGAATAATTAGCCGAATTGACGAATTATTACCATCTCAATTTTATTTGACCGAATATTTGACCGATTTAGAAAACGTTCAATACGAATTATACGCGAACGTATCGCGAATCGTATAATTTACGTATTATGAATGACTAACTATGGTTAAATTTAGATTTGAGATGTTATGCCTCAAATTTAGTATGGGACAGGCTCCACCTAAAATCTGACCATTTTACCCTGAATTAGTTGAGACAACAAGTATAAAATAACCAAAGTTAAAAAAAAAATATTGTGAAGCCTCACAACGAGGAAGCTCTTCTAGTTTGCATACCATGAGATACCCGGAAAGAATGGAGATATGGCTTTTATAAATTTCATTTGTTTGATGTCTATGGCACAATAATTTATATCTAATTTGGGCCATCAAACATTGAATTCAAAAATTCGGGCTTGGATATTTAGACTTTTTATGAATTGTCAATTACAGTAGGTTCATTTTACTATCATTTATATTGAAAAGAAAGATTAGTTGAATTGAAAAGCTAGAACTAAATATGCCAAAAATTTGTTTCGGACAGGTGCCACCTAAAATTTGACGATTTATCCCTTAGTTAACGGAGACAAGCATTAATTTACCTTGAAGTTAAAGAAAAGAACTACTTGTGATGATGATGTCTCACGAAATGGTCTCATTGTAAAATTTGCATGAAGGTTCATTTCACATTTTATGAGCTTACATTTCTCATTCATTTTTGTCAATTTAAATCATATTTTCTCTCCACCACATGTTAGCTCAATCACATTGATTTAGTAAATGGGCATGGACACAGAATGTTAATCTTGTTTTCAATGATGTACCAATCAGGTCATATTAGATATATAGCGATACCAAGTATAAGAATGTAAAGCGCCATTGCTTATACCAGTATGATCTTTGGTTCATGAATTGAAACTATACATTGGAGGAAATTTATCACTTAAATGGAATTCTAATATGGCATAAGAAACAACTTCAAAGGAAAAATATTGACCAGTATTAATGGAATTTCTTGTCTGTGCTCATTTATAAATTATTAAAATTGACAATTTGAACTAGCAAAGTCTTTTAGGTTTATAAATGAGGAATTGTTTGTTCAGTTTTTACATAGTAAACTAGGACACAATTATTATACTAAAATTAGAAAGTTAATTCCGATTATTTCAAATGGACAAAGGAAAGGGATCTTTTATTCGTTCCTCAGTTTTCATTCACTCCTCTTTCTATCCATAATTGTTCGATTTATGTTTGTCGTCTAACTACTATATATGCTAAACAGTTATATTTTGATTTAGTCCTTATCTATTAGCAGCTTCCAATAGTATTTTATATAAAAAATTCCATCAGTTTTCCCCAACATTTCATAAGCTAAAACTTCAGAGCTCCAATAATCAATAATGAATTATGAAACAAATCGTACAAATATACAACATCACACCTCTCTTTTTAACCACCAACTTCGTGCAAAATGGTCTCAAAAGTAAAATATGCACGAAACTTCACGTTTTATTGACTCACATTTCTCATTCATTCTTCTAAATAGTTATCATCCAAATCATATTTTCCCTTCATCATCAAACCAAACTTTGCAAACCCTTTTTGATTACTCCATGACCCAGAGTGAACTAAAGCCCAACGTGGCCCATCACTGTTATATAAACCCTAAATTATTACTTAAACGGGATAATATATTTTTGAACTTTATGTAATGCCACAGTATTATGAATTAGAATAGGACTCAATTTGAAATAGATTATCGCACACAAAAATTGAGCAACAAAAAAGAAACAAGAAAAAGGAAGGAAAAAATAAACAATAGCCAATAGAAAAAATAATACAACATAACCAGTAAATTGCAACAGTATCTCCTCATTTCTCTCTAGTCCATTTTTTCTTCTTTTTTGTTATTTTTCCCTATTTGTACATTTTTTTTGTTTCATAACCAAAACCAAATTTACATCAACATAAAATCAAAATTGTTGCGGTTCTAAAGCAGTCAAAGCTACAAACCACTCTCTACCGCACTAAATGTACCACAAATTATACACTATTTAATTTATAACTCTTTCCTTTATTTCCCCATTCCTCATCCATCTTGTGAATACGCCCTCCAAATTTCCAAATTTGCATCCCAGTCCTTCATTGCCTCAACCTTTCAAAATATTGCAGAAACCTCTTCGCATAAAAAAAGGAACACATGAGATGCATTAAATGTAACATTTGCAAACAACCCCTTTCAAAGTTTCAAAAAGGGAACACATGAGACGCACTAAATGTAACATTTGCAAAAGAGCCCCTTCAAAATTCCAAAATCTCACCATCGCAGTGTCTGTCGCCTCGGAAACCGTGCACATCAGAAAGGGATCACATAAGGCAGCGCGATCAAATCGACCGAGTCGATCCGTACCGCTCGGTCCCAAACCTCGCTCGACTCATCAACCCTCTTTGAATTAGGGTTAGGGTTCTTAGAATTAGGGTTTGGTTTGGTACCAAAAAGCCATTCTTCCTCGTCGTCTTGAGGCAACAAATCCTCTTCCTTCAATTTTGGGACGGAATAAACCACGTTCAAATACTTCAAATCGCGGTGCGGTTTAGATTCCTCTCGTTCTTTTCTCTTACTGTGTTTAGAAGAATCATCCTTTCCTTTCTTTTTATTTACTAAATCGCCCTTCGCATCGGAAACCGTGCCGTTTGATATTTGGGGCGTTTTGTTGACGGCTTGAGGCACCTCCAACTTGGTAGTGTTACTATTAATTTGGGCATGAAGGGCATTTTTGGTAATTTTGGAATTTGGAGGGGTATTATTGTTAATAGTGGTAATAGGAGGTTTGATTGGAGAGGGAATGTGAGATGAATGGAGTGTGTTTGTTGTTTTGCCGTTTTGAGGTGGAGGGTATAATGGTAATTTCTTATTTAACTTGGCGGGACCCGCATCATTTTCTGCAATTGCATTATCATCATTAATAATAATGATAATGAGAATATAGTAATAATAGTTGTACTACAGCTTTCTTCCTTTTCGGATTCGTTTGTGATGCATATTGAAATGAGACCATATTGTTAAAACGAAAAGAGAAGGAAAAAAAGAAAAGAAAAGAAAAGAAAAGCAGAAGAAAAAGAAAAAGAAAAAGAAAAAGAAAAAGAACTGATTGTGATCTAACATGAATACTCTCCAAAATAATGCATTTATGTGATATTTCCATATTTGGTAACTTTCACGCATTCTGGGTAAATAAAACCATTTGTTTTTTGTTGGGGTTTCATGCTAAAAAGACCACTAGAAACATGACCGCAAAAAAATAAAGTTCAAGAAAAAAATAAAACAAAACAAGAAAAAAGAAAAAGAAAGGAAATGATTGTGATCTAACATGAATACTCTCCACAATAATGCATTTATGTGAAATGCTTCTATATTTGGCAAGTTTCACGCATTTCTGAATAAATAAAATCGTGCGGTTTTCATGCTAAAAAAGACCACGAGAATCATGATCGCAAAAATAAATAAAAAATAAATAAAAGTTAAACAAAAAAATAAAAAAAAGACAAAAGACTAAAGTGAAACACAAAAGATAATAACGGTAAAGAAAATAGTCCAGACAATGAAAATGAAATTTCCAAGTTTGTAGGTATATACATGACATTTTGAGATTTCACAGGGTTACACATGCAAAATTTCCCCTTATAGTTATAGAAGGAACAGTACTGGATTGTGGAACAGTTTATCTTTCTCGTTTCTGTTTCTCCAAAACAAAACATAAATAAATAAATAAACAAATAAATAAATAAATAAAATGAGAAAATACCATGTACAAAACCATTAGTCAATTCATCTTTCCTCTTTTGAGGAGGCTCCGTCTTCAAGAGCTTTTGGGCCCGCATTTCATCCTCTGTTTCCACATTACAAAAATAACCCTCATACTAATTTTTACTCACAAATAAGTCCAAAACAATGCGGTAATTTTCATACATACCCTTCCAAAACCTAAATAAAATCCCACACCCCGTAAAAATACATTGTAATTGTACAAATATATTTCTCATTTTTTTTTGTGGGGGGGGAATTTTAGGGTTTGGGGGTATATATGGAAATTATCCAATTAAGAAAAGACAGAAAAAACTCACCGTGCAAAAACCCGTTGCTCTCTGTCTCTTTCCTCTTGTTGGAAACTTCACCAAAACCCCCTCCTAGTTTCTCAATATTCCTTTGAGGCCCCTCTAGACAAGTCTTATTAATCAAATTCGCCTCCTTCACTTTCTCTCTCTGCTTCTCCTTTTCTTCCTTCTTTCTCTGTCTCTTCTCCTCTTTCTTCTTCCTTTTCTTCTCCTCTCTCCTCAGCTCTCTCTCCTCGCTCGTCTCTTTCCTCTTCTCTTTCTTCCCCTCCACTTGCTCAGATCCTCTCAAGTTCAAACCCCCTTTCTCTCTTTCTCTCTTCTCTCCAGTCAAGTGATTATTCGTTCCCATTTGTCTTGTGGGTCCCTCAATTTTTCTATCTGTTTGTGGTACCACATGATTAGTCGCGAATTTCTGACTCGTGGTACCATTAATCTTTGTTTGTGAAGAATTTGGTACCGGTACTGGTACTGGTACTGGTACGGGTTTCTTCATTTCGCTCGGTACGACTTTTCTCTCACTAAAACCAGCTGAGTGCTGATGATTACTGTTGACCTGAGCGGCCGGTCCGTTGCTCTTTCTTTGCAGTGACAAATTAGGGCTTTTAGAATTAGGGTTTGGGGCATTTGCAGGGTTTGTAAAATTAGGGCTTTTCGAATTAGGGTTTGAGGCATTCACATGGTTTGTAAAATTAGGGCTTTTAGAATTAGGGTTTGAGGCATTCGCATGGTTTGTAAAATTAGGGTTTCTGGAATTAGGGTTTGGGGAATTCTGGATTGTTCTCTTAGAATTCGGCCCCTCCTCTTGTGACACCTGTCCAGCTCTCCTTTCGGTAAAATTAGTTGTTACGCGATGATTATTTGTCTGGTTTGTGGGTCCCTGTCTCGCCAGCTCATCACTCTTTCTTTGTGGAACAGAATTCGGTACCGGTACCGGTACGGATTTCTTCTCTCTTCTTTCAGCAAAATCAGTAACATGATGATTGGGTTTCTGGTTGGTGGGTCCCACTCTTGCCAGCTCATCGTTTCTTTTCTGCACAGAAGAGGCTGAGTTTGGTACCGGTACAGGAACTGGTACGGATTTTCTCTCTCTTCTTTCAGTGAATTGGGAAGTGGGTTGTGACCCGTCTCCGACCCGTTTCGCGAGCTCATCGATGAGTCTAGAATCTTCTAGGGTTTTGTCAGTTGACCTAATTTTCTCCTTCTCTTTGCTCTTCTCTCTATCTTTCTCTCTCTCCTTGTCTTTGTCTTTCTTCTTGTGTTTGTGTTTTTCCTTTTTGTCCTTTTTGTCATTTCGATCTTTGTCTCTATGTTTTTCTTTTCCATCCTTGCCCTCTCGTTTCTCTTTTTGTTTTTTATCTTTTTTGTGTTTTTTGTCCTTTCGCTTCTCCTGAAAATAAATAAGAAAGAAATATGGCCCCTTTTAAATGCAAGAATATGAAATGATATGAATTGAGGGGAAAAATAAAGTATTTCCTAATTATAATAATATATACTTCAATTTCCAGCTTTTTATAACAGTTGATTTTTCACAGTTTTATACACTATGCAATATGCATTCATCATTATTTTCTATAATTAATAGTTTATTTTTATCTTGAAATAAGTATTTCAAAACCCAATAAAGTAATCCTTGATTAAAAAAAAGATTTAACAGAAACTCTTTTCATAATGAGATAATATAACAATTAATTTGCATCTCTATGTGCCAATATAACATAATTTGCAATACATTTGAAATTACATGCGTTCATTATTTTTCAATTATTATGATCATTATCGGTTAAAGAATATCTAATTCTTTTCTTTCAGTCCTTGATCACGGAAAAACCTAGAAATGAAACAAAATATTTCCCTAACTGATATGTACTAACAGACCCGACAAAGAAGGATTTAATATTTAAAATTAAATCAAAAGGTTTAAAACCTTATTAAGTAAATCGATTGGTGGCTCGAATCCAGGTGGCGGATAAGGAAAGCAGCGAGACATCTCGATCCGGTCTTTGTCCTGATACACCAAACAGCAAATTTCTCGCTTAATTAATTTGAGCTCTGACAGGTGTCAGACTCTGATTGGTCGGCTGGGTTTGCTTGAACGAACTTCAAACTCAGTTCTGTTATTAATTGTGCATAAATCATATCCTTTGAACCATCTCTTAGTAGTTTGAGGTTTGTATGGAAAGAAAGAAATACTTTATGAGAAATGCTCCAAAGATTAATTTGTGTGACTTTTTTTAGCAAAAATGAGGTGAAATGAGGTGAAATTTTACCCTTAATCACTCAACCGCTCAAAACCAGCTCCAATTTGACCTGAGAAATTTTCCCTTTTCAGCTCAAAACACTAATAAATAGACCAAATTTGATATTTAAAGGGAAAAATCACCAAAATTAGTTGTTGGGTCTTTGAGAGTTTCACAAATGAGTCTCTAAGAACACCGATAAAACGCCAAACACCACCCTTTGTGTCTCAAAATAAATAACGAAATAATCCTAATTTGATCCTTCTGGTTCTTTAAGACTATTGAAGAATAGTCTTTAGAAGCACCAATAGAAGCTAAAGGCTGCAAACTGAAAAAGAGAACCCAAATTTCCGTTAATCAGTAAGTGCAATCCTCTTCCATCTGTATAACTGAAAATCGATTTTCAGATAAATAATGCTAATTCGGACTAAAATCCCCAACTCAGAACTCCCAATTTCCCACTGGTCAAAATCAAACCCCGTTCCTGTTTTGGGACACACACTCTCAAAACGGCCTAAAAAGAGCGACAGAAACCAAAATCCTCAAATCAGCACAAACCCTCTTGATCTGAAGAAAAGGAGAAATACCCAGATCAAAAAAATGTCAGGAAAGCGCAACAACCAGTGCTTTTCGCGAAAAGGGAATCAAATTCAGAGCCCAAATCGTGAGATCCGAAGCTTCCAATGCATCGAATTGAGAAAGCCTCAGCCTTTTCTCCTCCCCGACCGACTCTCACTCTCTATTCAATTCCAATTATCTCGCTCCGCAGCGGGTTTTTCCGAATTTTGGGTCCGATCAGAAGTGAAGAAAAATCGCAGAGGAAGAAGAGAGAGAAAGAGAGAAAAGAGGGGAAAATGGGCGAAAGAAGAAGTTAGAGGAGAAAGGGGGGCTGTATATATATAGAAAAAACAAGCCAACAAACGAAAGGTGTAGAAAAGAAATAATGGGGTGTTTTATTGTTATTGTTATTTTATTGTGCGTGGTTCTTTATCTATGAATTAGGCATGAGAGATAGAAAGGGATGTGTGATGAGTCATGACTCATGAGAGGTGAGATGAGAATCAGGGAATTTTATGTCATACCAGTGATAATTGTGTGTTGTTGTTGGTGTCTTTACACTTGCTACTTTTGCCTGGTTTAGTTTGGGTTAAAGTTTGAAAGACATAATTATTGCTCACAGAATTTTGGGAACCATAACATGGATTGATTTTGAGAGAGTAAATAAGGAAAATAAAGATGAAAATGAGATGGAAGATTCCTTTTTTTTTTTTACTCTTGGGGGATTGATTCTGAATTTCGTTACATAATTCCTTTTGTTGTTACGTTTTTTTAATATATAGAGTGGATTTATATGTCAGCACATCGATTTTAAGAAAGAGACCTGACGTCGAAATCACGACAACAATATATATATATATATAGTTTACTAATAGTATAATTACAGTATATATAATTCATTTTTTATAACAGTATATACATAAATAGTAAAATAATATATAAAAAAATAAAATAGTATATTAATATAGTATATACAAATTTCGAAAATAAAAAATACATAAAGAATAAAAACAGTATATAAAACAGAAAAAATAGTATATAGAAAAGATAATATATTAAAAAGTGAAAAAAACAATACAAATATCGTCCGTCGTGATATGTGCTACAGTATATAATGATATCATATTTATCTTTAAGAAAAATGATATTCCCATCTTTCGAAAAATAAAGAAAAATGATATTTCCAGGAAGCATATCTTGACCTCTTGCAAAATTATGGTGGTGTCTAATCTTCTGTTGAACATATTTGACAAAGTCTCTTACTCCATTAAATATGATTGAATCTCAAAAAAGTGCTTTTTATGATAGTTCGGAGATAGCAGAGTTATTTTTCTTTTTACAATGGTTCATAGACAGAATGATTGAAAAGTTACTTGGTTGAAAATAGAGTTTCTATTTTTACCAATAAATTCATAGCATAGTTCGTTAAGTGAATTGCATGATAAATCATTGTGATTTCAAACCTTTTAGTACTAAACAAGAAAAACATGACAAAAAAAACAAATATTATCCAAATGTGTGAATATGAAGAGACAATGGGCCTCTAGACTCTAGATCCCAACAAAACATGAGTGCGGTGTGAATGAAATGGACCTCCATTGGTATTAAAATAATCATGTTATCCCAATGTCATTCTCATTTAAATCTCTTAACTAGCTAGACATATTACTTTGATTTAATTCAATATTTATTGCATTCGTATAATAATTATGATATTACCAGAGCATTCAGAAAGGTTTTGAATCTGATTCCCACATAATTATGGAGATTTACAAGATCGGGACTTTTATGGAGATTTTGGAGGCTTTACGGACTTATAAATGAGAGTATTTAAGAGCGTAAACCTACTACAATGTAAAAACACAAAAATAAATATCAGTGCTTTATGACAATCCATTACTACAACAATTTTATCATCTACAAATCATATTTATTCAATTAATTATCCCCTGAAATTATTCAAATTATCTCACAACTCACATCTCTACAACAATTTTACCAGTAGCATGACCTTCCATACTCTTAGCCCAAGCCTCCTGTGCTTCACTCAACCGATACTTCGAATCAACAACACATTTCAACTTCCCTTCCTTGACCAAATCCACCAAAAACTCCAACTCCCCTTCTTTCGGCATCAAAAACAACGGCACGAGCTTCTTCTTCGCAAAAGTAACCTTCTTAAAAACCGAAGTAAGAATACTCTTCATATTAGGAGTCAAATCTATCACCTTTCCATTTTCACTCAAGTTAGCTTCAAACACGTTCCAAGACACAGGTGGCGCGCAATGGACCACACAGTCGTATTTCAACCCGGATGGACTTTTCAACATTTCCCCCTCTGGAGTTCTATAATCCAAAACTTCATCCGCGCCCAAATCTTTTATGAAGTTCACGTTACGGGCCCCACACGTGGCGGTAACATGCAAGCCAGCCAGTTTGGCCAATTGTACCGTAAAATGGCCGACCCCGCCTGACGCGGCAGTTATCAACACGTTTGATGAGTTTTTGTTAATTGCGTCGAATTTTACGCCAGCGGATTTCAGGGATTGCAGAGCGGTTAGAGCTGCGCCTGGTAGACCAGCAGCCTCAGCTGGGGATAAATTTGGGGGACGTTTAGCGACGAAAGATTTTGGTGCGACTGCATATTCTGCAAGGCCTCCACCAGTCTGAAATTTTGTAAAGTTACTATTATAAAGTTTTTTGGTTGGTAAATGTTAATATTTATAAGTAGAGTTAGAATAATAATATTGGATAAGTTTGAAGGCGTAACTGCAAAATTGAGTAGGCCGAGAACTTTGTCGCCTACATTGAAGGAAGTGACACCTGCACCGAGCTGTATCACTTCTCCAGCAACATCCATCACTATGTTTAAATCAGGAAGTTTATTCAGTTAAATTACTACATATTTAAAAATGTTATTGTAATTATTAAAAATATAGTATTGCTTCCATTTGAAAGAACTTTTAATCTATTGATGTCAAAACACTAAATTTTGAGGGGAGAAGTTCGAATTTCGTAACAATAAAGTTACGAAAGTCACCATATTTTAACATTTCTTTTAGCTAACCGAAAACCCAAGCTATGCTTGAACTTGTAATTATGCAACTTTAGATCACTCTAGCTGAAGTGTAACTATCAAAATAATTTAGAAGGTGAAAATTGTTCAAAATCACTTGATAATTAAGGTGAAACTATCAAAATATGATCCAATTTAAATTGTAAAGTGTAAAGCTCACATGGAATGAAGGGGAATTTGGGAGGCATGAAAGGCCTTAGTGCGCCCTTTTGCATCTTCCAATCGACTGGATTTATGCTTGCCGCCTCTGTTTTTATCAATATTTCATCTTTTTTCGGTACCGGAATCGGTACCTCAACATGCTGCACATAATATAACGATTAATCATAATTCTTACATATTATTATTATTAGTTTTTTTTTGAAGAGCAGTTCTTACATATTATTATTCATTTGTTTATTACAATATCAAAACATCAGCTACAACTTATCAATAGAAAAATCAGTAGAGAAATACAAAAAGTAATTGATTTTAATTTAGCTTTTCAATTTAGCCTTGGATCAAAATCAATCATTTTTTCGGTATTAATCCAAAATTATATCAATCCTTAAATAAATATACTAATTTAAGGGAGATTGAGAGAATTTACCTTGAGCCCAGCTGCACCACCACCATACTTTTCATACTGCACTGCCCTCATTATGTTGGTCGCCATTGCTATAGCTTCAGAGAGAGAGAGAGAGAGAGAGAGAGAGAGAGTGACTGTGACAGAGTGGTGGCTGGTGAGGAATGGTGATACGTACTTGGTTGTCAGTTACTGGATGGCACCACGCAACACCACAAAACAAAGCGGTTTTATTTCAATCTTAAAATGTGCACAGACTCGTTCTGACACGTGTCAATAATAGGTGGCCACAAACGAAATGAGGTCCAGAGCATCTTCTCAATATAGCCCTCCTTTTGAGAATATTGCCAAAAGAGCCCGGGTTTGTTAAAACACTTTTACCAACATTGTTTTTTCAAAAATTGAGTAATTAGCAGTTACCACACGGTCAATGAAGTAACTAATATTTTTTTTTTTTTTTTTTGAAGGGTGTAGTTTGTTTATTTTGTTAACACGGACAAGATTCAAAGAAACATAATCATACTATGATTCTTATGTACATGAGCATAGTTTTGTTTTCGACAACTTGATTAAGGACCACAGAACTATCTTGCAGTTTCTTTTACAAGTTGGTTGCGCTGTCAATTTGGAGAATCGCTCGGATATAAGTAAACAATTTTCCTTCTTTATAATTTCCTTCTATTGTGTTATCCCATATTGGTACATAATAAATTTTAAGATTTTGCGTTGTTCATTATCCACCGTCCAAAAGACTCCAATGAATATACATGGTTAACTTAATATATGTATTGATTATACATGGTTAACTTAATATATGTATTGATTATGTATGGTTCAGTCTAAGCTCACTATTTAAAATAGAGGAAATGAGAAATCACGAGCTAGTACTTATACCATTCATATTAGCATTAATGTCATCAAAATCGGATCGCAGGTCGACTCAGAGGAGTCCCGGATCACTGGTTCACTGGTTGAACCAGCCGGTTCAATCGTTGGTTATTCATAATATGATTATAAATAAATAAAATAATCTTGTATGCACCAAATGAATTGCAAACAAAATTTTCAAATAACAATCACTTAACTTTATTAATATCAACACAAAATCCATAGATGAGTTAAGAAAATGATTTAAACGCCACATAAGACATAAAATTGAATTAAAAAAAAAACTTGATTTAACAAAAAAAAGGTTGAAGAATATGTCTGATTTCCGGGTTTTTTTCATAAAATCGGCCGATTCAATCCAATTAAACCAGAAAATTTGTTTCATAAAATTTTCTGATCTAATAGTCAGACCGAACCGGAAATGCTATTGGTTCTGATTTTTTCCGGTTCAATCACTGAACCGGGGCAATTTTGATAACAATGATTAACATCCTTTTTACATAAATACTGCACTTCATCATACATCAATGTATCCTATATTACATATACTTCCATGCATCCATTGAGCATCATATTACAAACTAATCAAACATATCTATTTAAAGTTTAAACTCGCAACTAATAAAAAAATAACACTTGCTTAAGTCCATAAAAACCAAACATTATTTATTCACTCACCCTAAAACAAACTCCCACTCAAATCAAAACATTACATCTCCACAATAATTTTTCCCGTCGCATGACCTTCCATGCTCTTAGCCCAAGCCTCCTCCGCCTTACTCAATGGATGCTTCGAATCAACCACACATTTCAACTTTCCTTCCTCAACCAAATCTGCCAAAAACTCTAAATTCTCCTTCTTACCATCCAGAAACAACGTCACAAATCTCTTCTTCGAATTAGTAACCTTCTTATACAATGCAAACACCTTTTTAAACAAACTCGGATCCGTCACGTCAATCACAAGTCCATTTTCGCTCAAGTTCGGCTCGAAAACCGACCATGAGATAGCAGAAGCACAGTGCAACACACAGTCGTATTTCTTCCCGGACGGACTTTTCAACGATTCGCCCTCTTTAGTCTTATAATCCAACACTTCATCCGCGCCCAAATCTTTTACAAATTTTAAATTACGGGCCCCACATGTGGCGGTTACATGAACTCCTGCCAGTTTGGCCAACTGCACTGCAAAAATACCGACTCCGCCTGAAGCGGCGGTAATTAGTACGTTTGAATTGTTTTTTGTTCCGTCGAATTTTATTCCGGCGAACTGTAGGGCTTGGAGAGCGGTTCCGGCCGCGACCGGCAGGCCGGCGGCTTCGACCGGGGAAATATTTTGGGGACGGTTAGCGATTAGGGTTTGTGATGTTATAGCGTATTCTGCCAGGCCACCAGCGGTCTGAAATTGTTGAAAATTCACGAGAGCTTAGTTAAATATGTGGGAATTGAGCAAAATTAATGTATTGCAGTTGCACCTCTCAAAGGCGTTTAAACGAACCAAAAATTTAGGGCCAAGTTAGAATTTAATATTTATTGAATATGAGGGCCTAACCATAAAATTGGGACATCCGAAAACTTTGTCGCCTACTTTGAAGGAGGTTACGTCAGGGCCTAGCTTTACTACTTCTCCTGCCAAATCTAGACCTGCATAGTTTCATTCAAATAGATTTCAGAATTTAAATGAAATTTGATTACCTAGTAGACGAAATTTGATCATGCCCTAAAGAAATTGTAAATAATAAATAAATTACAGGGTATGAAAGGAAATTTGCGAGGGAAGAACGGCCGGCCGGCACCCTTTTGGATCTTCCAATCGACTGGATTTATACTGGACGCCTCCATTTTTATCAACACCTCGTCTTTTTTCGGCGATGGAATCGGAACCTCCACATGCTTTGATTCGAGCAAACAATATTATTAGAAATTATATTTATTGTATTAGAAAATATATTTAGGGAGAGTTCATTGGGGAATTCGAACAGCTGGTATGTGTAGTGCTTATGAATTTTGTTTTTTGAAATAGTGAAAAGAAAAGGATATAAGTTTTGGAATATAAATTAATTGGAGGGTGTTTGAGAAAGAATTACCTGAAGGGCAGCTGCTCCGCCTCCATATTTTGCATATTGCACTGCTTTCATAAACTTTGACGCCATGGCTAAAAACAGAGAGAAAGAGAGACGATGATTTCAGAATCTGAGATGTTGGCGCCAGTTAAATAATAAAACAAGAGAAATTCTTTCATAGACAGGTTCCACCACTACACAGTCACATGGAATAGATCACTCGGCCTGGCCTGACCTGAACCATGGACCAAATTATGCACATGGAATATTAATTGAACCTGGTGAGGAATAGTATAATTTCGTGGACAAGTTTGATTATACAATTAAATTGTATGGCTCGAAATAGTTTTGTGCATTTTTGACCAAGATTTTCCTCTTTTTTATACTAGTCTCATTATAAAGGTTTCCCACATGACTCGCAGACCTTTTTAAACGTCTAGCGCAGCTATCTTTCACACTGTATTATATAAATTTTTTCTAATTCTAAAGAAACATTTTTCGATGGAAAAGTTATAACGAAACGTACTTAATTATATCAATTGTAAGTTGGAAATTGGAATGATAATGATGTACTAACGGAGCAAGCTGTAAATTATATGCTAAATCTAAAAGCCATTTAGTAACCAGCCTTTTATTTATTCAATATCGCTTCATTAAATCTTATTAGTCTATCATTGCATGAATCAGACGCACACTATTTTCGATTTTATAGAATTTATAGTAGAACAAATAAATTACATGATAACTTGTTGTCAACATCAGTCTGGGTGGTGTAGTTGGTTATCACGTTAGTCTCACACACTAAAGGTCCCCGGTTCGAACCCGGGCTCAGACATTGCGTTACTTATTCTTTTTTTTACTTCTCAAAACATTTTTTTTTCCTCAAAGTTGGACTGATGGGCCTATGGCCCAATATGAAGTGTCAAAATTGAATTAATAACCAACTCAAATAAGATCCAATTTATAAATTCATAATAAAAAAATATATTTATACAATGGGCCCAACATGTTATTTTTTTTAACAAAAATATATATATTTTGTATATAAAATGTATAGATATCATAAAACAATATGAAAATATATACAATGAAACAATAAAGTGGCCCGGATTACTGGATGAGTGGCCTGACCTCACATCCTATTTCTCAATAAATAAATAAAAAATCAACAACCCTAATGTAAACTAAGGAATTTTTAAATTCAAAAAGAAAAAACAAATAAATAAATAGACCCAAAAATAGAAAATGATACCAATTACTAATTTAAAAGACGTGACTGGCTTAGATGAAATAACATTCTAACAAGTCAAATTAGTTACTAATTAAGTATGAAATATGTTGTTTTTGTACTTTCAATACTCAAATTTACATTGGTAGTTTATTTAGTAAACCAAATTGCCTAATTTTTTAGTGGTTACTTTTCTATGCGCAATTACCTTCTATATGCAACAATATACTTTTTTTACATACCATAATTAACTTACAGTAAATGAACTACAGTTATTAATCATCATTTAGAAATAAGTTTCATCAAACCAAAATAGTTTTTTGGTTTTTTTTTCCCATAACAATCAATTAGCCAATTTAGGTGATAATTAGGAAATGCATATCAAGAATGAGACCACTGTAATTTAACAATTTTCTTTATACAAGTTAGGAGAATCATACAAAGTATTACAAACACGACTATATGCATGTCTATTGTACAAATGCTAAGATTAGTTATGCAGAGAAACCCCCCGAATTAGATCTAAATTGAAATAAAACACTCCTATTTTCTAGACCATGTCTACTTAATTATATCACCACAAAACAAAAACACTCTTCTCCGTGTTCCGTTCTTCTCTCTGTTTGTTACATTTTTGTATTCATTTTCAGCCCTATAAAAATCCTTAATATACAAATACCATTTAACACACTCTACAAAACCCAAAATTCACCAAAAAGTTTGAAATGCCCTCCTTTCTCTCTCTCCTTACCATTTTCTCTCTCTTCCTCTCCTCTCTCTTCATATCAGGTAAGCTTACAAGCTAGTTTCTTATTGCTTTTTCTTCTTTTTGTTGGTTTATCTTCCTTTCAGTAAAATTTATTTCTGTCATTTATAAAAAAAAAAAAAAAACTCGGTTTTCCTTAGCCTTTTTCCTTTATAACTTAACTCTTATCCATCATTTGGGTAAGTGAGTATTAATTTACTGAAATTTTTCTTTTTCAAAATGGTCGTATTGTATATATATCTTTTTCTTATAATGTTTCTTTTTAAACAAAATATTGTGCTTTCTACAATATATAACTTAAAAGGTTTCAGAGGCGTCTTTGAGCTTTTATTGCAAAAAAAATGTTACAAAGGTATTTATATCAATGTTTCAACTTTCAACTGGCCCGTTTTACAGCAAAATATCTTTAACATTAAATATAAGAGAGCTTACATGGTGTCCTCTAATTTCCCCAAACAAATGTCCTATAAGTCATCGTGATATCATATAAATCAATGGATTATTCTGTCAGTCTGTCACCTAAACATTTTTGTCAAATTTGTGATAATCTTTGCGTCGCAGTATCATTTCTCGTATCATATACAAACTCTAACATCCACTTTTAACTCCCCAGCACAAAGCGCGAACTTACGTGGACTCGGTGTAAACTATGGAACCCTCGGCGACAACCTCCCCACGCCCGAAGAGTCCGTCCAACTCCTCCAAAAGCTAAACGCCGGGTCCGTGAAACTCTACGATGCGAACCCGGCCATCCTCTCGGCTTTGGCTGGAACAGGTCTGCGAGTGTCCATCATGGTGCCCAATCAGATCATTCCGTCCATTGCCGCCAGCCAATCGGCTGCTGACGCGTGGGTGAGTGAGAATATTGTGCCGTATTATAGGAATACGAGGATAAGGTATTTGCTGGTGGGCAATGAGATCTTGACGGATTATTCGATCAAGGATTCCACACGGCTGGTAAGTTTTTGAGGACTATTTCATCTATACACTTGTAAAAATATAAAATATAGCATATGATTTCAAAATACATTAAAATGACAATACTATGTTACAAAATACGTACCAAAAATAAAATACATATAATGATACTATGTTTTATTTCATATGAACTAGGTTTTGGTACCGGCCATGAGGAACCTGCACCGATCTCTAAGAGCCAAAAATATCCGCAAAATAAAAATCGGTACGCCTCTTGCGATGGACGCCCTTTCTGCCTCCTTCCCTCCTTCCAACGGAACTTTCCGACAGGACATCTCCAGTTCGGTCATCCGCCCGCTCTTAACCTTCTTACGGGAAACCAAATCCTACTTTTTCATAGATGCCTACTCCTATTTCCCCTGGTCAGGAAACCGGGATAAAATTTCCCTAAACTACGCATTATTTCAAGCCGACCCAAAATCGTACTATCACGATCCGGTCTCCAGATTGACATACACCAACCTGCTCGATCAGATGCTTGACTCTGTCATATTCGCCATGAAAAAATTAGGGTTTGGTGATGTGAAACTCGCCATAGCTGAGACGGGCTGGCCGAACGGAGGCGATGTGGACCAAGTCGGTGCAAATGCGAAAAACGCCGAAATTTACAACAAAAATCTGGCGAAAAGAATGGTAGAAAGGGCCGGTACGCCAGCTAGACCGCGTAGAGCCATGCCGATATTTGTTTTCTCATTATACAACGAGAATCTGAAACCTGGTTCCGGTACTGAGCGGCATTGGGGGATGTATTACCCAGACAAAAAACCGGTGTATAGTTTGGACCTTTCCGTAGAAAGTCCGTTAGAACAAAACCGTCCATTGCACGTACGTAAACGGCCATTTCTGGTAACGAAACGACCATTGTCGGTACCGAAGCGGGCATCACCGGTACCAAAACATTCATTACTGGTACCGAAATGGGAATTACCGGTACCGAAAAATCATAATGTGCAGAAGAACGCGAAGTGGTGTGTGTTTGTTGGGGGAAACGTGAATGAGACTCAGCTTCAAGAGGCGGTGAATTACGCGTGTGGACAGGGGAGTGCGATTTGTAATGCGGTACAGAATGGCGGTGCGTGTTTTGAGCCGAATAGTTTGAGTAAGCATGCTGATTGGGCATTTAATTCTTATTGGCAGCAGTTCAGGACGATTGGTGGTACCTGCAATTTTAATGGACTCGCAGTACTGACGTCCAAGGACCCGAGTAAGTTGATTTGTTACTTTTTGGTGCGGTTTTTTTTTTTTTTTTTTTTGCAAATGTCATTTTGAAAGAACATATGGTGTTGAAAGCTTTTTAGTTGTGCAAACTTTTTTTTTACTTCTTTTTATGTTTTCTATTTTTTACATGATTCTAATCTAACTAATACCAATGATTTTTATGCAGGCTATGGATCTTGCAAGTTTCCGAGCTCTTTAAATTGAGGTTGAAGGCCAACTTATAATATTTGTCGAGACTCGAGATTAAACAAAGATGAACTATAACATGAGATCATATTTTTATTTAAATTATTTTTGTAATTCAAGATGCATCTTTTTTGAGTATATAAAACTTTAATTTCTTTTTTACTTTCATTATTTGGCCCATTCGTGATTTACCCTTTTTAATTGGTTCCATTCGTGATTCATACCCTAATTTCAGTTTAGACAACTAAATTACTTGACCTTAACTTCCGGATTTCCACTCATAATTACTAAAATTTTAATTGGACATTCAGTTGTCCTCCTTATAGGCTCACAAATTTTTTAATTTCCAAATCAATAACAAATTAAAAAATTAATTTAGTTTTAGTTTTATCCAATTAAATAAACATAAAATAATAATTTGGAGTTGCTTACATTGCCCAAATAAATGAATGATTAATCCCAACCCCTTATTTTTCATCTTCTTTTGAGCTTTTTCATTGAGCCACATCATCACTTTTATATCTCATCCGTTCAATCAAATATTTTGTCAAATCTTAGCAATTTCTTTTCTCAAATTTATTGATATTTTATGACAATATGTATGTAGTTATTAAAACATAGTTATATAATTGATTGGATTGTTGTTTTGTATTCCATCCTAGATTTAGTGAGAACCGTTGCGAATTTGTTTATAACCATCATATCTTAATTAGATGGTTTTAATGAATCATGGTGTAAAATTATATTAATACAAATGGAATATGAAGAGTTTACTTATTAAAATATAAATATATTTTCTTTTCTTCTTTAAAAAATAATAATTCTTAATGAAATATTTTATTTCTCATGTTAAAATCTCCAAATATAAATTTGTTGGAATTTTCTTTTTATTTTGAATTCTATATTGTTATGGTTCCAATTAATTTTTTTTCCTAAAATATGTGAAGATAGACTAACTAAGAGAATATGTAAAAAATGATATGCACAATGACTCTTATCTTATTTTTCACATCTCTTTGAACATTTTCAAGAGGTCTATCATCAACTTTCTCTCGGCCATCGGTTCAAAACAATTCTCAAATTTTAGTTTTTAATATAAATCATTACCATAATATCACATGATTATTTAGATTAATGTTTCGTGTTATATCTCCAATTATGTGAGAACTATCATATAAAAAAAAAAATTAGAGTATTGAAAACTATATTATTTTAACAACTAAAAAATAAGAAAAATTGTGGTGACAATTTTTTGAAGAAAATGAGTTAAGTATCATATTTCATTTTTAAATATCATGTTAAATATAATAATTATTTTTTTATCTTTTTATAAAGTTAATCATTTATAATTAAATAATATGCAGTTTCAACTAAAATCTATGAAATAAATTAATCTAGAAATTTTATTTTTCCGATCGCCTACGTCTAAGTCTTATTAATACTTGTTTTATTTTCTAATATAATATGTTAAGAGATAATAAAAAAGTGATGACCTTTTAGTCTTAAAAATCTTAATGCATACTTAAGTTGAGATTATAGATTAATTATATAGGTTGTTTTTTTTATGAATTTATCATTGGTGTTGTTTTATTTCTCATATGTAAATTTATTTGTATATAATTATCCGTTCTTACAAATTTAGATGTGATATAGAAAATATTTTTAAATGCGTAATAAGTAGATAAAATATCTTATGATATTATTCAAAATAATTTTAAACATATCCAAATTACTTAACATAATTACTATAAATTATTTACATGAATCATTTCAAACTTTTATTTAAAATTTTTATAATTACAATTTATACATTATAGATTGAAATAAACAATAAATTTAAATACTCGACTCGCAGCGAAAAGCGCGAGCATTATCCTAATTAATTTGAAGTTCCACTTCAATAATATCCAAAGTACATATTTGAAAACGCGCAAGCATTATTCTAATTAATTTGAAGTTCCATTTCAATAATATCCGAAGTACATATCCAAATAAATCATACCACAAATCAGTGAAATAGCAAAAGCTTGTACTCTTCGGTACAGAAGAATTGGGCTTTAAGAAACGGTGGTAGGATAAAGATCCAAAGTACATATCCAAATAAATTATACCACAACCACAAATCATACTCTTCGGTGCAGAAGAATTGGGCTTTAAGAAATGGTGGTAGGGTAGGGAGGCCCGCACAAGCGAGTTCTGCAAAGTAAGCAGCGTCAACACCCGGCCAGCCTTTCACCCCTCCAAAAATTGATTTTGCGCAAATAACAGAGATTTAGCGCTGCGGACGGCTCTCACCTCCCGCTTTGTTTTCCTTACTCATTAGTTTAAGGCAACCTTCTTCCGACCTACCTGGCTGAGTATATATAGAGTCGACTGGTCCGGACCTTTGTTGAGTAGATCGCGGTGGGACTAAATTAACTATCATCGTACCGCTCCAAATCCCCTTCGTGTCCCGCTATGTCTTTCGCGGGCCGAACCTTTCTTCCTGTTTCAGCTTTCTGAAGGAGCGAAGATTACCGCCAGTTCCCTTGAAATTTCTCTGTTCTAATTTCTTACTTCTAATTTCTACACTTCGGATTAATTTAATCCAAAACAAACCGAGTCAAAAGTCATATATAGCCTCTCTCTCTCTCTCTCTGTATGTGTGTGTGTGTGTGCAAGTGTCTTCTTTTTCTTCTTCTTCTTCTTCTTCTTGTCGCGTTCGTCAATGGCTCCAAAGAGTCGATCTCTGCCAGCCGTCTATGCTGCCAATTCATCACAACTACAGCTTCCTGTTCGTCGATCAGCGCGCAGGTTAGTGATCAGCGCCAAATTATCAGTTTCTGTTTACATTTCTTTTTTCTTGCCTCCATATTATTTATTATTGACTGACAAGGACTCCTCCTCCAACTTTAAAAAATGCACAAAAAATAAAAATTAAATAGAAATGAGTTCTTTTGTTTTGTTCTTCATTGGAGCAGAGTTTTAATCTCTACCTTCTCATTTTGGCAGCTTTATTAAAAGAACAGGCGGTCGATTGAGAGCACTAGAAACTGTACGATTTACTCATAATCTGAATTTTTTTTTCTGAGGAGAACCACAAGCGATCGCTTGATGTTTGTTCTCTTTTTATATAGGCTCATATACCTTCACCTAAATTTTTAAATCAATCCTGCTAGACGCGGCATTCGAACCCATCATCTATGGATAGATGGGGTTGATATCATGACTATTAGGCTAACCTAATGGTGGTATAATCTGAATTTTTTACCCTTTAATAAATATTTGTTTTTCATTTAATAGGTGAGGAAACTGAAAGATTATAGCAAATCGCACAATAAGGCAAAGGAACCACAAAATAAATTAAAAAACAAACTACGAGAGAAATTGGCCAGAAGGAAATCCGCTGATCAAACAAACCCAACTAGCTCTAGGTAAGATTATTTAAATTAATTAAAGCTCTTTAATTTTCTTTCTTTCAAATTAGCGACATTCAATTCAACAATCAATGTGGCTCAATTATGCAATTAAGCATCAATCAAGCTTGAATTTCAACCACCCAACTGTATATGTTCGATTGATAATTTCAAGTTTATAATTCTTACAGATCGCGCGATCAAGACAAATATGAAATAATAATCACACCTACAATAAACAAAAGAATAATCTACACGCACGACAAAATCGAAGGAAAAAATGGCAAACCAATCAAGGTGGCTATATACAAAAACGGTCAGAAAGATACATCCAAGAGATTCGCTTCTGCGAGGCTCGAGATTTTCGCCATTAGTGGGGACTTTTGTGAAAAAGGGGAAGATAATTGGACGTATGAAGAGTTTGATTACAATGTAGTGAGCGATAGAGAAGGTATGGGGCCTATTTTGGCGGGCCCGCTTGTTGTGGACCTTGTAAATGGCGAGGCGACTCTTGATGGTTTGGTTTTTAAAGATAATACGGCTTGGGCTAGAAAGAAGATGTTAAGGATTGGAGCTAGGGTTTTGAAGAGGTTTAAGGTGAGGGTTAAAGAAGGGATCACCATTGTAAAGGTATACTTCAAACTTTTATGCACAATTCAGTTTTATATTTTACTTTTTTATTATCATCTTGTCTTGTTTATAAATTATAATAGTGGTCAGTGTGTAATATATATGCTATGTAAACATGTGTATTTTCATTTCGTGAAATGATTGAATTGTATCACGAAATTTTTACTTGTCATTTGTAGCAATGGAAAAGCCTCGTGTTCCAAAACTGAAATATAGAGTAAAGTGCCTAACAGGAGTCGGCAAAACACGCATTTCTGACCTCAAAAAGAATAAAATTCGTAACGTGAGGGATTTCTTGCGACAATTTTACATGGATGAATCCCAACTTCTTAAGGTGAGATGAACATTTCTCTCTCCTGATTTCATTTAATATCACGGACTAACAATTGTATTTTAAATTGTTTTATTTTTTGAGATGTAGATTGTTGGCATCAAGTCAAAGTCGCATAATTCTTGGAAATCTTTGGTTGAACATGTGAAAAAATGCAAAGTTGGGCCGTGTTTGTATTCTTATCGTGTTGACAATCAAAATGTTTTTCTCTTCTTCAGCCGTGTTTATGAGCTTGTTGGTGCGGAAATAAATGGTCATTACAAACATTTTAATAAGCTCACCGTTTCTAAGGTACG
Organism: Juncus inflexus; assembly: GCA_024447665.1. Lineage (NCBI taxonomy): Eukaryota > Viridiplantae > Streptophyta > Magnoliopsida > Poales > Juncaceae > Juncus > Juncus inflexus. The sequence continues at coordinate 3,416,918 of JAJHPC010000004.1, read as the reverse complement.
ATTTTATCATTTTTATGCATGGTATGAAGGGTTTCTATTTCGGTTGGTGATCCGAGATTTCGGTGGCTAATGATGTCACATACCTAATAAATAAAAGGGATTTGAAAAAAAAGCTATATTTTATGGTATATATGAATAACTCCCTGTCTTTTGGAATATGAAAAAAAAACTATGTTAAACTTTCCATTTTTACCAAAACCTTTAATTGTTAAAATACTCAAAAAACTTCTAAAGTTAACCTTTTATTTTCAAAAATCCTCTAACTTAAATGTTTTATTAAAAAAAGCAAACTCATTCTGAAATAATAGAGAAATAATATGCAATCAGCTTAATTTTATAAGTTCTGAAAACATAGGGTTTTTTAAGAAAAAAATCCCACGAATAAATAAGTATTGAAATTAAGCAAACACAAATCACAATTAACTGTGAACTAACTTAGGTGCTTCAATTGATCTCCAATTTTGCAATTAGGTGTCAATTTGATCCTATTTCCAATCAATTAAGCCCTAAATTTCCAATGTCACTGTTTCTAGGCATTGGTTAATAAATGGAAGAAAGAATTCTACAAAAAGGTTAAAGACCTTAAGCTTGACTTCACAATGGGTCAAAACGGGCCGATACCTCTTGAATTTGATTCATCTGAAACGAGCTTACAACCACAACTGGCGACAGAACCGATTGACCTTTCTGCGAAAGACAATGGTAATGACGTGTTTCACTTTTTGGGTAAATTAGGTACTAATTTGAATCTTATTTGAGGTCTTAGTCCACAATTGAGCATTAATTTGAGGCAAGTTAGGTCTTTACTCCACAATTGAGGGTTAATTTGAGGCAAATTAGGGCTCAATTGCACTACTGTACTGCCAGCATGTAGAAACACATGCAAGAAATGCTGTTTTTGTAGCATGTTCTTTCTTGCTTTATTTTATTTTACTCTTTTCAGATCGAAATGGTGTTGTACAGGATGGAAAATTGATGGAGAATATTTGCTCCACTTCTGAGACATGCGTTGTAAGTCTTTTTTTCATTTATATTAGTGGTGCATATTTTCAATTTATTATGTGCTTTAAGAAATTGCTTTTTTTTTTCTTTTCCGAATCTAAATTTCAGGATAAGACGAGAGATTGTGAAAACGTTCCATCTAAAGATAACATGGTTGGAAGTTGTATTCCAAATCAAGGTCACAAATCTCAACTCAAGTTTTTTTTTTATAATTTTAAAGAAACATTTTAAAGTTCCATCTAAATGTCAAATTATCATTCATACCCTTGTAAAATATTTTCAAGACGTGATAGTTTAATAAATGGAAGAAAGAATTCTACAAAAATGTCAAAGGCCTTAAGCTTGACTTCATAATGGGCAATAATGGACCGATACCTCTTGAATTTGATTCTACAGAAGTGAGCTTGACGCAAGAGAAACCAATTAATCTTGCCTCAGAAGTGAGCTTGCCGCAGGAGAAACTGATTGATCTTGCCACAGAAGAAATTGGTAATTACGTGTTTCACAATTTGGGTAATTAGGTAAATTGAATATTCTTATTAAACATAAATGTATTTTATTTTCATTTTTTTTCAGATCCAGTTGCTACTGTACAGGATGTATCGGCAGATAATATTTGCTCCATTTCTGAGACATGTGTCGTAAGTCTTTTTCCATTTATAGTAGTAGAGCATATTTTCAATTTATTATGTGATTTAAGAAATATGTTTTTTTCCTTTCAAATCTATCTTTCAGGATAAGACGAAAGATTGTGAAAACATTCCATCCAATCTTAACATGGCTGGAATTTGCATGCCAAATCAAGGTCACAAATCTTAACTCGAATTTCCTGTTATTAATTTTAATGAAGCATTTGTTTTGCATGTATCCCTACAAAATGTCTAAATATCATTCATGCCCCTGCAAAATTTGATTTTACATTCTGTTTGAGCAAGCAAGACGTGCTAGTTTTTCAAGGGTACATGTGATATTTTGAGGTTTTGCAGGTGTACATGTAAAATCACCAATTTATTTACTTTCTTTTTACATATATTATCTTCAGAAGAAACTCCCAACATGGTTCCTTCAGCGAGCAATTGTGCTGACCAAGATTCGGTCCAAGGAGCTGACTCAGCAAGTTGTGGCGAAAGTCAAGTTAGTTCGCCAGAATCAAGTCAAGTGAGTAAACTCACTGTCTTTTTCCTTCATATTTTTTTCCTTGGTTGACTTAGATCATTAGATGATTATTTAATTGTTTGAAGCAGCTTAGTTGGGTAAAACCGTAATTTTTTTTGAGTTGCCATTTTGTTTCTTTGAATGAAAGTTCGGCCGGTGAATCATATGGTACCAATCTTGGCCAAATGTTGATAACTGAGCTTGAGAAGTTAAGCAACAAGAGAGTGAGAGAAAACCATATTACCATACAGAATAAAATATATTCTCACTTTTTCATTAATGTTTATGTTGTGCAGAATAATCCTCCAAAAATTGGAAGTTTTTTTGATCCATTCGACGATGCATTTTATAATTTTATCAACTCGCCAGTGACTTATTGCTCATTCCGAACTGACATGTTTCAACCAAACATTCTCATTGGTATGCCCTTTTCTGTTTTCTCAAGAATCGTTACATAACTTTTTGTATCAACAAATGTATAATATAATGTTTTTTAGACACTAAGTAAACACAGCTACCGAATAGCCTGGATTTATAAACTTCATAATATACTACTGATACTATTACTATTTATTTATTTATTATTATTATTATTATTATTATTATTATTATTATTATTATTATTATTATATTTGTTTGTTTGTGTCAGGTGAACCACCGAATAGAATACGACAGCTCAGATTGCGGCATCTTGTTGTTGCAGTCTATTGGATTAGCAAAAGAGCTCATTCTGCGTCTCAAAGTGGTTAAAACACCATTTGAACTTTTAAGGTTCTCATTGTTTCATACTACTATACTGTTTTGTGTACTTTCTATTTTTTTTTAAACCATTTTGATTTGTACGGAACTTATGTCAAATAATTGTGTTTCATAAATTAAGGATGTTTTGTATTTATAATTGAACAAGATTTCCCATTTTGTAATCAGTTGGATTACTTGAACTGTTCATTTATGTGGAGTATACATGTAGTACAGAACACATGTATTATATAGTATGTAAATGTAGTATATGGAACTGTTTGTTACTGAATTTGTAATATTGGATATATAAATGTGATAATAATACATATTTTATTGAAGATGTAATGCATCATTGATCTGTAATTTATTTACTGTGAGCATGGAGAAGTTCTTGAATTTCTATTCTCTAATGACTTGTACTGGTGGACTATTTGCGACCTGATTTAAGATTGTTGTATTCAAGACTGCGTATTTATTTTAGAGCCTGGTCTATCGAGTTTCGGCCATAGTTTTTTGTAGGAACCCTATTTGTTTTTCTAAGACAATTAGGCCCTTATTTTCATTGCTTAAAACTGTAACATGCAATCGAGTTTACCAATCACTACACCTAAAAAACAGTTTTATCGGACCATAAAAAAAATTGCCCTAAAAGATGATATTAGTACAGAAATTAGACTCAACTGAACTACTAACTACTCCACAAACCTTAGCTAAAGCTGTAACTCAAATTACCTCTAATCTACTACAAAGAGCTTGTAATAAGCCACTACTCAAATTACCTCTAATCTACTACTAAGAGCTTGTAATAAGCAACTCGCTCTGCTCTGGAATCTTCTCCTTGCAAGGAGCAAAATACCTTTCAAAGAACCTTTTATTACTTACAGTCATGATAGTTCCCTATTTATGTTCATCACAACTCACTCCCTTCTCCTTCAAAGCCTTAACAACTAAGTCTAGGAATGAGCCTGTACATCAACAGACCTGGATGAAGCGCAATACAAGAAGCAGGGCAATTAGCTTCATTCTCCATGCTTCTTCTCAAGACATCAGGGTTTGAAGAAACGAGGGTGATTAAGTTGGGGGGAGAAGCCGCATTTGGCTACCAAATAAGAGGGGAGAAAGTTGGGGGGAGGTGAGATAGCAGTGGAGAATCGCAGGATTCTTACCAGATTAGGCGGGAAAGAAGAATACAGCTTCTGCATCCTCTCTCACGGCCCTCTCATTTTCTTTGGAAATTTTGATCAAATTTACATTTCTAAACTAAAAATTGCTTTTTATCAGCTATTAAATTTGCACTTTTATCTCATTTAGTTTCAACATTCTACATGGACCCTTCAAAAAAAATGTAAAATATGAAATTTACTTCTCAAAGTTTAAATCAAAAGTTCTTCCAACAAAATAAGATATATCCACTTCTGAAAGTATATGGAGTTTTTTATACCAAATAAATGTCCTCAAAATGTAAAATTTCATGATCATGTATCACATCACATTGAATACATATATGCAGTGCCAGTTCCAGGTTTCCAAGGACTATGGACTCATTTCCGAAAAGACCCTAAAAAATTTCAAATAAAAAATTCAGAAAAACATATTCTAATTATTAAATGCTAACCATAACTTTCATACAACATTAATAATCTAGTCAAAAATCCTAACTATATATCTAATACAGTAGAACCTCCTTAAATTAATACTCGATAAAATAATAACCTCTCTAAGATAATAATTTTCTCCGGTCCTGACTTGGGGGCATTCTGTAAATTAATAATTTTGATAAAATAATAAGATACTAATTTTTGTGAAGACTCTTATATAAATCTATGTTCCCATCAACATCATAAATTAATAATCTCCTAAAATCACAAAGATAGCTAGAATAATTTAGTAACATATGAATTTATTATTGTTTGTTTTTTTATTGAAATTTAAATTAAAATGAATTTCATCTCTAACTTTTCTCACGGCATTCAAAAGCTCCGGTGTCGCGTTCTCGAACTGCAACAAAAAATTATGGTCGACGCATATCAAGAATGAGACCACTGTAATTTATCAATTTTCTGTATTATATAAAAGTTAGGAGAAGCATACAAAGTATTACAACCATATCTAAATATGCTTTCATATGCATGCATATTGTACAAATGCTAAGGTTAATTATGCAAAGAAACCCCTGGATTATATCTAAATTGAAAAAAATACTCCTATTTTTGAGACCATGTCTACTTAATTATATCACCACAAACCATAAACCCTCTTCTCCGTGTTCCGTTCTTCTCTCTGTTTGTTACATTTTGTACTCATTTTCAGCCCTATAAAAATCCTTAATATGCAAATACCAGTAACACACTACAAAATCTGAGATGCGTGAAAAGTACCCCGACATCTTCATTGAAGAAGGTATATTTCATCGTTTGGGGACAAACGATCTCTTTTAGGAGGAGTGATTGTAGCAAACCGTCATTTTTAGCATTTATTGCATTAAGGGCATTTTGGTCATTTTATATAAATTTCTACCTTCGTTAAATTTGGAAGCACTACATTATCATATTTTTATTTTTACAAAAAAAAAAGAAGAAAAATATAACAACCGAGTTTATAAAAATGAAGTTCTGTAGCAATTTTATTAAGTTTTATTTGTTTAATTATTGCATCAATAAAATCAATCCAGATTACCTTCCAACTCTGTCGTAACTTCCATAATTATGTCTAAATTATTCAGCCTAAGATCCTTTCTAATAATTCTATAATATTTGCCTTCTGATTATTCTCGATACCTAATTTTGATTTATTTGATATTTATTTCCATTTTATTTCATATTCAAAACCCCCCATTTTTGCTACATTTTATTCTTTCCATTTGTGTATCAAAACCCTAGACCAGCCAATACATTAGTAGGCCTCTCATCCGTATATAAACATCTTCCTTTCTTTTGTTCTTGTTTTTTTTCTCCTGCGCCGCACGGTCTTTGAGGCAGGCCTTATTTTGGCTACTAGTAAAAAAAATCCCTTCTTCTCCTTGCCTTGTTCTTATCCCTGTTCAGCAAAAGAGCTTTTTAAACTTGGACCAATCACTATCCCTTCTTGTTTGACATTTCTGTTAAAGTTATCCAACTTCTACCCCCTTTTCGAAATTAGTAATACACATATATTAATTACCTTGTAGTATAATAATTTAATTTACTATTGCATGATATTTGTTAATTTTCTCATATGTCGATTTGGCACATATTAATCTATAATTCTAAGTATTTATTAAACATCATATTTATATAAATATGCGTTATTATTATCATGCATGACTCTTTCCATATTTCACGATGAATTACTAATGAAAACTATTTATTAGTTTATGTAAAATTATTCTATATTACTTGAAATACTTTATTTATTTAGATTTATTACTGTGCCTAGTTAATGGTTTTAATATGGTCTATAATAGTTTTTATTAGAAGATGAGTTTCAGCCTTGTGGGTTATGGGTGCAATTTGGACACTTGTATCAAATTCTGGATATTAGGTGGGAGTTGAAATATGGGAAAGGGAATGTGTTTCGTCAGAAAAATCAGAACTTGTTTACTGGTCCAGGTCTGTCCAGATCCAGAATTTGAAAAACTAGGAACTTAAATACCAAAACTTTGTTTCATTGATATCTCTTAAACCGTACTTCTGTTTCGTACAAGTAAATAGTCGATTTTAATGGTCTCGACGCAAGGAACCTATTTATGTCATTTAATTCAGCATTTGAACTTTCTTTTTAAAAGTGCATGTTCTTTCATAAGCATATAGATCGGTTGTTTTGTCGTGTGTTTATCATTGTGTGTACTTGGATCGTGATCGAGTAAATTACAGCCTCCGGCACCTTAGAAGACGAACTTGAGGAAGGAGCATCTACTGACGAGGAAGCAGAAGTAGGAGTTGCAGTTGCGCAAGGTTGAAGATCTGAGTTATTCGCTTGCTCATCCAGGTTAGGGAATTTCGATTTGGACCTCTTTTGGTTCCGTTATTAGTATACTCTGTGATTGCTTGATATATTCTGTTTCTGTATTGATATATATATATTTATTCCCTTGATATATTCTGTTACTTGTATAATATAAATTTGTGGGTGTTAAATAAATAATGCTGGAGGGTTAAATAAGATAAATAATTGGTACATGTCATAATTATACATATAGGGACTAAGTAGCCCGTAATATTATATATTATGTTAAAACACCAATCGAAAGAAATAAAAGGAGATAATAATGATAAAATATGGTAAGATAAAAGAAGTAATATAATTAATACGAGATAAAATGGAAAAAGATAAGATAATAGAACAAATAATAAAAGTAAAGAGAAGAACGAGAAGAGAAGAGAAGAAGTCAGATCTGGCGGAAAGAGGCTGGTTCCTAAGTAGCAATCTTGGGCAAGACTTCGCAACAATGTTAGGGGTTCCTAAGTAGCAATCTTGGGCAACCTGACGGATAGGGGGATCTCCTGTGTAGCAAGCTCAGGCATCTCACTCAATGATTGAAAAGTGAAAGAAAATTTTAGTAAATTAAAGAAGATTATTTTGACGATCGTAAACATATAAATTAATAAGAAAATAAAGAAATAAATTAAATAAAGAAAACTAACCAACAAAGTTAAGAATTATGAATCAGGAAGTAATAAATATATGTACATATATACACATATAAGTATAATTATAAGGAGATAATTACGATAATAGTTTATATAAAGGTCAATCTGAAGGAGGCTGGGCTTCATTTATTTTTGCTTTTATTCTAACTGAGTACATCTGTACTCACCCTCTCTTTATGTTCATTGTTGGCCCAGGTTAGCGGAGTTATGGGAAGCCTCGGGGTATCTTAAGCTGCGAAAATATTTATCATTATTTATTAGTATGTTGTAGAGTACTTTATCATCTATTTTAGTAAGACATTGAATTTAATTTGAATAAATGATGTCATTGGAATATTTACGTATTTTGAATAAATAGAGACTTTCATCGTATCTGTGTGAATAAGAGTGATGATGCCTTGTAGTTATGGCTACGGCAGTTGTTCCGCTTCAGGCCCTATAATTAGGTTTTGGGGCGTGACAATATACTTCCAATAATAATGTATTATCACATCTACACACCTATATTATAAATTAAGTGAAATAATTATACTTTACATACTCAGCATTCAGCAACAAATAGTTCAAGCAATCCATCCAACTCATTACAAAACGGGAAACATAAATACAAAACAACTTAGAATTATAACACACTCAGTTACTTGACGTAAATCCCACACAAATTATTTTACAAAAATACAAAAGCACACAAAATAATGCCAAAGCAGAATAAAAAGAAGGGAAACCTTATATAGTTCAGTTAGAACTGGCATTTTTACCACCGAAGAGACGCTGAGCTTGCTTGCGTTATCGACGTACAATCATTTTCATATAGTGGACTGCACCAAATAAAAGACTTAGTTTGACCCATTTCTTCGGTGGTTTATCTATCACCAAAGAATATTTAAAAATAGTATCAGTTTAGTTAATTAGCTAGTATATCGACGTGAAGTTAACAAATCCAGGCTTTTAAGTACTGTGTTGGCACAAACAAGTACTTGATGAAACTTGAAACAGGTAAATCAATATAGTAAATAAAATACCAATGAACTTCAACGCTTCATCCAGGTCACCCAGTGACGACCAATCAAAATATGACGAGTCTAAAATATCTATCAATTCTGAAGGATTATTCTGCACAACATAAACATAAGAAAAAAGTAAGAATATATTTTACTCCGTTTGTTAACTTTTTTTTACTCAAATTGAAATTTGAGAAAAAAAAAATTAAGTAAAAGGCAAAATAATTAGTGAAGTGCACTCACAAGACTTGCTTCTGGCACTGAACTAACTTGATTTTCATCCCAAACTCTCGAGTCACCTCCTTGGACCGAATCTTGGTCAACAGAATTTCTCAGTGAAGGAACTATGTTGGAACTTTCTTCTGAATATTATGTATACAAAGAAGTAAATTAAGTGATGATTTTACATGTATACTTGCAAAACCTCAAAATATCACATGCACACTTCAAAAACTATCATGCGCTGCTTACTCGTACAGAATGTAAAATAAAAATTTGCAGGGTCATGGATGATATTTTGACATTTTGTAGTACATATACAAACAAAATGATTCTTTGAAATATAAACCTGAAAATGAAATTTTTTACCTTGATTTGGCATACAACTTTCGACCACGTGAAGATCAGATGGAATGTTTTCGCAGATATCTCTTGTCATATTCTGAAATATAAATTAAAAATATATATTTCTAAAAGAACATAATAAATTGAAAATATGCACCACTGCTATAAATGGGAAAAAAGACTTACAACACATGCCTCCGAAGTGGAGCAAATATTGTCTGCTGATTTCCCATCCTGTTCAGTACCAATTGGATCTAGGGGAAAAAAAATCGATCTTTAATAAGAATATTCAGTTTAGTACCAAATTTACCCAAAATGTGAAATGGGTCATTACTCATTACCATTATCTGTTCGTAAGCTCACTTCAGAAGAATCAATTTCAAGAGGTATTGGTCCATTATTGCCCATTGTGAAGTCATGCTCACGGCCTCCAGCTTTTCTGTAGAATTCTTCCTTCCATTTCTTAACCGATGCCTAAAATTCATTGGTAATGTCATTGGTAAAGAGAAATGTGATGCAAGTATTAAGAAAAAAGAGGAAGTGATTGAACAAAATTGAAATGCTTTATATGATGCATACAATTCATACCTTCTTAAATTTGGTGTGCTCATTAAGATGTTTGTAATGACCATTTATTTCGGCACCAACAAGCTCATAAACAGAGGAGAAGAAGAGCATAACATTTTTATTCTCAATCTCAAACTGATGTGAATAGAGATGCGGCCCAACCTTGCACTTTTTAGCATGTTTAACCGTAGTTTTCCAAGATTCATGCAACTTTGACTTAATGCCCATAATCTACATATCAAAAAATAAAACAGTATACAGCTATCATTTAATGTTGGGGAATTCTTCAAAAGAACCCTAATTTTTCTGGATATTATCAAAATCCTCACTTTTTAAATCCTTCAAAATCTCCTATAAATTGAGTTGAACTTTTTTAACCCCCTATGGAGTTTAACTTTTTCATCCAATAAGTTTCTTGATGGACCAAACTACTCCTCATATAATTATTTTCATATTTTATTTTATTTATGAAAAATAATAAATAAAAAAAGAAATATATATTTTTCATCAAAAATAAATAAATGAGAAATAAAATATAAATTAAATCATAATAAATAATAAAGAAGAAAAATATTTTTGTAACATAATATCATAAAATAAATTAATTCATCATAAAATAATATCATAAAATTCAAAATAATATCATGAAATATTATGTTGAAAAAATATTTTATTTATTTATTTATTTATTATTTTTAATTGAATAAAATAAAATATGAAAATAAATATATGAGAGACATTTTGGTTTATCAAAAAAATTATTGGATGAAAAAAAGTTAACCCCATAAGGGGGGGGATCCAACCCATAAGTGGGTTTTTATAATATCCAGAAAATTTAAGTGTTTTTGAAGAATTCATGATATAAAATGAAACTAGGAAATAGAAATGGTTTCACCCTCTCACCTCAAGAAGTCGGGATTCATCCATGTAAAAGAGTCGCAAGAAATGTCTAACGATACAAATTCCATTCTTTTTAAGGTCTGAAACACGTTTTTTGCCAACCCCCTTCAGGCACTCCACTCCGTCCTCTAGCTTTGGGATAGGAGGCTTTTCCGTTGCTTTAAATATCAAGTGAGATTACATATTCATTATGTTGGATCGACACAAACAAGACAATGATAGCACTTTCCCGCTTCTTCTTCATAAACAAGACAATAAGGGGCGTCTACTTCAGAGTAATATCACATTACCATGGGAATTACATTCCAAGAAATGTGATTGATGGGAATCTCATTGCCATGACGTGGGAATATTTTTGTTTAATTCACAAATTTATAGGAATGTTGGTTATTTGCATTTTTTTAAAATATGAAATGATGATACTAGCATAACAAATCAACTATATTTAATTATAAATTTTTATTAACTTTATTACATAATTTATAAATAAAAATTATTATCTACAAAATTATATGTTTATTCTTATTTTGATTAAATTATAATTTCTATTTTAATTAAATCATAACAAGATTGTTATCAATTAAGAAAAAGAAAAAAATCACAACTCATTTAAACAATTATTTAATGAATAAAATATAGAATTTAATTTCTAAATTTAACTATAAAATTATAAAATTATTATTATTATAGATATATTTTATTTTTATAATTAGATTATAATTAATAAAAAAAATAATATCATGTGAAAGTAAATAATATAACATAATACATAAGGGAATTTTGGTAATTACCATGATAATATAACATTCGCACTCTTTTTGGTGGAAATCGCTTTTCCACGAATGTGGTGAAATAATTTTGCCATGGGAATATGATATTGTTGCCACATGAATTCTCATGTTATAGTAAATATGATAAAGTGATACTAATGCTCTGATATTCTCATGAAATTCAACTTTCTCATGAAGTAGACGCCACCTAATAAATAAATACATGAAAGCTTGAAGTTTACCTTTCCCATGTTGATCTTTCACTCTTAAAGGTTTCGTTATCCCTTCTTTAACTCTCATCTTAAACCTCGTCAAAACCCTAGCTCCAATCCTAAACATCCTTTTTCTTGCCCAAGACGAGTTATCTCTAAAAACCAAATCACGAAGAGTCGCCTCACCATTTTCAAGGTCCACAACAAGCGGGCCCGCCAAAATAGGTCCCACACCATTCCTTTCTCTCACTACATTGCTATCGAACTCTTCATAACTCCAATTTTCTTCCCCTTTTTCACAAAAGTCCCCATTAATGGGCAAAATCTCGAGCTTGGCGGAAGCAAATCGCTTGGATGTAACTTTCCCACCGTTTTTATACATAGCCACTTTGATTGGTTCGCCATTTTCACCCTCGATTTTGGATCCCGTGTAGATTATTGCTTTGTTTAATGTAGGTGTGATTATTATTTCATATTTGGCTTGATCATGCAGTCTGTAATAATAAACTAGAAATTATTAATCGAATAGATGGTCCAGGATTAGTTTGAATCAGTACCAATTGGTCCAAAACCAAGCTTGATTTGTTGTTTAATTGAATAACTAAGGCTCATTGATGCTTGAAGAAATTGAATTTAAATTGTTTTTTTAAGGACGAAGGAAATTAAATTGTTAACGAGCATTAATTCAAAGGGTCTTACCTAGAGCTGGTGGCGTTGTTTAAATGATCGGAGGCTTTGCTTCTGGCCAATTTATCTCGTAGTTTGGTTTTTAACTTCTGCTGTTTATTTGGCTTGTTGTGCAATTTGTTAAATTCTTTCCGCACCTATTACAAATGAAAAGCAAATATTAACTAAAGTGAAGGAAAATTAATAGAAGAATCATACATGGAAGTATAGGCCTTGATTTTCTGATCAGTGGAATTCTTGGATTTTTTTTATAATTTAGTTTAAAATATGGCGATCCAATATGATAAAATACAGAAAAACAAGGCTTGGAAGGAATTATTTACCGAAAAGTGGAATATACAAGCATTTGGAGAATGAACACAAAAATCAAGACTTTGGAGTGTAAAAATGAAAGGAAGTAGAAATATACCACTTTTTCTATGAATCGACGGACTGCTCCTTTCTTAAAGCTGCAACAAAAACTTGAGATTAAGAACAGAGCTTTGCTCAAATAAAGAACAAATAGAAACGAAATTATTTATATATGAGCAAAAAAAGGAAATGTAAAAGAGAAACCGAGAAAAATGGCGTTGATCACTTACCGGCGTGTTTTCCGACGAAGCTTTAGTTCAGATGAACTGGCATCAGAGACGGATGGTAGAGATCGACTATTTGGAGCCATTGAAAATGAAGAACACGGAGGAAGAGAGAGAGAGTAGGGACTGAGAAAAAGAGATGAACACGCAGCGAGAGAGAGTGAGAGTAGGACTCCAGAGAGAGAGAGAGAGAGAGAGAAGAGAGAGAGAGACACTGTGAATTGGAGAAGAAGAAGAGAGAAGGCTATATGATTACTATTTATGAGGCAATCGTGAATTATTGATGGAAAATTTTGTACATGCTAACCAGAACAAGAAATTTCTTTGGTATTTCATTCTTGCTAATAGCCCAATTCGCGAGGCGTGTTATCAAAAGTCAAAATAACATTAAGATGATGATATTTAAAAAAATTCTTATCAACTATTTCTTTAATATACAATTGGGCTAATAAATATTTGGCTCCGGAAACTCAAAATCAATGTAAAAACGTCACATGTTCATTTTGGAGTAAAAAAGGTCATCAGCAACTCCATCAAAAGAACACCCTCGCAGATTCAGCTTCACTTTGGCGGAAGTGAAAATTACATGATAGAAAAGTATATATATTATAGAGAGAAAAAATATAACAGAAATAAAGAGAAGATAGTTATTGCAATATTATATAAATAATAATGAGAAGACATATATACAATATTTATATAAACTATACTGAAATAAATATATATTGCAGAGAATTTTTTTTATAGAAGAATTAAAATAGTATAATGAGAAAGAAATGCGAGACTAAAAAAATGTATATTGCAGAAAAAAAAAGATATTTTTGTTATTAATATAAAAAAATATATATGTGGTTTGGCGTTGTATATTGGCCGAAAACCTTTAGGTGTCGAATAAGTCAGAGGTGGAATAATTTGCGCTGGTGATAGATTTAGGTTGAATGAAACGGAGACGTTTAAGAGCCAACTGAAAGTGACAATAATTTCGCTAAATATTTGTTTATATTATATTCTTTTCTAATAACATATTGTTAGTATTTTACAATTTTGAGCAAGCTATTGGAAAATTTAGAGCTCAGAAATTTCTATGGAATTTCATTCTCACTAGTGTATCCACACAGGGCCTTGTTTTCAGAAGTTAAAACTATGTTTGGATGATACTAAAAAAAATCCATATGGAAGTCTTTTTTTAATATATAACTAGGGGAGCTCACTCCGTTTCGCAATGTACTGAATTTAATTGTATATTTTGATATCATTTTTCATATTATATTTTGTAAAATAAAAGACATTAAATAATCTTTTATATCATTTATGTTATTCAAAGATTAAAAAAATTGAGAGATATGTAATGAATCAAATTAAGAAAAAATTGCTAGTAGTATTTATTCTTGAATTCGTATGATTCTTTAGATATGTAAAACCGTGACATCTCATTTAAATATGTTATGTCACTTGTACAATAAGCATGTTACATTATCATTTAAACAACCAACTCAATGCTTTAGTTATATATTAAACGAATGAAGGATTAAAGTGAACAAATCTGAACAGTCAAGAGAATAAATAAACAACCAATAGACGAGCCAAAAAATAAACTTTGTCATGGTGTTATAAAAAACATTTTTATATGAAATCGTTAATTTTTTTGTGCTAACTATACCAATAAATATATTTTATTACGGTTACAGTTAAATAAAATATATATGTAGGAGTCACAAAAAAAACTGTGTGCTAAATATATCATTTTATTTGACTGTGATAGTGTTAAATAAAATATATTTTATAATGGTTAGAACTATACTATACAACAATAAAAAATGCACTCTCACAAAGACTCCGAGCTGTGGTTATCCGCATTGGGCCATAATTTTATTTGTGTTAACATGGTACTGAAATTAGAGGTGGCAAAATCTGACCCGACCCGGAAACCCGACCCGACCCATCCGAATTCAAACCCAACTCGACCCGAAAATATTGCCATGTCAACAACCCAAAACCCGACCCGAACCGAACCCGAACGACCCGAGACACGAGATACCCGGAATCCGAACGACCCGAGATACAACCCGACCTGACCCGAACCCGAACGACCCAAGACCCGAGATACCCGGAATCCAAACGACCCGAAACCCTAAATACCCGAGATCCGAATGACCTGAAACCCGAATGACCCAAGACCCGAATGACCCGAACCTGAATGGCCTGAACTTGTATATAATGAATGAATGATCATACACCTATTGATTTCACTATTATATTAATATAATATATATTACTTTATGGGTGTGGCTAAACAACATACGTATGCACAACATACGTTTTTTTTGCCACACCCAAAATACGTATTAAAAAAATAAAAATAAAAATTTCAACCGTACGGATGTAATATATATGTTATGAATATGTTGGAGATTAATTTTCACAAAAATCAGAATATTATAACATTGCCATCATATATCATCAAAAATATGCAGCACTATTCAAAACATATATCGGAATAATAGTTTGATGATACATGATGGCAATGATATATTATTCTTGATTCCCGTGAAAATTAATCCACAACATATTCATAACATATATATTACATCCATACGGTTGAAATTTGAATTTTTACTTTTTATAACCACTTTACGGGTATTTTAAAAAAATGTATGTTCGAACATACGTATGTTGTTTAGCATCTCCCATTACTTTATTTATCTTATTATGTAACTATAATGTCAACATATTATTTTAGAAAATAATATATTATTTATATTGATTTCTAAGACATAAAACTCTCTTTGAGACTTTTGAGCTCATCGCCTCTTTTTACTGTGCAAAATTGAAAATAGATAGATATTTATTTAATCAAAGATTTTTCATCACAAGTTAAATACAGTGCATAACTAGAGCTGGCAAAATCTAACCTGACCTGAAAACCCAACCCGACCCACCATAACCCAAACCCGACCTGACCTGAAAATGTTGACAAGTCAACGACCTGAAACCCGACCCGACTCAAACCCGATCCCAAACCCAAACCCAAACCCGAACGACCCGAGACCCGAAATACCCAGAACCCGAATGACTTGAAATCTGAAATACCCGAGACCCGAACGACCCGAAACCCGAATTACCCGACCCGACCCACCCATTTGTCACCTCTAACTAAAATGATATACGAATGGAATGGATTTGGGCAAAATTGTCTGGACACGTGTCACCTAGGTCAAACATGTCCAAAATTATAGTCTAGTAGAAATTGAAGAATACTAGAGAGGACCTCACTCTGTTTCGATATTAGATAAAAAAATTTAATAAATAAAAATATGAATAAACAATATAGTAAATAAGTTAAGATTAACATATAGTTGACACATTTTTGTGCATGTTAAATTTGGAAATACATAGTAATATTACACTTAAAAAGATATAAGGCTCATTCCATATTCAGTTATGTGTTGTTATTCTTTTAATAATTGTATAATATAAAGATAAGATTATGAATATAGACGATATAAAATTGATAACTATATATCATAAGCGGAGATATTTCTTTTTGAGTTCTTCCTCCATTGGTCTCACAATTTTTTGTTTTCACTTTTCTAAGAATTGCATATAAAAATAAAGTTATGAATAAATGTGGAACCTTCCATGATTCTGTATTATAGAGTAAGCATAAGGTTTTGACTTTTCATTTATTATTTGGCCAATAAAGTTTAGAAGGATAAATTAATTTAGAATTCTGCTGAGATTTTTTTTGTAGCGTTTCTAGTGAAAACATAAAAACAAATCTCAGTAATTATATATGAATAAAAAGCACAAATATAAAAGCAATTAGTTGATGATATTAGACACAGTTTAATAATTCAGTTAGTAGATAAATAACAACAAATAATATAACAATAATTAAAATTAACTAAAGGCGTCGTCGTGAAAACTGAATCAACTCGCAACAGTTTTATAATTGGTACTTTCGTTGCACTTCGACTGATTTAAAGAAAAACTATATTTTCATCTACATTGTAAGTTTCCAAATATGATATCTCTAATATAAATTGTATCTCATCTCAAACTCATTGCCTGTTTTATTTAAGCCAGAAGCAAAATTTAGACTAATTTAATGTTCATTGTAATATATCAAACCATTTTGGCTGATTTTCAACATCTATTTTCATAGTCTTGCTCTGTCGCTTTGTTTGTTGTGTCGGGCCAACTCGGAATTGAGATTCTAATCAAAACCATATGAAAAATACGTTTACCAACAAATTTCACGGAATGTATTTAACTATCTTAGATTTAAAAATATAATTAAACCCGTATTTTAGTGAAATGTTGTAGAGCCAATATATTTCTTTAACACCATTTATTTTAATGTGATAAACAGATTCTCCAATAAAAAAATTAAAAATAATGGTTTTTGTTTCGTCTTGATACGAGTTTTGAAGAAAAAGTTTTTAGCAATTTACAATTTAGATATGAATTTTGAAGAAAAAGTTTTCAGCAATTTATAATTTAGTCCTTAAAGGACTAAATTGTAAACTCTGAAATTTTGTGTGTGCTGGGCTGTGTATTCGCTCTTTTTGGTCTTTGGGACTTGGCCCAACCGTGTTTTAGTTGGTGTCTAATTAGGGTTAAGCCTCAAATTACCCTTCTAACCCTTTCCCACTCTATTTAAGCAACTCTAAAGCCTCCAAGCTCATTTTTTTTCTCAATTCTTCTTTCTCTCTCAAATTAAAAAGTCATTTGAATTTGTACTTTTCTGCAAGATTAAATCAAGAAAGGTTAGTCTTGAATTAATTTTGAATTAATATTTTTGACATATGTTTGAGCAATTGTTGGCTTGTTGTGCAATTCATTCCATGCCTATAACAAATGAAAAGCAAATATTTACTAAAGAGAAGAAAATTTTATAGAAGAATCAAACATGACAGCATAGGCCTTGATTTGTTGATAGCACAAAAATGTGCTAGTTCCCCAAATTGTTATTCATACAATTCTTTTAGGAACTTAGATACTTTTCATATTTTATTTTTAAAATATGGGTATGGATGGAAAATTTCGGAGGTAAATTCAAGATCCATTCTATTATGATTAAATGAAGAACAGAAAACAAGGTTGAAAGGACAGTTGTGCTCGCAAAGATGGAATTATTCCAGTTTGTAAACACAAAATCAAGATTTCAAACATAACAATGAATGAAAAAAATGTAAAAATGAAAGAAATTAGAAATATACCAGCTCCACGAAATTTTCTCTGAATTGACAGGTTGTTTTGTCTATCAAGCTGCAACAAAAAAAAAAGTAGAGATAAAAAAAATGATAGAATGAAGACCAAGTAAGGGAAGAAATCATTATATTGTACTTTTTTTGTTTAACTTTTGGATTTTGTTGAAAATGAATTCATGGTCAGGCAATAATAAAAAAAAATAATGTAAAAGAGAAACAAAAATATGGCGTTGATCACTTACAAGCACATTGTTCTGATAAGTTAGCAATACAGAATATAGTAACACGGTAATTTTTTTAATTACAATTAAAATATATTATATTAATTTTAATAATTAAAAGAGAATATATTTTAGTAAAATAACTAAGCAGTAAATTTTATTAAATACACCTAATATTTTTAAATATTAGAAAATGATAAATGTTTGAAATAATAATTAAGATATAATTAAAAGAATAATAATATAAAATTGAAATAATAAACTAAAACATAATTAACTTAATAATTAACAAATGATTAATATAAAAGGTGAGGGTCTTTTTATAATTTTTAGAAAAGTTAGGGAGGTTTTGAAGAATTTCCCTTAAAAATTCATATACTTTTTAATATATAATTGAGAATGATAAATATTTATTCATAGTACAATATTTTCTTAATAATAAATTTTCAGTATTACAAATATTTTGTACAAGCTATTAAAAGTTAGAACAGATAAATTTCCATGAAATTTCATTCTCAGGAGAATAATCCAATTCGCAAGGCCTGTTTTAAAAGTCAAAACTATATTAGAAGGATATTTAAAAATATAATACATATATGGTGCCTCCTAAATCTCCCACCAATGTTGAGTGCCATTGGCATGACATCAGTGAGTATTGGATATATAAATGATCCAAATTTAGTGAACCAAATACCCACAAGAAATGGCAAGTCAAAAGCACGCCAAAATTAATTAAAAAAATTTCAAAAAATTAGACAGCCCAAATAAAGTACAAGGAGAGAGAAACCATTTTCCAACAAAAAAAAAAGAAAGGAAAATTTTCAAAAAGCCCTTGTATTATTGGAAATTGCAAAAAAAAAACCTGCATTACTGCTAAAAATGTAAAAAACCCCAATTCTCAGTTTGAATTTGAAATTAACACTGTTAGTTTTAATAATTTAATCACACGAAAAATATTTTTTAAATATTAACTAATATTTCTCTTTAAAAAATTTTTTTTTTCAGAAACATAATTTTTTAACAATTTCTATCATTCTTAATAATTAATGTCGTATGAAATAGATAATGTAGATTAATGCAGTTTGTTGGTTTAATTTTTATCATTCTCTTTTGTAAATTATAGTCACCAGATATTTGGCTTCGGCTCATTTGGTTCCAAAACTCTGAATCTATGAAAACGCACCACATATTAACTTTTTGGAGAGAGATCGTCGCAAGCAAGTCCAGAAACTCCCACATACCTGAAGCAAAAAAAAATTCCATGCTCTTGCAGCTTCAATATTACAAAAGAAAAAGTACTTCATAAAAAAATATATTGCACAGGAGAAAAATATAGTAGAAACACTGAGAAGAAATATATAACAATGTTATATAACAATATTATATAAACAATAATGAGAGTAAAAAAAAGTGAAGGGAGGAAAACTATAAAATATAAATAATAAAAAAAATGTAACAATAATAATGAGAATAAAGGTACACAATATTCTATAAACTATATTGAGAATAAAAAAAATACTCCAGAGAAAAAAGTATAAAATAATTAAAATAATATAATGAGAAGAAAAGTATATAAAAATAAAAATAATTTTTTTTTAAGTATAACATAATTTAAATAACCAAGTTTAAGACTGGCAAGTCAATTAGTTAGTTAAGAAAATCTTAATATATATTTCTTATTAGGGAAATTTATAAAAAAAGTCCCTTTAAATTGCGAAAAAGCCCCCACATTATTAAAATTGTAAACATAGCCCCTCAATCCTTGGAAAATTCAAAGTTTAGCCTCTAACATTAGTAAATGTAACACCGCTAATTGACTTTTCTTACCAGATATTGCTATAAAATTTATGAAATATCATGTTTTCCATTTTTCTTCAATTCAATTTGCTTTTTTTTACGAGAGAAAGGAACAAGAAAGAGGGTCAGTTTAGGCATTTTTGTAATAAACTACAGAGAGGGAAAAGTTACGTCACATAAGAGTAACAAGTATATACCTGATCATCAATTCTAACTGAAAAAAAAATTAGAAGGGACCAAATGGATACGTACCAGCCAACAATCACTATACAAAATAGAACAAATTAAGGTTCAATATGCAAAATTTTGGCCCGACTGCGATAATCTCTTACCACACTGACTTGTTTCATTGTGTCATGTCTGTACCAGTAGAAACTGATATCCCATACCAGTTGAAATACTTTGAATTGAACTTTCAATTTCCAAAGTACGATTCAACATTATGCGGTACGATTCAATAATATGCGGTACAAGATCAAAAATAGAATTAACACATAAACTGATACACAAGTCTCTTTCTTTCCAAATGGATTCAAAATACAAAAAATTGGAGTGTTTTACATGACCATAAAACAAATGCAGTTCTGATCCAGACTAAGCTCTATAGATCTATCCTCATAACAGTTTGTCACAATTTCGGTTTGGATCACTAAAATGTGCTGTCTTGAACAAAGACTCTTTGGAAGATGAAGTGAAAGAAAATTTAAAATGGAATAGGCACAATCAAATCAAATCAAATCAATTCCAAAATTATGACCAGTAATCGCACACACAGTTAAAGTAATTAATTGAACTCGCACTGAAACCCTAGTCCCCTTACCAACTTTAATTACCGTCTTGTAGTAATTTCGATCGATCGAGAGAGAGAGCGCGCTTTCCATTTGGTTGGGAAACATTAAATAGGTAGGGGGAAGGGTTCGCTTCGCTCCACACAAAAGCCGGGCACGAAAGGGCATATTGAACGGAACGATTTTTAACGATGATGAGTTTCTTTAGTCCCACCGCGATCTACTCAACTCAGGTCCGGACCAGTCGACCCTATATATACGCAGCTAGGTAGAACGTTTGAGAGTTGCCTTAAACTAATGAGTAAGGAAAACAAAGCGGGAGGTGAGAGCCGTACGCAGCGCTAAATCTCTGTCATTTGCGCAAAATCTATTTTTGGAGGGGTTAAAGGCTGGCCGGATGCTGATGCTGCTTACTTTGCAGAACTCGCCCGTGCGGGCCTCCCTACCCTACCGCCATTTCCCCAAGCCCAAAATAATTCATTCTCCACGGAAAAGCTTGGTATTATTGGGGCTTTAACCAACTATTTGATTTTCTAATTTGTAGGCTTTGGTTGCTATTTCCTGCATCACAATATTTCATGTATGTCAATATTAAGGCCTAAAGGACAACCATCTTTTAGGAGATTGAATCACCCTCAGTGGTGGCTTAGTTTGAACTTGATGGCCCAATTTACTTGTCGAGATTCAGTGACATGAACTATAACAAGAGATTCATATTTTATTTTAAGTATTTTTGGTTTATGTTTTTTATCATTGAGTGGAGAACGGGTTTTTTTGTCCCATTTTCATTTTTCTTGTCAATGAGATTTGAATCTATGACCTAGTAGTTTATTTTGCTCTCAACTAACACCACAATTTTAAATTATTTTGCTCTTACTGCATGCAATCTGAACTTTCAATTAGGGTATATAAATTACAAGCATTAATAGCTTATTGGTGGTGTTAAAATACCTTAACTATTTTAAATCTCATACATTATGCATCAACGTAAGAGATTAGTCAAGACAAAAATGAAAAATTAATGATATTTCAAGGGAATGATATTGGTCATTTTTTTGTGCATCAGTTTATATATTATGTTTAACATGTAATATTGTTGCTAGAGTTCATTGTATGCGAATCAATAGGTTGTAAGTTAAAGTCCTCATTGGCATAATTTTCTTTGTTTAATAAAGTATGCAACTTTTGTAGCCATAAAAAACAGTGAATATTTTTTTTGGGTACACTAGTTATCAACTTGCTTACAATTTACTGTCTGTGGACCGAATTCCCGTTATGCCTCAAAAAATAAAATCTATTTTTGTAGCCATTTCAAGTGAAAATTAACTTCCAGTAGAAACTAATTAATGACTGTATAAGCTCCTTAATTAATATTTTACAATCACATATATGTACCACAAACCACGGAAGGCCACCAATGAACCAGAATTAGAGATCAAACATGCACACGGTACAGTACATAAAAAGCACAACCAAGAAGATTTATCCACAAAAATAACTAAAAGCTGGAATAACAAGAAGCATAGATCATCACTCTTGTAATATCTCTTCACGAAGCAGACTTCAGTGTTCACAATTCACACTATAGGCCGCGGACGACCAACCTCTCGTCATGAAATATCTCAACTGATTTGTGAGTCATCTCAAGTGAGTCCCACCTCACAAGCTTGAAGCTTTGCGTTCTATGCAGTTTGATTGTTTCGCCGCCTCCGACCGGTGTCTTGATCAGGTTACTCACCAGTTCTCTCTTAATCGGGCTATTTTCAGCTTTGAATCCCAACGATTCAAACATCCAACCCCGTCTTTCACCCGATGACTCAGCATCTTCTCCCTTAATGAGTTCAGCAACCATCGCTCCAATCGGAGCTGTACTTTGGCGTGTGAGAGCAGAAGCAACAGGTTCTGTTGGCGAAATATCTTCTAACGAAGTACCATCATCTAGCGGAGCATCATCTTTTGGCGCCGGTTGTTCAACCAGGAAATCAGGATCCTCCAAATAAAGTTGTTCCCATTCCTGAAGAAGACTAACAGCATCGTAGTTGTGGGTCAGGAAGTGCCAGAACAAGCAGCAACAGCATTGATCAATCTCTTGCCCCCTCAGAATTTGTTTGGCTCGGCGTTGGAGGTTCGTGACTTTCTTCAACCACTCAAACACCACTTTATCTGTGAGATCGGAACTTTTCGCGGTGTGCTTCCTCTTCTGCTCGATATCCTCGGTTGTCTGACGTAGCACTGAAATGTTATTTCTACACAATGGAATAACTACCTCACAGCAACATTTTAAAATCTTGGAGAAATTCTTCTCGCAATTGTCTGCGTCACAACAATATTGGAAAAACACGGAGAACATCTGGCCTAACATGTTTTCTTGTTGGGGTGTGTTTTCTTTACCCACCATCAATGTAGAGGATGCTGCAAAGGAGTATATAAATTAATTAAAATGAGTATTATATTCTATCATAACAAAAAAAAAAGATTATTAAAAGAAATATATATGCTAAATTTAAGATCATATTGTATAAATTGGATGTGCTTTAGCG
Organism: Juncus inflexus; assembly: GCA_024447665.1. NCBI lineage: Eukaryota > Viridiplantae > Streptophyta > Magnoliopsida > Poales > Juncaceae > Juncus > Juncus inflexus. The sequence continues at coordinate 3,393,557 of JAJHPC010000004.1, read as the reverse complement.
CGAACTTTCACATATATTGTTCTACAGACATATATGTTATTTTTTTTTTTTTTTTTTTTTTTTTGAAGCACTAGGAGGCGAATTGCTTCCTTGAGAATTTCATTAATTTAAAAGTTTAAAATAAAATATTACATAAATTTCTAGAGCTTGCCACCTAAGATATATAGTAAACAAAAAATTCTTTTTTTCAAAATAGTAAACAAAAAATTATAAAACCGCAGCGAAGAGTGGGAAATTTTCCTAGTCTTAAAAAAAAGAGAGAGAGAAGATATAATCCTTACAATTTAGAGGTGCAACCAAGTGATAGAAGGCGATTCACCTTTGTTCACCTTTTTGTGCACAATGATCTTAAATCTTAATTCGCATAAAGCAGGTCAATGAAGGGACCTTTTTATAGTCCGTGCATTCCTACAAGTAAACATATTTATTTTTCCTTTATCTTTTTATATCTATTTAAGCGAATACATTAATTTCATCACACAGGAACAAATTTCTACGCAGACTTCAGCGAATTGTGACAATCTGAAACTAACCTATGACTAAACAAATGACTTTTGGTACCTTTCATCGATAAATTGTACCAGTGATGATACAAAATACAAATTGGGTTCCTTTCCAACTGTGAATTTTGTTATATAAATATACGTATAGTCATAGTTTATATTCATCAAACATGTAGTCAATGTTACTAGTTGAATTTAAACTTGAGTTGTTTACGTAATCCAATTTGTAAAGTTTTGAGATATTGACGTTCTACCATGCATATTGTGATAATCTTTCAAATTGTTTTATCATTATCTCAAATTTTCTAGGAGTAGTTGAAATAAGTAGTGTTTAGTTAATACTATGAACGACTCCCATGATATTTTTGTAATCTATTTAAAAAAGAGATATTAATTATTTCTATACTATGATTCAAAAATAATAATGGACTAATTTATTTTTTCATCAAGAAAACAATGGACTTTATATGCAAACTGCAACAATTTGAGATTTCTTCCAGAAAGTAAGCTGGAATTACGATTTTTTTTTTTCTTCAGTAGTTCTAAATTATACAGCAGCCCCAGACAAGTCATATAATACGACTACTTTTGGGGGCAAGATAAGGAAGAGATAAATTTTTTTAGAGAGAAGGCATTATTTCTCTTTACCCTTCTTTTTAGAATTGTATTTGGCAAGACGATAAAGATAGAAGTTGGGTTAACCTTGAATTTAAAAAAGAATGTTTTGTTAGTTACAAAAATACCCTTCTTATTGTATAAAGATTAAAAGAGTAAGTACATCGATCATATATTCATAATCAGGTTGTAACTACACAAAATGTACTAAATTAAAAAAAAATTAGGAATAAATATAGCCTAAAAATTTATGTACGGGCATGGAATGGATTAATTTTTAGCAGTTGAAAAAAGTAATTTAGAATTTTATAGTTGTCACAATAATCTATTTATTGTTGGTCAACTCTTTTAGAAGATTGAATCACCATCAGTGGTGGCTTAATTTAAAAAAGAAATTATCTTTGGCGTTCTTTTAGACTGTAAACCATTTAGCCTCCTAAGCCTTGCTCTTACTGCATGCAATTTGAACTTTCAATTAGGGTATACAAAAAAGCATTAATAGCGGTGTTAAATTGCCTTAACTATTTGAAATTTCATATATTGTGCATCAAAGTATGAGATTAATCGAGTAAAACAATGATATGGGATGATATCCGTATCATTTTAAGCACTAGTTTATATATTATTTTAACACCTATACCCTGTTGTTGGGTACACAAGTCATCAGCTTGCTTACAAATTACTGTAGCGGACCGAATTTTCGTTATAAAAAGAAAATCCTAGCTATTTCAATGAAAATTAACTTTCAGTAGAAACTAATTAGTGACATGAATATTATGAATCATGCCACTTTATGTTAAGAAAGGAAGTAACAACACAAGTTCCTTGTTTATTTTACTTATTCTCCAAATACAATCACATGTATGTACAACAAACCACCCAAAGCAACAAAATAAGATAGAAATAAAATATGATAAAACGATTTATCACGAACCTAACTAGAAGGAATCAACCAATTCAGATCGGAATCGACAAGTCCTGGTCCAACTAAAACCCAATTCGTACAATTGTATATAAAAATTGAAATTCTAATACAAATATATCTGATTCACTGATTCCGATCTAATTCAGCCGATTCTAGATCTGATTCGGACGATTCTCATTCCGATTCGGCCGGTTCCTGATCTGAGCCTTTAACAACCGATTCCGAATCTGATTCAGATTTTTGGAACCTTACCTCGCGCTCTCGACCAAATACATTTAACTTCACAGTTGACCTCTCCTCATGAATTATCTCAACCGATTTTGACCTCATAAGCCTGATGCCTCGTGTACTATGCACTTCAACTGTTCCACCGTCTCGGATCGTTGTCCTCAAGTTGCTTACCAGTTCTCTCATAGCTCGGCTATCTCCTTCTCTGAAGCCCAACTAATCCAACACCCAATCCTGGCTTGGACTTGCACCCCACGTTGACATGGCATCTTCTCTGCGAATGAGCTCAGTACTCATTGTTCCAATCGGAGCCATACTTTGGTGTACAGAATGAGAAGAATCATTGGCTGGCGGTTGTTCAACCGACAAAACGGGCTCATCCAAATGAAGCTTTTCCCACTGCTGAATGAGCGTCGCGGCGACATAGTTGTCAATAAGGAAGCGGCAGCACGAGCAAAAATCAGGATCGTTATCTTGTCGGCTCAGAAGTTGCTTGGCTCTGCGCTGGAGGTTCGCGACTTTCTTCAACCAGCGAACCACCCCTTCTTTTGTCAGATCACCATTTTTTGCAGTGTGCGCCTGCTTCTGGCCGATTTCCTCAGTTGTCAAACGTAATGTTGGAATGTTATCTTGACACAATGGAAGAATTACTACCTCACAGCAAGATCGTAAAATCGCTGAGAAAATAATCAGACACATGTTTTCTTGTTGAGATGCGGCTTCTTTACCCATCAATTTTGCACTTCGGAACAAAATTGAGACAAGGGGAAAATTAGTCCTTACCTATATTTAACTAAAGAAGAATTAATTAATAATAGTTAAAGATATGTACTATTATTACAAGCAGGTCAAGTTTCTGAGGCTTAGCTGTTGAAATTTTTGGTTGTAATGAACTAGTAGGTCTTGAGCTTTCTCTAAAGGCTCCTAATGGTCTCTTACTTTGGTGATTGAGTATTTTGATTAAGTTATAGAGGTTGGAAGTTCAATTTCATATGTTTCAATTGATATGGAGTATTTTTTCTTTATTTCTTTACAAAATATTTTTTACTTACGGAACCTAAAAAATAAGGAGGTTGCAAGTATGAAAAAAAAGTTGAAACTTAACACATATTTATTCTACAGCTCAGATTAGTCGGTGAATTCAATTTTGCAACATTTCTCTTCAATTCAATTTTCCAACACTTTTCTTGAGAATCTTTTCTACCAAGAAATCTGTAATCCTTACTTTTTTATTAAAGAAATCCGTACCTTAGTTCACCTCTTTATGCTAAGTGGTACACTTGAACTTTGCATGACACGTCAAAATTAGAGGATCCTTTTTATAGAAAACTTTCATTACGAGTTCAATATCCTGTTTCATAACACTGATTTTATACCATTAGTATATTGTCAGATCATAGATCATGACATCACAAACTGAAAGCAACCTATGACCAAACAAAAGATTTCTTACACCTTTCATCAATAAATGGTACCAAGTAATGATAAAAATACAAGTTCCGTTCCTTTCTAACGGTGATTTTTCTTCTATAAAATTACAGATGGTCATATTTTATCTTCATCAAACATGTGGTCAGTCACAACTTGAATTTAAAACTTTGTATATCTTCATAATTCAAAAAAATTTACATTTTGAGATATTGATGTTCTACCATGTGGCGATATTTAAAATTATAGAGGTAATCACGAAGATGTTCATGCCATTGTCTCGCCTAAATGATTTTTGATAGGATAATATTTTTTTATCAGAACTTGAACGTATTATAGTATAATAGAACTTCACAATCTATATATTGAGAGGGGTAACTTGCATGTGAGTTAAAGAGGCACGATAAGTGAATTACCTAGAAAAAGAAAGAGTCATTAAATATGATGTTGTTCCTCTCTTTCCAAATTGCCCAACAACCACAGCTATTAAATTCTCGCACAATAATTAAAGTAAAAAAATAAATAAAAAAAAGAGAGCAAGTTTTGAGTTTAAGCGGGAAAATAATTAAGGAAACAAAAATAAAAGATTCATGTACTAAAAAAAGGCTAGCTTGAACTACAAAAATAATTTAAAATATAATATGTTGATTATGCTCTCTTGCTATATTCTTGATTTAATCTCCACAAGTACAAAAAGGTGGCCTTCCAATTCAAGTCAAAGAGCTCGGAAACTTGCAAGATCCATAGCCTGCATAAAATGTTCATCGATATTATTTACAAATTCCATATAAAAAAAGGAAATATAAAAAAGAAAATTCAAAACACATATTCCACTATACCGAAGTTTTAACATTCACAAGCTATTTCAAAACATATTTGCAAACAAACCCAAAAAAAGAAACAAATTCACTTACTTGGGTCCTTGTGTTGACAAAAAAAAAGCACATGTATTTTTTTGAAAGGGTTCAGATATGGAATGCCAGCATTTTGGAGCGCCCGATTACAAAAAGTATGATGAAATTATAAAAAGATATTTTTATAATACAAAAAGTATAGTGAAATTACAAAAAATTATATTTTCGAAGAGGTATATTTGTAAACATAATAGATATTTCCAGGTGCAAATATATATGCGTACAGCTAAAATTGTATGGTGGACGCTTCTGGGCACTCCGAATAATTTCTCTATTTGAAATAATAAAAAAACACATGCATTCACCCAAAAGTACCACAATTTCCAAAATTACTACTGTTTAATAAATCACTTTCGTTACGGGCAGAACTAGTGGGACTTGCAAGCTCCAGAAAAAAAGAAAAAAAATCTTGATAAATTCAGATATGCAATAAAAAATCTTGAGAATTTCAGATATGCAACAAAAAATCTTGAGAAATTCAGATATGCAAATGAGTCGACACTTACATTTATGAGTCTTAATGCCCCTCATGCTCATTTTGTATTTTCTCAAAAGACACTAGCCAAAAACACAAATTTTGCAACTAAAACTCTCAACTTTCACATGCTCTTTCAAAACAACATATTTACAAAAAAAACCTCAAAAAGAAAGAAATTCACTTACTTGGGTCCTTGGTCGTCAAAACCGCAAGTCCATTAAAACTACACGTACCACCAATCTTCCTGAACTGCTGCCAATAAGAATTAAACGCCCAATTCGCATGAGCTTTCAAATTATTCGGCTCAAAACACTTACCACCTTTTTGTACCGCCTTACAAATATTACTCGCTTGCTCACACGCATAACTCACCGCATTTTGTATCAGAGTCTCATTCGCTCTTCCCCTTTTTGTAACACACCAAAGAGGTCCTTTGTAAGGTGTGTTATTTGTCGGTACCGGTAATGGTCGGTACGAGTCCAACGGCCTTTTTGCGGAAAGGTCCACTTCATAAACTGGCTTTTCATTGGGGAAATACATTCCCCAGTGTCTTTCCGTACCGGGCCCGGGCTTCTGATTCTCATTGTATAGTGAGAAAACAAACACATGCATTGGTACGCCAGGTCTAGCTGGCGTACCGAGATTTTGCATAAATTTTTTCGCTAAATTTCTGTTATAAATCGCCGCGTTATACACATTTGCTCCGATTTGGTCTATATCTCCCTTATTAGGCCAGCCGGTCTCAGCCACGGCCAATTTCACATCCCAAAACCCTAATTTTCTCATCGCGAATATAACCGAATCAAGCATCTGATCTAACAAATTCATATACACCAACTCAGAACCCGGATCTTTGTAATACGATTTCGCTTCCGCTTGAAACAACGCGTAATTTAACGAAATGGTTTGCCAGTTTTGTGACCATGCGAAGTAAGGATAAGCGTCGATGAAAAAGAAGGAATTGGTTTTGCGTAAAAAGGTTAAGAGAGGGAAAAGAACCGAACTGGAGATGTCCTTCCGGAAGGTTCCGTTGGAAGGAGGGAAAGAGGATGAGAGCGCGTCCATCGCAAGAGGCGTGCCGATTTTTATTTTGCGGATATTTTTGGATCTTAGAGATTTGTGTAGGTTCTCCATGGCCGGTACCAAAGCCTAATAATGTGTAAGAAATAAATCATGGTATCATTTGTATGTATTTTGATCTTTTCAGCGTATAATCAGTAGCATGGGTAAGAGATTTCATCAGTTTTGAACTCGTATTTTATGAATAATACGGGTACAAACAGGAACCTGTACCTGTACAAAAATGTATTGGTACAGGTATTACCACTGTATTTTTGGCACATTTCTTACTTTCTAACTACATATATTATAATTTTTACAAGAGTATAGATGAAAAATTCCCTCAAAAACTCACCAGCCAAGTGGAGTTCTGGATAGAATAATCACTCAAGATCTCATTCCCCACCAGCAAATACCTAATCCGCGTCTTCCCGTAGTAATACTTGACAACATTCTCGCACACCCACGCGTCAGCCGCCGACTGGTTCCCGGCGATGGCCGGGATGATCTGGTTGGGCACCATGACGGAGACCCGCAGCCCTGTTCCGGCCAGAGCGGACAGGATGGAGGCGTTGGCATCGTAGATCTTGACGGACCCGGCGTTGAGCGTGCGGATGAGCCGGACGGACTGGCTGGGTGAGGGCAGGTCGTTGCCGAGTGTTCCGTAGTTTACGCCGAGTCCATTCGGGGTTTTGCTTTCGGCTGCGGAAGGAGGAGGAGAAGTTCAGTAAAACCCAGTTGAAATATTTATTGTTAGAAATGCCCTTTTGATCTTTCTTTTCTAATAAAAGCTCAAAGACGTTATTATATATTTCCATCGCATTCGCACCATAAATGGATACTGTCACTCACCCAATACTACTAGTCCTAGATGATTAATTAACGAAAAGATTAAGGAAGTGAAGTTTATTGTTGGGGGCAATTGATTTCTCCGAAAATGGTAGCAAGAAATTTTGTCAGAGATTGAGAAAATAGGGGGAAATCAGTTCTGCTGAGCTAGCTTGTAACTTGTGAGATTACATACCTGAGGTGAAGAAAGTGGAGAGGAGGAGATAGAAAATGGAGAGAAGATGGAGAAGGGAGGACATTTCCTCCTTTAGTTTGCTGAATTTTGATTTTGGAGTGTGTTAATGGTGATTTTGAATCATGGGTTTTTTTTTATAGAGGTAGAATGAAAAACAGAGAGAAGAATGGAGAATCTGAATGGAGACTGAGAGTGAAGGTTTTTGGTTTTGTGTGTGATATATTGGTTAGACATGGTCTGTCTACAAAATATGAGTGTTTTTTTTTTCAGCTGTCATAATTCAGGGTTTTTGTATGCATAATTAATGGACTTGTTATGGTTTATACCTTAGTTCTAAATGATGATAGATAGCTACAAATTATGAATACATAATTGAGTACTAATAGTATGAAAATTGCGTATTTCATATTTAATTGATAACTAATTTAATTTGTTATTCAACCAATCAGTCTGATTCTATTTGTAAGCAATTTATATGACTGTATATTTCTATTTAGTAATGGGTTATCTTTTAATTTAAATTAGAGGACTAATTATTGAAAAGAATAAGATTTTTAATTGTGTAAACATGTGTTTGACTCGGACCTTGATTCACCTACTAGTACATAGAATCGTGAAAGAAATACCAGAGACCAGATCTCATTCAGAATTCAAAATAGATAATAAAATGAAATAAAAAAGTCTTAAGATTCTTAGCATGGCTTGGGGAGAAAAAGGAGGCACTTTTTTTTCTTTTTATGGCTGTTTTATTTGTTTGTTTTTGCTTTTTAGATTCCAAAAATTCATAATTAAACCAGAGCTGGTGATTTTTTTGGAGAACTAGCATTTCTATACTATCTTTATATGTCAATATATTGTTTTATTATGTCTTTTAGAATACTTTATGATATCTATAATACAATATATACATCCAAATAAATAGTAATCAGATTCTTCGCAATATATATGTAAGATAAGCAATGTATATCATAAATAATGAAATGACATCACAATGATATGTGAAGTCTTCAGTTCATACTTGGCGTCTTAACTCAAATTACAAGTCAATGAAGTCGCTACCAGGTCCTACATGCTTATACTTGCAGAGCTATCTACTTTTGGTCAATCAATTGATATGGAAACAGACAGAAGCTTGACTGAATTTTTTTATGGGGGCTAAAAAAAAATTTACTACTGATTAATACTAATGATTAATACTGTATAAAAATTTGGGGTTGAAATGCATAAAAATAAATGTATTTCAAAAAAATATTTACTAATGCACTACTAATATATACTACTCCGTCAAAATCTTGAGGGAACCATATCTGATGGCCTCTCTCATTCTCTATTAAGTTTCGTCCTTAAATGGAAAGCTACAATTTTAAAGGCAAACATTAATTTTAGAGTCATTAATACTTTTTTTTTTTTTTGGGAATATCCGGTACAATCCTATAAAATAAAATAAAAACTTGTTGAAAATTTTAACAATTCGGTACTGTACCATGTAAGATCTGATTTCAAGTTCAAACCAAAAAGGTTTAGGGGAATTTCCAGCTTTAGGGACAAGGATTTTGCTTTCAAACAATTTCCTTTTCTTTTTAAAGAAGAATACAGAATTCTCAAAAAAAAAAAAAAAGAATACAGATCTTTTTCAAAAGGTATCTGTAAGATCCGTACGTAACTCATGCTTTAGGTTAAATAGGCTTTTTTAACGTGAATTTAAAAGAACATGTTTACTGTCTTTTTTCTATGAACCCCATCGTATAAATTGGGTCTTGAAAAAGACTAGCATTGGTTTGAGTTAGATCTACTTTAATTTTCATATTCTTTATTGGGCCAGCAATAAGGGGCCCATGTATCAGTCCAAGTTATTATATTTTCTCTACAAATGCAATGTATTCAAAGTATGCTATTATTATCAGCGATGATAAAAAGGTAATACTGTCAAACACAGGCGAAACTTGAATTTTGTTGTTATATCATATATGGCACTAATTACAAAAAATTAAATCAGAACTATCAAAATTGTAGTCCACTGTCAAATTATACTCTAAAAGTCTTTTGTCTCCAGTATATTTCAAACTGGAGAGGATCTATAAACGCAAGAGAAAATTAATTGACACATAGTTCACAAATTATGATTGAACCCAGCCACTGATAACTCGCCACGTCATTCATTTCTCTTACGTGGGTTTTTCTGATTGGCTTTACGCTGTCATTCTCAAGTAAATAAACATACTGCATTACACGATTTCATATTTTCACTACATAATACAAGGTTCTGAAAGGAAAGAAGAAAACGACTGACTCCAACAATGGCGAAGCTCCATTTCCTTTGCATCCTGCTCGTCTCAGCAGTTCTCCTCTTTTCAGGTATGTACCCATCAATCTGTTTCGGGATTGTTCTGATTTGAATTGCAATTGAATTCTTCTGAAATTGCTGTCTGCGGTTTCAGTTTGCGCGAAGAAATCTGCTGATGTGACCGAGCTGCAGATCGGGGTCAAGGTAGGTCTGATTTGATGTTGTAATTTCGTATGTTGCAGATTGAGTTTTTAGGAAAAGATCTGATTTTTCTTTGGTCGTTCAATCAGTCGTCTAATTTTGGAAATTGAGCATCAAAATCTTGAAACTTTGCTGACAATCTGTACCCAATCGGCTGATACATGCCCTTGTGCTGCTCAGTACCTAAATCTTGGGGCTTTATTTGTAAATTATGACAAAATAAGGATCTTTTACAAAAAGCTAATGTCAATTCAATTATTTATTACTCAAAATTGCAGTTCAAGCCGGAAACATGCAGCATTCAAGCTCACAAAGGTGATCGTGTCAAAGTTCATTACCGTGTAAGTTTTCATTTATTAAGTATTCATTTTTTAACTTTCAAAAACTTGCTCAAAGGTCCTTTCTTGCATATTTTTTTTTTTTGACTTAAAAGAATTTATTTGGGCAATTATTATAGGGCACTCTTACTGATGGAAAGGTGTTTGATTCGAGCTACGAAAGAGGCGACCCGATTGAATTTGAACTTGGCACTGGTCAAGTCATTAAAGGTACTTATTTTTTCCCTTTTGTTTAAAATTGGATTTATTTCCCCTTTTCTTGTTTGGGTTATTTCTTGTTTAATTGCATAATTAAGAGTAAATTGTGGCTGAATCGTGTCACTTGGTTTGTAATCAGTTCATTACATAATTAAGCATTTGCAAAATTGGATTGAATTGAAGCTTAACTGAGCCTTGATGAAGGCAAATATTTGATTTTAAACAATGAAATTATTAAAATTATTTTTTAAATAATTTAGGGTGGGACCAAGGGCTATTGGGAATGTGTGTGGGTGAGAAAAGGAAATTAAAAATACCGTCTAAACTTGGTTATGGCGATCAAGGCTCCCCTCCTACTATTCCTGGTATTTTTTCTTTTTCAATTATTTCTTTTTTTTTCTTTTAATTTTGTTTTATTCAATCCAATGGTTCCATGGAAATGATGTATTATTAATGTTATACGATATAACAGGTGGGGCCACGCTGATTTTTGACACTGAGCTTGTGGCTGTCAATGGTAAACCTTCAGATGGAAGCGAGCTTTAATTAGTTTCGTGTTTATTTGCTTAGAGAGAAAAATAGTTTAGATGAAAAAGTTAGAGAGATGTTGGCATGTTTTTATTGATGTTTTGTTTGTTTGAATAAGGTGTTCGTTTGACAATTTTCTTTTGCTTTCGGTTTTGTTAAAATTAACTATTGAGAGGATCAAAATCTTCCCTAAATATATCGTCTAAAAAAATATAATTGAATTTTGTGGGTTTGTTACAAAAATCAAGATCTAAAGTTAAATATACTCTGATTTTCAGCAACACACAGAAAGTTTTATTCAGTGTACTTTAACTGTACAATCAAATTGAGGCCCCAAATTGTCAGCAACTCATCCTATATATCACTGCCAGTGCCTTACATAAACCCCAGCTCAATTTAACTGAACAGTTTACAACCCCAAAACCCTAACCCTAAACTTATCAATGAAATCAAATCACTCAGATTGACAAATTCTTTCCCAAAATCATGCCGAAATCCGTATGCCCATCGGAAACACCAACCGATTGATGAAATGCCTCATCAGGTCAAATTGATAATTCTCTTCCCCAAAACCGTCACACCAACAGCTCAATCAAACGCCTCTAATCTCAACCTCAAGCTGCTCCATCCTCTTCGCGAAATCGTACTTCCCCAAATCCTTCAACCCATCAACCACCGCCTCAAAACTCCCAACTCTCGGCACCAACCCTTGTTCAACCATCTCGACCAAATACCCGCTCGCCTCCTCAAACCTCCCTCCTCTCACACACATCTTCACAAGCATCCTATAAACCGGCCGGCTAACTCTATGTCCTTTCTCCTTCATGTCCTTGAAAAACGCTGAGGCGTCTGCGAACCGACCGGCTTTGTAGAGCGCCTTGATGATCGAGGCGTAGAGGCTCGGCAAGGGCCGGTGCCCGTCGTCCAACGAGTTGTGGAACAGACGGAAGGCTGAGTCTATGCGGCCTTGTTTGGCCAGGGCCGGAATTAGGGTTTTGTATGTGGATATGTCGGGGCATAAACCACGGTCGCTCGCGTCGTTGAGTAACGCCGCTCCGCATTCCGCTTCATTGTTCCTGTTTTTATCAATGATCATTAAGTCCTAAACCCTGATTTTAAGGGTTTGATGAGAAAGAGAGAGAGAGAAGAGAGAAAGTGGGGTGGATTTACATGCAAAGGGCTTCTAGTAAGGAGTTGAAAGAGGAAATGTCGGGCAGAATGCCTTCTTTTGTCATGCGAAGGACGATCGATTTAGCCGACTCGATGTATCCTGCGCTGACGAGACCTTCTAGAAGCAAATCTCGGCCTCTGCACGGCGGTTTGAATCCCTTTTCCGCCATCTCATCCAAGAAATCTTGCGCCTCTTTTAGTTTCCCTGCAAAGATTCAATTTGATATTTGCCGTTTTAGAAATACAAATTTGATGTTTTTCAACTTTTCGAAAGAATACATTGAACGATTTCGAGTTTTACAAAGGTAACTAATACCGATATTCATAGAACTATAGATTTAGGGTTTTATAGAGTGAAATGGAGTAAAAAGTAGACCTGCAGCGCACCAGGCGTTGACCAAAATCGAAAAGGTCTGACGATCAGGCGGTACTGACTTACGAGCCATACGGCGAGCCAAAGCATACGCTCCATTGAAATTACGAGCTTCACAGAGCGCGAAGAGTAGCGAATTGTAAATCTCGACCGTTTGCGCGCACCCAAAACGTGGCAGCCTATTAAAGATCTCCACCGCCAAGTCAGGCAGGCGAGCTTCCCCGTATGAACGAATAATTGCGGCGAACGTCGATTCCGGCAGCGGCAGCGACAACGCTCGCATTTCAGCCGCCACAGACCATAAATGGGGCCAAAGACGGTGCTTGGCTAAACCAAGTAGAAGCGCCGAGAAATGCTCTTGGGAGGGAGCGAAATTCGGATTGTGGGATGACACGAGCCAGTTGAAGAAGCGACGGGCGTGCAGCGGGTTGGTGGGGGCGGAGGCGCGGAGGACGCGGAGGGCGAGGTCGGGGGAGAGCGAGGGGAGGCGGAGCCGGTTGAGGGTGCGCTCGAGGTAGAAGTCCTTGGTGACCACGCCGGCGATGTGCGCCACGGCGGCGAAGTAGGCGTCCTTCGAGGTCGGGTGCGGGAGTGCGGAGAGGGAGGAGGAGGAGAAGGGGGAGAGAAGGATGGGGAGAGGGAGAGGGAGGAGACGCCGGGCGGAAACTGAGAGTGAGAGCATCGCCGTAGTATGTTAAAACGATTTTGTGTATTTAACCCTCACATCTTAACTTTTTCACTTTGTGCATATATCACGATGACGCATTGTTACATGTTAAAACGACGATCACAATATATGTAGTTAATAAACGATATATAAAATAAATAAAAATATATATATATATATATATATATATATATATATATATATAATTTATTTTAAAAATAAATAATACATAAAAAAAATATATCTAAAATAGTGAAAACATAAAGAAAATAAATAGTATATTGAAAAGCGGAAAAACAATATATATATAGTTCTCGTGATTTGAGCTTATTACAGCGTGTCGTATTCGTGATATCATATTTCTCTTGTGACGAGAAATGAAGTTTAATAGAAATTATGAGAGGCCCAATTCCTCCCCCCCTATAAAAAAATTACCTTAAGTGTTAATAAATATAGCGAACCCCCCCCCCCAAAACCCACACACACAAAACAAACAAAAAACAAATATAGGGGAGTTCCATCCCTGTTTGTGACTGTATTGTTTGAGTATTTTTCAGATTGACGATATGATTTTAGGGGCGTTTGCTAATCTAGAACTGATATTCTTTAAAGTCACATTATCATCTTATAATAATAAATTTTTATTTAACTATGTGTTCTAATTGTACGAAATGTCATATTTATATAAAAATTTTATTATTAGATAATTAATAAACAAAGATACAAAGGAATTTTTTTAGGAAATGGATAAAATACTGTACAAAAATTTGGGGTTCAAATGAATAAAAATAAATGTATTTCAAAAAAATATTTACTAATACACTACTGATATATACTACTCCGTCAGAATCTTGGGGAGAACCATATCTGATGACCCCTCTTATTCTCTATTAAGCTCCGTCCTTTTATGAAAAGCTACAATTTTAAAGGCAAACATTAATTTTAGAGTCATTAATACTTTTTTTTTGGGAATATCCGGTACAATCCTATAAAAAAAAAATTGTTTTTTTTTTCGTATCGAATATGATATCCGTATTCGTATTCGTATCCGTGCAACATAGTTTATATTGTACTTGTTATTTGTCATTTAACAAGTTTAAATATTAATACAAATGGATATGAAAGAGTTTTTTTAGGCAATGTGGAAGAAGAGTTCATATATCTAAACTCCTTATTTTAAACTCCATATTAGTATAATAATGATTAGCCAGGCTAGTTAAGTATATAGATCATATGTAATTGGATAACAACCTCTGAGAGCCCTTGGATCTTGCATCCAACCCCATCAACCAAAACCCTAATCCTTAAATCTTAATTTAATTACAAAACCTACTAAATCTAATCAACTCTAGTCAAGTCTAGACATATTCCAGAAGAATCATTGCTCTTCCTTTCCTCTTCTTCTCCCAAAAAAGAACACTCTAGAATTTCTCCTCTTCGCCTCTCTCCCCACTTTCTGACCACACAAAATATCCAATTGCAAATTTACCCACCAATTATAGATTACCACCTCATTCTTTCGTAAATAATCGTAAATATCACCCGTTCAGACAACCACTCATATCTGATTCCCAGCCAGTGGTAAAAGATAACCTCCTCACGGATTTCTACGATAGTTTACTAAAACATGACGTGGTTGAAATTCATTGGTTGATCTGAGGACAAGCAACCATTATGCGGCCACGTGAGATAGTAAATAGTAGTACAGTGAAGAAAGGCTGATGGTCCATGTCCTTCTTAATCCCCATTTAAACCCTCGCCTCCTCTCTCTAATCTCAATTTCAACAGCTAAAAACTATTCAAAGCAACAAAGCAAAACAACACAAAAACCTTTGTTTGAATCGCGATGGATGAGGAGATGGAGATGCCGGCGGGGATGGGGCAGGAGATGATGGGCGGCATGGGCGGCGAGGAGGATCTGGACTTCGCCGATGAGGCGCCGATTCTGAAGGTGGGGGAGGAGAAGGAGATTGGGAAGCAAGGGTTGAAGAAGAAGCTCGTCAAGGAGGGTGAGGGCTGGGAGAACCCTGAAAATGGAGATGAAGTTGAAGGTATGGTTGAAAGGATGCGTTTGAGAAATCTGTTTTTGGTTTAATCGAAGGAAAAGACTAATCTTTGAGACGTATTGCTATATATTTTGGAGTTTCTATGGTTTTTGATAATTATTTAGCTGACATAAGTGTTGATCCATTCAAGTAATAAGTTAACACTGTCCGATTTTAACTAGCATGAGTGGATTTGTGTATACTTAATCTAATTAAATGTATTAGGGTGATAATATATCATTTTCTGATTGAAAAAATCTCACATTTTGTGTATTTTTTACACAGTGCATTACACTGGTACATTGCTTGACGGTACGAAGTTTGATTCGAGCAGAGACAGGAACACTCCATTCAAATTCAAGCTCGGTCAAGGTAATTTATCCTTCCTTTTTTCCTTTCTCCCTTTTATCACTCATTTTATTTGATTTTACCAAGTAACATAATCTCATTTTGAACAATCAACAGGGGAGGTGATAAAAGGATGGGACTTGGGAATAAAGACGATGAGGAAGGGCGAGAACGCAATTTTCACGATCCCTGCTGAGCTGGCGTACGGCGCGTCAGGCTCTCCCCCTACAATTCCCCCGAATTCTACCCTGCAATTTGACGTGGAGCTTCTGTCTTGGTCTAGTGTTAAAGACATTTGCAAAGACGGGGGCATTTTTAAGAAAGTTTTGAAGGAAGGCGAGAAATGGGAGAATCCTAGGGACCCAGACGAAGTTTTCGGTACAAATTTAACCCTAAACCCTAAGTACTTTTATTAGATATTTTTGAAAAATGAATGAATTAATGTTACTGTTTTTGGTATAGTGAAATATGAGGCGAGATTGGAAGATGGCACGGTCATATCCAAATCTGACGGTGTTGAATTTACGGTGAAAGAAGGTTAGTATACAGATTTCACCACCAAATATTTTAAATTTAGTTATTTATTTTTAATATTCAGTTAAAATCGGACTAATTTAAATATTTTATTTTGAATTTCGCAGGATATTTTTGTCCCGCACTTGCTACAGCTGTGAAAACCATGAAGAGAACCGAAAAGGCTCTCCTCACTGTCAAACCTCAATGTAAGTAATTTCTTAATAGTAATAGTAATACTACATTAAATTAATAGCTTTTTTCTAATTATTTATTTATTATTTTTTTTTAATAGATGGATTTGGGGAAAAAGGAAGGCCGGGATCCGGCGAGGAGAAAGCTGTGCCGCCAAACGCAAATCTCATGATAGATCTTGAATTGGTTTCTTGGAAAACCGTTACTGAAATTGGTGACGATAAGAAAATAATCAAGAAAATTTTGAAGGAAGGAGAAGGGTATGAGAAACCTAATGAGGGCGCCGTCGTCAAAGGTACATTTTTCATTTTTTTGTAACCCTAAATATTTATTCAATTATTTCATTTTGTTGTTTATTTATCAGTCCTTATTTGTCGATTGCACTGTCGATTTTCTTGAGTTTTAACGCGTGGACAAGTCGTATTCTACTGATGAAAACTAAGATTTCGATAGATTAAAACATGAAATTTATATAACTATCGGTATTTTATTACTTTAACTATAATTAAAATGCTTGATTATATAGTGAAATTGATCGGAAAGCTTGAAGACGGAACAATTTTCACAAAGAAGGGTCACGAAGGGGAAGAGTTCGAATTCAAAACCGATGAAGGTATTTTTTTTCTCGCAAGGACATACTTATAATTACTAATTTAACAAGGGCTTGGATGTAATTTTACCGTGAATTGTTTGAAATGAGCAGAGGAAGTGGTAGCAGGGCTAGACAAGGCGGTAATGAGCATGAAAAAGGGTGAAATTGCGCAAATTACGATTCCGCCCCTGCATGCTTTTGGTTCTTCTGAGTCGAAACAGGATCTCGCTGTGGTCCTGCCTGATTCCACCGTCATTTACGAAGTTGAACTCGTCTCGTTCGTCAAGGTATTATTTTGATTATTATTATTATTATTATTATTATGGGAAATTTTCAAAATTACCCTATTTTTCTCAATATTTTGAAAATACACCTTAGATTCTTAGTATTTTAGAAAATAACCCTGTTGTTTCTCAAAAACCACTTTATAGGGGGTTTTTTAGAATCCTAGAAGTGAGGGGTCTTTTTAAATATTGACAAAAGTTAGTTTTTTTTTTCTTGTTATCATTATGGGAAGTTTTCAAAAAAAGCATATCATTTCTTAATATTCAAAAAAAACCCTCACCTTTTTGGATTCTCGATATTTTAAGAAAAAACCTACCTGTCGTTTCTCAAAAATCAGTTTATAGGGGTTTTTTTAGTGAATCCAAGAAGTGAGGTTTTTTTTTAAATATTGAGAAAAGTTGGGGGTTTTGTTGAAAATATTCTTTTAGTGATTGTGAAAAATTAAGTGTGAATTAAGTTGGATTTTTTGTCGTTTCTCAAAAATCAGTTTATAGGGGTTTCTTTTAGTGAATCCAAGAAGTGAGTTTTTTTTTTTAAATATTGAGAAAAGTTGGGGGTTTTGTTGAAAATATTCTTTTAGTGATTATGAAAAATTAAGTGTGAATTAAGTTGGATTTTTTTTTTAAAAGGACAAGGAATCGTGGGATTTGAACAATGCTGAGAAAATAGAGGCGGCTGGAAAGAAAAAAGAGGACGGTAATGCGCTTTTCAAGAGTGGGAAATATGAGCGTGCTTCAAAGAGATATGAAAAGGTATTAAATATGTTAATAAGACTATATTATGTATATAATAATTATATATTATGAAGTTTATTAATTATTTTTACTGTTGGTTGTTTTAGGCTGCAAAGTTCATTGAGTATGAGAGCTCGTTCAGCGATGAAGAGAAGAAACAATCAAAAGCTCTCAAAATCTCGTGCAATTTGAATAATGCAGCTTGTAAACTCAAACTGAAAGATTATAAACAAGCTGAAAAACTCTGCACTAAGGTATTTATTATTCTTTATTTTTTTACCCTTTTCTCAGAATTTAAAAGTTTATTGTTTGCAAATAATATATTTTGATTTACTTTTTTGTTGGTAGGTTTTGGAATTGGAAAGTACAAATGTGAAGGCTCTGTTCAGAAGAGCGCAAGCTTATAGTAACTTAGCTGATTTTGATCTGGCTGAAATTGATATTAAGAAAGCATTGGAAATCGATCCTGATAACAAGTAATTGCATTTTTTTCATATATATTTGTAACTTAGGATATATATATTTTTATTTTTATGTTAATATTTTTGTTGTTGTTTTGGTTTAGGGATGTGAAATTGGAGTACAAGAAACTGAAGGAGAAGGTGAAGGAGTATAACAAGAAGGACGCCAAATTTTACGGCAATATTTTTGCAAAACTGAGCAAACTTGAGCCTACAGAACCTAATGTATGTATATAGTTCAAAACTCAATTAATAACAATAGAAAGTGAACAAATAAAATAATTATAATGTTTCTTTTTCTATGTTTGTAGAAATCTGAAGCTCAATCTGAGGGGAAACAAGAGACTGAGCCGATGAGTGTCGACAGCAAAGCTTAGATTTCACTATCTTCTGTTTTTTTAGGATTAAAAAAAACTATTCGGATTTGTGTTCTTTTATGTTGTCAGTGAGTGCGTGTTTTTTTAGTTTTTTTTTTCCGAGAAAATGGATGGTGACTTGAGACGAACTTATAAACCTGATGGTATTGTTGGTGTGTTGTTTTAATTATTCACTGGCATTATTATCTAGACTTTGAGAAGATTTCAAGTAAAAATGCTTGCTTTAATCTTGCAATAAACTATTGAGAGCCTATGTTTGGCATATTATTAGTTGTTGGTTGGCGTGGAATTGATGAATTGATTCGGCTTAGTGATCGGATTAAACAAGTCAAATCTGAAACTCAATTGTCCATTTGACAAGAACTCGAATGTTAGACCTGAATATCCAGTAATCCAACTTGCAAGTCATGAAATGATTCGATTGACTCAAATGTGGTAGGATAACTCGCGACTCAAAATAATTACAAAAATGAATCCAATGGCTTATTTGATCTTTTGACCTTAATATATATATATAGAAATTAAGATTTCTCAACATTTGGACGCCGGCCTCTCCAGAAAACCGGTTCTGACCATGTGTATAAATTGAGGTAGTCTTGTACACGAAGGAATGGATACTCTGTGATTAAGGTGCTTCTGTCAGAACTTTTTAAGAAAGGAATAAAGCCTTATTTGTACTTACTTGCACACAAGCTCTAAATTCCTTTACAAAATCCTTGGAGAAAAAAAATTAAACCTTCCTAAATCCAAACCTATATTCCATATCACGCAACATAGTCTCTCTCTATTCTCACATTCATCATTCATGTGCTCCATCTTAGAAAAGAGAAGAAAAACATGGATGGAAGTAACATAAATTATAATGGTCACAAGGAAAACAGCAGACAATTTTCTCTCTCTTTTAAACTCTTGATCTCATTTATAATCCTAGCAATACTGATTGTATTAGCCATTTTAGTTATTTTCTTCGCTTTAAGATTAAAAACACCCTTGTTTCATCTCCAATCCATACTATTTGATAACACCTACAAATTTGATTCCTACAATTCAACCAATGAAGCCAACAACACATGCACAGTGGCCTCTTTGGTTTTTTCCACCCAAAACCCTAACATTTTTGGAATTAGGTATGCCTCCTCTTCGCTCAAGGTTTTGTATGACAATAATTCTATTGCCATGATTGAGGTGCCAAGCTTCTATCAACCTTCAAAGAGTGAAAATGTAAATGTTTTTATGCATTTCTTATTCAAGCAAAAGAAAATAAA
This sequence comes from Juncus inflexus, assembly GCA_024447665.1. NCBI lineage: Eukaryota > Viridiplantae > Streptophyta > Magnoliopsida > Poales > Juncaceae > Juncus > Juncus inflexus. Next base: position 3,373,809 of record JAJHPC010000004.1, on the reverse strand, counting down.
TCAAGCCGTAAATGAGGGCCTTACGGTTATTTCCAGTACAAAAAATAGTCGCATCAGCATTCGGGTTATCGGTGGAATCAAATTGCACACGCGGGTTTTCAACCTCCCCTTGCCTAAAATTAAGGTAAAAAAAATTGTGAATTATATCAATTCATCTTTTTCATGGAGATTGTCATTACAAAGTCCTACGATCCAATTGACTATTTAGTTATGTTAGAATCACAATATTATAAGTCAAACTATATTTTGTATTACGAACTCCTTCCATTAAAAAAAGTTGTATTATATATATATTTTTTTCGTTCGTGGTTTATGTAGGTTTATCTTGATTGCTCGATAAGCACGAATTACGATGAAATGATGGCGAGAAGAGGAGTGCATTACATTGAGAAGAGTCAGGTACTTAGTCGAGCAAATATAACGACTTTCTTGAATTTTGAATTTTGAACTACTTGTAAATTGTAGTCCTGTCTCAACCAATTTGATTGATCCTAATTGGCATAAAGTGATCAGCCAAATCAATACATCCAACACCTCAATCAGCATATAAAATCAATCAAAACAGTACATCTTTAATTATAATCCAAAAATGACGCTATCAAACTAGCTCATGTTTAAACTAATTTAAATAGTAAATTACTCATGCTTAAGCTGATTTAAATTGCAATCCAGCTTCTAAATACGCTGGCTTAATTGATATTTGAATCATGTTATTGTTCCATCAAGTTGATGAAAAGTGACAATGGATGAATAAATAGGAGTCAAGTGATCAGTTTGGACATGAAATAAACTGATCGGGTCTGAAATTGATTATATAAAAAAGGTTGTTATTCGGCAATTTACTACTTTGATGACCTTCAAATTTAATGAATTTATTTTTCAGGCCCTTCCCCTCTCCAGCTTACCGCACATTCAACAGGACTGTTCTATAAAGATGCATAGGGCCTCAAAGAACTTCAATACCAAACAGTTTCCTCCTCACAGATGCTTCTAATTAAAGAAATTAAATGTAAATTTTGTTATTAAGATTGATTTGTTCTCATTCTTTTATATGACTGTACATGTACTGTTCATAAAATTCATCCGATAAAAATTGAGTTGTAAAGTGTAAATACAATATAGTATGGAAGATTGGTATGGTTAGTGATTCTTTATGCGAATGATTCAAACTAATGTTAGTTTACAAATTAGAGAAAAAGGGGGTTGATTTAAAAGAATACTTAATAAATAATGTGGCTTGAAACTTACCCTTCCCACTTTCTGACAAAAATGATTGATGAAGGTAATATTCTCTGAGCATCTCTAATCCTACTTTTCCTCTTTATTAAAACAAAATTAAGTACATAAAGGAAAGAAGCTTAAGAGGAAGAGTGACCTTCTGTGGTTTGTTACGATATGTTGCCCGTGTCGCGAGTCATTGAGGCAAATTATAATTCGTGTCTAGCAAAAAAGGAAACCTTTTAACTTGATAAATAGTCATATTAAAGAAATTAGTGCATATTGTTTCCTCATAATTTTTGCATAAATATTGGAATTCTTTAAGAATCCACATTCTTCTGATCTATTACTATGTAGTTTATTGATTCGCCGCACAAATCAAATATTGTGCATATGCCTTAATAAAAATTCCATTTTATGAGTTTCCATAGATGCAATACCTAATTTCGTGATTATTAAAATTTCAGCTGTCTTTTTGTAGGAGATGCCATTTGACAACATAAACGTACATTTACATGTGAGGTTTGTATATTTTACAATTATTATAAGAAAATTAGTGTACTAATCTAGGATCAACCTTTTGTCTATAGGGTGTGAAGGGGATTGGTGGAAACCCACTTTCCATTGACAACATAATAATATTGTAAAGTAATTGGAATTCATAAAGAACCAAAAGTATCATCGCTTATAAAATTATGCGTCTCAACATCACATATATTCTAAGATCTATACCTCAAAAATTTGTTTATGACATATTGTTTCGAAATAAATAATTTCATATTCTCAGATTTCTCCTTAATAACTATTTTATTTCATGAACTTTCTTCTTATTAAAACTTCTAGTTATATTTAATTGTTCTTTATAAAAGGCTCTTATAGTTATTTACTTTTTTCTTCAATATTCTAAATAATTGAAGACAAAATTAACAAATTATTTTCGTGAAGAATTCAAACTATAATTTTTATTTAGTTACTTAACATCTTTTATCTCATAATCATATTCTTGATTGAGAATATTGGTCATTAATTATGTGTTCTTAACTCATAATCAGACTCCTAAATCCTAATTAAGTATGTGGGTCATAAATTGAAAGGGGTTACATCATAGATTCATAATCCTCCTACTCATGATTGAAGATGTGGGTCACCAATTGGACAGTCATAACAAAGCTCATCCGAATCAAGATGTTCACCTATACCAACATGCATGTGATCTCAGCACGAATTCCGAGGCAATAGAATAATTAAGGAAATAATTAGCCAAGAACCTTAATTATATACCGTTGATTAAGGTACAAGTACTTTATTTCATTTTCTAATGAATGTGAGAAAGCTTTTTGGTCCACCTCAATTGTTTAATGTTAATAAAAATTGACAAAATGTGATTTTGCATGAGATCTACTTAACCAATTAATTACGATGACGAACAACTGGAATTTTATTTCCTTAGTTTAAAGGAACAGTGCGAACCAATGAATAACTAATATTTATTTATACTTTATAGTGATTTTGGAAGTCTGAAATCTTGACTTTAATTTTATTATTGTGGAGAACGAGGACTCATGTATCTAATATTGTATTTCAAAAGATTAAAAATGAAATCTAGGTTAACAGATAATAACATGAGAACTACAAATCGTATTAACATAAATAATGGATGGCATTTTCATTCAATAAAAATGTATAAGCATACGAGGTCAAGGAGTAGTAATTAACCCATTTGAGAAAGTAGAAGAGTTTAATAGAGCATATATAAAAGTCTTCAATTACAGAAATTATAAAAAACAATAAATAGTTATATGTTATATAATAAGTAATATATAAAAATAAGTTGGAAAAAAATGTACCAACCCAACAGGATTTTAGGAATAGGAAGATACCGCCCTTTTTTAAGGTGTGCTGTTTAAGTGGACCATGCAGGGTAAAAACTATTTCTCATTGTTAAATACTACACACACAAAATGGACATTTATAATAGAGGTAGAGAAAAGTAGAATATATCTATATTATTTTCCGGAATGAAAGTGGAATAGAGTGAAACTTTATTTTGTGATAAGAAATGGAGTGTTATTAATTGGAAGAAACCTAGTCTTTATTCTCATTTTCCAAATATTAAAACATTAATGTATCTTATAATTTTATTATCCCATTAATTTATCTTGTGGATCACTATTAAATTATACTATAGTGTACCATATTTTATAATTCAACTGTTTAACTTGTTACAACAAAAAATTTAACCTCAAGAAAAATATCAACATTGGGAATAGATACCGCCCACTATTTTGTGTACGAATGGTTCCACCGTATAGGGTGGTACCATCCTATTGTTTTGACTCTACAATACATGGTACAATCCATGGTGACTTGTTTGAAAACCCCAAATTTTCTTCTCTTGACAAGATAAAAAATGAAAATAATCTAAGATTTATTTTAAAGTAATTACAGTATCTTAAATTTTTATTGTGGCTAATTGAAAAATACAAAAATACTATATATACTAGATAAATTATTTTGAAATACTATAGCACCGCAGAAATAAAAATGATACAGAACTAAAATTAAATAGATATAGCTATCTTAAATGAATTATAATATGCAACTGCTATTTAAATTATTATTTTTTATTTTATAGGAAGGGCTCATATGTCCCATATATATATATATATATATATATATATTTCAAAGAGATTGACTTTTTTTAAGTTTTGAACTTACAATTTTTGAGTTAATGAGGTGATATCTAATCACTCATTCTAGATGAGTTTCGGCAATTTAAAATTGTTTTGATCATTAATGCTCTATTTTTACTTTTTTTTGTCCCATCAAGATTATAATTGAGTTGAAATATGTATCATTTTAGATATTATTCACATTGTGCTTTACATTTATTCTGATCTCAACTGTACAAATAATTTTTTTTTAAAGAAATTAGAAAACTCTATTTTATAATTATATTTCATTAAATGATTCTAGGGTAGTAAAACCAATAATGGAGAAGCAATGAAATATAATTTTCTTACCGTAGCACTCAATAAAATAGAAGTATTATAGAGAAGGCAAGTAACTAAAGCATCAACTCTCATTTGTCCACACCTACTATTTTAATCATTGATAACCCTAACTTCATGACAAACCCGACCCGCTTCCTTTGGACCAGCACCGAATTAGAATAATCATTAGGGGGTAAATGTAATTTTCTTTTTTTACCACACCCTTTCATTGAAAAAAAATAAAACTGACTCATTATGAATCTCAAAAGAAAACAAGCCCATTATGAAAACAAAACTTCCCTTCAATGCAAAATGAATATTATATATATGAATTTGTCTGGGTTAGTGTGTATGTAAATACAAATAATTTATTTTAATATAAACATGGAAATTTGTGCAAAATTCTGTTTGAAAAAAATATCTCTAAGCACCAATCCAAAATTGGTTCAACTTCCACTTTTCATGCCCCAAAAAGCTGAAACTAATATACTACTCATTAAATTATAAAAATGCTCCAATAAAATTTTTTTGTTTAAAAAAAATGCTATGAAGTCATCCATATATGAAAACGAGACAATTAAAAAATACATGTATGAAAATGAGGCAAATTTTGAGGGGTAGGTAGTTTATGTAATATTTTAATCTATTGAGGGGCAGCATATGGAATTATACCAAAAAGAAAAGGAAACCAAAAAGCAACAAACAATTGATTGAAATTGAGAAAGGGAAAATGAGGGGACAAAACCCGGAATTTGACCTCACTGGCCTTCCATCTTTCAGACCAAACCTCCTTTTACTCCTAATTCCCAATTTAATCTATACTTAACTTACCCTAATAAATCTAATCAACTCTTTTCATTTCCTTAACTTAAAAAAGGTCAAACATTTCTCTGCTGTTCTCTCTTCGTCACTTCTCATAATCACCTCCCTCTCTCTCTCTCTCTCTCTCTCTCTCTTTATAAAGCTCTGCCTTTTCTCCTTTACCACTCCCCCTTTCCCCTTTCCCTCATCGATACCACACTTTTCTGCAAATTTGCCGTTCTTGGTCTTTGATTTCTCATCGAAAGACTTGCTCTTGGTTGTGTTTTCTCAGAGGTGAGAGATGAATCCACTAGACCAACAATGCTTTCTGAACTTGAACTGGGACGGGTCAATGGACCCGGCATTGAGCTCAATTGGAGAAATCTCAGCCTTCGCCTCTCTTTACACCTCAAATCTTGCCGTGAATGGAAGTATGCCCATGTCAGAAGCTCCAAATTTGGACCAATTTTGCAGTGACCCATCTTTCGTGGAGAGAGCGGCTAGATTCTCCAGTTTTGATGGTCAGAATTATCATAATGGGTTTGATAATTTTGGGTTTAGTTCTTCTTGCCTCAATTTGGTAAACAAAGCGAAAATCAGCACTCCGCCTGCCGTAAGTGACAATGGTTTTGGGTCGACGGTCTCAGATCCGTCGCCTTCAGGCGGGAATTCAAAGAAGAGGAAATGCACGACGAAAGGCAAAGCAAAACACAATTCGAAGGTAAAACTTCACCCATTTCGTTTTTCTCGTTTTTGTGCTTCTTTTTGTTTGTTTCTTAAGTTTTGTAACTACATTTCTGTTCATTTTTCGCATGTGTGCTTAATTTCTCCCACTTGTGTTTAATTTCTTACACTTTCTTTCTCTTCTAAAAAAAAAATTAAGAACTTTTGCTAAAAATTCCAAATTTTCCAAAATTACAGGAAGGAGAAGAAGAAGGAAACAATGCTGGATCGAAAAGAAGCAAAAATGATAATGTCATACCAAAAGTTGAGTGTAATGAAACCTCAAGTGAAAATACTGATCAGAAAAAAGATAAAAAAGAAAATAATAATAATAATAATAATTCAAAATCGGTCGAACCTCCAAAAGATTATATTCATGTGAGAGCAAGAAGAGGTCAAGCTACTGACAGCCATAGTCTCGCTGAAAGGGTAAAATCGTCTTTTCATTTTTCTTATTTATTTTGTAGTCAAATGTATATATAGATATAGATATATATTTAATTGTTTTTGTAATTATATCAGGTTAGAAGAGAAAAAATTAGTCAAAGAATGAAACTACTACAAGATCTGGTTCCAGGTTGTAACAAGGTATATTATAATCTCACAATGCTAAAATAAAATATGATTATTTTAGTTCATATATTTAATTTTCTTTTCCTTTTTTTAGGTGACCGGAAAAGCAGTAATGCTTGATGAGATAATAAACTATGTTCAATCTTTACAACGTCAAGTCGAGGTAATAAAACAATAAATATTTAATTCACAATATTCCATTAAACCCTACAAATATACCATTTTTTCTTAACAATTAAAATTATTTTATATTTTCTTTTCAGTTTCTTTCAATGAAGCTCGCAACTGTGAATCCCCAACTTGACTTTGCCGCTCTACCTAATCTCTTATCAAAAGACGTAAGAAAAATACAAAAATAATTAAACTATAAAAATATATTTTCCAATTGGATATTCAATTTTATGATTTATTTTTTCAGATTAATTCGAGTTGCAATAATGCGATTATCGACTCGGTATTTCCACTTGATACATCTGGAGCGCCTTTTCCCTTTTTGAATAATTCATTCGGTACGAATGGTACGGAAAACCGGTACGGAATCGACTCGCCTCATCAGCATATTCTTAATGGAATCAGCAATGCTGCTCCACAGGTAAATTTCATATATACCCTTCTAAAATCTTGTGATATAAAATTACCCTTCGAAATGTTGCTAATATTGATTTGCCCTTCAAAAACTCATTTATATGTAATTTAAATATAATTTTGTCTTGTGAAGCTAATTTAAATATAATTTTGATATTTTAGCAAGGGCAATTTTGGGAGGATAATATTCAAAGTGTCGTTCCGATCGAGACGGCTTCTTCTCAAAGCTTTCACGGTAAATTTACAAACATTAAAAAACAATTGCAAGAATCTCCAAACATTAAAAAACAAAAAATTTGGAATTATTTGCTCTTTTATTGTGAGTTGTGACTTATTAAGTTTGAATTATTTTTTTTTAGCAGATCAATTGCAAGAATCTCAGACAAAAATTGAGCTCTAAATGGACTCAAAAATTGTTATGTATATAAAGTATTTGGAGCTACACGAAAAATCAACTAATTTTAGTCTTTAGTTCTAAAAGTATTGATTAGTCTTAATATTTTTATTTTATTTTCATTTTTATTTTATTTTATTTTGTGAGAATGTGTCCTTGGATATTTCTCATATGATTTGAGGCTATAGTTTAATATACTTTAGCTACAAGAAATGTGGTAAATATATTATAAAAACCACATTTATGTTGGCATGATGTAGGACTTGAGAGATTATGATGATTATATTTGTACTATTAGTTGATATGATTATAAGCACCTGATAATATCATTTGATTTCTTGGCTTGAAAATGATATTCTTGCATGATTTAATTTGATAATTGTAAGTCTTTTTCTTATAAAAAAACACATTTGAAAATAATGATTTCGTGGTGGACTTTATAAATTGATGTGTGATTTAGAAACTGACTAAAATGCCCCTAAATTTGTCACATTTATGTCGCCAGATCCCTGAAACAGCTGGATAATCCTATGAATCATTAGTATGACAATAATTTTGATAATGACAGTTTACCTAACCAACTAACCTGTGTTTTTTTAACCAATATTTTAACTTTTAACTTGGATTTTGCACTTTGATTTTGATAATTTGATGCGTGAAATATGCAAGTATATTTTCAAATTACATGTGCTTTTTTACAATTATACAAGATCGTTTCTATATTGGTAATAAAATGAAGAATTATATAGTTTATATGTTTCCGTCAATCTAGTTTAGTATAAATATTTTTTTTACTGTTAAATAGACGAGAAAGGATACTTATTTTGTTATATTGCGAAACTAAATCGAAAGAAAATTGAGAACTAATTCAATGTTAAGTATAGATTAGATAATGTAATTACATAAATAATTAAAGGAGTTTACTACTAGTATGAATTGACTAACATTGTAAGTTAGTTATTTAGTAGATAACATAATTACTTAAATAATTTAAGCTGTTCACTACTAGTATGAATTGACTAACTTTTTCTTAATTATTGGATCTGAATAGTTATATTGCGCGCTTCTCATTGTATGGTTACATTAATAAAATATGAAATTAGCCATACAAATAACTTCAAAAAGGATATGATTCACTTTTTAGGGAAGAAACTTTTTTATATTGAAGAAAGAAATGCATTGTGAAGTTTAGTAGTTTCCACATACACTTTATGCTTCTCAAGTAAAATGCATTAATCAAATGATTGTGAAGCCTCCAATACCTTACATCTTTATTGTACTTTTACATATTCTTTGAAATAAGGAATATTTTGCGGTACTAAAAGGGCAATTAGGCAGGAAATGAAAGAACAATAATTTGTGGTGGAGTCTTGTAGCAGATTCCTTGTAATGCAAGAGAAAATTATTGAAAAGTTGGGTGTTCAATTTAGGGCAGGGCAATAGCAAATTAGGTACTGACACATTTAATTTTGGTGGGATCAGTTGGTACAGGAATTGGTACCAGTTAGCTAACCCTAATCTCCTTTGGTCCCCAACTAAATGTGGCAAACGAGTCGGACTGAGTTCGAGTTTGATCAGTTTGTGTCCCAACTAAAACATTGAACATGGTAAAATTACCAGTATAGAATAATTGCATATTTGACATGGGAAAATCAATATTTGAGACACGTGAAATGTATACTTGACATGACAACAACATATATTTATAGTTGATAGGATATGTTATACAAAAAATATGAGGGTAATAATCCTTATGATATGCTAAAAAAAAAATAATAATAGTTAATATTATTTTTTTTAATTCAACCCATATTTAAATTGAGATACTTTCATAAATATATGTTATATAAAATAGCATTTATTAAGATTTGAATACATGTCATCTTTAATATGCTTTATCAACTAGACTTTGAGAGACATCTGTAATAACTAATATTATTTTGGAAAATAACTTACATAAAATCATCATATATGTTTGACCAATAGTCTAATAGAACATGATAATTGATAAATCAGGCCTGAAGTGCATTTTGGCGATTCAAAATATTTCTGTAATTATAAATGGACAAAAATACATTTCACCTTCTCTTTTGACTTCTGTTATAAGAAAAATAATTTAAACTATTGGTGTTTATGACTGTTGAAATTTATGTTCTGAAAATATACAGAATATATGGAATTAGTTTATTGTTTTGAAAATATACCGAATTATTTATTAAAAAAAAATTAGAAGAAAAAGTATGCCGGATTTTATGTAGATTGTGTTTGGTGGTCCTAAACCATTATTATTTATTGCCTTATCTCTTCATGTTTATAGCCTTTGGTTGGTTCAGTTCAATCCCCTCTATCCTAATTCATATGCATCTTATTAAAATAAATATATGAATATATAATAAACAAATGAATAAATAAATAATGAATGGCAAATGGACGTGAATGTGACAATACATGTATATAAGATAAACTTATAAATATTCTAGACAATACATGTATATACGAAAACTTTTAAATATTCTATCTTCTCATTTGAACAATATCAGATTGGATGCCTCATATTTAAAATCTGAATTACGAACCATCAAATAATACGTTCAATGCGCATCATTAAGTAATTGCATTGATCATATATAATATTTTTATTAATTGAAGTACATTAGAATTTCCTCACTCAGGAAAAAATATAGCCAAAAGTTTCAACAATAAGTCTTCTTTTAATTAAATATTTATTCAAATGGCGTTTTTATTATTTTAGTTGTACACTAGTACTGTTAAAATTTTGTAAGAGACACACTGGTCACTTTCAGTTAATTTTTTTTTTTTTAAGAGCACTTTCAGTTAATTTGGTCAAGTTGGATTTAAATTTTCTGTTATTGAGTTCGATTTTCATTTCGACAAACTGTCCAAACCGAACCGTCGACCAGCTTAATACATCAATGACTTGATATAAGTTTATATTAAATTTAATCATTACCCTAAAATTTACAAAAATGATTCAATTATGAAACATTTTTTATTTTTTAAATATATGCAGTTCTTTTTTCAGTTTAAACAAAATAAACCGAATTGATTTATTCAGTTCGATTTGCTACTCTATTCGTAAAGAAAGATAATTAGATCTATTCAGATTATTATTTAATTTGTCTTACTTTAGTTCGGTCCAGACCAAACCTAGTTAACGAACACCCCTCTCTAATCTATCAGGTTGACTGAAGCTATATTTGTATTTGAAAATTTTACTTGCATGAAATTATTTTTCACGCAAAACTGAATTGGAAAATAAAATAATATACAAATAGCCCTTTTAAGCTAATCATGACTTAGAGCTGTCATATATCTTGGTGCTTTACAGCTTAAAAGAGGGTAGCACTATCACCATCCTAATTCTGACCTCCTTCTAACTTTTATTTTCAGTTTTCTCCTTGCTTCCAACTTTTGCATCTATACCCACGACAGTATCTAAATTTTGAATACTTTTAAAATTCTTAAAGTACCACATAGAAATTAACATTTGCCTATTTTAATGAATTTCAATTGCGATCTATAGTTTATGGTTTCATAAAATGGGTGTATAGTGAGCTTCTGAAAAATTAAACAACATGAAATTTATTAAAAAGACATTGGCATAAATCCAGAATATAAACAACACAAATATACTAACTTTATAAGTGCTATTGTGAAAATTTAAATGTTTTAAAGGGCATATATGCAAAGTACAAGTGCCTAAACCTATATACATCTCAACCCAATTGGCATCTTGTCAGGTTCTTCTTAAAATGCCCAAACATCAAAATTAAAAGAAAGACATTTGTTTTTATGCTAATTTAATAGTTAGGTTACAAGTCCCTTTTAAAAAAATATTTTTTTCTCTCTCTTTTCTTGCATTGATTGTCTCATTTCAGTGGGGATTTAATGCTCTCTTAATTCCAAACAAAACCAAATGCTTGTCTTGTTTAAGCAATTGGCCTACTCACAACTTGTATTTTTCTCAAAAATACATATTTTTAGTTTAATTTTTTTTTCATTTTTTATGATTCTTTTCAACTTTAAATTCGTATTTTAGAAGTTTAGTCGACCTTAACCCGTGATGCCACAGCACTAACTATGCATGGTTGATTCTTCAAAATAAAGAAAAAAATGAGCAGTGCATGTTGTACCTTGTAAAATAAATTGTCGTTTTGTCATAAAGTCACAAAGAAGGTTGAATTAAATTAGTCACTTTCACACAACCTACTGCCATGACTACCAAACATAAAACACAATCTTCATAAGATCTTATATCATAGAGGCAATTTTCATGTTCTGCCCGGCAAAATCTCAAAACCACAAAATTAATACCACAAAACCCTGTAAAACATGAGAATAATAATCATCTTATATATCCCTTGTTCAATATATTTGGAATGACACCTTGAATGAACCGCCGTCGTTTAGGTATAGAATCCAGATGATAATTTGAATGTTTGTGGAGGGTATACATGAAATTGTTCCTTTAATTTCTGTAGTACAATATAGTATAGTATATGTGGTTTACAGCTAAGTATTAAGCTAGTTAATTAATATAGTATAATATAATGTTACTCTCCTATCATCACGCCATCTTTTAATATCTCGTCATTTTCTCCATCCAATTGCGTGTTTGTCGCCTTTTACTTCTTCATCCTTCCCATTTTAATTAGATCCCTCTATTTTAAGCTTTTCTCCATTTAAATTATCACACTAGTTCCTAATCTATTCTTACTACTCCCTCCATTTTCAGCTTTTCTCAAGTCAATTTGACTAAGAACATAATATCATAATAGTAATAATGTTTAATAAGGTCTGTGAATGGGTTCCTTGGAAAAAAAAAAGTCTGTGAAATGGGGTATCATGTTAGAAGAATTACTGGAAATTATAAGACTTTTTTGTTTTTATACCATTTTCATCAAAAATAAATCAGTAAATACCATCCCTTTCAAAATAATGTGGTATCTATCATTTCTGTGAATTTTCAGTTTTTTCAAAAATTTCTCATTTGACTGACTAAACATGATTAATTAGTGCAAATAAACAGTATTCCGCCACTGGTAGTGGCGAAACAGAAATTTTTTTTTTTTTTTTTTTGAGAAAAAATTAATTTTTTTTCTGTTTCGCCAATGAAAGTGGCGGAACAGGTAAATTTTTCCCCTGTTCCGCCAGTGGCAGTGGCGGAACACGTTTTGTTAACTAATTAATCCCGTTTTTGTTAAATTATAAAATCCACATGTTCCGCCACTATTAGTGGCGGAACAACATCTGTTCCGCCACTAGTAGTGGCGGAAATGGTAGTTATCTCATTATTTTCAAAACAGTGGTAAATATTAGTTTATTTTTGAAAAAAATGGTATATAAAAAAACAAATCAAATTATAATGGGGGGTGTTGATATTATTATTACTATGAGTTAGTTGAGTGGTGGGCTTTCTTTCAGAACGGTCAGTGGAAACTTGGAGAGATGGAAATGTACTGTCCTGCAATTTTGCTGGGCCTTCTTTCGGAGAAGACATACAGGATTGTGGTACACAATAATACTTTGTACCTTTTTGCTTCCATGTTTTGCCCATACAATTTCTTTTTTTTTTTTATTAGTTGTATATTCTTCTTGTTTAATGTATTGTTCAAGAGTGGTAGAGCTTTATAGACGGGTCTGGTCCATGACCTTCCAAGATTTTGGCAGAGTAATATAAATAAGTCATGTTTTAGAGAAAAAAATTTGATTCTTCAAAAATTTTATACAGTGTTAATCAGTTAGGAGAACTTTTCTACCCCACTTTCCCCGAGTATATATTTCGAATTGTTATGTATTACTTTATTGTAATTATGTGATGTTATACCATTGCTTTATGTTGTTTTATTTTTTTTATTACACCGATAAACTGGTCTATCATAGTTATACGTTGAACTATTGTAGCCCTAATTTTTTTGAGTTCAAAGTGATTTTGCAGCTGTAATTGATTTGTTTTATTGTATTCATATATACAATACTTTTTGAGCTATATATATTTTTCATAAACAACATAAAAATGTTAAATAAGAAGTATAAAACTTTGTTGAAAACAATATATAACAACATATTATTAGATGTTATTTTTTATTTTCTTTCTTTCCCCGCATGTTGAAACATATTGAATTGTGGCCTAATATTTTTCTCTGTGTTTTATGGTCAATTTGGGATGGATCTACATAGGGTTAAAGGGCCGAAATGCACCCAATTCTTCAAAACACGTTTTTTTTCTCTGAGGATGGATCTACATAGGGTTATTTTTTCTCTGAGGTTTATAAATAAAAACAGTCTTTAAAACACGTTAATATTTTTTTGCACTTTATATTTTTTTTACAAAAAAAAAGACCATTCTTCAAAACAAACATAAGCTAATTTTTACATTGCTATAACAAAGCCTGCCAAAACAGTTCAAACTCCGACTAACTGAAACTGAATAAGAGCTAACATAGGAACTAAATAATGTTTGATCAGAAAATAATTCAAGCATAACACAAAAAGAATTCAATAATGATCAATATAGGGTGACCCAAATCCTAGAGATCTGATTGACCATAATTATTATATCCGATATAGCTCAATCTTGTAAAATAATCTTTAATACAAATCCTTTCCACATATTCTTGGGAAAAATAAATATTTGGGACTCCTCAGTTTTGTTTAATTCCATGTCCATCACATTGGAAGTAAAATTGCTGAAGAGGTTTGCACACTTGAATCTTCCATTTTTTCTTCCGGATTTTCCTCTCTTTTGATGGCATTTTCTTCCAGACTTTCAACCTATAAATAAAAAATAAACAAATAAGATGTTTCTTTGAATTTTTCAAACTAGATCACTGATGAAAAACTAAGAGATACAAGGACTAAAGAGACTAAGATGACAAATGGGTTCTGCTATAATTTTCTTAGTGAAACTATTTTCTAACTTTTTAGTTAAATAATCACAAAGAGAAACACAAAAACATACCAATTGAACTTAAATTCTTAATTAATTACCTTCACATAAGCACCGATTGCAATGAGATACTTATCAGACCGGCCGTAAAATCCGATGATTTTACCGTTGACAGCCGGAAGACCGAACGGACTTCCTTGTTCTTGCCCAAACGGTCCGTACGTACCGAGATTTGTTACCAATGTAATCGATCTTATGCAATGTATTTTTCTGTAGTGACCTAAGTAGCCGTTTATCGACATGATGTATTCATCTGGTTGAAGTACAATCTGTAAAATATACATGACATCAAGGTAAATTTTCGAAAGACCCCCTATCTTTTCTGACTATTTTCAAAAAACCATTATATTTCCAAAAGTAGAAGCACCTATAATGAAGTTGAAGTTGTCATGCAATTATAAAGGACGATTCTAATTTCTAACTATATACATGCAGTATTCAACACTCATGTTTAACAAAATCTTTATTAAATACCCACATTTAAAGAGTTAAGACTAAAATTCAGTTAAGATCCTGAGTGTAATTTACAATTTACAATTACCTCAGTAAGATCGCCACCTGGTTTTCCCCAAAGGCCGGTGGTTTCGACACAGCCGTCACGCTCGAAGGTCACAGAGAGAGCATCAATGGTGTCGCCATGGCGGACCGCCACCTTGTTGACCCGACTCACTCCCAAAATGCCCATGTCCCTCTCTTCTCCGCCTCCGCCCCCGCATGGCCCCACCTTGTATATCAACGCCTGTGAGAAATCAAATCAATTGGTGTTAGTGCTATTAGGGTTTGAGAAAACACAAGGGGATATGGTTTCGTACCATTAATGGAGAGAAAAATATGAAATGAAATGAAATGGAAGGAAGACTTTTCTTTTTTTTGCTTTGGAGTCGTCGAGTTTCAATTCAGGGCGAGGCTTTCTGCAAATAATCAATTTACATACAGGCTTCTATTTAAGTTGATTCAAAGCCCACAATACAAGTCAGAGAATATTATAATGTACCTGCATATATATAGTCCCAGCCCAAAATATCGTCTCTGTCCATCAGCGCAAATATATAAATCTAGAAATCTATAATCCAGAATTATATCTGAAAAATAAAATACAGAGAGTTTAGATTTTAGTCTGTATTTATTTTTTTTTACAATTTTTCGTGTATTTAATATATGTCAGAGAAACTAAAGGTATTATTATTATAATAATAATAAGAATAATAAAAATAATTATAATTACAAATATATATATGACCTGTTGAAATGAATGGTGAAAAATGAATTAATAGTATATCTTCTATTGTGATGATTACTTGTAATTATACATTAAAAGAATGTGATTATCATTAATCATGTACAAATGATGCAACAAATTTATTAAATGATATTTCTCAGAAATCATGCAATAATACTATTACATGCATGGTATCTCCTACAAATAATGCTATTATTCTATTAAATGGCATCTCTTGGCTAGACATTATGTCATAATTCATTTTATATTATAATTAAATTCTTTTTTAATGAAATTATAAATATATTCCTGTCCTAAAATTTTCTATTAAATGATATTTCTTGCAAATGATACAGTGATTCTATTAGCTGGCATCTCTTTGAAATGATATAATGATTTTATCAACAACTCTTAAAAAAGGAATCTACCATAAATAAATTGCATGTACAAGTAATTTTTCTTTATCTAGTTACTTGGTTTTACTGAAATTTGCTTGAAGGAAATTGAATCATTTTAAAATTAAAATTGAATCCTTTTTACAACTCAGACAACACAAATTTCTTATATTATACATACTAAAACCTAGCTTTAAATTATTTGCATGACAAATAATTGCATAAATAATCTTAATACTTTCATATTCATAAACACATGAAAAATAAAGAATATTTCCTTTTTAAAATGTAGGAATTTGCCTAGTTAGACTTGTATTAAACTTTAAAAATTTACAAAAGCATTAACATTCGATTTCGTAACTCAGACGGATTATATAGATTTTATCAAAATAAAGAATAATTTGTATTTTTCAGTGATCTTAAATAATCTTACAACAGTTTTTCAACTATTTGTAATATTAATTCTCTATCAATATATGTTCTGGAACAAACCTTGGAAAGTACTCACGATTTGCATTGATATATATTCTAATATTTTTTTGCAGTTAATTTATAGTACTTTCGATAGTATTTATTTATTTATACACACACACACACTCTCACACACACATCCTATGATTTAATCATATACGAGTACCAAACTATCAATTCAGTTCTCAACCAAAGTTGGAATACGCGGAGCTGGCCTATATTAAATACGTAATTTATATACAGTGTATTTTAATATTTGTTTTCTTCTTATTGGTTCTGCAGAATCAAGTCAACAAATAATTAGTTGATCCTTTTTAATTAGAACTTGTTTATTAAAAAGACACGCTTTCTTTTTATAGAGAGTGGTTGCAGCTCCCATAAAATACAAAACAAAATAAATTCCATCTTTTCATTAATAATATAAACTAAAAGCCATTATATTTTGGTATTAACAAAATATGTAAAATTCAAGTCTGTCAATGTCATATGTACAAATAACTTGATAATTGACTCTTCTATAAATTTTAATTTTGATCATAATTAACTTCGTAAGGTAGGTAACTCGTCTAGCCAAAAGTTGCTAATTTAAGCGATAGAACGGTTGATATTATAATTTTCGTTTTGGATTTGGGGAAGGGTTGGAGATGATGAGTTGGAAGAGAGGGAGCAGCCAGGGCAACAACGGGCGAAATTTCACGAGAGTGGAAGGTGATTGGATATATCTGGCAGTAACGTCGGCCCAATTGAAACTAGGTAGTGCTGTTTCTAGACTGAACTTTCGAAAATATTCCTTATTTAATTGTGGTTGATATTTGTTATATGAATTAATGATTTAATTATGTTTTATCATCTACCTTAATTAGATTTAACTAAAATATTATATAAATTAAAAATCATCAAAATGTCATCAATGGTCTAATTATTTTTTTTATTAGACGGGCAATAGTTATCATTTATTATATTTGACGAAAATTTTATGTACATAAACTCAAACTTATATGGCGCTCTAAATTCAATTCTATTATTCATATTAATATATAACTCGTAATATTTCATATTATTCCAATAATATGCATAGAAACAATATATAATACATAATTTAATAATCTATAATAATCTCATATAGTGATATAATTTCATATTTATTTCAATAATATATAATCCAATTATTTTGTATCATTCATGAAAATATCAAATTAATTCAATAAACATCATATAATAAAATTTTGTAGTTCACTAAAAAAATCATGGAGCTCTATAACTTTTTTTTCTGGAACATTTATATGGCGTGTTGCCATATTTGTTAAGATTAATTAAGAAAGAAACAATACATGAGTAAATCAATAATTGTGTATTAAAAATCTAGCTTGATTAAAGCAAGGGCATTTTTGGCATTTTATAGAAAAATTCAAATCTAGCTCTAGACGAAGAAAAACTCGCTCTAGAAATAGCGCCACCCTTGAAAATAATGGGCTTTTTAAGTAACTAATACAGTTTTTTGAGGGAATTTCGGGTATATCCCTACTAAACTCTTAAATATCAAATATATCTCTCTTAAACTCTAGATATCAAATATATTCCTCTTAAACTCAATTAATATCATATTTATCTTAACTAAAATTATATCGCATATATCCATCTTAAAGTAATATAATATAAAAAATACCCAAACCGTTAACCAAGGCCGGCCCTGGTCATTGGCCGGGGTGACAACCGCCTAAGGTCCCTTAAAATCAAGGGCCTCCTAATTTATTTTTCATTTTCGTATCTCCTTGCTTTCATGAAAAGAAAAAAAAACCATGAAAAAGTCAGATTTAGTCAGATTTTGAGGAGAAAGGAAAGAAATAAGAAGCATTAGAATATGCTTTGTTCCTTACACTTTTTTTTTATACAACTTTCTACTTATGTTGACGTGACAGCATAGATAGTTAACCAAATTAATTAAGTAGAAAAATTGTAGGAAACTACTAAATTGTCTTGTTTTTTAGATATAAAATGTTGCTTAGTTTCTTGAACTTCTTTTTTATACTACTTTCTATTTGTAATGATGGCGTTATTATATTGGAGAGTTAACCAAATTGATTAAGTAGAAAAATTGTAGAAACCCAATTAAATGGTCTTGTTTTTAAGATATGGAATGATGAAACCATTTGAAGCAACTTTCCAATTGATGGAGTAATCAGTTATTTGGTTCAAATTGTTATTGGGCGGGACCCAAGTCTAAATCCAATTACTTTTTTTTCTTTATTAGCTTATCTTTTTTTCTTTTTTTAATGAAGTTTATTAGCTTATCTATTTTAGTGTGTTTTTTAAATGATGATTTTTAACAACACATCTAATAAGAAATGACAAGGATGAGCAATATGAAAAAAAATATATAAAAATAATTTCACTGGATGATTCTTATTATATTCTCACTTAAATTGTATATGGAATTTGTAGATAATATAACTGAAATAACACCAAACATTTACATGAATAATACATTTGGCTTTTGAAATTATACAATAAAAGATTTCCTTATTAAATCTTTTCAGGGTATATTGCTTCAAAGTTGAAGCACAATTAAAAATATTGAATGTTTCTTTGAAAATAATTACTTATCTTTTTTTTCTCAGTGTATATAACATTCATTCCCCTTTTTCAATTTAATTATCCAAATTTAGAATGCTACAGATTCAATGAACTTATTAAATAATTCAATGTATTAAGAAAATAAAGAGTACAAAGCGATTAAATTCATCGATGTTTAATACGACAGGTAAATGTGCCATCTCATATCACCCTCAAACAAAATCTAAATTTAGCAAATCATAACAAGGTTAAGTTAATTTGTTGGCTGAGATTACCTGTCATCTCTTTCTCGTATCACTATAAATTTATGCATTTCACATTTCTTTCTCATCAAATTTAATGTTTCTCTCTTGATTTACTGTTTTTAAATTATTTTTGAGAGAGATAGGTAAAGTTTAAACTGAGAAAAGCAAGATGCCTGCTGTCATGATGTCAAATATAATGTTGTTTTAAGTTACTAAATATCTAATATTATTTTGGATCATATTGTAGAAATAATATCAATAGATTGTAATATCACACCGATAATCTTTGGATTGAAATGAAATATTTTAGACGGGTCTCTGTCATTCCCCGTGAGATGACATATTACATACAAAGATACTTAGTAATATCACATATATCCTGATATATTTATTTCAGCCCGAGGCCCATTTAAATATTTGTATAGATTAGATTAATGGAACCATTGCTTTAGAATTCTTTAGTGTATGTGAACCGATTGTTTGTAAAAACATTTAATACAATTGTTTCATACTTGCGCGTTTTTACTTGTGTTAGAAAGAGTTTTAAGAAGTTTGGACTACATGTGGACCATCAAGATTTAGTTCTGGTTTACGAATACCACGTTCAGGAAAATTGTTCCAGGTGGGACCGTACAGATTGTTGCAGCATGTGATTGGTTAAGTGTTGTTAAAAGCAGCTCAAAACTGACTATATTTGGACATTGCTAGTATAATTTCAAAAAAATATAATAACTTAGTTTAGACATTAGTATAAATATTCAAATGTAATTAATTTTTTAGAATATATTATTTTAGATTATATCATAGGTAAAATATCAATATATTATGATAAAAATAGCATAAATTCAAATATGCACCAATTTTTTTTTGATTGATTACTATTTGATGCAAACACTCAAAACGTGTCATTCTCGTTAGTGTATAACGACTCATTACATCAGAATTATATTTAATGACACCACAAAAAACTTCAATATTCATAAATTCTGACCAAGCCCATGAAATATTTTGGGTAGACTTCTTTCATATGAACCATAGTATAAATAGAGTATGGTGTTGGTGAACCATTAACCATAGTATAAATTTATAAACGGGTCATTCTTGTCTGATTCAAAATTGATATCTGTTTCTGTTTTGTAGGCTCTTAAAAAATTGCCTTGAAAAATTGATGGCGCCTCAAGAATCAAAGTCAGTTTTTCTTTATGAGGTCCCATTGAAATATTTTTTTCTTTTTAACAGATTATTATTCATTACACTGAATTGTTGAGTTAATGACATATTTCAGCTTATTTTGGGTTTAGGGCTAGTTATGTTGTCATTACAGAATTGTGGTTGAATTCAGATTCAAATGCATATGTATATGCCTAGATGAGATTATGGATCTGTTAATTAAGAAAATCTACAGGAACAAAGAAAACAAATTATCTTTCCAGCATAAGAACAAAATCAGCATAATGATGGATAATTGATTTATATGATGTCTGATGAATGAATAATAATATTATTTTTCGTAAATTAAATAATATGCAAATTGTTTGCTCAATCAAATTACTGGCACCAATCAGAAAAAATACTCAGAAACTATATAAAAATGCAGGCATGCTAACTGAACTAATCGTTAGATTGTCGATTATCGTAAAATTAATTTTGTCTTTTTACCAACAACTCCCTCTTCTCTCATTGCACAAATAAATTGAAGCTATTTCTCTCTTTTTTTTCCTCTCTTTCATCGACTCTCAAAAAACACAATTACTCTTCTTCTTCTCAAAACTTGGAACGACTCCATTTTTACTTTTTCCTTTCGATTTTTATTTTGGCAAATATTTCTTGCAAAGAAAGTTTCAGACTACCATATGTTGAAAAAAGATAAAGAGAACCTACGAACGGAACTAATAAAGATAATTTGAATATGTTGAAAAAAGATAATTTTGTTTCTTCAGATGGGCCTGATATTCTAAAAGCAATCTTTCGAGGGATAAATTCGATCCGGTGCCCTGCCCATCTCTTACTCACAAGGTGGGGTGGCGGTCTTCCTTTTTTTCGAAAGTTGGAAGGAAAGATGTAATCACCTATTCAGTGAGGCAAATGCGGACGCACAACAAGTAGCTTTCAGAGCCTGCGTTGAATGGAAAAATTGGGAGAATAGGAGCAGATAATAGATGAGATTTTCCCATTGTTTTTCTTTTTTTTTTTGGGAGTACAAATACTCACACAAGCATTCCCGCTGGTTGAGTAAAGTGCAGCCCTCTTTTTTGTATAAATTAACTCTTTAAATTTGATTTTAATGAAAAACTTGAGTGTGGCTAGATCCACCTCAACACTCTCAAAAAAAGAAAAGATTATAGAAGGGCCTTTTCTTAGATTCTTTTATGATTCTTTCTTTTACTTATTTTTTCTTTTCTTTCTTTGAGATATTATTTCTTTTGTTTTCCTTTGCTGGTAGATTTAAATGTTTTTTTGGTTATGATATTGGCATTTGTGGTAAGCAAAAATTTATTTTCGATCTTACATACCAAAATATTTTTTTGTAAAAAGAAAATTGCTTCTCGTTTATTAAATACTAAGCAGAAAAATTAAATTGATGCCAAAGAACATCTTAATTGACTTCTTGTTATTTATTTTTTTCTTAAACAGGTGGAGTTACATCCATGGATGACTTCCTTGAAAAGTTCTTCCCGGACGTGTACATAAAGAAACACGAAGTAAAGGAGAACAATTACTTTAAATATAACAACCAATACCTTCAATTATTCACCTCATCGTTGTACTTGGCGGCTCTTCTGGCGAGTTTTGTTGCCTCTAGAATTTGCTCCAAGCAGGGAAGGAAATTTACCATGCTATTGGCCTCCCTTTTCTTCCTCGCTGGTGTGATTCTTAACGCGGCTGCCATGACCATTGAAATGCTCATCATTGGAAGAATTCTACTTGGTATCGGTGTTGGTTTCGCACAAGTTTGTGCTCGCTTATTATGATATTGCCTCTTTGGAGTCGGCTCATTTCCCTCCTGGTGCCCAAGAGGAGAAATCTTATTCGCAAGTACTCAATAAATTTGCCGGAAAAATATCAGGTCTCCATGCAGGAATTACCTGAGTATATAGCATGTGTGGACCGGTGCGGAGATATTGCGTGCAGCTTGCATTTGCTCATCAATGGCCGTGACCATGATGATGTGTGGTCCTGCCCACCCAATTTGATAATTACAGGAGACGGTTTGGATGGACAGCTCTACATGCCCTTACTCTTCTAAACACCGGTATTGTGGTTAATTATTTCTCATTCAGTTCGTTTGTTTTTGCAACTAAACGTTATTACTTAAGTTCTCAATTGATATTTAACATTTCAGTTGAGTATATTATAATCTTTCATATCTTTCAGGTTGCTTTTCTTGTGGGAATGAATTTCGGGAGCATATCGTGCTGCGAAATCCCAAGGAGGGCGTATCGCTGAAGAAGCAGAAACATGTTGATCAAGAAGAGAAAGAGGGTGAAAATGTGAAAATTTTCAAGGCCATTATAAGTGATCTTAGACATATTGGAGATATAAAAATTGACAGGGAAGAAAATGAATTGATGTGCAGGATTTGGTTGAGTGTCGCATCATCTGTACATTTCTTGCCTGGTGGTCAGTTCATATTATGTGCTTTCTTGCTTTACTTTATCCTTTATATTGTTTATCTTCCATATCATCTTGTTATACTGATGTGTCATTGTAGTTGGAAAGATGGGGGTGAGAACATCAACAAGGAAAAGAATGGCAAAGGATCTTATTGATGTGACACAAATCAAGGATACTTGTAGGGTTTAGGGCTTCATGTGAATGGACTTCAATTGACCATGAAATTGCTTAAATAATCCCAAAACAAGAAACAAAATTAGCAAGTGTTGATATCTAGGTACCTTATATTGGTTATATTTTAACTAAAGATGCTTTCTTTCTTTTATTCTATGCAGTTATATTTATTGACTGAACTATGGAATATAAAATTGGGACTGAGATGACCCGATTTTCATATATCTATAGAATATCAAAAGATTGTTTCGGTGGAAATGATGATTTGTTACCATCTGCCTCACAGCAGCAATCCTATGATGAAGCTCTTGGCCATTTGGTTCGTCTTTTTTCCAGCCGAAAAGATGGAGACTCTGTCACCTCGTTTCAAGGTAAATTGACCTACTCATTGCCACTCAAAATTCAAAATCAAACAGAATTCAAAAATCAAATTTGTATGCGTAGTTTGTAACTGCCTAACCTCTCTAGGACCCAAATCTGATAAAACTAGACGCGACCTGTGTAATAAAAACCAAGAGCTGAGTAAATATATAAAAGCCCACAATTGGAACATCCTCTTTATCTCTTAGTTTTAGATGTCTCTTTATTTCTAGCGCTAAGAAGTCTTTGTGTTTTGTGAAAAGAAAGGTAACTCTTGCAGCAGAAAAGAGGGCCTCAGAAAAATATTGAATTTGCTGCGAAGAATAGAGCAGCAACGCTTGTATGATCCGCTGGCTGATGATGAAATAAAGTATTATATTCTCATCAAGAAGTATATGCGGTCCATTCTTACATTCTTTTCTGCACGACAAGGTTCATTCGGTATGTTCATGCTTTTTGTTATTTATTTCCTTTTTTTAAACTAAGTTGTACAGTTCTATGACGGGTAAAAGCTTTTCTTTCTCCTCATATTTTCACTAGTATGAAGTTTTTCTTTCTGAACTTATTTCTTGATTGTTAGACGGTGTGCGTGATGGCGAATACAAATGTTTTTCCAACTTTCGTATGCTGCTTTTGTATCTATCCATAACTCACAAAACATTTGTTCTTGTGTGAATATCACTGATGGAATTAAGGAACAACATGCAGGTTCGGCAATAAAATCTCTAATGGGCATACAAGATAATTATGAGGTAACACCCCTAATTAATGGGAGCAAGGAGAGGAGCAATGAGTTTTACTGGCACAAGTTCATGCTTGCTTTTTTTTATATTCGCTCCTCGGAGCTTGCGCATTTCCCGCCTGATGCCCAAGAGGAGAGATCCTATCAACAAGTACTCGATCATGTTTCTCTTTTAGTTTCTTGTGCAGATCAGAAGAGATCCAAAGGCGGTAAGTTCATTATGTTGTAATAAATATATTATATTAAGTTAAGTAGAAGTAAACGTTGTTGTTTGTTTTGGCATAAAGATGAGGTGAATGTGTACTCTTCCGAGTTATATGTGCTCTTCCTTGAGAAGATGGACCGTGCGGTGAGAGATGTTGAGAGACACTGCAAACTCGTGACAAGCTCCATTCTGAAGAAGCTGCCCACGCTGGAGGAATGCTGGGAATCCCTCTCCAAAGAATGTGATTCTTATGCCTATTCAGGCGATGATGATTCTCTCAATGTAGAGGTGAGGAGCAAGTTGGCGGAAAAATGTCCGGTCTCCATGGAGGAATTACCTCAGTATATAGACCGTGTGGACCATTGCCGTGATATTGCTCACAGCTTCTTTCTGTTAACCTGCGAGTGTTACTCTAATGATGTGGACTGGCCCACACAACGGGAGGATGGGAAGCTGCAGTCTTCAGTGAAGAGAGAGTTTGGATGGAACGCTCTTCACGTCCTCACTCTCTTCAAAACTGGTATGCTGTTTATTTTAAATGATTATTTTCTCTCTCTTTTTCTTTGTTTTGCAACCGGGCGTGAGTTGGTACGCATGTTGAATTGATAGTCAACAATTGCTAAGTCTTTCCTTTTTTCAGGTTGTTTTTTCCTCTGGGAATGTGTTACGGGAGCAGGTCGTGTTGCGAAATCCCAAGAAAAATGGTAACTCATAGCATAATAAAGCAAATAAATGTATTTATAATTTTTTTGCCGCTGATGTTTAATACTAAGGGTAACTCATATCAGGGGACCATGTTTTATGCACATCATCTGCACGGCTTCAATGTGAGACGGAAGAAGCGGAAGCATGCCACTCAAGAGGAGGTCGAGGGCGAGAACGTGAAAATTTTAAGGGCCATTATAGATGATCTGAGGCAAATTGGAGATTCAGATATGAAAACCGACAAGGAAGAAAATGATTTGATGTACAGGATTTGGCTGAGCGTTGCATCATCTGTCCACTTCTTTGTCAGTGCAATGGCGTATGAGCAGCAACGTTATGTTGTAGCGCATGGCGGCTTGGCTGACGGTCAGTTCATTCTGTTCTTGTCTGTCTGTCAGTTTCTTTCTCATATCGTTTATTTTCCATTATATTTATATTAATCAGTTAGAAATATTGGGTTGAGAATGTCAACAAGGAAAAGAATGATGAAGGATAATAGTGATGGGGCGCAAATTGAGGATTATTGTCGAACAAAATCTACGGACCATGTCGATATGACTAATTGTTTGATAGACGAGCCGCAACTATTGAGCAAAATCTTACAAGCTTATAGCCGAATTCTAAATGAAAAACTAGAGTCGTGGCAATTATTCATCAAAGCCTCAAAAAATTGCAGTCAGGGCCTGCTTGAGAGAAGGTAGAGTCGCATTGCACCTCCAACGTCATGAATAAATTATTTATTTTATTTGTATCATTATCTTATTTAACATTTTACTTTCTGTGTATGTGTGCATTTCATATGCAATGTAATTCAGTAATTGTTATGTGAAAGTTTGTCCTTTACAAAATGTAACAGTATTGTGCATTTAAGTTGCACGAGTTAAGTCACAATGAAAATTTGAACACTAATTTTATTAATTATTATGGTGGTGTATCAGAGTGTATTCGTAGAGAATCATAAACCCAGAACTATTTTTGCTTATTTACCTTCCTTATTTTCATTTTTAGACTTAATTTCATGAGTTTCTATCAGTCTAAGGTTATTTCAAATTTCTCGGACAACAAATTCAAACAAATAACAGCTTCACTTGAAAATGTCAAATTTACACAAACACTTATGTTCTTATTAAACAACAATCCATTAAATTTGTTTTCTTTAACAAATACAAAAATGATTAATCTTTCACAACATATCTCCCTTTCTTTAACAACAAATAAAATTCCAGTCCAGTCCAAATAACTTCAAAACAACATATCACAACAAATAAAATCTCAAATATAAAAGAATAACCCAAAAATTAAAAAAACTCAACAACAACCTAACCGGCTCGTCTGTTTCTTCTGCTCGTCCCCAGTCTCCCCGTTCAGACTCACCCGATTCAACGACAACTCAGCTTTATATGAATCAGAATTCAGTATTTTACGGCTGACGTTGTTGTAGATGTCTTTTATGACGATCTCAAAGGCTGTTTTTACGTTCGTCGAGTCGAGTGCTGAAGTTTCCATGAAGAACAAACCTTCTGTTTCGGCCAACGTTTTGCCCTCGTCGACCGAGACCTCACGGATGTTTTCCAGGTCGCATTTGTTGCCCACTAGCATTTTCACAACCGTCGTGTCCGAATGAGCTGGAAAGTTTAGAATCTTGGTTGGTTAGATTTATAATATTTATTGACGCCTCATATATTAGTATTAATAAAAATGGCTAGAAACAAACCAATACTAAAAAATGAATATCAAATTTTCTATAGATAGAAAGACATTTCATTATCATGGAAATTCAAATCACATTACGACCAAAGAGATGTAGGACTTTGACTTTGAGACTTGTCTATTGAATTAAAATATATCAATATTAATTTATAAAGGGGAAATTCTTGAATTCATTAGTGGCGAAGGTCTAGTTATAAAGCAAGATCAAATTATAATTGAGAGAAAACAACCGAAAACAAATTCTGAGCTAATTAAGTAGTAAAGGAAATGCCAACACAAGTCAACTTTATGAGCTAATTAATTACTATCAAATTTTGTAACCGGAAAGCGGAAGTTATAAACCACACTATATCTTTGAAGGAGAAGAGTTCTACCAAATTTACTCAGAAATTACTGCATCAGAAGGAAAATAATAAATAACATGATGGCTAAAATATTTGTTCACTACTATAGAAATAGTCGCTATCTCTGGTCTGGTCCCTATTTTTGGTCCCTCTTTATGATATATAGAATAATATTAGCTGAGATCTACCAACTAATTTCTTAAAATGGAATCACATCAAAGTATTACAAAAATAAGAAACAAAATCACTCATGGTATTGAACTCCAACTAAATTCGATCTATATCTAATTATCAACTAACAGGTATAGATCTATCAAATACACATACACTACAAGTTTAATATCATAAAACAGCACAATAACAGTCATAGATCTATCAATTACCTCAAAGAAACTCAACTAAAAATAAAAACTAGAATTACAGTTACAGTTACAGCAAAAAAAAAAGGTAAAAATAACTTACTGTTGAGCTCTTGAAGCCAGCGACCAACATTATCAAAGGTAGATCGCCGTGAAATATCATACACCACCAGAGCCCCAAATGCGCCGCGGTAATAGGCGGAGGTGACGGCCCTAAACCGCTCCTGGCCGGCGGTGTCCCAGATCTGAGCCTTGACCTCCTTCCCGTCGATCTCCATGCTCTGCGTCTGGAACTCAACTCCAATAGTCGCCTTGGAGTGGAGGTTGAACTCGTTGCGCGCGTACCTCGAGAGGAGGTTGGACTTCCCCACGGCGGAGTCCCCGATTATGACCACTTTGAAGAGGTACTCCTCCACCTCCTCATCGTCGTCCGCCATTGCTGAGAAATGGGTTCTGGGTCTCTGCGTTGGATGGTGAATGAGGTCTGCAATGGAGGAGAGAAATGAATGGGATATAGTTAAGTGTTTGACTATGGATTTGAGAGGAAAGGAGAAGAGAAGAGAACGAGTGCATGAGAGTAATTAAGAAGTGGGAACCATGACAGAGTTGAAGAAGACAGAAATTAGTTTCTTTGCCACTGACAGTCTTACCAACCCTGAAACGGGTCACCTTCTGTTAAGCTATCTCACGTTCGTGTGCTTGTAGAAATAGTCTGATAATTTATGACTCGCTACATGTATAATGTTTTGAAACAGGTAGGTTGCATTCGGTGGAAGTGGAACCAAAACAGTAGTACAAGAAGGGTTTAACTGCGTCTGTATCTGTTGTGTATCCACTCGTGTTGTCAGATAAAGAATAGAGATATTACTTTTTTTTTTTTTTTTTTTGGAGAGGGCTCGACATTACTTTTTAATGGTGAAAATTAGATGCTAAAAGTAGGCGAAGGGAAAATGCTTGGTAAATGAATGATAAAGGTAATGCACGCTTGTCTCATCATGATGAGTTATTGTTATCGAGTTGTTACCTTGTCATGTCGTCGTGAGGAATAAAGGAATTATGTATGTTTGGTTTTTTTAACGATGAGGATTATTCGCGTCAATGCAACGTGGGGCCAAACAAAGTGCATGAATTTTATGAGAGAGAATGTTAATTTGATGTGATTTGACAAATGTTTGGCGAGTGGGTCAATGATACATTGCCCTAAATCGTAAATAACCTAACAAAGAACGAGGGGGATTTTAGAAACATAAAGTCAACATTTAGGTAAATTGACTAAGTAATCAGCCTAACAAAGAACGAGATGCGGCTGTGCCTGCCTGACAAAAATATTGGATTTATCACCAACATTTGTTTCAATAAAGATACATATAAGCATTCAAACTTTTGTTTGATTGGTTCCAAAATGAAAGCATTCAAATTTTTGGTTGATTGGTTACAAAATGTTTCTAGGATACAGTAGAAAAACACCATTGCATGCTTAAACATAAACTATATCACTGGGATGTGACATTAACTATATATGATATATCTACAAGACCATAACGACCATCATATTATCAAATGTGTAGGTGTAGGTTTACTCAAAAGCACATGCTACAATAAAAACTGCTCTGATCATTATTAGTGGAACTAATCACTTGTCAGTTATCACTATACTCTTTCCATAGTAGGTACACTATTATTATCCCAACAATATTTTTGTCGCCCATTACTCACATGATGCAGAAAGTGTTCAAACTAATCAAAGCTATTATCAAGACATGCGACTATGAAACTGCTGCTCAATTTTTGATAATTATACCATACCAATAATCGAAAATCCAGAACAAAAAACAGACCCAACAAAACTACCTTCAAAATCCATATTACCACTACCAAAAGTCACAAACCAAGTATCACAATGTTCAAACAAACTAAACCACATTAACAAATCAAAACAGCCAGATCCTACAAAACAAGTCCTCTCAACTCTCTTCAAAACAGATAACATGTAACAATATAATTTCAACAAAATTACTCGTCCTCTTGGCTACGGAGCCTGGCGAGCTTGTTGGTGACAACAATGTCGAGCTGAGCCGCACGCTCAACAATCTCCTTACGTTTCCTTGTAGAAACATTATGCGCAATCTCAGCACAATAAGTCCTGTTTTTTTTTTCAGTCACAAAGAATAATGAATTAGCACGTAATAAAACGAGAAAAAAATATTAGGTGGGCATTAAATCGGCCCCTTTGAAAGTTTATAAAAATCATATATAATTCCCCTCCCTGATCTTTAAAATAAATTGAACTACACTGTAATTGCACATTTTTAAGGGATAGACGACAAATTTAAGGGATAATTTGCACATTTAGTCATTGCACATTTTTAATTGGATTGCAATTTAGTCCTTGTACTATTGATTTAAAACCTTTCGATGTACTATGAAAAAGTGCACAATTAATCCTTGGCATCAGAACCAAAAAGCATCAATCAGAGCACTCCAATCCAATAAAAGCACATCATATATAATTCCCCACCTTTCATGTGTTAAAAACCAACAAAAAGAAATAAAAAAAACAGACCTGTTGTGCATCATGAGGAGTTCGAGCTCGGAAGTGTTGTGCACGACGAACTTTTTGAAGCCGTTTGGGAGGTAGTGGCGAGTCTTCTTGTCGGATCCGTATCCGATGTTGGGCATCAGAGTCACGCCCTTGAACTTTCTGCGGACTCGCGAGTCGATTCCCTTCGGCCTCCTCCAGCTCGGCTGTTATAAAATAAGTAAATGTTTAGAAATGTTGATGTGATGCATGTATTGAGCACGGTATTAGAGTTTGGTAGATTTATTTAGATTTATCCTGGCTGATTGAATGAGAATGGAGGTAGTAGAAGAAAATGACATGCATGAACAAATTTTGGACGTATAAGAGGCGTATAGAACTGTTTGATTATTGTTCGGAGAAAGAGGAAATACAGTTTGGTAATTGATTTGATAAATGACCAGTTTAATGTACGGAAAACTTATAATTAACGAAACAGAAGTAACGGATTGAGATTTAATATTTCAAAATCTGTATTACATGTACATCTGAAGTAAGAATAAACTATTTCAGTATTTTGACATAAACTAATTAAAATGGAGAAGTCGCAAACATCACAACAATTTCAAATCAAACTAGATAATGCATAACAAAAATGAACCAAAAGCAAAACAAAGATAAAAAATAAAAAGAATAAGTACCTTGACACATTTCCAACGATCGCTCTGCGGCCTCTTGAAACTCTTCAACCTCTTCTTCACGATCTTCTTCGTCAACAACGGAACCGCCATCTATTTTATCAAATTTCAAACAAACGCATCAATTCACTTCAATTTCAGCACAAAACAACAGACCCAACAAACCAAATCAACATTCAAACACAAATCTAGTTCGAATTCAGTACCTTCGGAGCTGATGCGAGCTAAACCCTAAACCGGAGGCGAAGAGAGAATCGAGAGAAGCGGCGGCAGAAATGGGTTCTGAACTCTTATATTGTTATATAAACCCTAGAAGGAGAGAATCGAACGGCTGCGATTGATTGATAAGTTTGAGTAATGGGCTGATTTTTATTAAAGATCTAATTAAGGCTGGCCCATTTAGGCCTCAATATTTTGCTTTTTTGTTTGTAACATGGGCTGAAATGTGACGAATTTGGGCTTATTTTAATACAATAATTATGCTTGTACCCTGAAGAGTTAAATAGTGTCATAATTTATAGGGAGAATTTCATATTTGCCATTACAAAAACTCAAAATATCATATGTACCATTACAAAAATTAAAATATCATATTTGTCATTATAAAAACTTTAAAATATCATGGAAAATAAGATATTTCAAGTTTTTTGTAGTAGCAAATAAGATATTTCGATTTTTACAATGGCAAATATGATATTTCAAGTTTTTGTAATGGCAAATAAGATATTTTGATTTTTACAATTAGAAATATGATATTTTAAGTTTTTGTAATGGCATATATGAAAACTTCCCTAATTTATAACCATGCTAAAAAGTAAAATGATATTATTTCTTAACTCTATAAAATATGAAAAAAAATATTATGTATACTTCTTCGTGCTAATATTTCAAACGTACCTGAAACATACTTCTTTATTACTCATTTCTTAAATAGTGTTGGCGGATGAAAAAACTTTTTCAGTTGTTGTAGATGCAAAAACGGAATACTGAGTTTATTTATACCAATTAAAATAAATATCATTGTAATTAAAAAAAAAACTAATTGATTATATTGTTCACATGATATGTTTCAGAAATTTTGGCATTACCGAAATTTAGACTGTCCAAAATAGACAAAAAATGAAAATTAGAGAATAAAATAGAAAAAAGAAGTTAAAAATCCAAAATTCTTGATCCTGGGCCACTTCACCAACATGCTCGCAATTTTACTGGGCCGAATAAACTGTACCACTAGCTTCATTAAATTTATGATTTCCAAGTTATTAGCATATTATTTGTAAATTAACATAGTTTTGTGGGCAAGAGCATATCGAGATAAAATATATTTTTACTTTAATTGTCCTCCAATACCTCATTTTTTGTATGAAACAAATAATTTCACCAAAAAAAATGGTAATACATTCTTGACAAAATTAAAATATACTGTCTTATTCTTGAAAAATAAAATATTTTATAATTACAAGCCATTTGAAGTGAGATGGTGGATCACAAAAGGATCCAGTTACTGATTTGATTTGTCGAATTGCCGTCGCATAAATTTTAAAAAGTTAAAAACAGTACATTAGAAGTTCGAATTTATATACTGATAGGGCCAGTCTGGACTCTGTGCTTCGAAGGCGCGAAGCAAACACTTGTGTGACCTTGGTACTTAAGAAATAATCAGTTCTCTTTGAATTTAAATTGAAATTCTCAAGTGAGGAATACTTTTTTTTGAAACGTAGGCAAATAACCACAAATAAACTTGCATTAAAAAATAGAAAAAAATCTTAGTACATGCCTAAATTACATAGACAAATGTCTAGAAGAGCTAAAAGCTACACCTCTGGATGTAATGGTGAAAATCTGTTATATGTAAATAAAATTCTGCAGTACAATACAGTGCCAGCCCTTAAGACAGGCGAGCAAAGCCCAAGCAAAGGGCCTCAACTGTGAAATGGTCTCCAGCAGGATACATACATAATATGCTAATTGTAGGGATTAATTACAAGTCAGGCCAATTGCTATGTTCTACTCCTTACGTGGCTGGATGTATTTGGGCTTTTAAAATTTTGAGCAGTGGCTTTTTTCAATATAAAATATGTTATGGTTGATGATTATTCGGCGTTTTGGCCCTAATATAGGAATTTTTCAAAAACTATCCAAGTTTTCTTAATATTTTAAAAGCTCTTTTACATTTTAGATTCTGTCAAAAACTTTTTGTAAAGTTGAACCAAAATAGCACACATCTATTCTAAGTTTTTTTCTTCGGTATTTAAATTGTTAAACTTAAATAATCAATAAGAAAATTAAGACATAAATAAATGAGACAATTAATACTTTACAATATAACAGTTTATAATACACTATTATTTTTCCAAATTCTCTTATTATATCAATAAATATTTTATAACAATAATACATAGATGATAAATAAACAAAAGTCCAAATATCAAAAAATAAAATAAATAATATTCTATCACAAGTTATTAAATATAGAAAATAAAGAAATACTTACATGAGTGGTATTTGGTCCAAACTATAATGTAATAAATTTTGATGTCAAACAAAACACTATAACAATTGAAGGATTTTTTTCTTAATATTCAGAAAAGTCAGGGTGATTTTGAATACGCCACACCTTTGACGTTGGCTCCGCCAAAGCTACATCTCACAGGCCAACCCGCCGGCAAAATCACACTAACCCCAGTTAGAACCCCCCTCAATTGAGAGGAAAGCGCACTAAACGCCATCTGGAAGGGGACGATCCAATTGTAGCGCCAAATGTAGATGTTAGATTGATCGAATTGTTAGTTTTGGTTCGTAATTAGTTTTTGATCGTAAATTAATCTTTTCAATTCAAACGAATTGTAGGACGAGGAAGAATCCGAGGGGAATAAAGTCCAGAATGTTTCATTTCGATTGTTCTCCAATATTTCATTATTATTTTTATTTTTGAGAAACTTATACCTCATTATTCTATCAGCAAACAAATAATTTTGCAATTTTTATTTGTTCATACAACAATATTCATAAAGAAGGGAGAATAGAAAGTTAATAACAATAGCTAAGACTAATTAGTTAAATAAGAAATGAGGTTTCATCATACATTTCGAATGACATGATCATTTGAAAAGTATCTTTCAGCTAATGGGCGTGATATTTTTTTATAAGTTGTACTTTTTTAATTACAAAACTAAGATATGTTTGAATTTTTTTAATCACATGAAAATATAATATTTTATAATTGCAACATACTATTTTATATAAGAATGAATATTTATTTCAAAACTCAATCAAAATGCATAAACATTATACAAAATAGTAAATATAAAAAATATTAAACTTCAACGTGTATATTATACCACTTCTCAATTTCATACGCCCCTGTTCAGTCCAATGGAAATGGACCTCCAACATATTTTTCTCCAATTTGGTATTCCATAATAAGCTTCTTGAACCCAACATCTCATGGGAATGGAAGGAATCTAACTAGGAAGAGTAAAACTTCCTTAAAGGTATCTTCATGTGGCAACTACTTAAAAATAAATTATTAACAATGAAAAACTCAGAAACAAGACTTGCTACATAGCATATTTTGTCACCTATACACGCTTCGAACACTTGAAACAACAAAATACTTATTTTGTGAGTGCATTTATGTGAGATGATTTTGAGGTCATTTTTTCAGTATGACAGACACCCCCTCTACGAACCTACATATTAACGGCCAATGTGTTGGGAGACAACGAACAAACCTTCTAGGAGACAAGCGAAAATAATCAACATCATACTCATGGTTGGTTGTAGAACATTATAAAAGAAGAGGAACAAAGAATTTTCTCTTGTCGGAAATGACCCTGCATGACGTCAAAAGCTGGCTTATTTTTTGTTGATTTATCTTATATATAAATTTATTTTCATTTTCCCATTACTTTCTTTTTAACTTCCTTTATGTACTATTTTAATTTTGATTCAATTGAATTTCAGTAGGCATTTCGCCTGTCATATTTACAAAAAATATTAAATATTTTTGGGACACCAAAGAAAATAAATTCAAAATAGTTGTTAGACTAGAGTTCTTTCATTTCAAATTATGTAATTGTTCAATTGCTAAGTTTAGCTGTCTGGATAAGATGGCCTAAATATAGGGAAAATAAAAAAATACTATTGTTTCTGAATATTTTAGAAACTCTCTCACATTTTAGATTTTTCTCAAAAACCCCATATAAAGTTGATTCTTTTACCTCTATGATAC
Source organism: Juncus inflexus (assembly GCA_024447665.1). NCBI lineage: Eukaryota > Viridiplantae > Streptophyta > Magnoliopsida > Poales > Juncaceae > Juncus > Juncus inflexus. The sequence goes on along the minus strand of JAJHPC010000004.1, from coordinate 3,338,984 downwards.
GATGTTAACTTTAGCATCAAAATTAAGATTTTATTTTGACAAACCCCCCTCATATATTCTAACTTTTCCCGCATGTTTTATTTTGTTAATTTTAAAATAATAAATAAAGAAAATTAATGGGAGAATTAATATTTTATGATGTAGTAGTTTATGACAAAATATTAAATTTTCAAATTCCCTTATTATATCGAAACCATTTTATCATAATAATATATAAATGATAAATAAATTAGAGTAAAGATGATAAATGGTTAAATATAAAAAACAAATATCACTGAGATGAGATGAGGAGTATTATCCTCCAAAATATAATGTAACAAGTTTTGATTTGATGTTAACACCAACACCATAAAGAGCACAAAAATCCAATTCACCTTGTATTGTTAGGATCTTTTATGAAATCTGTAACTGAAGGCCGAAGGGCTATTCCTTAATTTTCAGAGAAGCCAGGTGTTTTTGAAAACTATCACCACCACACACATGTCCTTAAAAAAGAAAATAAAAATAGAAAACGGTTTCGGATCAATGATCCATAACCGCTTCTCCATTTCAACCCGTCATGGTTTAACGTTCCATTTCCCCACGTACAATCGCCATAATTCACAGAATCACAGCACTGCACAACAACAACCGTCTCCTCTCTTCTCGCTCTCTTCTCTCTCTCAGACTCAGCCTCAGCCTCAGCCATGAAGAAGAAGAACTCGTCACCCAGTCCCGACGAGAAGGAGGCCGCCGAGGGCCTCGTTCTCCTCCAGTACACACCTCCGAAGTTGCCTCCGCCGAAGCGTGCTGGTCGCAGGCCAGCCAGCCGTGCTCGCCGACCACCGGCTGTATCAGGACGGAGCCCGCAGAATCGGGTCAATGCCAGTGAGAATCCGCCTCCTGTGAGAGGAAAGCGCACCAGACGTGAATTGGAGGCGGGTGATCGGATTTTGGAGCAGAATGCAGAGGTAAGATTGATCAATTTGGTCGTTTTGATTTTTGATTGTTTTTGAATCGTGAGTTTTTGTTGGATTTTGATCATGAAATAATCGGCTTAACTTCCATGCAAACGAATTGTAGGAGGGAGAATCGGAGGGGATTAAATACCCAAAATGGCCGGCCAAGAGATCGAGGTTTCAGCAAGCAGCGCCTCAGATAAACAATGGCAACCAGGATCATCAGGTTTGCAATTTCGATTTTGTGATTTCTTGATTTGGTATTTCAATTGATCATTTATTTTTCGTTTCTTTTTTGAAAGTGATGAATTTCCTTTCTCCAATTTGAATTCTTTATGCGATTTCCTTTTCATAATGATTGATTGAAAATTTGGCGTTATTTGTTATTTTCTAACAAAAACAGTTTATGCAATTTTCTTTTAATACATTTTGGACTGGAATCTGTTTTTTTTTGTACATACTGTTCTAATATTAATTAAGCCAAACATGGCCCTGGATTCTGAAATTTAAACACTTTTAGCTTTCATACATGTTTGTTCTTCGTTAATCATTGCATAATTGGTTTAGATTAAATATTTTCTTATTGTTACTGAATACTTGAACATTTATTCAATTTTATTATTATAATAATAACTGATTTTTAATGGATATTTTGTAGACGGATGCTGATCAGGCCGACCCATCGCAAATTAATCTGGATCCATCAGAACCTCCAATCAAAAAGCGAAAGGTAAATTCTTTATTTCGAATTTTCCTTTCTTTTCCTTCAATTGTAAAGTTTTATTCAAATATTAATAATAAATGGGTCTTTTTGCATATTTTTCTGAAAACTGATGCACAGCTACTTAATACCCAATTATCTCTGGAATATGGAATTAAAAATCTGTTTTTTTTCCTCAGTTTAAAAGTTGCACAATTGGGTTAACTTAATTGTTTTCTTTTTGTTTTTTTTGAACATTTGAATTTTTCAGATTGGGGGTGAATTTCTGGTCAAATGGGGAGTTAAGAGGACTAGATTCCACCAAGCAGCGCCTCATCAGATCAACAACACAGATCAGCAGATTATTGATGAGGTTTGTAATTTTGATTAATTATTTATGTGATTTTTTTTTCTTCGAAAGATGGCCTGAGGATTTAAGTGATTTTATTGGTTTTTAAGTTGTTATGTGATTTTATTGTTATAAATGAAATGTCGGTGTTTTTTTGTAGAATATGGCGACTGAAGCCAGCACATCACAAGCACTGTCAGAACCACAATCTACAGAAAATCAAAAGGTGATTCTTTTTTTTTTCCTCTTCTTTTTTCTAATAATTTGTAGAATTGGTAGAATTGAATGTATTTTTATTGTTATTTAATTGAATATTTATATTTTGTAGATTGAGGAGGAGCAAGCAGAGCCTCCAGTTTCTGAGGTGCCAAAAGAACTCAAAGTGTACAAAAGGCGAAAGGTGATTTATTATTTAAATTCTTTCTTTTTTACCTCAGCTATACAGTTGTGTGTAAATATAGATAAGAAATGGGGTTTTCTGCAAATTATGTTGTATGATTGTGAGAAGGATGCTTACTTTAGTGTATAGCAGGTTCATACAATTCATGATCTAGTGTAATTAAGTCTGGATTGTGGAGTTAAAAATTTGTTCTTTGTTAGTTTAGTAATATAATTTGTTTAAATTAATTGTTTAAATGATAGCCTCAGACGGCAAATGAAATGAAGGTGTATAAAAGACGAAGGTACTCTCTCTCTCTCTCTCTCTCTCTCTCTCACTAGTCTACATTTTTACTGAATAATATACATCAGTACATGATTTTTTAACCTGAAAATAATTTTTGCAGGTTCAACAACTAAGCACACCACATGGTGCGGCACGATTAAGTGCATCTTCTGAGCGAATTTTTGTATGAGAGTGAGAAAAAAGGTAATTTTTTATTTATATTGATTATACAAATTGAATATATCAAAATATTTACCGAAATGTGTATGTTACATATTAACCTTAAATATTTAAAATAATTATTCAGACTTAGAAATGAAGCCCACCAATCAATCATGGTGTGGCACGGTTTGAAAGGATTTTTTCCTCCGGATGGACGGTTAAATTTCTTACTTCTCATCAAAGTAATATATATATTTATTTATTTTTCAAATTTTACTGATTTCTCACACACAATTTGATTTTGACTTTTGATTTTGTTATTTATGGCTTTTACTATATTAATTACAGAGAGAAGTTTTCCTTGAAAAATTACAGAGAAGCCCAACAAGAAGACTGAAGTGAGGTTATCAGGTTAGTAATGGACCAAATGAGAGAGGCTATGTTCAGCTCAGGTATATCAAATTTCATTTTTGCTAATATTTTGTTGGTATTTAAGAAAAAATTACACAAGTGGTACTGTAATGTATGTAAAAACAACTGGACAATATATGAAAATGTTATGACTCTCGTGTGCAGCCCTTTTTCTGTATCTATTTCAAAATATATCCTCAACTTGTGATTGCTTCATCAATTTTTTATCCATATATGAATAATTTGCAGGTGTGAATTTGATCTCTGATTTGAATTGATTACAAGAAATCCCTTCAAAACTTCAACTTGAGAAACGGAAAAGGATTCAAATTCGGATTCGGATTTGATTTTTGATGATGAACAGATGATTATGATCATCTCTAAAAGCTAGAAGTTCATTGTGTTTGTGATTTAGTTATGCTTTATCTTTGCATATTAGGTGATGTTTAGGAGTAAGATTGTTAATTTTTTTTATTTGTTTTTTGAGATTCAACTCATGTTTGATATGTTAAGAGACTTTGTTAAATATGTGTTACTGCACCATATGATTGTTAATTTATTATGACTAGTGATTTTCCAATTTTTTTTTTTTTGAGATTGGATTTATCTAAATTGTTAATTTAGGAGTAATATGTTCGTAAGTTTTTAATTGCTGTGTTCTTTGTTTCAGTTTAATGAATGTGTACATCGTTAACATATTAGACAACATTTGCTTAAGTGGCTGTTATTACAACTTTTTGAAGTCCACAGCAATTCTTTTGCTCTAATTGAGAACATGCATATTTAAGCAACCAGCACAATTTTTTTATTTCAAGTTACAGTTAGCTTGAAAATTGATTAAGGAAACAATATAACAGAGAAAAATAAATCACATTATCTTGTTATATTGTAGAATAATCACGTAATTTACTAACGAAAATGTTAGTTTGGAGATTTTGTTTACAATTTAGATTTTTGGGGGTTTTTTTAATAAAAAAATGTACAAAGATATGAAAAATCTCAATAATTAACGGTACTGCTTTAAATTTTTTAGCACATAACTTCTCTTTGTAGAGGTGATTTTGAAAGTTACCCAAAAAATGATCAAGGAAAATGTGTATCATCACCAAGGTTAAATTGCTCTTATATCAAGGGCAGGTGCTTGATGAGTTATATATATGTTGTTTTTGTATTTTATGTATTGTTTTGTGTTTTTTATATACTGTTTTTTTGTTTATATATAAGGTTTCCAAAATATATTATTTATATATTGTTTTTAGTTTTTAAATATTATTATTCTATTATTTTTTTTATGTTCAAAATACTGGGTTGAGAGACTTTGCTAAATATGTGTTATATTGCACCTGTCATAAATTGAATTCATGACTTCTTTCTAAACATACAAATACTTTAATCAACTAGGCTATTAGTCATTTGCTATTATTTTATTCTTATATGCTATTATTGTTTGATTTTAGATATTGTTTTCTTATATACTATTTTTTGTTTTTAAATTTTCTATTCTTATATGCTATATTGTTTGATTTTAGATTTTGTTTTTTTATATACAAGTTTTTTGTTTATAATTATTAATTTTCTATTCTTATATGCTATTATTGTTTGATTTTAGATATTGTTTTTTATTCTATGTATTTTTTTCATATATACCCATTTATTGTTTGTATATACTATATATATTGTTTGTAATATATATATATATATATTTATGAAAGGAAACACGCAATCACATATGCACGGCGGAATTAAGTTTTTACCCGTTTCCTAAACGAGAATCCGTGTATTATTAATCGAATCAGAAAAATAAATCTTATTTATACCTCTGATTCGGCTAATCCGGTTTGTAGAGCTTCGCGATTCGTCTCCAAACGATCTCCCTGCGTCTCTTGCGGATCTGATCACGAAATGCTCTATGTTAGATCCTAGTGGCAATATATTCAAAGTATATTGTTGTAGATATTAGATGAAATCCGAATGGATGACATGCTCACTCTTTCAAATTGTTGTAAGGTTTTGTATTTAATTCATATCCTATATTAAATTATCTGAAAATTCTTATAAAACCGGTTTTTTACGTTTAGTCAAGAGATCCAGATTCCACCGAGCAGCGGCTCAGATCAACAATGCAGATCAACATATTAATGATAAGGTTTGTAATTTTGATTAATTCTTTATATGATTTTATTGTTTTTTTGAGATTATTATTTTTAATGAGTACTTGAGGTGATCCGACACTCAAATAATCAATTAATTAAAATAAAGATTAACAAGAGTTTAGGGATAAATGATTGTTTTTTTTTATTTTACTTAATTGTTTTTTGTTTATTTTACTCAAATAATCAATGGTATTTCAGGTCCCCGTCCGTGCATCCATGCACCGCACCTGAGTCGGCCGCCTTGTGTGGAGCTGCGCCCGCATCCATTGAGGGAGACTCAAGCTGGTTCTTTTCTCTGTCGGTTGGCAGCTAATGATGATCAAATATGGGCTGCTTCTGAATCGGGATTGAGGATGCGGTCTCTCTCTGAAATGTGGGGCACGCATGAGAATGGAGTGAGGAGAGGGGATGAGAGTAGTGCGGTGTTTCACGAAACGGGTCCGACCTCGCCCGTTATGTGCTTGGCTGTGGATAAGGTGAGTGGGGTGGTTTGGACGGGGCATAAGGATGGAACAATTAAATCTTGGAAAATGGATCGAAACTAATGGAGTAAATTTTGAAGATGGAGCCGCTAATGGCGGTTACTTCAGAGAGGGTCTCACTTGGTAAGCTCATACAATGAGTCCTGTTTTGTCTATGGTCATCAGTTCATATGGTTAGTATAGTATTCACTTTAATCTATTGACATTTACCGTACGGGGCATAAAATTGTACTATTGATATACAATTTTCAAATTTTGAAAATAAGAAATCTTTTATGGCGGCTAATTTTTATATGATACTATAATTATTAAGTATTAACATAATTTTTTTGTAAAATAATAGTTTAAATTAGAATTGTTTGAAGAAATATTTTGGATTTCTTCTACATTGATTGCAAACCTTACTTTTTTTAGGATTGTTATTTTGTGTGTCATTTTTGTACTTTTTTTTCTTTGATAATGCTAGATTTATTACTTATATTGTCTCTGAAATGGAGAATTATTCTTGTGATTATTTTTCTTATTTTCAGAGATATTTTGTTTGGTTTTAGATTTGTATTATTTCTTATGGAGAATTTCTTTTTGTCTCTTAAGGTTATTTTATAAATTTTTTTCTTTAAAATTATTTTGGATCTTTAGTTTTTCTTTTTTTATTATTTTGAATTTTAGAAAGGGTTTAAAAATATGTTTTAAGTTTCTAAGTTGAAAAATATTTATATATTTGAACTTGCAATTATAGGTATTTTAAATGTTAACAGCGAGTAAATTCAATTTTTTTACTTCTAAATCAAATATAGAAGGATGTCATTTTAGTGAAAAAAAAAATTCTTATTTTGTGAATCTCAATTATCCGAAGGTAGTAAATTTAATGCTTTTATAGAAGATATTTTGGTGAATCAGAAAAGTAAGATATTTTTTCAAATATTCCTATAAGATTATGGGGTTAATATTTGCCCTATCATTTTTAGAAAAACTCTTTGCATGGTTTAGAAAAACTTCAAACCACTTTTTCAAAATACTTTAAAAAATGAGATCTCTTTCAAAAAAATTTCTATTGGCCGCTGGAAATTGGACTACATCTTTTTTGGAGCTGACTTTACTTTTATAAAAACAAAATATGTTTTGGCAATGTTACTATGTTTGAAAAAATAACAGGCCACATATTTAATTGAAAATGACTCATTACACCAAAGAGCCACATGGATGTGTTTATATAAAGTTTTCGTTTTATAGTGGGGCCCATATGTTTTCAATAATTCTGATTTTTAATTTTTCATTCCATTGATCAAAATTACAACGGGTTTTGATGTTCACCTATTATATGACCCACTTTATATAATAATATGCACAAAATGACACAGAAAATCTAGTAACTTAATGGGCTCATTTCTTTTCCGTTCTGATTTTTATTTGTTCATTGTAATGGCTAAAAATCTAACTTGTTTTGATGTTACTCTAATGAATGACTCACTTTATTTTGTGTTTAACATAAAAGGCCACATAAATATCAAAATAATTGACAGTGTCAAAATTGCCCCAAATTAAATTGATAAAAGTGAATTAATTTGGCAGCAAAAGATTAGGTATATATTAATAAAATGGGAAGTATTGGAACGACTTGAAATTCAGCAATGCAATTTACAGACCATGCAAAACTATACGCTATGCAATCTACAAACATTAACTTTTTACTACTTTGCAACACAAAAAAAGTGTTCCATAATTCTGCGTGACTTATTCATCCAAATATCATGCAATAGCAATAGGTATGTAAAAATGGTGTGACTGATGTACTATGTATGTAAAAATGGCGTGACTGATGTACTATATATATACAAATTCTCATATTGCCTTTGTGATTTATTGATTTATTTATGGTTCGTCTTTCCATTATTAACATATATGTATTTGATATTAGAGGAAATCAATCATTCATAAAAGTTGGATATGTTGTTATCAATTACTCAAAAACCTGAGGTAAGTTGACAATTAATTTTCCAATTATAATCCTTAAAATAAATTTCAGTTATAAACCTTGAATATTTCTTAAATATATTACAAACATAGAAAACAATAGTTAGAATGCAGAAAAATGAAAACAATGAGTAACAAAGATTCAATTACAAACCTTTATATAAAGAAAAGTTAGATTGAGAAAACACTCGAAATAACAACAGAATAGATTTATTACTGGTTTATTTAGTGCAAGGTATATGATTATGGAGAGACATTTATGCATAACATTTACTTTTTACTAACATACTTTTTCATTATAATAGTTTGTGAATCTCAATTATCCAAAAGGTAGTAAATTTAATGCTTTTATAGAAAATATTTTGGTAAATAAAAAAAGTAAGATATTTTTTCAAATATTCATATAAGATTAGAGGGTTAATATTTGCCCTATCATTTTTAGAAAAACTCTTTGCATGGTTTAGAAAAACTTCAAACCACTTTTTCAAAATACTTAAAAAAAGTGGGATCTCCTTGAAAAATTCTCCTATTGGCCGGTAGGAGTTGGACTACATCTTTTTTGGAGTAAAGTATTGAAATATCATGTATAACCGTGCAAAATTAGAAATATCATCTATGCTCTATGGGGCTATACATGATATTTCTATGTTTTGTAGGGGTAGATCTGAAATTATTTATAAAAATAATCAAATAAGCTAATTTTTAAAAACAAAAACTAATTTAAGTGCCAATTTTGATCAAATTATTATATTATTATTTTTTATACATGTTAATCCAGCGACAGGCATGATAAAACACAGAAGTTCAGTCGAGATAATAATCCGTCAGGAGGATTTTGAAAAGCGCGAAGAATATGTAGATGGAATTCTACAAAATAGGTGGCTTGAAGATATCAGAGAGACAAGCGACTCTTTTGGTAATTATCACCGGCGCCAATTCGACTGATGTTTCGACCCACCAAATCCACATCATTCATAATAATGTTAATAATGGGAATTAGAATTCGGGGTCACACTATTGTGACTAAGCTTGCATCTTGTTGAAAATACCATCTGAATCAGAAATCAAATAGGGAATAGTTTGAATTCGTGGATGAGTGAATAAAGAACAATTATTGAATTTATTGTGTATATACTGCGATAGATGAAGATAAATAAGTAATTGTGGAAAAATTAGAGAATTCAATTTGTAAAGCAGTTTGATGTTTTTTTCTTTTTGAATTTTGAAAGTGATTTAATGCTATTATTTAAGTGAGTTTTGAAGTTATTGTTTCGTTTGATTTTGTTTGTGATGTTTTGGGGTGTGTAGTTTAGATCCATCTTTTATTTGATGTTATGTTGGGGTACAGATAAGTTCTAATCTTTAATTAAGGGGGAATTTTCACTTGTACCATGAATTAAATACAAGAACTTACAACAATTTGAAAGAGTAAACATGTCATCCATTCAGATTTCATCTAATATCTGCAACACTATACTTTGTATTATATATTGCTACTAGGATCTAGTATAGAAACAAGCATACAAAATATTCTTATGAAATTCTCATGTGATTTATCAATGGGAGAAATATAACTCATCTCCACTTTTTATAATCCATTATCCCATCTATACATATCCATCCAATATGTGTGATCTACTTTCCCGCTGGGTAGTTTTTCACAAGCTATAGATGATTATTTTTAGTTTCTCACAAGCTATAGATGATTATTTTTTTTTTCTTCTGAAAAATCACAACTTTCAAATGATAAAAGATTCGGTGAGATGAAACCACATGATAATATAAATATAGTATGCTTTATCCGTTGGGCTTAATTGAGTAAAATTAGATGAAACCACATGATAATATAAATATAAAGGATAATTTAAAAAAACTAGTCGTTGCATGTTATTGTGACAATTATTATGTTTGAGAAAATGCTTTCACTTGTGAATGTGATGTCTATTTTAAGAGTTATAAATCCTGAAAAAAGTATTCGTCTCTATTCTATACTTTCTCTCAAATTATAATTTAACCTATTATTATAATTTATATAACAAGAAAATAAATGAAGAAAAAATTGTCAAAATCAAGATATAAAATAACAGTAAACTATCTCAAAATCAACCATCCAATTAAATAAATGAGGAAATTAACACAACTTGAATGCAGAAACTATAATAAACATAATTAATAACTAGAATGTACCAATAATTTGATAATGAGGTAAAACACAAATTACAAATATCAGATAAAGAAACATTTTAGACAAGAGAAATCCCCTTCCACTTCTTGTCTCCTCCGATCTCAAAATGCTTGCACCTGTTCATAGAAAAGAAATATTAATAAAATTGAATTATTAAAAAAAGTAAAGGCAGAATTAAGAAGCCACAAAATATCAAATATCACCCTCCAAAATGTGAAATATTATGAATAACCCTATAAATCATTAAAAAAAAACTCCAATACCCTTTGTTTATCTTTATTCATGAATAGTCAGAACATAATGAAGCAATCGTAATTTGAGGATATATACTTTTGAAATAAATATAGAAAAAATCTGTTAAAATTGGGAAATAAATATAGCAAAAAGGACTACACATGATATTTCCCAAGTATTGCATGGACATGTATGATATTTCTCATTTTGTGGTATATGTGACAATTTGAGATATTGCAAGAACACAAATGAAATGAAATTTACATTCTGATCCTAAAAATAGAAAAGAAAGAACCTTTTTTGGAAAAGGGGTTTGGTTTTATCGCCATAACCAGACTACACAAGATAACCAAAATTATTGATGTAATTTTCTGCAAAAGAAATTATCCACACACAATTCAGTACCTGTTTAAAGAGAGAACAAAATAATAATAAGAAAATATACCTGAACTGAAAATCGGTCCATTTTTTCATCTGGTCACTTGATTCACAATACTTAAAAGCATAGTCTGGAAAGAAAATCAGTGATAGATTAGATTTAAATCCTATAAAGATACACAAATCAAAATAGAAAAATGGAAAACAAAATAAATATTAACCTGATAAGACTCACTTCAGCCTTTTTAATCAGATTTAAATGGAACTCCCTCTCTGTCTTTAAAATAGTAAAGCCCATCAATAAGAAAAAACAAAAATCAGAAAATAATTGTGCATAAAATAAATCATTAAATGTTGAAAAATATATTTATTACCTTCGATAAAAAGTGAGAAAGCTAACCATCCGCATAGGAATTAACTCCTTTCGAACCGTACCACACCATGATTTTTGTTTTTTCTTATTGATTTAAAAAATAAATATTAAAAAAATAAAGGTTAAAAAGTTATGTATTATACATTTAAGTAAATATTTAGATATATTCAGTTTGTATAATCAAATATAATTAAAAAATATCTTTTTTGCGTTACTCTCATACAAAAATTTTCTCCAAAGGTGCGCTCTTAATTCTTAACCGCGCTGCACCGTGAGGTGTGCTTCCCTGTTGAACCTAGAAAATATTATGTAATATTTTAAGGTTAACAATATGTAATATATATTTGACAAAATATATATTTTAGACTAGAGAGAGAGAGTACCTTTGTCTTTTATAAACTTTCATCTCGTTTGCAGGCTGAGGCGCTGCAGGCTCTTCCTCAACCTACAAAATTCAAAAGTTCAAAAACAAAAATAAAACAATTAATTTAAACCAACTTTGCAATTATTAAAATAAGATAATCCAGAGTTTAATCAGGGGATAATTTTGCAATATGAAGATTAAATTTTTCCTTTCATTTCGTTTTTTATGTGTTTTGTTTGGACTGGAGTTGATAAAATTATACATTTAAAGTTAAAAGCAGATTCTTCACATATACATACAGTTATGTAACATTTTTTTACCACATATACAATTAATATTAGTTTTTTAACTTAATTGCAAAAGGATATAGTTGTTCATTTGGTTCTTCATCCTTCTTTTTGGAGTCATTTTGCTACCTCATTTCTTCTTTTTATTCACTTTGCTCCCTTCATTAATAGTAATAGGTGGCTAAATGATATGGCAAAAATATTACGTAGCAAAAATTGTGTATAATAATAAAGAAAAATGAACAAAACAAAAAATGTACCAATGTCTGGCTTCTTCCCTAGAAGAAATTGGTTTTTCTTAATTAAATTAACTGTTTGAAGGTTAGATATTGTTAAGATAGAATTTTGATTTAACGTTTTATATTTCTTTAGCTCCAAAAGTTGCACACGTTTTTTAACTAGGTAGGGTCTAAATTCTGGTTGTAATCATATAATTTCATATGATCTGACATATTAGTGTTGATTTGTTAGAGTTATAGAATATAAGAAGACGATTATGATCACTATAGAATCAGGGGCGGAGAGAGGCAGGGGCTAAAAAGGGGCCGGCCCCCCCCAATATTTCAAAACATGTGTATATATGTATATGATATATGCTTTAAATAATCTATCCATTCTCGATTTTTTTTTTTTTATACCATTATTTCCCAAAATAAATCAATACTTGCAAGATCAATACTTCCCAAAATAAATCAATACTGTTCTTTAGGAAAAAAAACCGGAGATAATTACATATTTGTAACGGTTCTTTAATAAAAACCGTTACTAATTAAATATTAGTAACGGTTTTTCCTGAATAACCGTTACAGAATTGTAAAAAAAATCTATTTATGCATATTTGTAACGGTTCTTTCATAAAAACCGTTACTAATTACATATTAGTAACGGTTTTTCCTAAAGAACCGTTACAAAATTGTTAAAAAAATGTATTTATGCATATTTGTAACGGTTCTTTAAAAAAACCGTCACTAATTTCATATTAGTAACGGTTTATTAAATAAAAACCGTTACTAACCATATTAGTAACGGTTTTTATTAAAGAACCGTTACAAATATGCATAAATACATTTTTTTTTTCAATTCTGTAACGGTTCTTTAGGAAAAACCGTTACTAATATGTAATAAGTAACGGTTTTGATCTAATGCAACAACGACGGGTTCCTCTACGCATTAAATAAATATATTATGTCAGAAATAATATTTTTAGATGATATATTTTTGTTTATGTTAACTGTAAGTTGACGGTATTATAACTTTTGTTCTATTATGTGATAATGTGATATTATTAAATTATAATAGTAAATTATATTGTTCTGTCTAAAATTATGTTTGTTTTATTTCGGCCCCCCCCAATATAAATTCCTGGCTCCGCCCTGTATAGAATGGTAAACTTAATTACATACTATTTATTCTTAAATTTATTTACAATTTCAATAATATACTTTGTATAAGATTATATATTATTGGTAACTATATACTTTTGTAAAAGATATATACTATATTTATACGCCTAACCGAAAACCAACCTACTGATCCTATTTTGACACTTTCCTCTAATTATATCTCGAATCTCAACCTGTAATTACTAATAAATCTTTTTTTAGAGGAAAATTGGAGAGGGCTTAAAATCTCTACACCGCTCTCCATTGATGAGCTTTTTCCCCCTCTCCACCGCTCGGATATGCTCGATCTCCCCTTTAATCACCTCTACCAACTCTCTGCCACATTTTTTAACCTCCGAAAAAGCTCTACAGCAGCGCTCTCTCCATAAACAAAACATGAATACCTTCCTTCACCGAATCAAACACTTTATGGAAGGTCTCAAAGACCTGAAACTCTCTTAGATCTTGCATGAATAAGAACCAAATCTGTTCGATGAAGAAACATTCCCCTGCAAGGTGTTCGACTGTTTCTAGGGCTTGTAAACAGAGATGGCATCGATTAATTATGTGTATCCCCCTCTTCGTTAAGTTATCTTGCGTAAGTACTCTATTCTGATTAAATAACCAGATGAATACTTTCATTTTCATTGGGATTTTTACAGACCAAGTTGTTTTTAACATATTTGAGGTCTAAAATTCTTTGGAGTTCATGTAGCTCTTGTAAGGGTTTTTGGGCAATTATTAGCTTGAACACCTCATCCAATGATGAGAGTTGTTTGAATTGGGCTACTGAAGCCCTAGTAATCTCTGCATGAGTAAAAAGAGAATGAAATCTCTGATGAAGAAAGCCGTGCCCCCAGTTGCAAAACCAAAAGCTTGCTTTAATGCCATTACCTAATTGAAATTCTGAGCTACAAAGAAAGAGAGGTAACAATTTCTTTATATCTTGCCAGAAGTAAGAGTCTTTACTGTTTTTTACTGGCTGGTTTTCCTCTTAAAGTTAAATTACTCACTAGTTTTTTCCAAGGCAACCCTTCATCTTCACTAAAAAATTTCCAAACCCATTTAAGTAACATGGCATCACTGAATATTTCTAAGTTTAAAATTCCCAAACCTCCCACATCCTTAGGTCTGAAAACTTTTTTCCATGATATTAAATTGTAACATGTTTCTTTATTACCTTTCCAAAGGAAGTTTCTTCTTATTCTATTAAGCTCTTTAATAACCCATTTTGGGAATTTGAAAACAGAAAAGAAATACACTGGTAGTGAAGATAAATCTGAATTAATTAGTATTAATCTTCCTCCAATGTTTAATAAGGCACTTTGCCATCCTTGTAACTTTTTTTCAAAATTTTCTATTATTTTTCGGAATGCTTGCTTATTTGGTTTTTTGTAATGGAGGGGATATCCTAAATAACTGATTGGCATAGTTGCTTGAGGACATCCTAATTCCACTGAAATCTCTTCTAATATTGGATTATTTTCTGGAATAGTACAAATTTCTGATTTTTCATAATTTATTTTCAAACCTGAACAGTTTTCAAAAGTTTTCAGAATTAATTTCAATCTTTTAACTTGGGTCATTTCTGGTTTAATCACAAAAACTGAGTCATCAGCATAGAACATAGCAACATTTATACCTGGTATTGGTTTTTCAATAAAGTTATTATTTCCACAGTTTTCCATTACTCTAGCCAAGGTATCTATTGCTAGTATGAATAGATGGGGAGATAAAGGGTCATCTTGTCTTACTCCTCTTTTCATATGAATAGATTTCCCTGGTAATCCATTGAGAACTATCTTTGTTGCCCCTCTTAATATATAGGTTTTTACCCAATTAAACCACCAACCATTAAAGCCTCTAGTTTTCATCACCTGAATTATAAATTCCCAAGATGTAGTATCAAAAGCTTTTTCTATATCAGCTTTAAAGCATAAAACCGGTTTTTTAAGAGCATTGGCTTTATGCATTAATTCCCGTGCATAAATGTAACATTCTGAGATATTTCTTTTTTCTAAAAATCCCATTTGATTTGGGAGGATTAATTTATTAATTAGTTTTTTTAATCTATATGCCAATATTTTTGAAATTAATTTTTGCAAACAACTAGTCAGACTAATAGGTCTGAATTCTTTAGCTTGATTTGCCCCATCTTTTTTTGGTATCAAAGTGATATGTGAAACTCCAAATGCATCCAAACCTTTCGTATAATCATTATTTTTAATTATCCAATAAATTTCATCTCTTAGTAAATGCCAGATTTTTTAAAAAATTCACCATTAAACCCATCAGGTCTAGGTGACTTGTTATTTTTCCACTTTTGCACAATTTTATCCAATTCTTCAATTTTTAAATCTTCATTTAATTCAGATAGATCTATCTTTTGACCAATAAATATTGTTTTTAAATCAAATCTGACATTGTTTTCTGGATTTGGGGGTTCTTTACCTATTAGGTTTTTATAATAATTAAATAAAATTTCAGCTTTTCCCTTGTGAGAGCTAACTGCATTGTTTGTGCAAGGGTTTATTAAATTGGGAATCATCAACCTATTCTTTTTAATAGTCGCATAACTGTGGAAATTTTTTGTGTTACTATCCCCCTCTTTTAACCATTTAAATTTGGATCTCTGCCTCCGGTATCTCTCCTCCTCTTGTATCAGTTCTGAAATTCTCGATTTTATTAGTGTTTTCAACCATTTTTCAATTTATGTTATTTTTTGTGTTTCCTCTTTTTCTTCAATCCAAGTTAATATTCTTTTACTATTCTCCTTATATTTTCTTGTTTTTCTTTTATTGTTTTTATTCCAATATTTCAATTCCGCTCCTAACGAGACAAGTTTATCATGAAACTCTACTAAGGAAGATGAATTAGAGGCCTGTAAGTGCTCAGTGATAATAAGGTTGGCTTCTTGGTTATTTAACCATGAATTTTCAAATCTGAAACTATTATGGCTTGGAAAAGATGTGGTGGCTTTGAGTAATAAATGACAGTGATCTGAAACTGTGTTTGTTAGGGCTGTTTGGCTAAAATTGGGAAATTTGTGAGACCATGAAAGGTTAAATATAAACCTATCCAGTCTTGCCTGTGAAATGGAGTTTGACCAAGTGAAAAATCTACCATGTAAGGGTGGATTAATGAGGTTTTTATTGGATATGAAAGCTCTTAATATCCTTGAATCGGACCAATTTCTCTGTGTTGCACCTGACCTCTCGTTAATTGAAGCGACCAGATTAAAATCCCCTAAAAGTACCCAAGGTATCCCTCTTTCCTCTACCTTTTCTTATTCTTTAATAAAATCTTTTTTATTCTCCACTGACTGAGGTCCATATACCCCAGTCATATTGAAAAGAGTACCATCCCATTTACATTTTAACTGTATAGTTATAGACCAATTGAGTTTAATTGTTTTAATAGCCTCAAATAATTCCTCACTCCAACACATTATTATCCCTCCTGAAGCACCTAATGAATCCATGTTACTATATCATTTTAATCTGTTCCCAAACAATTCTTTATGTAAAATTGGAGTATAATTACTTAATTTTGACTCTTGAAGTGAAACGATATCTGGTCTCTCACTTATTATATTATCTTTAACATTTTTCCTCTTATCTGAATCATTTAAACTCCTGACATTCCAAGTTATTATTTTTAGATTTTTGTATTTCATTTTTATTATTAATTAACTAACTTGAATTTTCTTTATTTTTCTGAGTTATTGAGCAAGGGTAAGCATTTCCTCCCGTAATTCCTCACTGATTATTATACCAGCACCATTCATCAGCCGGTATATCTCCCCAATCTCAAGCTTCCTTTTTTCCTCAGGTAATACCACTTCAATTACTTCTTCATCAAAATTCAATTTTTTCCTATGATTTCTTTTGATAAAACCATCTGTTACCTCTTTATATTGAGTAATTTGTGCCTTGTCTATTACAGACATGTAGTTATTATCCTGTCTTGCTTGAATCCGCACGCTTTTCCTCACTGGCTTGGGCATCTCTTTTCTCCTTTTGTTCTGATTTGACTTGTTGGGAAGTTTAATCTTCCGGCATTGAATTAAATGTATAAGGCTCAGCTTCCATTTCATTGGAAGCAGGGTCTATGATTTGAGTTGTGTTATTGGAGTGATTAAGATTTTCCGCTTCAACATTGTTCTGATATTCTAAAAGTAAAACCTGATTTGATCCCAGGTTTTGTGGAATAGAATCTTGCAATGTTGGAAAGTGAAGGTTGGAGATTGGTTGCCTATCCAGTGGACTTTGCGGGACCATTAATTCTTCCTCGATGAAAGTGGAAGGATTATCATCAAATAGAGGATTGGTGAGAACTTGTGAATTTGACCCTTGGAAAAAGAGAGGTAAAAGAGTGTTGGTTTGTATTAGGCTGTTCATTTGGATTTTGTGGCAAAAGTTGGGATAGCCAATCTTCGTTTATCTGAACCCCTTTACCCTTAGCGGTAGCTTTGTATCTCCAAATGAACACCTCTTCTGTTTTGGCCTCCAAATTGTTGGTTTTGGATAACTGAAATAATGAGGGATGAAGATGAAAATTTTGTGGTTTTTGGTCCCATCAGTCAGATTTAAAGAGTAAGGCACATTACTCTTATCTTTCACTAGAATGGTAAGTGTTATTTCTTTTAAGATATTATTTCCATTAATTGAGATTATGTCATTGTAAACACCAAAACTGGATATTAACCACTTCATTTTCTCTTCTTCTGCTAGGTTTGCTGGAATCCTCCTCATCACAATCTGAAGCTTCTGTAAATCTTCCGTCTGTGTATCCTCCTCTAAAACTCCTTCAGGTACCTGAATGGTAATTTGTGCTTTCCTCATTAAGTGTTTTCTGTCATGTTGCTTGCTTTTGCTGTTTCTTGTGTTTGTAGCAGGTGTTGTTGTGACGGTGATATTCTCAACTGGTTGTGTATCCGAAAGAGTGTTGGTGCCATCTGGATTGATGCTTTTACTAGGGTTAGGGTTTGGCTTTGAAATATGGCTATGATTAGGTTTTGGATAAGGATTAGGGTTAGCATTGTACGGAGGATTAGGTCTTGGATTAGGGTTATGGTTAGGGTGTAGCTCGGAATCTCTAATCCAACCGAAATTAGAAATATGGCCAAATTTGTAGCAATGATGGCACTTTATTCTATTTGTACAATCTTTTCTTTCATGAGTTGTATCTAAACATCTAAAACATTTGGTATTTTTTGTGATGCTCTTTTCTTGTTTTGATTTGTTTTTTCTTTTTCTGTACTAAAATCCAATTTCCATTTTCTTGTTCTCGATTATTTTCTTGATCTAAGATGTTTGACACTATTTGAGAATAAGTCAGATTCATTGTTTCTTTGCTAATCTTGAAATTCTGGTGCCCTTCTGAAACTAGGTGGATTATTTTCTTGATCTAAGATGTTTGACACTATTTGAGAATAAGTCAGATTCATTGTTTCTTTGCTAATCTTGAAATTCTGGTGCCCTTCTGAAACTAGGTGGATTATTTTCTTGATCTAAGATGTTTGACACTATTTGAGAATAAGTCAGATTCATTGTTTCTTTGCTAATCTTGAAATTCTGGTGCCCTTCTGAAACTAGGTGGATTATTTTCTTGATCTAAGATGTTTGACACTATTTGAGAATAAGTCAGATTCATTGTTTCTTTGCTAATCTTGAAATTCTGGTGCCCTTCTGAAACTAGGTGGAGAGAGATCTCTAGAGGCAAGGCTCAACGCCCTGGGTATGCTACAGGGCGCAGTCCTTGTCCTCTAGGAGAAGACTCTACCAGCTAGGGCTTGAATGAGTATCCAAGTTTAGTCGCCGGAGTAGAGCACCAGTCTAGTCTGGAAAAATCGCGAGATAGCTCTTTATTCTTCTCACCAAGTATTTTTTATATTTGACCCATTAAATACTGCACCAAGTAATTACTAATAAATCTTCGACAAGATAATTCGATAAACCCTGTCCAAAATTAACCAGAATTCTACCATGATCCAAATTAATCAATAATGAATTACGTAATCCAAAATTTACTTAACAAGAATACTGAAACAATGATAGTTGAAGTGCCGTAGTTTATACGATAAGCGGTGTGAACCAATCATCTAACAACAAAACAGAGGTAATAGGAAAATGAGAAAATGTACAAAATGGGTTTGCAATTTCGGTTTAATTGCACCAAGAAAAATGAATGTGCCGTCTGACCCGACAAAGTCTTGAAACTACAAAGCTGGCTTGGAAGTTTGCATTTTTGACTCGGGAAAAAATTAGTCTCAGCTTTTAGAAGATGAAAGGTAGAATAGAATGAACTCATAGTCCACTTATATTATATTTGTGTGTGTGACTAGTTATACATGCATCAAGTGATAAATAATGGTGATAACTGATAAATAGAGTTAATCTACTAATACGTCTTTGTACACTTATATTCTTATATATTGTTTTTCTTTGATACAAACTCTTTTAAATAAGTTTTCTAAAAAAAAAAAATCTTTTAAATAATAAAAATCTTAAGCATGTTTTCTTGAAATCTTTGTACACTGATTTTTACTCTTTACACATACAAAATTTTGTCACATTCCTATATATTTTAGTTGTATACATATACACATTTTTTTTATCCCTAATATATATGTTCACTTGCTCATTCATATGTGAGTTTTTTTACTTCATACATTTTTTTTCTGAATGTATATAAACTTTTATTTTCATATATATTCTTTTTTCCTTTTTTTTTAAGATTCATATATCTATATATATATATATATATATATATATATTCTTTTTTCAATCTTATATCTTTTTTGAATCCAACGTTGTTTTGACAAATTCAAGTATATAACTTTTTTGTGTTTTTGCAAGTCGTTTAAATTAACTTTGTTGTTAGACTTAGAACTTAAAACGACTCGTTTGTCTTGCACTTTGACAAATTGGGTCCCATTCAATACGGTAGAAAATTGAATCATATGCCGTGCTGGGTGTGAAGTAAATCAGAAAGAACTAAATTGAACTTTGCTAGAAGTATTGTGATAAATATATAATTCATTAAATGAAGTTGGAGATGGTATGACATGACAATTTTTTTTAGTGTTTATATACACATCCCCCAATTCGTTACCCCTGAAAGTCATGATGCGCTGGCACCCATTTTGCTGTATAAAACATGGTGGGCTTGTTTACCAGGCCGAATTCTTCCATTTCCTTATATAGCGCGCGTGGGCTTGTTTACCACCAATGGGCCAGATTTACTAGTATTAAAGCCTGGTTTTCTACTATCCGATCAGGTTTAACAGACCGGGCTTGGGGCAAGATTTGAAAAGCCCACGCGGGATAAAGTTTTCAAATTTCAGAGTCCACATGCACCAGCCCCAATTACTACTTTAACATGTGTGCTGATTAGACTTGATGAAGCGCATACAGGAGATGGGACAGGGCACTGAGAGAAGGCAAGCATCAAGCGGTGAGGTACTTGGAAAGAGCAGATGATTAAAAAATAAAATTTTGATCCAACAACCGAGATAAAAGAAATAATGTGACACTTTAAGAATATTTATAAATTAATGAAAAATAAGAAATTGAAATTAATTGGATCAAATATTACATTAAATAGAGCCTCAAAATCAAGTTACAATGGGCTAATATATAACACTTCATTTAGTTATCACTTGAAACATGTTAAATGATAGTCAGTTACTGATAAATAAGACCTTGAGCTACTCATTCTGTTCAATAAAAAACTATGCATTTATAATAACATTTATTACTCTTACATAATACATCCAGAAAACAAAAGGAATAAAATGACCTAAAATACATAATAATAAACAAAAAAACTTTGTTGAATATTATCAAATGTAGTCGCACTAAGAACCGACTCTTGAGGGACTTCATATCCTTATACTTATAAAAATAAGCACATAATAGAAAATAAAGAAGATTCATAACTCCCATTATGGCTATAACATAATAGAACAGGTCAAGTCTTCCCCAAAGTATATCGCCATTGTTTAACCAAGCTGTTCCACCATTTTTACTTGTCACATTGTCGACTATGTTGACCATGAGAGTGCAGAAGTAACTTGCACCAGCTTGAGTCACATAAAAGACTGATGTGGCTAGGGTTAGCATATGTTCAGGGAACTGCGTGTTGTAAAACTCGATCTGCCCGATATCATTAAATGCTTTTTAAAGCCCGAGTATAATGAGTTGTGGAGTCAGCCAGAATGCTGTTAGTGGCGATAAACCTTCACTTGATATCCGTGAGTTTTGTATCTTTTTCGCCACCAGTGCTGCTACTATATTCACAACGGATATAAGAACTATTTAACATAGAAACATATATAAAACATTTAAAAAAACATAACATAGTTAAAATGAGTTTAATTTAACTTTTTTAAGGGCTTACAGATTCCAATGCCTTGTCTCTATAAAAGTGTGATTCCGCCCTCTATTTTCGTGATTTTAGTGATCAAAGGAATGAGAACCAAGTCATATAGAGGGATAAATAACGTTAAAGCGAGATATGAAATTGCAGTAACTGAAGCAACTAGCACTGTAAAATGTGGACCGAGATTGCGATACATATAATATCCTTGCAAGTATGTAAAATTGTATAATTGATTCACCAAAATGAAGTATATCATTCCGGAACACCATACTGGGATTATTCGTATCAGACATTTCAACTCTTCTATGTTTGGTATGCTGCATAAACTCCATTTATTCGGAGGAGAATTGTTCGAGTTAAATCACCTTCTCTTATTATCGCAGCTTTTTTTAAAAACCTGAAAATATATCAAAATAAATTGTTATGTAATAATATAACGAACTAAAGTTACTCTTAATTTGACCTAAAATTGTGCATAATAAATTGGATAATCTATTGTCCCTATAAATGTTCTTATATTGTCCCTTATGTATGTGATGAAATGTTAAATGAGAATTTACTCAAAACTTTATATGTGAAACTCATTTAACACATATCATAGACACAAGGGCCAAAATAAGGGCAAATTGATTAGGGCATTGTATCAAGATCCTAATAAATTTACCTTAATTGTTTAGTGAGTCGTAATTTAAATTTACGATGACTTATAGGAGGATCGTAAAGCGCTTTCTCTTGTTTCTCCATTTCATCAGGATACGGAAGTCCGAGATTTCTCTTAGAAAACGATGCGACAAAGACCTGTGTGATAGAGGTGAATATACTTCCTTTTGGCGTGACGTAAACATACGATTTCATACTGAGAAAAAAGAAAATTATGGCGATGACCATCAAACCGGTTGGAATTCCAAACCCTAGAGGCCAGCTAACACTGGCTTGAATGTACACAATCACTCTGTAAGCCAAGAAAAGTGCATCCGCCATTGTTGCGTAGTACCTGTTTGTTGAATAATTACGTATTTTATGATGGTTGTTTCATAGAATAGCCTCATTATACTATATACCATATATATATTGTTTTAATTTAGATGTTACTTTACATATTAAATATGTTGTATTTTGTGTTTATACTGTTTTTATATAGTATTTTTTGTCATTTATATATTGTTTTCTAATCTGTAATACTATATTTTTTTTAGAATCTTTTATACTTTTTTTAGGATATCTATGAAATTGTCAAAATTATGAATAATTCAGTTCAATTATTTATCTAACTTTTTAAATTCTTCAAGTATATACATACCAGTTGAAATAACTTTTCAGCCCCTTTTTGTGTTGCTCGTTTGTCGGGTCAAACTGGTCAACTCCAAACGGCAAACTGTATGGAATCACGCCTCCTGATCCGATCGTTAAGAAAGCGAAAGAAATATATAGAATAGCACATTGTAATGCTGATGGTCCGGTACAATCTGCGGTACTGGTGTCACATGTTGAGGGCTTGAGACCTGGTACTGACGATAAAAGAGTCATAAGAACCATTCCCTAAATTTTAGAAAAGTATTTATTTGCATTTTATAATAAACATTATAATGCGGGTTTAATATAACAAAAATATAGCAAAATTTCGTTAAATAAAAATAAATATATTTTGTAAATTTAAAAATAAAGAAGATTACCATTTATTATTATTATTATTATTATTATTATTATTATTATTATTATTATTTACTAAACCGAGACAGTGAAGAAGAGAAGAAAAAAACGTGAATAAAATTAGAAAAGATAAGTCTATGCTATCTTACGATTAAATTGGCAAAAGAGGCATATGAGATGGTTTTGAATCGACCCAAATAAGAATCAGAAAGCCAGGCTCCCACAACTGGGGAGAAATTCATTGTTCCACTGAAGATGTTAAGAACATTATTTGCTGTCACAGGTTTCATGTTGAAGTTCTCCGTCAGATAGATTACCAAATTAGCGGTCAGTCCATATGTTGATATCTTTTCAGCCGTCTCATTAACTACAATATTTCAAAAGAAAGAAAGAAGGAAGGAAAGAAGATCAATATGTTAAATTAAACTTGAGTGTTAACCCCACAATTTTCTAAATGCTTAAAAACAAGCTGATTTTCAATGTATTTCAAAATTTGCCCTAGTTTTATAGAGTTTTTTAGTGTCTTAGCATTCTAAATTGAAGCAAATTTGAATCTCATTTTTTTTTAATTTGAAACACTGGATTAGTTACTGAGAAAAATAAGTTAAAAATAAGTCGCTCTGAGTATTTTAAAAATTAAAAGGTGATTTGAGATATGGAAAGTTGAGTGTTTTTTTTAGTCAAAGAAAGTTGTGTTGTATAGATATTTAGATTTAAGAGAGAGAGAGAGAGAGAGAGAGAGAGAAAGAGACCAAGAATATAGGGCATAGTTTTCCATCCTCTAGGCTTATTAGGCTGTCTTGTTTCATTTTCATCTCCACCCTCTTCATCCCTCACTCTTGCTTTCGCCATGAATGGACAGCACAGCACAGATTTTCTCCTTCTTACATTTGAGTTCGTAAGATGTTATTTTACCATTCTACTAAAAATGATTTGACACTACATATTGTTTTTAGAGTTATATATATTATTTATATATATATATATATATTGGTTTTTGTTTTCATGTATTGGTTTTGGATAGTTTATATACTATTTACGGAGTTAAAAAAATATAGTAGCTTTGCGCAGGAAAAACCCCTGTCGTGCAATAAATGTGCAAATATGCACACTTAAGTTTTACTGTAGAAGTTCTATTTATGGCAAGGCTTTTTTTTTTTTAATCTCGAATTATTACATGTGATCATACTTACATGTGATCATACGTTGGCTTGTAAAGAGTAGGTAAACATGAGTTATTCAACGAGTCATTCCAGGTGAAGAAAATTCCAAAGGAACATAATAATATGAGAGCATACATCTTGTTTGACTCATTTTTCTAAACTACTGTATCACAAATACTGATATTGTCTAAACTCATTTTTTTTTAGTTGGAATATTGCCAAATTTATTAGAACAAACTATTGAACTTCATCATCTCCAAATATAAATAATGACGAACTTAACATGATATTTTTTTACGGCAACATAACATAAATTAAAACATGGATCTAAACTACACACCCCACATATCACAAACAAAATCCAGCCAAGCAATAACTTCAAAATTCACTTACATAATCACATCAAACCGCTTTCAAAATTCAAAACGAAAAAATCATCAAACCGCTTTACAAATTCAACTCTCTAACTTTTCCACAAGTACTTATTTTATCTTTCATCTATCGCAGTATGTACACAGCCAACTCAATAACTGTTCTTTATTTACCTTCTTTCAAAGCCACTCTCACATGGCATAACTCCTCGACGAATCCTAACCGTTCACCATCTGCTTCTGATTCTGACTCGGCTAGAACCTTCCAGAAGAGCCAAACTTTTTATCACTATTATACCCCAAATTACCATTCCCATTATTATTATTATTGTTATGCTTGACGTGGATTCGGTGGGACGTAAAGTCGGTAGAATTGGCGCCTGTAATAATCACAAAAAGAGTTGCTTCTTTCTCTCTGATATCTTGAAACCACCAATTTTGTAGAATTCCATCTATATATTCTTCGCGCTTTTCGAAATCCTCCTGACGGATTATTATCTCGACTGTGGAGCCGCGTTTTATCATGCCTGTTGCTGGATTAACCTGTATAAAAAAAATAAATAAAAATAACAATTGGATTAAGCTTGAAATTGTTGACAATATTATACCTAAATGTAATATGGAATTATTTTTTGTCATGTAGTTGATTTTAGGATTCTAATTAGTTTTATTTGTTGTGATTTGTATATTATATACTAATTCCTTTGAGGTCTACATACATTGACCAAAATTTTACTAGTAGGATTCTTTGGTAATATTTTTTTGAAATAATTTCACATATACCCTTGCAAAACATAAAAATATCATATATACCCCTGCATAACACAAAAATATCATAAATACCCCTATAAAGCATAGATGATATTTCTAATTTTGCAGGTTTTACACGACATTTCAATATTTTGCTCCATCTTTTCATACCTCAAGCCAAAGCGGAAAACCAAAAGACCCTCTAGAAGACCGCTGATCTGGCGAATTCCCATTTCCACCCTTAGAATTACTGTTATTATTATTCCACTGGCCCTCACAAACGACTCTAAAAGACACATTATCACACTCGCACTTATTCGTGATTTTTAACACCGTCGCCTCCTGATTCTGCAGCAGTACAGTGTTCATGCTGACCAGAGTTTTGGGTACGGTTTTGGAGTTTAGTAGAGATTTGAATCTTTCGTTTGATTGGATTATCTCGCCGTATTCTTGTCTTTTGGTTAGTTCGTTGGCTCGAGCGATTTCGACGCGGAATTTGCAACGGACGGGCTTGTGGTCGCTGTCTGTCACGTCCATGCACGCGTCATAACTAAAATTTAAAATAATAAAAAAAATATGTTAAAGAATATTTGCAAAATTAGGGTTCGAGCCACATAAAAAAAGAGTATCACAAAATTAGGATTCTAACTAAGATATAGTATTATTTAGCTAAAAAAACTAATCATAACTAAATTTTAAAAAATAAAAAAAAATGTTGAGTGTTTGCAAAATATGGGTTCCAATTAAGATATAATATTATTTAGTTCATAAAAAAATTAACATATAACATCATAAATCAAACTTTTTGACAGACAAAACTGCAAGTTCATGAAAATACAGAGGAAGGGAGGGGCAAATCACGAATGATAAAATAGAGTTAAATGGGATAAACAAACAAGTATCTGAAGGGGCATTTCTGCAATTATGCAAAAACAGGGGGGTTAAGTGTGAAGTGTCTTACTGTGTAATTGTGGCAACAACTGGACACTCCAGCGAGCATTCGGCCACCGAAATAGACCGGCTGTCACGATACAGTATCCTATCACACCAAGCCGGTATCCTCTTCTTCTCTCCCGAATCATACCCTAAAAAAAATAATAAAAAAATATTACCCACAATAAAATAAATTCTAGCATTAGAAGTAGGTTAAAACACAAAATCTTTCAAGATTTTTTTAACATGAAGTTCCGCCACAAACATATATAAACAAAAACTAAAGGGATGCTATGTTGGCCCCTGTACTTTAATTGGTTGCAAGTTTAGCCAATGTATTATTGTTTTAAACTCTTTAGACCTTGTACTTTATAACATTGTGCACACTTAGTCCCTCACTCAACGGAAGTAGCTAACACTGTTAGTAACCTTTCAATCTTTAAAGAAAAAATATATTTTTTTATTTTTACCAAGAAAACAAATCTACAAAAAACGATCACACACATAAATATATTTTCCATAAAGTGCAGGAACCAAAGGTCCTAAACTTTAAATCAATCGTACAGGAACTAAACTTACAACCAATTAAAGTACGACGACTAACAGTCCATTTATCCCGAAACTAAAAGTACCTCCGAGGCCGGGCGTGTGTCGCTGAAACTTATAAGTCGGCGGGAACTTAATATGTGCCTCCCTCATGCCCTGGAACACTTTCCCGGCCTTCATCTCTGCTCTCAACTGATCCTTCTCTCTCAGCCAATCGAAACATCTTTGTGAGACCATCTCGCGCGCCTCGTCGTATGTGATGCTATGGAGCCGGTAGTTGAAGTCCCCCATGAAGACCACCATGTCGGCTTCCGAGAGTTCCGGGGTTGTCTCGTGGTGCTCCGTGTGGGCCCCGTTTGTCTGAAAATGTTTAGGTTGTTTTGTGAGTGTTTAGATGTTTTGAGTTTGTTGAATAATGGAAGGGATGAATGCGCCGTTGGTCCCTCTGGTTTAATTGGAAAGGGATTTGGAATTTGAACTGTTTGTTTGAACGTTTGGTCGCCGTACTTGATAGAATTGTGCAAATTTAGGTCCTGACTCAAGGACTAAGCGTGTAAAGTAAAGGAGTGAAAAGTTCAAATCAGTAGTACAGGGACTAAAATGCAATCCAATTGAAGTACATGGACTAACCGTGCATTTATCATAATAAAATGTAATGAGATACTTACATTTACCGTTCGATGCAATTGGACTGATGTAGCGCCAACTGTATCACACAGAAGAAAAATAATAAAATTAGAGAATTAAAATAGTAAAATAAACTATGTAAATTTAACAGCAGTGACGTCTTATTGTTTGCAATTTCAGATAATAATATAGGGGTGTTTATATGATTTAGGCATAATGTAGGGTCTATTTCGTGAATTTCTAATCAAAATGATGAACCTTGTGCGCCGTGAATTCCGACGGAAGGCCGACAGAAGGACAAGTTGCGATAAATGAGGTCAAAATCGGCGTTTCTTTTGTTGACCGCCTCGAGATGCGCGGCGAAATGGCTGTTTACGAAACAGACTGTTCTGTCGTAAACCCTCATTCTTAAGCCCACCGCTCCCTGTTTAATAAAAAATAAAAATAAAATAAAATACAATAGAAGTATCTTTAAATAATGTTATGGTTGAAATGTGTATAGTACAAGTTGAAATTTTGATATTACGTTAATCATATTATAAGATGTTTATTTTGTGGTCAATTATGGTACATGTAAGAAGAATAACATATAAATACATTTTTTTTTAAATAAAAGTAAAAACTTTACCTTATTACCAAGTGCACGGCCAATACCGGTCGGAATTGCGGCCGCATCGACATCACCGATATGCGGCTTATGATTCTTCCTCGCCCTAAAAACATCACTCAAAATCAAATTTACACACACTAAATTCATCTTAAAAAACAAAACAAAAAATATATATTTAAAAGAGAAAATATTCCTTTTCATACCAAGCACCAATGAGCAATCCGGCGAGCTGTCTCGATCCGACCCGTTGAAAAGTCATACCTTCATCTAAAGTACGACCGATCGAGTCTAACCACCACTCACCGTTCGGACTCCCCTCTAGCCCTACCTGTAACCATCAAACTTCCATTAATCCAACACAAACACCTCACAACATTTCAAAAAAATAAAAAGATATCCAACCAACTTACTGTTTCTTTCGCGGCGGAAAGAGCGAGGAAACCCGCGCCCATATCGACCTCCTGCAGCCCAACAACCACAAGCCCCACATCGGAAACCGAGCTACCTAACCAAGAAATAAGCGAGTCATGACCCGCCTTCTCCTGCCCAACATTCCACGTCCCTGCCATGATCTTAATCCTCTCCGTCTTCGTATAAACCAACTCCCTCTTCGACAGCTCGTCCTTGATGACATCATCCAGCGGGCCCGGCAACATCAGATGCCAGCCGCGGACCCCACCATGATGTCCTAACGAAAATAAGTAATCTCCCGATATGGCCATGTTGATGACAGGACAGCTGTGGGCCACCCATTGGCCGAGGAGATTTCCTTCCAAGTCCACGAGCTGGATTATGCCGCTGGCGTATCCGATCCAGAGCCGGTCAGTGAAAGGACAGATGGACTGGACAGAGGAGGTGTGGTGTTGGATCTCGTGTAAGCGTGTCCCGGATCCGTCCCATTGGGCGATGGACCCGTTAGTGAACCCGGTCCATATGGTTCCGTCTACTGAGACGGATACCGCGCCGATCCGATGCGCCTCTTCCACGAATGTTCCTTTGGTCGCCACCCTAAGGATGATAATGCGTTTGAATTATTTTAATTTTCCAAAAATGTAAATATTTAGTCCATGTAATTCCATTGGATTGAGATTTGATCCTTGTACTACTGATTTAAGCTTTTTGGTCCATGTGCTTTAAAGAATTGCATACGGTTATTCCCTGATTCAATAACTAATTATTCGGGTTTTAATAAAGTACATGGATCAAAAAGTTTAAATCAGTAGTACAGGATCTAAATTGCAATCCAATTAAAGTACACGAACTAACCGTGCGTTTATCCCAAGAAGAACAATGTGATTATGCATAAAATAAAACTAACTTAAAAAATAGCCATAGCTTCAAAAATTTAAATAATTATATTTTAAATTTTCAAAATTTCTCATTCATACATACCTTCTTACTGCATCGGCGGCGCCCATTAAAACGTTCCTAGACCGTTGCAGAAAGGTGGATTTCTTCTCCTTTTTGGAAGAAGAGACGAGCTTCACTCTACTCTCGTCCTCTGCTTGGGTCTCATGGACAGGTGGCAGCGCCTCGTTGCCCACCTCGTTTTGGCCG
Organism: Juncus inflexus; assembly: GCA_024447665.1. Lineage (NCBI taxonomy): Eukaryota > Viridiplantae > Streptophyta > Magnoliopsida > Poales > Juncaceae > Juncus > Juncus inflexus. The sequence goes on along the minus strand of JAJHPC010000004.1, from coordinate 3,309,356 downwards.
TTCACTCCGTAAACTTTCAACATTTCCTTCGTCTCGTTGAAACTTGGCTGGTCGATCTGCCCTTGTATGTCAAACACCTTCAACAATTCTCTCGTTCTCCCATCCCTTAATCCAAAAAAATCATTAATTAGTTAATAAATTAGTAATAATCATTAAAAATGATTATTTTATTTATATTTACCAAAGGGTGAAATAGGTGGTGGTGACGGTCCAAACTTTGGATTTGCATTTATCGGCGACGATGTGTTTCACATCTGAGGCTGGTAAAGGACAAGCTCCGTTTATAGTAACTTGTTTCCTTAGATCCACGTAGGATCTCTCGACCAATAAGGCCGCCATGTGTTTCTCTTCGTTTGTTAGATAGAGAGACTTTTGAATCGCGTCCCATGGCCAAACCCTAATCGCTCCTCCTTCTGATCCCGTCCATATTTCCCCTAATCAATCAAAACAAATAATTAGTTAATTAATTAATGATTAATTAAAGGGATAAATGCACCGTTACACCTTTTACTTCAATTGGATTGCAATTTAGTCCATGTACTATTGATTCAAACATTCTGATTAGTTCTTGATTCAGCAATTCAAGGACTAACTGTGCATAATTCAATTAAAGTACAATGACTAACCGTGCATTTTCCCTTGAATAAGTAAGTAATAATTAAAAGTGAATACTATACTAACCATATGAACTGATCGCCATAGACAAAACCGGAGTCTTTGTATGAGCTTGCCAAGAGAGCCCTTCTCTAAAGTAACTGCCACCATTATTACAACCATTAGCGGATCCATCTTCAAAACCCGACCCGTTATTTCTATCCATACCCGTTTCGATCGTCTGATCCAACTTCCAAGAACGGACCTTTCCGTCCTTGTGCCCGCTCCACACGACCCCACAAGCCCGATCCACTTGCAGACACATAACGGGTGAGGTCCGACCCGTTTCGCGAAACGGCGCACTTTCCTCGTCCCCTCTCTTCACGCCGGATTCCTTCTCCTGGGTGGCCCACACGTCAGAGAGGGACCACATCCTCAAGCCGGATTCAGATGCGGCCCATAGCTGGTTACCGTTCGCTGCTAAGGCCCGGAGAAAAGAACCAGCTTGAGTCTCCCTCAACGGATGAGGGCGGAGTTCCAAACAGGGAGGCCGATTCGGGTGCATGGCCGCACGGATTGGCACCTGGAATACCCCTTTCCCGCCGCCGCCGGCCGTGAACTCCGGCAGGGTGCCCGGAGCTCCGCCGTACTCGGACATGGCCATTTCCAACGTGAGGGAAGCGTCGCTGGAGTTTGACGCGTGGTAGGAATGGGGATGCGGGGGGAGGTTAGGGTTGTGATGCCCGAAGAAGAAAGGAGGGGAGGAACAGGAGCTGTGGAGCGGGTGGGCGAGGGCGCGGTCCTCATCGAGGCTGTGCTTCCGGTGCGAGCCCCGGCTGGAGTGGGAGGAGACGAGCGGCTGGCTGTAGTAGATGGTCTTGTTGCGATTGGAGGGAGACCGCGACGGGGACGGGGACGGGGACGGGGACGGAGACGGGGATGGAGATGGGGAAGGAGAGGAAGCGGGGGAGGGAGATGAGGTGGTGTAGGAGGTGAATGGGGTGAGCTTGTCGGATTCATCGTCCGCCATTGTTGAATTTGATCTCCGTTTTTGGTTTGGTTTTTCTTTCTTTGGATTTGGGGATTGGGATTGGAAAGAGAGAGAGAAAGAGGGGAGGAGTTATGAGATGGCAATGGCGGGAATTTCGCTCGAGAGAGAGAGAGAGAGGTAGTTGGAGTTATCTCTTGTCTGGCATACAACGTCGGCCCAACTGTCTATGATAGTTATCAATGGGCCTTGAGTAACTGATACAGCTTTTTTTCTTTTCTTTTATTTGTCTAAAAATGATTTTGGACAGGACAGCATATTGGAAATTTCTGAATATACTGCTTTTAGTTGAGTGAGGATTTTTCTGAATTTGTTAATGTTGGAGAGAAGGTTTGTTTGTAATTTTTAATAATACATGGATGTTCTTGCAAATTTTGTATATATTGTCTATTGAATTTTAAGTCTCAATAAATGAGCTATGCTTTGAACAGCAATTCCTTTTTTTCTGTTTTGGAATAGAGCGCTTAAGCATGAAATAATTGTACAACTAGATAACTGTAAAATGCTATATCAGGTAAATATTAAATAAGAAGTGCATAACTAGAGACTACATAGCAAAAGAATTGCAGCTTAAATTAGACAAAAAAACGCATTGATCTGACACATCATCACATTTACTAGCTGGCATTACAATAATATAACAATATTATTATACTAATAAACAATTTTAAATAATTTATTCAAGTAATACAAGTGAGGAGTCAACAGAATAAAAACGACTTGATTACAATTAATTTAATTAACTTAATCATCCAGATCCTCTAATTCTGGCAACGGAAATCGGAGCAGCGCTGCAATTCCTGTCAATTGTTGCAGCTCTGAAAAAAAAGAAAAAAATGTAAAGACAATTTCAAGCAAATTTCATGTACACCCCAAAAAGAACAAGAAATAACGTGGTTGAGACCCCTCAAAACATAGGAAAAGAAGAAGAAAAAAAGTAGAAAAAAGAAGGGCGTATATGTAAAAACCCACGCTCGCTAGAAACATGCATTGATGAAAAGATATGCACTGTACCTAGGGGTGAAAACGGTTCGGATACGGTTCGGATCGGGGTCATACATATCCGTATCCATATTATTTTTTCGAATCCAAATACGAATATGGATAGTCCGGATACGGATTCGGTTCAGATAAATGTATGGATACGAATACGGTCCGGATATTATCAGATACGAGTACGAATACGGATTCATTTCAGATACTTAAACGGATATATTAATATACTAATGGATCATATTCTTCTAAATATTTAACTATTTATAACGATAAATCTAATAAAATATAACAATTTCTAAGGGAAATTTGAAGAAATGCTAACAAAATAATAATATGGATATAGATAATATCCGTATCCGTATCCGAATATGATAAAAAAACCAAATATCCTTATCTGTATCCATGTAGATATCCATATCTGTATCCGATATATAATAAAATATCCGAAAACGGATATTATCCGAATAACAAATTATCCGGATTCGGATATTATCCGGATCCGTATCCTTATCCAGGAACTAAATTGATTACCGAATCCGTATCCGTATCCGTATCCGAATAAAATTATCTGCATCCGTATTCGTATCCGACTGGATACGGATATTTTGATTCGAATATGAATATTTTGCGGATACGGTTACCGGTCAGTCGGATAATACCAGATCCGTTTTCACCTCAAACTGTACCGTCTGAAACTTTTACAGCCTTCACTAATTGCACGTAACTTTGCCTTTTCGCTATATCAAGATTTCTGTACCAAAAAATATCATTAGTTAATCAATAAATATATTATTTATTTATTACATGCACAATATTCTATTTATTATAGTTACAAATAATACCGGTCATTTTAGGGTACTTTTTTCCATGAAACATAAGACCCAATATTTTTATGGTAATTATATTTTTCAAATTTAGAGGAAAAAAGACTCACATGAAAATATTACATAAACAAGTGTAACTGATTACATTTTTTTACCAAACTGGATTTCTTTTTTTCTTAATTAGTAAGTTAAACTAGATGTTTAAATTGAAAGAAAAAATGCAAATATGTCAAGAAAAAAATGCAAATATGTCCGGATTCTGAGGCGGCCCATAGTTGGTTCCCATTTGCTGCTAAGGCACGGAGGAAAGAACCAGCCTGAGTCTCCCTCAACGGATGCGGGCGGAGCTCCAAACAGGGAGGCCGATTCGGGTGCATGGCTGCACGGATTGGCACCTGGAATACCCCTTTCCCGCCGCCGCCGGCCGTGAACTCTGGCAGGGTCCCCGGAGCTCCACCGTACTCCGACATGGCCATTTCCAACGTAAGCGGATTATCGTTGGCGTGTACGTGGGAGGAATGGGGATGAGGAGGGAGATTCGGGTTTGCGATGGTTAGAGAAAGGTGGAGAGGAGGAAGCGGGGGACGGAGATGAGGTGGTGTAGGAGGTGAATGGGGTGAACTTGTCGGATTCTTCGTCCGCCATTGTTGAATTTGATCTCCGTTTTTGGTTTTTCTTTCTTTGGATTTGCGATGGATTGGAGATAATGATGAGTTGGAACCGGAAGAGAGGAGGAGCTATGGCAACGGCGGAAATTTCACGAGAGCTCAAGTCACTGGCATATGACTTTTTTTTTTTTTTTTTTTTTTATACCATTATTTTCCAAAATAAATCAATATTTGCCCATGTTTTGAAAATAATGTGGTAACTACAATTTCCGCCACCAAGCGGAACAAGATTTTTAATACTAATTAACCACGTTTAGTGCGTCAAATGGACCGGTTTTGGCAGAAGTGAAAATCTATCTGTTCCGCCACTACTAGTGGCGGAACAAAAGTCGTTCCGCCACTAATAGTGGCGGAAATGGTAGTTACCACATTATTTTCAAAACAGTGACAAGTATTGATTTATTTTGGGAAATAATGATATAAAAAAAAATAGTCCTGGCATATAACGTCGGCCCAATTGAAAATAATGGGCTTTCTTAAGTAACTTACAGATTTTTTTCTCTTCTTTTATTTATCTAGAAATGATTTTGGACAACATACTGGAAAATTCTGAATACTGGACTACTCGACTTTTTTTTTTTTTAGCATTATTTCTGAAAATAATTCAGCAAATAGCACTGGTTTGAAAAAAATTAGGTAACTAGCACTACCGCCATCTGTGGTGGCGGTAGAGACCTTCTACCGCCAGCACTAATGGCGGTAGTGCTTAATTTTCAAAATTTTCCGTCAATGGAATTAAAATAGGGTAATTAGATACAAATTAGGCTCTACCGCCAGGCCTTCTGGCGGTAGTGGCATTGTTGTAATTTTTTCCTGATCCAATCGGGTATCAAATCCGTAAAAAAAAAAAAAAAAAAAAAATACCTCTACCGCCAGAGGGCCTGGCGGTAGAGGTAAATTTTTATTTTTTTATATTTTTTTATTATTATTAACGGGTTTGATATCCGATTGGATCAGGAAAAAATTACAACAATGCCACTACCGCCAGAAGGCCTGGCGGTAGAGCCTAATTTGTATCTAATTACCCTGTTTTACGGGAAATTTTGAAAAATTTGAAAATTATCACACTACCGCCATTGATAGTGGCGGTAGAAGGTATCTACCGCCACCACTGATGGCGGTAGTGCTAGTTACCTAATTTTTTTCAAAACAGTGTTATTTGCTGAATTATTTTCATAAATAATGCTAAAAAAAAAAAAAAGTCGGACTACTCATTTTAAGTGAACACTGCCTGCCCTCCATACTGGCGTGCCGGGATATCTCGATATAAGAAGAAGGTACAAGAACTTTTAATTCTTCCATATTTAATCGTAAGATGAGATATTTCAAACATCACAACAATTGAACCCCATTTTAAAATCATGTTAACTACTTTGTAGGCTTGACTGACTATTTGGAACTTGCCATTACACCAGTAATGCGAAGACAGACTGTCAATCTTTGTTGCAGGGTTTGGGAATTTATATAAGTACAACAAGCTGAAGGCGGAGTACAAAATGGGTTTTGTGGAGATTCACATTGAATGTCATGACATTAAAGACATATCAACTGATATAGCATACTGGTACGATAGCAAGTACATTGTCAACTATAGGGTTGATGTTGATTTCGAAATGGATAACTCTAGATTTATCAAGTTAGATCTCTATGACGAATCCTTGCCATATTCGACTGTGCTGAAACTTGCAAATAACAGTTCCAATGGAAATAACCGTGTGATGTAGATGTTATCGTGAGATTCTGTGGATGATTCTTGTTTTGTTCATATTGTTGTTTTCTTGGTGTGTCTTGTAACAATTATTTAATGAATTAGTAGCTATTTTCCTTTCTTAAACTGAGTTTATAAGATATCATTAAACAGATATTTAATGATATATGTACTCACCCATGAGTACGATATTTAGTGTGTGAATGTCATATGTTTGATTAGTATGAATGTTACATACATGCTTCCATACACAAAATGTTGACAATGTGTACAACATCCGTGAAGTCCGTTAGGTTGGGTGTGTCACTGGATAGAGCACGTAATGTTGACAATGTGTACATCATCCTCTTAAAGAGACGAATATTATTCCCATTGTCTAATGAGAACGTTACATGACCTTAGTACCGTCTCGCTCGTGGTCATTTTCAAACTTACATGCCCTCGATATTGTTTCACACGTGGTCATTTTCGAGCTTGTAAACTCGTTCATATATAAGATGTGGCATAGTACATTCAGCATTGGATAGCACAATCATACATTTAAAAACATAACTCATGAAATGAAAACTAACAAAACAATAAAATGTCACAGTACAACAGGGGCGGAGAGAGGCAGGGGCTAAAAGGGGGCCGGGCCCCCCCCCAATATTTCAAAACATGTGTATATATGTATATGATATATGCTTTAAATAATCTATCCATTCTCGACTTTTTTTTTTTGATACCATTATTTCCCAAAATAAATCAATACTTGCAAGATCAATACTTCCCAAAATAAATCAATACTGTTCTTTAGGAAAAAAAACCGGAGATAATTACATATTAGTAACGGTTTTTCCTAAAGAACCGTTACAGAATTGTAAAAAAAAAATCTATATATGCATATTTGTAACGGTTCTTTAATAAAAACCGTTACTAATTAAATATTAGTAACGATTTTTCCTGAAGAACCGTTACAGAATTGTAAAAAAAATCTATTTATGCATATTTGTAACGGTTCTTTCATAAAAACCGTTACTAATTACTTTAGTAACGGTTTTTACTAAAGAACCGTTACAAAATTGTTAAAAAAAATGTATTTATGCATATTTGTAACGGTTCTTTTATAAAAACCGTTACTAATTACATATTAGTAACGGTTTTTCCTAAAGAACCGTTACAAAATTGTTAAAAAAATGTATTTATGCATATTTGTAACGGTTCTTTAAAAAAACCGTCACTAATTTCATATTAGTAACGGTTTTTCCGAAAGAACCGTTACAGAATTGTAACGGTTCTTTAATAAAAACCGTTACTAATTACATATTAGTAACGGTTTTTATTAAAGAACCGTTACAAATATGCATAAATACATTTTTTTTCAATTCTGTAACGGTTCTTTAGGAAAAACCGTTACTAATATGTAATAAGTAACGGTTTTGATCTAATATAACAACGACGGGTTCCTCTACGCATTAAATAAATATATTATGTCAGAAATAATATTTTTAGATGATATATTTTTGTTTATGTTAACTGTAAGTTGACGGTATTATAACTTTTGTTCTATTATGTGATAATGTGATATTATTAAATTATAATAGTAAATTATATTGTTCTGTCTAAAATTATGTTTGTTTTATTTCGGCCCCCCCCAATATAAATTCCTGGCTCCGCCCCTGCAGTACAACAATCTAAATGACTAAGAATTATCTCAATTTTGCTTGCTAAATTTGGCTTCCCATTTACTTGCTAAATTGGCGTCATTTTCAGGAAAATAGAAATAGAAGCTATTAAATATGACAGGAAATAGAGGCTATCAAATATGACAGGAAATCACGGCTATCAAATATGGAAGCTGACTGAAAAATCTGTCGTAGATTGGAAAGCTAATTAAAGAACCGGAGATGGAACAAAGATATTGAAGAGAGAAAAGAAAGAAGGCAAAACAATTAGACCCGAAATTACGACTTTACCCTTTTATCATTTAATTTATGTAGAAAAAATATCTACAGTACTTCATTTTCAGACTAATCTGAATCGTTCATCAGAACTAATATTTTCAATGTAGAATACTGTAGACAAACTCTTATATTATCATATCAGGTGGTTTCATCTCAAATTTTATTTTAGTCAATTAAGCCCAACTGATAAAACATTCGATTTTAGGCCGAAACATATCATGACACATCCTTGTGATAATATAAGACAAAGCACATCCCAAAACTCAATTGAAATTTAAACTAGAGCCCAATGACCCATTAGCAGCCCTGGTATAATTACTTTATGATATGAATTAAAATACAAGAAATTTAAAATTCAATAATTAATAACAACAAACAATGAAAACACTACTTCTGTTTTTTTCATCCAGTAAAAAAAATCAAACGTGTTTTCAAACAACCAATAAAGACTCGACTAAAAAAATTACGAAAAAACACGCTAAAACACTTAAACTTCTCGTAACTTCCCCCGATCCGTCTGAAGCACTGCTTGACTTTGAATCTGCTCCTGGAGCCGATTCCGGCACCAATGTTTCTTCGCCCAAATTAAATATCCCTTTAGAAGCCAAATTATGTGACTTCAATTCGTGCCGATCGGGCACACCGTTTGTCACTGACTCGCCGACCTGATATACCTGTAAATAAAGAAGTATAAAATTAACAAATTATATTAAGTTCTCTTTAAAAAAAAATTATATTAAGTTAGTTTTTGGAAGAGGTACTTGTTAAGATGTGTTTTAGTTATTGGAAAGATATTCATATTTCTAATATCTAGAATATCCTTTACTGAAACGCTTATGAAAAAACAATATACGATTGTATAAATATGGAATAAACTTCTTTATAAACAAGAAAAAGATAATTGCAAATAAACATGATGTAATTATATAAACATGATATATGCATGATGTTTGAGCATTTTTCGTAAGAAAGAACACAAATTAACTTCATAATAATAGGAAAAAATTGAGTAAAAATTTCTTTTGATACCTGGTTCAGACTCTGCACGCCTGTTCCTATTTTAATTGTCGCGAATAACCTCAAACCACCATCCGATCCAGACTCAGCCGATAGATCACTTGTTTCGTATGAAATCGGAGACTCCTTGATTGACTCGTAACTCACAATGTTGTAAGTTTTGACAGCCATCGAGCCATCAGATTGTTTGAACGCAATTAGGGCTTGGGCTCCTATCATGCTGTCCATTTTAGGGTTTAAGGCCCACGCAATCCAGCCGTTCGGTGAAGAAACCGGTGCAATGAAGGCAATGGAGAGGGAACCGGAGGAGTCATAAGTCCAATGAAGAGATGAAGAGAGGTGAGGAAGATCAGTGCATTGTGTGAATGATTTGTTGTTTGTGAAATTATGTGATGAGCAGATTGAGTTTGATGAGGCTTGGATTAGTGAAGAAGAGAGAGAGGAGGAGAGGAGAAGAAGGAAGAGAAGTGCGGCCATGGCTGGTGGTTTCGTTTGTAATTTTCAAGGATTTTTTTTGTGTGTTTTGAGTGTGAAGAAAGAAACGGGCATTTATAGAATGGGAAGAAAGGATTGATTGATGATGAGAAGAAAAATAAAAATATATGAAATATTTATCATATCTATGATAAAAAAAAGTTGTCTGATTATCCATAAAATTGATAAATAGATAGAGCAATTACACAAATAAAAAAATGATAGGCCATATTTGCATATTTCTTTTGTGTTTATTTGGCATAGATAAGAGGGTTGTTTAACTTTCAACCGTGTATTTCTTTATTTATTTGTTTCAAATTTACATTTGAAGTACATTTCATGTCACTCATATCAAGCTTCGAAAATTTTGCAGAAAGACCCCTGTATTATGTTGAAATTGCAAAAATACTATCTTATCCAACTCTAAAACCAGCAGCCCCTTCAATTTTTTAAAAAAAATAACAAAATAGTTTTTAACCCTTATAACGATGTAGGTTAAAAGAGATAATTAAAAGAAAAAAAATAGGAAATTAATATAAGATCAATATATTGGTTTAAATAGGTTAATATGACATTATAACAGGGCAACTAAGGTGCAGAATGCTTTTTATTTTCTTGAAGAATTGTGCGGCCCAAATTAAATTGTGATAAATTGATAATTACTTTAGACTTTAGAGCCTTTTGCAACATTAAGCAAGAAAACTGTCAGATTAATTTTTAAAAAAATGTGCACATTTTTCGTAGAAATTAAAGTCAAACATGATGGCATGAGAAGTTGGAGATGCAATTCATTTCTTTCAAATATATATTTAAATTTAATTTAAATGATCAATGCAAGAAATGGAACATGGAAATTTCGAAAAGCATTGATTATGGCGTCAGAATCAAAATATTGAACTTGAATTTTAAAGCACCCTGGCTCTTAGAGATTCCAACTTCACTAATTGGGCTAATACTTAATTAATTAAATTATATTAAAAGTTTAAAACTTCTGACATAAAATTTACTAAATATTGTCAAAAGTATGAAATATACATATTTAAACACAACATAATAGAAAACCTAAATTTGTGATAAATCATAAATATTGTAAAATAAAATAAAATCATCATACTCATGTAAATTCCGAAATCAAACATCTCATCCTAATTTACACAACATTAACCAAATTTCCATTATTACCTTTCTACTGTCAAACTTCGTATCCAAAACGAAACAAATAAAGATTAAACAATGAAAGAAAGAAAGAACTTGCTCAAAACCTAACCAATTAAACAACCCAACAAAAACACAAATAAAGCACTCTTTAATCCATTCAAACTTCTCATCCCCACGGCAGACCCTGTTGACGGCGCACCTGGTGCACTAGGTGTACCAACAGACGGTGCATCTGGTCCACCAGCCACAGCCCTATCAGCACTAGGGCCTAATGCTGGCCCTTCTGCTACTGTACCAGTCAAGTCCAATTTGGCACCGGTCTCTAAATTATCCGGCTTAAATGCATGTTTGTCTGGCACTCCATTTGTCACGGACGAACCGACCTGATACACTTGATTAACACTCTTCAGTCCTTCACCGATTTTCATTGTAGCAAACAATATCATGTTACCATCAGATCCAAACTCGGCCGAAAGATCACTTGTCTCGTAGAGTATTTTGGACTCCTGAATGGACTTATAACTCGTTATGTTGTACGTTTTGACGGTCATTGAACCGTTGGATTGTTTGAATGCGGCTAGAGTTTGGGCCCCTATCATTTTGTCAGAATCAGGGTTTATGGCCCATGCTATCCATCCATCTGTGGAAGCAGGAGGAGCGATAAAGGCAAGGGAGAGAGAACCGGTAGTCGGTTTGTATGTCCAATGAAGAGATGATTTGAGGTAAGGAAGAGTGGTGCATTCAGTGAATGTCTGGCTGTTGGAGAACTTGAATGTTGAACATGAGTCGCTTTCCGCAAGGGTTGGTGAGAGAGACATGGAGATGAGAAGGATGAAGAGGGGTAAGATGGCCATTTTTGTGTCTTTAGGGTTTGTTAGAGTTGGGGTGTGGAGAAATTGTGGAGGATTTATAGGAGAGAAGGCATCTAGATGGTAAATGTTACTATTTGGGGAAAAAACATTTTTATAAATATATAATGTGAACTGTTATTGTATTGACAGGTGATAAGTGATATTCGGTTCGTTGGTAAGTAAATTATTATTGGTTTTTATATGTGAAAATTCAGCATAAGAGGTGAGAAACGGGGAGAAGAAATTTTTTTTTTTTGAAATTGTAGCCGAATAGGCTACAATAAACTTTCATTATATAATAAAAAGTTGCTACATAAGTAAGGCAAAAATAAAAAATATTTTTCAAATACATTCCTTAAAGCATGCTTAACTTATTCTTTTAACAATGAAAACTAAAACCCTACAAGTCCTTCTAGCTTTCCCAATCAGTCCCTATGTATCAGTCAGATTTCCGCATCGTACCAAAATTTGACTCAAAATCAAGCAGATGCTAGAGGTCGAGTGATTCCATAGAGTATAAGCAAAATTGAGCAGAAGAAGAGCCATAGAGAAGAGAGAACGGAGAGGAGACAAGGCGCTAAAGGGTAGAGTCACTGCCATCTGACCTGGGGGTAGGGAGCTAAGGTTTCAGAAAAATCCCGAAGAGAGGATCGCCATTAAATTTTTGACTCTCAAAATCGCTCTTTTGGAGTTGGAGAAGAAATTTATTATTTCATCTTTCTTTAAAGTGTGTAAATTTGACAGTAAAATGATGGAAAAACAGAATGAGAAGAATATTTCTTGTGTAAATATTATTAAATTTGAGTCAGTGTAAGTTTCTATTTTGTTTCTTCTCCGTTTAGATTTGGTGTTGGATTGAAAAATAAAAAAAATCCAATTATTTATGTCTGTGCACTATATGCGCCACATGAGGGCTATGATTAGTATATACTTATTGGTTGTTTATACATACGTAGATTAGTGAGATGATCTAAATTTCTTCAAAAGTTGAGTCAACTTATGTTAGATCAAATGACCTCATGCATGAGCACGAACCTAATTCTGCAAGTGGTTCATGTGTATAAACCCTCTATTTTTTCTGAACATTTAAAAAAAATCTTCTGTAATTTTGTAAAGTTTCAAAAATCTCCTATGATAGGGATTAATTATTTACTCACTTTGTTGACCTTTCCATTATATGAGTCAAATAACATTTTATGAAACAAAATTCCCTCATAATATTTTGTTATTTATACATACTTTTTGTTATTTATACATACGAAAGAAAAAACAATAAGTAATGTCTCAAGTGTGGGCATTTCTTCCATGACCAATTTTATCTCATGGTAGATGTAAAAGAAAACCTAATCCATATCTTAGTGAGTTGTAGAGAATTTCAAAAATAAAATTTTCTCAAAAAATAAAGAATTTCCAAAATAAATATATATAAGGCTTTCTGAAATATTTAATAAACATAGGGGGTTCTCTAAAACTTCCCTATATTTTTCTTGAAACATTTCAACATTGGGTATATAATATGTTTCTTCGCCCTGGCGATGTGTCTTATTGTAAAAATTTGATTCAAAACTTGCACATGATTTTTTCTCCATGATTTATAACTTTGGAAAAGAAGAATTTATTTTCCAAGTTTTGAAGAAAAGAATTTTCTATGACTAAATTAATAACAGAAAATCAGAAAGACATGTTATTTCAATGGTTCTAGAAGGAATTAGTCTAGCCAAAAAATATTTTATGTTTGAGAACTTAAACATATTGTCGGTGTGGAAAAAAATCACATTTTAAAAATTGAACTATGATTTTAATTATTTTTTATTTTTTATTTTTTTTTGATTGAATTGGGGAAGGTATGATTTTAAAAAATTAATGGACATGTGTCTATTATAATGAATCTCACAAATCACAATAGTTCATGTTTGGCCGATAGATAAATTGAGGATAGATTATTTTATCCTCATTTCATCTTCGTAATTTAAACAAGCATCCAACGAAATCGATAGCATAAACTATGTTTTGAAATTCTTAAATGCAAGGGCCTTTTGGAAAATTAATTGTATATTTAAAAAAGCAGAGACATTAAAGTCAGAATAATAGAAAAATATATATGGCATGTGTGTGTATGGAACTTTGAACTTTTGAACTTTGGAGCCTGATCCTTAAAGCACGGTGCAGTGCATGCCTCTCATTTCCGCGTCTGACGGCTCTCTTTTTCCTTCTAATCTTTAATTAAGGGGGGATTTTCACTTGCATCAAAATATTTATTAGAAAGAAGGAAAATTGGAAATCATGCAGGACATTGTAATAATTATGTAGCGACCGATTGAAATTATATACTATTTTCTCACGTTCCTATATACGCTATATACCATTTTTATTTTTTAGATATATATTGTTTACTGAATAAATTTTTATATACTGTTTGTTTTCGGTTTATATGTTTGTATATATTGTTTTCATTTTTTTAAAATATATACTGTTTTATAGAATGAATTTTTATATACTGTTTGTTTTCAGTTCATGTGTTTATATATACTGTTTTCAGTTTTTATATACTGTCGCTACAGGATCGTTATCAGCTCCCGAGAAAGAATGCCAAAATTACGGTTTTCTTATTATTTATTCATTTGAAAAGGCAATCAAGTCTGGAGAAAAACTAATTACAAAATAGAAAATGTAATATCACGACGTATTGTAGCATGTTCAAATCACGACGGACTATATATATATATATATATATATATATATATATATATATATATATAGAGAGAGAGAGAGAGAGAGAGAGAGAGAGAGAGAGAGGATTACTAAACAACTTGTACAAACAAAGCCCCCGTTTTTACTTGTGACCAAAATTCATCAAAAAATTCAAATTTCAACCGTACGGATGGAAAATATATGTTTTGAATATGATGTAGATTAATTTTCACAAGAATCGGAATATTATATCATTGCCATCATGTATCATCACAATTCATCAAAAAATATATAATATGTATTATATATATTTTGATGAATTTTGATAATATATGATGGTAATGATATAATGTTCCGATTCTTGTGAAAATTAATCTACAACATATTCAAAACATATATATTCCATCCGTACGGTTGAAATTTGAATTTTTGATGAATTTTGATGAATTTTGGTCACAAGTAAAAATCGGGCTTTGCTTGTATATATAGGGTGTGACTAAAAAACATACGTATGCACAACATACGTTTTTTAGCCACACCCAAAATACATATTAAAAAAATAAAAATAAAAATTTGAACCGTACGGATGTAATATATATGGTATGAATATGTTGTGGATTAATTTTCACAGGAATCAGAATAATATATCATTTCCATCATGTATCATCAAAAATATGCAAGCACTATTCAAAAAAAAAAAAAAAAAATATATATATATATATATATATATATATATATATATATATATATATTGTGTTTTTCTATTTTTCAATATATTATTATTTTTTATATACTATTTTTACTGTTTTAGATATTTTTATTTTTTTTATATATTATTTTACCGCTTTTTAGTATACTATTTGTTTTTATATATTGTTTTTCATTATTTACATAATTGTTTATAAAAATAAATTATATATATTATTTTTTTAATTTATATATTGTTTATTAGCTATATATACTGTCATCGTAATATTATGATGGAAAAACCTGTCCCTGATATATGAGGTCCTTAAAAAATTGTGTGTTAATGGAGTTTGAGCCACCATCTTTTTTCTTAACTTACATACTCAAGCTCAATCACCAAGCAAAGAGATCATTTGCCAATTGCTGTTTTGTCTCAAAGTTAAATAATCATCTTAACAAGAAATAAATTTATGTTAAAACTATTTTTTTGTAGTTTATTATGATTATCTTTCTTTTTTCATTTTTGTATTTGCTCCAGCCGGTTAAATTAGTTCAGCATGCATGATTCATGCAGCCTTGACTTTGACATGGTCGCTGCTTTGCTCCCATGTCTTTTTTGTTTCTGGTTCTTTTCTAATGTTTGTAATTAAATAATTACCAAATAATAATAAAAATTCTTACAATTCAAAAAAAAAATAATAAAAATTCTTATCTTATTATTTAAAAATAATAATTTTTTTGCAGAGGTCGGTCATACCTGTATTCGTATCCGCTAAATATTCGTATCCGAAAAAAATTATCCGTATTCGAACGGATACAAATACGGATATGATAATGAGTTTGACTCATAATATCCGAACGAATATGGATAATATCCGTATCCGGATAATTATAATCCGAATAATATCCGTTTTCGAATATTTCGCTATATATTGAATATGAATATACATATCTATAATGATGTTTTTTAAAATATTTTAGCCATTTTATCATTTTTGAATATGAATAAGAATATTTATTCAAATCCATCAATATACTTATTACTATTTTGAAACTTGCTATGATTTTATTATTATTTTATCATTTTGTTGTTGTTAATAGTGAAATATATATTTGAAAAATGCGCAATCTATCTAAATATGGGTATCCGATAAATATCTGTATTCATATTCGTATCCGGTAATATCCGAAGCGGATCCGTATTCGCATCCATATTCATATTCGGATCCGAAAAAATAATATGGATAAGGATATGATATGAACCGCATCCGAACCGTTTTTTTCCCTAATTACTTCCCTTGTAGAGCTTCTGGATTTTGTAAAGATATGGCAGGCCCATCTGGCATCTCTTTAGGCCTAATGTTTCCATATCTTGTAAAGGGATTTGGCCCAAATCATTTGGGTCTTCATAAAGTGCAAATATATTTTAAATATTTCTATTTTTTTTGCATTTACTTTGGAGCACATCACAAGAGGTACATGATATATTACTAATTATAAAGGTATCAAGTCATTTTGGCATGATCTTATGATCTAATTATCTACATTCATGAAATCAAGATTAATTAGGTCATGTGTGTTCATATTGATTAGTCAACACGTGCTTGCTGATTTTGACTAATATTTTTTCAGGAGTAAGATTCTTCAATCCTCATTAATCATTATTTCGACTTGACTTATAATGAGAAAATTAGATCTATATAGTACTGCTGATTGTAAGGACATGTGAGATTTCCATCAGCCATGACTTGAACGCCCCCAAAAAAATACCAGGATGTTTAATATCAATTTTCATGTCACTAACCTTTGATATTTCATTGTGTCAAATTACTAAATTTCACAAGTCAATAAATTCTAATATTGCATCTCATAGCATACTAACTTCAAAATTTTATCACGTATACAACAAACTGCTGCTTTAGATAATTATTTGGTTATCTTCCATAACTTTTCTAAGAATTTAATATAGAGCCAATTCAAAAAAACTCTAATTTTTTCACTTTTTAAAGGTCTATACGTGTGATATTTTAAGGTTGTGAAGGGATATATGGATGAAATTTGGTCTCCAAAAAGTTGAGTCACATCATGATATCGTATTAGTGACGTCATCCTCGGTAATGTTGCACCAACTTTGTTGTGTTGTCATACCAATCCAAACTCATTATAATTTTCTAACTCAAGTCCTACCAACACTGGCTCTGTCAAGTCAGTTTTTTCATATACTTTATTAATATATAATGTTATATCAAAATTGTTTACAAACAAAATATTAACAATGCAAATAGTAATTCTTAAATTAATTAAATTTTGAAAAATGACAAGGTATAATTAGTTTATTTGCTCAATTAAATTGTTATAAAGATAACACTTAAATCAAAATTATTTTCATGTATTTTAGATGATTTATGATTAGAATGCATGCAATCTTTAATTGACATGATATTATTAAATGAATCATAATTCATATATTTGGTGTACGAAACTGATTCATTTTCAATATAAAATCTTTGTATATACAAAAAAAAATATTAATAGTTTGATTAACCACAGTTTTTTTTTTTTTTTTTTGAGGTTTAGTTTGATTAACCGCAGTTAGCATCCGTTTATTACTAAAGTTTTATAACATAAAAATATTGAAAAATTCATGAATAATAATGGAGAAGAATCAGCACCGTCATTTTCTCATACAATGGAGAAGATACACGCCATTTATTTATTTAGTTTATTTATTTGAGTCAATATTTGATATAACCAATAAATTGGGTGTGAAGCTTTAAGTTGGCGGGTCTACCAAAAAAACGAACTATCATGTCATGACATTTCTAACTTCATTTAATGAATTATATATTTATCCAAATTAGTTCTTTCTATTTACTTCATCACAATATTTTTTGCAAAGTTCAAATTAGTTCTTTCTATTTACTTCACAACCAGCACGGCATATGATTCAATTTTCTACCCTATTGAATGTGTCTCAAAAATTGAAAGTTCCAACTTTCCAAGTCCCAAAATGGGACCCAATTTGCCAAAGTGCAAGACAAACGAGTCGTTTTAAGTTCTAATTCTAACAACAAAGTTAATTTAAACTATTTGCAAAAACAAAACAAAAAATATATATACTTGAATTTGTCAAAATAATGTTGGATTCAAAAAAGATATAAGATGAAAAACGAATATATATGAATCTCAAAAAAAAAAGAAAAAAGAATATATATGAATATGAATATAAAAGTTTATATATATTCAGAAAAAAGAAACGTATGAAGTAAAAAAGCTCACATATGAATGAGCAAGAGAATACATATATTAGGGGGTAAAAAATGTGTATATGTATACAACTAAAATATATAGGAATATGACAAAAAAAATTTATATGTAAAGAGTAAAATGTAGTATATAAAGTTTTAAAGAAAATATGCTTAAGATTTTTATTATTTGAAAGAGTTTTCTTTTTAGAAAACTTATTTAAAAGAGTTTGTATCAAAGAAAAACAATATATAAGAATATAAGTGTACAAAAGACGTATTAGTAGATTAACTCTGTTTATTACCATTATTTATCACTTGATGCATGTATAACTAGTGACACACACAAAATACAATATAAGTGGACCATTGAGTTCAATTCCATTCCACCTTTCATCTTCTAAAGGCTGAGACCAATATTTTTCTGAGTCAAAACATGCAAACTTCCAACCCATCTTTCTAGTTTCAACTTCCAAGACTTTGTCGGGTCAGACGGCACATTCATTTTTCGTGGTGCAATTAAACCAAAATTCCAAACCCATTTTGTACATTTTCTCATTTCTCCTTTTACCTCTGTTTTGTTGTCAGATGATTGGTTCACACGCTTATCGTATGAACTACGGCATTTCAACTACCTTTGTTTCATTGTGCATGGAGTTATAATTTTTTTTTTCATTGTTTCATTGTTCATGGAGTTATAAGTTAATTTTGGATTATGTAATTCATTATGATTAATTTGGATCATGGTACAATTCTGGTTATTTTGGAGACAGGGTTTATCTAGTTATCTTGTCGAAGATTTATTAGTAATTAAAATTCTAGGGGTGTTCATTCGGTTCGGTTTATTCGGTTACCGAACCGAACCGGTTAATTTCAGTCGATTCGGTTCGGTTATTCGGGTGTTTCGGTTCCGTTCGGTTTAAAAGTTTGAGTTATTCTGTTAGTTCGGTTCGGTTTGGTTCTCGTTGGAAAAAAAATCAAATAAACCGAACCGACCGAATTATATATCAAGTTGCTAATTTATAATAATTTAATCATAATTTTTAGATTATGCATATTAATATTAATTAATATAATCATTAGTTAGTCTAACAAATATTTATTTTGACTTAATATTATTGGAATCATTTCTAGTTCGATTCAACCAAATAAACCGAATTAAATTTCGATTTATTCGTTCGGTTCAAAATTCGGTTCAACTTTTATTCGGTTTGGTTCAGTTCAAATCTTATTCGGTTCGGTTTGGTTCGATTTGGCTTTATTCGGTTCGGTTTGAACCGAACCGACCGAATGAACACCCCAAGTAATTACAGGTTGAGATTCGAGATATAATTAGAGAAAAGTATCAAAATAGGATCAGTTAGGTTGGATTTCAGTTAGACGTATAAATATAGTATATATCTTTTACAAATTATATAGTTACAAATAATATGTATTCTTATACAAAATATATTATAGAAATTGTAAATAAATTTAAGAATAAATAGTATGTAATTAAGTTTACTATTCTATTTTATATTCTATAACTCAAACAAATCAAAACACTAATATGTCCGATGATGAAGTATATGATTACAACCAGAATTTAGACCCTACCTAGTAAAAAAAACGTGTGCAACTTTTGGAACTAAAGAAATATAAAACGTCAAGTCAAAATTCTATCTTAACAATATCTAACCTTCAAACAGTTAATTGAATTAAGAAAACCAATTTCTTCTAGGGAAGAAGCCAGATTTTGGTACATTTTTTGTTTTGTTCATTTTGCTTTATTATTATAAACAATTTTTGCTACGTAATATTTTTGTCATGTCATTTAGCCACTTATTACTATTAATGAAGGGAGCAAAGTGAACAAAAAGAAGAAATGAGGTAGCAAGATGACTCCAAAAGAAGGATGAAGAACCAAATGAACAAAGCTAACAGATAGGAATCAGAATCAACTATATCCTTTTTTCAATTAAGTTAAAAAAACTAATATTGTACATATGGTCAAAATGTTACATAACTTTATGTATATGTGAAGAATCTGCTTTTTAACTATAAATGTATAATTGTATCAACTCCAATCCAAACAAAACACATAAAAAACGAAATGAAAGGAAAAAAAAATTATCTTCATATTGCATCATTTTGAGTTTTATATAGCAAATTTTAGTTTTCAGTAGATATTTTCTAATAAATTTTAAACCTCAAATCAGTATAATATAACATAAAATAACCCAACAAGTTCCATTTTCCCATCTACAAGATAAGAACAAAAAAAATGTGGGTACACATGGTGGTAGGACGAAAGAACAAATTTGTGAATCACTCATCACTCCTGCCTGAATGATTAGCTTTGTTTAAACATGATCATGCATCTCCTAAATTGAATATCTAATGTGATTAATTGGGCTGGGGTCATTAAATAAAGACTATCTAATGAAATTAATTATTTTTAAAACAATAAATCTAGGAACTAACTCTTGCAACTATGCACCCACAATATGGCATGAACTGAGAATGTCAGTTCAAGATGGACAAACACCAATTCACTTCTGGCTCTCTAAACGTGTGGGGCCTATGTTGCACCGATACAGATAGGTGCGTCGTATCTGATACGATACGGACACAGCGATACGGTAATTTCAAAAAATCTGTGGACACGATACGTCTAATATATATATTATTATATTATTAATTATATATCTAAATATTTTAAAAATATAAAAAATAACTAAATATGATAAAGAAAACGACAAAAAAAGAACGAGAGTGAGAAATTAGAAAAAAATTATTTTTTTTAAATAAAGAAGAAATATGTTATCGTCTTTAGTTATACTTCTCATGAGATATTTTTATTAATAAAAAAAGAAAAAAATAATATTAAAAAAAATAGGCTTTAAAAAGATCATTTTTAACAAAATAAATAAACAAATAAGCGAAAATAGAATTATAGAAAAAAATAAAAATTAAATTGGGATTTAAAACATTGGGTCGTGTCTTCAGCCGTGTCCTGCCGTATCGGTGCCGTATCGGAGCCGTGTCCAAAAGTCATCATATATTAAAATATTCGGATACGCCACGTGGCGTGTCCAAAACGTATCGGTGCCGTATCTATGTCCGATACAGTATCCGTGTAACATAGGTGGGGCTCAATTGAGAAGAAAGAATGAAAATTGAAATGGGATTCTAATTGGTGGTGCATATGGAAAGCTTGTAATGGAAAAATCTTCAACACGAAGCTCGCTTCTCCTCATCTTAATTACCAAGGAAATGGCTATGGTGGAATCAAGGAGATGGCTGGAATGCTTGAGCCACACTTCAACGACTACTCCACAATAGAAGCCTGCTGACAAGATGGATTATCGACTGCCTGCCTACATGCTTTTATTTCTTTCCTTGCTTAGAAATGTATTAGGCTAGGCTAGATAAATCTCTTGTAAATTCTAAAAATGCCACTCTATCCGGCAATGGTTGTAATTGGAACTTTGTATCTGTTTCTTTTTATTTTAATCAATGAAAATCTCATGAGCATTCGCCCACTGAATCTTAAAAAAAAAAATCTAGGAACTCTGAATCAACCTCAAAATGAAAATAAGAAATGAATGATTGTCTTTCTTTTTTTATTTGTGCCTTCATTATATTTTGGGGCTGATTTCAAGATTGTTTTCTGAATTAAATAGATTTCTAGTATTTTACTTCTAAAATTCTTCTTGAACAAAAATAAAAGGAACCATTTGAATCTCCTCGTACTATACCAACTTGTTTTTTTGTCATTGTGAGAGATTTCTTTCTTTATTTGTCTGAAAAATGAAATAGATACTTTGGACTCCGAATGAATCCACTCTCCTTATTTACTTAAATTCGAAATATTTTGATTCCTAGCACCATAATCCAAGATTCAAAACCAAACTTCCAGACTAAAAACTCCAAACACTTTGAAAAGAATAATTGCAAACTTACCTTACAAAATCTCAAACACAATGCAATGTTTTGTTACAAGATTGCACAATGCATGCATGTCATTAAAACATTTATGAGGGCTAAACAAAGAAAAACCCAATCAAAGAACAAAATGAACAAATAAATAATAATTAATAACAAGACCAAAACATCCTCTTATTGAATCAAACCACAGCCGTCCCTTTCCTTTCCTTCCCCTCCCCACTATAAATCCCCCTTCCCCCTCTCTACCCTCCATTCCCTTCCCTTCCCCTCAGCAATGGCGTTCCCTCTCATCCCCATTCCCCTCATCCTCCTCCTCTCCCTTTCCTTCCCTTCCCCTTCACTCTCCTCTTGCTCCTCCGACTCTCTCCCCTCCAATCGTATATATACAGCATGCAATGATTTACCTCATCTTTCCTCCTCTCTCCATTTCTCCTACGAGAACTCCACCGGCACTCTCAGCCTCGCCTTCTCCGCCGCCGCCGCCGACGGAGGCTGGGTGGCCTGGGCCATCAACCCGGTTTCATCCGGCATGGTTGGTTCCCAAGCTTTAATCGCGTTCAAGCAGCCCAACGGGTCAATGGGCGTGAAGACATACAATGTTACGAGCTACCAAGGGATTCAGGAGGGAGCGATTATGTACAAGACGAGCGACTTGGCGGCGGAGTACGGGTCGGATGGGAGGATCCGGTTGTTCGCTAAGGTGGTTGTGGGCAAGGGGATTACGAGCTTGAATCAAGTGTGGCAGGTTGGCGGATCGGTGACGAAAGGCGTGCCTGATAAACATGATTTGAATGCTGATAATTTGGCTGCTTCGGGAAAGTTGGATCTTGTGAAGGGAGTTAGTACTGGTGGGAGCTCCAGTGCTGCTGGATCCACTTCTAAGAAGAGAAATGTAAGTCCAATTTTTTGTTGTTTGATTTTTTGGGTTATTTTCGTTTTTATGGTTTGAGATTTTTTTTGTAGTGAATTCCACTTTTGTGTGTTTTTGGAAGAAAATTTCTTTTTTTGTTTTTTATTAAATTTGTATGTTTTTTTTTTTTTTTTTTTTGTAGTGAATTTTACTTCTTTTCAAAATTTGTTTGTTTGTAGTTTGTAGTTTGTATTTCACTTTTTGTATTTTTGCTGTGTCTGGAAAGTTTTATATTTTTGGTATATATGAATATGAGCTATAAATGTTTCAGCTCCTACAGAGCATATGGTATAATTTTCTGAGATTTAACAAGATTTTGCACTTAATTAGAGTATAATAGTAAGGTTCTCGATAAGATTTTATTCTTAAGTTGAGGTTAAAAATGGTTATTAAGATCTTACAATTAAGTGGGTATATATGCCAAGCATGAGATGAAGACAGGTAACCAACTTTGAATTTTGAACTTCCCTTTCTTGTTTGTGTGGTTCTTATCGGTTCTATTGGATTTGTGACTCAACAGGTTAAAGTTATTTTTGTTTCATAAAACTGTTGGGCTCCTATCTTTAAACAGTGGATTTATCTACCAATACAGTTAATTTGACTGAATTTGTTTCTCGCTCCAATTTAATTATACTAAATAAATTAAAAAGAAAACAACCGTTATAATTAATTTTTAAGAAGAAAATATCAACTTTGGTGGGCTGATTAATAAAATAGACATTTCTTAGGGTATTTATATGAAATAAACCAACTTAAGTTTTCCTAGTATTTCGTTATCTTTCATGTTCAGATTTGCCCTCATAATTGGACTTAGGTCAATTCATTCTCAATTAATATTCTGCTGAAAAGGAATTTATTCATTTTATAAATTCCAATTCCAATTGTCAGTATAGTGGCAGACACTGAGAATTTTTCAAATTCAAATTATTCTAATTGAAGTTCTTAATTGCTATTTGTCAATTTGAGACTTAATTATGTACTTTCCAATTCCCCCAAGTTCTCAAATTCTTAATTTCTCTAGAGATCTCAAAAAAATACAACAAGCAGTAAATGAACTATGTTATATGGTGGTAAGCAAACTGTCTTACTCCGGTATCACACATTTTCGCTTACCACCAGAACACAGTCCACTTACCACCTATAATTTAAAAAACAAAAAAAAATATTTCATTTTCATTTACGACAGAACCTAAAACTCATAAACATCTCGTATTCCTTTCAAACTTCCAAACCAAAAAAAGAAACCCACAAATAAACATCCCACCACATATACAAATCCATAACAATTAAATTAAATCCTTTTTAATTTTTCTTTAATTATTTTCTTAACATTCAGATTCACGGAATTTTGAACGGGGTGAGCTGGGGAATCCTGATACCGGTGGGCGCAATGATCGCGCGGTACGTCAGAGTTTTCGAGGCGGCGGACCCCGCCTGGTTCTACATGCACGTGTCCTGCCAGCTGGCGGGCTACGGGCTCGGCGTCGCCGGCTGGGCCACCGGCATCAACCTCGGCAAGGAGTCCAAGGGGATCACTTTTACAACTCATAGGAATATAGGCATCGCCATTTTTGCCCTCGCTACTTTGCAGGTAACATGACATCATGATGAGATCATGAGATGAGATTTTGTTGTGGTTTTGGGGAGAAATTCTATGGGGAGTGAGAAATTTTGTGGATCTTAGAAGGTATAAGAATGTCAAATATAGTGAGAGAGAAATATCGTTTGGGCAGTCTTATGAAAAGAATGTACGAGAAGAGGGGTGGAGATGTGATATTTCTTGTGTTTTATAGGGGCATTATAAGATATTTCCACTTTTGAAAGGGTTGCATTAAAATTTTGCAAAAATGCTATATAATGTGACTGAAAAAGCATGACGGAGTCTATAGTGCAAATGTTACAACTGAATATGAATAATTAAAGGTTTTTTATGACTTAATTTTTTTCAAGCTTTGACTTATTTTTCTCTTTTATTTTATTGTGCAGATATTTGCACTATTTTTGAGGCCAAATAAGGACAACAAATTCCGGTTTTATTGGAATATTTATCACCACTCAGTTGGATACTCCGTAATTATTTTGGGCGCAATAAATATATTTAGAGGACTCACAATCTTACAAAGTGCTGACAAATGGAGGTATGCGTATATAGCGGTCATTTGCATTTTGGTCCTTGTTGCGATAATTTTAGAGGCCGCCACATGGTGCGTTGTGCTAAAAAGGCGAAAAAATAATGAAAAGACGTATAATTCGAATGGAAATGGAAGCGTACAACAACCCTTTTCGGTTTGATTTTAGTTTATTTTATGTGTGGTTTTATATTTCGGCTTTTTTTTTTCAGTTTTTTCTTTTTTGTTTTGGGTTTATTTATAAAAAGAAGGGGGTTGGCATGGAGATTTGGTTGTGTATATGTTGAATTAGAGATGGCGATATCTTGCGTTTGCATGCCAAGAGGGTTTTATAGTGGGTGGTTTTATTATTTTTCTTATTTATATTGTAGTTGTTTGTATGACTTATATTTTATATGGCAGTATAGAATAGAGTAGAATTTTGCTATCCGTTTTGATCTCTGAGTTCTTTTTTTTTTTCCTAAATTTTTCTAATGATCCAACAAAATTGAATTTTGCTGTGAACCGAATTTATCCAAACTGAACCAACTAAATTAGTTTCATTCACATAATAGGAAATTTAACTGAATAACCAAACTTCTAATTTTATTCATCTGAATAAACCGAATAAGAAAATAATATATGTATAAAACTAAAACAATATTCATTAACATAATTATTTATAAAAGATTTAGGAGATAATTGACCTAAATGATACATGATAAATTGATAATACATACGGATTTTTTCTGTTTATTTGGTCGATTCGATGTTATACGGTTTGTCAAATTCAAAATAGAACAGAAATCAAAACTCGAATAACAACAGTTTTTGAACCGAATTAGTCGGAAAAAAAATGAGCAAACCATATTTCACCAATTCAGTTTGATTACCAAATAAACAGAACTTAATGAACACCCTTCATACAACTTTCAAGCAACATAATTACTGCACAAATCAGACCACATAACTAAATTATATGATGCACGAGATTGACTTGATTCGATTTAAAGTTTTAAACTTTTTTTATGTTCACATGGAAGTGATGTGTCATGTGAAACAACCACATCGCCTACAAATCAAAGAATCCCCCACCTAATGACTCTTGGGTGGAAAAGTGAAGAATCCCCTTCCAACTTTTCCCCCTCAATTAAGGGTAATTAATAATTATACTCATGAAGTGAGTTTACCAAAAAAAAAAAAAAAAGAAGTGAGTTTATTTTTTGCATATAGTCATTTACTTATTTGAATGGTACTTATTCATCTTCTTCACAAGGCCATTATATATGCTCTGTCTTTCTTTTTCATTTTCTCCAATTTTACGAACATGTGATCAGCAACATGCGTTAACAATATTTCACTTAATTGCCATAAAAATTGGGAGAAATGTAGAAAAAATGTTGGCAAATTGTAGGGAACTTAACATGGGAGCCCTTCAAATTATGCTTTTTGGTAGACATTATTCTAGCTAGGTAAGTGAGAAAAGTCTTTTAGTTGAACTGTTGGAAAGATGGAGATAGAAAGAGAGAGAGAGTTGTCATTTGTTCTTTGTTGGTTGGAGCTTTCATATTGGATTTGCGTGGTCCTCCATTTTTAGCAAAACAGAAAAAATAAAATAAAATGGGCCCATTTTGAAAAAGAGAAGGAAAAAAAGAAGAAATTGAGATAAAGACTTCTTAGAATTTGGTGGTATGGCATGCCACACTTTGAAGTATTACACACTCCATATCATATGTTTCAACTTTGAAGTAGATGTGAAGCATGCAAACAATGTCTTACTTTATGAAGAGGGCAAATTATTGATTTATTATTGTGAATTCTAGATGTAAAATGACTTTAGCCCCTCCTTCAAAAGAGACAAAGATGTATAAATGCCGTGCAATCTCTGTATGCGTTTTGTTACGCAACATAAAGATTGATTTGAGCATGATATCATAACAAAAATGCTTTACCAATTCACTTCATTCAATGTGGATTTTCTAATTAAAATTCAAATAATTATGAATTCCTAATCAACAAGTATATATATGTCCAGTAATTTTATTTAATTCTCTTTTAATTCGAACTTTCACAATAATTTTTGGTAGGGAATACTTTACTCTCCACAATTTTTGGTAGTATTTGCACTTTACACCAAATAAATCAGTCATATCACATCAGGTTGGTGTTCAGTTCATAGCATTTTGTATAATGATATATTAAAAGAAGTGATTATATATTTCTCTCTCACATTATTACTTGCTTTATGATAGATTGGTTTAATTATTGTTAATTATACAATAATTAAAGATAAAAAGTCAGTCTTTCTCAACCAAACAGCACGTCTTACCTTTGGAAAATGAGTTGAACGGTTGACATCACCAAAACCATCTTGCATGATTAGGTAAATAATGATAATAATATTCTTATAATTATATAAAATAGTATCTATTAATTGTGTGAACAACATTTTTCAAAGTTTTATATCATTTCAGTATGTAATTCATCAGTGTGTTATTATATGTGTATTTTATAGTGCACCAAATACCGAAGATAATGTTATTTTTTGTGACAATTCACGATCAATGGGTTGTAATGGGTTGTAAGACTTGTTAAGTATAGAACTAAATTTGTTTATTGTGGCTCGAATTTAGATTTCTCTCAAAAATAATGTTAATATATTCAAAATGATAGTACATCAATATAAGATATATAATGTCATATAATGATGACTATGTGGCCTAAATCATCTTTACAAGAAAGTGGAAGAGAGGAGATCACCTACTTGTAAGTCAAATATCTGAAAGTGGTGAAGATCAAACCTACCTATTCAACTTTTGAGTTTTGATAGTATTTTAAAATCAAAATGGAAGATGATGTGTTGGACTGCAACTTACAAGAAATATATAAACAAATAATGTGTACATAAAATAATCGGATAAGTACTCTCTCTACATCTAATCAATTTAGCTTTTTTATTTTCCAACCAAGACATTCTAATAACTTACAAGAAATACATAAACAAATAATGTATACATATAATAATTGGATAAGCACTCTCTCTACACCCAATCGATTTGGCCTTTCTGTTTTCCAACCAAGACAATCTAATTAACCTCAACTCTAATTTTCACGCATATGTTGCCACATCATCACTACTATATTTTTTTCCCAAAACCCCTAGGTTATAATATTAATAAAATGAGATTCATTATTATTTTGTAAGGTTTTTATGTATTTATTGTAAATTTCCTGCCAATAATTTCTTATCTTTGTGAGATTGGTTGAGACTATAGTAATTTAGTTCAACTAAACCATGTGTTAGTTTATATCAACATATCACTTTGTACAACTAAATGTTGCAAAATTAATGACATAAAATATCACATAACATACTTAAAAAACACCATCGTATCAGCACATGCAACTTCACTCTAAAAAGAAAAAGGAAAAGAAAAAGAAAATCCAAATATCGCATGACACAAAATTCTACTCCAAAAACCAAATTACACACACATGAGTAGATTAAAATTTAACTTTTTACTACCTCAAAAATCCCTAAAACTCATCTTTGGATCGACATTTCTCCCTCTTCCCCTCCCTCTTCCCCTTCCTCTCCCTCTACCTCTCCCCCTCCCTCTCCCTCTCACAAAAAACGACTTTCCGTGCTTCATTTCAATCAAACCATGAAGCAATTCATCGCACAAAATACATCCTTCGTACAAAGTCTTTCCATCACTCAACGGCGTATTATTCTTATTAAAATCCACCTCGATTATCGCTGAATCACAATTCTCACACCTTTTATTAGTCGTACTTATTTTGTGTGCCCCGTTCGGTAACAAAACCATGCAATTGCATGAGTTGCAATACAAACGCCATTTTGGGGCGCTTATTGGATCTAGAATTAGGGTTCCGGAACATTCTGGACAAGCGCAAACGCCTTGAGTTATCATCGAATGGCGACAAGTGGGGTGAGGGCAAAGGAAGCACGGCATGCCATTGGTGCCCTTTTTAGGGTTAGGGTTTTTAGGGTTTAGGGTGAGAGGGGTTAAAAGTTTGTCGATGCCTTCAAACGGGGGACTATTGTAGCAAAAAGGGCAAAGTGGGTATGATTTTGCGTCCGGACCCGACAAGGAAAAAAGAAGAAGCTCAAAATTGTCCAAGGGGCAAATTAATTCCTTGTAAAGCTACAAAAATATAAAAAAATAATAATTAGGTTAAATACATTAAAATAAGCCTAATTAAGGTAACAAAAGAATACATACGTTTAGGATCCGAGATAAGTGTAAATATACCTTAATGGTACCGTTTTGAGGGAGATTATAAACCTCTTCACATGTCACGCAATATAATCTAGTAGGTTTTGTGGCAATAAATTTCATATATCGGCTGCATTTCCCACATTTGCTTAGGGATCGGCCCGAGTCGGCTAGAGGCGAGAATTGCGCTTCAAATAACGCATCCATATTTTCAATCTTCACACAAAAAATAAAATAAAATAAAAAAAGGAAAATAAATAATCTCTTTTTCTTAACTAATTTAGTCTCTAGTTTTCTTTTACGTTTCTTTTTAGTCATTATTTTAAGCTTGTTTAGTAGTTAATTGATGTACTATGTACTAATCAAGACTTACATAAACTTCAAAATCTAACTTCACCAACTGAGACCCACAAAAAAAATCTAAATATAAAATATGAAAATATAATAATAATGATTTACCTTTTGGACGAAATAGGATAATTTCTGTTTGAATTGTTGCAAAACGTGTTCGACCACTTGCAGATGATCCAATTTGCCTTTGGCAACAAGAGTGATTTGATGCTCGATAAAACCGCGAATTTCAGGCAAGCATAAATCTGGATCGATACATTGGTACCCTCTTATTAATGTTGTACCTAAAGCCGTCGGTACCAGTCTCCTTCCAGCATTTACCTAAAAAAATAAAGTTTTCTTAAAGTATTATCTTTATGGATAAAGTTCGGGTATAGAGTGTTGATTGATGAATTGAAAAAAAAAAAATCAAAATTATTTTTTTTACCTGGACATAATTACGTTCGCAAATATTATTAATATGGACTGGAATCGAAGCGTCGGTACCAATTCCATGTTTTTCCATGAGAGAGATTAGTTCACTCTCACTTAAATAATCCGGCGGCTTCGTGGTCCCCTAAATTACAAAAAAAAATCATAATAAAATAACGTATCACTTCATGATCAGATATATTTAGAAAATAAATAAATTTAAACAACAATGCATGTATTGTGAAGTTGATTTACCTCATTAAGGTCGACTTTGGTAAGATTGATTTTATCCCCTTTTTTAAATTGGGGAAGATTTTTCTCACTAATCGCAAGCCAAGGCATAATTGAAGTAAATCCTTTAGAAATCACATGCTGACCTGTACAGCTGAAAACCTCCCCTCCACATGTAAATTCTACACTCGTCCTAAACAAAGCAAAAAAAAATTATTAAAAAAATAAAAAGAAAAAAGACAAATTTATCGAAGAAAAAAAAAAAATACTCTTGCAACCCCAAATTTAGTTCCATACAAGCCATTTCATGTGCTTGTAATTGATCTTTTTGCTTCCCTTTCTTTAGCCATTTATTTATTATTGTTTATTTATAATTTATATGTAACCCTAAATTTAGGTGTATCATTTCTTTATTATTTATTTATTACTCATTCATTTATTTAGCCAATTATTTATTTAACTATTCATTTTTAATTATTCATCTTTATTTTTTAATAAATTAATTATTAACTTCTACTCATTCATTTTTTAGTTCTTATTATTCATTCATTCATTTACTATCATTATTTTCATTTATTTATTCACTACCTCGTGTATCTGCAATCAGGACTGATACTCCCGATAAAATGCTGGCAAATATACTGATACAGCCGCCACGAATCACTACTCCCCAAAACAGCCTCGGTCGCGGCCCTCATGGGCGTGATGGGCGGGTGGTCGCCCGCGTCGTGGCCCTGTTTCGGCTTCACAAAGCCCTCTGTTAGTAAAGTTCTGATTTCGTCTCCCCAGATTGGATTGCTCTGTTGGGAGATTAGTACGGATCTGAAGTCGAAGGAGGATGGGTAGGCTGTTGATTCCGTGCGGGGGTAGCTGCAGATTAAAAAAAATATTATTATTCATGTTGTTGTTGTTATTATTATTTATGTACTATTTATTTTTATTTATTATTGCTTTTTTAAATAATTAGTATTATTGTTATTATCAAAAAGTCTACGCAACAAGCTCTCGCAACATGATATGCAGCATGATAAATATATAAGGAAATTGATGGTATAGATTGTTGCCTTTATATTTCACTAATTAATTAATTTCCTTATATACTCATCATGCTGCGAATCATGTTGCAAGAGCATGATGTGTAGTCTTTTTGTATTATTAATATTATGATTATTTTATTAAGTTGGAGAATTGTTTAGATAAAAAGTTAAAAACGATAGATTTAAGACCTTATGAAGCCTTGAGTGTAAAGACGCTCGGCTAAGTGCATTGTCGTGTGGGGTCCAAACCCTAAAGCACTTGATGCGACCTTACAGAATCAAATATTGTTAAATAAATGAATAAGTATTTTGTATTATTTTTATTTTTTTTTAAAAGAGAGGCTTGAATGTATGAAATAAAGGTGTTTGGATATTTTTAAAATTAATATTTTTATTTACCTTGAGCATATTAACAGTGTTGAGGCCGGCCGGACGGCCTTTGGATTCTTCTTTAATCGACACGTTAACCACTTTTAGGGTTCCGTCATTTGCCACCATTTTTTGAAACATTGTTGCAACCTATAATACGAAATATAAAAAAACAGTACATAGTATTTAAATATATTTCTAAGTTTAAACTCGGCATCAAAATGTAGTTTCATAAACTTTTCAACAAAATGAAAGGAGAAAAAAATATAAAAAAAAAAATCACATCAAAATCAAAAACTCGGTTTCGGTCCCACTCAAGCTGTAGCTCATAACCGTCTTTCAGAAAAACAGGACTTATGTACCAAAATTTCTCAGGTTTAAATGTCGTAATTTGCATGTATCTTTGCACGCAAAAACCAAGTGTGGGGGTCTGACACGGACCGTACCTGTTGCAAAAATTATACAATTACTTTTTAGTCCTTTTCAAGCTAAAAAAATGGATTAACAGTGCACATTTATCATACAGTATAAACTATAAATATATAATTAAGCTCTAATTCAACAAGAAAACTAAACTAACGGTGCTAGATATGAGCAAAATTTCTAAATAACATAGGATTTTCTTTTTCCAATTCCAGTAATAGAGGACCTTTTTTGCAATTTTCAAAAGAATAAAGGATTCTCATTGCAATTTCCAATACTGGAGGAACTTTTCAATTTCCTAAAGAATAAATGCTTTCTCCTTTTCATTTTTCGTAATTTAAGCACAACACACGGGCCTTTTTCCAAATTCCTCTAAAACAAACAAAAACAAACAGGAAACTTACGAAATGACTCTAGAATTAAGATTTCCATACTTCCCTCTAAAACAACGGTGTTAAGTATTAAAAACAGTAAACCCCTTTTCACAATTTCCTAAAAGTTACAGTTGTTTCAACTTTCTTTTACAATTTCCAACAATGTCCCAACCTTTTTGCGATTCAAGCATAAACAAACACAAAAAACCGAACAAAACTTACGAAATGACCCTTGAATCGAGATTGCCATACTTCCCCTGAAAATATCTCGTCTGAAATCTCGTAAAAGCGACTCCCACTTTTAAATCGATCTCCTGCCGCGCGTCGACCGACAGCGACTCGTCCTTGTTGGGTGCGATTAGGGTCCCCATAGCGTTTCTGATGTCCTTTTCTGTTACGGATGAGAACCGGGCTCTAAGAATACGGTTTCCAACTTCGGTTTCGTTCATTCCGGTGGAGTGGATGACTGAGAAGGAAAGTTGAAGAGTAAGTTAAGGATAATTGGGGACTGATTTGGAGATTGATTGAATAATTTTGAGGGTAAAAAGTGATTAATAAGGGTTGATTAAGGACAATTGGGGACTGATTTGGGGATTCATTTTATCATTTTGAGGGTACATGGTGATTAATCAGGGTTAGTTAAGGACAATTGGGGACTGATTTGGGGTTTGATTGTATAATTTTAAGGGTGAATTTGAGATTAATTAGGGTTGATTAAGGACAAATGAAGACAAATTGAGGCTTGGTTTAACACATAAGGGTTACTTGAGCCTGGTTTAAAATTAAATCGATAAAGTGGTACATTTTTTTTCCTTTTCTTATCTTTTAAACTGCACTTTTGAAATTTTATCTTTTTCTTTGCCTGCTACCCACAAAATAAATAAATAAATAGATACACGAATAAATAAATAAATAAATAAATAACTAAATTAATTAATTAATTAGTAACCTTCAAAGCATATATTTTCGCCTTCACGGTCACAATCCAACCAAAGAACTAAATAAGTACATCCGCGCGCTTCATTTGAGAGATGCCTACTTATATGTGCCTTTTTTCAAATTGAAAAAAATATATATATATCATTTAGGATTTGAACACTCAAACATTCAAACAAATTTATGATAAAAATATAGTGGACAAATATATTGAAAAGATTAAGGATTACACCATCAGTACATAAAATGATGGTATTATTAAATATCAAATTAACACAATTAAGGCTCAACTTAAGCCAATCGACCATCATTTAGCCCTCAATTTTACGATTAAGAACTTAAGTAATTCAACCTCAACCAACACATAATTGTTAATATAATCCTAAACATGAAACCAATGTTATAACCCTAAATTCTGCAATTAAGCACCAAACAATTAACCCTAAATTCTGTAATGAAATACCTTGGGATTACATTCAGACTTTAATACAGGAGCGTCAAAAAGGTCAACTGGATCTGTTCCTTCCCAGCTTTGATATGCTTGAGGAAAATCAACACTGAAAAAAATCAAAATTAAAAAATAGAAAAAAATCTAGTTAAAATTAATTTTCTTCAGATAAAAATGAATCTCTGTACCAGTTTCCCTAGTCCCCAATTTAGCCTGATTAATCCTCAATTACCGTCAGAATTAATCCCAATTTTTCCTAATTAACCATCAATTGTGCAATCACACCTTTAATCCAATTTACCCTTGAGTCAACCTTAATTACATATTTCAGTTAAAAATAATAGCATTATGTACAGAATTTTTTTTTTTTTGCAAGGACCCCTTTTCTTTTTGAAATAATAATCAGGTACCTAAAAACATGTCCAATAACAGATGTGACTTTAAATTGCGCATAAGACCCACGAAACGTTCCATCAAACTCATGCACTTCTGTGCTGCCTCTCCGAGTCGACATCTGTGTCAAAAATCCAAAATAGATCAAAATATTGCATCAACTCCAAATAATTCAAATGAAAAATAAACATTCAGTAATTTTAACAATGAAAACATAACTGAGAAGTGAGAAGAGTGCAAACCTGGCCACCAGATAGAACAGAAGCTATAGAGAGAGCTATACTAGGCTTCTCCGCCACCTGAAACAAATTAAACGGATTTAACAGCATTCAGCGAGAGATAGAAAGAGAAGAGAGTGAGAGGGATATACCATTAGCACTTTAGGCGCCATTGGTAGAAGAAACTGAGAGAAGAGCACAGTGAGAGAGAGACACGATGGAATTGTACGCGATGCAATTAGGGAGGAACATTAAGAGGGAGATATCTTCCTCAGCAATCTACTAATTGTACGCTGATGTAATTATGTTCTGCTATTTGTACTTCTTTTTGCTTGTTACCTTTCTTTTGGGAAAAAATATTTAATAGTCAAATATTTTGCTAATTCTAGCATTATTAAGTTGTGGTTTGCAAAGATTAATGTCCCCTTGTTTATATATTATCTTTTGTATTTATTAGCAAGAACATAGATAATTGAAGAAAATCCGAAAACATGTACGTTCAGATAATAAATAAACATAAAATATAAATCATTACTTATTTTATTCCGAAAAAAATAAAAACAAAAATCAAACCATCACCACTCTAAAATTAAACTCCAAATCTATTATACCCCACAATGTACAAATTCTCGCCCTCTCTAAAAAAAATACACAAGAAATTAAAAGTAACAAGACAACACAACTATTAACCACCGTTAGTTCGGCTCCAGTTATCACTTATCTCCATCTATTAGTATGTACACAAAAGAATCCTCATAAAAATTTTACACTTCAACAACTTTTTCCTTATCAATTTTTCATCTGGCAAAACTCGGCCATGTCCGAGCCGTCCAACTGGTTCACGTCGCTCCGTTGCAAATGATTCTTCGAAGCCCTTCTAGAAGAAACTCGTCTCTTATCAAACCTCTCTTTGGTCAGCGTTGAATTTTCTTTAGAAGGATAGCAATATCTCACGTGGATCTTATGAGTGATTGTGTTTGTGGATTTGGTGCCCGTTACGTTTATTAAGAGTACGAGTTCTTTGTCTCTCGTATCTTCGGACCACCAATTCTGCGGGATTCCGTCCTCGTATACTTGGTGCTTTTGGTACTCTTCGTGACGGATCATTATCTCGATTGTCTGACAAGGTTTTATTATTCCTGTCGCTGGGCTTACCTGTAAAATAATTATATTTAATATAAATTAAGTAGTCATTTTATAGTAGGATCAAATATTATGATCAACCTTGTAACAATTTTGAACCGCTGATTAGACTTGAAAAATATATTAGAATGCCGCAAAATATTTTTAATATTTAATATTGTTATTTACCTCAAGCCAAACCGGGAAACCAAAGGATCCTCTCGCCGAAAGCTTAGATAAATCGCCGCTTTCCCCCTGAATGCTCTTCTGACCCTCACAAACAATCCGATAGGACGCGATTTCCTCCTCGCACTTATTCGAGAGTCTGAGCAGAGTCTTCTCTTGGTGCTGCAAAATGATGTTGTTCGTGCTGATGACCGTTTCGGGTACGTTTTGAGAGTCGTTCAACAAATCCTTTATTCTCTCGTCGGATTGGATTATCTGCCCGTGTTCTTGTCTCTTTATCAGTTTGTCCACTCTAGCGATTTCCACGTTGAATTTGCAACGGACGGGTTTGTGGTCGCTGTCTATCACGTCCATGCACGCATCATACCTAAACAAAATGAAATATTAATTATTTATTGAAACTTTAAATTTTATTTAATTTTTTGCTTATTTATTTATCCTTGCAATTTGTACAATAAATCGGATCATGTCTGTAAAAGTAACAAAATGGGATTTCTAAAATATGCAGTTTTGCTAACAAAAGGCTATTAGATGTCATATTGAAATCTTGCATATTTGTCCACAAAAATTGTAAAAGCTGTCTACATCAAAATTACAGATACTGAACCAGAGGCAATATCCTATCCAGTACATTACAAACAATAAATCAAAAGTCTGTTGGCATAAAAAACAAAATTGAGGTTGCTGAAGTGATATTATGCAAATTTGCAAAGATAAGCGCATCTTACTGTGTGATTGAGGCAACAACTGGACACTCCAGCGAGCATTCGGCCAATGAGATGGACCGTGTATCGCGATACAATATCCTATCACACCAAGCCGGTATCCTCTTCTTCTCTCCCGAATCATACCCTTCAAAATAAAAAAACAACAATCAATCTCACAAACTTCACAAAAACGCTCTAAAGCACACAATCTTTTTCAATACCTCCGAGGCCGGGATGGTTTCGCTGAAACTTGTAAGTCGGCGGGAACTTGATGTGAGCCTCCCTCATGCCCTGGAAGACTCGGCCGGTCTTCATCTCGACGCGCAGCTGGTCCTTCTCTCTCAGCCAGTCAAAACACCGCTGGGAAACCATGTCCCTCGCCTCGTCGTAGGTTATGCTATGGAGTCTGTAGTTGAAGTCCCCCATGAAGACTACCATGTCGGCCTCTGAGAGCTCCGGCATTGCACCATTGTCTGTTTGGGCCCCGGTCGTCTGGATTAGATACAGATATTATTAGGAAATTTAATCAATGAGTCTGTTATGTTATTGACCTACTAATAAATGTGCATAGTGGATGAATTAGAAGTATGAAATGTGGATATACTTTTTTAGTAGGCCGATAGCCTGCTTAAGAGATGAGATTCGTAAAATAAAAGTATATTTACATTGATAAAGGAAAAATAAAAAATAAAAAATAAAAAATAAAAAATAAAAAAATAAAAATAAAAAAACTCAGAAAACAAAACTACTGAAATATGGAGATACTTACATTTACTGCTCGGTGTAGTTGAACTGATGTAGCGCCAGCTGTAAACATATTTTGACACGAAAGAATTAAAAAGAAGGTCAAGAGAGGAAATTATTTTGTTTGATCAAATTAAAAGAAGGAAAATAATTTGAGTTTGAGAAGAAGAAAGCGAACCTTGGGCTCCTTGGACTCCGGCGGAAGGTCGGCTGAAGGACAAGTTGCGAAAAATGTGGTCGAAATCGGCATTTCTTTTGTTGATGGCATCCAAGTGGGCCGCAAAATGATTATTCACAAAACATATTGTTCTGTCGTACACTCTCATTCTTAGACCTACCGCTCCCTACACATTTGAAATTTTTTTATATTATTATTATTATGTAAGTATAAAAATATGAACAGATAAATAAAAGAGAATTTTGTTTTCCAAATCAAATCAAATCATTAGGGTTCAAAAATAAATAAAGGTGAAAATAATTGAAAAATATATTTGTAGGATTATAGATAATCTATCCGATGTAATCACAAATCATAGCTACTAACAAAAACAATTTCAGAGAACCAATTTTATTTAAAAAGAAAAACTACAAAATTTTTTTTATAAAAAGAACGAATATAAAAATATTACCTTATTGCCAAGTGCACGCCCAATTCCAGTGGGAATCGCCGCCGCATCAACATCACCAATATGCGGCCGAAGGTTCTTCCTCGCCCTAAAACCATCATTCCAATTTCACTTCACACATACCAAATTAAAAAATTGAAAAAAATGAACTAAAAAAATAAAACATACCATGCGCCAATAAGCAAACCCGCCAGCTGTCTCGACCCGACCCGCTGAAACGACGAACCCTCATCCAGTGTTTTGCCGATCGCTTCCAACCACCACTGCCCATTATTACTCCCCTCTAACCCTACCTAATTATCCATTAAACCATCATTATCTCACATAAACTTAAATAAATTCACATAGTTCTTTTTTTTTGAATAAAATAAATTCACATATATCAAAAACTCCGTTATATAGCTCAAGTCCGTTATATACTTCTATAGTATATATATTTTGAAGTCTCTCTATCTATATAAGATCTCAGACTTTCTCAATTACAAAAATAAAATAATAAAAATAAAATAATAAATAATAAATAATAAGATAATAATAAAATAAAAAATTCAGCCTCACAGATTCTTTGGCGGCTGACATGGCGAGAACCCCAGCGCCCATCTCGACCTCCTGCAGCCCAACAACCACAAGCCCCACATCGGAAACCGCGCCGCCGAGCCAAGAAATAAGCGAGTCATGGCCCGCCTTCTCCTGCCCAACATTCCACGTCCCCGCCATGATCTTAATCCTCTCCATCTTCGTATAAACCAGCTCCCGCTTCGACAGCTCGTCCCTGATGACATCATCCACTGGGCCCGGCGACATCAGATGCCATCCGCGGACCCCGCCATGATGCCCCAACGAGAATAAATAATCCCCTGATACAAGAGATTGTGGATTCAAACCCCATATGCATCAAGTTAGCAATTTTCCTTTCTTTCTTACAAATATTCCTCACTTGAGGACTTCAAAATATAATAATATTAAGAATAATAATCACCTGATATGGCCATGTCTATGACAGGAGAGCTGTGGGCCACCCACTCGCTTAGTAAGTTTCCGTCGAGGTCTGTTAGCTGGATTATGCCGCTGGCGTATCCGATCCAGAGCCGGTCCGTGAAAGGACAGATCGACTGGACAGAGGAAAGGTGGTGTTGGAATTCCTGTAAACGGGTCCCGGATCCGTCCCATTGGGCTAAGGACCCGTTAGTGAACCCGGTCCAGATGGTGCCGTCTAGTGAGACGGATATCGCGCCGACCCGCCGGTTGTCTTCTTGGAATGATCCTTTTGTCGCCACCCTGCATGGAACGGAAATTTTAGTATAAACCCATGTACTTTCTCATAATTTAAGAAAGCCCCTCGTGTTTTAAAATTGCATATACTTAACTTTTGTTAAATTTTGAAGAAACATAGTAGATAAAAATAACAAGGCATCTAATATTATTAATGGATAAATGCGGCGCTTAGTCCTTGAGTCAGGGACTAACAGCATGGGACCAAAAAGTTTAAATCAGTAGTACATGGACCAAATTGCAATCCAATGAAATTACAGGGACTAACCGTGCATTTATCCATAATAATTAACAATTAAACATACCTTCTTACTGCATCGGCAGCGCCCATTAGAGCGTTACGAGACCGTTGGAAGAAATTCTCCTTCGATCTCTCCTTCTTTGAAGTAGAAACGAACTTCACTTTTATGTCATCGTCACTATACGGCTGAGACTCATGGACAGCTGTCAGCTGAGCTGGCGGCGTCTCGACACGCGTCACCTCCTGACCGTCTATTCCAAACACTTTCAACAGTTCCCTCGTTCTTGCATCCCTAAATAAAATATTACATAAATTGTCAGAAAATCCAACAAAAAATATATAACAAAGATAAATGCACATATATTGACAAAAAAATCCAACAAAATATATAAAAAAGATAAATACACAATAAGTCTTTATACTTTAATTGGATTGCAATTTAGTCCCTGTAGTATTGATTTGAACAGTTTGATCTCTTTACTTTGTTGAATTATGCACGATGAATCCCTGACTCAAGGACTAATCATGCATGTTTTCATAAAGTGCAAGGTTCGAAGAGTTCAAATTAATAGTACACAGACTAAATTGCAATACAATTGAAGTACAGGGGCTAACGTTGCATTTATCCCGAAAACAAAAATGAAAATGGTACGAAAAGAACTTACCAAAGAGCGAAAGTGATGCTAGTGACGGTCCAAACTTTGGATCTGCATTTATCAGCGACAATATATTTCACGTCTGAGGCCGATAAAGGGCAAATTCCGTTTACGGTGACTTGGTTTTTTAAATCTACATATGATCTTTCGACCAATAAAGACGCCATGTGCCTCTCTTCCTTTTTGTGAGAGAGAGATTTCTCTATTGTGTCCCATGGCCAAGCTCTTATCGCGCCTCCTTCTGAACCGGACCACAAATCCCCTGTTTTTTTAACAAATTGTGAATGAATCAATCAAGATTAGTAGTTCAAGAAGTGCTAATTTCAGTATTAAACGTCATGTTCGAATGGTTAAAATCAATTCTAACATTTGTTCATTCATTACAAATCAGATTAATAATTTGAGTAAGGAAACGAACCGCATGAACTGATAGCCAAAGATAAAACAGAAGTTTTTGTATGAGCTTGCCATGAGAGCCCTTCTCTAAAGTAACCACCACCATTATTACCGCCATTAAAGGCCCCATCTTCAAAATCCACTCCATTGTTATCCGAGTTTCGATCCATTTTCCAAGATCGAATCTTTCCGTCCTTATGTCCAGTCCAAACCACCCCACTTGCCTTATCCACAGCCAAGCACATAACGGGTGAGGTCCGACCCGTTTCGTGAAACGGCGCGCTGCTCTCGTCCCCTCTCCTCACTCCATTCTCATGCGTGCCCCACATGTCAGAGAGAGACCACATCCTCAATCCCGATTCAGAAGCAGCCCATATTTGGTCATCATTAGCCGCTAAACCACGGAGAAAAGAGCCAGCTTGAGTCTCCCTCAACGGATGCGGGCGGAGCTCCACACAGGGCGGCCGACTCGGGTGCATGGGCGCCCTGAGAGGCACTCGGAAAATGCCCTTACCACCACCAGCCCCCATAAACTCCGGGAGAGTGCCAGGCGCGCCGCCGTACTCCGACATGGCCATCTCCAACGTCAACGAATTATCACTTCCTGCCGAGGATGACAAATGGAGGGAATTCGCTCGGTTGTCATCGAGACTATGCTTCCTGTGCGAGGACCTCGGAGCCGAGATCGAGTTCAAAGCCGGGGGAGTGTGCGTGAACAGAGGCTGACTGTATGATATCCCCTTCCGGTTGTTGCTCCCCGGGGAAGGAGATTGAAGAGGGGAAATAATGTGACGGGTCTGGGCAGCGCTGCCGCCGGAGAAGGCGGAATCATCACCGGACATGGATGAGGAGGATTAGCAGGAGGGGATTGGGAGGGAGAAGGGAGAGGAAGGGGGAGTTGAGGAGGAGGAGTGGGGAACGACGAAGAGAGGAGAGAAACGGAGTTACGCGGGAGAGAGAAAGAGAAAGAGAAAGAGAAAGAGCTGAGAGGGGCCCTCCAGTCCACCCGTTAGAGAAGAAGGGAGGACGGAGTTTTATATACACTTGGTGTTTTGTGTTCTATTTGTTTGTTGAGTGGTTGGTTATCTTATGGTATGGGTTTAGAGATTGAATTATTGTTTGTTGAGTGTAACACGTAGAGATGGGAAAAGTGATTATTTGAGCTTATAACTTGTAATATTATAGATTATATATTATTGTTTATTATTTAAAATAAATATATATTATTAAGTGGGGATATTATAATATCTCTTGCGGTGATATGCTTGTATGCTTTTGCAAAAAAAAAAAAATTGTTTGTATTTAAACTATATTAAATAGTATTATAATAGTACAAGAATATAACTAATTAATGTTAATAACTTCATAAAAAAGACATATTCTACATGCACTAAGTATGTTCTCAAATTCATCATTAAAATAAGTCTAATTATGTTTCATACATAATAAATGAAACCCAAAGACTAATACGTCATTATCATATTGGCTTATAATGTCTAGTTTGGAATTTGATTTAGGTACTTTTAGAATTTTTATTAAATGAAATTCATATTTTAGAATTACAATAGCATGATAAGTCAATTGATATAAGAAAAGAAAAATAGGAAGCTATATTCAAGGAATTAACAAAATAATTAAGAATGAAACTTTACAATATTTAATTCGAAATATACAAAGTAGTTAGATATAAGTATCGGTTGAGTATCTTGATTAAGATATCATAGGTTATGACTTTAAATTATATTTGCATCAATTAGAGTATAATATTTATTTTGTTATAAACTATTTTTTTTTGGCGAGAACTAAAAAAACATATAATATGGTGTCCCCTAGTAAATTCATGACTACGGTGTACCAAGTTAGAGTGCACGAAGTGTAAACAAAATTACCAATAGAGAGGGGAGCTAGGTGTTTGTTTTAGGGATGGCTTTGGCAGTTGGACTCTTTCCTTTCGGCCCTTTTTTCTTTCCAGGGATTTCCCACTCAAATGCATATGTTTTGGTTCATGAACTTCATTTTTTTCAAACTAATTTTCAAGAAAAAACTTAGTTTTTTTTCAACTAATACCAGTTTTTTGTTTTCAATTTTTGTTCCATATAGTTATTTTGTGAGTTAACTTCAACCTTGTTTGTGTTGCCCACAACATAAACTGTTGTTAAGTTCATCAAATCACTCATATTTAGTTTAATAGTTACAACCATTATCTTATTTATTTGGCATTGATGTTCTCTTAAGAAAGATTAATCTATTGAATAATTAGGTCTGCTTTGACCATGAATAGAAATCTTGGTGACGAAGAGTAATTCTTTAGATAAGCTTTTAAGTTGTCATGATCACTTCCAAAAATATGTTGAATTTTGATGCATTACTTCCTAATCAGTGTTTTGATTAACTAAGTAAAGAATAATTTGCAACAGAAACCCTTGTTTTGGGCGAAAATTGTATAATTCCCGTAATTATACAAAAGGTATGAAAGCCCCTATCTATTAGTCTAGAAATTCAAAAATTAAATTTACTAATCATTTATATATAAAAAACACATTAAATTTACTACCCTCATTTCATGTCTCTAGTAATTTCTAAAAATTTCAAGATGAAGCAATTTACTAGCCTCATTACAATTTACAAAGGTTAATCTATAAGTCCATTAGAAAAAACTACAAATTACAAATTACAAATTACAAAAAAGTCCATTAGAAAAAAATTGTCAGTGAATCCCTCAAATAAATATAATTTTTTTATGAATGATGCATTTATATATTCAATCAATCTCGAAAGTGTAAATAAAAAAATGGTAGTGAAAGAACTACTCTTTATCTTTACTTTCGACATTTATTCAGAATGATATAAAATTTCTAAATTTTTTTATGAACGACGCATTCATTTGAAGTCCTCCAATGAAGTATATTTGCAAAGAAGAATGAAATTTGCACAATTAGTTTATATAGAATTTGTACTCGATTTTTATATTTCAAACAAGATATTTTAGCAAGGAGACTATTTGATAAGACTACTTAATGCATTAAGACAAATTTTAATAGTTTTATATTTTTTTTTCAAAAAAAAAAAGTAATTCATTATTCTAGAACTTAGGTGGCACGGGTCCACCATGAACCTAGTTAAAACTTGAAAAGTCAGAAGTTTGTTTTTGTCGACGTGTAACACTCTGATTGATTGATGTGACTACAACTGGAATCCATCATTGATTAGACTTCAACTGGGATCCATACCGAAGCCGCAGAATTAATAACTAAGATGAGTAAGATCTAACAATAACAACTCTCCAGTTCATAAATGGATCCTCCAATTGTGAATGAAACTAGTAATAATGTCTTGGACGAAATGAACATCTCCAGAATTTAGTAAACTGGAGATAAACTGAACCCAAATCTAAGGAGTTCAAATAATTTGGGGGAACTATTTCAAAATCCCCCCCATACTTTTACATTATATGTACAAAAAGCACTGCTATTACGTGCCGATTTTAGGGAGGATCTGTGTGCGACGGTTGACGTCAGCCAAAGTACGGCGGCGACATGACGGAGCTCCGATGGATATCTTTTATCTGAGCATGTAACGACGGGAACACGACGGATAGAGCTGGCTGCTCAGATCCGAAAACAGAAATACGACGGCAAAAATATGTAAATGGTGATATAACAGTATATAATTCAAATAAACAGTATATAATATGTAATCAAACAAAAAACTATATATATATATATAATATACTTTATGATAAAAATAATATATATAAATCATATGAAAATATTATATAGATATGATATAACAAATATATAATTCGAGACAAAATGGTATATATAGTAAATATATAATTCATACAAAATTATATATATATATATATATATATATATATATATATATATATATATATATATATATATATATATATATATATATATATATATATATATGGGGAATGGCTAAATAGAGGGTCCAAAAAACATATGCCCCAAAAAACATATTAAATCATCAAAAATTCAAATTTCAACCGTATGGATGGAATATATGTTTTGAATATGCTGTAGATTAATTTTTACAAGAATCAGAATATTATAGCATTGCCATCATGTATCATCAAAATGACGAAAAGAAGGCAGGAGGAGCCGGCGGCTGGGAAGCACGTCGCGTTGCACGACAGATCACGCGA
Source organism: Juncus inflexus (assembly GCA_024447665.1). NCBI lineage: Eukaryota > Viridiplantae > Streptophyta > Magnoliopsida > Poales > Juncaceae > Juncus > Juncus inflexus. The sequence goes on along the minus strand of JAJHPC010000004.1, from coordinate 3,264,951 downwards.
ATATTAGAAAAACAATATATAAACACATAATTTATTTTGAAACAATATATAAATATTTTTTTTGAAGTAATATATAAATAATTTGAAAAATGTGTCTCCAAATTATCCATCACAATTAATACAAACTTTTTAAATATCATATAGGGTATTTCAAAGTAAAATTTAGTGTTCAGGGTTTTTATTAGTACTCAAAAATCATGTGAGTTTTGGAAAATGGAAAGTTACTAGTAATTTTTATTCAAAATAAGTGACTTTTTTTTTTCAAAGTAGCACTGTTTTGAAAAATAATTCAACGGATAACACCGTTTTAAAAATAATTCAGACACTAGCACTTCCGCCAGAGACTGTTGAATTATTTCCAAAACAGTGTTATCTATTGAATTATTTTTCAAAATAGTTCTACTTTGAATTTTTTTTCAAAATAAGTGGTGTTTTGAAAAAACTTTCTTCAAATAATTTAAGAGGAGTTAGGTCAGGATCCCAACAAACAGGGGCCACCTGTAATTCCAGCAGCCAATGGGCGGCTCGCAAGTTATCCCCACTCTAACTGTTTCTATAAACGGCTAGCTTGAACAAGTCATTAGTGACCTCTACTCAAAGCGTGATAACAATTAATAGAAATAGTAGTCATTAGACTATGAAAATGAAAGTGACATGATCAAATTAATAATGTGATAATGCATGTAGGTTGTGGTTGTTCGATATACGGGAGCGACATCCCTGTCGAAAACTAACTAAAATTGAGTTTGTGAATACACGTAGAATAAACTATGAGAGAAAAAGAGAGAGATGATAATGTAGGTTGTTTGCTATAACAAAGTAGGTCTATAGAATTCGACGTGGCATTCTTATCAGAAGATCTTCATATACCAGCAATGATAGAATATAATAGAATACAATGAAATGGTGAAATAAAGTGAAATATATTATTTTGTTCTACTGATTAAGAATGAGAAAACATGGGATACAATATAGAATGAGTGAAAAACATGGAATAGGCCATTTGCTATAACAAAGTAGGTCTAAAGAATTTGCCATGACATTCTTATTTGCCGTGACATTCTTTACCGAAGATATTTTCTTCATAGACCCATAACCCGTAAGGGTAGAATAGAGAATTGTGAAATAAACTGAAACAAATTTTTTTATTCCGTTGAACAAGAATGAAAAAACACGAAATAAAACGGATTAAATAGAATAGGTGTGGGAGATTAAATATAGTGGAATGAGCTCATTTTTGTTTCTCTATAATTATTTTCCCAATAACAAAATATTAATTTATCTTGTTATTTCTTACCAATCAACCATCCCGAACAGCTAGAATAAAATACAATAGCCAATTAGTTTTCATTCCACAATTTCACCATTCTCAGTTGCTGAGTGCAAACAAATAAATGTAACAAATGAAATTTACTAACCTTTTCATTTGTGAAATGAGGCTTTTTTTTTTTCTGCAAATGACAAGCAATTCAACTAGGATCAACCGAATAGCTAGAAATTTTGCAATAATTTACCAGACAGGTCTTAAATTTTCCCACTAATACTGTATAAAGTTTTATAGTATCATGATTTGACAATTCCGCTCAGCCAAAAAAACATGATAATAGTGAACAAATCAGTATCATAAGGACAAGTCATCAGTGACCTTTACTCAAAAGGGATAATAAAAAATAGCAAGTCGATAAACTATTAAAAAGAAAGTGACATGATAAATTAGTAATTTAATAATGCATGTAGGTTGTTTGATATAAGCGAGCGGCATATCGGTTTAGCACGACATCCTGTCCATAAGTAAATAAAATTAAATTTACGAATACACGTAGAATAAGCTATGAGAGGGAGAATAATGTAGGTCGTTTGCTATAACAAATTAGGTCTAAAAAATTTCAAATCGAATTCTTATCCGAAGATCTTTTTCATAGTAAGTTCATCAAAGGTGGAATAGAGTAGAATTAACCATGTTATGTTATTTTAGAAAAAGATTTGATGCTCTTATCATATTTATCGCCTATTGCTTCTCACACTATGGGAGTCTAATTTAGAGAGTACAGTCATATTTAAAACTATTTTTTAAGTACTTCATAATGGCTCTAATTCAAACCAGCTTAAATATTTAATAAACCCAAATTATTGACTCCCACCCGGCTCCCATCCATATTATCTCGCAATATTTTGATTTCACACGATATGTTCAGATTGATATGTATTTTATTTAGACATGTATGGATTTATACCATACCGGTATGTGTTTTGTTTGGACTGGTATGCGTTTGTCAACATTTGATATATAATGACTAGTACGTGTTTGTTCAAATCTGGTATGAACTTCTATTCAATGTGTTTTGTTTAGACTTGTATGAGTTTATACCTTACTGGTATGTCTTTTGCTTTAACTGGTATATGTTTGTCAAAATTTGATATATAATGGTTAGTATGTGTTTGTTGAAATCTAGTATGGACTTATATTCATCTTATATGTATTTTGCTTAGATTTTGTATGTGTGTAATAACTTACTTGTATGTGTTTTGCTTTCACTGGTATGAACATCTATTCATATGTTTGTATGCGTTTGTTTAGACTTTGTATGTATTTATATTTTACTGGTATGTGTTTATACCTTACTGGTATGTGTTTTGGTTATACTGGTATGGACATATATTCATCTAAAATATGTTTATTTAGATTTTTTATGTATTTATATCTTACTGGTATGTCTTTTATTTCAATTGGTATACGTTTGTTACAACTGTCTAGTTGAGAGTATGCAACGTAAAAAAAAAACGCGAGAAATTGAATGAGAGTTATTGGGAGGTAGGAGAAAAAAATGTACGCTTAATTTTGGAATTTCTAATAATGTCACAAATATGAGAGTTAATAGGAGGTAGTAAAATGAGAGTCCAAAATAATTTTCTAAATACCTCCTATTTACGTGCCACATGACCCGCTATGATTGATCGGGAGGTAGGAAACCACTAATTATGGGAGGTAAATAGTCGTGATTATTTTTTAACCGTAATTATTAAAGATAATTAAGCAATACATCCAGATTTAATTAACTGTCCAATTAATTACGCTAATACAAAATTACCCTCCGATCTTTTCGCTTCTCTCCTTATACCCTTCGGCCGTCTCTCTTCGCGCCCCATCAAATTCCAATGCCCTTCTCCCTCGCGCCTCAATCTGTTGCCAAATCCCTTATCTCACGCCCAAGTCCATTGCCAAAAAAACCCTTCTCTCTCAAAAAAAAAGAACCCTTCTCTCTCTCTCTCTCTCTCGTTCTGGCGAACGGTTTGATTGTTTATCTAGTGATAGAATAAAGCAATAAAATAAGACATATTGCTCCGTCCAAGGTTTGATTGTTTATCTAGTGATACAATAAAGCATAAAAAAATCTAAATTTTATAGACGCGCTTAACAAAAATGAAAAGCATAAAATAAGACAGATTGAATGGGTGAAAATACTATTTTATACGGGAGATGAAATAGAATGGAATAAACCAACTTTTTTCTATCTAATTATTTTCCTAACGATAAAATATCAATTTATCTTGTTCAACTATTCTATTGATCAATCTAGCCGAACACAAAGAATGCAATAGCCGATTATTTTTATTCCATAATTTTACTATCCTACTAATTGTCGAACACCAACAAAGAAATAACTTAAATGGAATTTACCAGTCCCTTTTCAATTGTGAAAGCACTGCGTTTTCTTTTTCATTTTTTTTAACTCATAAGAAATGATTTTAGTTAATCAGCAGTAGTGCACTAAAAATCATGTCTAGACAACTGCCTAGGCGCTAATTGCCCCTCCACCGAAAATTTTTGGTCAAATTCGTCCAAAAAATCAGATTTGTCGGCTAGAACTATATCTAATTTCTGATTTTTCCGATTTAATTTTGAATTTTGCTGATTAATTCCATCTAATTCATGGCCGCCTAACTGCCGAATTTTTCCGCCTAGACTCCAATTTTTCCTTCTGGATCACGATTTTTCAAATTAATTCCGATTCTCCCACCTAATTCCAAAAAATTTGGTCTCAAATTTTCTAATTTCCATATCTTTGCTGCACTAGCGCCTAACTACCGCCTAGCGATTTCTTGAACACTGATCAACAATGATTAATTCAATATAAATTTCGCAATAACTAACCACAAAAATGATTTATGGTATGAATTAATTTCCCACTAACAATATAAATATATAAAATCATGATTTTACAAGATCAGCTCAGCTAAAAAACATAAAAACAGTGAATAAATCAGTATCAAGAGTAGTGAATAAATCAGTATCAAGAGGCTCTCAGCCATGTAGATCACAGCATATAACATTCTTGGTCAACAAATTCTTTCTCATACATGAACATGATTCACATGTATTTACACAACACATCCAACCCCCTTCTCAGAAACAAAAATAAAAAACACAACACTAATTATTTTCGAAATTCTTCCTAATATTTTCAGGACGGCCATATTTTTCATTTCCATTTTTCTTTTCTTTTTTGATTAATTTTCTGAGGAGCCTAAAAAGGACAAACTTCTAAAAGCGTCCCAACTGTTTTGCATCATTCGAGTCAAACTATTAAAACTGTCGTTAAATCCAACATCTGAAATTTGGTATTTGATTGAAGGTGTGTCCAAATCCAATGGTCCAAGCGAATCAGGCTACAAAACACAGGAAAATAATAATAATAATAGTTATTATTATTTTTATAATGAAAAAGGAAACATATAAAGGAAAAAGGAAACAATTAGAAGTGAAATTTGTGGCGAATTCAAAATATGTATCACATTATCGTTGTAAAAGTGAAATGATTGACTTCAAATCTCAACGTATATTAGAGTTATACATTGGAATCTAGAGATGTCAAATATATTCAAACCTACGTGATTAAAATGAATATTTATATTCGTAGATTCAGAAGGGCAAATTTGGTATTTTGAAATTGATATGTTTCCATTACGAACAAAAAGAATATGTGATCATGATTCATTACCCAATTAATGTCGGTAATATAAGTATCCTTTTTAGGGCTCTCATTATTTTGATCAGACGGAAGATCGACTTTTTCTATTTCTTTAACCGAAGATTCATTCTCATTAGAAGCCACATTTCTACACAAGTCCTAATTAATCACAAAAATCACAATTTAACACCATGTCAGTCACAAAAAGATATTTTTTTGTCAAAGAAAAGTAATCAAACATGAGAAATATACAAAAATAACTAACCTTAAGAATGCCTTTAAACTTTGGAGAACCACTAGAACCAATCTTATTAATCTCCTTAGCTCCAGCATTAAATGCAAAACCGTCACATGTCTCTTCAGCACTCCATATAGAAACACTAATATTATTATTATTACTACAATTATTTTTATTATTTTTATTATTAGACAGATGAGCAGCGATTGCCTCATCAAACGAGTCAGAGCTATGTCCCATTTCCTCTTCAAATCGAGGCGCTCTTTCATCAAGACAAGATTCTACGCAATCCAAATTGTTACAATTATTATCATCATTATTATTATTGTTATTATTTTTGTTATTATTATTATTAGCAGCTCGTGAGGCTTCAGAGAGTAAATAACCGACGCTGATGTCAGTCAGGCTGTCAGCCCACGCTTTCGCCGAATTATCTCCATTAAAAAAACCCTTTAACATTATAAATAAATTTAGTTATTAAATTTTTTTTAATTCATTTAAAAGTAAAAAAAGGAAAATGATGTACCGTGTAATTTTCTTGGTTTCCACCAACTTGCTCTATGGCACATTGCGCACCCTGTTAAATAAATAATAATAAAAAATATTATTATCATTTACATTAAAATACACACACACACACACACACACACACACACAAACACACACACACAAATAATAATTACCTTGCGTTGCCTAAAATTCTGCTCAAAAACATTATTCTTTCCAGTCTGAACGCCTTGTGTAATTAAACCATTATTACAAAAACTCGATCCAGTTTCCGTATTCGTAAACCACCCATACCTAAAAAACAAGTACAAATTCAACATATTTCAAAATTAAGCACGACAAATTTAAAATTCACGACTTTCGTATAATTTTGAGGTTTTAGGAGGGCAAAAATGAAAAAATTACCTCAAACGGAAAACAGAAGGGCTACCAACAAAAGCAAAAACATCAGAGACAACAACATGGTCTCTAACAGACCATTTTTGGCAAGTCGCCAGGTCAGCGTTGTAAGGGACCAATAAGAGCTCGCCACATGTCACGTCACAGTTTCCCCATTTTTTGTTCAAGTGCTCCAAAACTGAGGCTATTCTTTTCCTTCCACTCAAAGTCAGCTCTAAGTGTGGGTTATGTGAATCCTGTTGATTAGTACAAATTAATGAAATGAATTAATTAAATGGATTATTTATTTTAATTAATGGGAAAATTTAATTATTATTTTAAGAACATACTCTTTCAAGTGCTTTGCGTGTTGCCTCATTAATAGGAAACAGTTGCAGTTTGAGCTTCATTAAAGGCTGTGCATTTGTATCTTTTGAATTGTTGCAATATGTACCTATCAAAACACAAAAGTAAGGGATTTAGAATTAAAAAAATTAAAAATATAATTATTTTTCATGAAATTAAGAAATTTACTATTTTGATCATTATTTAAATTGGCCCTTTCGAGCTGTTCAGCAGCATCAGCAACAAGAGAGACTCCAGCCATTGCTGCTTTTTCCCATTTTTTATATGCAGCTCCTAAATTAAAAAAAATTGTCAATTTGTTAAAATTAATAAATTACTAACAAATAAGACAATAACTCATGCCAAGAAAATTGTACCAACGTATGAGAAATTTTCAACTCAAAAAGAAAAATGAAAAGAAAAAAGAATTAAGTACCGTTTTTTCGCTTTTGTTTTACGGTTCTATTTGCAGAAAGGTCCGGTTTATTAGTCCCAATTTTTAAATTCAAATTTCCGTCCGTATTTATACGTTTATTATTATTAGATCCTTTAGGCGGTAACTTCGTACCAGTTTGTTGTCCATTTTCAACTGGTACAAGTTTCACTGGACCCAATTCATTATTATTATTATGATTATTATTAATATTATTATTATTATTTCCAGAAGAAGAAGAAGTATTGAACAAATCGCCCTGCTGTCTTTTCCTTCTAGATTTCTTTTGGTCCTTTATAAGCTGACTCTCCTGTAGAAATACAGATCAAATATATTCATATATTATTATGTGTAAAATACAGGAAAAAAATCGAGGAATAAAATAAAGAAATTGGAAAATACCAATGCTTCAACAAATATCTTAAATCTACGAGGTTTGAGATGCAATTTTGACGCTGTACAGCTGTACTTCTCAAGTAACGACCACCTAATATTTTTATAAAATTATCAATTTATGTAATATTCATCTTTAAATTAGAAGGTCCAATAAATAAACTAAAAGGAAAAGAGTTTTTATTCATATTCTTAAAAATTGGACCTAGTTTATTAAATAATTAAATAAATAAAGATGGTTTTGGAAATTTACCATCTAAGCATAGCAGCAATTGTGTCTTTCGAGTTTTTTGCATCGAGGCAATAATTGGGACCCAAAATCTTTTTCATTCTTCTGACGAGCCTATAATAATAATGTCGTACCTATATTTCAAAAAAAAAATTAATAATATCAAAATAGAATGCATTAATATTTGTTCAAAGTCTTGCCAATTTTACACTTCAAAAAGAGTAGTCATTAAGTATAAAATATTATGATAGTTCCTTTTCTTCAAAATATATTTAAATATGTGATAAAATAATAAAAAATTATGATTCCAATTAATTAATACCTGATCCTTGTTTTTGCTTTGAACACGGCATGTGATTTTCTCAAAATTCTGAATGAGAAAGAGAAAAAAATAAATTATTCAATTAAGTTATCATAAGTCGGAGAAATTACAAACAGTAATAGTCCTACATAAAATGAATAAATAAAAAATAACCTTTCCAACTTGTCTCAATGCATTGAAAAAGTTTTCCTCCTCTTGCCTTGTCCAAGCTGCCCATTGTCTTGTTGGCTTTTTTACTACAAAAAACAAAAAACAAAAATAATAAAAAATTTGGACAAAATTAAGCAACTAAATTAACGAATCAAAATGAGAAGTACCTTTCTTCTGCTTATTTACAGGAGGAGAATTAGGGTTACTGAATGTCAAATCCGTATTTTCTATCAAAACATTATTTTCTTGTGATATCAACTGAATTTTTGTAGCCATTTGTTCAGATGGATTATTATGCATTTCTTCAGAATTCATGATTTCATATCTCGCCTTGCGCACCAGTTTCTCACATAATATACCTAATTCAGAAAAAAAGAGTTTAGCCAATCTAAATTCTAAACCCATGAATTTATTTTAGTAAGATTTAAAGTTTTTATTCTAAACAATTGGTATTCAATTCATTTGAAGAAAACATATTAAGGTTATCATATATAAATAGAGTAAATTTCACCAAAATAATCACTCAATTTTTTTCTAGGCTTACCAATTCAGCTCAAAGGTTGACTTTAAGCATTAGAAATGTAGAACTCTATACCTTAATTTAGATCTAGGGCCGGTGCAATTAAATTACAAATCAAAACTCAATTTACAAGTCTAAAACTGAAGATTTTCAGTCTTATTTCCAACAATTCGACCGAATAATTCTAATTCAAAACAAAAACGAAGCAAACAGAACTCGCATAAACCAGAAAAAATCAGGCCAAAATTCACTAAAATTACAAAAATTACCTCAGATTTCCGTCGATTAATCCTTGCGAAACTCGATCTAGTACAATTTCAAAGCGGTGGGCGTTTCTACGATTTGGTAAAGTTTTATTTTTATTTATTTATTTTCTTAATTATTATTATTATTATTTTTCAGTAAAGTTTGAAAAGCGTATCGCGTCTCACACCGCACGAAAATAAGATTAACGGGTCTGAGATCCGATTAAGATTTTAGACCCGATAGATTTTTATTTTGAGATAGTGGGCTGGAATGAAATGAGAGTTTTGGGCCAAAATTTTGGGTTTTGGATGATATGTGGACTTTTTCAAAAATAATTCGGCAAATACCACTCATTTCAAAATAATGCAATATCTACCATTTCTGCCACCAGTAGTAGCGGAATATATAGATTTTTAGTTTTTTTTTCAAAAATGTCCCATTTGGCTGGCTAAATAGGGTTAATTAGTGTAAAAAAAAAATATTCTGCCACAGGTAGTGGCGGAACATTAAAAAAATTATTTTTTTTGCATTTTTTTCTTGAGAAAAAATAATTTTTTCATGTTCCTCCAGTGGCAGTGGCGGAAGAACACGTTTTTTCACTAATTAACCCTATTTTTGAAAAATTATAAAATTCACATGTTCTGCCGTTAGTAGTGACGAAAATGGTAGATACTCTATTATTTTGAAATAAGTGATATTTGCTGATTTATTTTTGAACAGAGAGTATTACAAAAAAAAAGTTTGGATGATATGTGGGCAATACAAAATAATATATTTGTATCCAATTTAATAATTCATATTTTTTTGTCTCAAATGTTTTGAAATAAATTATACGTAATTTTGAGAGAATTATATCGTATTTAATAAATTAAATTTATAAAATAGTTTAGTTTATATATGTGGTTTTAAATATTTTAAATTATTTTTACGGTAAATAAATAAGATTGGAATATTGGGCCTGGACTGGACTGGATTCCTGGCGTGATTCCCAAATAAGGAAACAAAATATGATGTTATAAAAAATAGTATATTAACAGCTCATGCAAGAAAATAAGGAAACATAATTATGGAAAGTGAAATTCTGATGTTATAAAATAGTATATTAACAGCTCAGAAAATAAGGAAATATAATTATGGAAAGTGAAATTCTGATTTTAAGCGTCTCTTTGAGTCTTTGTTAAAGCTTAAAAAACCGAACCAAACAGTTCAGACTTCAGACCGATACTTTCTGTTCTTTCAATCTCCACAGTAAGAAAGAAGAGAAAAAGGGAGAAAAGAATCGGATTTTTGATAAATAAATCTCTCTGAGGGATGAAGCTAATCAGGCGCGACTTGGTAAGGAACGGACCCGGTACCGTTAAGGTTGGTTTTGATTTCTCTCTTGCTTCTTACTGGACTTCGTTTAATTAACCCATAATCGCTTTTTTTGGACCGAATTGCACTGATTTGTGTAAAAAGTTGCTTCCTTGTATTAAAATTGATTTAAAAGTTGGAGAAATTTGATAATTTTTTTTCTGGTAAAGCCCTTTTGAATTCAGTACTGAAAGTTGCAAACTTGCATTAAAATTGATTGATAAGTTTGAATTTTTTTGTTAATTTTTTAGTTAAAGCCAGAAGAGGAAGATGACTTGTGGCAATCTTTCAACCTTATCGCTGAAGGAGACTCGGTACAAGCCACAACTGTTAGGTATTTTTTAATACTTTTCCTTTTCTGACAATTTCTTCTCACTTTTATTGTTATTTTCTCAAAATTCCCTTCTGAAGAATTTAAATTTCATGGTTAATAAAATAATTGATAGTGTTTGACTTGTACCGTAATAATTGAATACTGTTTTTTCTTCATTTATGGGGTTAGATTGGATGGATTAAAAAAACACAGTTTAGGATCAGACAATGCAAAATTGGATTAGATTGAGCCCTTGATTGGGACTCGATCAGGCCATATTTGGAAAAATATGCAATTTAGGCAAAAAAATGCAGTATAAATATTACACTTGTTAGTGTTATTTATAACTTTTTCTTTTTTCGGTCGGACAGAAAAGTACTTAGAGATACAGCTTCTGGTTCAAGGGATTCAGAGCGCAAGAAAATAAATTTAGAAATTAAAGTAGAGGTAATTAATAATTATATTTTTAAGTTTTAATTCTGAGTTTCTTCACTTATTATTTTGTTCTATGCGTATTTGGGTTGAAACTAAATGGCCAAATCAAGACTACTTAAACTGATCTTAATTGCATGATTGAGGGTTAATTGAGTACAAATTGGACTAAATTGGTGCTAATTGCTTGGTTTAAGTGAATTTCGAGTTTTTCAGCATGAAATTTATCCGTGTCAAACTAATATATTCTTATTATTAAGTTATCTCATTCTCTTACATCTTATTCTAATTATTTTTTTTAATTATTTTTTGCAAAATAGGCTGTGGAATATGATAATGAGGGATCTGTATTGCGTATAAGAGGCAAGAATTTGACAGTAAATGATTATGTAAAGGTCAGTTTATATATTACATTTTTAGATGCTTATCTAGAGATTATAATGTTTACTAATTACTGAACACTATGTTTTTTAATGTTTTAATAGATTGGACAATATCATACTTTGGAGATTGAGCCCCAGAGACCTTTTGTATTACGCAAGGTAAAATTAATAGCGTAATTTTTTATTTGAGAAAATAAATACAGCAATACCCTTTTTACTTTTTAGCTTCTAAATTATTTTAATAAAATTAATTTTTTATTGTAGAATGTTTGGGATTCGATTGCACTTGATATTCTCACTCAATCATGTGGTATGCATTCATGAGCTTAATACATATTTAATTTTTATGTTTACTTACTTAATAGAAAATTTTCATCTTAATATCCGAATAAACACCCTCTAGTTTTTTGTAAGAAGCAAATGCTTGTTTTTTAATAATTTTTATTTTTGGTATGAATTTCCTAACTTTCTATTTTTGAATAATTTTAGATCCTACAGCCAGTGCTGACCTGGCAGTAATTCTGATGCAAGAAGGTCTAGCCCACTTATTTCTAATCGGCAAGAGGTAATTTTTCTCATTTCATCGGGATTTATATCTTCAATTTTACTAAAAATATTACAACTTGTTCGATACAATTAAGAGTTAAGACCAATTAACAAAGCATCAGTCAACACCAAATTATTCTCTTAATCCTTATGCGTAAATATATCCTTTATTTAGCAATTGTGGTTAGATGTTGTAATTTTTGGTAGTAAATAAGACAATTTAGATTTAAGTTTGTATGATTAATGATTGTTTAAATGACGATTTTGCCCTTGAACAGCATTACCACAACAAGATCGCGTATAGAGACGTCCATTCCGAGGAAGCACGGGCCCGCCATTGCTGGTTATGAAACAGTACACTTTTTTATAATTTTATTTACACTTATTTCTTATATACCCTTCAAAAACTCAAAATATCAAATATACCCTTCCCAATTTCAAACTATATCAAAATTGACCTTCCAAAAGCTCAAATATATCAAATATACCCTTCTTAAATTCAAAATGCATCAAAATTAACCTCCAAAAAAGTTATATATACACCCTTGTCAAATATAAATGGATTTGGGTAAAGCTTGGTATTTGGTTCTTAGAGCTTGGGTTGATATCTTTTCAAGTTTTGGAAGGGCGGAATTTGTATAATATTTGCAAATATTCTAAGGGCCAATTTGATATGTTTTTAGTTTTACTTGTGATGTTTTGTCTGATTCAAAATTGATATCTGTTTCTGTTTTGTAGGCTCTTAAGAAATTCTTTGAACACGTTCTTCAGGTTAGTTAAAAATAAATAAATAAATCATTTTTTTATTATTATTTAATTAATATGACGGAATAATTAATTTTATTTAATAGGCTTTGATAAAACATATTGATTTTAGTATCGTTCGGTGTGTTGTTATTGCCAGCCCTGGTTTCACAAAGGTTAGTTTTAATTTACTTCTTAAATAAATCATTTTTAATTAGGGTAAATTACGGATATACCCTTACAAGTTATTATAAAGCCTCAAAATTACATATATATATATCCTTCAAAATGAGAAATTTGTTGTATACGCCCGTAAAGCATCCCAACCCCAACTTTTTCTGTCATGTATGGAGCAATATTTTTATTTTTTAGGGGCATTAATGATATTTCTTGTAATTTTAGGGTTACTCATGATATTGCCATTTTGAACGGGTATAGTATACGTGATATTTTTGATGTGTTTTGTAGTGTAAACAAATTGTCTTCTATTTTTTTGTATAGTTTCAGGTAACACATACATTATTGTTATACTTTTTATTTAAGATTTTTTTTTATAATTTTTTATCTTTTTATTTCTAACAGGATCAATTCCGCGATTATTTATTATTAGAAGCAGAGAGGCGACAATTAAGGCAAATAATTGAGAATAAATCGCGAATAATTCTTGCACATTCTACTTCTGGTTATAAGTGAGTTTATACTTTCTTAATTACATTACTGATTTTTTTAAATTTTTTTTAAGTTCATTTGTTGAACTGTATATCTTGAATTAGTTTCACTTTTTGTTTGTGAAGTATGTTTTTTACAACTTGGTCCCTGAAGGGCCTGAACTTCTAACTAGAAGTAGAACCAAATTGCACAAAATAATTGGGGGATCAAAATGCCAATTATACTGGTTTGAACCCCAATATAGGTTTATAACTTAAAAGTTAGCGCAAATTGTTTAAAAAATATTTTTAAATGTCAAAATATACAGGCATAGTTTGAAGGATGTATTGGAAGCTCCAAATGTAATGAATTTAATAAAAGATACAAAAGCAGCTGAAGAGGTACAAATATTTCTTTTATCTTTCTATTAAAATTCCAATTTTGTTTATATTTACATTTTACAGATCTGTTTAAATCAAACTTCATAATTGTTTTAGTGCATGATAGATTTTTATATTTTCGTTTCGTTTATTTGTTTTGTAAGTGCAGGTCCGAGCCTTAAAGGAATTCTTCTCTCTGCTCACAAATGTAACCACTTCATCTTTTTTAATTTTATTATTACACACATTTAATTGAACTCTTTTTCCCTTTTTATTAAATTTATATTTTGAATTTAGGATTCGTCTCGTGTATGTTATGGCGATAGACATGTCACGTTTGCACATGATCGACTGGCAATTCAAACTCTTCTAATTACTGATGCCCAATTTAGGTATTTTTCTGGACATATTTGCATTTTTTTTTCTTTCAATTTAAACATCTAGTTTAACTTACTAATTAAGAAAAAAAGAAATCCAGTTTCGTAAAAAAATGTTATCAGTTACACTTGTTTATGTAATATTTTCATGTGAGTCTTTTTTTCCTCTAAATTTGAAAAATATAATTACCATAAAAATATTGGGTCTTATGTTTCATGGGAAAAACTACCGTAAAGTGACCTCATTTGTAACTATAATAAATAGAATATTGTGCGTGTAATAAATAAATAATATATTTATTTATTAACTAATGATATTTTTTGGTACAGAAATCCTGATATAGCAAAAAGGCAAAGTTACGTGCAATTAGTGGAGGCTGTAAAAGATTCAGGCGGTACAGTGCATATATTTTCATCAATGCATGTTTCTGGCGAGCGTGAGTTTCACATATACACCCTTCTTTTTTCTACTTTTTTTCTTCTTCTTTTCCTATGTTTTTAGGGGTCTCAACCACGTTATTTCTCGTTATTTTTGGGGTGCACATGAAATTTGCTTGAAATTGTCTTTACATTTTTTTTTTTTTCAGAGTTGCAACAATTGACAGGAATTGCAGCGCTGCTCCGATTTCCGTTGCCAGAATTAGAGGATCTGGATGATTAAGTTAATTAAATTAATTGTAATTGAGTCGTTTTTATTCTGTTAGACTCCTCACCTGTATTATTTGAATAAATTATTTAAATTGCTTATTAGTATAATAATAATGTTATAGTATTGTAATGCCAGCTAGTAAATGTGATCATGTGTCAGATAAATGTTTTTTTTTCCTAATTTAAGCTGCAATTCTTTTGCTATGTAGTTTCTAGTTATGCACTTCTTATTTAATTTTTACCTGATATAGCATTTTACAGTTATCTAGTTGTACAATTATTTCATGCTTATGGTTTTATAAGAGGGTTCGAGGATCCTGCTTCGTCCCTCTATTTCCTACCATTTGATTAATGGGTTGTGATTAGCCCAATTAATATTGACGACTCCATTTTAACAGAGGAAGAAGGCTGTGTTAACAATTTTTTTGGAAGTAAAGCTTATCATATAATCTTACCTAATCTTGTGTAAGGAATTTCTCAGTACTAAATAACATTAAATCTTAGCATGTCATTTTCTTATCTCATTTGTGAAAAAAAAATTCATTATTTTTTTGAACAAAAATAACAGGGAGCCTGGTAAAATTATGATTTTTAATCAATATGAAACTTGTATACTGGATTATTTTTTTTGTCATTATCC
This sequence comes from Juncus inflexus, assembly GCA_024447665.1. Taxonomy (NCBI): domain Eukaryota; kingdom Viridiplantae; phylum Streptophyta; class Magnoliopsida; order Poales; family Juncaceae; genus Juncus; species Juncus inflexus. The sequence goes on along the minus strand of JAJHPC010000004.1, from coordinate 3,249,756 downwards.
TTATATGATTTAACCATATACGTCTATGTGATCGTTTAGAAAAAAATGTGATTGTAGCATATAAAATAAAATACTTCAAATATAATTATTTAACAAAATATTGAATAACTCCATGCTCTAATAATATAAAAAAGAAGTTTAGAATGTTCAGTGCAAAAGAATTACAAAATAAACAAGGAAGGAAAGATTATAATAGAAGCTGATAACAAAAGGATACTCCGTTAAGATGGAGTCATTAATATTAATTGGGCTATATCACACAGCCCATTAATCAAATGGCAGGAAATGGAGAGACATTAAGTATCCTCCTTGAACTCTTTATAAGATGGTAGCGCTCTATTCCAAAACGGAAAAAAAGGAATTGCTGTTCAAAGCATAACTCATTTATTGAGACTTAAAATTCAATAGACAATATATACAAAATTTGCAAGAACATCCATGTATTATTAAAAATTACAAACAAACCTTCTCTCCAACATTAACAAATTCAGAAAAATCCTCACTCAACTAAAAGCAGTATATTCAGAATTTTCCAATATGCTGTCCTGTCCAAAATCATTTTTAGACAAATAAAAGAAAAGAAAAAAAACTGTATCAGTTACTCAAGGCCCATTGATAACTATCATAGACAGTTGGGCCGACGTTGTATGCCAGACAAGAGATAACTCCAACCACCTCTCTCTCTCTCTCTCTCTCTCGAGCGAAATTCCCGCCATTGCCATCTCACAACTACTCCCCTATTTCTCTCTTTCCAATCCCAATCCCCAAATCCAAAGAAAGAAAAACCAAACCAAAAACGGAGATCAAATTCAACAATGGCGGACGATGAATCCGACAAGCTCACCCCATTCACCTCCTACACCACCTCATCTCCCTCCCCCGCTTCCTCTCCTTCCCCATCTCCATCCCCGTCTCCGTCCCCCTCCAACCGCAACAAGACCATCTACTACAGCCAGCCGCTCGTCTCCTCCCACTCCAGCCAGGGCTCTCACCGGAAGCACAGCCTCGATGACGACCGCGCCCGCGCCCTCGCCCACCCGCTCCACTGTTCCTCCCCGCCTTTCTTCTTCGGGCATCACAACCCTAATCTCCCCCCGCATCCGCGTTCCTACCACGTGTCAAACTCCAGCGACGCCTCTCTCACGTTGGAAATGGCCATGTCCGAGTATGGTGGAGCTCCGGGCACCCTGCCGGAGTTCACGGCTGGCAGCGGTGGGAATGGGGTATTCCAGGTGCCAATCCGTGCGGCCATGCACCCGAATCGGCCTCCTTGTTTGGAGCTCCGCCCGCATCCGTTGCGGGAGACTCAAGCTGGTTCTTTTCTCCGTGCCTTAGCAGCCAACGGTAACCAGCTATGGGCCGCATCTGAGTCCGGCTTGAGGATGTGGTCCCTCTCTGACGTGTGGGCCACGCAGGAGAAGGAATCCGGCGTGAAGAGAGGGGACGAGGAAAGCGCGCCGTTTCGTGAAACAGGTCGGACCTCACCCGTTATGTGTCTGCAGGTGGATCAGGCTTGTGGGGTCGTGTGGAGCGGGCACAAGGATGGAAAGGTCCGTTCTTGGAAATTGGATCAGACGATTGAAACGGGTATGGATAGAAATAACAGGTCGGGTTTTGAAGATGGCTCCGGTAATGGTTGTAATAATGGTGGCGGTTCCTTTAGAGAGGGGCTCTCTTGGCAAGCTCATACAAAGACTCCAGTTTTGTCTATGGCGATCAGTTCATATGGTTAGTATAGTATTCACTTTTAATTATTACTTGTTTAGTCATTTATTTAAGGGAAAATGCACGGTTAGCCATTGTACTTTAATTGGATTGCAATTTGGTCCTTGTACTAGTAACATAAACTTTTTGGTCCCTACACTTTATAGAATTATGCAGTCAGTCCTTGAATTGCTGAATCAAAAACTAATCAGAATGTTTGAATCAAAAGTACAGGGACTAAATTGCAATCCAATTGAAGTAAAGGGCGTAACGGTACATTTATCCCTTTAATTAATCATTAATTAATTAACTAATTATTTGTTTTGATTGAATAGGGGAAATATGGACGGGATCAGAAGGAGGAGCGATTAGGGTTTGGCCATGGGACACGATTCAAAAGTCTCTCTCTCTAACAAACGAAGAGAAACACATGGCAGCTTTATTGGTCGAGAGATCCTACGTGGATCTAAGGAAACAAGTTACTATAAACGGAGTTTGTCCTTTACTAGCCTCAGATGTGAAACACATCATTGCTGATAAATGCAAATCTAAAGTTTGGACCGTCACCACCGTCTATTTCACCCTTTGGTAAATATTAATAAAATAATCATTTTAACAATTATTACTAATTTATTAACTAATTAATGATTTTTTTGGATTAAGGGATGGGAGAACGAGAGAATTGTTGAAGGTGTTTGACATACAAGGGCAGATCGACCAGCCAAGTTTCAACGAGACGAAGGAAATGTTGAAAGTTTACGGAGTGAACGGCCAAAACGAGGCGGGCAACGAGGCGCTGCCACCTGTCCACGAGACCCAAGCAGAGGACGAGAGTAGAGTGAAGCTCGTCTCTTCTTCCAAAAAGGAGAAGAAATCCACCTTTCTGCAACGGTCTAGGAACGTTTTAATGGGCGCCGCCGATGCAGTAAGAAGGTACGTATGAATGAGAAATTTTGAAAATATAAAATATAATTATTAAAATTTTTGAAGCTATGGCTATTTTTTAAGTTAGTTTTATTTTATGCGTAATCACATTGTTCTTCTTGGGATAAACGCACGGTTAGTTCGTGTACTTTAATTGGATTACAATTTAGATCCTGTACTACTGATTTAAACTTTTTGATCCATGTACTTTATTAAAACCCGAATAATTAGTTATTGAATCAGGGAATAACCGTATGCAATTCTTTAAAGCACATGGACAAAAAAGCTTAAATCAGTAGTACAAGGATCAAATCTCAATCCAATGGAATTACATGGACTAAATATTTACTTTTTTGGAAAATTAAAATAATTCAAACGCATTATCATCCTTAGGGTGGCGACCAAAGGAACATTCGTGGAAGACGCGCATCGGATCGGCGCGGTATCCGTCTCAGTAGACGGAACCATATGGACCGGGTTCACTAATGGGTCCATCGCCCAATGGGACGGATCCGGGACACGCTTACAGGAGATCCAACACCACACCTCCTCCGTCCAGTCCATCTGTCCTTTCACCGACCGGCTCTGGATCGGATACGCCAGCGGCATAATCCAGCTCGTGGACTTGGAAGGAAATCTCCTCGGCCAATGGGTGGCCCACAGCTGTCCTGTCATCAACATGGCCATATCGGGAGATTACTTATTTTCGTTAGGACATCATGGTGGGGTCCGCGGCTGGCATCTGATGTCGCCGGGCCCGCTGGATGATGTCATCAAGGACGAGCTGTCGAAGAGGGAGTTGGTTTATACGAAGATGGAGAGGATTAAGATCATGGCGGGGACGTGGAATGTTGGGCAGGAGAAGGCGGGTCATGACTCGCTTATTTCTTGGTTAGGTAGCGCGGTTTCCGATGTGGGGCTTGTGGTTGTTGGGCTGCAGGAGGTCGATATGGGCGCGGGTTTCCTCGCTCTTTCCGCCGCGAAAGAAACAGTAAGTTGGCTGGATATCTTTTTATTTTTTTGAAATGTTGTGAGGTGTTTGTGTTGGATTAATGGAGGTTTGATGGTTGCAGGTAGGGCTAGAGGGGAGTCCGAACGGTGAGTGGTGGTTAGACTCGATCGGTCGTACTTTAGATGAAGGTATGACTTTTCAACGGGTCGGATCGAGACAGCTCGCCGGATTGCTCATTGGTGCTTGGTATGAAAAGGAATATTTTCTCTTTTAAATATATATTTTTTGTTTTGTTTTTTAAGATGAATTTAGTGTGTGTAAATTTGATTTTGAGTGATGTTTTTAGGGCAAGGAAGAATCATAAGCCGCATATCGGTGATGTCGATGCGGCCGCAATTCCGACCGGTATTGGCCGTGCACTTGGTAATAAGGTAAATTTTTTACTTTTATTTAAAAAAAAAAATGTATTTATATGTTATACTTCTTACCTGTACCATAATTGACCACAAAATAAACATCTTATAATATGATTAACGTAATATCAAAATTTCAACTTGTACTGTACACATTTCAACCGTAACATTATTTAAAGATACTTCTATTGTATTTTAATTTATTTTTTTATTAAACAGGGAGCGGTGGGCTTAAGAATGAGGGTTTACGACAGAACGGTCTGTTTCGTAAATAGCCATTTTGCCGCGCATCTCGAGGCGGTCAACAAAAGAAACGCCGATTTTGACTTCATTTATCGCAACTTGTCCTTCAGCCGGCCTTCCGTCGGAATTCACGGCTCACAAGGTTCGTCATTTTGATTAGAAATTCGCGAAAAAGACCCTCCATTATGCGTAAATCATATAAATGCCCTATCACACAAAAACCCCAATTTTAATTTCTCTGACTTATTATTCTGTTTTTTGTGTTGTACAGTTGGCGCCACATCAGTTCAATTGCACCGAACAGTAAATGTAAGTATCTCATCATATTTAATAACAAAAATGCTACATGACATGACCAAAAAGCCCAATGGCAGCCAAGACAGGATCTATAGTCTAATATCACACCTTAATATGTATATATATCTAAACAAATAATATTTGCACTAGAGTCCTTGTCGGGTTGCCATCAAGCTTCTTGGTCATGTTGTGTAACATTTTTTCTAAATCTCATAATCAATTTAAATACTTCTTATCGACGAATTCAAAATTGTTAATTTTATTCTTTAACTAATTCAAAAATAGTTAATTTTAAAGAACCGTCAATTTCATTACTTAACCAATCTTTGTTATTTAAAAAACAGTTAATTTATTAATCAACATTAAAAACCAATCACTTCCATCATTCAACCAATCCAAAACTTCTATACACTCAAAACCGACACTCGAACTCACAACCAACTCCTCTAATTATCCAGCCAAACGGGGCCCACACGGAGCACCACGAGACGACCCCGGAACTCTCGGAAGCCGACATGGTGGTGTTCATGGGGGACTTTAACTACCGACTCCACAGCATCACGTACGACGAGGCGCGCGAGATGGTCTCCCAAAGATGTTTCGATTGGCTGAGAGAGAAGGATCAGTTGAGAGCAGAGATGAAGGCCGGGAAAGTGTTCCAGGGCATGAGGGAAGCGCATATTAAGTTCCCACCGACTTATAAGTTTCAGCGACACACACCTGGCCTCGGAGGTACTTTTAGTTTCGGGATAAATGAACCGTTAGTCATCATACTTTAATTGGTTGTAAGTTTAGTTTAATTCCCGTGCGATCAATTTAAAGTTTTGGACCTCTGGTCCCTGCACTTTATGGAAAATATATTTGTGTGTGTTATCGTTTTTGTAGATTTATTTTTTTGGTAAAAATAAAAAATATATTTTTTTCTTTAAAGATTGAAAGGTTACTAACAGTGTCTGCTACTTCTGTTGAGTGAGGAACTAAGTGTGCACAATTTTATAAAGTACAAGGTCTAAAGAGTTTAAATCAATAGTACATTGGTTAAACTTGCAACCAACTAAAGTACATGGACCAACAGAGCATCCCTTTAGTTTTTGTTTATATTGTTGTGGCGGAACTTCATGTTAAAAAAACTTGAAAGATATTGTGTTTTAACCTACTTCTAACGCTAGAATTTATTTTATTGTGGGTAATATTTTTTATTATTTTTTTCAGGGTATGATTCGGGAGAGAAGAAGAGGATACCGGCTTGGTGTGATAGGATAGTGTATCGTGACAGCCGGCCTATTTCGGTGGCCGAATGCTCGCTGGAGTGTCCAGTTGTTGCCGCAATTACACAGTAAGACACTTCACATACTTGTTTGTTTATCCCATTTTACTCTGTTATATCATTCATGACTTGCCCCTCCCTTCCTCTGTATTTTCATGAACTTGCAGTTTTGCCTTTTCAAAAAGTTTGATTTATGATGTTATATGTTATTTTTTTTATGAGCTAAATAATATTATATCTTAATTACAATCCTCATTTTGCAAACACTCAACATTTTTTTTTAATTTAGTTATGATTAGTTTTTTTAGCTAAATAATACTATAATATCTTATTTAGAATCCTAATTTTGTAATACTCTTTTTTTATGTGGCTCGAATCCTAATTTTGCAAATACTCTTTAACATATTTTTTTTATTATTTTAAATTTCAGTTATGACGCGTGCATGGACGTGACAGACAGCGACCACAAGCCCGTCCGTTGCAAATTCCGCGTCGAAATCGCTCGGGCCAACGAACTAACCAAAAGACAAGAATACGGCGAGATAATCCAGTCAAACGAAACAGTCAAATCATTACTAAACAACTCCAAAACCGTACCCAAATCTCTGGTTAGCATGAACACTACAATGCTGCGGCATCAGGAGGCGGCGGTTTTGAAAATCACGAATAAGTGCGAGAGTGATAATGTGTCTTTTAGAGTCGTTTGTGAGGGCCAGTGGAATAATAATAATAGTAATTCTAAGGGTGGAAATGGGAATTCGCCAGATCAGCGGTCTTCTAGAGGGTCTTTTGGTTTTCCGCTTTGGCTTGAGGTATGAAAAGATGGAGCAAAATTTTGAAATGTCATGAATAACCTGCAAAATTAGAAATATCATCTATGCTTTATAGGGGTATTTATGATATTTTTGTGTTATGCAGGGGTATATATGATATTTTTATGTTTTGCAAGGGTATATGTGAAATTGTTTCAAAAAATATTACCAAAGAATAGTACTAGTAAAATTTTGGTCCATGTACTTAGACCTCAAAGGGATTAATATATAATATACAAATCACAACAAATAAAACTAACTCCAAATTAGAATCCTAAAATCAACTTGAACATGACAAAAAATAATTCCATATTACATTTAGGTATAATATCGTCAACAATTTCAAGCTTAATCCAATTATTATTTTAATTTATTTGTTTATACAGGTTAATCCAGCGACAGGCATGATAAAACGCGGCTCCACAGTCGAGATAATAATCCGTCAGGAAGATTTCGAAAAGCGTGAAGAATATGTAGACGGAATTCTACAAAATTGGTGGTTTGAAGATATCAGAGAGAAAGAAGCGACTCTCTTGGTGATTATTACAGGCGCCAATTCTACCGACTTTACGACCCACCGAATCCACGTCAAGCATAATAATAATAATGGGAATGGGAATTTGGGGTGTAATAGTGATAAGAAGTTTGGGTCTTCTAGAAGGTTCCTGCCGAGTCAGAATCAGAAGCAGACGGTGAACGGTTCGGATTCGTCAAGGAGTTATGTCATGTGAGAGTGGCTTTGAAAGAAGGCAAATAAAGAACAGTTATTGAGTTGGCTGCAATAGATGAAGATAAAATAAGTAATTGTGGAAAAGTTAGAGAGTTGAATTTGTAAAGCTGTTTGATGTTTTTTTCGTTTTGAATTTTGAAAGTGGTTTGATGTGATTATGTAAGTGAGTTTTGAAGTTATTGTTTGGCTGGATTTTGTTTCTGATATGTGGGGTGTGTAGTTTAGATACATGTTTCAATTTATGTATGCTGCGGTAAAAAAATATCATGTCTAAGTTCATTATTTAAATTGGGAGATGATGAAGTTCGAAATTTTGTTCTAGTAAGTTTGGCAATATTCCAATTCAAAAAAATAAGTTTAGAAAATATCAGTATTTTAAGATCAAATTCAAGACTACTAGTACTAAGTCAAACAAGATGTAAGCTCTTATGTTCTTTGGAATTTTCTTCACCTGGAATGACTCAGTTGAATAAATCATGTTTACCTACTCTTTACAAGCCAACGTATGATCGCATGGAATAATTCGAGATTACAAAAAAAAAAAAAACCTATTGAACTTCTACAGTAAAACTTAAATGTGTATACTTGCACATTTATTGTACGACAGGGGCTTCTCCTGCGCAAAGCTCCGATATTTTTTTTAACTCCGTAAATAGTATATAAACCTATCCAAAAACAATACATGAAAAAAAACAACATATATATATATATATGTATATAAAACTCTAAAAATAATATATAGTACAAATCACTTCTAGTAGAGTGATGATATATCACTTCATGATCTCAAAGGTTATGAGTTCAATACTTGATAAAGTTAAATTTTTTTTGAATATAAAATAAGAGACATGTTAGCTTTCTCTATAAAATAAAAAAAGAAAACAATATATAACATATATCCAAGATTAATATATATTTAAATCAATCTACATTTAATAACAAATAATATATAAAAATTTAAAGCAATGTAGATTTACCAAAACCAATATATAAAAAAAAAACAGTATATAAAAATTTAAAACAATATATATTTTGCCAAAGTTTGTATAACAAAAACTGGAAAAAAAAAAAGTATATTTTATGATACATTATTTAGAGGGTCATTAATGGTGTGCGGGCAGATTTACTGTGGCATTAATTCTGTAGAGGACTTTGTGTTGTATTTTGCACAAAAGAAAGCGACACACGAAAGTTCTACTTGATTGGAAGCTTGTACTTGTCAATGCCTTCCCACTAGGTGGCTCTCACTAACAACTCTCATACTATATATACAAGAAGCTTTTGTTGTAAACTCAATTAAAAAACTCTTTAGGAAACAAAAATGGCTGGTGTGCGAAGGAGAAATTCTGTGCTGTGCTGGCCATTCATGGCGAAAGCAAGAGTGAGGGATGAAGAGGGTGGAGATGAAAATGAAACAAGACAGCCTAATAAGCCTAGAGGATGGAAAACTATGCCCTATATTCTTGGTCTCTCTCTCTCTCTCTCTCTCAAATCTAAATATCTATATGACACAACTTTCTTTGACTTAACTCAACTTTCCATATCTCAATCACCTTTTAATTTTTAAAATACTCAGAACGACTTGTTTTTAACTTGTTTTTCTCAGTAACTAATCCAGTGTTTCAAATTAAAAAAAATGAGATTCAAATTTGCTTCAATTTAGCATGCTAAGACACTAAAAAACTCTATAAAACTAGGGCAAAATTGGAAATACATTGAAAATGAGCTTGTTTTGAAGCATTTAGAAAATTGTGGGGTTAACGCTCAAGTTTAATCTAACATATTGATCTTCTTTTCTTTCCCTCCTCCTTTATTTCTTTTGAAATATTTTAGTTAATGAGACGGCTGAAAAGATATCGACATATGGACTGACCGCTAATTTGGTAATCTATCTGACGGAGAACTTCAACATGAAACCTGTCACAGCAAATAATGTCCTTAACATCTTCAGTGGAACAATGAATTTCTCCCCAGTTGTGGGAGCCTGGCTTTCTGATTCTTATTTGGGTCGATTCAGAACCATCTCATATGCCTCTTTTGCCAATTTAATGGTAAGATACCACAGATTTATGTTTTCTAATTTTATTCACGTTTTTTTCCTCTCTTTTTCATTGTCCCGGTTTAGTAAATAATAATAATAATAATAATAATAATAATAATAATAATAATAATAATAATAATAATAACAATAATAATAAATGGAAATCTTTTTTATTTTAAAATTTAAAAAATATATTTATTTTTATTTAACGAAATTACGCTATATTTTTGTTATATTAAACCCGCATCATAATGTTTATTATAAAATGCAAATAAATTCTTTTGTAAAATTTAGGGAATGGTTCTTATCACTCTTTTATCGTCGGTACCGGGTCTCAAGCCCTCAACATGTGACACCAGTACTGCAGATTGTACCGGACCATCAACATTACAACGTGCTATTCTATATATTTAGTTTGCTTTCTTAACGATCGGATCAGGAGGTGTGAATCCATGCAGTTTGCCGTTTGGAGTTGACCAGTTTGACCCGACAAACGAGCAACACAAAAAGGAGCTGAAAAGTTATTACAACTGGTAAGTATATACTTGAAGAATTTAAAAAGTTACATAGATAAATAATTGAACTGAATTATTCATAATTTTGACAATTTCATAGATATCCTAAAAAAAGTATATAAGATTCTAAAAAAAATATAGTATTGCATATTAGAAAACAATATATAAATGACAAAAAGTACTACATAAAAACAGTATAAACAGAAAATACAACATATTTAATATGTAAATTAACATGTAAATTAAAACAGTATATATATGGTATATAGTATAATGAGGCTATTCTATGAAACAACCATCATAAATTGTACAAAATTATTCAACAAACAGGTACTACGCAACAATGGCGGGTGCACTTTTCTTGGCTTACACAGTGATTGTGTACATTCAAGCCAGTGTTAGCTGGCCTCTAGGGTTTGGAATTCCAACCGGTTTGATGGTCATCGCCATAATTTTCTTTTTTCTCGGTATGAAATCGTATGTTTATGTCATGCCAGAAGGAAGTATATTCACCTCTATCACACAGGTCTTTGTCGCATCGTTTTCTAAGAGAAATCTCGGACTTCCGTATCCTGATGAAATGGAGAAACAAGATAAATCACTTTATGATCCTCCTATAAGTCATCGTAAATTTAAATTACGACTCACTAAACAATTCAGGTAAATTTATTAGGATCTTGATACAATGCCCTAATCAATTTGCCCTTATTTTGGCCCTTGTGTCTATAATATGTGTTAAATGAGTTTCACATATAAAGTTTTGAGTAAAATCTCATTTAACATTTCATCACATGCACAAGGGACAATATAAGAACATTTATAGGGACAATAGATTATCCAATTTATTATGCACAATTTTAGGTCAAATTAAGAGTAACTTTAGTTCGTTATATTATTACATAACAATTTATTTTGATATATTTTCAGGTTTTTAAACAAAGCTGCGATAATAAGAGAAGGTGATTTAAACTCGAACAATTCTCCTACGAATAAATGGAGTTTATGCAGCATACAAAACATAGAAGAGGTGAAATGTCTGATAGGAATAATCCCAGTATGGTGCTCCGGAATGATATACTTCATTTTGGTGAATCAATTATACAATTTTACATACTTGCAAGGATATTATATGTATCGCAATCTCGGTCCACATTTTACTGTGCCAGCTGCTTCAGTTACTGCAATTTCATATCTTGCTTTAACGTTATTTATCCCTATATATGACTTGGTTCTCATTCCGTTGATCAGTAAAATCACGAAAATAGAGGGCGGAATCACACTTTTACAGAGACAAGGCGTTGGAATCTGTAAGCCCTTAAAAAAGTTAAATTAAACTCATTTTACCTATGTTATGTTTTTTTAAATGTTTTATATATGTTTCTATGTTAAACAGTTCTTATATCCGTTGCGAATATAGTAGCAGCAGTGGTGGCGAAAAAGATACAAAACTCACCGATATCAAGTGAAGGTTTATCGCCACTAACAGCATTCTGGCTGACTCCACAACTCATTATACTCGGGCTTTCGCAAGCATTTAATGATATCGGGCAGATCGAGTTTTACAACACGCAGTTCCCTGAACATATGCTAACCCTAGCCACATCAGTCTTTTATGTGACTCAAGCTGGTGCAAGTTACTTGTGCACTCTCATGGTCAACATAGTCAACAATGTGACAAGTAAAAATGGTGGAACAGCTTGGTTAAACAATGATGATATACTTTGGGGAAGACTTGACCTGTTCTATTATGTTATAGCCATAATGGGAGTTATAAATCTTCTATATTTTCTATTATGTGCTTATTTTTATAAGTATAAGGATATGAAGGTCCCTCAAGAGTCAGTTCTTAGTGAGACTACAATTGATAATATTCAATACAGTTTTTTTGTTTATTATTTTGTATTTTAGGTCATTTTATTCCTATTGTTTTCTGGATGTATTATGTAATAGGTAATAAATGTTATTATAAATGCATAGCTTTTTATTGAACAGAATGAGTAGCTCAAGGTCTTATTTATCAGTAACTGACTATCATTTAACATGTTTCAAGTAATAACTAAATGAAGTGTTATATATTGGCCCATTATAACTTAATTTTGAGGCTCTATTTGATGTAATACTTGACCCAATTAATCCCGACCCCTTATTCTTCATCTACTTTTAAACATTCTTAAAATGTCACATCATCACTTTTATCTCGATGGTTTGATCAATTTTTTTGTTAAATCTTAACCATTTATTTTCTCAAATTTATTGATATTTTATGGTAATATTTATGTGGTAATTAAAGTATAATCATATAATTTGTTGAATTGGTGTTTTGTGTTCCATCCTCGATTTAGTGAAAAACGTTCAATTTGTTTATGACCATCGATTTTAATCGGATGATTTCAATGAATCATAATTCAAAGTTATATTTAATTATTAACTAGGTTAATACTCGCGCTTTGCGGTGAATATCTCAATTTTATTATTTATTTCAATATATAATGTATAAATATAATTATGAAAATTAAAAAAAAAGTTTGTAATGAATCCATAGTACATAAATAATATATAATAATTATATTAATTAAGTTGACTATGTTTCAAATCATTTTGAATTACACCATAAAATAATATATCCATTTATTATTCTTTCAAAAATATATTCTATATCACATCTAATTTTGTAATTACGGATAATCTTATACAAATAAATTTATATATGGGAAATAAAATAACATAAATAATGTAAATTCATAAAAAAACAAAAAATAATAACCCACTAAATAATTTGGATAATCAATTTATAATCTCAATTTATGTTTGCATTAAGATTTCTAAGATTAAAAGTCCATCATTCTTTTTATTCTCTTTGATTTTCTTATGCCTTTATCTCTTACCATATTATAATACAAAAAGAAAATCAAATATTAATCAAGTTTAGATGAAGGAGATTAGAAAAAAATAAAAATACAAGATAATTTATTATAATGATTTTAGTTGAAACTACATAAGATTTAATTATCGATAATTAACTTTAAAAAAGATAAAAAAATTATTATTATATTTTACATGATGTTTACAAAAGACATATGATATTACTTATATGAGAAAAGTATGTATACTATACATACAAAAATATAACATGACTCATTTTCTTCAAAAATATTTTTCTTATTTTTTAATTGTTAAAATAATATGGATTATGTATAAATTGATCACATGTATTATTTTGAAACTCGTAATATATTAAGTAATATAATATAGTTCTTAATACTCCGAAAACTTTTTTTTTTGAGATGGTAGTTCTCACATAATTAGAGATATAATACAGAATATTAATCTAACTAATATGTGATATTATGATAATAATTTTAATGAAAAAATAAAATTTGATAAATTTTTTGATACGACGACCGAGAGAAAATTGATGATAGGTCTCTTAAGAATACTCGGGGAGATGAGAAAAATAAGGTAGGAGTTAATGAGTATATAATTATTTTTACATATTCTCTTATATAATCTATATTCACATATTTTAGCAAGAAAAAATGAAATTGAAACCATAACAATATGAAATTCAAAATAAAGAGAAAATTATTACAAATTTAAAGTGATAATTTTAACATTAGAAATAAAATATTCATTAAGAATTATTTTTTTTTTTAAAAAGAAAGAAAAAATATTTATATTTTATTGAGTGAACTTTTCATACTTTTAATATTTAACATAACTTTGGACCATGATTCATTGAAACCATTTGATTAAGATCGATGGCCAAAAACAAATTCAACGGTTCCCACTAAATTAGGGATGGAACACAAAATGCCAATTCAACCTATTATATGAATACATTTTAATAATTACACACATGTTGCCATAAAATATCAATAAATTTTAGAAAATGAAAGGTTAAGATTTGACAAAAAAATTTGATCGAACGATCGAGATAAAAGTAATGATGTGGCTCAATGAGAGAGCACAAAAGGAGGTGAAAACTAAGGGGTTGGGGTTAATACCAATGGTTAATGAATAGTTCACTCATTAAAATATAAATATTTTTTTCTTTTCTTCTTTAAAAAATTATAATTCTTAATGAATATTTTAGTTCTCATGTTAAACTCATCAAATATAAATTTGTTGAAATTTTCTCTTTATTTTGAATTTCATATTATTGTGGTTCCAATTTATTTTTTTCATTGCTAAAATATGTGAATATAGACTATATAAGAAAACATATACAAAAATGATATGCTTATTAACTCATACCTTATTTTTTTTATCTCTATTTGATCATTCTCAAGAGACTTATTCTCAATTTTATCTCGGCCATTAGATCAATTTTTTTCCAAATCTTAGCTTTTCATTTAAATTATTACCACAATATCACATGATCAATTATATTAATGTTTCGTGTTATATCTCCAATTACTTGAGAACTATCATAGCTGCTGGAGTCTATAAGATCTGGATTGCTGCTTAGATTTTGTTTTTGATTGAATTGCTAGCGCCCCCAGTCAAATGCACAAGCAACTTCTTCCCTGCCATTATCAGCTACTACTGGATTTATACCATTATTGAATTGAAGGTGTCCGATAGAAGGAGATATTGCCTTCTCAAATAAAAATTCATAGTATTAAGAATTATATTGTATTACTTAATGTATTATGAAATTTAAAAAAAGTGTGTGATTAATTTATACATAATCCGTATCATTTTAACAACTAAAAAAATAAAAAATAAATAAGAAAAATAGTGGTGATATTTTTTTTAAGAAAATAAGTCATGTTAGATTTTCTTATGTATATCATACATACTTTTTTCATATATATAAGATCATATTTCTTTTTTACAAATCATGTTAAATATAATTATTATTTTTATTTTTAAATTTAATCATCCATAATTAAATCTTATGTGATTTCAACTAAAATCTATGAAATAAATTAACTTACCGGATTAATACTTGATTTTTTTTTCTAATATAATATGTCAAGAGATAACGGCATAAGAAATCAAAGCGAATAAAAAAATGACATTTTAATCTTAAAAATCTTAATGCAAACATAAATTGAGATCGTAAATTATTATCCAAATTATTTAGTCGGTTATTATTGTTTGTTCTTTATGAATTTATTATTTATTTTATTTTAATTCTTATCCATCCTTACAAAATTAGATGTGATATAGAGAATATTTTTGAATGCATAATAAATGGATATAATATCTTATGTACTATGAATTATTTTAAATTTTTATTTTGAATTTTCATAATTGTAATTTATACATAGATTGAAATGAATAATAAAATTGCAATATTCGCAGCGAAACGCGAGTATTATCCTAGTATGCATGAAATGTAACCTAACTTATTAGGCTATGGTATGAGCTCATTTTGAGAATTAAATGGACTTGACATATGTGCTAAAATGAGTGTTTAAGTGGGGTTAAATAATATATACGGGATTTGAGAAAAAGAGAGAAATTGAGAGTTTTTCTTGAGAAAAAAGAGAGCTAGGGTAAGGAGTTTTCCTGTAGAGTTTGAGGGTGAGTTTGAGAATTTGTTAGAGAGTGTTTCCACTAAGATTTATTTTGTGAGAGTGGAGAGAGAACAATTTAATTTTGTAATCAAACTCTTGTAATTCTTGTGATAGTGGATTTGTTGAGCCGGCATTTCCGCCTGTAGATATAGGGTAAAACCGAACCACGTAAAAAGATTGTATGTGCTTTATACTTCTACTTCTTTGTTATTCTCTTTTTTTTTTATTGCGATTGGGTAAAGCTTGTTATGCAATTAACAATTTAAAAGATCTTGAATTAGCTTTCGGATACAAACTATTCGATGAATTGTTTCTTAGAACCTTGTGATTTATAACATGAAGCCCAACTCAATCAAAAGTTCGAAACCCGCGTTGTTCAACAAATCCAGGAACCCAAATTTTCTTCAACATATAAATCTCTATAGCCTAATACGTTAGATCCATGTATGATTTAGATTATGTTGCGGTACAGATATATCATGTCTAAGCTTATCATTATTATAATTGGGAGATAACAAAGTTCAAAAGTTTGTTCTAATAATTAGAGAGAGTAGGTAAATAAATCCTACTGATTGTATCAAACTTATAGCAAACTATTTCTTAAATAAAAGTCTTTAGCAGACACATTGACTACACTTCAAAAAAAAAAAAAATCATTATTGTTTGACCAAAGCTACTAAATCAAACAAGATATAGATATATTATTATGTTTTTTGGAATTTTCTTCGGAATTTTCTTCACTTGGAAAGTAGTTGGAATGTCTCAAGTTGAATAAATCATGTGTTACCTGCTCTTTACAAGCCAACGTACGATCACATGTAATAAATCCGAGATTAAATAAAAAGAATCCTTGCAACGACTAGAACTTCCGTAAGTTAATTTACATACTTTAAATATATAGAAATATGCACTTAAAATGTGTAAGAAACACAATTCGACATTGAAAGTGCATCTTTGTACAATTAAAAAAAAGTGCATCTTTGCCGTATATTAATTGGGGTTTGTCGTCGACAATGCTACAATCTTTTTAGGTCCACAGGTGATAGTATTATAGGAAAATTAGATGGCAATTGGAATTTGTAATCTAGGTTAATTAGGCAAAGGCTAAGATTAATTCTTACTCTTATAAATAAAATTTGTAACCTCAACATAATTCAAATAATAATACAATCAATCATTCTTTCTTTTTTTTTCCTCTATTTTCTCTATATATTCTAACAACAAGTACTATTGATAATATCCAAAAGCAATATTTATATAAGTAATAAACAATATATATAACTCCAAAAACATTATATAACATACCCCAGAATAATATATATTTATAACAATATAAATTTAATAGAAAACAACGTATAACTAGTAACTACCAAAAACAATATACATAAACAGTGTATAAATTGTTTAAACAATATATATTTTGCCGAAAAATGTATAATAAAAATAGAATAAAAAATACAGTATGTATATTGAATATTGATACATTTAGTTTACGGGGTCATTAATGGTGTGCTGGCAGATTTACTGTGCACTCATTCTCTAGAGGACTTCGAGACATGAAAACTCTTTTTTTTTGACATGAAAACTCGACTTGATTGGTTAAGGTTTTAGTTGTCAACGCCTTCCTGATGACCAGGTAGCTCTCACACTACTATATATTCAACCGAGAGAGGAAGCTTTTGTTGTAAACTTAATTAATTTGATATGGCAACAAAAAAACCGTAAGAAACAAAAATGGCTGGTGTGAGAAGGAGAAAATCTGTGCTGTGCTGGCCATTCATGGCGAAAGCAAGAGTGCGGGATGAAGAGGGTGGAGATGAAAATGAAACAAGACAGCCTAATAAGCCAAGAGGATGGAAAACTATGCCCTATATTATTGGTCTCTCTCTCTCTCTCTCTCTCTCTTCTCTCTCTCTCTCTCTCTCTCTCTCTCTCTCATGTTTCCATATTTCAACCACAACCACCCTTTTATTCTTAAAATACTCAGAAAATTTTGAATTATCAACTTATTTCCCTAGGTAACTCAGTTCAGAGTTTCAAATACCGTCTCAGATAAATAAAATGGGATTAAATTCAAAATCCGCTTCACAACATGCTAAAAACACAATAAAACTGTATAAAACCAGGGCGGAAAATTGAAATTCCACAAGACATTAGAACACCGAAAACCAGATTAAACAGAAAAATAATTTGAAAATCAGCTTGCTTTTAAGTATATCTAGAATATTGAGGGGTTAACATTCAAGTTAATTAATCTATATAACATATTCATCTTCTTCTTTTCCTTTCTTTCCTCCAAAATGTTTTAGTGAATGAGACGGCTGAAAAGGTAGCAAAATACGGACTGACCGCAAATTTGTTAATCTATCTGACTGAGAACTTCAATATGAAACCTGTGCCAGCGAATAACGTTCTTAACATTTTCAGTGGAACAATGAATTTCTCCCCAGTTGTTGGAGCCTGGCTTTCTGATTCTTATTTGGGTAGATTTAGAACCATCTCATATGCCTCTTTTGCCAATTTGATTGTAAGATAAAATAATATATTGTACCTTCTGTAATTTTATTCATGTTTTTTCTTCTCTCTTTTTCATTGTTCCGTTTTTAAGAAAAATAATAATAAACATTATTTTTTTATTTTTAAATTCAAAACAATTTTTTTATTTTTAATTTTGCTATAGGTTTGCTATTAAACCCGTACCATAATGCTTATAACAAAAAAAAAACTGTAAAATGTAGGGAATGCTTCTTATCACTCTTTTATCGTCGGTACCGGGTCTCAAGCCCTCAACATGCGACACGAGTAGTGCAGATTGTACTGGACCATCAACATTACAACGCGCTATTTTATATATTTCTTTCGCTTTCTTAACGATCGGATCAGGAGGCGTGAGTCCATGCAGTTTGCCGTTTGGGGTTGACCAGTTTGACCCGACAAACGAGCAACACAAAAAGGGGCTGAAAAGTTATTACAACTGGTATGTATATACTTGAAGAATTTAAAAAGTTACACAGATAAATAATTGAACCGAATTATTCATAATTTTGACAATTTCATAGATATACGAAAAAAGTATATAAGATACTAAAAAATATATAGTATTACAGATTAAAAAACAATATATAAATGACAAAAAGTACATATATAAACAGTATAAACACAAAATACAACATATTTAATATGTAAAGTAACATATAAATTAAAACAGTATATATATAGTATATAATATAAATGAGGCTATTCTATGAAACAACCATCATAAATTGTACGAAATTATTCAACAAACAGGTACTACGCAACAATGGCGGGTGCACTTTTCTTGGCTTACACAGTGATTGTGTACATTCAGGATAGTGTTAGCTGGCCTCTAGGATTTGGAATTCCGACCGGTTTGATGGCCATCTCCATAATTTTCTTCTTTCTCGGTACGAAATTGTATGTTTACGTGACGCCAGTAGGAAGCATATTCACCACTATCGCTCAAGTCTTCGTTGCGTCGTTTTTGAAGAGAAATCTCAGGTTACCATATCCTGGCGAAATGGAGAAACAGGAGAAAGAGCTATATGATCCTCCCAAAGGTCATCGTACATTTAAATTACGACTAACTAAGCAATTCAGGTAAAGAGCTTTATGCCCTCATCAAGTTTGCCCTTATTTTTGCCTTTGTGTCTATGATACGTGTTAAATGAGTTTCACATATGAAGTGTTAAATATAATTTCATTTAACATTTCATCATATAGACACAAGCGACAAAATATGAGCATTTTATAAGGACAATAGAATTATCCAATTTATTATGAACAGTTTTTAGGTCGAGAAAAAAGTATCTTTAGTTCATTATATTATTACGTAACAATTCAATTTGATATATTTTCAGGTTTTTAAACAAAAGTGCGATAATAAGAGAAGGCGATTTAAATTCGGACAATTCTCCTACAAATAAATGGAGTTTAAGCAGCATACAAAACATCGAAGAGGCGAAATGCCTGATACAAATAATCCCAGTATGGTGTTCCGGAATGATATACTTCATTTTGACGACGCAATTATTCAATTTTACATACTTGCAAGGATATTTTATGTATCGCAATCTTGGTCCACATTTTACTGTTCCAGCTGCTTCAGTTACCGCAATTTCGTATCTCGTTTTAACGTTATTTATCCCTTTATATGACTTGCTTCTCGTTCCGTCGATAAGTAAAATCACGAAAATAGATGGTGGGATAACTCTCTTACAACGACAAGGCTTTGGAATCTGTAAGTCCTTAAAAAAAAAAAAATTAAATAAACCTCATTCGTACGTTTAAACGTACATTTTATTTTTTTATACACATTTTATATTTTTCTATTTAAAACAGTTCTGGTATCAGTTGCGAATATAGTAGCAGCATTGGTAGCAAAAAAGATACAAAACTCACCGATATCTAGCGATGGTCTATCGCCATTAACGGCATTCTGGCTGACTCCACAACTCATTTTACTTGGGCTTTCAGGAGTATTTAGTGATATCGGTCAGATAGAGTTTTATAACACGCAGTTTCCTGAACATATGCTAACCCTCGCCACATCAGTCTTTTATGTGACTCAAGCTGGTGCAAGTTACTTGTGCACTCTCATGGTCAACATAGTCAACAATGTGACAAGTAAAAATGGTGGAACAGCTTGGATAAACAATGATGATGTACTTTACGGGAGACTTGACCTGTTCTATTATGCTGTAGCCATAATGGGAGTTATAAATCTTCTTTATTTTCTACTTTGTGCTTATTTTTATAAGTACAAGGATATGAAGGTCCCTCAAGAGTCAAGAATCAGTTCTCAAGTGAATGACTCTATTTGATATATTCAATAAAGTTTATTTGTTTATTATCATGTATTTTAGGTCATTTTATTCATATATCTTTTCTTGATATATTACGTAACAGTAATAATTATAAATGCATAGTTTTTTACTTAACAGAATGAGCTTAGTTCAAAGTTTAATTTGTCCCCCTTCAAAAACAAAAGTTTAATTTGTCAATAATTGACCCCCCCCCAAAAAAAAATATATATATATATATATAGAAGCAGTTACTTTTGGAACTCATTGAGAGAACACGTAGGCTTTTACCATGGCCACTCATTTAAGAAATGTGGTTAGGCAGTTACTTTTGGAACTCATTGAGAGAACACGTAGGCTTTTACCATGGTCACTCATTTAAGAAATGTGGTTAATTTCTAACCTTATAATCTTTCATTTCTTTGATCTTCTAAAATTTTTGTTGTAAAATAGATGAGTTGTAGAATTTTGATTGGTTTATGTGATGTTTGTTGTTCTATCTCGGATTGAATAAGAATCGTCGATTTCAATGCACAGGAAAATGCGGTTCCCATGCTATGTTGCAAAGATGCGAATACGGGTATCATTTCCGATTAGGGGTGTCAATGAATACGCATAATCCGATAATCTGATCCAAATCCGAATGAATGAATCTGCATGTGGATCGAAAAAATATGTCCGATAATAAAATGGATTCGTATTTAGATTTTTGAAAAAGATCCGCTAATTTAATGGATTTGTATTTGGATCTTGGAAGATCCGAATCTGAAACCCCATATGAATCCAACAATTAATATATAGTATATAACAACAAAATAGTAAATGCGAAAAAATGGGCAAGAAATCACATATTTTTATGAGATATATGTATGAAATTAATTAGGATGAATATTTGGTAAGAAAAAATGGGTAAGAAATCACGTATTTTATGAGATTTACTCGTTTATAGTTTTCTTTTAAGTTTGATGGCATAATCCAAAATCCAATCCGAAACCCGTTTCGTTAATGGGTTTGGGTTCGCATATGGATCTTTATTTTCTTATTGGATTTGGATTCGCATTTGAATCTTTTGAATTCAAATTGGATTCACATGTGGATACTACCTGGATCCGACCCGAAACCAATCCATTGACACCCCTCTTTCTGAT
The DNA here is from genome assembly GCA_024447665.1 of Juncus inflexus. Lineage (NCBI taxonomy): Eukaryota > Viridiplantae > Streptophyta > Magnoliopsida > Poales > Juncaceae > Juncus > Juncus inflexus. The sequence continues at coordinate 3,228,365 of JAJHPC010000004.1, read as the reverse complement.
ACGATACAGATACGGAGATACGGCAAATTTAAAAAAAATTTAGGATACAAATACAGCTCTATATATATATATATATATATATATATATATATATATATATATATATATATATATATATATATATATATATATATATAATATAATAATAATAATTAATATTTCAAATTTAATACCAAAATATGTGAATGAAATTAAATACATACTTGATACTTAATTGTAAAATTCAAATTTTGATTTAAGCAAAGTCGTGGATTTCTGACTTTCTTGAAAAGTAATTTTTTTATTTTTCAATTATGTGAATTGTAGATAGAATAAAGACTGAGAGTTATTATCCATGTTCTCTCTCCCGTTTCAATAAACATGGCATGCTAAGTAATATGTTGCGGTGTCCATTGTAAAAAAAAAAGATGTCTTATTTTTATCAACTTATGTTGAGCAATTAGACTTTCATATATCAGGGTCCACGTGGCCTCTAATTGTGGACCATTCATATGTGAGATGTGGTTGTTTACAAGTCTTTTATTGTTTTTATCTTTTTGATCTTATAAAAATTTTACTATGAAAGAGATAATATTTAGTACTTTGATTTGTTTTTATAGCGTTTCCCCGTTATGTTACGGATCAAATGAGAACCGTCATTTCGTATGCACGGGGAAATGACAATTCCCCTTAGTAAAAAAAATATACACATTTTACTAATGTATTTTTTTTTTTTTTTTTTTTTTTTTTTTTTGCAATTCATGATTATTAGTTTTACTCATATTTTGTGTCAATATATGACTTGCATCAAATTTTACCCCTTGAAAGATGACTGATAAATACTTTAAGCTGTAACCTCAACTTTTATATTTTATTATTCTAATATGTTTTGCTAATATATAGGATAAACCGTTAAAATAAGATGAGAGAAATTAGATTTCAGCCTTTGATTAGTGGAAATCCATTCTACATATATTAAGGATTAAGTAGAAAACTATGTTGATAGGGTCTTGCGTACTCATAATTTAGCTGATATGTATGCGATATTAGAATATGTGACAATGATTTAAATTTGGATCTATGTATCACTTTATTTATGGTTTGTAACATCACATTTGTTTGTCCTTATGCTATAATTTTTGTTGTTTATATTCGTAAGAAATTTTTTATTGTGTTTAATGTGAATTTTAATAATTAATGTAATTCATTTATATGTTTTTATATGTTTAAAGTAAATAATACGATTTTAAAAACCCGCAGCGTAGCGCGGAAAATAACCTAGTATCATTTAACATGTGCAATTAACTAATGAAAGCCCAACTCATCCCAACCCCAACTCGGAAACCAAATCCCGCATCGCTCAACAAATCCATGATCCCAAGTCTTCTGCGGTATATAAATCTCTATAGCCTATTAATCCTACACATAACTCATAACTGAATCCTATAAATTACTATGGAAAAATTTTAAAAACCCCATAATTTTTCTCATATTTATCCAAAAACCCCTTGCATTTAGATTCCTTTAAAAAATTCCTACAGGGTACATTGAATTATTCTATGATGTTAAATCTAACATGAAGAGGGTTAAAAAAAAATTATTGACTTGTTTTATTATTGAATTTAAAGAATTTCCTTATAGTTTTTAACATTTTAAAAAGTTTCTAAATGTTTAAAATAATAATGCATGAAATAAATAGGGTTTAATTAACATAATAATATCCTATATCGTGCATGATATCTTTTTAATATAAAACAACACATGAATATTTTAAATAGTAATTACATATAATTAGTAAAATAATTAAATATAATATTTTAATATATGTTAAATATATATTAGTTTATACTATTTATATTTTAATTTTTGTATTAATTATTTAGTAGTTATTATTATATTGACTACAACTAATTTATTGTTTTAACTTTTAATTATATATTGTTTATTCTATTATTTATATGTTAGTTATTATTTATAATTTTTTACATATTAAAAATTATTTGTTACTAAAATATATTGTTTATTGTGCTAATTATTATTTAAAATAATTGGATATTTTAAATATTCAAAATTATTTGGACAATTATTAAATTTTAAGTATTTCATACGAGGGTATTTTGAAAAAAAAAAATTCAACTCTCTCCATGTTAGATTTAACTAGGGGGGTAAAAAAAAAATCAATGTACTTTGTATGGGTTTTCGAAGAAATCTAAAAACTGATGTGATTTTTTCTAAATGAGAAAAGTTAGGGGGTTTGTGAAAAATTTCCCAATTACTATAATCAGAGCTTCACTACACAGACCACACAGAATAAAAACCACATAGATTCTAATCTTAATAGAGGGGAACAAATGAATTATCTCCAAACCAAAACCGCTTCAGCCTTAACAAATCTCCATTTCCTTTCCCAATTCCCTCAATCAATCAATCAATCAATCAATCTCACCATGCTCTTCCTCCTCCTCCCTCTCCTCCTCTCCCTCCTCCGCCTCTCCCCCGCCTCCGACTCCGCCTCCGCCTCCGAAACCCTCGACCCTTACAAAACCCTGCAGGCCCACGGCCTGCCAAGCGGGCTGTTCCCCAAAGGCATCACCAACTTCACCCTCTCGGATGACGGATCCTTCCGCGCCACGCTCAACCAGTCCTGCACGGCCACGGTTGAGAATTCCGTCAAGTACAACGTCACCGTTACTGGGTTTCTGTCGTTCGGCCAGATGGGGTCTCTGACCGGCGTCTCGGCTCAGGAGTTGTTTCTGTGGTTCCCGGTTCTTGGGATTAGGGTTGATGTGCCGAGTTCTGGTGTTATTTATTTCGATGTGGGTGTTGTGAATAAGCAGCTTGCGCTTTCTCTGTTTGATGTCCCGCCTGATTGTGTTCCTGATTCGGATGGAGCTGGGGGTGATAGCAGTTTGGATGTTTATAGAGCATTCTCTCAGGTGGGTTTTGGGTTTTTTCTTTTTTATTGGTGGTTTTTCGTAATTTTGTTTGTTGCGATTTGGGTTTGATTGAGTTGAATTTTGATTGGATTGGGGGTATTTGAATTGGTTAGAATGAGATAAAGGGGATTGGGATTTCCCTAAAAAAAACTAAAATAAGGGGGGATTAGGGTTAGATGAGATTAATAAGGGTAATTAGGGTTAGATTAGGGTTAGTTAGATTTTATAAGTATTGAGTCATTGACTATTGAGGATGAATTATAGGCGAGCTGGGTAATTTGATTATTTATAATTTGTTCTTCAATATTTTATTTAAAATGTATTTAGGAAATTGCATATTCTAACATTTACGAAAATTGATAATTGCAGAGCGATATGGATATGCTGATGATTGACAAAACAGAACTAGCGGGCTCTGAAAAAGCTATTATGTGACTTCATTTTCTTTGAGGTATCATAATATCTAAGTAAAACCCTAAATATTTCGTCTGATTTCAGATGTATGATGTGTCATTGCTAGGGTTGCAATGACATGTCGAGTCTCGGTTTATATTTCCGACTAAAAATTTGAGAATGTAGGTAAATAGAAAATCTTGTTATGACAAGATATTAAAAGAAAAGCTCAGAAACTTAATATGTTTTAAAAGCTTTTCTTTTTTTGATCTTCATGGGGAGGAAGAGAGAGATACAGGGAGTTTCTTTCTTTCTTTCTTTCTTCTTTTTCTCATCCTTTGTTTTTTTCTTATTTGTGTAATTGTCTGTAATTATGTATATATTTATTTCGAAAGGTTATTACTTGTTGTATGACCTCATTTTGCCTTTGAGTGTTGGTTTAAACTTTGGTAAGAATCTTAATTTGTGATGAGATAAATATCATTAGTAAATGGCTCATGAATTTAATGTTTTGGAACTCACCACATTTCCATTCTTACAAGTAGTTAATGCATGATAAATTCATGCATTATCTAATTAAATAAATTCTAATTAAATGAATGATATAATTTGAGTTGTATAGTTGATTGATACCTGCATTATCTTTATGGGTTGCTACTTGTTGAAAGTATTAGCAATTTCTATCAAGCAAGAAAGTTACTAAGAAATTGGAGAAAACCAATGAAATCTAATGGTTAATAAAATAAACTAGTTTAATATAATCATTGGTAATTTTAACTGTCTGCTCACCTATAATAGTTTATTTCATTGTCCATTTTTCTGAAAAAAGTTACTACAAATAATCTTAACCGTTCAATGATAGGGCAGTAAGTCAATTAACATCTTGTGATTTTACTATTTTGTTTAGTAAACTTGTAGGCTGTTTTCTTATCATTTTCAAGAAATTGTGTCGTTTAAGTGTAGCTTGTTAGTAATGATAACTCATATTCTTGAATATTTTGTTCAAAGGTTCTTCCTGTCCATTCTGACAAGATAAATGAAAAAATGGCTTTTTGTTGGGCAGTTTTCTTGGCAACCATCTCTTTATGAAATACAAAATCATTGAAGATATTCTAATTAGCTAGACAAAAAATCATCATTTTTCTGCAAGCCATTAATAAATATAAATAAATATATTTTATTCAATCAAACAAATATACAACCATTTAAGCATCCGATAAAATTCAGTAACTACGTAAAACCCACGGCATTATATTTCTAGCTTTAGTTCAAAGTTTTATGTGGTCATTATGCGGTCTAGTCGCACCATGGCTGTGTTCTGTCGAACCATCTGAGGTGATGTAAGGGACCTTATATTTGATTTTAAGAGAGGTTTTGTGCTTAATTCTCCCTCTATATCATCTGTTTCGCTACTACTATCATCATCTTCTTCCAGTTTCTTCACCTTATAACGATAAAAATGAGTGCAAATGAGGAAATAGATCAAATCCACGATAGCAAAAATGGCTAGAAAATAGTAAAAATAATCTAGTCTTCCAGCAGTAATATTATCATTCACCCAACCAATACCGTTTTTCTTTGTAACTTTGTTTATGATATTAGTTGTGAGAGTGGCTAAGTAACTCGCACCACCTTCCGTGGTATAAAAGAGAGCCATTGCTAGAGTTTGCATATGTTCAGGAAATTGTGTATTGTAGAGTTCGATCTGACCAATCGCGTTGAAGGATTCAGCTAATCCTGTTATGATTAGCTGTGGTGCTAGCCAAAATGCCGTCAATGGTGAAGTACCTATTAAAATATATTATATACAATGAGTTAATAATTGTTGAAAAGAAATTTCAACCAAAATGCATTTGGAGGATTTTGTGCTAGAGATGTATTTTTTAATTTATCCGATTTGTACGTACCTCCATTGGCCAAAGCCGAGTTTCGCCTTTTATGCTCGACAAGTCCAGCTATGACCATTGAGAAGGAAGCAAGAACTATCCCAATACCTTGTCTTTGTAGCATGGTAATACCACCTTTGATTTTCGTTATCTTCTGTACTGCTGGTACGAGAACCAGATCATAGAGAGGAATGAACAATGTTAATGCCAGGTACGAGAAAGCGGCAAGGGAAGCTGCCGGGACTTTAAAATTTCCGAGATTGAGATCCATCGTCAGGGCTTGTAAATAGGAGTAATTTGACATCAAAACGAAGATCAAAATGCACATCACGCCTGAAAACCAAACTGGAATGATTCGTATCAAGCACTTGAGCTCCTCCACTTGTTGAACTGTGCAGAGTCTCCACTTGCTTTTGTGTAAACCGTCCGAGTTTAAGTCTCCTTCATTTATAATTGCTGCTTTGTTCAGGAATCTGACAAGGTTAATATCATCCTATTAATTAAATATTTTATATCTATATAAAATTTGACAAAAAACAAAAGGATAAATTGTAGCATTTTTTTGAAGGAAATTGCAAATTGGAACTTACTTGAATTGGGAGCTTAATGGTAGTTTCAGTTTACGTGCTCCACTTAACGGCGGATCATAAAGCTGAGAAGAGGATGAAATTCTGAGATCTCTCTTCAGAAAGAGGCCACAAAAACTTGCAAAATGCTTTGGAAAACACTTCCTTCAGGAGCCACATGAACATACAATCTAGTTCCTAGAAAGAAGATTATTATGGACAACATCATTAATCCTGTTGGAACTGCAAATCCTACTGTCCAACTAACATTATTTTGAATGTAGACTATTATACTGTAGGCCAGGAAAATAGCAAGTGTTGATGTACCGTAGTACCTGTTAATAAGACGAGAGATTAGTCTCACCTATATATGCCCTTAAGAGAAATTTGTTTCAAACATGAAATTAGCATTTAAAATTATTTGTTTTTAATTACCAGTTGTAAAATCTTTTCAGCCCCTTTCTGTGCTTCTTATTGGTTTTATCAAATTGATCTATGCCAAATGGCAGGCTGCACGGCCTGACTCCGCCAGAGCCAATAATCAAGAATGCAAAAGAAATATATAAGATAGCTAATTGTAATTTTGTTGGAGCAATGCATTTGCCTAATGCTAATTCCACTAGGCTACATGATGGAGGCTTCAGATGAGGAACTGATGATGACAGAGTCAAAACTATCATTCCCTGCAATTCAAAGAGATTAATTAATTAAGGATATTAATTTCAATTTTTTTAGAAAAAAGAGGTTCAAAAGTAGAAAAATAATGAAAGAAGTTGGAAAGTAGAGAGATAAATAATAGAAAATACTGATTTAATTGTCGAGATTAATAGACAAAGATCAAATTGTCAAAAACAACAATACATTATTAATTTCATCGTTTCGTGATAATATAACACTAATGCTTTATATATATGTAATACTTATAAAAATACTAGGGAATCATGACCTATCACAGTTCCTATTAAGATCTTTTACTACTTATAAGCAGGGAAAAGATACCTGATTTAATTACTAAAACTACTTGTAAACATCTCTGAATACAAATTACGACAAAAAATTATTTTGGAAGATCGTGCATACCACTAAAATAGCGAAGGAGCCCCAAACAATGGTACGGAATCGGCCCATGTATGTGTCGGAGATGAAAGCTCCAGCGACCGGCGCAAAGCTGAGGGATCCGCTTAGGATGTTCGAGACATTCGTCGCAGCCACTTCTTTCATGCCGAAATGAGTCATCATGTATAGTTGTAGATTTGATGTTAATCCATATGTCGCCATCTTTTCTGCAGTCTCGTTCGCTTACAAATGAAAAAAAGATCAAAAGTACTTGTAATTAGTTGTTTCGAACAATTTGTCGCAAGTTCTTACGGGATCCGGTGTTTTAATGCTGGTATGATCGCATCCCAAGTTACTATTATCAAATTATAAACATGAAATGAAGAACGAGAGACAAAGAGAAAGGTTATAATACATATGATGTAAGGCATGCATTTCCATGCTCTGTGCTTCCTCTGAACTACTCTTCCTCCAGCTTCTTCATCCTTCTCCGTGGATTGATTCATAATATTGCACCTACACTTCAAGTAACTAATACACAATTTTTGTATAAATTACAGCACTGAATTTTACTAATATCCCTACAAAATTATTAATATGAATATCCCTACAAAACCTCTCATATATCATTGATATCCCTACAAATTTCTGAAAAATATCACTAATCTCCGTTAATGTTCTGTTAGTCAAATAACATTTTTAATGATCTTATTAGTATTAATTACTTTACAAAAATTATAAAATGACCATATACCCATATTTGTTTATTCTTTCAATATTTCATTCTCATTTTACTCTCAAAGGTCTCCATCTTTGACCTACCATATATGATAGGTTAAAAAGAACATATAATGACTCAATATAAATTCTTATCTTATTTATATAGTTGCAAAATGAAAAATAAAAAATTAACAGTAATTATAATGCTAAACGGATCATTTGGCTATTCACGATATATGAGTAATTTTTTAGGAGTATCAATGATATTTTACTTTTGTATAGGGGTATATATGAAATTATGATATTTTGTAGGTGTATACGTGAAATTTGTTCTTCTTTCTATTCCTTTTTTCTTTCTTTTTTGCCTTTCAAAATGCACGTTAAGGTTCCTTTGTAACTTCTTAGCATGGTTTTGGATAATTTATAATTATGGTATTCCCCTACGTTTCTTTTCTAAGTACTAGTCGTCAATGATGAAGCTTACAATTGATTTTGTAAAAATATTAGGAGAAGGAAGGGGGGCAATACATATAAATGAATATATTCTTAAATATTCTTACACTATAATTTTACTAATATATACTAGTTTGTCAAAAATCTTGAGGGAAGATGGGGAGCATGCATCCCTCCTAATCTCTATTAAACTCTATCCATGCTGATTGTGATGATTTCTTTTTATGTTCTTCTCACACACTTCTGTTTGCACAACCTCGTTCAGACTAAATACTACATATGTTATTTTAAAGTTTGGACATGTGGATTAAATACTAGAGTTCTTCTACAATACCCGACCATTATTTTATACTTCATGATAGATTAAATCTAAACCATTTAAATTGGAAGGGGCATTTTGGGTACTTAATAAATTAATTCCAACATTAATTACGCATGAGTTATTTTCTTGTTTTGTTATTTCCACATTATTTTCTCACTTCTCCATTACAACCTCTTCGTTATTTCCATCTTTTCAACTCTCACACTCACAGTCCTAGTCACGATCTCTCACGTTTTCTCTCCCTATATCTACCATGGAATAATGTATTAAATAAATAAATAAAATGGTATGTTGACACTAAAATTGGTATATTGGAATTGCCACCCATATAAAAAAATAGTCTGTTTATTGACACCGAAATTGTATTTTGAGATGACACTATTATTATATTTGTACAACTAAAAATGATATATTGGTATCTAATATGATATTTCACACAGAATCCAATATTGATAAACAAATTATACATTAGTTTTTACATTAGCACTACTTAAAAATTTATATCGACACTGTATAAAACTATAACAAAACTAAAAAAATATATTATGACTTGAAAACATATGGAAAAATATTTATTGCCAAAAAAATTTTGTGGAATAAATTCTAAAAATCGTACAAATTGTTGAGTAAAAATTGTACAAAATATTGTATTGACAGTAAAATGCTATGTTTGACACCAATATCATGTTTATATCAAAATAATATATTAACACTAAAGATAGTATATATCGACATAAAAATAATATATTAATGATGAAAATAATATATTCACACTAGAATTAGTATATTCACACAAAATGATATATTAACACAGAAAATGGTATAAAAAGTTATATATATTAGCACTTTAAAGACCATATCGAGATTTAAAATAAAACATTTGAACCAAAAAATAAGTTTTATGACTTCAAAATATATATGAATACTGAAAAATATGTGTTCCCACTTGCCACAAAAAAAATGTATTCAACATAAAAAAAATTCAGACTTAGAGTTAGAAAAAAACATATTTCATATTCAACATCCATGTGAATGAAACAAAATGGAGAAGAGCACGAAGAGTAAGAAGAGTTGCCATCTTTCTTAAATGATAAAATTAGGGTTTTACCCTTTCATACCATTTTAGTAACATATTGGAATGGAAAGTCTCACGGCTGGAGCATTTATTTGAGCTATTTGAGCCGTCTGCTTTAGAAATCAGAACCAATTAATAGCCATCCAATTAGCGGGCAAGATATAGAAACTATAAATACAATATATTTTTATTAATTTTGATGTAGATATTTGAATAGTTATCGCTTGTTGCCTGTTGGTGGTGTTATATTTGATATGTGGAGTTGTTATGTTTTTCAATAATAATCTAATTTGTAAAATTATGATTATAATCAATACATGCTACACTTATAAATTTGTAAAATTATGATTATAATCAATACATGCTACACTTATAAAGCCCATTTTATGATAATCGCATATCCAATCTGAAATCGCTAGATGCCGCTACATGCTGTTTAAAACATTATTTTTCTAAACACCGATGTTTATTTCAACAAAGAAAAATGGAATTAACCCCAACCTCTTATTTTCACCTACTTTTGAGCATCCTCAAAGGACCACATCATCATTTTTATCTTGACCGTTCGATCAATTTTTTTGTTGAATCTTAGCCATTCATTTTCTCAAATTTATTGATATTTTATGACAACATTTATGTGGTTATTAAAACATAAATATATAATTGGTTGAATGGTGTTTTGTGTTTTGTGTTTCATATCTGATTTAGTGAGAATAGTTGTGAGTTTATTTGTGACCATCAAATATTAATCAGATGGTTTCAATGAATCATGGTGCAAAGTTATGTTCGATTATTAATACTAATATTTTATGAAGAGTTCACTCATTAAAATATAAATAATTTTTCTTTTCTTCTTTAAAAAATTATAATTCTTGATGAAATATTTTATTTCTAATATTAAAATCATCAAATATAAATTTGTTGGAATTTTCTTTTTATTTTGAGTTCCATATTGTTATGGTTCCAATTTCTTTTATGAAGAGTTCACTTATTAAAATATAAATAATTTTTCTTTTCTTCTTTAAAAAATTATAATTTTTAATGAAATATTTTATTTCTAATGTTAAAATCATCAAATATAAATTTGTTGGAATTTTCTTTTTATTTTGAGTTCCATATTATTATGGTTCCATTTTTTTTTAAATATGTGAATATTAACTATATAAAAGAAGATGTACAAAAATGGTATGCCCATTAACTTATACCTTATACCTTATTTTTTATTTCTCTTTTAGCATTCTCAAGAAACCTATTGTCAATTTTATCTTGGCCGTGGGTTCAAATTTTTTTTAAATATTAGTTTTTCATTTAAATTATTACCACAATATTACATAAAGACATATTGTTATAATTTCAGTTTCATTTTTCTTGATAAAATGTGAATATAGACGATATAAAAGAATATGTAATAAAATGATAAGTTTATTTACTTTTATCATATTCTTTTATCCCCTTTTGAAAATTCTCAAGAGAACTATTGTCAATTCTCTCACCCGTCGAATAAAAAAATTCATCAAATCTTAGCTTTTAATTTAAAATTTTATCATAATATCACATGATTAGTTAGATTAATATTCAGTATTATATCTCCGTTATGTGAGAACTATTATCTCAAACAAAATTTCAGAATATTGAAAACTATATTATATTACTTAATGAATTACGGGTTTCATAATAACATATGTATAACCTCTGTCAAAAAAAAAAATAACATATGTGTAATTTATACCATTTTAACATCTAAAAAAAATAAGAAAAATAACGGTGACAAATTTTTGAAGAAAATGAGTCATGTTATATTTTCCTATGTAGTATACATATTTTTCCCATATATATGATATTAAATATAATAATTATTATATTTTTTAAAGCTAATAATCTATAATTTAATCTTATGTAGTTTCAACAAAAAAATTTCGAAATAAATTATCGTACATTTTATTTTTCTGATCTCATTCATCTAAGCCCGATTAATACTTAATTTATTTTTCTAACATAATACGTCAAGAGATAATGACATAAAAAAAAATCAAAGACAATAATTTTGAATTTCCATAATTACAAATTATATATTTTTAAATTGAAATACTCGCCGCGAAGCGCGAGCATTATCCTAGTTAATTATAAAGCGCTCAAAGCCATCCATTCAAAATATGAGGCAGCTAATTGCATGTGTTAAAAATAAAATTAGTCTACATCCGAAAAAACTGTTGAATATAGCAGTCAACTATTTTATCACATTTGCTATTCGTCTTTGAACTTGAAAATAAGTGTCACGGCGCGTATCATCTTTTCCCTATCAAGGAAAACCCGAATTCTCAGATTAAGAGCAGAAAGAAAATTCTCAAAATCTCGTTCATATTTAATTATGAAATAAAACTTCATATTTAATTATGAGAAAAAACTGAAGTTCCATAGCGTCGCTCAACTAAGCTGATTTTATGCCAAAAAGAAAAAGAAAAAAAATTGTACCGAAACACTTAATTTACAACAAAACTAATGATTAAAAAGTCAAACTAAGTTTTTTTAGTCTTTACAAACATCATACAATAAACAAAAACCAAAGCTATATCTTAAAGGCACTAGCTTATTTTAGTCTTTTAAAACATCATAGTATTACCAAGAAAACCAAAACTATGAAACAAAACATTAAAACATACATACATTTTTCTCCAAAAAAAGCATACATACATATTTTTAACTTTTAAGTATTAACACTGCAATCAGGATTGCTGAGTAACGGTACAGGTCCTGTCACTCCTCTTCTGGCTCCTACTAACAAATCACATCGTACGTATAGCGAGCTCCACCGACTATGAAATGGCCCAGGTTCATACCTAATTTTAACATACAGATCACAATCAGTCACAATTTTCATAATGTGAGCGCTCTTTTGCAATTTATGTAAGATTAAGGGGGCACTTTTTAAACGTTTGTACTTTCTATAAGGAAAATATTTTTTTTTTTAGGCTGAGCTTGACTATAAGGAAAATATTGACAAACATATACAGTTTTAAGTGTTAACAGAGATAGATACAGTTCATACCTGACTTTACCGACCACAATTAGTCGAAATGGTACCACTCCGTATGTCTGATCCTGTATCAATCCATCTACCACATCTGGCGACACTGGTACGGCCGGCCCACCAAGTACCGGTGAAACTACCACAGATGTGCTTTTCGCCTGTGATAGGTTCAAATCCAAAGAGAGTTGTTAGCCATGAGAATACGTTCATAATCTAATTGAACAATTTGGCTACAATAAAATAAAATATGTTATATAAAAGAAGCTTAAAGTTCAAACATACTTGAAGCAGTGGGGGAAGGGGCGTAGGGGAGGTGATGGGCGCATTACGATACTGTAAATACATCAGCAATCGATCATAATGAATGACCGATCTTGAATTTGGATTTCTAAAAATCAGCGTCGTTTGGAAACTGGCGGTGATGGTGTTGAATGGAGAGGTTGAATTTGAGATTGACAAGACTGATACAGTAGCCACGTAGAAACGCGGGTGAGTTGGCCTGGAATTCAGCAATAGAGAATTAGAGAGAGAATGATTTAATTTGGATTTCTTGAAATATGATTTCTCTCCATATAGCAGACCAGGGTACTGCAGTTTACTATCAGCAATTAGCCATAGTTTGTTTACCAACAAAAATGACAAACATATCTTACTATACTTTTTCTTTGTTAAATTATTATTACATGACAAGTTTCTATATCTAACTCCTCCAATTTACCAGATACCAGAGCAACCTGATTTTAAACTTATTTCCTCTGAATAATCCGTTCCGAAATTTCAAATTCCGTCTCAGCTAAAAAACGGGATTTCAAATTCCACTGTGAATTTCATAGAGTTCATTTTAGCATTTTAACATGTTAAGTTGTTAACCATGAGGCGGGATTTGGAGTCCCGTTTTTAGTAAAAGAAATAAGTTCAAAATCAGATTATTCTGGATATTTGAACTTTTTAGTAAAAGAAATAAGTTCAAAATCAGATTATTCTGGATATTTGAAATAACAAAGGCCCGTTTGATTTGCAAGACTAAGTGAGACTAGACATGGATATGCCGGTCATTTGGAAATCTCATGTGTTTGATTACAGGAATATTGTGAGCTGTCGGGTCCCTGTCCCCCATTTATGTCTTCCATCTGTTGTCTTGCATAAAAAAACGGACAATGCTATTGTGTCCTTCACTCCTCTCACTTGGCAATTTTAATAATTTTTTTCTAAATATTGGTGTTAGATTTGAAATTGGCATTAATTTTTTAGGTATTCTTTAAGTAATGGTTTCTTTATAATTATTTTAGCAAAATACTTATAAATTATAATTAAATCATATATTTATTTTCTAGAAATAAGTACGTGTTTGATTTGAGGGCTTTTAAAAGTAATTTGTTAATTAAATTTAATTATAATTAATTTTTTTGAGGGTTTTTTAAAGTTAGTTATAATCGACAGAGTTTTTTAAATTTAGTATAATTTTTATTCTATAGGAATTAATTTTTCATTCTTGTAATTTGTATTTTGTTTGATGAAGCGCATTTATAATGTTATTTATATAATTATTATATGAATTGAACTTGAATATTTATAATGTTATTTAAATTTAGAAGTTTTTGAGAGTAGTATTATTTATTATAATTATGTTATAAAATTAGTTAACTAATCGTTATACACATTTAATTTTTCAAACTAAATAATCTAATATTTTTCAACTAATTTTTAATGTCATTCATATCAAACAACGTTCCTCACTTTTCATCATTTAATAGTCTACCACATCAAACAACACATGTCATTCACACATATCCTTCGTTTGCTTCACCATCATCTTAATATCTTACTATACCCCGGTATATCCCTCAATGTCTTTCACGTCAAACAGCCCCAAGGGGATACAAGTTGAGTAAAGTCAACATGTAATTAATTTATCATGTGATCTCATTTAATTACTGTCTATCTCCATTAATTACCTGTATATGAAGTAGAGAACAAGAGCTACCACTCCAAGAAGGAGAAGAACTATTAAAATGGCGGCAATAACGTTTCGAGCGCCGCCGCCTTCTCCTCCATGATCATGCTTTAGATCTTCATCATCATGGACATGACCTTTGTGCTCAGGGGTTTCTGCCATTAGACACACAGAGCCTGACTGACCTTCAAATGAGTCTAGTGTAGTATTTTGTCTGAAGGAATGTCTGATGAGAGAGAGAGAGAGAGAGAGAGAGAGCACTCTGGAGAGTGGAGTGGAGTGGAATAAGAACAAGGAGAAGGGGTTGGAAGAAGGAAGGAAGATACTGAGCATTTATTGCTTTGTTTGCTTTAAGAACTGGAGTTGAGTTATCTCCAGTGATCCAACAAAAGGATGGCTGGCACCTGGCAGTTATCAGAAAGAAATAATGTAAGAATGGAGATCTTCATTGTTAGTGGAAATGGATATGCATGAGAAATTGTCATTTGGACCGAGATCCAAATGAGGAGGGTGGAAGCATGTGAGGGCAGCAGGATCAATGGGGCCTCGTATGTGGAACGGAGTATAACAAGGCACGTGTGATGTGTTGGTTTTGAGATATCCATCTGCATCTTTGTGCAGAATGAATAATGATAGCAACACATTATTGACCGTGCCGTTTTTCATGATTCATAATTATGACTTGCGACGAGTCTTCTGATACAAATTCGGATCAAATAAAACTAGCCAGCTATTTATTTATTTTGGGTCTTCTAATTTAAATTGGGTTAAAATGAAACAACTATTTATTTCTTGTCTTCTGATACAACAATTGGGTTCAAATGAAACTGATTACTAACCAACTATTTATTTTTTGGGCCTTATGGGGCCGGGTCTACAATGTAATTTCATTTGATTAGTTATTTATGGGCCAATGCAACTGAGAGCTTTTATGATCTAAAAATAATGTATCACATTGCAATTCATTAATCGGATTAGAATGGGTTCAAATCGAACTGATTGACTATATGTTCTTTTGGTCTGCTGGGCCAGGTCTGCTATCTATTCATTTCATTAGCTATCTATCTACGGGGCACTGCAAAAAGACATTTGTTCAACACAAAAATAATTCTTACATGATTCTTTGCAAAAAAAAAAAAAAAAAGGTCCAAACAAATGAACAATTAAAAACAATCGAGACACTGAAATTTTATCCTTTCAAGTTTTTATTACCGCTGATATATTCTTTAGAAAAACAAAACAGATTTTCTCAAAAGCAGAAGAGAGTTGAAGACAGCTAAGAGACAGACTTCCAAATCCCCAACATCCTCGTTGGTCCTTACCTCACTCATCCCCTCCAGTTCTCATATTACCGGAGGTCTCCAGTTATTTCAAAAGCTTGACCCCATCAGTCCATGGAAGAATAAACAAGTGGAGCCCAGTTTAATTATACACAAGCTTGTCAGAATCCTTATTGCATTTTTTTTAGTTAATTTTTTGAGATATATATATATATATATATATATATATATATATAGGTGAAATTATTTGTTTTGATATAATAACTGAAATTTTTATGGGTGCGAATAAATGATATATGCCAATATATAAGTTATCTTTTTTCTCTTGGGTGGTGTTTGACAGCAAGATAAGGGAGGGATAAGATGAGTTATCCCTCTTATCTCTGCTAAACATTGAATAATTTTGTTGGGTTAAAAGAGGTTCAGGAGGGTTAAACATCAAATTTTTTATCACCACTCCATACATGAGATAGTGTTATCTCTCCATTTTATTCCCATTATACTCTTAAATCCACTTATCTTAATTAAGACTTATCTAGTAAGTGATATTTTTAATTATTGTTGTTAGCTTAATTTCAATATACATCATTTACTCTAATTTTTAATTTTAAACTAACATATTTTTTTAAGATGGCTAATAATATTTATTCATATTAACAATAAAATATTTATAAATAAATATTATTAATTATTTATTAATAAAATTTACTAGTAAAATATTTATTAATAAAATAATATTATTTAAAATACTTATTATTAAAATACTTATTAATAAAATATTTATTAATAAAATATTTATTGATAAAATATTATTCATAGAATATTATTTATAAAATATTTATTAATAAGATATTATTAACAAATAATTATTAATATTTATCAATAAAATATTTCTTAATATTTATCAATAAAATATTTATTAATAAAAGTATTTATTATAAAATATCTATTAATATGGCTACTAATTAATAATTAATATTTATCATTTCAACAAATAAATAAGGACATTCTTGTCCTTTGCAAAAACTTATATATTTAAATTCAACGCTATCTATTTTTTATCTCTATCATCTTACCAAACATCATTCCAAAATAAAAGATTAAAGTAGATTAACTCCTTATCTCTTCAAAAAGTTATCCCAATCTTATCTTGTTGCCAAACGGAACTAATGTAAAAGTAGTATCCCAATGACCTTTTCTAACTATAATATAAAAATTATAATGAAGTTAACTACTCAACTAATTATTGTATGTTAAAAACTAGAATAACATAAAATAATTAGGAGTGAAGATGGTCAGATAAATGAATAAATAAACAACTAATCAAAATCAGGCGGGTACCAACTGGAAGGAAGAAACAGTTTCTCCAGTTAAGAAAATAACCGGAGAAGAAGAGAAGTCTCCGAATTAATTTAGTTTCCCTTCCAAAACTCCTCGACCACCACCGCGGGGCAAATCTTCTCCGGCGGAGCTCCACCTCTCTCCGTCCCTCAGTCCAAATCTCAAAAACCTAACTCCGACCCTAGTTCTGACTCTCGGGCATGAGCGTGTGATTGGGATCGTCGGGAACTCGGAAGATGTCTCGCCATGTCAGCGCGCCGCATTTTCACAAGTCCAAGACCTTGGACAACAAATACGTAAGGAATTTAGTGTAGTTGGTTTGATTTTGTTGATGTTTTTGATGGGTTTTGTCGAATTTTGAGAGTTTTGCGTTGAATTTAGATGCTGGGAGATGAGATTGGAAAAGGGGCGTACGGACGCGTGTACAAAGGGTTAGACTTAGAGAATGGGGATTTCGTGGCGATCAAGCAGGTATCGTTGGAGAATATTCCCCAAGAAGATCTCAACATTATTATGGTATGTTTTAATCTCTCAAATTTTCCTTTACTTTTGGGTAAATTAATGCATGTTCATAAAAAATATGTTTCATTTTGGATTAATTTTTTTGGTATTTCACTAGTAATTTGCTCCAGTGTTAAATACATTGGCCATTTCCATGTAATGACACTTTTTCATATGTAATTTTTAATAGAAATTTACTAATTTTTTGTAATATTGCTTGAAACCAGTAGTATTTTGTATATAACAGTACAGGTACGGTACCAGTTTGTAACAAAAAAAGTTATCATCTTTTGCGTAACAAAAGCACTAAAACCCAAAACGGATTTCTCATCTCATCTTCATTGTTAGATATAATCAGTTAGCTTTTATTTCATATGATTTGTTTAGTGAAAAATAAGGAAAACAAGTGGTGTACTATATTACATTTTCATCCTTCTTTTAATGTTTTTTTTTCCATTTTATATGTGCCTATTTTGTGTATGCCCGAGTTTTGTTTTAGTTAGCCATCTATATAGCATTTATTTATTTATTTTTCTTTTGTTTGTGTATTTTATTTCCTCATGATAATATTCTAACTTTGTTTTTGAATTTTTTTTTTTTGTAAATTGTTTCTACTGATGCTTCACAAATTCAGCAAGAAATTGATCTACTGAAGGTACATTTTATTTTGATATCTAATTATTTAAACTACCATTTCAAATCAAATAAAAACGAAAAATTTAAACAAATTTGCAACTGAAAATTATGTTAATTATTAAAATTTGTGAGCCTTAATAAAAAATTGGTATTTTTATTTGCAGAATTTGAACCACAAAAACATTGTGAAGTACCTCGGCTCACTGAAGACAAAGACTCATCTGCACATCATTCTTGAGTAATCAATTAATTAATTATTTTAATATTTATACAAGGTATTATGTGATTAAGTTGCATATATACTATATTTGTTTGTCAGTTCCATTGCTGGTATGAACTGATCAGTATAAATCCAACATTGGCTTATCATATAATTTCTAGATATAATTGTTTGATATTTTTTTCGTTTTTAACATAACTCAAGAGACTATGAGCAAACTATAATAATACAACTAAATTGCGTACTTTAAATTATAAAATACTGTAGATATGTGGAAAACGGCTCGCTTGCAAATATAATCAAGCCAAATAAATTTGGACCGTTTCCTGAATCTCTTGTGGCCGTTTATATAGCTCAGGTAAATTTTTTATATATTGTAAAAATTACTTCACATAGGAAACTTAACATTATTTGTGTCTAAATCTTATTTTTATTTTAATAATAATGAAAGGTATTGGAAGGGCTAGTCTATCTCCATGAACAAGGAGTGATTCATAGAGATATAAAAGGTGCTAATATTTTGACTACCAAAGAGGTAATTAATTAATTAATTATTTTTTTATATTCGTATTTTTCATCTTTTTCTTCATTCATGAGTGCTGTTTATTTTACTTTTTATTTATTTATTGTTATTTTTATTGCACAGGGTTTAGTTAAACTTGCTGATTTTGGAGTGGCCACTAAACTTACAGAAGCTGATGTTAATACACATTCTGTCGTTGGAACTCCTTATTGGATGGCTCCTGAGGTAAATATAAATATCTCTACATATTCATAATATCTTAATATCATTTTATTTAAGTTTTATTTTTGTGGCGTATTTTCATACATACCGTTCCAAACCCTTCCTAAACTCCCAATATCAATTTTATCTTTCTCAAACTCAAAATATATCAAATCTTCCTTTCTGAAGCCCCAACTACATCAATTTTCTCTCTTCAAAATAAAAAAATATATATATATACATATATATCAAACATACACAAATTCTTTGAAATTTATGCAAGCTTTGTCAGATAAACCTGATTCTTTATAAAAAAATTCAAAGGGTATATACAGCACTTTCGTTATATCACATCAACATCCGACTATTAATATTAAATTAAATATATTTTTTATGTGAAATAAAAGGTGATAGAAATGTCTGGAGTTTGTGCCGCGTCAGACATATGGAGCGTGGGCTGCACAGTCATAGAGCTCTTGACTTGCGTGCCGCCTTATTACGAACTTCAGCCCATGCCTGCTCTCTTTCGCATTGTTCAGGTTCCTTTTCGTCCTTTTCCTCATAATTTCATTTACACCCCTGTAAAACTTGTTATGTTTTAAACGACCTTTTGAATTCAGGATGAGAACCCTCCGATTCCGGAAGGCCTGTCGCCTGAGATAACCGATTTTCTTCGTCAGTGCTTTAAAAAGGTTGTATTGCAGTATGTATACTTGTGTTTTGTTTCTTCTGCTGATTGGATGGAATAAATTAATAATGATAATGAAATGTAATAATTGCAACAGGATGCGATGCAAAGGCCTGATGCGAAAACTTTGTTGATGCATCAATGGATCCAGAACTCGAGGCGGACCCCGCCTTCTTATATCCGTCAGTCCGGCGGATCTGTAAGGTAGTTTTTAGTTTTGTTTTTTTCTCTTGTTTTTTATAAGAAAATTGTGCAATTAATGAGTTTTTTTTTATAAATTTTTTCTTATGGTTTTAATATTTTATTTAAGGAATATTGAAGAAGAAGATGCGTCAAGTGGGGTTATTAATCAAGCAGGTGTCGATAGTCCGCAAGGCGAGCAAAGAAAGAGCACTTCTTCTGAAATTGAACGCGTATTTTTTTCTTCATTTTCTTTTTTTTTAATAAAATATTTCTAAATATTTTATTTATTAAATCTTCGTATATCTCTTTCAGGAAGATTCTAGTAGAAAGGATGCGTTGGAGCTCAATTCACCTTCACCGAGTAACAAAAGCGACTCGAAACGCCACGACACCTCAAGTCAAAACGGCACAACAGACCATTTAAACAACGATTCACAACTTTTGACAAAAGACCCGACTTTTGTTTTGAATGAAAAGCTGTCTGAGGGCAAAACCTCGCCTGGAAGCGACAGACATAGCGCGTACGATGTGAAAGAAAGTAGAAAAGACGAGGTGAGAATGGACGAGTTTGAGGAGAGGAGGAGCTCTGGCGCTGATGAGTCGGATGCTTTTTCGTTCGGATCCGGCAGAAATAATAACGCTAGTTTCAGAAAGGTATTTTGTACCGTTACTACTGTTGAGCGGACTTTTAAAGGAATAAAGTACTTGAATTGGATTGCAATTTAGTCCTGTACTATTGATTTCAACTTTTTGGTCTCTGTAAATAATAAAGAATTGTGCATGGTTAGTCCCTGACTCAAGGACTGATAGTAATAGTGCATGTTTTCATAAAGTACTGGGACCAAACAGTTCAAGTCAATAATACAGGGACTAAATTGCAATCCAGTTAAACTACAGGGACTAGTTAACGAAATCCTTTTTTTTTCCAACATTTATTCTTTTTTTTTGTCACAAAAAGAAATGTTTATTAATGGTTGGTCCCTGACTCAAGGACTAAGAGTAACAGTCCATGTTTTCACATGCTTTCATACAGTACAGGGATCAAACAGTTCAAATCAATAATACAGGGGCTAATTAACTCAATTCTTTTCTTGACAAACGGAAATGTTTTTTTTATTACAGGTTGAAAAGCCGTTGGTGTTCAGCCCGGCACCGGGCGACCTGACCCGGTTCAGGGAGAACTCAGGCGAATCTTTCGAAGAACTGTTCCGGCCGCTGGACCAGCGGCGGGACCCGGCCAATGAGACGTCGACATCTGGCGCCGCCGCGAATCAGGAGAGCAGTAGCGGTCTGACGAGCGAGCTGAAGGCCAGGATGGCTTTGAAGAGCAAGGAGACGTCGCCGGTGAGAAGGGTCGGAGAAGGAGGGCGGCTTCTGGAAATGGTCATGGGGATGCGCGATGATGTCATGGATCTCGAGGGATCGGTAAATATAAGATTGTTTTTTTAATTGTTGTTTTGTTTGGTGTAATTTTGTTTGGGGCCCTACAAAGTAGTAAAATTGGATGTATACTCTTGTGAAAGTAAAAAAATATCATCTAAAAGGGTAATTTAGGGATTTTGATGGATTTTAATAGGGTGATTTTGTCTTCTTTAAGATTATTTTTAGTTAACTTTTTCTTATTTTGTAATTAGGTATTTGGTGAGAACATGACGCCTGAGAGCTTATTTCCTTTACAGGTACTTATTATCTTTTTTCAATCATTAAACTCAACAGTTTTTCATAACATTTTGTGAATAAATAATTGTAAATACAGACGGTGGAATTCAGCAAAATAGTGGGGCTGCTCAAGCCAGAGGAGCCAGAAGAAGTGATTCTATCGGCTTGTCAGAAACTCGTGCTCTTTTTCACTCAGCGGCCTGAGCAGAAACAGACTTTCATGTCTCAGCACGGTTTCTTGCCTTTAATGGAACTCCTTGATATTCCTAAGCACCGCGTAAGTAAAAAGATATTTACTTTTTGGACTGGTGTTGGAATTTTAAATTAATTTTTTTTTGAATCTTTTTGGCAGATAAGCTGCTCGGTGTTGCAAATTGTCAACCATTTGATCAAAGATAATGTCGCTTTTCAGGAAAATGCATGCCTCATTGGCTTGGTACATTCATTCTTTTCATAATTTTATTTTATTTTATTTTGTTTTTTAAGAGCTTTTGGAAATTAATACGTGTTATTATTTTTTCATTTTAGATTCCTGTAGTGATGAATTTCGCGGTGCCCGACAGACCGAGAGAAGTTAGAATGCAAGCTGCTTTCTTTCTTCAACAGCTCTGCCAATCAAGGTTTACTTTTTTATATTCTTTTTCCTCGAAACTTATACCACTTAATAAATTCTTGAAAAAAAAAAAAAACTCAACTAAATCCATTTCCTTGTGCAGCCAACAAACATTACAAATGTTCATCGCTTGCAGAGGCATCCCTATTCTAGTCGGCTTTCTTGAGCCTGACTATGCTAAGTACAGGTCCGCACTCAAACAATACAAAAACATCACATAACATCCTTACTTTATTCATTAATTTCTTATTTAATATTTCTATTCATTTATATACATTTTAGGGAAATGGTGCATCTGGCAATAGATTGCATCTGGCAAGTCTTCAAACTGCAACACTCAAACCCACGCAAGGACTTCTGCCGAATCGCGGCCAAAAACGGGATGTTAATCCGCCTAGTCAACACATTACACAGCCTGAACGAAGCGACCCGCCTCGCCTCGGTTTCCGGATCCGGCGCTCTGGCCGTAACGCAGAACAGCATTCAACCCCCTCTTCCGAGACCTAGATCGGCCCAACACCTGGACCAGATCCAGTCCTCTCATTCCGGCCAGCTGGACGTTTCCAGAATAAGACTCAGGCCTGATTCGTCAGACATGGACTCTTCGCCCAAGTTCGGCGAGGGCATGTCAAACCCTAGACGCGCTTCCATTGACAGGTCAGCAATATCAAAATTAGTTTTATATATATGTAATTTCATATTAACAGATGGACTTTTTTGTAACAGGTCGCCGAGGCAGCTGGAGCAGTTGCTGACAATGACGAACGGGTCCGGCGCGTCTCAGAACGATCACGTGAGACCTTTGTTGAGTCTGTTGGAGAAAGAGCCGCCGTCGCGACACGTGTCGGGCCAGCTGGACTACGTGAGGCATTTGTCTGGATTGGAGCGGCACGAGAGCATCTTGCCTTTGCTTCACGCTTCTTCGGCTGAGAGAAAACCGAACGGGGAGCTCGAGCTTTTAATGGCAGAATTTGCCGGTACGTCCTTTCTTTTTTTTTTAATTTTAATTTTAATTTTCAGAAAAAAAAACTCTTAATTTTTATGAGTATTTTGAGAGCCCCCTTCACATTTTAGATTCTCTCAAGAACTCCCTATAAAGTAGATTGAATATTTTTTACCCCCTATTGTCTTTTAACAAAGATGGAGGTTTATAACACCCCTAGGTAAAAAAAAAAAAAAAGGAAATTCAACCCACTTTAAAGGGGTTTTGAGCGAATCTAAAAAGCAAGGTGTTTTTTAAAAATAAAATTAAGACATCTTATTATATAACTAAAGATAACAAACAAATAATTTGCATTAAGATAATTCTGTAATGACAAATTTTTAATATTTTCTATATACCAACTGGTATCTAAATATATATAAAATAATGGCATATAAAATATAAATATATAATTA
This sequence comes from Juncus inflexus, assembly GCA_024447665.1. Taxonomy (NCBI): domain Eukaryota; kingdom Viridiplantae; phylum Streptophyta; class Magnoliopsida; order Poales; family Juncaceae; genus Juncus; species Juncus inflexus. The sequence continues at coordinate 3,204,754 of JAJHPC010000004.1, read as the reverse complement.
ATAAAACAATACATAAAATAGACGTATCGTATCCTGACTTCTTCTAAAATATTCAGAAAACTTACGTTTTTCAACCAACTCCTTATACAACAGAGGTGTCAAGACAAGGCCGCGAGAACGGCAACCACGCAGAATCCTCCTCCTCGTCAAAACACCCGCACAGATCCCAAAGCAAGAGCAACCCGTCCCTCGCACTCGTCCCCGTCACTGCCAACCACACCGAAGGCGCGTCCACGTCAGCGTCGCAGACCGCGTCCGGCGTTCTATCCGGGTCGGGCGTGCTGAACGCGCGGCCGGGCAGCACCACCTCGTCCGGGATTTTGTCCCAGATGGTCTCGTCGCTGAGCGCTGACGTGGCGCGGGAGTATCTGGAGAAGGTGGCGGATTTGCTGTTGGAGTTCGCCGGGGCGGATAGTGTTGTGAAGGGGTTTATGTGCACGCAGAGCTTGTTGCTGAGATTGTTTCAGATGTTTAATAAGATCGAGCCGCCCATTTTGTTGAAGGTATGGTGGTTTTGGTCAAAGGCTTTGTTTTATTGGAGTGATGAGTGATTGTTGATTCTTATGAAGTGTTTTGTTTTTGATTTGGTGTAGATATTGAAGTGTGTTAATCACCTTTCGACGGACCCGAATTGCTTGGAGATTCTCCAAAGGGCCGACGCGATCAAGCATCTAATCCCGAATCTCGAGCTCCGTGACGGACCCCTCGTCTCCCAAATTCATCACGAGGTTTCCTTTTTTTCCTTTTCATTTTTCTAAAAAGAAAACTTACGAAATTTCATGTGTGTGCACACCCAAAGTCATAGAAATAACATGTATTAAACACCCATTATTCCCAATTTGCTTAAAAAAATTTCAAACCTCCCCAATTTGATAACCTTATTCATTAAAAGACAAGGATATAGCCAATTTGACATCATGCCGAAAACCCCAATGAAATTTCACCCACAATTTTCTTTAAAATTTCCAAACTATCCTAATTTGATAAAGCTCAACAAGGAGAGGGATACAAATATAGATGACAATTTCCACTATTCATAGGGTTATACAAGATATCCTCACGTTTGTTGGGATATTATCCATGAAAATTTTCCATTTCACACAAAAAATAATGCGAAAACCCTAACAAACTTGATCTCTCCCAGGTCCTAAACGCGCTCTTCAACCTGTGCAAAATCAACAAGCGGCGTCAAGAGCAAGCCGCGGAGAACGGCATAATCCCGCACCTGATGAACTTCATCATCTCCGACTCCCCCCTAAAACAGTACGCCCTGCCCCTCCTCTGCGACATGGCCCACGCCTCCCGCAACTCCCGCGAGCAGCTCCGCGCCCACGGCGGCCTCGACGTCTATCTCGGCCTTCTAGAAGACGAGGCCTGGGCGGGCACCGCGCTGGACTCCATCGCCGTGTGCTTGGCGCACGATAATGATCTGAGGAAGGTCGAGCAGGCTTTGCTCAAGAAGGAGGCCATTCTCAGGATGGTTAAGTATTTCCAGAGCTGCCCCGAGCAGTACTTCGTGCATATTTTGGAGCCCTTTTTGAAGATTATAACGTACGTGAGGACTATTTTTTTTTTTTTTTTTTTTTTTGTGTTTTTCTAATGGTTTTATGATTGTTGGTTGTCAATTTTGTGAATAAAAATTGCAGGAAATCGTCGAGGATAAATACTGCGATGGCCACGAGTGGGCTGACGACTTTGTTGATTGCGAGACTTGATCATCAAGATGCTATTGCGAGGCTTAATCTGCTCAAATTGATTAAGGTATGTCTATATTATTTAATATATCTAGTTATGGAGTATTTTTGTACAATGGTTGTGGTTTCTTTCAAGAAATCGTATTTTTATAATTTTTATTGTAAGAATATATGAATTTATTTTAACAGGCGGTTTATGAGCACCATCCAAGACCGAAACAGCTGATAGTGGAAAACGATCTGCCACAAAAGCTTCAGAATTTGATAGAAGAAAGAAGAGACGGACAAAGATCAGGCGGACAAGTGCTGGTAAAGCAAATGGCCACAGCATTGCTCAAAGCGCTTCACATCAACACAGTTTTGTAATTGTTTCTTTGTTTTATTGTTTTGTTAATTAATTAATTGCCTTGTTGTTTGTGTTATTATGGTTGTATTATATCTTTTATTTTGTTTTATTGAGAGGAAATGTAAGTTAATTTTGTAGGCAATGAATTGGTTTGCTGTTGTTGTTTAATGTTGTGTTATAAAATGTAAGTGGAGAGTTATCCCTTTATTAATGGGGTAAGGTCTCTGAGTGATAACTTGTTTTATGTGCCTGTATTTAATGAGAATTGTCTTGTTGTGTTATTATTGTTGTATTATATTGTTTTATTTTGCAAGGAAAAGGCAAGTTTATCTCCCATATTTTTTAGTGCTGTTGTGAAGGGTTATCACTTTTCACTTTATTCCACTATTATTATTTTGTGCACCTGTGAAATGTTGAATCTCCTACGCGAGGAAGGCATGAAAAATGGAAAATGGATCCTGTCTAGAATTAAATTTGAAAAATAATTTCCAAAAAGCAATTTGTGATGGGGAAAAATTGATTATACAGTACTTTCAGTAGGCTGGGCTGGGCAGGGAGATGGGCCTTTTTCCCACAATTTAAGGCCTTGTATTGGGTGACCAGCTTATTGCATCTTTTGGAATGTTCTTACAATCTCTAGTTGTACTCTAGTCTTTTATTTGGAGTTGCACTTGTATTTGAAAGGAAAGCCCCACCGTTTTATCAGTTGGGTCTTATGATCTTAATCTACCAGAGAGAGAATGAGAAAGAGAGAATTCATGTTGACTAATGATATTGAGAATTACTCATACAATTATTTATAATTTAATTAGCCGAAAAATTGTTACTAGATAAAAAGACACGCACAAGATAAAACACGAGGAGAAGATGGGAGTCCATTTAGCCGTGGACCTGATGGATGGTCTGGTAAGAGAGAAATGCAAGGGATTTTAACAATATTTTGTTGCTGGGATTTATGATGTAGCAATTGTCTTTGCTAGCTAGATGCGGAATTTTCCCCTTAAGTTTTGCAACAATTTTCTCTTGAATCAGCTTACAATGTCTGTCGTGTTGCAGTTGTTTCTCTTTCGAATTTCACGGTCGCTCTTTTGTAAATAAACTTTGTAACTTTCTTGGATTTTTTCTGATTACAATGAAAATACATAAGTAGGCTATTCATCTACTATAGCCTACAAAATTTTACCACCAGAAAATATTCCTTGAAAAATAAGAACTTTAAATAATATTATTACTTTTAGCAACGAAGCCTTCCAAACAAAGGCATATGATATTATACCAAAGGTTTGAGGTTGGATTTCTCACATTTTTTATATCTTCCCCCAACTTTATGTCTACTTTTGCAAGGGTGTGCAAAATTAGGGTTTGATATTTACTTACAGTTTTTTATTTTTGAAAATTTTGATACTTATGGATTTGTGTTTTATCAGTTTAGACTTTAGAGTTTTGTAAAATACACAAAACTGAAATGCAAATAGATACAAATATTTATGATCCGCACATATGTGTATTTGTTTACTAGATGCCTTCACTCTACATAATACAAACTTATTACTTATAGGTTGCATGTTTTAATCTTTTCAATCAGATAAGCGTGGGTTTCAACAACACCTTTTAAACTGAAGAATAAATAGTTACATTATTAGAATATAAAAAATAAGTAAACATCCCAGCATACAATTTACCAGTTGCACCCCAAAAAACATATATTCTCAGATTGATGTACTACGGATGTAAATTTTTTTCTTTTTTCTTTGACGTTAGTTAACTTGAAATACTTATAATGAACTTTTAGCTTGAGAGAACATAATACTTATTCAAGAACCAACATAACTTTGAAGAATATGGATATGAAGATAAAAGGGCGTACATGTCTAGAATATTTATTATGTAATTAATATGTTTGCATTCAAGGGAAACATGCCATAAATGTTCAAGCCAACATGCCATCCTTTACAGAGATTCTGAAAATCTTCTTACTTGGATTCTTATGTAAAGCCTACATAAGGATTCAAACCCTAAATAAAGATGCAAAGATCAACAGAAAAACTAGGTATGTTATTTAAAAAGGTGTTGATATTTTGGAGCTAATTTTAAGTTTTGCTATATCTACAGCAAGACCAAAATCTTTTTTGTTGAAAAACAAAATATTCATTACTTTTCTTTTCATTTTTTTAGTGCATCTAACAAGATAGGAAATGGATGAATAGAAAAATATGATAATGATCAGTAAGAAATTGGTCATCATCCTTAATCAAAAAAATTGGTGTGATTCCTGTCAAAGAGAAATTAGCTCAAAGATAGAAAAGATAGTTAACATGGAATATTTAATTTTTGTATTGATTAATATGTAAATGGCATTTTGCTTCAATTGAACAAGACCATTAATGTTCTTTTTAACAAAAAAAAAGAAGAAAAAAAGAAGCAACCAGCTTAGAGAAAATCTTGGATTGATTAAACCTACAAGTGGAATTTGGGATTGCCGAAACTTACAAGATCCTTTCATTTTACAAGCCACTCTTCAAAAATTACAAAGCATATTATTTAGAAGTTCTCTATTTGAAAGTATACCTTTAATTGCTAATTACCTTGTGTATCTTTCTCACAGAAATTATATATTCTGTGACCATAGTAAAAAGGAATTATTTCCTATAACAAGTGAAGACTACAACCATTGTTATGTCACTGATAGATGAGACCCTAGTTTTATTCTTAAACAAGTAATAGAAATGCCATGGATACTTGCCTTTGAACAATATGTTTGGATCTTTATCAACATACGGTTAAATATATAATCCTCAATAATACAATTATTTTTCGAAGGAACTCCATAATAAATATATATATATATATATATATATATATATATATATATATATATATATATATATATATATATATATATATTTATTTATATATATAGACATAGACATAGACATAGACATCTACTGTAATCATGCAACAACTAACTAATAAGCAACTTATAGCCATGTCTACGTACCTAGATAGCATATATTATTACGACTTACGAGTTGCATCAAAATAATCATGATTTAGTGTTAAAGCAAGAATTCATCATTAGATTCATGTATGCCTATGCAAACAAGTAGTACTAATTATGATACATTAATATTTAATTATTCCATGTCTGACAAGTATCTAAATATACAAATCCAAAAGATAATCTTTACACTACCAAACAATATATTCCTCATATATTTATCTACCTTAACTATAATCACTTTTTAAACTGTTTCCTTTTCGGATCGATCATGCGTGGATTAATTACCATTCACCCAAATATATATCACCTCTTCCTCTCTACATCATTTACCAACTAATTATCTCATATATATATGAAATAAATTATATATATATAACCTCTTCAAGAAGAGAGAGAGTCAACAAGGCTTTGCATGAGTTGGACCTGAACCCTGAGACACTGCACATAATCCGCCGTCTCTTCCAAGAGGTTTGTATACTCCATGCTTCGGCCTCCCGGTATGATTCTTCTAAGTTCTTCTGCTCGACTCGATTCGTCAGGTCGTGATATAATTGGATTTCTTATCTGAATTCTTCTCCTGACCATTAATAATCTGCCTGGCTGTCTGCCATGCCTTATTCTGAGTCTTTGAAGTAGCGCTCGGCTCCAGTTACGTCTAGGGTTTGTTGTATATGCCATTGATGCATAGGCCGCACGACGTATTCGCCTTGTACGTGATGCATGAGAGGGTTTGGGCACCGTTTGATTTATTCGGGCTAGGGCTTGTACGAAGTGGATGGCTTGCATGAGATTGTTGGACGTGTTATTAGGGTTTGGGTTTGGAGGTGGGTTTTTAGTTGTATTCATGAGAGAGAGAGAGAGAGAGAGCTGTAACGGAATGGATTGCCTTTTAAGGTACGGTTTAAGGGACAAAATGATGGGATGATTGTATTGGATATTGTTTTCTTCGATTTCTGACACAAAAGGGTCCTTCTTGATCTCAGAGAGAGAGAGAGAAAAGGGGAGAGGGAAGGTTCTGACACAACTGTCAAACAGGGAAATCCTAGAAAAAAGGGGACAAGGTCCAAAAAACAAAAGGGATTAGTGTTAATGGTGCCCCCATAAAACAATTGTTTTAGCTCAGGAAGGAGAGAAGAAATGGAGGATTAGAGGGGAGAGAGAGAATAACTGAATAAAGGGGCAAGGTTTAATTAAAAAGAATATTTGTTAAAGGAACGAGAGAGACGTGGGAATCAAGGGTCTATTTTGTAACTTTGGGATTAGTTATGGCAATGGCTTTATTGATTCCTAAGTTATTTTGTATTAGTGTTGATCATGTCATATATTTCAGAAAGTCTTTATATGTTAATTCTCATTCGTCTCACACAATTACTTTGTAGGTTATCATTATGTCAGCGGATAATTTCAGATATTTTTGAACATGCTTGATTTCATATTTAGTTAAATAAGAGCTGAATTACCATGTCGGACTTCATTATTTGAATTACCATCCATATATATTTTTTAGATGACGTTTATAATAAATTAGCACACATCTCTATAATTGACTCATTATATTTATTGAATTGAATGAAAACGTCATATCATATTAATAGATTCTAAAGTATTGTTTTGAGGTGTTTGTATTAAAAAAGAAAGATCTTAGGCCTAACTAATATATTATTTTCTAAAATAATATATTGACATTATAAAAAATAGAATAAAATATTATAAAATAATATATAATACTAGTATAAAAGTGAAATCAACATTTTCATAATCATTCATTCGTTATATACAAGTTCAGATCATTCAAAATCCATGCTTTGATGGATTTTGACTTACCAGGATTGCAAACGAATCACACTGGACGAGAGTAATGGAAAGGTGATTCACCATCTAAGAGGTAAATCCATGATTAAATGCGTAGTCTTTCATTAATCATCATTTTTTCCTTGGTATTTTGTTTGATTTTTTAATTCTAAATCTATGCTTTGATGGATCTTCGTGTAGATTCTAAGCTAGAATCGAAATGATGATTGCTTGTGCTAGGGTACGAGTAATTTGAGGAGAATTAACCCACTAGAAAAGACATGATCATTAATTAGCGTAAATGATAATAATACAGTTTATAAGCTGCGAGGTTTATTTTATGACTTGAGGTGCATTTCTACTTGAAATTACCAACTCTTGCGTCACTTTAACATATGAGAGATTATTGTGAGATAATTATGAGGCATGAGATAATTTTTCTAAACAATAAGATTTTCCTTGCTACTTACACATATTAGCATCTATGTTCAATATTTGATCATGAAAGCAAAAGATCAAGGATGCAACGAGGAGAGAGGGGAGGGTGGGGGTGGGAGAAGTGGGTAATGGGGCCATGAGGGCAAACCACCACATGAGCGCACATGGTTCTGATGACCCACATGAGAAAGATGGCAAAGAAATATGAGCGGCTTTCGACTCCTCATAGAATTCCTTTGATGGAATTTATCCTATAAATTTGGTTCATACCATAGTTGATTGTTAGTGAATATACATTGTAGTTCTTCAAGTATTTACGTAATCATTCTGAACTTTCAAGAAATAACGTAATTAGGTTATCCAATAGACTTATGATTTTAATATGGTGGCATTCGAGTACGCATGAAATATATATAAAAATAAAGGGAAAATATTTTACCTGGGGTTCTAGGTAATTGTAGGAAAAGAATTGTAGTGGTTAACCAGAGCGTGGCTTTAGCTTTCGTCTCTTAAAGCGGGGGATTTGTTTGAGTCTGGAAATTAGATTAGAAGTTTGGTCTCACGTCTAAACCTATCATATTCAAAAAAACCAAATATTTTCTTTTCTATTTCTTAAAAAATACTTTTTTAATTAAATAAAAGGGAAAATTGAGAGAAATTAAGAGGGTCTTGTCTCAACTCCTAACCTATTCTTGCACTGTTAGATTGTTCACATCATACGTGATAAGTGTCACAACCTCCAAGTCAAATATGACTTTAGGAAAGATGAAATAAGGCTGAATGGTGGAATAAAATGAAAAAAAATCATCTATATCGTCAATTAAGTGTCGAAAAATATGAAATTGATGAAAGAGTAGTTATTTCATGTGTGTAAGATGAAATAGAATGAAATAAAGCCAATTTTTCTTTCGTTTTTTCCCAAAAAACATTAATTTATCATCTTCTTGAAGTGCTCATTATGAAATGAAATAAAATGAAATAGCATTACAATTCAAAATTTTCACTTGTTATCGAACACCTAAAAAACATGAAACATCAGAAACTGAAGATAATTTTCTTTCGTCATAAGGAAAAGAATACTTAAATTGGATTTATTAAGCTATACAATTTAATACAGAATAAAAGTATTAAGCTAAGTTAAATGATAAAAGAAATATCATTTGATTTTCATAACAAAGTGACATAAATCTCGTCACCTAGTTAGCTAGCTTTGGAGTGCAACATATTCTCAAGCGTATAAGATTTCTTTTTTTTCTTTGGAAGAAAAGAATGCCTAAACTTTTGACTCTCTTTTAAAGGGCCTATGGATCTACATACAAAATAATGAACATTATATTTGCATATATGGTGCAATTTGAAATTTCAAATTGCACCATATATGCAAATATAATGTTCATTATTTTTTATGTAGATCCATAGGCCCTTTGAATTTTGAATAATTAATCGTGAGGTGACAGAATGATAATATTAGGGTTTAGATGTCAACGACAAATTGAAAGCTTCATTTACAAATCCAAAAGACAAGCATGAATGAATCCATGGATTTTAGTGGACCCCTTCAATCCTCATATTATGCATCTTGCCTAAAGAGAAATTATTTACACTTAAATAGGTGAAAAAAAATTTGATGAGAAATTATCATTTCAATTTATCTTTTATTTATTTATTTTTTTTGAAGGAATATCTTTTAGTTTTCATTAAATATGAGTTATTTTTAATGATAACTCATATTAGTTTTTTTTTATGAAACAAATTTGGATCAATCTATTTCTCTTTATTAGTTATTTTTTTTAATGATACAAACATAATGATCATATAAACCTTCGCTTATTATTATTAATAATAGTATTATTATTAATAGTATTAACTCGAACCCCTTATTTTTCATCTACTTTTGAGCCTTCTCAAAATGCCACACATCATCACTTTTATCTCGACCGTTTGATCAATTTTTTTGTCGAATTATAGCCATTCATTTTCTCAAATTTATTAATATTTTATGACAATATTTATGTGATTATTAAAACATAAGTATATGATTGGTTAAATTGGTATTTTGTATTCCATACTCGATTTAGTGAGAACATTGTGAGTTTGTTTGTGACTATCAGATCTCAATCAGATGGTATGGTACAAAGTTATGTTCAATTATTAATAACAATAGTTAATTAATAGTTCAATCATTAAAATATAAATAATTTTTCTTTTCTTCTTTAGAAAATTATAATTCTTAATGAAATATTTTATTTCTAATGTTAAAATCATCAAATATAAATTTGTTGGAATTTTCTCTTTATTTTGAGTTACATATTGTTATGGTTCCAAATTTTTTTCTTGCTTAAATATGTGAACATATACTATATAAAAGAAGATATACAAAAATTATATGTTAATTAACTTATACCTTATTTTTCATCTCTCATTGAGCATTCTCAAGAGACATATTGTCAATTTTATTTCGGCCGTTGGATTAATTATTTTTTTTAAATCTTAGCTTTTCATTTAAATTATTACCACAATATCACATGTACCAATAGTTAATGAAAAGTTTACTCATTAAAATATAAATATTTTTTCTTCTTTAAAAAATTATAAATCTTAATGAAATATTTTATTTCTCATATTAAAATCATCAAATATAAATTTGTTGGAATTTTCTCTTTATTTTAAGTTCCATATTGTTATAGTTCTAATTTTTTTTCTTACTAAAATATATGAATATAGATTATATAAATGAAGATGTACAAAAAAGATATGCTCATTAGCTTGTACCTTATATCTTATTTTTCATCTCTCTTTGAGTATTTTCAAGAGACCGATTGTCAATTTTATCTCTATTGTTGGATCAAATTTTTTTGAAATCTTAACTTTTCATTTAAATTATTACCACAATATCACATAAAGACATATTGTTATTATTCAAATTTAATTTTTTCTTGATAAAATATGTGAATAAAGACTATATAAAATAACATGTAATAAAATGATAAGCTCATTTACTCTTATCATATATTTTTACCCCTCTTTGAAAATTTTCAAGAACTATTATCAATTTTCACTCCGCCGTACATCAAATCAGAAAATTTATCAAATCTTAGCATTTAATTTAAATTACTATTATAATATAACATGATTAATTATATTAATGTTCAGAATTATATATCCATTGTGTGAGAACTATCATCTCAAACAAAATTTCAGAATATCGAAAATTATATTATATTACTTAATGTATTACGGGTTTCATAATAATATATGTGTAATCCATACAATTTTAACATCTAAAAGAAATAAGAAAAATAGCGGTAACAAATTTTTGAAGAAAATGAGTAGTGTTACATTTTCATATGTAGTATACATTTTTTTCCCATATATATAAAATTAAATATAATTATTATTTTTTATTTTTTTAAAGTTAATAATCTATAATTTAATCTTATGTATTTTCAACTAAAATCTTCGAAATAAATTATCTTGCATTTTTTTCTTATCTCATTCATCTAAGCCTGATTAACAATTAATTTATTTTTCTAATATAATATGTCAAGACATAATGACATAAGAAAATCAAAGACAACAATTCTCATGTATTTATTTATGTATTATGGATTCACAAACTTTAATTTTAAATTTTCATAATTACAAATTATTCATTATTATATTGAAATAATTATTAAATTTTAAATATTCGTCGCGAAGCGCGAGGATTATCCCAGTTATTATTATTCTCAAGCTTCCATTAAAAAAAAATAGTATTATTATTATTACTATTAACCAATCATGTTGCATTAATTTGGAAAAAACAAAACAATGCTAGTTATGACACACACGGGCGGGAGAAAGTGACTTGTGTGTTTAGATAGATGCTTTCATTTCATTTCATGCCTCACTTCTCTTTCTCTCTCCAACCAACATACCACGTGTGCCCGTTAATTAACTAATAAATTATGTATCATCTAATGTAACGTTTCACCAAATTTGAAATCTTAATATGCACCCAAATTATATAATATATTATTATGATAATTTAACACATACATTTTTCACTATTAGTTGAATGTGAATAAAGAACCTTTTGTTAACATATCCATTATAAAATATTATTGAAAGGCAAAAAATTGATATGTGGTTTAACACAATTTTGATGTATTAAGTATAGGAGATATTGCCGACTGCGCGCTGCCCTTGTTAAATAAGTATCTCAAAAGCATCCACACAATCAACAATATTTTTATCGGCATTATAAATAAGAGTGTAAATATGAAAATTATAACATCATAAAGGATGCAAATAATAATAAGAGTAATGATAATGATATAGGAAAATGCCATAGTGATATAATGATGATGTATATGATATTTTTGTGAGAAAATGAGAGGGAAAGTTTTAGTTTTTCTATAAACAATATAATATATACATGTTCTATTTAGTATTATTTTTATTGGTAGCATATATTGATTCAAAGCCCAGATACTCTGTCAACAAACTATTTGGGACCAATTGGCCCACTAAAAACATAGAGAAGAATGAAATGCAAGGCCTAAACACTTTGCAATGCAATCCTCGATAAAAAAAATTGTGTTTTTTGTCTTTTTCTTATTTTTTTTTCAATAAGTTGCATTAATGAATTGTTTGGAATCTAACATAAATATAAAAGATAAGATGCCTTAATTAAAAAGAAACAAGAAACAATTAAGAGAAACAAAAAAGTTAATGTACCTGACCCTGTCCAACAAATATCAACAAATTTTGATTGTCTAACAATCAAGAAATAATTCTGAAAACAAAGCTCTTTCTTCCAATTCACGGCATTTCCCGCCGCCAGTTTATGAAAACAAAATTTGTAGTATCAAAAGTCAAAACCAAAAAAAAAAAAAAAAGAAATAAAAAAATTCTTCCTCGACAGAAGACCTATTAACAAAAATAAACGTAATAATACTAACTAGATTTGAGTATCAAAATTGTTATTTGAAGAAAGGCTGAAAGAAATACGCCTCCATTTTTTTTTTCCTTTTTACTCAAGCGGCCAAAAGCCCTTCGATTGTGTACTGAAGATCCTTTGCCCAGTCAGCTTTAAACAGCAAGGTTCTTAAAGTTTGCATCACATTATAATCCGGATCCAACTTTCTTTGCCAACCCTACAAAAAATCACATAATTATTATTCAATATAATACCACATATAAATAAGGTGCAACATTACTACATGAAATTATACCACTGTTAAATTTTTATTTTTAAGCCTTTTAATTTTTTGTAATTATTATGGGCCCTATGACTAAACTGAAGCTTGATTGGAGTTTTTCAGCTATAACGTCTTTAAAAAGTCTAGATTAAGATTATAATCCGTACATTAATCAATCAAACCAGACAAGATATAACAAATCAAAAAATCCCTCAAACAGTATAATATAATATATTAATGAAAATACCCAAATATAATATAATAATGAAAAATGGGATGAGGAAAGTTACCTCAAGAACTAAGGTGGTGACCATGACGGTACAAACGTTGCCGTCGATGTTGACTTTGTGGCGCCTAACCTGGTCCAGCAACTGATGCATGCACTCCGCCGGATGCACCGTGTCACCCTCATCCGTCCCCCAAAACGTGAACGACTTCTCCACCTCCTATTTTTCTCGAAATAAATAAATAATTATCATAATTAATTCAAAAATAGAAAAAGAAAAAGAACATATAATCTCGGCATAAAGAACCCATGATTTAGTCCATGAGACCTAATCCATAATCGGAGAAAGAAATAACAGAAGGGAACGCGTTCCGAATTACGCATCAATAGTCTTTTAAACCGGGCTAAATCATGATTTTTAATAATAATACACAGAGAGAGACATATATATATTTACACACATATATGCACCAAAATTTTATAACAATTACGTCAATAAAAGCTTGGGGGTCAGGGCACTTCTGATTCTGAGAGAGCCTAAGCGCGCTCAGAGCGGCGGTTTTCCCGTCCCTCAACGCCACGGCCTTGAAGAACGCTATAAGATTAATCCGGTCGGAGCTGGAGAGCTCGGCCGTCATTCCCACGTCCAGAAACACCACGTGCGGCTTGGATCTCTTGACGTTTTGAGGCCGCGCGACGCGCACCAGGATGTTGCCCGGGTGCATGTCCGCGTGCACGAAATTATCCACCTGGATAAAGGAAAAAAATTAGAAATGGGAATATGAATGTGGAGCTTAAAAGAAATAAGAGATCTGGTGATCAGACGGGTAACAGATGATGGTGCTTGGTACTGCCATTTATTTATAGATTGAATAATCTAGCAGTACACCTCACTTTTATGCTCTTCACTATGTATAATCGATTTCGTTTTTGTTTTAATTTTTTTCTTTTTGAAGTGTTTATTTAATAGGTTGGTGGAATGGAGAATAACCATGAGTGTACTTGTGGATATTATTGAAAAATTTATGATAACATTTTTACGAAATGAATTCATTACTAAAATGTAAATAAAAAATCAATGTTAAATAACATCAAAGTGAAGTGTACTGTTATAGTACCAGTACCAAGTACCATTATGGGTCTGATCAGATTTTCTATTTTTTTTACATTTTTGGTTTCAGTTTTTTGTCTTTTCTTCAATTTTATCAGTGTCGAATTGAGCAATCGAGGTAAAATTGGGGTCAAATTACATTCAGCTGCAATTAATTTAATATTTACTAAATTAATTTGAGGCATAACCGCACACAAATGACCCTAAATTTAAACTCAATCGGGTCTAATTTGGGCAGTACCAAAATCCACAACTTTAAAAATTGACGAATTATTAATCAATCACTTACCAGGAGCATCTTCAACAAGGCATGTGTTCCAATATGCGCAAGCGCGCTCTTAAGCCTATCATGTCCCTCAAGCTCATCGACATAATGCGAAACGCTCTCGCCATGCTCATACGTCTCCACCAAAACGGCCGGATGAACAAACGGGTAAACCGGCCTGGGAAAACTCACGTCTTTCCACCTCCTAAAATTATAAATAAACCTGCTCAAGTGAGCCGCTTCTCTCGCCAAATCGACCTGACTCATCATGAACACCGCGAATTGCTGCACGGATTCGTCCAGTCTCAGCCAGCGTAAAGCAGGGACTAAATTGGAAATTCTCGCGACTAAATTAATTAATATAAAATCGCGTCTTATTGATTCTCCTACGCCAGGATGGCGAACTTTTACGGCCACGGTTAGTTTTTTTTTGGAGTTTTTGAGGCGGGCTCGGTGGACTTGAGCCACGCTGCCTGACGCGACAGGATTTTCTTCAAAATCGTCAAAAATGTCAGAAATTTTTCTCCCAAAAGATTTTTCGATCATTTTTTTGGTGTATGAGTAACTGTGGACAGGGGCTTTGGTGTGGAGTTTTGAGAGCTCGGTGCATAAATCGGAGGGGAATAAATCAGGCCGTGTGGCGGCCCACTGGCCCCATTTTATAAAAGCGGGCCCAGCTTTCTCTAAAGTCCGCCGGACCACGTTAAGCCAGGTCTGTCTGAACTGGTCGCCGAACCGGTCGGCAAAAGGAGCCATTATTATACTTGGCGTGAAGAGAAATGTAAGGTAAAACGATCGGATTAAGAGAATCGCAAATTCTAGAAATGAGAGGATGAATGAGGTTAAGTAAACTCTGCCGTCTTGGGCCCGCATGTAGAGAGAATTGGTGGAATATTCTCCATCGGCGCTGGTACGCTGAGTCAGCATGGTTGTGCCAGCTGTCAATGCGAGTAGGTAAGGTATTAAGTTGTACCGAGTCGCGGCTAGGGTTAGGGCACAGGCGATTCGGCTGGCGAGAGGTGAGATTTTTGTATTTTTAGGGTTTTTGAATGTGAGTTGTTTCCATGAATTTTGCGAGTATCTGGCCATTGTAGCGGTGTAAGAGAGAGAAGAAAAGGATTTTATGCTTCGAATATTGATGCATGGATTTGGGTTTGGATTTGATTTTGCGAGTTTGGTTAGTAAGAGAGAGGATTTGTAGTGTGAGAAATTTCTGCATGAGTGTAATGTGGTACCAGCTGAAAAGATTGTGCCGTAATTAGGGTTTGGTTTTGTCGTGCTTGAAATGAAATGCTGGCCCAGCTCTTTGACCTTTCCTAGATCCTTCATTCTCTTTATGAAAAATAACCTGTTCAATATTTGGAGAAAATTTGAAACTTAGGTGATCACAAGCTCAGTACGATTTATTTATTATTTGTTATTACTCTATTTCATTTAATTGGCATAAAGTTGGAGTTTAATTAGTGAATTAAGGATCAATAGTCCAAACTAAGGCCTTTTTGAGGTCAAACATTACGGTTTCGCCTAAATTGAAAAAGTAAAAGAATAATCCCACACATCATGTATACAAAACATAAAGTAACAAGTTCAATTAAATCACAAACAATCAAAGATCGAAATATAAAATCAGACATAAAAAACTCACGCAGACATGGCGCTGCTAAATGGAATCCCTTCCGCAAGAAATACCACCAACCTGAAACACAAATCCAAAACCAACCCACAATAAGAAATAAGATTCCACGAACCTCCTCTACCAAGCAAATCAGAGACAAAAAAAACATACTGAACACGAGGCGATTGTTGCGGCCAGCACCGCCACCATGTCGGGTGGTAAAACCCTACACCACAGAGAGCCGCTCGATTCGATCACGGGTTCAAGATTCCCCGAGGGTTAATTAAGGTACCGAGAGAGAGATTCAAAGTTGTGGAGAGAGATGTGAGGAGGAAAGAACGCCGCGACTCAGAGATGGAGAGGAGGAGTCGGAATCAGAGAAAGAGAAGGGAAATGTGATGTGATGAGATGAGAGCACCGGGTTGATGGGAGGAGATCTCGGCCGTCCGATCAACGGTACTAATTCAGCCGTCTGATTTTTTTTTTTTTTAATATCATTTTTATCAAAAATAAGTCAGTAAGTATCCTCTTTTGTTCAAAATAATGTGGTATCTATCATTTTCCCCACTATCAGTGACGGTTTGTTACTGGTAGCGGCGGAACATGAAAAAAAAAATTTTCTGATCTGCCAGTGGAAGTGGTGGAACAGGTAAATTTTTTCCCTGTTCTGCCAGTGCCAATGATGGAACACGTTTTTTCACTAATTAATCTCATTTTTGAAAAATTATAAAATTCACATGTTCCGTCATTACTAGTGACGGAACAACATCTATTCCGTCACTATTAGTAACGAAAATGATAGTAAGCTTATTATTTTCAAAACATAGATAAGTATTAGTTTATTTTAAAAAAAATGTTATATAAAAAAAATTCATCTCGACATTTTGACCTTTTTATCTATCTGTTGCTCTGCGCTTTCCTATTGCAGGATTTTGAAATGACTGGGAGTCTGGACTGGACTGTGTATTTGGGCCGACTTTAGGAATGTTTTATTTTTTTAGCGATCATTTCCTACAACATAAAAATTGTGTGAACTTACTGCATATTTAATCGAGTAAAATGATTGTTTTTTATAGAAATGTTGTATAAATTAATGTTGTATTTACAATTGGATAATAATTTATATAAACATCAGTTAATTAATATAATGTGTAATAAGTTATCATACATTTTGCAGTTAAATAAGAACTAATGCCCTCTAAAAACAAGAACTAATGATAACAATTTAGTAAGTAATATAGCAATTGAAAAGAAAAATATGTAGCCTACTTGGAAAAAAAGAAAAATAAATGTATATTTGCATACAATATATTGTATTATAATTTAATATATTTATACAAAAACAAATGAAAATAGTAACTTATGTATACTTCTTTTGTTTTGTAACTTATATATATGATTAGCACTCTTCAAAACACACTGAAATTTTCATAGATTGCAACAAATTGCAGTTAAGATTAAAAAAAAAAAACAGAGGATGTGGACCAAGAAATCTAATGACGTGTTAACTAAACTAGATGGTGCATTAAAATGGGAAAGATTAGTTCTCTCTGTCAAGACCGCCTCAAAGAGTAGACCATGGAATAAGAACTTACTCTCACTGAAATGTGGGACCCAGCCAATCAGATACAGATTCAGCCTGTGTGGGGGCTAAATAATGAAAAGGTCACTGCCGACCAAATTTAGTGCTGTCTGTGATAGTAACAGACATAAATTTTCTGAATTTCTTTGTAAAATAGATTTGTTAGAATTCAAATTGGTTTACTGTTCTATTGAAATTTGACGCCAATGTTTTTGTTTAAAAAATTCAAAGCCGATGTAACTAGCCTGATGTAAAAGAAATTCATTGTTTGAGTATTTTGGTGGAATTAGTTTTTCTTTTCCTCAAAAATGTTGGTGATGAACGTATGCTAAATACTTGATACAAAATTCTGAAGAAATTTGTTAGTCTCGTGATATCAGATCGATTCTAATCTTACAAGCAAGTTTTTTTATTGGCACTACTTAGTTGTGGACGGATGTCCTACAATGAAATTCGGCCATACGATTAGCTATCAGCGCGTTTCAAAAACTTTGCTCGCGTTGGACTCAAACAAAACTAGTTAACAACTCGTTCGGTTTTAGCTCGAACTAAATTCAAGTCGAGTCGAGTTGAGTTCGAGTGACCTAAATTCAAGTTGAGCCGAGTTGGCTCGAGTCAAAATCGAGTCAAATTCGAGCTTAAACATTTCACCTCAAAATCCTTCAGTAATTTCGAGCTGAGCTAGCTCGAGTTCTGAGTCGAGTTCGAGCTAGGTCCAACTCACTTGAACTCGATTCGTTTGCAGCCCTAGCTATAATAAGGACATTGAAAATTTATGTTCCAGAATTAGTTTTTGGGTCAAGTTTGCAATAACCTTGAAAACATGTTTTTTCTTGCTATTTATTTTTATTCTGTTATATGCTAATGTACTAACTAATTAAGTTTAATTGCTTCTTTCAAATTCAATGTATATTTTCCTTCTTTCCCAAAATTTGTCCAATAAAAAGGAACAAAATTTTTATAAAAATGTCTAGGAGTATCAGATGAGGTCATTCATTTACAAGATTAGCAATATATATGCAATTCATTGTATAAAATACTATGTTTCATGCACTTTATTTATAGAAGTTTCTACAAGATTAAGAACATTTTTCGCACATAAGATCAATATTTGGAAGGAAATTTTGGCGAACAAGTTGTATATATAGGTCGTCGTTGAACGTGAACCCTCAACCCTAGCTGCGCGCAGTCCTCCTTTTTTGTTAATGTCGAAACAAGTGGATATGCCTTTTTTCGAAGAGCAATCGAACATAACCGATCTTTTTCGTGTTCCTAATCCACCACCATGTTTCCAAAACGCCCTTCCATCCGCTCGTTTCTCCCCTTTCAACCATGACCGTTACATGTACATCTCCTCTGATCCTTTCGATCTTTTAACTCAATCAGCTAGGATTGAGAAACTGTTGTCCTACTTTAAGCCAATCAGTCTCATGCAACCAAAACAACAATATGTTTTCGTAGCAAACCCGCTCTCCCCTTCTTCCTCCGCTGTAGTTTCCAATTCTGCCGCTCATAACCAACAATATGCATCTACCATTAATAGCTCATTCGCCACTCAAAACCTTCCATTGGCAAATTTTCCGGGAACGCTGCCGGTCATTCCAAACAGAAATCACTGGTTTGATAACTCATACGGTACGAGCCGCATGAGCAACCATTTCAATAATCAGTTCATCCAAGGTCCTCCATTTTCTCCTCCCGGAATGTCTACAGTCATCTCAGAAATCCGACAATCGAACGTCCGTTACAGTGTTCCTTTGAGGATCAGGAATACACATGAAGCATTTAATGCTATACCTATTTCTACACCGAGGATGAATGATTACATGTGTACCATATGTCATGTATGGTTTAAGAGTGCCCAAGCTCTCGGAGGTCACATGAGTTCCCATAGTAAGGCTAAAAGGGCGAGGGATACCGCTGAAGAGACTGAAGCTCGACTAAAGAGGGCGCGGGGATTTTAGATGAAATAGAAGGTTCTTAAGTTGGTAAGCAAATTCAATAAAAATGTTGTTATGTGTTAGAGGAGTTGGTTTTGTTTTGTTTTGTTTTAATCAATCACTAAAATGTTGTTGTGTGGAAGAGATGGAAGTTAGTTTATCTTTTGTTTTAATAAATCATTAAAATGTTGTTGTGTTTAGTTAGAGATGGAAGTTAGTTTCGTGTTCAAGATGCATGGTGTGTGTGTGTTTGTTAAGACACTAGCTAGTAATTGAAAATTATTCATCTCTCTATGTCCTTTTTATTGAATGAAAAATATTCGAAGTTCTACTTTTGTTATTTGATACTAATAAAATTGGAAGTTAGGATATGTTCAATAAAATTGTAACCATTATCTCTCCTCTCTTTTTTTCTCCTTATATTATGTTGGTGTGTAATTTGTTGTATTTTGTTAAAATCAAATTATTGATTCTTAGTAATTTATGCATGATTTATTATTCATTTGTATGTTTCCTATTTTTTCCTAGAATGAGTTGTCATATTATTTTTTAGGTATTTTTTTATGGAATGAAAATAATGTTTGTTTCATTTTTATGATTGATTTTGGAATTAGAACATTGCAATGCTATGAACTATTTGATACCATAGGATCAATGATCCATAGGCTTGTTGGTATAGTTCATTGTATATGACCAAAATGTTGTGAGTTAAATTTTTTTTTCTGAAGGTGTGAGTTAAAAATTTGTTGACTTTTTTTCTTTCTTCAAATAAGCATTAAAGGATTGGCCTGGAAACAAAGACATCATAGGGCATTCTCATTTCAAAATTCAAATGCTAGATACCTTAGCTTGCTATTTTTTTTAATTGTATTTTCTTAAAAAAGGATATTAATTGAAAAAATTCCACACAAAACAGGGAAAATAATTAAAAATAAAATAAGGGTTCAAATACTTGTCAGCATTTTGGAGTGTCCTGCAGCATCCGATTACAAAAGTATGATAAAATTACAAAAATGTATTTTTATAAACACAAAAGGTATAATGAAATTACAAAAAAATATATTTTCAAAAATATATATTTATAAATACAAAATGTATATTCAAGTGTAAATATATATATATATATATATATATATATACAGCTAAAACTGTATGACGAGCGCTTCTGGGTATTCCAAATAATTTCTCAAAAAATAATTACCATTTTAATCAGATTTCACAAAACTCTCAAAATAAAAGAAAAAATCTGAAGATAAATTAGAAACGCAAGCAAAAGCAAAGGCAAAGGCTTACCCCCCCCAAAAAAAAAAAAAAAAAAAGAAAAATCTTAGATCTAGCATTTAACCAAAATTACGAAACTGCCCCTCATATCCCTCCCTCTTCTCTCTCGAAGCCCACGTTCAAGATCTGAAACTGTGCGTATAAAAAGCCTAATCAGTGGATGCATCCTCCCACTCCCACGCTGCTCTCTCTCGCCATTGACTCCGCTGTGCTCCACATCGCCCACTTCACCGACCTCTCCGCCGTCCCCGATCCCATCCTCACCGATCTCTTCCTTGTGAGTACGCTGCCCTGCCCTGCCCTCTCTTTTCGCACTTCAAGATTGGTTCTTTGTGCAGATTAGTAGGGAGGGGGGGTTTGATTGAGTGGATCTGTTCTTTGTACTCTTCTCTTCTATTAGGATTTGTTCTTTTGCTTTTGATTTTTGTTTTCTTATTTGATTAGTAGAAATCAGGATTTGACTGTAGGGGTTTGGGGTTAATTAGGATAGTATGAATCTGTGTAATTTCTTGGACATTTTCTTTTCTTTTTTACTTAGATCTGTGGAAATCAAGTTCAATAATGCCCAAAAAAAAAAAGAATTAACTAAACTTTGTTTTTTATTAACAGAGAACATTGCAGGCTGGTAAACTCACAGAAAAGGTCTTGAAATTATTCACTGCAACTCAAAACGAAGAAATACTATTGATCGTTCAGTCTCTCAACATCAAGCATATTCTCACTCCCGTTCTTCCCACTAGTACATCTATTACTTATTCATTTATTTATTTAATTATTTAATTAGTTCTTTTCTTCATGATTAATTGAATATTTAAGGCCCAAAATCTAACCTATATGTACATGATACAAATGAAATAGCAATATCCTTCTTTGACATAAATATCACATCTTTATTTCACATACTTATCTAACTTCAAACAATTCGCTCATATACAGGGTGCTCCGAAAAATTCTAACTTTTCAAAAAATGGCGGTCAAAATTGAGGAGAATGAAGTGGACATAATAATCGCAGCTCTGCACCCAAACCTGACTCCCTTTCTAGAAGCATGGCGGCCTTTCATCTCCCCTTTCCACATCATAATAGTCAAAGACCCAGATCTAAATTCGGATCTCCAACTCGCACCCGATTTGGACCTCCAGGTCATCACCAAGGCCGAAATGACAGCTGTCGTTAAATCTACCAAGATCAACTTCTCAGGCCACTCATGCCGATATTTCGGCTATTTAATTTCGCGCAAGAAGTACATAATTTCCATCGACCAGGATTGCGTACCGGCCAAAGATAATACTGGTACAGTCACAAACGCGATTCGGCAACATTTGATTAATCTGAGCACGCCAGCCACCCCGTTTTTCTTCAACACTTTATACGACCCGTTTCGACCCGGTACGGATTTCGTGCGTGGGTACCCGTTCAGCATGCGGACCGGCGTTCCGTGTGGCCTTTCGTGCGGCCTGTGGCTCAACTATGCGGATTTTGATGCGTTCACTCAGGCAGTCAAACCGAGCTTAAGAAACGACAGGTACGTGGATTTGGTGCTGACCGTACCGGCCGGCACGATGATGCCGATGAGCGGGGTAAACATTGCGTTCGACAGGCTGGCGGTGGGGCCCGCTCTACTGCCAGGTGTCCATTTCACAGGCGAAGGTAAAAAGCGGTGGGAAACCCTAGAGGATATTTGGGCAGGGTTTTGTGTTAAGAAGGTTTGCGACCGTTTAGCGTTAGGGGTGAAGAGCGGTTTGCCGTACGTTTGGAGAGAGAGCGACGGGTCGAAGCCTCACGGGAGCTTGAACAAGGAGTCGGATAAGGTTAAGTTGTTGGACGAGGCGTTGCCGTTTTTTGAGAAAGTTAGGGTTTCGAGCAGCAATGCGGCCGATTGTGTGGCGGAATTGGCGGGATTGGTGAGGGGGGAGCTTGGGAAGGTGAGTCCCATGTTTGAGGAGGCGGCGGATGCGATGGAGGAGTGGGTTGGGCTTTGGAAGACCGTTGGTGTGAGCGAGTGAGTTGATTAGGGTTTATGTGTTTTTTCTCGTGGTAGTTTTTTTTTGTGGTACTTGAATAAGGATGTGATTGTGTTTTTATTTTGGTGATTGATGTGGGGATGGTTGGCTGATAGAGATTATGGAATAAGAGAGACTTTTTTTTTTTTTACTTTTTGTTTCTTTATTATGTGAGTAACTCTTTATTATAAGAGTAGTTGTTTGAATCATGGTAAATGATAAATGAATGTTTTGAAGGTGACTTACACCTGACGTGTTAAAATGGTATTTTAAGAATTTAATATTGAAGGAGAATTGGTTTTTCTTTTTCCAACAGATAAATTGCGATAAAAGGTTTATTAGCCAAAGATGTATATTTAACATCTCTGGAGTATAAGAACCTAGTATTTCTGCATTTAAAGCAAGTATTGAGTCAGTGTGGCCCACACATTTATACTAACGATGTACTAACTATCAGATATATCAACACCATATTTTTTTTTCAAATGATATATTAAGAAAACATGTTAAACTAAAAACGTTAATTATCAACTGAATCCTTTCAGTATTATAGAATAGAATGATTAAGGTACGGGTGAGGCGGCTCTTGGAATCTAGCTTTCTGAAGGCGTACAATACCTTGCTTTCATCTAAAGAACTCGAAAGAGTAGCCCACAAGATAAACCTTACAATAGCTACCTCCTTTTTCTTTATTAGTTCTTTTTTCTAATCTAATAAGTAACAACCAATTGCCTGGTCATTTAGTTAGGGAAGAAGAAGATGCGCCAGAATAGTTTTTTTTTTCTTTTTCTTTAAACATCCCAAAAATATACGAATCATATATTTATGATTTATACCACAAAAAGTAACATATATATTATATAGGCTTGGCGCACTGATGCACCAGCCGGTTCTGGGTTACGACCCGTTCTCATGTCGCATTCTCTTTTTTACGATAACAATTCAGAAATATGGGAGTTATATAATTTCTAGTTTTGAGCCAAAACTATCATTTAGGCACGTAATTAATAACATCAGGTCCCAGTTAGTTATATGTCTTATTAGTTAATAATAATCTACCATATAATATGTTTAAACAAATATTATTCTAAATGATTGCATTCACGCCAAGATGATCAGGTGCGGAATTTTTGGTTAGCGGGCCCTCTGTCTTTACATGAGGGGAAAGGTCCTTTATTATCTTGCTTGATTACTTACATTTTCCAAATAACTTCATATATGAACCTTATTTTATGCTGAAACATACCTTGTGATCTCAAAAAAAAAAATGGAAGTGTTAGGAAGATGTATATTATTTTTTTCAGGATAGATACATAATATTTTGATCAAATTATCTTGATAATATTTACTTAATTTAATAATATATGTTATATATTGTTTTGTTTACTTCTTAATCTCAAATCAAGATGAGATGAGAATAACAGATCCAAAGCCAATCAAAATTTCCACTTCAATACAAATAGGCGTATCATGTAGCCCTTAACCCCATCCACCTCAGCAAGTGTACTTTTATAATCCTAATTATATCCCATCATGATGACTTTCATCATGACAATCATCATTACCAACATCAAACCTCACTATAAGAAACCCCAACAACCCTAATTCATCCAATCAACAACTCTTTCACTTCAAAACAATGTCAAAGACAGTCTCATCCACTCCCTCACTAGATACAATACCAACCGAAGTACAACGTTGGTACAATCATAAAAATCCTCGCATGTTATGGCAAAAACGCAGGAATTTCCAACTGAGGAGAGGCAGAGTTAATATGCAGTCAGTACGTTTGGGGAACAGGCGTCAGAAACTGACCCTCAGACGGCTCGTAAAATGGCCGGTGATGAAATGGCCGCTCGGTCGGTTGCGAGTTATGATGGAACTCATCGGGCCGATTAAGAAGGCTATGTTAGAGATCACATTAGGGCAAAGGCAACAAGTCCCTTCTTTCACTCTTGTTAATCACTTCCCCTTTCCACTTGTTTAGATGTGTGTGTTTATATGATTATGTTTTTGAGTGTGTAATAATTGTAGTGGTAGTGTGAGTGTACGTTTTCTCATTGTTAAGTTGGTAAATCTGTAGAAATATGTTTTCTTTTTCCCCCTTTATTGAGTTCTGGTGTTTATAAGCATGAGTTAGAATCATTTGTTTTGCACAATCTTTTTCTTTTTCTTTTTTGCCAGGAAAGTACTATTTATCAATTTTCTATGGAAATTGTCAACTAAAATGATTAAACTGAGCTAATTAATGGTGTAAGACCTTTACAAGCAGGGGTGGAACTACATTGGGCCTTAAGGGGGCCATGGCCCCCTCTATAAATCAGAAAATTTTCATATATCCTTGAGAATTTTAATTTAGATCCTTATATAAAAACATGTGGCTCCTTCAATACATGACAAATAAATGCATTTAATGAATAATAAAACATTAGGGTTATGAAAGTAAATATAAAAGATAAAAATGATGAGCTTGTATGTAACTTGTCAACTAAAGCCTGCCATTTTATAGTATGCCTTGATAAAGTAACCTAATAAATACATGTTGGATTATTTGTGACATATAAATAAAAAAACAATAGTGTAGCTTCATATAAACCATTCGATTTAGATAGGCACCTTCTTAAAAGATCATTACATGAATTACATAGACCTTTCACCTTTCAACTTTCTTCTAAACATTAAATACGTTTGAAATATTTAAAATTAAATATCCAAAACTTAATTGGTTCTAATATTAATTATAGTTTAATGAAATTAGCATATTTTTTATTTGGTTGAAGCTATTTACCAAACATGATTACCTATTAGCTAAACAATTATTTGAACTTTTTACATAATGAAAATATTATGTCGCTCATGTATAACAATATAAATGAATTTTTATTTTTTAATCATTAATTGCCTAAACATTTTAAAACAAATTATATTTAAATGATATATAATCAATTTTTTCAAAAATTATGATTCAGATCCCCCCCCCAAAGATTAAATCCTAGATCCGCCCCGGTTTACAAGAGAGAGGATTTTTCGGCAATTTCTTAAATAATGAAGTTTTTTTTGTTTTTGCAACTTTCAATATTGTAGGTGCTCTTTTTGCAATTTAGGCATAATGCGGAGGCTCTTATGCAAAATTTTCAAGCTAAATCAACTATTATCCTTTGATTTTTAACTTCTATTCCACACATACCGCCAATCCTAACTCTACAAACTCACAAAACATGATCAACAGTTCTTACACCACATCCCTATTGTACATTCAATCAAACAATTCATTCATTATTATTCTGTAACACCACAAAACAAATTACACTTCCTCAAATCCCCACAAACCTAGCCAAACAAACCCTAATCACAAAAGCGGTTCCTCAAGTTCTAACTCATTATTACTATTCCCCTCATTATTCCCCTCCACAATCCCACGCCCCACAATATTCAACCCTAACCATTGCCAAGGCCAACATGCATACCTATAGTCATTATTACCACTCCTATTAATCAAATGATTATTATTCTGACCTGATTCGGTTTGTTCGATCTGACGAGATAATTCCTCGAGTCTCTGACGCAATCTTGTCGATCTGATGTCAGAGAGCCGGAGTGAATTCTCTGCGGCCTCTCGTGCGGCCATTGCGGCCTGAGCTGTTTCTTCTTTGAATTTTAACTTGTTTTCTAACTCTTGTGTTGACTGTATTGTTTCTTCTAGTTCCTTCTTGAGACTTACTATCTGAATAATAATTAATTGAGTTTGATTATATTTGTTATATTGTATCCTACATTTTTCAGATGTGTTGGTTAACAACCTAATTATGTGTTACTCAAGCTAGTGCTAATTCCAAAGTTTTAGAAAAGAAATGAACTTAATTTGAGTAAAATCATGAAAAATGTAAAAGATTATGGAAAAATAATAAATATATAAAAGTAAATAGAATTTTGTGTACTTTTTCTTGAAATTCTTGCTCGATTGATTTTCCAGCATTAGCTTCTTGTTCAGCGGCGATTTTCCATCTGGCGATTTCCTCTTCAGCTGCTGTTATATCCATCATTAGCCCTTCAATCTATCATTATTTTATATTTCTCACATTAATTCATATACATAACAAAATAATACAGATTTCAGAATGTGTAGTATACATTAAATAGAGGAATAATATATATATATATATATATATATATATATATATATATAAGCAGAAAGAATATTACGAGTAAAAAAATGATGAAATCTTATTAAAAATGAAATTTATGTAAAAAATATTAGAAGTAAAATAGTAAAAAAAAAAAACTTTGGATAAGTAGAGAGAGAAAATTACGCTTTCATTTGCAAGCCTTTCTCTCTCCTCAATTTCCTTTAATTGAGCCTTCAATTGACTAATTTCCTTTAATTGGGAATCCACACGAGCTTTATATAGACTTGACTCTGCCCTTATTTCAGTCAAAAATTACAACAATTTATACAAAAATACAAGTCAGTATGGTTTAACACAACATATTTTATATATTGATTTTATGTATTTGTATTATTTATATGATACCTTAAGGCTTCAACCAAATGTTGAAGCTCTATAATCTTAATCTGAGACTCCTTCACTGTATTTTCCAACGCACCTGCCTATTAAAAAACACAAAAAACAGAAATATATCAATTATATAATTACACATGATTATATAATTTCACATTTTTACATGACAAAAATGCGAAATATTACCAATGAATAAACTTCGTCCTGATTCAAATCTTCATTTCCCAAATCGATATTTCTATTTCCGTCCAAATTCAATTCGATTCCCGCTTCTTTCAGCCCATCTTTTGCGACTTGTAAAATCTCAGATTTATTAGACAAAAGCATGCTTCTCAAAAGCGTACCGATATGTTTTTTCTCTTCGATTAATGCATTTATTTTCTCCTCAAGAGATTTCACCTCTCCGTTTCTCTCCTCCATTCTCTCCAGTACTTTCTCTCTCGCCAGCTCAGCGAATTTATATACTGATTTAACCCCGTGTAATAAGCCCTTCAAATTATCATTTACGTCTATTTCTCCTGACATGAACACTGAACTGGACGCCTCCAGTTCATCCGATCCGTCAGAAGAAACAATTTTAACCGTCTCTTGAATTTCTTCATGCAATTTTGAGATATAATTAACTTGCTCAAGAAGAATCGGCCTTTGAGCGTCTAATTTCGCCTCTAAACTTCTCGCCTTATTATCACATTCTTCCCCAAAATTTCTCAATTCAGAAATCTCAGTCTCCATTTTTCCAACTGAACCAGCGAGATTCTGATTCTCAGATTCCTTTTTGGACACCTCATCACGAAGCTCAGAGATCTTCGCCTCGAGCTCCGAAACCTCAATGGCGATCTCGTAATTTCTCTGTTCTACGCTCTCTCTCGCCTGATCGCGAGATTGGGAAACCAAATCGATCTGTTTGAGCATCTCTTCTACAATCTCATTAGCTCGCTTTATCACTCCATAAGCAACGGCTTGAAGGCCTGAGTATTTCTGAGATTTCGGCAATCCGTCTGGCGAAAAAGTCTTGTAAACCGAGATCTTGCCGGAAATCTTCTCCATTCCATTCGTCAACATCTGAGTTAAGGTACCAATTTCAGCTTGAAGACTCTCGTACTGAGTCAAGGTTTCAGTTCTGATCCTCAACGCATCGTCACGCTGCGCTACTGCTTCGTTTTTAAGCCTCAGAGCTTCCTCTCGCTGAGAAACCGCTTCCTCCCTCTGCCGCAACGCTTCATCGCGCTGCGACAAGGCCTCGTCCCTCTGGCGGAACGCGTCGTCGCGCTTCTTGATGCCGTCCTGAGCGAAGGCCTTGATGCGCGAGTGGCGCGTGTCAGCCTCGGCTTTCGCTTCCTCCGCCGATCTCCGCCGCCGGCGCTCTTCCTCGAGCTCCGATTGGAGGTTCTGGATCAGCTGCTGCAGCGAGGACGCGGAAGGGACAACGGGAGGCGGAGGATCGGGGGTTCGGATTTCCTCCTCGTCTACGTCGCTCAGAGCGGCGGATTCCTCGTCGTCTGCCATCGATGGATATGATGATTAGAAATCGATCCGGGAGGAGAATACAGATGAAGCGAAGCTAAGTAACCACCGGTCGCCTTGTTACTATATTATATTATATTAATTTAATTTAATTTTAATTTATATTATATTATATTATATACATACATAAATATAATATCAGACTAAATTTCTTTATTTTTCTAAAACAACATAAAGCCGTACATAATACTTGTTATCTTTTAGGATTGCCCGTTTCACATTCTTAATCCCTAAAAATATCAATTCCTAGCCTATAAAATCCTTGTGCATCCAAACAGAAAGGATTTAGGAAGGAGGAGGGATGTGTGTGTGACCTCAGATCTCCGTCATCAGTCAGCAAATGTGTTGGGAGTCAGAAAAGGCGGGAATCCAAATCCGGAATTGTAACAAAAGGCGGGACTTCAAATTCGGATTATAATGGAAAGCGGAATTTAAGCACGCCTTATATTAGCTTTGTTCTGTTTCCCAGTTTATTCTATCTCTGAATCTATTGGTAGGCGAGGCGAATATTCCTGCTCAACTTCTCGTCGGTGATTCTCTCTCTCTCTCTCCTCTTCTCTCTGTTTATTGCTCTATATTTATCTCTGTTTTCTATCTCGCGCCAGAAGAGGTTAAACTGTTCGATTCGATTGGATGAAATTATTCTTTCCATTATCCCGTTGTGTTTGTTAATCAGTATTGCTGACAGAAAATTTACATTTCGTGAAACAATATCTAAATAACTAAAAACGTCAATCCATATTTTTCCAAAAAAAAAAAAAAAAAATTCAATCTGTGTCCAATTCAAATTAAGTTTCTCATTGTCTATCTCATTCATCACATAACATCTTCATCCTATCTATTTCTACCTTCACTTACAGATGAATTACCATGTTTAAATGCAGCTTCAATCCAAATCCTTGATTCAGCTCAGGAAGAATGATGACATCATTATCCAACGGATTCACCAGCTCCAATTCAAAACCCCTTTTCTCTTTCGGAGTAATCGCTGATGTTCAGTATGCCGATATACCAGATGGCAAATCTTTCTTAGGCACCCCTCGTTTTTACCGCCACAGCATTTCAGTCCTTCAGAGAGCCGTAAAAAGCTGGAACGACAAAAAGAACGTAAATTTCTCAATCAATTTTGGGGACATACTCGACGGATTCTGCCCCAAAACCGAAAGTTTAACAGCGATCGAAAAAATCTTGAACGAATTTGAGAAATTTAACGGGCCGGTTTATCACATGATAGGCAATCATTGTCTCTACAATTTCCCAAGAAGCCAATTACTACCACTACTAAAAATCCCTTCAGAAAACCTTCGCGCATATTACGATTTTACCCTTTGTCCTGAATACCGGTTCATCGTTTTGGACGCTTATGATTTTAGTTTACTAGGTTGGCCAAAAGATCATGAAATTACAAAACAAGCCATTCAATTCTTAGAAGAAAGAAACCCTAATAGTAACAAAGATAGTCCTGACGGATTAGTTGGAGTTGAGAGGAGATTTGTGAAGTTTAATGGAGGTGTTGGAAAAGAGCAATTGAGTTGGCTCGAAGGAATTTTGAGAGATTGTAGTGAGAGAAAGCAAAATGCGATTGTTTGTTGCCATTTACCGCTCGATCCTGGCGCGGCTTCTCCTGTCGGATTGTTGTGGAATTATAATGAGGTGATGTAAATTATTTAGTGATATTATACAGTTGAGAATTTTGCAAAAGAAAAACATGTGTTATGCTTAAATTGCAAAAAAAAAAAAAAAAAAAAAAATCCATTGTTGGAAATTGCAAAAAAAAAAGCTATGTTGTTTAGGAAATGCAAAGAAGCCCCTGCTGTTTGTTAAGATCTAATACAGTTAGTTAGCTCATCTTAATCATTCCAATTAATGTTTTTCTTAATAAACTTGATTTGATTAGTACCTTAGTATACTATATACAATAGGATTCTAAACCCTAATAATATTATCAACTGTGGCAGGTAATGGAGGTAATACACAAATACGACTGTGTGAAGGCGTGCTTTTCAGGCCATGATCACAAAGGCGGATATACTACAGATTCCCGCGGGATCCATCACAGATGCCTTGAGGCTGCGCTTGAATGCCCGCCTGGCTCTAATGCGTACGGATTTGTGGATGTTTATCATGACAGGCTGTCGCTTGTTGGAACCGATAGGATGGCTTGCACTGAGATGATTATTTAGATTTGTTTGATGTGTTAATGATGTATTAGAATGTTTTTTTGGGTTTGGTATAATATGTTGGGTTTGTTGGCGGTATGAATAAAATTGGGGGGATTTTTTGTTGGGATTGAGTGAAATGAGTAGAATGGAAGAAGTTCTAGTCATTTCAATTGATTTTGGTTAATAACGGTTGTATACGGACGGACAAGGATATTAAAGAAATTTCTGCTATTTTTGTATTTCCCTTTCATCATTATAATTATTGTTTTTTTAATTTTGGCTATTTGTTGCGCACATTTAGGGTGCTAAGTTGGAGCTTTGCAAATGTTATCTTTTCCCTTTTGGATTCTCATCTTTCTCATTATTGATTCTACATAATAATTGCAATTGTACACAAGTAAACGATTACATAATTCATTTTGACAAGATGCATTGCTTACATAGAGAACTATATATATACATAGTCAACAGTATTACAAGATTCCACTTATCATTCTACAACTTTTCATATCTACAATTATATTAGTATAAAAAAATCAACAAGCATATATATGCGCCCATAGCTAGGGCGCAATCTTCCAAAAAAGGAAAATAAACAATAAAAGGGTATTTTTAGAAAGCGGAATTCCAAAATCGTTGGGATCTTCCTTCAAAAACAATTCTTACTAATTCCCATTTTTTTTTTAAATTTCAATTTTTTTCGTTTTCATCTTTGTAAATAGAGAGCGGTTCCTACCAAAAAAGCCCAAAGAGTGATAATGGCCCACAAATTGCGATTCTTTTCCCAGCCGCTCGGCGGGCTCCAAAGGAAAAAGTCTCCGAAATAGTTTTGTGAAGATTGCGCCTCGCTGGCGCCTACTTTTCTCTTCGTCTCCTGCTCTTTCATCTTGTCGGTCCAGGTTCCAGCGTACCTGCGTTAAATACGATTGTTGTAGTCTCAACTTAAGCATTATTAGTCAAAATTAATTTTTGCTACTTATATAGATGATTGTTTTCTATTTGGGTTTTAATATTTGCCAAAGAGAAGAAAAAAGACGGTAAGAGAGCTAACCAATCAAGACGATCCAATCCAATCAAAGGTATAGTAACCACCAAATATTTCTTTCGATTTAGTTTCCATGAGATTCATTTTTATTTGGATTTAGTTGTCTTAAGTTAATCCCCGATTAGTTTCCACCAAATATTTCTTTCGATTTAGTTTCCATGAGTTTCCATGCGTTAAATACGTTTTCATCTTAACTCATAACACATTTAGCATAGAAAAATGAAAACAAAAAGAAAAAAAAAATCTAACAAACCATTCATAGCTAGATCCAATCAAGGTTATGGCAATCATCTATCCTCAAAGATCTTCAACTTATGTGCTTACAAATTTAGTTATTTGTTTCCATCCAATATTTATTTCTTCATTTATTTATTTTTATAGGATATTCTTCTTCATTTCGATTTGCTATCATAGTATTATTATCTAACACATTTATAGCCTAAAAAGAAAGGAAACGAAAGACAATCTTACAAACCAATCGTAGCTAGATCCGATCAAGGGAATGATGACCATCTCATCCTTCGAGATCGAATTATTTGTTCTCATCCGCTATCTTATTTCTCTATATGTTTGTTTGTTTCTTTTCATCCAATGAGATTCTTTTTTGGTTGGGTTCACCGATTCAACAATCCAAAAAACTCCAATACAAAAACAAAAAGAGAAACTCCTACCAATCGTAGCTAGATCCGATGAGAGGAATGGTGACCATCTCGTCCTTGGATATCTTCAATTTTGGGGCCTGCAAAATGTATCTGAGCTCCGCGGCCTGGCGTCGGATGGTGATCGCGGGGTGCTGCTTCTCGAGCTGCTTGTATAACTCTATGCAGTCCTTGTGCCGCCTGTCCGCCTCGTACGCCATCGCCAGCCATATTTGTATCTAAAATTGTTGGTGATTAAATCTTAGTAATTAAATATTTAGTAAATTTTGATGGATGGATGATAGGTATTGGTGTTGCGAGTTTGGCGGGATTTTATTTGAAGGGTGTAGAAACTTGGCACTATTTTTTTTAAGTGAGGTTCTCAAACTAATCCGAAAAGATTTCGAAATTTTTAGACTGATACGTTATGCAACTTTGCTGTCAAACGGACTCAAAACGGACTTTGAAAATGTGTTGCTTTTTTCAGAAAAAAGTACCGGAACCGGACTTTGAAAGTATGATAGAAAAAAGATACGAACCTTTTTTTTTTAATTTGAGAATAAAGTCGAAGAATAGACTAGTTTAGAAATTTCAGTTTTTTTGGGTTAGGTTGAGAAACTTACCTTTCTTTCAACATAGAAGGCTTAAAGTCCTACTTCCATTATTTGTACACCAATGAGAAATAAATACAGGTGGACTACTAATTTATCTTTGAATGAAATATTAAATATTTATTTATGATTATTTTGTGAGAAATAAAATTACCTCACCGCCCAATAAAGTCGCCCCCGGAATTATCGTCAAAGAAGCTTCCAAAAACTCAATTGCTCTCGAATACATTCCTTTGCCGTACGCCTTTTTTCCAAGCTCAAACATCAAATCCGCGGTCTTTCTCCTTTCGGCTTGTTCTTTTGCCACCTAAGCAAAAAAAAAAAAAAAAAAAAAAAAAAAAAAAAAAAACAAAAACAATGCGAAATAAAAATCTTTAGAATATGGTTCAAAGTTTTGTACGTGTTTAATTTTTGGCGAAGCGAGGTATTCAATATTGATGAGATGATGATAGTTTGAGATGAGAGTGTTTAGCTTTTGAAACAAAATAAGAACGTAGAAGTCAGAAATCGACTCAATTTCTTGATAATAATATTTGTAATTAACTTATTCATACATGCCTTACTCCTTTCTTGCATGAGTTTATATAGGTATTAATTAGAGCATTAGTCTAAGAACATCCCTCCTAGTATATGCATTAATTATAACATTGACTCAAGACATAAAATACTTAGAAATTATAACTAACACTTGGAAAAACAAAAAGATATTGTTCGGAATGACAAAAATATTAAATAGCTATGAATTTACTCAAAAATAGTAAACAGATTTTAGGAAAATGATAAAAAGCCATTTAAAAACCAAACCAAATTAATTCAATACTTTGATCAACTAGATCAAATATGAATGGTTGTATAGTAAATAGTTAAAGAAATACAAGAAAAAGCAAAAGAGCGGAATTTCATGTAAACCCTTCCAAGAAGTCCAAATGTCAAATTCACCCTTCTAACACTGCTAATGTCAAATTTATTCTTCCAAAATTGAAAACATCAAATGAACCCTCCTCGTATCATTAACAACAATGAAAATATATTAAAGTTTAAACTTATCCTTTCAAAGCCGCAAACATCATATTTGCCCTTCTCAAACCCAAAACTTGCCAATATACCCATCAAAAAGCATCAAATTTATCCGAATCAAGTCGGACAAATCCGTTACATTCACAATTCCCAAATCACAATTTTAAAAGTAAAAATCCCAACATCCCAATTTCAGAACCACAAATTCAACATCTCAACCTTCCAAGGGTTTAAGTCTCAACAAACCTTTTCGAGCTCTCTCCTGACCCTCTCGCGCTTCTCCTCCTCCGTCTCGTCAGAATCTCCTTCTTCATCGGCTCGGGTCTGCAACTCATCAGCCGCCTTCTCAAGCTCTTGCATCTCCTCCATCTCCTTCACAGTCTTTTTCAGCTCCTCCTCCCATTCTTCCCACCCTTCAGAGTAATCTTCTTCTTCATCATCCACTCCGCTCATGTCAGACGACTCTTCCGATGACGAGGCTGACGCTCCGAGCCTGGATTCTCCTCTTCTCTTCCACCCTGCTTGATACAAATATTGCGACTCAGAAAGGGATGCATTGCGAAATTGAACATAGAAGAAGCAAATAGTATTTCAGTTGAATTGAAGTCGAGGGAATTCTCACATGATTTGCTACCGAACAAAGGGTTCCATTGATGCCGTTGCTTGGAGAAATCAGAAGTACCATCAGCCGAAAGAACAAACTGAACAGGCGGCAGCGGCGGGTCGCGCTTCGTACGAACAACAGTTAAAGGATCCAACGGCCAGAGCTTGGCGCGGTCTGCAACGTGCGGCCTCGACGAAGCCACATCGGCCATTAGCGCCATGTTTCCGACGAGAATCGCTCCCGCCATTAGAGAGTGAGGAAAGAGAGGTTTGCTGTTTGTGTGTGTGATTGCTTGGAGTGTGGAGAAAAGAAAGAGAGAAAAAGAAGATAGACATTCTAAGGTAGGCACGTCTCTACTGCGACTGAGAAAATTTTAACATGAAACCGGCTCGCCGTATACCCAACCAGTAATACTAAAACACGTAATCACTCATTGGAGTTCTCTTTCATGATAATCCATGGTTAATACAGGACCAGTTGCATCTAATTATTTGTTATAAGTGGGACCCGTGATATGGATATGGTCAGTTATTATTTGGCTTCAGACGAGTCCATCGGCTCGGCTTAAGCCGGCTGAGCCGAGCCGAGTTAGTACTAGTTTGTTCAAATCCCTAGTCGACTCGATTTTTCTAACTAACATCACAACGCGCAGGAATTATAACATAACAAAACCATGGACGGTTACCCCACTCCTCCGCCGCCGCCGACGACGGCGGCGCAGCATCCACCTCCTCCTCATTACTGGTACCCTTCAGCTCCGCCGCCTACGGCTTCTCCTTCTTCAGCTCCGCCTCATCCTTCAGCGGCACAATCTCCTCATTACCCTCCAGCTTATCACCATTACCATCAGCAATGGCCGTCTGCGGCTTATCAGCCTCCCCCTCCGGCGCCGTATCAGGGAGCGCCACCGCCGCCTTATTCAGCTTCCGTCTATCCTCCTCCGGCGCCGGCGCCGGCGATGGCTCAGCAGCATCTGCCGCCTAATTATCCTCCCAATCCCTCTCCTTATCCTCCTCCTCCAAGCCAGGTTTTGCACAACACACCCCCCACTAATTATTAGTAATTATTTTTCATTTTTGGCTGTATATTAAATCAATTTAAACTATGTACAGGCATGGACAAGCTCGCCTTGGGCTCAAAATCAAGGACCAGGTTACCCAGGTTGAATATATACACTCTTTTTAGCAATAAATTAAACATGAATATCTTATTATTTTTCCTCATATATCGTATAAAATAAATTATCAGGAGTGAATTTCGCTCAAAACGAAGGGGACGATTGGGCGGCAAAGGCAAAGGCCTGGGCAGCGGCTAATGCTGTACCGGCGGCACAGAATACCACCACACCTCCTCAATACATTTCGCCTAACAGAACAACTTTGGAAAATAATAATTATACTTATCTACAAAATGAAGTGAATAATTATGCAAATGGAGAGCCAACGTCCTTCGGTCAAAATGCTGCAGAGGTACCTAGTTATTCTTCCTCCCAAGGTAATTTCGCGATTAATTACTTGAAATTTAGGGCAAATTTATGTGATTATGTTTGATGTTGAGAATTTATGTCTCGTGTTTTTGCAATTTTGAGAATTTTTGTCTCGTGTTTTTGCAAGTAAGTCTCAGTTTAATGGAATTTAGCCTTAATTAATTACCCTCAATTCGGCACAAAAGGGGCCCAATTGACTCAATTTATCTCCTAGGAAGAAAAAAAACAAAACAAAAAATATATATTTTAACTTTTTAAATTTTTTGTCTTGGCTAATAATCTAATATTTTATTTTATTTCAGGAAATAATAACAACGACGCAAATATGGTTCAGTACGATTCCAACCCTCCAGTTCAAGACCAATTTTATCACCAGCGTGTGGATCCAAATCAGACGCTCAATTTTAACCCTAACCCTAATTTGCAAATGAGACCCCCAAATGAGACAAGCCCTTCAGTTCAAGACCGGTTTTATCACCAGCCGTTGGATCCAAATCATACGGTCAGTTATAATAACCCTAATTTGCAAATGAGACCCCCAATTAGTCACGATTCGCATATGTGGGCCCCGCCTGTCGGTTCTGGCGGACCTTACAGACCACCTTTGCCTCCTGAGCAGGTTTTATATATTATAATTATGATAAATTAATATGAAAATTCTCTTTTGTAATTATATATTGATATTTTCGTTTTAATTTATAGTATGATATTTCTGCTGTGCCTCACTCTGGTGGAACATACAGACCACCTCTTGCCCCAGAACAGGTTTTTTTATATCACAATTATGATAAAATGATGAAAATTTTTAATATATATATATATATATATATATTAAATTTGATCACAAGCAAAAACCGGGCTTTGCTTGTACAAGTTGTTTAGTCATCCTCTATATATATATATATATATATATATATATATATATATATAGAAATTTCGTATATATCCCTGTAAATCAATTGTTTTATATAGACCAACACTTGCATAAACAGAGTTTTTATATCATAATTGTGATGAATTAACGGAAAATTTTAGTTTATGCCCCTAGGAAATATAAAAAGGTCATTTATAACCCTTGCAAAATCAGTTATTACGGTTCTTTCATGATTGAATGTTAATATTTTGATTTTAATTTATAGCGTGATTTTTCTGCTGTGCCTCACTCATACGGACTGAGTATTTCACCTCCTGCATTTAATGCATTTAATGCTCCACCTTTACCTGAACCTTTTCATCAAGAACAGAGTACTCTTGTAGGTCAAGTTGACCGGCCTAAAAAGGTGAATTTTCTTATTATATTCTTTCATTTTATTCGCTTTTTTGTATTATTAGTCTTACTTTAGCCACAATTTTGAATTTTTTATGAAATATAATGATTTGATGAAATTCAGGCAGCTGTACCGAGTTGGTTGAGAGAGGAAATTTTGAAAAAGAAAACGGCTCTTGGAAATAATAATTCAAATTCTCACTTAAATGAATCTGAAGAAAATGAAAAATTATTTGAGAAAGCTGATCGAGATAGTAAGAGTGTTGACTCGACAAAATCTACTGAAGAGGAATCTGATGAGGTAAAAAAATTAATTAATTGTAAATTAATTTTCACGTTCTTTAATGTAACATTTAGTTTTGAATTATTTTTATATTTTAATATTTTGAATTTACATATATATTTTAGGATGAGGTGGATGCAGAGAGAGCAGCAGTAATGAATCTGGAGATAAAGCGAATACTCACTGAAGTTCTTCTTCAGGTAATAATTAATTTTCTTATTAAAAAAAATTACGTTAAATTTAATATTTAATGCTTTACTATTACTTCTTTACTGATTTTGTTTTTATGTAAAATTAGGTCACTGATGATCTTTTTGAGGAAATCGCCACCAAAGTTCTTAGTGGGGATGATTCATCCATTGAAGGTCAGCATTTTATTAATTAATTTATTTATTTTTAGTTGATTGAGACGTATTTGTTTGTTAGAACGTTTATATCCATTTATCAGTGTAAAGCTTTTACAATAATAAATCACATAATATTAAAATAACTTAATTTCATAGTCCGCTTGAACTCTTATTAATATTAGAATGTTTGCATTGCGATATATTTATTTTTTTCTTTTATTTCTACAGATTTGAAACCAAATGCATCAAATTCAAGAGAAAAAGAAATGAATGGATCGTCCAGTAAAGTTATTGTAGTATCAGAGCAAGCAGGAAATGGAGGCGGAAATATTCTTGGTCTTTCAAATTATGAATCTGATTCTGATGATAATAATAATGATAATGATGATAATAATGATAAAGATGAAAATGTTGAAAATGGCGTTAATAAATTGTCTGAAACCTCTTCTGAAAAAGAAAATAGACAAAATGAAATAAATGAGCAGAATAATGCAAGTCCTTTAGTGGAAAATAAATCGCCATTAGATCAGAATTTGTTAAATGAAGAGTCACAAAAATTGGATAATGAGAATGTTGAAATAGATAATGTGACTGTTGGGAATAATGAAATGGAAAGTTCGAAAGATGAGAGAGAAAGCAAAGAGGAGAAAGAGAGAGAAACAGAGAAGCAGGATGATAAGGAGGTTAGTGGAATGGATAGTTCAATAGATAGAAGTGAGAGAAACGTGGAAGAGAGAGAAAGAAAGGTGCAAAAGAGAGATGATAGAGAAGAGGGAGAGAAAGACAAAAGAGAGAGAAGCAAAGAGGAGAAACAGGAGAGAACAGATAGGAGAGATGATAAAGAAGAGAGGGAGAAAGATAGGAGAGACAGAAGCAAAGAGGAGAGAGAACAAAGAACGGATAAGAGAGACGATAAAGAAGCGAGAGAGAAAGATAAAAGAGAGAGAAGCAAAGAGGAGAGAGAGAAAAGAACAGATAAGAGAGACAATAAAGAAGCGAGAGAGAAAGGGAAAGAGAAAAGAGAGAGAAGCAAAGAAGAGAAAGAGAAAAGAACAGATAGGAGAGACGATAAAGAAGAGAGAGAGAAGGATAAAAGAGAGAGAAGCAAGGAAGATGGAGAAAGAAGAACTGAGAGGAGAGATGATAAAGAAGATAGTTCGAAAGATAGAAGAGAGAGAAACAAAGAAGATAAACGGAAAAAAGAAGAGGGAGAGAAAAAAGATAGGAGGGATGAGGGCAAAGAAG
Organism: Juncus inflexus; assembly: GCA_024447665.1. Taxonomy (NCBI): domain Eukaryota; kingdom Viridiplantae; phylum Streptophyta; class Magnoliopsida; order Poales; family Juncaceae; genus Juncus; species Juncus inflexus. Next base: position 3,165,530 of record JAJHPC010000004.1, on the reverse strand, counting down.
AGAGAGACAAGGAAGAGAGAGAAAAAAGAAGTGGAAGGAGAGACGATAGAGAAAGTTCTTCGAAAGACAGAAGAGAGAGAAAGAAAGAAGATAAAGAGAAAAAAGAAGACAGAAGGGATGAGAGCAAAGAAAAGAGAAGAGAGAGAAGCAAAGAAGATAAGAGGGACGAGAGCAAAGAAGAGAGAAGAGAGAGAAACAAAGAAGATAAAGAGAAAAAAGAAGAGAGAGAAAGAAGGACCGAGAGGAGAGAGGATAAAAGAGACTCAAGCAGTAGTAAAAGATCTCCTTCACCTAGAGGGAGAAGAAACAGAAGTCTGTCGAAGGAAAATTCTGAGAGCTCTAAAAGACGGTACTCACATAAATTATTAATCAATAAATGACTATTTAAATTCTGTATATTTCTTCCCGATTTGAAATATTTCTCTTTTGTTGGTTGCATTGTAATTTGTAATCTAATATGAAATAAGTAATAATTTTGTAGGAAAACGGAGTCGCGCAAGAGAAGCTCATCGAGATCTCCTTCAAGGTCTAAGCACAGGTAAATTGATTTTCATCTTATTCTTCATTATTTTGGTTGAAAAGAACCATACAAAACTATATCATATATTTTCTTAAAGAATTTGGTAAATTGGTCTTTGGGCTCTTATTTTGATGGAATCTTGTTGCTGTTAATTAAATCATTGGGTACCTTTTTGTACCTATACATTTGATATTCTGAAAAGAAGCACAGGTTGATGCTCGAAGCGAGCGAGCAGAAATCAGGCATTTATTAATAGTGGTAAAATTGTCATTTTACTTTAGACTTAATTTTATAGTATAATGTTTGTTTATATCTAGACGCACTTCACGGTCCCCGGTTTCAAAGCATTCTTCACACCATCGGTATTCTGCTTCTGAAAGGTATGTGTTAAATCATTCTTTTAAATTCCAGCTCTCTTATTGTGCCTAAAAATCTCCAAATCTTATTATTTTCTTTTTTAAAGGGGCGAAATAATCATGTCTAGTAGCTGTGTAAGCAAAATCAGATGTGAATCTGAATGCTGATGGGTTTTTTTATCTTCTTTAAATTTGACTTTTCAAATTATTTTTACAGGAGGAGGTCAAGAACACCGGATAAGAGGCGGAGATCCAGATCCAGATCACCAAACAAGAGGAGATAATAAAATAAATTATTTGATAAGGAAATCCATTAAGGGAATATTTCATTTCGAAATATTTCATTTTGGTCACGTGTATAATGATGCATCCGATATGGCGATGAACCTTTTTTCATATTCCAGTTGAGTTGTAAGGATATATTCATATAATTAGTAAATTAGGTATGAGTGTGATCTAGATATGGTATGAGCTGCATTATCTATGTGAGAATATTAGGATTATGTACTTGCTTTGTTGATCAAGCAGATTTTGTTCTTGGCTGTGTGGACTTCTTGTTGTGAGATATTATGTTATTTGTTTAGCTTAATTGTTAATGAATTTGTTACATGCAATACAAAAGCATCATTGAATTTTTTTATTTTTTTATTTGACAATTAACAAGTTACGTTACATGCATTAAAGATCAGATGTGTGAACAAACAGAAAACGTACAGTACAGTCCATTTATTTCACATACCGAGTAATATTGCATTTTACAAAAATCGGACAACTTCCATCATTATATCCATATCATGATGAAAAAACATATAAACAACAAATTTTCCAAATGTTCAACACAACACATCTGATGAATGAAATTCTAACAAGACATGTTTCAACACAACACATGATAAATCAGATTCTAATGAGAGCATGAGCACCCTGATTTATTTGCCTCAGCGGATTTGAAGCTCTTCTCCCATTGGTCGGTCGGCTGAGCCTCAGCATGAGGAATGTGATTAGGATGTTTCTCTCTCTTATCACCCTTTACTTGCCTCAGCGCGTGTTTCAAAGCAGGCGTTAAGGCCTCCATGCATTCTGATACCGCGTTCGGATTTCCAGGCATATTTATTATCTGTATTTAGATAGAAAAAATTAAATTAAATTCCAAATAATTAAAAGAAATTATTGAGAATGTGTTTTACTAGTGTTGATCCTCTGATTCCAGCTGTGGCACGTGAAAGCATCGCGAAAGGTGTGATCTGTTTCAGACGAAATATTTGAACGTAAATCGAAAGTCAAAAATTAATCAAATAAAATCGAGAAAAATATTTACAAGAGCATCCATAATGATTCATAAAATATATTAAAGAAAGAGGAAGAAATGGCAATACTTTAAGAGACTCTTGAAGCATGACATAAACAAGGCCAAGTGTCTCTTTTTCTATTACAGCCTTTGTCGCTTCAGGCGTTATATCTCTTGGTGTAAATCCAGTTCCACCTAATTATCAAACAAAAAAAATAAAAAATAAATAACAGATTATAAATGTAATAACAAACAAGGGCATATGTGATTTTGAATTTTGATGTTTTGCAGGGTGAAGAAGAAAAATATGTTGAAAACTAACCTAAGGTTAAGATGAGGTCAACTCGGTCAACATCGCTCCAGTTTTGTAGAATATTTTTTATTTTGTTTATATCATCAGGCACAACAGCTGTAGCAACAACACGGGCCCCGCCTAGTTTTTCTGACATTGAATTAATTACGGAAACCGCCCTTGGACCGCTGAAATTATAATAAATATTAAATAATGATATAAGTTGAATAAAATATGATTTTTTGAAGTATATAATGCATGTTGATATTCAAAATGATATATTGATACTCTTAAAAAATATATTTTCACTCGAAAAGGTATATTGAACCACCAATCTCTTTGGCCAGCTCACATTCAGGTGATAAAAAGGAAAAATTTATGTAGGATAATTCAGTGACTTATAAGCTATCTCTTGCAAAAAGCCAAGAAATAAAACCCTGAATTTCAATGTAGCATCAAAATGTGACCCCTTTTGAATATCTTGATCAAAAGTGTGTATCATGATGCATTTTCTACATAACAAAGTCTAATACTATTGGCATATTTTTTTTGAGGGAACTATTGGCAAATTTGGTACAGTGCAAAAAGAAAGACATTGTTTTGTGTTGCATACAATAAAGTAATAACAAACAAAAGATGATATATTATACTCCAAAATGGTATAATGGAAATTTACCTCCTATCAGGTCCATTTCCTGAAGAAACTGTATCACTCACAGTAAGTATCGCTACTCTGTTAATCTCCTTCAAATCCTTGTTACTTTCATTAACTTTATTATTCTTATCAGAACCAATATCACTAGCCTTAATTGAATCCTTATACTGAGTGCTGATCTTGTCAGAAAGGAGTATGGCTTGAACAGACGTGCCAGCTGGCAAGATCTGATTGGTCGTAGGTAATTCTAGTAATGCGTTTGCTGACTTCATGCTGAGTAAGCGGCTGCTCGCTTGCTTACCTGTACTCTCTGCAATGTATCTGTTAATAATAGAAAGATAGATAGATAAATATGTGGTTAGTGATTTTTGCAAATATACACCTGGAAATTTTTGTATTTAGAAATTGGACCCTTTGTTTGCGAAATTTTAAATTGAACGCGCATGTACAACTGGAAACTAGCAATTCAAATGTTTAAAGGGTGCGTCATTAATTATCAACTGGAAATTTTATTTGAGAATTCAGGGGTCTATATGAAAATTAAAAATTTGTAATAATTTTTAAGATTAAAATTGATAATTAATTACCCAGGTGAACCAGATCCGTCATTAAATGCCCATTTTAAAATCGCACGGTGGAATTCTGGTCTGTGAATGTCTGCTTTTATAGGTTGCGAAATTCTTGCATGGACTCTATAAAAAAAAATATGGAAGAAATTAAAAAGAGTCATTATGAGGAAACAAAAAATACACAGATAAACACATTGAGTCTCCTTTTTCACATTATTTTTATGGCAATCAAATATATATTTTATCTTTTTCCCTTCCAGTTTATGTATGCATATATTATTTTAATTAAAAAAGAGTCATTATCTATTGGCTAATTAACATAAAGAATCCAAGTGAAGCCACACATTCATCATAAATACCAACAAAATTCAAAACCACATACCAAAAGATTAAAATAAATAAATTAATAAATAAAGTATTAATTAACCTAGGAAGTTGAGGATCGGACTGACCAAAGAGAAACCGAATCGCAGGAATAACAAACAGATCAAAACAAACCATACAGCTCACCGGATTTCCAGGCAAACCAAATGCCAAAATTTTCTTTTTTTTTTCTTTGTTATTTAATTCCACAAATGTCAGTGGCTTTCCTGGCCTCATATTAACCTACAAAAAAAATATTAAATATAACTAAATAAAATACAGTTTATACATATGTGAATGAGTGAACATAAAAGAGATGATTTTCCATTAATTTCAACTTTATATTTCCAATATTCTAAAATACTTTATTCCGTGCTTCAATAACTCAATTTATATCTCTAATATTCTAAAAAAGTTCCAAATATTGAATTCCGCGCTCCAAATAAAACATTTATTTACAAAATATTCAAATTTGAATACCTTTTCGAAATGAATTTTGCCTTTTTTAGCCAAGCATGGTTTGACGAAATCTTTATCGCCCATTGAAACGCCGCCTGATGTTAAAAGTATATCGATTTCTGAATCCAAACATTTTTCAAAAACTCTGTCCAAAATTTCTTCTTCGTCTTTCGAAATTCCTAGATCGATTGTTTTGCATTTTTGCTGAGCGGAAGCGGCCAATAGCATCGCTCGATTCGAATCACGAATCTGAAAAATAAAAAATTGAAAAATAGTTAATTATGTATAATTCATTTTTTTAAATAATTAAAAAATACAAACCTGGCCCCAATTTAGGGTTTTGGTATCTGGCTCCACCAATTCATCTCCTGTTGAAAGCACGCCAACACATGGTTTACGGTAGACCTGCAATAAATAAGTTAATTTTTTATTATGTATTATAAAAATCCAAAAAAATTATTTAAAAATAGAATTAACAATACCTTAATTGAAGCGACTCCTACTGTAGCAAGAAGACCAATTTCTGCACAGCCAATCAGCTCGCCCGATTTTAGCACCAAAGAATCTTTTTCAATATCACTTCCCTGAAATAATTATTATCAAATATTCACAAAATCAAACAAAAAAGACATTTTTTTTAATTATTTTGGCCTTCAACTTAATTTTCAAGTCTCAGAATAATTTACCACATTGCGAATATCAAATCCTTCAGTAACTTTGACCGAAATCTTGACTCTCTTTGACCCGTCAGAATCAGAGAGTATTTCTTCAGTATCTTCAACTTGCACAACTGCATCTGCCCCGTCAGGAATCGGCCCTGCAATTCCAAATAATTGCACCAACATAAAATCAAATAACAAAGATGAATCTTGTCACTATGAAAATCACTAAGAAATGAAATAAGATGGAAAATTAATGCTTAAAAGTGGAATTTTACCTCCAGTTGTGACATAAGCAACTGAACCAGAAGTAACTTTGGTACCAGTTTGATCAGTACCAGCTCTAGATTCAAGAACTACTGGATATTCGCCCGGTCCATCAGCTGATACTACAGCATATCCATCCTACAAATAACACAAGTCCCATTTCACATCAAATCCCTTATAAAATCCCCAAACAAAGCACGAATAAACCCATTCTCAATCCAAACCCCCAAACAAAAAAATGAAAAATCGGCAAAAAAAAAAAGGACAAAAACCTTGACTGAAGCTCGGAAAGGAGGAAGAGGATCGCGCGCGAAAACATCCTCAGCCAGGACGTGGTCAAGCGCGTCGGAAATAGCTATAGCCACCGGCTCAAGTCGCGCCGCCACTCTTAACACCGTCTGGAGCGCCTCCGCCACCGGCATCATCTCCGACGAAGCCATACGAGGCAGATAAACTTGATACAAACTTATATATTTATAGTTCTATACTATCTTTCTCCTTATCAAGATATGATTTTAGTCGAGTCGATTATGGCCTTTCCCGCCATTAAAAGGTCAAGGTCTGAGTCGAGCCGCCAGAGAGGAGAGTCGGAGTTTGGTATGGTCTTGAGTACGTAGTTTTGTGTGTAACGAGTTGGTTTTGAGTGGGGTAGTGTTTGTAATGGGTTACGAGATTTAGAGGCTACTTGATTTTAAGACACAGCGAAAGGTTGGTACTTGTGAGAGTAAAGAAATGTTATGTTTTGGACATTGGAAGGTAAGTAAACTACTTCAACTTCGACACTTTGATTGGTTAAATTAAATAATTGTAATAAAAAAATATATATATATTTATTCAGTTAAATAATTAGTATTTTGAATGACACTTTCAATATTCAGTTAAGTATTTTAGTATTCTGGATTAGACTACAATCACTAATATTTTTTATGCTGGGGAAATTCAATATTTGTCCTTCCGGACCTCCTGAGAAATAAAATATCATATTTTCCTTTAGAATGGCAAATGTATCACATTTGCCCTCTAAATTTCAGAAAAAATATATCACAATTATCATTTCCTTGATATGAAAATAACATTGTCCTATTGTAATTAATAAGATCCCTACTGCAGCTTCAAAAAAAAAATAATAAGATCGTCAAACACCTTCAAAATGAAAACTAAGCATTTATGACTGGATACTACAATACTGGCAACACAAAATTGGGAACCATTTCTTTGTGTTTATGATCTGAGGATTTTCTCAAAATGGCTTTCAAACTTGAATTTTAAGCCTAACAAAACCCTCAATTTTTCGCTAATTGATCCATCTTATTACAACAAATATCAAACAAAAAAGGTTAACAGAAAAAAAATCAGTTTGTTGAACAAAAAAACTCTTCAATCATCCTTCAGAATCTGCTCAGTAGGATTGGATTGAGATCTCGGAGCTGTTGCAGGTTCCTCCTCTTTAAGGATTTTCTCCATGTCGTTCATTCTGGTCCTCATCACATTGGTCACTAGAACTGCAAATCAAAATGGACAGATATTTCAATATCGAATCAAAATCAGAAAAACTTGAGAGATAGAAAAAGAGAAGATTACTGGCTGCGGTGCCGAAGGTCCAAATCCAAAGGATTTTGAGTCCAGGGTTCTTCTCGCTCCACCTCGTCACCATTGGAGAAGACCTGGGAAGAAATGGCGATGGAGATTGGAGAAGAAAGGGTTTTGTTCTCTTGGATTTGTTGGATGTAGTTTAGCTAGTAGGTTAACTGTTGGGAATTGAAATCAGGGTTTTATTAATTCTTCGGAAATGAAATCCGTCTGTCAAAGAAAAATATTTACATCACCAACTTAAACATAATCTACTATATAACTATTATGTATTTCCATATACATGGCGATATATATATTATTTTGTTTCATTTGTATTCTATATTTTTGTATATCAACATACATTTTTTAAGTTTGTTAGACGATTCTGATGCGAAATAAGCCAGTAATGCATATCAAATCTCAAAATATTTGCATTTTAAATTATGGTCAAAATATCGAATACTCATTATATTTAATATAAACTATATATGCCTTTATACTTTTTCTCTTGCCAGAAAATTCATAATTTGAGTTTCTCCTCTTTGTTGCCGGTGCCAAAGGTCTTAAAATTTATAAAGAAATTTTTTGTATAACTAGCAAATTCCTCGTGCGGAATTTCTAAAATATTACTTAAAAAGTAATTGAAAAATTATAACTTGTCCCCTCATTTTCCCACAATAACATCATATACATCATCATTGAACACTATAATGTTATAATTTTTGTATTTCCACTCACATATGATGTCATGATTTTTGTATTTATATCCCTATGATGTTACGATGACATATATGATACTTTTGTGAGGAAATGAAAGGGCATCATAGAAGCCCTCAAAATAATTTAAACACAATTTAGATTAAATTAGATAATAACAATATTTACATTGAAGTATAATATAAATTTAGTGTTATAGCATAATGTAATACTGATTGAGCCAAAAATATATATTACACTTGTGTCAAAAATTTATAGTACAATATAAACACAACAAAGAAAGTCAAAAGTACATTCTCGATAAAGATTCAAAATATAAATAGTTATGAATGCGGATAGCTAATTAGCTTCCAATACGAATTTAGTTCGGATATTTATATGGATACGAATATGGTTTGGATAAAATAAGATACAAATACTTATTCTTTTTTTTTTTATATTTAAACATATATGTATCTGTATTTTTTTTTTCTAAGCACTTAACTTTCATATACAATTTTTGTACGGTTACGAGTCAGTCGGATAATATCCTGTCCATTTACACCTAATATATGTATCCAATATGATAAACAAACAAAATATCCATACATGTATCTGTATAAATAGTCATATCCATATTCTATATATATTGAAATATCTGATAACGAATACTATATGAATAACAAATTATCCGGATACATATATTATTCGTATTCAGGAGCAAATTGATAACTAAATTTGATTCCATATTGGAATTAAACTATCCGAAAATATATATATATTTGTATCCTGGCGGATACAGATAATTTTAATTCAGATAAGATTTTTTTGCGGATACAGATACGGGTTGGTCTATCCATGTACACTCTTAAATGTACATGTGTTTAATCATGAATTTTTTAAAAAGAAAATATTGATCTTTAGATGATACATGACTAAATCTCAATCTTTAGATGATCCAATATAATGATCAATATTAAATGTTTACATGGCTAATGAGATGAGAGAAAAAAAAATTTAGAATTATAACTTACTATTAATTATCAATATTAATTTCAAAAGGCAAAAATATGTTTCATGTAAATGTTTGGTGTTATTTTAGTTATATTATCTAGAGAATGCAAATACAATTTAACTATTTATGTGAGAATAGAATACTAATAAAAATCATTCAGTGCAATTTATACGGATGGATATTGCTCATGCTTGTAATTTCTTATTAAAACTAAAAAAATCATTCAGTGCTATTTTCCATCCATTTCTCTACAATATAACTATTTAATTTTCGTTTATTTAATTAATTATATCCATTTTTCATATTGCTCATGCTTGTCATTTCTTATTAAATGTGCTCTTAAAAATCATCATTTAAACAAAATAAAATAGAAAAGTAATAGAGAAAAATAGTTATTGGATTTAAACTTGGATACTACCCAATAGCAAAATGAACCAAATAACTCCATCAATTGGATTGATTGGACCGTCTCTTTTTTGTTTAAACTTTTCACTGACGTCCCTTCCAAAGAGCACGTATCTTTTCACTTGCACCTATTCACTGTCTCTCCTCCTTAAACAAACCCCAAATCGTTTTTTCTCCCCTTACCTCGCAAATCGAGTTTCTAATCAAGCGCTATCTTAAATTGGGAACCAAATCAAACGATTGATAAATTATTTTCGTGTTTGGTCTCAAAGTTGCTCCGTGCCCCTTCACTCTGTTCTGAGTAGTAAGATCAATTCGGAGTAGTAAGATCAATTCCTCGCTCAAAGGAATCAAGACTAAATTGAGAATTAACAATCAAATTCAGTCAGAAAAAACACCAACTAAGCATGGTATACAGTGGGATTGATATTCACTGTAAAATTCACATAAAAATTTACATTTTGAGAGGCGACAGATTCAAAACAGGAAGAACCTTAAAAATTTTAAATAAGGAAATCGACTCCCAAGAGAACTGACATTTAATTCCAAATATTTATGCTAAAAATATATAAAGAACAGAGGAAGAACCTTATAATAAATAATCAAAGCTCCTCCGAATTGATCTTACTACTCAGGAGTACTTCAATTGACACGAAATGATTTGTATAATCGAAAACAGGAAACAAAAACGAAAAATGATATCTTTTTACTAAAGATGCTTTCATTTTTGTTCTATGCAGTTATATTTATTAGTCGAATGATAGAATGTAAAATTGAGATATATTTATTAGCCGAGTTGAATGGCGATTTAGCCGATCTCTCAGAAGTGGTCTCCAATATGGATATACAAAATGGTATGATTTTGTTTTCTATCCTTAACTCATATCCATACAAAATATTTGTTCACTAATGGACTTAAGTAACATGTAGGTTCAGCAATAAAACCTTTGATGGGTATAAAGGATAATTATAAGGCGGCACACCTAATTAATGGGAGCAAGGAAAGGAGCAATAGGTTTTACTGTCACAAGTTTATGCTCGCACATTATGATATTGCCTCTTCGGTTTCTGCTTGTTTCCCTCCTGGTGCCAAGAGAAGAAATCTTATTTGCAATTACTCGATCAACTTTCCCCCTTAGTAGAGGAAGGATCTGTTGAAGGTAGTCGATTATTACATTACATTACATAAGTACATGAAGTAGAGCTAGTTAATTAGTTTTGTTGTACTTGCTGAGAATTAATTAAAATTAAAATTGTTGTTCGTTTTGAATATGTATTGTGTATAGATGAAGGTGATGATGAGGTGAATGTTTACTCGGAAGATTTATATACGCTCTACCTTGCTAAAATGGACCGTGAGGTGAGGGACCTGGAGAGACTTTGCAGATGCATCAAAACATCCATTTTGAACAAGCTGCCCACGCTAAACGAGTGCTGGGAATCTCTAGCGAAAGACTTCAGCGCTTATGCTGATTCAGACGATGAATCAAGCGTTGAGCTTAGGTACAATTTGGCGGAAAAATGTCTGGTCTCTATGGAGGAATTGCCTGAGTATATAGCCTCTGTGGAACGGTGCCGAGATATTGCGTTTAGTTTGTTTATGTTCATCAATGCTCGTGACTGTGATGATGTGTACCTTCCCAGAACCTCAACGGCGCGGCATTACAAGGGGCAGTTTGGATGGGAATCTCTCCATGCCCTTACGCTTCTAAAAACAGGTATTGTGATTAATTATTTCTCGCAGGGGCGGAGGGAAGGGGGGGAAATTGTTATTACACCCTTGATAATTTTAATCAAAGTTCTTTTAGCATAATATTTGGCCCCCTCTATACATGAAAAAAAGCAAATAAAGATATTACAAAAGTTATGGATGTAAAATACAGAAGTAATAATCTGAAAAGTTCTCTGTCAGGACATCATACTGGATAAAGTTGGCTAGTAAGTACATATCTGATTTATTGTGACTTCAAAAATAAAAATAATTTCATGCAAATATTTGATTTTGTCTAGGTCTCTCCTTTAAAAATGAACTATTTAAATAAATAGAAATTTCATATTTAACGATCTTCTAAATAAGTTTAAAATATTTAGATATGTTTTTTTTTGAAAATTAGACCTCAAGTTTAACCTGAGAGTCTGCAGTTTATATTGAATGGAATAAAATAAAGTTCATTACAAGAGTAATAAAAATTGCCAAGAGAATTGACAATTTAGTAAAACAGAAAGAGGAAAAGAAGAAATGAAAGAAAAAAGACTAGAAAGAATAAGAGATAAACACTAAATTTAATGGAAAATATATCGTCTAAAGTAATTTTTTCCAAAGAAGAAGATCAGCATGAATGGATTCTCTGATAGATTGATGAGTTGAATCTTTATCGCTAAATGTTCTTGCACATCGCTCCTTCCATACTCAAAAACTCGTTGTAGCAATTTTGATTTGCAATTTTTTAATCACCTTTGTACTTTAACAATTGAATGATTTGCATATTTTGTATTTGCATCAGAGAGAAAATGTGTATTATAAAAACACATTGTTCAAATAAATGTATGGCGGACTCCGCATCTGCAATACATAAAACACACACATTTGGCAAGATGCATCCGCCATACATAAAACACACACATATTTAAATATGTTATAATTGGTTCTAATAGTAGTTATAATTTTAATATTCAATCATTATTACATTTGGTTTTATATTTAGTTAAAAAAAAATGCTAACCGTTCAGACGCTAGTCCGATCTGGCTCCCCCTAATGTTAATTGCTAATTCCGCCCCTGATTTCTCGTTTAGTTGGTTTGTTGAGCATTTTGCAATGAAGCGTTTACTAATTAAGTTCTCAATTGATATTTAACATTTCTGTTGAGTATAGTATAATCTTTCCTCTCTTTCAGGTTGCTTTTGTCGTGGGAATGTATTTCGGGAGAATATCGTGTTGCGAAATTCTATGGAAGATGTGTCACTCAAGAAGCGGAAACGTGTTGATCAAGAAGAGGAAGAGGGTGGAAATGTGAAAATTATAAATGATCTTAAACATATTGGTGATTCAGATGTGAAAATTGACATGGAAGAAAATGATTTGATCCAAAAGATTTGGCTGAGCGTCGCATCATCTGTGCACTTCTTTGTGAGTGTAATGGCGTATGAGCAACAACGTTATGTTGTCTCGCATGGCGGCTTGCCTAATGGTCAGCTCTGTTTGTCCTAATCTCTTGCTTTATTTTATCTTTTATATTGTTTATCTTATATACTATTTTACTATATTAATGTGTCACTGTAGGTGGAAAGATCGGGATGAGAACATCAACAAGGAAAAGAATGGCAAAGGATTGCATTAATGCGGGAAAATTAGTGAATATGATTTTTGATTTGAAAGGCGAGATGGAACAATTGAGCAAAGTCTTGAAAGAATACAGTCGAGGTCTACATGAAAAGCACGAGTCACAGAAATTGTTCACTGAAATCCTAGAGTCGCTGCACTAGGCCGCACCCAAAACCTCGCCATGATTAAATTAGTTGTGTACATTGTGTAATTATGTGACTTAAACAAACATTTTACTTGTGTGTTGTGACTTTCATATGTGTATATGTTCCGCAGATAAAAAAAAAACTTGTAAGTGTATCTTTCATATGCCTGTTTGTTGGGCACAATAGAAAGCCTTTCTTATGCAATATAGCATTATGACTATTTAATTATTTTAGTAGTGTATTACAGTGTATTCATAAATGAATTCTGATGTCTCATAGGGAAACAGAAGTGCATTAACATTAGACAACAACTGAGTTGCTCATCTATAGTAGATTGATAATTTCATATAAAAATGCAACTAGAAGCCCATATTCTAAGAAAAAAAAGGAAAAAAGCATCACCAACCAAAATAACATGCAAAAGAACAAAATTCAACATTTCAAATTTAAAAAGTTTTGAAACTTAATAAACTGCCATTGTCACTCTAATGTGAAAACAAGATCTTTAACAAAGCAAGCATCTAGGTAATAATCGCTCTTGTCAGCTGAAATAATGTTACAAGATCTAGTTAATAAACTCTCTGCACATTGATCGACTCAAATAAAGAATGTGAAGCAATAATCTAGCTAGTTTACAATCTATCCAGTCAACTGAAAAAAGATTCTACTCCAATGATCCCTACGAACCTTGCGAAGCTTACCACCCCTATTATCTCTACGAAGCTCATACTTCAAGATCCTTTGACCCCACAAGTCACTCGGTTGGATATTTTCTGCGTGTCTTATAATGTGAAGTAAGATATTGTGGTTATTGTCTTTAGTTGTGGTCGGATTTGCTACATGAAGGAGATGGATGATATCGTGAGCTTCGATCAATCGGTTGCCGGTGATGTTCAATGCTCTGAGACCCTATTAATTTATATAACAATTATCAAATAAATGAAAACAAACTTTTCGAAAGTAAAACAAAAGAACTAAATGTACCACTAACCGCTGCAACTTTTTGGAACCAATGGACATGTAGAATCTTTGCAGGCTCAACATATTCTGCCCTAGCCAAAACCTCTTTCGGACCCATCAAGAGTCTAAAAGGAATCAGAGATATAGACTGATCTTTGTAACCGCAATAGCCCAACTTGACAAACCAGAGGTCATTATCCGCTGGATTGAAAAAATAAAATTATAATTTGATGACAATATATTAGCTAACCGTAATTGTCACTTTTGAAAATTATATTAAATGATATAATGAATCTTATGTGCAAAGATACCTCGATTATATTTGGGTCGAACAGGGATTGTCTGAGGCAGGTCGCGAAGATAACGGGCATATGAACAAACCCAATTGTCTGGCGGGGTTTCCTGAATAGGGTATGGAAGGGGATAAATATTCCATATCAACTTCAGAAGGATGGCAAGATTCTGTGTCTCCCGCGACTCAGATGGACGCAATGAATTGTAACGAAGCGCCAAGTTGTAAATATCATTTCGGTTGCTGATCTTGTTGAGCTCGGTTCTCAATTCATCTATAAACTGCTCTGGAGGCAACTGCTCAGGGGGTTGCTCTGAAGGCAACGGTGCTGCGGGTTGTTCTAGTGGAAATGGTGCAAGAGGCTTCTCTAGAAGCAAGGACATCAATTGGTTTGGTGAGGAAGAAGAAGGGGGCCACCATTTTAAAGGCAATGGCGCGGCAAGTTGCTCTGGAGGTAATGGCGCAAGGGGCTGCTCCAAAGGGAATGGCGCAGGGGGGCAGTTTATTAAGTCTAGAAGCAAGTGTGCAGATTGGTTTGATGAGGAGGAAGATGGCCGCCAGTTTAAATTCAAATTGTTGTGGCTACTTGAAGGGGTTTCTGCTATCTTCAATTCAGCACTGAAGGGCTCATCTGAAAGAAAAACAATATGTATTCTAGTTAAGAACTTTGATTTTGATCTTTACATGTTCTAATTGGAGCTTCCATTAATTTACCAAAAAGTAGTATATCAGCCATGTATCCTTACAATATCATTAGCAAACTTGTATAGACACTTATCATGTGGCAGCTATTGAGAAGTTTTAATAGGCGCCACTACCAGTACCATGATCTATTTTGTGACCTAATAGAACCAGAGTATACTCGAAGGGTTGATTATGTGATGTAGTAATATAATTAATAGCACAAAAATATCATACCTCTCTCTATTATGACCTTACAAACAAGCGCAACTTAATAGAAGACAAATATTAATATTAACATCAATACCTCCTTGTGTAATAGCTCTTTGCATGATCCTCTTTTTATTTTTATCTGCTCGGCCCACATCCACACAAAACACCTCTTCGTAACTCTTGTCAAATGCATCCAAGACCTTCGATCTATACGCAGGCACATCTACATGAACATAATCTGGAATTTCAACCCCGCGACGCGATGCCTCATGAAACGCCTCAGAAACAGCGTTTTGGAAGGCCTTGTCACTAACCTGCTTTGGCAATGTTCGGGCGCCGGAGGAGAAGGGCATCACATCCTTCGGATCGAACCAGCCGTAACTTCCATCCCCAAATAATACAACCGGTACGTCATCATCAGACTTTGGCAATTCTATACAGCGAGTCATTTGCACTCGAGGGCCGACGAAGATGTCAGGCTTGAATATCTGGCCAGGCCACCATTCAAATGCACGTGATTCAGACCGGGTCTTGGCCCAGACCACTTGCCCATACGTATAATCATGCGGTGATATGCTGATTGGCTGTTGTGGTTCGGTTTCTTGCTCTCGATGGGAATTCATGGCGTGGTGACAGAGAAGTAGTGAGGAAATAAATGGGATGGACTGGAGAGATGTTTGGATTTAGGGAGGGAAGGAGGATTGCATTTCTTTTCTTTTTTCTTTTGTTTGAATGAATGGAGTGAGAGGGAGATGTGATTTGCTTTGGCCTTTTATATGTGGGACGTGTGTTTGTGTTGTACTAATAGTTTATTTTGAAGATTTATGATGTGCTAGTTAATTTTTCAGTTAATTCATATCGTGCACCATGCCCATCTGATCTAACCGGCTTGTGGTGCATGTATTTTTGTATATTATAGTAGTTATTCTTGTGTAAAAATATAGTTTATGATCAATTAAAATAGTAGAATATACTTGATTAAAACAGTACTGATATAATAACATAATACATGTGCTCGAGTGAATAAGCTGGCATTTCCACCGCCAGACTCTCTTATTTTGAGGTTAGTGCGGCGAATGGGCTGAATCGAGCATTCATTTTATGGCCCGGGTTTAGTTGTTTTGGTTTTTTTGGTCCAAGGCCAATTTTTTTTAATCTTTTTTTTGGGTGTAATTGTAAAGTTCATACAGAAAAATGTAAAAGTATAAAAAATTCAATAAAAATTCTTTTTTAATGTGGAAGGGGATATACAATCCCTCTCCAAATTTCTTAAAAATAATAAGGGATAATTTCGTATATGCCATTACAAAAACTCAAAATATCATATTTGCCATTATAAAAACTGAAATAACATATGTGCCATTGTAAAAACTTAAAAATATCATATATGCCATTACAAAATCTTAAATATCATATTTGCCATTACAAAAACTTAATATATCATATTTGTCATCAAATTTATTCAAAACTTAAAATCATCCATTTTTTCCGTTAAAATTAACGGTCCAATCTTACCTCTAAATTTAGTTAATGAATTAGATTTCATATTAAAAATTCATTTGATGATCTCTCTCTCTCTCTCTCTCTCTCTCTCTCTTCGTGATTGAAATTCATATATAAACAAAAATAATCTCCACTTCAATTTGGTAGTCAAAATAATTTGACACGAGAGAAAAAATTATTCAAAAAAAATAATCAATTCATTTCTCTCATATCAAATTCTTTTGACTTTAAATTAAAAGAAAGATTTTTTTTACTTATATATGAATCTAAATCATGAAGAGAGAGAGAGAGAGAGAGAGAGAGAGAGAAAGAGAGATGTTTAATATGAATATAATTCATGAAATAAATTTAGGAATATAATGGTAATTATAAGATTGGACCGTTAATTTTAACGGATAAAATAGATGGTATTAAGTTTTGAGTAAATTTAATGACAAATTTGATATATTAAATTTTTGTAATGGCAAATATGATATTTTAGATTTTGTAATGGTATATATGATATTTTTAAGTTTTTATGATGGCAAATATGATATTTCAGTTTTTATAATGGCAAATATGATATTTCGAATTTTTGTAGTGGCATATATGAAATTATCCCAAATAATAATAACATTAATACATAATAGAATAATATTATACATAGTTATTAGAATATGTGTCATGCGGTTGCCTGAAAACTGAGAATGGTAGCACAAGAATAAAAAACACTATAAAACCATTCTTTAATGCATCGGAATTCAAGAATAAGAGCTGAACTATTCAACATAAGAAGAAGAAAAAACTACTTTTTTTAGGCAAAGCTTGAAGAAAAAAAGCTATTTAACATGAAGAATAGAACTTATGCTGTAGAAAAAATAATTGATTAAATTTTCCAACTTCAAAAGGGAAAAAAAATTTCCTACAAATATATGTGTGGTATTATTTTGGTTAAAATTATCTGCAAAATCAAAGTATAAAGTGAAAATATTACTCAAGAAAAGTTTTTAAGTGAAATATTTTATTTTCTTTGTATTCATGTTACTCATCCTTGCTAGCAACTTTGAAGTTTGTATTAACTGTGTTGTTTATGTAACACATCTTCATTATATCACACTTTGGCATCTGTGCCTAAGTGTTTAAGATAGTATAGACACTTATGGGGCCTTAAAGTACCACCACCGATCAAAATATTCATATGGCATGCAATTTGTAATATACTACCAACCAGAGACCAATTGATGAAGAGAGTGCACGCTCACAAACGTATGTCTCATGTGCATGTCTAATACTGAAAATAGAGGACATCTATTTCAGGAATGCAACTTTGCAGTTTCGATTATGTGGCAGGACGATCTTGATCCGTCTGATGTTTTTGATTTATTGATGACCCAAGTAGAAAATAAGGCAAAAAAGAGAGCAGTCGCCACCATGTTTAATATTTGTAAAGAACGTTGCTCAAGAGTATTCACAGAAAAAGGGGATCACAGAGGGCTGTATGAAATGCTTTCACGCAGATTTGCAAGATTGGGAATAGATGAAATCAAAATAACGAGGATATCTCATTTAATTGCTGTTAGGGTGTCCTTCATTAATTTGTAGTTTGTAATAGGGGACCAATCTAATGGGGAAATGCATGTAATTTTAATTTAATTTTACTTACTTTCAATAGATGCCAATTCTCTTGGCATCTGTTAGATTTTGTAGTACTTTCCATCATTCCGTTATAATATAACTGCAGGAGTCCATGCTAGACCTGGATCCTTTTATTCAAAAAAAAAAACTGTGTTCTTAAAAAATCAAGGTATTCATCAATCATCCTAGATATCAAGTTCATCCTTAATGCTAACTTCATACTCGATACTCATTGCAGTGAAAATTTTGAAATAAACAATCTTTTGACATATCATGAAAACGAAATAACCTTACATTTTAAAAAGTCATATCATGAATGACTCGAATCTGAATTAATTTTTTGATTACATTTTCAATAGGAGGCATCGCTGATGAAATTTTTGTAGATAAAGATGGTAGAAGTAATGAAGGTTGTGATGGTAAATTATTGAAGGTAACAACGAAGCAATCCACAGTTTAAATAATATCTTTAAATTATTGAAATAACTTAGTAGCTTTATAAAACTTCTATTAATAATTTCCATAATTTGTTATTGTTGTCAAAGTAACTTACCTTTTATATTATTTCTCTTCCATTTTCTTTCATTCTACTCTAAAGAGAACTCACAAATTTACTAAAATTCACTACAAAATTAACAAAAAAATTAGGACCATTTCAAACTTAAAAAAAAAAATATATAAATTATCATTAAATTTTAAGACTACATAAGTTTTCAAAGACACAAAATACTATATAATGGTTTAGAACAAATAGTGTCATTAATTTAAGGGGAATGTGATATCACGATGACACTATAGCATGTCGGATCACGACGAGACGGTATATAAACTGTTTTTGCACTTATATATATTGTTTTACCATTTTATATACTTTTTTTATTCTTTATATATATATATATATTTTTTTTTTTACTTTTGTAATTTTTATATACTGTTCTAATATATTATTTTAATTTTTATACAATGTTTTCACTTTTACGGGATTACTATTAGACATATACATGAACATAATCGGGAATTTCAACCGCCACTGGTTCGAATCTAGACCTATTGAGGCATTTACAAACAACGGCAAGAGCCTTGCGACGTGATGCCTCATGAAACGCCTCATAAATGATGTTTTGAAAGAACTCGTCACGAACTTCCATTGGCAATATTCAGGCGCTGAACAAGAAGGGGATCACATCTGCTGAATTGAACCAGCCATATGTTCCACCTCAGAAGAATATGACCAGTACGGCATCATGCTTTGGCATTTCTTTAATTTGAGGGCGGCAAGAAAAATGGCTTACTACATTTTTTATTAAGCAAGAAAAAAAAAGAACTAATTTTTTTTAATAAAGAAAACAAAAAATATAAAAATAAAACTAAATTTTAGGGATCCCGCTTGTTCTACGCAGCAAATCCAAGGATACCGATGCCAACCTTGCCATTGCACACATACAACAAGGAAGAGAAGAAGGTTGCAATTTCTTTTCATTGTATATATATCCAGAACGCAAAAAATATTTTCTCTCTAAATGTGTGGTTTATTTCAGTTATATTCAAATACAATTTAAATGAGAATATATCCAAAAAAAAAGAGTGAAATAATAATTTTTTTATTCATATTTCTCATCCTTGTCAGTTCTTATTACCCGTCTTGTTAACAAATCATCATTTAATAGAAAAAGAAAGAATTTAAAATAGAAAACTAAAAAGTAATAGAGAAAAAAAGTTATTGGATTTAGTCTTCGATCCGACCCAATAACAAATTGAACCGGAAAACTGTTTTCAATCGGATTGGACCGTTGTTTCTATTTAAGAACTTTGATTGACGTCTCTTCGTTTTTTTTTTTTTTTTTTTTTTTTTGAAGAGTAAAAGAGCACGTCTATCACTGGCACCTCTTCATTCCCCTTCCTTCTTAAACAAACCCCAAATCGTTTTTTCTCCCCTTACCTCGCAAATCGAGTTTCCAATCAAGCAGCTATCTTAAAATTGGGAATCAAATCGAGCGATTGATATATTATTTTCGTGTTTGGTCTCAAAGTTGCTCCGTGCCCCTTCACTCTCACTTCCTGTCTCTGTTCTGAGTAGTAAGATCAATTCGGAGGAGCTTTCATTATTTACTTTAAGGTTCTTCCTCCTTTATTTATATATTGTTGCATAAATATCTGAAATTAAATATCAGTTCTCTTGGAAGTTGATTTCCTTAAATTTTTAAGGTTCTTCCCTGTTTTGCATCTGTCGCCTCTCAAAACGTAAACTTTTATGTGAATTTTATGATCAATATCGATCCCACTGTATACCATGATCAGTTTGGTGTTTTTCCTAACATAATTAGATTGCTAATTCTCAATTTTGTTAAAATATAAAGATGCATTTGTATATTATGAAGACATTTAATAAATTAGGAAATATATTTCTTGGAAATTTTGGTATTACCATAAATTAGATTTCTTGACAAGAATGTTTCGTATTTCCATGTTTAGGTGTTAAATAGGGCAGTAATTCTTTGAGTTATTTCCTTATATTAGTTATGACTATCCTATAAATAAAGGGGTAGGGGTAGAGTTTTATTCATTCCAACAACAACAATATTTTGTATCTCTTTTTTCTCTCGTAATAAGAAATTTGTCTTATTTTTCAAGTTCCATTGTTCAATCATTTCTTCTTCTATTATTGTTCCTTCTTGGGCTAGTGTAAGCGTATTGCTGCACTATTATTTCCGCTGCTGATAATCACAAGGTCGATGCTGGTTTAGTGCTGCCGTGTTACTGTGCAGTCACTATTGTTCTGTTTCTCTGTTAGCGACGCGGTTATCTGGTTCAGTCATTGTGTGACTGTCTGGTTTCTTTACAAATTTAGCCTCGATTCCTGTGACAATACTTCAAAATGACACGAAATGATTTGTATAATCGAAAACAAGAAACAAAAACGAGAAAATGATATCTTTTTACTAATGATGCTTTCATTTTTGTTCTATTCAGTTATATTTATTAGTCTAATGATGGAATGTAAAATTGAGAGTGAGGCGAACCGACTTTCATATCTTGATTGCATATCAGATGATTTTTTCTATGCAAATGATGATTTGTTACCATCAACCTCACAGAAAAGCTCCTATGATGAAGCTCTTTTGCATTTGGTTCATCTTTTTTCCAACCAAAAAGATAGAAATTCCATCTCCTCCTTTCGAGGTAAATGGACCATTATTTATTGAATTTTGTGTTTTTTGTAATTAGTATCAGATTAAAAAGATGGGTATATAGATATTTGTGTTCGTCCTTTAGATGTCTCTTTTGCTGTTGATAAATCTTTGTATTTTGTGAATTGAAAGATAACTCTTGCTGCAAAAAAGAGGGGCGTAAATTTCACCTTAAGAAAATATTGAATTTGCTGCAAAATATGGAGCGGAACCGGTTGTATGATCCGCCAGCAGATCATGAAATGAAATATTATCTTCTCATCAAGAAGTATATTAGGTCCATCATGACATTCTTTTGTACACGGCATTATATCGGTATTTTTGAGCTTTTTGTTATTTATTTTCTCATTTATATTAACTTTTTTCGAACTGAACTTGTTACTTGTTGTAATTAGATCATGTGTATGAGAACAAATACAATTGTTTTTCTGATTGCAATGCGTTACATCATGTGGAAGAGCTTGCCGAGTTGAATGGTGATTTAGCCGATCTCTCAGAATTTGTCTCCAATATGGATATACGAAATGGTATGATTTTGTTTTCTATCCTTAACTCATATTAATTCAAAATATTTCTTCACTAATGGATTTAAGTAACATGTAGGTTCCGCGATAAAACCTTTGATGGGTATAAAGGATAATTATGAGATGGCACCCCTAATTAATGGGAGCAAGGAAAGGAGCAATAGGTTTTACCGTCACAAGTTTATGCTCGCACATTATGACATTGCCTCTTCGGTTTCTGCTTATTTCCCTCCTGATGCCCAAGAGAAGAAATCTTATTTGCAAGTACTCGATCAACTTTCCGTTGAAGGTAGTCGATCATTACTTTACATAACTACATGAAGTAGAATTAGTTAATTATTTTTGTGATATTTGGAAATTAATTAAAATTAAAATTGTTGTTTTTGAATATGTATTGTGTATAGATGAAGGTGATGATGAGGTGAATGTTTACTCGGAAGATTTATATCAGCTCTACCTTGCTAAGATGGGAGGTGAGGTGAGTGACCTAGAGAGACACTGCAGATGCATCAAAAAATCGATTTTGGACAAGCTACCCATTCTAAACGAGTGCTGGGAATCTCTAGTGAAAGACTATAGCGCCTATGCTGAATCAGACGATGAATCAGATGAATCGAGCGTTAAGCTTAGGTACAAGTTGGCGGAAGAATGTCAGGTCTCTATGGAGGAATTGCCTGAGTATATAGCCTCTGTGGAACGGTGCCGAGATATTACGTTTAGTTTGTTTATGTTCATCAATGCTCGTGAACGTTATGATATCTACCTTCCCAGAAACCCAATGGCACATGAAAAGAAGAAGTTTGGATGGGAATCTCTCCATGTCCTCACTCTTCTAAAAACCGGTATTGTGATTAATTATTTCTCTATTTTGTTTGTTTTTGCAACCAAGCATTAGTAATTAAGTTCTCAATTTTATTTATCATTTCATTTTATCAGTAGAGTATAATCATTCTTATCTTTCAGGTTGTTTTTCTCGTGGGAATGTATTTCTGGAGAGCATCGTGTTACGAAATTCCAAGGAAGATGTGTCACTCAAGAAGCGGAAACGTGTTGATCAAGAAGGGGAAGAGGGTGAAAATGTGAAAATTCTCAAGGCCATTATAAATGATCTTAGACATGTTGGAGATTCAGATATGAAAATTGACATGGAAGAAAGTGATTTGATCTATAAGATTTGGCTGAGCGTCGCATCCTCTGTGCATTTCTTTGTGAGCGCAATGGCGTATGAGCAACAACGTTATGTTGTCTCGCATGGCGGCTTGCCTAATGGTCAGTTCATCTGTCCTAATCTCTTGCTTTATTTTATCTTTTATATTGTTTATCTTACATGTTATTTGACTATATTAATGTGTCAATGTAGGTGGAAAGATAGCCGTGAGAACATCAACAAGGAAAAGAATAGAAAAGGATTGCATTGATGAAACAAAACTAGTAATATGATTTATGATTTGAAACTCGAGATGGAACAATTGAGCAAAGTCTTAAATCAATACAGTCGAGCTCCACATGAAAAGCTAGGCGCTCAAGACTTGCGTCTGTGCATTTCTTTGTCTTTGTGAGTCACCGAAATCCTAGAGTTGCTGTAGTAGCCCGCTTCCAAAATCTCACCATGAATAAATCATTTCCATCATTTGTGTGATTATCTTATTTAACAAACATTTTAAATGTTGTATGTTGTGACCTTCATATATCTGTTCCGCAGATAGAAAACTTGTTGTAGGTGACGTGTGCCTTTTATATGCCTGTTTTTTGGTCACAATTGAAAGCCTTTCATATGCAATATAGCGTTATAAATATTTAATTATTATAGTAGTGTATGAGAGTATTCAATATTCATAAATGAATTATGATGCCTTAAGACAGAAACAGAAGTGTAATAACATTAGTATATTGATAATTCCATATATAAAAATGCAATTAGAAACCCATTTTCTAAGAAAAAGGGTATTACCAGCCAAAATAACAAAATTCAACATTTCAATTTTACAAATTAAGTAAACATTCCATAAACCGCCACTGTCATGTCATGTGCATATAAGAGCACAATTTGTTTTTTAACATAGCAAGCTTCTAGATAATAAATAATCTCTCCTGTCAACTGAAAAAATGTTCAGTGATCAAGATCTAGTTAATAAACTCTGCTCATTGGTCAACTCAATTAAAGAATGTCATGCAAACATCTAGCTAATTTATAATCTATCCAGTCAATTGAAAAAATATTCTACCAGCCGCCTTACCACTCTTATCCTCTCTATAAAGCTCATACTTCACGATCCTTTGGCCCCACGGGTCGCTTGGTTCAGCATTTTGCGCATGACTTATAACTTCACGTAAGATCTTACGGTTGATCGGATGAGCTGTGGTCGGATGAGGGGGGGGGTTGGTCCTGAGAAGAGTGTGGAGTCCAAGGATAAATATTCCATATAAGCTTCAGAAGGACGGTACGGCTTTGTATCTGTTGCGATTCATATGACGCAATGAATTGTAACGAAGTGCCAAGTTGTAAATATCATTTTCGTGGCTGATCTTGCCGAGTTCGGTTCTCAATTCATCTACAAATAGCTTCACAGGCATGGGAGTCTGCTCTAAAGGCAACGGCGCTGCAAGTTGCTCTGGAGGCAAGTGCGCAGGGCGCTGCTTTAGAGGCAATGATGCCGCAGGTTGTTCTAGAGGCAACGGCGCAAGGGGCTGTTCTAGAATAAATGGTGTAGATTGGTTTGATGATGACAAAGAAGAAGAGGGCCGCCATTGTAAATTCAAGTTCTTGTGCCTACTTGATAGGATTTTTGTTGTCTTCAATTCAGTATTGAAGGGCTCATCTGAAAAAAACAATATGTGTTCTAGTTAAGAGCTATGATTTTGATAATTAACTGTTATAATTAACTATAGCTTCAAGTTGTTTAGAAGAAATAGTATATGAACCATGTAAATATTATAATATCATTAGTAATTTACTTCTATACACGGTTATCATGTGGCATCTTATAAAGAGAAGTTTTAATTGGCTCCACTAACAGTATCATGGTCTTTCTTGTAACCTAATCGAACTAGCTTCCGTGTATGTGTGTGGGCGTGTGTTGTATAGGCCTACGGGCTATTGTTAAAAAAAAAAAACCTGACAGAACTAGAGTATACTGGAAGGGGTGATTATGTGATACAGTAACAAAATTAATGGCCCAAAAGTATCATCCTCTTTACTATGACACACAAACAATCTCAACGACTTAATAGAAAATTACAAATATATATTAATATTAACATCAACACCTCCTTGTGTAAGACTCTTTGCATGATCCTCTTTTTACTTTTATCTGTTTCTGGGCCCACATCCGCACAAAACACCTCTTTGTAACTCTTGCCAAATGCTTCGGAGACCTTCGATCTATACGCAGGCACATCTACATGAAGATAATCTGGAATTTCAACCCCACGACTTGATGCCTCATGAAACACCTCAGAAACGGCATTTTGGAAAAATTTGTAGTCGTCACTAGCCTTATTTGGCAATGTTTGGGTGCCGAGGGAGAAGGGCATCACATCCTTCGGATCGAACCAGCCGTAAGTTCCATCCCCAAAGGATACAACCAGTACGTCATCGTCAGACTTTGGCAATTCTATACAGTGAGTCATTTGCACTCGAGGGCCGACGAAGATGTCAGGCTTGAATATCTGGCTCGGCCACCATTCAAATGCACGCCATTCAGACCTGGCCCTAGCCCAGACCACTTGCCCATATGTGTATTTATGCGGTGATATGTTGTTTGGCTGTTGCGGTTCGGTTTCTTGCTCTCCAGGGGAATTCATGGTGGGTTGATTGAGAAGTGTGGAAATGAAAGAGAGGGAGTGGAGAGAGGTTTGGATTTTGGGAGGGAAAGAGGTTTGTTGTTCTTTTCTTCTTTCTTTTGTTTGAATGAATGGAATGAGAGGGAGATGTGATTGGCTTGGACTTTTATATGTTGGATGTGTGTTTGTGTTGTGTTAGTTTACTTTGAAGATATACACGATGTGCTTGTTAATTTTTCAGTTAATTCATATCGTGCATCATGTCGATCTGATCTAACCGTCTTGTAGTTGTAGTGTATGTATTTTTGTATATTATAGTAGTTATCCTTGTGTAAACTTAGTTTATGATTAATTAAAATAGTATATACATGATTAAACTAGTTTACAGATAGGGACATGATATACATACCGCTGTAACCGCCAGCTTATTTGCCGTCTAGTGTCACCCGAATTTAGAAAAATATAACAGAAATATGAAAAAAGTATATTAATAAACAAAAAATTTACAAACGATATTATTTTTCAATTAATTCAATTAGTGGACAACTAAAAAGCTATAATTGTATGGTGACATTGTTTAGGTGATGATATGAGTATTTTCCCTAAGAAAAAGTAGCGTGTTCACTATCTTTATAATTTCATCAATTTCTTTGAAATTACAAACGGTGACTTATTTTTATGAAAATTTTATATAACAATGTATGAGTAACTTTTGATGAGAAAAACAAGTTATTATTACGATATGTAATTAATATTCAGGTAGATGAATCTATATCTAAATTTTATATAATAATGTATGAATAACTTTTGATGAGAAATACAAGTTATTATAACTTTTGATAATATTTTTGTTTGCTAGTATGTTTCGTTTAGATTTAAACATTTGTGTTTTTGTCATATTTTTTCGTGATAACTGTTATAATTAATAAAAATGCTTTTTGATTTAGAGATATTTGGAAATGGTTTTTTTGTGTAGTTTATCTTTTCTTTATGTTGTTGGAATATTTATATCATAATTTATTTATTACTTTGAAATATATGATGTGATTGATTCCATATTTTTATTTTATTTTATTTATATAATGTATATGTGCATTAGTGCATATTTGCCTATTTGATTAGAGAAGTGGTATATCATAATTCCATGTAAAGTGATTTTTTCATGTATCTACGGCATACTACGCATATCAGTTGTCTCATTTGATTAAAAGATCTCTAGCATTAATTAATATAATTTTCTTTCTGTTTTTGCGATGCACGTGAATTGTGAATAAATATTAATTATCGTATTCTGAAATGTATGTTCATTTATAGCAAGAAATAGAAATGATTATTTAGTGTTTAGTTTAGGTATGACAATAATTAACATTTCAAAAGAATAAAATGTGTATAATTTGGAAAATGTTTCTCTCTTCGCTTATTTTAAGAAAAATATCGCTCAGAATAGCCGCGCCCGTTACAAATATATTTCACTCAAGTTGCTTATTATTCAAGCACATAAATCTTCAACTTACCATATAAACACATTATTCTAATAACCTAATAAAAGGAAAGAGAATGTTTTCCATATAAATTGTTACCTTAACAAACAAACTCATTACAGGGCCATTCTAGATACGTTAATATTTTATAGGGGCCTCGTTGATAATATGTTATGTTCTGTAGGGATATCCACAAATTTATCAGATATTTCAGGGGCCCGCAAGAAAGTTAGCCATTGAACGTATAAAATCTCAAAATTCAAAATTCAACTGAAACTGAAGCCGCGTCCAGCGTTCTTCTAACGCAAAAAACAGAGGAATTTCATTTCATTACTTCCTCTCTTTCTTCTCTCTTCTCACCTTCCGATTTTCCAAACCCTAGCCCTAGTCACGCAAATGAGGAAGCAAGCTAACAACCCGGCACCTGAGGAGGAGGCTGAGTGTAGCAATAGGCTTACGAGATCAGGCAAGAGAAAGAATGAAGAAGATGAACGGACTCAGGCCGGTAATAAAAGTGCCAAACCTGAATGGCAACCTGAACCTGAAGTGCTACCTGAGCCGGAACTGGAACCTGAAGTGGAACAAGAACAAGAACCAGAACCTGAATATTTACGGGAGAGAAGAAATATGGTAAGATAATTTTGCCCCAAGTTGATTTTTGTTTGTTTTGTGGTGTTAATTTTGGTAATTGGATAGAATTGGTGATGTTTGTGGGAGAAGATTCAGACATTTTTAGGTGTTTTTTGTTTGTTGATAAGTATAATATCGAAAAGTTTCATAAAAAAATATGAAATACCGTAATTAGTTAGAGCTCTGATAGGTGTCGGACTTTGATTGGTCGGTTGGTTTGCTTGAATGAACTTCAAACTCAGTTCTATTATTAATTGTACATAAATCATATCCTTTCAATCACCTCTTAGTAGTTTCGGGTTTGTATGAAAAGAAAGAATACTTACGCAAAATTCTCCAAAGATTAATTTGTGTGATTTTTATTTTTTACTTTGCAAAAAAAGAGGTGAAATTTTACCCTTAATCACTCAATTACTTGAAACTAGCTCCAAATTGATCCTCACCAAATCCCCCTTTTCAGCTAAAGACACTAATAAATAGTCAGATTTGATCCTTAAACTGAAAATCACCAACCAAACAAAATTCTTGGATATATGGGAGTTTCACAAATGAGTCCCTCAAAACACCGATAAAACACCAAAAATCACCCTTTGTGTCTCAAAATAAGTTACGAAATAATCCTAATTTGATCCTTCTGGTTCTTTAAGACTATTGAAGAAATAGTCTTTAGAAGCACTAACAGAAGCTAAAACCTGCAAATTGAAAAGAGAACCCAAATTTCCTTTAATCTGTAAGTGAAATCCTCTTCCATCTGTATAACTGAAAATCGATTTTCAGATAAATAATGCAAATTTGGACTAAAATGTAAAATCGCCAACTTAGAATTATCAATTTCTCAGTGGTTAAATTGATACCACTACACACTCTAAAACAGTATGAAATACCTGAAATCATAGATCTGATAAATTATATGTGTATAATTTGAATTTTTTTTAATATATTAATTAAATTTTATGTGTATAATTTGAAATTTGTTTTTCTTTTATTTTACTCATGTGGTTATTTTGTTGTTTTGTAGGAGGATCTATGGCAAGCAGCATTTTCAGTCGGAACTGAGGTTTGTTTCACATATATAAATCATGGCCTTTTTAATCTGAAAAATTATTTTTTTATGCAAACTTCAGATATGATATGATATTAACCTAAATATATTGTAATAACATATCTAGTGTGCTTTATAAATAAGAATTTTATTGGGAGCTATCACATTTTTCAACACTAACAGTTTTTTAATTATTTTCATTTGATTATTATATTTATTATTTATTTACTTTTTATGTCTGGCAGTGGCATAATATGGACAAATTATACGAGACCAAATGGGATTTTTCAAACTTAGAGGTGTGAATTATGAATTATTATTCATCCTTTTTATGTCTTTTCTGTTGGTTTTATTGCATTTTATATTGATTTAAAATTATATATTCTATTAATTAGGAAGCCTTTGAGGAAGGCGGGTTGCTTTATGAGAAAAAGGTCTATTTGTTTGGATGCACTGAACGTATGTTTATTTATTTATTTTCTCATTTTATTATCATTTACTGTTATTTTAATTATGATAGTGGTTTTTATTATTATTTTTTTTTTCATAATTATGCAGCGGTGCGCTTTCCTGATCACCATGGAAATGTCAATTTAATTCCTATTGTCGTGGCTGTAAGTTCAATTCCCAGCTCATACTATTTAAAAATATTATAAATAAAATGGCATCTGTTCAAAGAGAAACAGAAGATATAATTCCAATGAAACAAATGAAAATGGCTTGGGTCCCTTATGTTCCTTTAGAAAATAGGTAAAGATATGTTTCAGTGTTGAATTTTCTAAGAAATTTTGCAAACTAGCCCCTATGTTTTGCCTAAATTTCAGAAGTCAGAAGTCACTTAACAGTTTGATTCTTCACTTTCTAACTGTGTTGGATTTTATCTAAACCTGTATGTTATATGCCTCCTTTTATATCCCTTTGTTTTTCCTCCTTTTCAAGTTTCAACTTTAATTTACTAACTAGAAAACCTTTACTGAGCCTTTTCATGTATTAAAATTTGTTTTGATGGTTATAAAATATTAAATTTTTTAATTTACAGGCAAAGACAGCTTGAGGGATTTAAGCCTCAAATATTCACTATGGCTTGCACTCAAAGAAGGTATAATATAAATACTTTTTTTTTTGCTTATATTAGATCTTTTATTTGCTTGAATTACAATTTTGCCCTTTTTTTGTTATTTTGTTTTTGTTTGTGATTTAGGTCTGCTCTGAAGCATTTGAAAGAAGACCGAGTCAAACAGTTTGATTACTGCATTCCTTATAAGTTTTCTATTTAAATTTCGTATGATTAAATCTTGCAAAATTTTCCACTTTATATATTTTTTTTACAATTTTTTTTATATTTTATTTTTACGGATTACTGTTGTTTAATTACATTATGAAGTGCATGTATTGAATTAGTTCCAGGGTTAATAGAAAATCTACACTTACTCAAACAAGCTTATTAAAAAACAGTAATTTTCACAGATTATGATTTTAAGCCTTTAATGGAAGAAAAAGAAGAAAGCACAGTAGTTGATATTTTGTATCCGATCGAACCACCAGTATAAATAATTTTGCATCTATTTTTTTATTGTTTATATTATGTTAATTACTCTCATATATTCAATTACTTGTGAAGCTATTTGTGCTCTTTTTGGTGATATAATTCTGAAAATAAAAAAGTAATTTTAAGAGCAGATTTCAGATTGTATTTAATCCTCTATTTTTTTGCAGCTTCCTCTCTGTGATTATGACTGGAACAACCCTGATTACAAGATTGAGGTACTATTACCCTCTGATATTTATTATATTTTTATCTATTATTTTTTGAAATATTCTAAGCATTTTAATGTTTGATATTTGTATTTTGTTTTTAGGAGCTTGCTAATGATTTAATTGAGTGGGAACAATTGCCTGAAGACCACAAAGAGAAATTTATGGTACTTTTAATTTCATTTATAACATTATTTATTTATTATCTTATTAATTTAAATTGTGTATGATGGTAGTTTTCATTATTGTTAAAAATCAAATAATTTTTGCTTTTTCTTGCTTAGAAATTTGTGCAAGAGGAAGTCGATGCAAGAAAGGCTGCTATAAAGGAGGTAATTAAACAATGCTAAATTTATTTTATTTTATTTTGTTTGCTTTATTTTATTTTTAATTAGTGTTTAATGAAAATAATTCAGAAGCTAATAGTACAGTTATCATATCTGTTAATATGATTGACCCTTTTAATGAAAATAACAGGCTAGAGAAGCTCGAAGAAAAACGTTGGAAGATTTGGATCCTGAGAAAAAATTAGCATTTCAAAATATGAAGTTCTACAAATTTTACCCTGTTGGTATACCTGCTTCCGGCAAGGTATTGTCATTATTTCATTTATTTCTTTAGTATTGTATTAAAATTTTGCTAAACCCTTGTTTTCTTTTTACTATTTTTTTCCTATTCCAAAATATGCAGGCCAATCATATTAACAGATACTATCCCAAAGCGCATATGGTACTCTGAAACCATCTTTCCAAGAAATATTCGCAAAAATTGAAAGAAACAGAAAAAATAAAAGAAAAATGGAGTTGTTCAAATTATGAGAAGAAGAAAAGAATGTGCAATCTTTGAGAAAAAGAGGAAAAGGAGAAGAAATAGCTTTTGTGAATTGAGAGGAGAGAGTTGTTGATGATAAATTACTTTTGTTTTTTTATGTTTAATTCATTAGGTTAAGAGACTTTATTAAATATGTGCTATATTGTATTTGACGGAGCTTGAACTTATAATTTTTTGATCACATATATAAATATTTTAATCAATTAGGTTACAAGTCATTTGTTGTTGATGATAATCTAAGTATCAATTATGTAGTTTTCTAATTATATTTCAAACATAATGTACTTTTTGTTTGCAAAAATTAAAGTAGGTTATAGATGGACCCTAACGATACTAAGTTAATTTGGTTGATTTGATTGTTTTTATCTAGGCTTTGAATGGAGTAATTTGGTTGAGCAAGCAAGTTGTATTTGTTTAGTGTACGAGAAAAAATATTATTTTTCATCATATAAATTAATTAAATAATTTTTTTGTTGATTTTGTTTTTATGTTGGAAAGGTCACTTTGTTTATTCTTGTCAATTTTTTTACACTTAATATAAGATCCAAAATCTCATCTAGTGAATGAACTTTTATATGCATTTGAATCTTAATTCAAGTATTCAACCACAATCTAAAATGATTTGTTAGAATAATAAAACTAAAAATTCAAAGGAAAATTGGAAATCACGCCGGGTTACTGTAGCGATAGATTGAAATTATATACTATTTTCTCGCCTTTCTATATTAGCTATATACTATTTTTTTATTAAATATATACGTTTACCGAATTGTTTGTTTTCAGTTTATATGTTTGTATATGTTATTTTTATTTTTTTTTAAATATATAATGTTTTATCGAATGAATTTTTATATACTATTTGTTTTCAATTCATATATTTATATATATTATTTTCAGTCCTTTTATATTATCGCTATAGTATTCGTCACCCAGTATTAGCTCCCAAATTCAAAATGATCTCATAAAAGAAAACTGACTGTACACACATGTGAGGCAATCTGATGAGCTTGTCTGCCTAGCTCCCGGAGTTTGAAGGGAGTCTGGATGCATATTTTATTCTTAACATGCCGACAAGTACACTCGTAACTTATCAAACCTGAAACTCATCCAACGGCCGTAAATAATCTCATCAAAACAATCAACGGCCCCAAATCACCCTTCCTCTCCACTTCATTTCAATTCAAACGAAGAGGCTCCGACCGATCTGCTCTCCAAGAAGTGATATTCACAGAGACTCTTTTTATACGGACACTCCAAAGTTAGTCCAGCTTTATTTAATTCACATAATCCTTTTGTTCTGCCCGAATAAAATTTGAATCTGTTAATACCACTACCTCTCTTCAACCCAGCCAGCCTCCTTTCTCACAGGGGCTATTTCATACGAACAGCACAAACTGACTACTACAGCGGTATTTAATATACAAGAGTCAAGAATTCTTTTCTCTCGGTCCGGATAAATCTCGAACCTGTGAATATAAGCACCTCTCTTCCAGCCCCCGTTTGCCTTTTCAATCCTCTCTTCAAATTTCGACACAAGGCCGCGTTTGCCTTACGCAAAAAACACATAACGTATTTCACTCCTTATTACTCTCTTCGCGCCTACCCTAACCCTAGACCTGAAAACCCTAACCCTGGCAATGAGGAAAGGGGCGAAGAGGAAGGCGGCGGAAGTGGCCAGCACGGCGGAGGATGAACCGAGCAAGAGAGCCACCAGAGCTTCGTCGAGCAAGACGAGCACAAGAGCGGCGCCGGCCAAGAGGAATACCAGAGCGACGCCGGCCAAGGCGATTAGTAAGAGAGGGAGACGGAAGGCCGAGCCGAAACCTAAGCCGGAGCCTGAGTACTTGCCCGAAAGGAGAAATATGGTGCGTTGATTTTATCTCAAGATGATATTTTTGTTTTTTGCTGGAAATTTTGGGACTTGCTTTTTAATTCGTGGTGCTTGTCTCGGAAAATTTGAAATTTTTTTTTCGATTTTTTGTTTGTTATTAACTGTAATGTTGAAAAGTTTGGTTCTTTTCGGTATAAACAGTACTAATTACCTGGTTTTAGGTTAAAATCGATCTGATGAATTTGTTGTAATTTAGTCTGATGAATTTAATAATGTAGCGTTTAATTGATGAAATAGTTAATTTTGCTTGCATGCCCTTGTAAAGGTCTAGTTTTCAGTCAATACTCCTCTTTTGATACTTCTAATTTCACTTGAGGGTCAAATTAAATAAAATGTGTAATTCTCCGAGAAGAATTTGATACGATTTTCTTTACTTGATCCATTATTGATTTTTTTTGAAATAAAATCCATTATTGATTTTTTTTTGAAATAAAATCCATTATTGATTTTGATTGCATATCTTTATGAAATTTGATTTTATATTGTTTATTTACATTATTTATTATGTTATTTTTTTCAGGAGGATCTATGGAAATCAGCATTTCCTGTCGGAACTGAGGTTTGTCTTTCTTAATATAAAAATTCAATTAACCATGCACTTTTAAGCTTAAGAAACAAATGTTAATCCATTAAATCAAATATGAAATTGCTCGTAATTATCCAAATATTTCGCCATTAGGTATTCAAAATGTATTTTTTTCCAGATATTTCAACAAGTTTTAGTTGCATAACATTCATCAATTTTAAATTTGTAATTATATCTTAAGTGATTATTTGGGATTTGAATCTTTTTGTACATTTTTTTCTTTATTTGGACCTTCTATTATTTAACTAATAATAATTTTTCTAATATTATTTATCCTCTTTTTTGATAGTGGGATAATATGGACAAACTAAACGAGTTCAAGTGGGATTTTTCAAACTTAGAGGTGTGAATTATGACTAAATTTTTTTCTCTCTTTTCATTATTTTATCTATTATGTTTATTGCATTTTCATACTTATTTAAAATTAAATGTTTAATTTTCAGAAAGCATTTGAGGAAGGCGGCGTGCTTCATGAGAAAACAGTCTACATGTTTGGAAGCACCGAACGTATGTTTATTTCTGTATTTTCTTACTTTTCTTCTTATTTTATTTATTTATTATTATTATTAATTTTATTTTATCTACATATTACAGCTCAATATTTACCAGAGTTAGGAAAAGTCGTTCTCATCCCAGTTGTCGTGGCAGTAAGTCCATTTTCCACCTCCTATTTAATTACATTATTAAAATTAATTCTTTTTTATTAATTTTCATTTAAATAATATTAATTTTTATTATTATTTTTGAGCAGGTAGAATCTCCAATTCCACCATCTGATAAAATCGGCTTGACTTCTGTTCAGAGAGAAACAGAAGATATAGTTCCAATGAAGCAAATGAAAATGGCATGGGTCCCTTATGTTCCTTTAGAAAATAGGTAAATATATTTTTCATGCATTAAATCTTTTTTGGAAATATGCAAAAAAGACCCCTGTGTTGTACTTTAGTTGCAAAAAGGTCCGTTAGTTACTCAACAAAGCAGTCAATTTTGTTGAATTAACATGTATAAACTTGGTCCCCTGTGAAATCCATTTTTGTTTTCCCTTTTTGACGAGGTTTTGTTAAACTACAAAACTGAGATGCTAAGTTTTTTTCATGTATACATGGTTTGTTTCTCATTTCATTTTGATGCTTATGAATATAAATTTTTATTTTATTTACAGACAAAAGCAGCTAGAGGGATTTAAAACTCAAATTTACACACTGGCTTGCACTCAAAGAAGGTAAATATATGTCTTCTTTTATTCATTTTTATTTATATTACTATGCTGTTCATTGTTTTTATTTGGTGGCTGTACTTTATTTATTTATATATTTTATTTATTTGTTTGTGATTTAGATCTGCTCTGAAACATTTGAAAGAAGATCGAGTCAAGCTGTATGATTACTGCATTCCTTGTAAGCTCTCTATTTTAATTTCACATCAATATTTTTCTTAAACTTTTTATAAATATTTTGTTTCTTTTCTTAGGTGAACTGTTCAGGTTAAATATTTGAAATAATTCTAGTGTTAATATCACAATTTGAATTATTGAATTATATAATTAACAGTTCAGGATAATAATAATAATAATAATAATAATAATAATAATAATGTTTTTTAATTGGCAGATTTTCAGCCTTTAACAGAACAAGAAGATGAAGTAGACACAGTTGTCAATATTTTGTATCCTGTTGAACCTCCGGTATAATTATTAAATTTTAATATTTTAATATATTTTTAATTTATATTGTTTTATTACTCTTATATAGTTAATTACTTTTTATGCTATTTGTGCTCTTTTTGGTGATAATTTTGAAAATATTGGGTGGGTTGAAGAGCAGTTTTTGCCATTTCTTTAATCCTTGTCTATTTTTAGTATATATTGTTATATATATATTTAATCCTCTTTTTTTTTCTTTATTTTTGTAGATTGTTTGTGATTTTGACTGGGATTTAGATGAGGTTGAGGTACTATTACCTAATATTTGTTATATTTTGTCTTATTATTCTATGAAAAATTCAAGTATCTTAAAATTCGGTATTTGAAATTTTGTTTTTAGGAGTTTACTGATGAGAAGATTCAAAACGAAGTATTGTCTGAAGATCAGAAAGAGGAATTTATGGTACTTAAAGACTAAATTGCATTTCTAACCTAATTTATTTATCAATTTATGAAACATTTAGTGGCATTAATTTATTTATCAATTTATGTACTGAAGATCAAAACATTTAGTGGCATTTCTAACTTAAAATTGATATTACTTTTTCTTGCTTAGAAATTTGTGAAGGAGCAAATACGAGCAAGAAAGACTGAGCAAAAGCAGGTAAACTCCTTAACCATATTAATTTTTTTTTTCATTTTGTATACTTCTCAAGTTTTTTCCTTTGTTTTTGAATTTTCTATTATTTGGGTTTAGTGTAAATTTAGGAATCCTGCATTTTAACACTATTTTTTGTCAACATTATAGGCAAGAGAAGCTAGAAGAAAAATGATAGAAGATATGGATCCTAAGAAAAAGAAAGCATTTGAAGATATGAAGTTTTACAAATTTTACCCAATTCCATCTCCAAATGCACCTGATATCAGCCAGTTAAAGGTATTTTCAATTTCTATTTCTATTTAATCTACTACATTTTATTTTAATAGTTTGTAATGACTGTTTGAATTTCAACACGTTAAAGCCTTTTTTTTATTTGAGCAGGCGAGTTTTATCAATAGATATTATGGCAAAGCACATATGGTACTGTGAAATTAGTGGCCAAGAAATCTTTAAAATGCAGAGTTAAAAAAAGAGGCATTGAAATTTTGAGATGTGAGATTGATGAGGTTATATAGATTTGAAGTTGTACCCTAAAATGTGTACCTGAAAATGTACGATTTGAAATTCTTTTTCCTTTTTTTGTTGTCTTGAACATTCTTGTCTTTGTAGCCCTCTTTGTAGCCCAGTGAGAGGATTTTGAATAATGTTATCTTGAATTTTATTGTAATCTTTTGTCTTTTAAATCTATGTTATTTCTGTTTATCTTATATATATATATATATATATATATATATATACACACACGGTTTATTCAAAACGACTTGTACCACATTAAAAAGTTATAATGCGCACTGTCAGGCTATAGGCCATTGTGATATTTAGTTCTTATACGTATACATATTAATGCTATAGGCCATTGTGACTTGAGAATTTTTTTGATCGGACGGCTGAGAGAAATTTGATTGCATGCTTCAATAAGAAGACTCAAAAAAAGATGAAAAATAAAGGGGTGAGATTAATTTATCTAAATGTTTGAATTTATAATTTATTGGTAGTACAAAAAGAAAAATTTATTGCATTATATATTTTAAACGTCTAATTGTTTACATCAGCATATTCTCTTATTTATGTATCTTTGTATAATTCGCCACAAAAAAAATTAAATTTGAACCATAACAACATGAAATTCAAAAAAAAGAGAAAAATCAAACAAATTTAGTTTTGAAGATTTTAACGTTAGAAATAAAATATTTTATTTTGAATTATTATTTTTTTAAAGAAGAAAAGAAAAACTAAATATGTTTTAATAAATAAACTCTTCATTTCTTTTTGCATTAATAATTGAACATAAATATGTATCATGATTAGTTTGAACCATTTGATTCAAATTTAACGATAAAAAATAACTTTAACCGTTCTCACATAATCGGGCATAGAATAGCAAACACTAAAATCACCAATAATTATTGTACATGTTAGCATGATATATACATAATATCATAAAAAATTAGAGTAAATAAAAACACATCATTTTGGTAGTTGGATAAGATCAACAATGAACAAATTAATGGTGATATAATTTTAAGAAAATGATTCATGTTATATTTTCTTAATATTAGAACATAACATTTTTTATCTATATATAACATTATATTTTAACAAATCATGTTACATATTTATGTTCAAATATTAATGCAAAGAGAAATGAAGAGTTCATTTATTAAAACATATTTAGTTTTTCTTTTCTTCTTTAAAAGAATACTAATTCAAAATAAAACATTTTATTTCTAACATTAAAATCTTCAAAAATAAATTTGTTTGATTTTTCTCTTTATTTTGAATTTCATGTTGCTATGGTTCCAATTTAATTTTTTTTCTTGGCGAATTATGTAAAGATATATAAATAAATATATCTTTAAATAATTAGATGTTTAAAAATATAATGCAATAAATTATTCTTTTGTACTTTCAATAAAGTATAAATTCAAATATTTAGATAAACTAACCCCATCCCCTTATTTCGAGCCTTGCTTCGAGCCTTCTTATTGAAACATGCAATCAAATTTCTCTCGGCCGTCTGACCAAAATTTTCTCAAATTTTATTATTTAATTTCTCAAGTTTCTTGAAATTTTATGCCAATATGTGTGTGATTATTATTATATAATCATATAATTTATTAAATTACTATGATTTATATTATATTAAGAAATACATTATATTAATTAATATATTACATGTTTCGATGATAGCTATGTGATTTATTTATTCATAAAGTATATAGCTATTGCACATCATTTTGGTAGTTGGACGAGTTCAACAATGAGAAAATTAATGGTGATATAATTTTAAGAAAATGATTCATGTTATATTTTCTTATATTACAAAACAACATTTTTTTTCTTTATATATAACATTATATTTTTTTTCTTCAAACATATTGTTAAATAGAAGTACTTTTTTTTCTCTTTTTGCCAAAAAATGAAACGTATTGGATTAGATCTGTTAGTGCTTCTACAAATCTTCCAAATAAATTGTCTTATTTTTTTTTTCGAGCTACGTCCAAGGATGATTATTGTTGGGTTTCTACCATTCATAACGCAGCGAAAAAACCAAAAACAAAACAAAATCGAATTCGAAACCCAAAAGAAGGATCCGTGAATTACAATTAAATCAAAGAAAAGTTCATAACATTGTACCTTCGGATTACGCTTAATCCGTGATGATCGAAAGCGAATTTGGTTGATGCTTTTCTTTGCCCTATTCCAAACCGGTTTCCAAACCGATCCTTTGTATGTTTCGCCTAACCGGTCTCACAAACCGATCTCCAAGCGATCTCTAAACGAACCGATTCTCTAAGCAAACCGATTCTCCAAACAAACCGATTCTCCAAACAAACTACGGTTTCAACCCGAATCACAAAGACGCCGCACTTCGTTTCGTCCTCTACCGGTATCCACACGAACAACCCCTTTGAACGGATAAAGAACGATATATGCTAGTATTCGTTCTTCATTTTTCTCACAGAAAATAACAAGAGAATAATTTTCGGATTTTTCTCTCCTTTTGTCTCACAAAAGTTGGACGAAAATAATATGCCTTCATCTATCATTTTTGGGTGTCTCTTGTGCCTATATAGTCCATAAGTTTCATATCATATGTGCATGGTAACTATGTAACCATATATGCAACACAACTTATCATATAAGATGTAGGATTGGATGTGTCACTTGACTATGTAGCTCTTCATACAACTTATCACATAAGTTATGATTTTTCTGTGTACGTCTCAATAGTTGTTCTTTGTATGTGACCCTGTAGGTTTACTTTATGTTGGCAATAATCACAACGGATTATAAATCATGAGCGGCCTCTAGCAAAACATCATGATTACCCAAATTAAGCAAGTATAGATGATTCGATCAAACCTAATTTATGTTCATGTATTGTATCCCTTTGTTACACGATATCTATATCGTCCATAAGGCATGGCATTTGCCAAT
This sequence comes from Juncus inflexus, assembly GCA_024447665.1. Taxonomy (NCBI): domain Eukaryota; kingdom Viridiplantae; phylum Streptophyta; class Magnoliopsida; order Poales; family Juncaceae; genus Juncus; species Juncus inflexus. Next base: position 3,126,227 of record JAJHPC010000004.1, on the reverse strand, counting down.
CTTACGTTGGTCGATAAATATTTCTTGACACCGAATTTGATTGAACATGAAATGACATTAATAACTCCTTATTAATTCACTCGAGTACGGCCGTGCGTTTCTTCAATCAAATCATCAAGAGGCCTAAAGATATCTCTCTCAATTTATGAGAGGAACAAATCCTATCTTAATTAAACTCTTTCCTCCGCATAATTAATTATATACCTAATTATAATCTTTATGACCGCCCGGTTAATGACGATGTTAGATTATATTAAAGTATAAAATTTCTTATGTAGGAAACTGAGATAATCTCAAGTCTAAGGATTACAGATACATTCTTTACTGAGAATAACTAATGACACGAACCATGTAGTATTCTCACGGTGGGTCAATCTAGTATATGGTCTCCAACATATACTTACGTTAATGACTTAATAACTCTTATTCATGCTTAGTAAAACGTGACCATCAGTCAACTAGCATACTGATGTACATTTATAGCTTATCATAAAGTATGCTTGTTTCACAAACATCCTATGAATGATCAGGGACGGTTTAGAATATCATTCATAATACTGTATAGTTTACTTTCAAAGTCACATACTTTGATGATATAAAGCTGAATATCATATTCAAGGTTCATTTCAGTAATAAGAATAAAATAACCAATACACATTTATTATATAAAATATCTCTAAATAAACACAATGTTTGTTTAACACAATCCATACATCTAGGTCTCAAATATATCGGCCTAGGGCATACTACTAACAATTATAACTTGCATATGTTTTGTAAATGTAATATATCAAAAGACAACAACATAACTTCGAAGAACAACGAAAATAAATTTAAATTGAGATTATAAAGAATAATTCATAGTGTCTTATTAAAAAATTAATATATTCTCTCCATTAATTTGTTATTTATATAATTAATTTATTGTTTATTATATAAAGTTATCCATCATTACAAAATTTGACGTGATAAAATATCTTATAGTATAATACAAAATTATTACTAACAAAATACTAAACTTACTCTACATAAATTGTCTATATTTTTTTATGTGTTATGAATCAATTTAAATGTTATTTTAATTTATATATTTTTTAAAAATTTATGGAGAGATTGTGTAATTTTTATAAGATTAAGTTTATCTATTATATAGCAAAATAAATAAATAAATTAAAATCTTTGCAGCGTAGCGCGAGTATACAATTACTTTACTTATCCTCTTAAGTTTTCTTATATTATCATCACTTTACAACTTAATAAGAGAAAAATGAAAAAGAAATAGACAAAATACATAAATTAATTATAGTGATATTATGTTTGTAAAAAATAATAAACTATAGAAGAAAAATAAATAAGGTGATATATCGAAAAACTAATATGACTGATTTTCTTAAAATATTAGTCTATATTCTCATTATTGATTTTTAATAAAGAGATTATTTGCCACACTTAAATTTAATTTACAACAACAAATTGTAAAAACACGTAGCATAACGCGAGATTGTTCTTACTTCAATCTTTATTTGTGGTTACTTCCACAAGTTTATGATATATGTTGTGTTAAATTACAAGTTTTTATATCAACTCTTCTCATTTTATAAGTTTATATCGATTTACATATGTGAACACATATTCGGAATATGTGAACATATATGTGTTCACATATGTAAATCGATATAAACTTATAAAATGAAAATATTTTGATGTCACTGTTTCACGAAATCAAAGATATAACATGAAATATTATTCTAATTGTATACTAAAATAAAAAATATTCGCAGCATAGCACGAACATTATCCTAATGGACTTCAAATTAGCATCAGAGAGATTAAGATTCCATTAGAAGACACTATGATGCTAATTTGTACTACACTAGGATAATATGTTAATTTTCTACGAGTTTTAATAATCTTACTGGTAAGAGTTTTTATAATCTCGAGTTCATTTCGAACGTCGTCCTTCAACCACTCGAGAGGCCATTGGGCTAGCCATGAGTTCGGATACACAAGCGCCGCAGACGGATTAGGAGGCAAGGGGATGGAAGGGTCAGCTCGCGATGAGGAAGAAGGGAAAAACCACCTCTTTGGAGGCAATGTGGCTGAAAATTGGAAAAAAAAAGATATAATGAATATCAAACTAATTTTGTTGTATTTGCGTATGGACACTTTTTTCCTTTGTTAATTTTCATTTTAATTGTTCAATGATGCAAATGATGAAAACTTAGACAGGGACGTCAGACTTAATCGTGATGACACCTATGTTATTGAATTCAAGATGTTTTCACTAGTCTCGTCAGAGACAACCGTATTGTGCTGGTTGATGAGCTCGAGGATGGTCGACGCTTCAATCAATCATTTGCCCGTGATATCAAGAGCTTTTAGACCCTAAATTAATTATAAATAATAAAATTAGTGAAAATTATATTTTTTCAAAAATTAAAAAATAAGAAATTAATATATAATTTGTCGCTTACTGCAGCAACTCTTTGGAACAGACCCAACTTCAGATGCCGGGGACGCTCCTCTGAGTAGGGCTTTCGCAGCACGCTGTCCGAGCCGGGAAAGATTTTGAACGGATAAGAAACGACATAGAGACCACCATTGTCATTCTCATCAAACTCACGGCCGAACGTACTTCGCCCGGTGTTGGCTAGGAGGACAATCTCAAACCTCATAACATCCTTATCTAAAACAAAATGATAAAAGCAAAATTATAATTAAAAAAAAAATTACAAAAAATAAAATAAAACAAAACCCTACCTTCTATGATGCCACGGTCTAGGAGTGGCAACTGCGGTGGCTGCTCGAAAAGATGCTCCGCGTACACGTCTATCCAGCTGTCGTTCGGGTTGTAGCTTGGAGCGTGAGAGCCCGCTGGAGATAACCGCTACATCAACTTGAGAAGGGTGGCCCGACCATTCTCCAAGTGACCTGCCGCCATCTTTGTGGAAACGATATGCAAACTCATATGCTAATGTCACATTTGTTAGGGTTGCTAGTTCGCGCTTGAGCTCGGCTTCCAACAGCTCGAGCGGCCTGGGGACGAGCGGTAGAACTGGATCCAATGGCACATCAGGCTCACCGAGAAGCAAGGGGGCAGAAGGCAGACCTAACGAATATGGAAAAAATGTATCATCAATTAAAAAGAACAATTTTTGTACCACATCAAACCAATTTGCACAAAATCTGTACCAAATCAGAATCAATTTGCACAAATTATGTACCAAATAGAACCAATTTGCACAAATTATGTACCTTATCAGAACCAATTTGCAACAAATTATGTACCAAACCGAACCAATTTGCACAAATTCTATACCAAATCAGAACCAATTTGCACAAAATCCGAACTATATGGAAATGAATTCGTATCTGAAGATATTTGCATCGTTAATATTTTGAATCTCTGTCGAGAATGCACATTTGACTTTTCTTTGTTTGTTTATACTATACTGTAAATTTTTGACATAATTGTAGTATTTATTTTGACTAAATTAGTATTACGTTGTGCAATAATACTAATTTCAATTATATTTCAAGACAAATATTGCTCCACAATTTTTGTGTGCCCCTAAAACTCATGTTTCATGCGTTTGTTCGCTCGTTTCATGCTAAAATACTCAGCTAGATTTTTCGTAAAAATGATAGTAAATACTAAATTATTCAAATTCAAACCAAAGTTTATGTTCATTTTAAAATAATATAAAATTCATTACATTTTCTATCAATTCATTTCAATGCATGCAATTACAAAATTGTACGAACAACAATCTGTACCTGTACCAACTACAATAAAATACCATAAGTCTTCTCAATTCATGCAATTACACAATTGTTCCAACTAACAATTTGTACATGTACCAACTACAACAAAATACCATAAGTCTTATAATACTCTAACCCTTCTGATAGCACTCTCAAAAATCTAACTAACTTTCATATGAAAATCTCAAAAAAGAAGTGTCATAATCAAAGTAAAGATGACACTACAAACTCTCAAAAATCTATGTAATCAATTGTAGAGACATCCTAAAGCCCTTATCTTCAGCACTTTTACCACTTCCATGTTTCTCAGGGGTGAAGTCGTATTTTGCGACTTTATAATCTCACAATTCTTGAATCGGGATATTTCCAACATGTCAAGTTATTTTCTCTAGTTCCCTGTTCCTCATCCTCATCATCATCATCATCAATTTGTGTCGTCACCTTGGGCTGTTGAAAGAGTTTGACGAGGCTCGACACTTCAATCACCCGATTTCCCATAACAGTGGTAATTTTGTCGGAGTTTTTAGGCTTATTTCTTGTTTTTATGTTGAAATTTGTAATTGTGGTAATTATAGCATCCAGATTATTATATACATATTTGAAATTTTATTCCCAAAAAATTACATATTGACAGTCAATTAAATCATTTATGATTATAATTTTTGACTAGATTGATATAATTACAGATTTGGGAGGATTAAGTTAAATTTGGTAGTTACTTAGCCTCAATGTTATTGGCAGCGTAATTTGGCAGGCACTTACCATCAGATTTCTAATTAATTTGGACAAACAAGGAAATAGTCAACTTATTACCACCGATGGCAATTGATGCCTATTTAAGAAAATTAATTCAAATCTTATTATCAATGGTAACTTATTGCTAGTGAACTTATTACCATAATATTCAACCACATATGCATTACACAACCACATACTTAACCGAATAAACGAATTAGAATCTGTTTTATTAGTTTCGGTTCTATATTGGTTCCATTATTTATTTGGTTCAGTTGGGTTTTAATCTTATTCAGTTCGATTTAATTCGGTTTGTCCTTATTCTCAAAAATTTATCGAATCAATTGTAGAAACGTCCTAATGTCTTTCTCTTCTTTATGTAAACCATGTCCAAGAGACTCAGGGGTGAAGTCCTACTTTGCTATTTTATTTAGGAGTGGGGGTGAAGTCCTATATCAAATTATAAATCATAAAATTAATGAAAATGGTATTTTTTTCAAAAATTACAAAATAAGAAATTAAATATATAGTTTTTCACTTACCGCGGCAACTCTTTGGAACGTTCCCAACTTCAGATTCTAGTGACGTCCTACCACGTATGGCCTACGCAACTTGCCGACTGAACTGGGAAAGATGTGTAAGAATATGAATTTGTCATTTTAATTGACAACTTAACAAAAATATTTATAAGTCCCCTAATTCAATTCAATTTATATGTGGTATAAGAGTTTGGGGTGTCAATCCACAAAGAGGCAAGACCTTAAATTATTAACATTTTAATCTCGCTTTTATTTTAGTAGTGTTGTTTCAAGAAGTTGTTTTTAAAAAAAAATAGATGCGAGAGAAAGTAAAGAAATAAAGTTCTATTTTTCATAAATTTCAAAAAGAGAAAGTAGGGAAATATCGACGATTCATATGACATGTTAATATTTCTTCACAATAAAAAACAATTTATTATTAAGATTTAAAAGCAAGGTTTGACCAATTTATTTTCATAAATTAATCAACAAATAACTCAAATATTAAATCCACTCAAAAACTTCTATTTTTAAGTATCACAAATACCCGATTTAAACCCTTACTTGAATAAAAGAACAACCTTCCCAAGTTATTATTACTCAAACAAGTCTCAACACTTCTCACAAATATTTCAATTTAAATCATTTTTCCAAACAACTTAACTTTAGATCTTATGAAATAGTGCCAAAATTTAATCATTCAAATGTCATAATAAATGTAAAATTTTATTTAAAGTTTCATTAACGTATGTCACATGAAAAGTCTTTCCCTACTATGAATTTACTCACTCATACTCATGTCCATAAACATCAAATTTACAAGTCCTTGAGTCATATTATTCATCCAAGAAAAGAAAGAAAATAAAGAAATAAAGAGAAAATAGATCAAACCCTAAAGATGACAATCGTTCTCGAATTTTTCCTCCTTCATGGTTGATCTTCACATTTGCTCCTTCTAGATTTGGTGCTCTCTTTTTGAAAATCTCACTCTCTTTTTACTCTCAAGAATTTAAGCTTGAAGCTTTGTAGACATTAATAGTGGAAAAGAAAATAAGAAGAATGAGAATGAGAATGGTAGAAATGGATGAAGAAATGAGTGTGATAATGGATATGAGAATGGTTGTATGAATAGATGTCTTAGAGAGAGGAAGAGAGTATATTTTTATAGAGAAATTTGACCTAGAAAATATTTGGAAATAAGTTTGTGGGACTAAAAATTGAGCTTGATCCGGATTTGATTTTGAGTAGTAATTTGGGGGATGTGTAGCACTCTTTTTTCTTTTTTTTCTATTCAAATTCTACTTGGGTGCAATCTTGAAAGTTCTTTAGCATTTTCAATTTCTTGCACCAGAAAGGACACGTGGCGCACCATGATTGGCCCAACTAAATAATCAAAATCTAATCAAACCATCTAGATCATGACAGTCCTTGCCAAGGGAATATGTGAAAATAGGTTGCCACGTGTCACCCGCTAATTAGCGGAGTGGGGATCCTTGTACTGACGCGTCAGTATATGCAGAAAACGCGTGGGAATACTTCTCCATTCCTCCTCAATGGACACTCCCATACTCTTCTCATTCCCTTGTTTACTCAGGAATGGAGTTGTCCGATTAAACTATAACCGGAGAGCAAATTACTTCACCTCTGAGGGAACGCATTTCCTTTAACGCGTTATGACACATGTCAATTGGTGAGTGGGGGGCATGAATGTTGGTACTACAGAGAGGTCAGAAGAACTTTGTTGAATCTAATGCTGCGAATGAATCCAGCGAATGAAAACTCGCCATGTGTCTTGGCCGTAATTCCTGCTGCAAAATGCGTGCTACATGTTTGGTCAGGGTTTCCTCGTACCGAAAACTGGTACTGACCACAGGTAGATGTTCTTCAATAGCAGGCTGCCACATGTCCTTATTAACTCAGATTTTAAGAGCCTATGCCACGTGTTATTTTGTAACTGGAGAAAAAATAAACTTCTGCACCACATGTCACTGCCTGATTGGTCAGAGAAATATTCTGAGGGACTTAGGGAGGAGAAAAAGGTACATGTGGCAACTCCTGAATGCTCCAGTCTTGGTCAAACATTGACTTTGACCAGATCTTAATTTGTGATTTCTGGGAGTTCTAGAAGGTTGTTTTTCGTGAGGTTTGTACCATTGGATTCATATCATCGTACTCTTCAATTTGGTATCTAGTTTGACCCCTTATGTAACAGTTGACTTTTAGTCAAATCGGCGATTTCTCGGGGTTGGCTTTTCGTCTTTTTGTAGATTATGTCGGTTTTGGCTTGGATTGTTGGCGGATAAGAGTTGTAAGAATTTTGGAGAAGCGTGTGTAGGGTTTTCGCGGAGATTTGTCGTGAATTCGGCTATCCTTGGCCCATGATTTATGGATCAACCCTTTATTTGGAGTTGACTTTTAACCAAGTCATCCAAATATTCCTTTCTTAGCCTTTTTATCTGAAAAAGTACACAAAATTGTATTAAGAGTTTCAAAAGTAATTTTTACTCATTTTAAATATTTTTCATACATTTTATGTGATTTAAGAATGAATTTTGCATGATAAAAATCCTAAAAATATGTATACAATATACATTACAAGATGTCGAATGCAAAAGAAATGACAGAGAAACCTCCATTGTCATTGTCAATAAACTGAACGTCGAACGGACTTTGCGAGTCGTGGGACAAGATGACAATTTTAAATCTCATAACATGCTCATCTAGGAGTCATCCCTATCGGTGTCTTGTATGCGGTACGATACGCCCATAATGCCTCCCCAAGCCTTTGACTGCAATACTTGCGAGAGGGATTAACCACTTTCTCAAGTATTCTTTTAATTTCACGATTAGAGATATCAGCTTGGCCATTAGTTTGGGGATGGTATGCAGCCAAAACGCTAAAAGATGTTCTTTTTAAGGAACTCGATCACCATTTTGGAGTCATCTCTTGTTGGTATTGCCTCAACCCACTTAGACACGTAGTCAAGACATACAAGAATGTACAAATAACCATTCGATTGAGGGAAAGAACCCATGAAATCTATTCCCCAAACATCGAAAAGTTCAGAAAAAAGTAAAGTTTTAAGAGGCATTTTGCTTTTGCGGGTTAGATTACCCGTTCTTTGGCAATTCTCACAACTCTTTACAAAGGAATGAGCGTCTTTGTAAAGAGTTGGCCAATATAAACCATTTTGAAGCACCTTGTGACTTGTTCGTTGGGCCCCAAAGTGGCCCCCACATTCTAAAGAGTGACAAAAAGATAATATCGACTTGAAGTCGCAATCGGGCACGCACTTGCGCACCATTTGATCGGAGCAGATTTTGTAGAGAAGTGGATCCTCCCAAAAATAGTAGCGTGAGTCGTTCATGAGTTTGTCTATTTGAGCGTGAGATAGCGTGTCAGGCATTTGTCTCGTCTCCAAGAGGTTGACGATGTCTGCATACCAATGTGTACTTGACTGGATTGCATAGAGGTGCTCATCAAGAAATAACTCGTTAATCGGGAGGATGTCGCCTTCATTCGTTGGGAGTCGACTGAGATGGTCGGCGACAAAGTTTCCTGCTCCATTCTTGTCTTAGATTTCCACATTGAATTCTTGAAGGAGGAGAAGCCATCGTAAGAGGCGCGGTTTGCACTCCTTCTTCTTCATCAAATACTTCAGCGCTGCATGATCTGAAAACACAACCACTTTTGTTCCGACCAAATATGATTGGAACTTTTCCAAGGCATATACAATAGCTAATAATTCTTTTTCAGTGGTCGTGTAATTGCGTTGTGCATCATCAAGTGTCCTAGAAGCGTAACATATCACGTGAGGATCCTTACCAACCCGTTGGCCCAAGACGGCACCAACGCTCAATCCACTCGCGTCATACATGATCTCAAATGGGAGGTTCCAATCGGGTGGTTTGATTATCGGGGCGGTGCACAACTTCTCCTTCAGGATGTCGAAAGCCTCCTTGCACGCATCGTCAAAGTCAAATTTGGCGTCTTTTTGGAGAAGGCGACACATCGGTTGCGCAATCTTGGAGAAGTCGCGTATGAGCGCACGTCCTTCATATTTCGAGGGTAAGGTAATGTCTTGATTACGCCGACCTTCGCCTTGTCCACCTCCAATTCCTTATCTGAAACAAGATGATCTAGTACAATTCCTTGGCTCACTATGAGGTGGACTTTTCAAAATTCAAGACAAGGTTAGATTCGACACACTTCTTCATTATTAGCCTCAAATTGGTTAAACACTCATCAAATGAGTTGTCATAAATGGAGAACTCATCCATAAAAACTTCTACAAATTTTGAAATGTATTCAGAAAAAATAGAAATCATGCATCTTTGAAATATACCTGGAGCATTGCACAACCCGAAAGGCATCCTTCGATACGCGAAAGTACCAAAAGGACAAGTAAATGTTGTTTTCTGTTGGTCGGCGGGATCAATCGCAATTTGGAAGTAACCTGAGTACCCATCAAGGAAACAGTAATAGGGTCGTTCTGCTAGTCGCTCAAGCATTTGGTCGATGAAAGGAAGAGGGAAGTGGTCCTTCTTTGTCGCCGCGTTGAGTTTGCAATAGTCAATGCAAACTCGCCACCCATTTTGTACTCGGGTAGGCACCTTTTCGCCTTCCGAGTTTTCCACAATTATAATCCCCGTCTTTTTGGGTACCACATGAATTGGTGATACCCATTCAGAGTCGGCCACGGCATATATTATGCCTGCATCAAGGAGCTTAAGCAACTCCTTCTTAACCTCCTCCACCATCACATGGTTCAATCGCCTTTGAGCTTCTCTTGAAGGCTTAGCTCCTTCCTCAAGGGCGAACTTGTGCATACATGTCGCAGGACTGATACCTGGCATGTCAGCCAATATCCACCCTATCGCCTTCTTATATTTCACCAAGACGTCAACCAGATGCCATTTCTAATCGGATGTGAGGTTAGAGGCGATGATGACAGGTAAGGTTTTGTCTTGCCCGAGGTATGTGTACTTGAGATGGCTTGAAAGAGGTTTGAGCTTGAGTTTGGGCACTGTCTCGATGGATGGCGACGTCCGCTCCCCTGAAATCTTGAGATCTGTCATCATTGGTCCTGAAAAAGAAAAACCTTCCTCTATCATGCATTTTTCAGAATTAGGCATGTTTATATTTTCACTTTCTTGTATTAATGTATCACGTTTATTGATTAATAAATTGTTGTTCTTTTGGGTTTCTAATGTGTTCACATTTTCTAGTTCATCCTAAAACTCATCAAAAGAATTATTTAAAGAATTTAAAGAGTGAGAATACTCCTCTATCAAATGTCCGTCGACGAGTTTGTCAATCTCATCAATGATGGAAATACTCGACACATTGTGGTCGTCAGGAAATTTTATCGCATCGAATATGTTGAAGGAGATCTTCTCGTTGTCGAACTCCATCGACATGGAACCCGAATGACAGTCGATTCGGGGTTTTGCTGTCCTGAGAAATGGTCTCCCCAAGAGAACAGAAGAAGAATCCGATGTGCTTCCCATTTCGATGATGTAAAAGTCGGCTGGGAAAACTAAACCGTTCACCCTGACCAACACATCTTCCATCACTCCTAGAGGTTGGATCGCAGACCGGTCTGCAAGGGTTACCATGACTCGAGTGTTCTTTAAACTATCCAGGTCAAGGGTCTCGTAAACGGACCTGGACATTACATTTATCGCAGCCCCTAAGTCAAGCATGCACCTTGCGAAATGGTGGTGCCCAATTGTGCAGGGAATGGTGAAGATTCCAGGATCTTTTTCTTTGGGGGAAGTCTGGCGTCTAGGCTTAAAACGGCCGAGGGGTTTACTTTCTCATTCCCTTTTAACCTTCTTTTATTTGTGCACAAGTCTTTCAAGAACTTGGCAATATTAGGGATTTTTTCGATGACATCGACGATGGGAATGTTCACCTCCACCTTCTTGAAATTCGCAAGCATGTCCTTTTCAGCTTCTGTCTTTTTGTTCACTGCCAAACGGGACAGAAACGATGACTTTGGCACGTAAACTCTTCCTTCCTTTTCCCCTTTTCCCTTTTCTTTTCCCTTTTTTCTTTTTCTTATACACTTACATTTACATTTACATTTACATTCTGAACCTCATTCACAATCATATTTTCATCCTCCAACCCTAATTCTTCATCTTTCTCTCTTTGTTCTTCATGCCTTTTTGCAACATTCTCTTTTTCCTCTCTAGGAAACTCGATCTCCTTCCCACTTCTCAAATGGATTGCAAGAATGGGTTTGGTGTCTGGTCCCCTCCCTTGAGATGGAATTTTGTTATCAACCTGTCCTTTCAGGACGTTAACTTCATCCACCATTTGCTTCATTTGCATCTCAAATTTTTGCATTTGTCGTCCTTACACCACTTGATTTTGTGAAATACTCGAGATATCCCCAGAGAGCTTATTTTTCAAACTAGAAATATCACTTGAGAACTGATATTTCAACCCTGATAAATGTCCTGTTATTCCTTCCATCATAGTCATTATCTTTGCCATGTCTGAGCTCGAGGAGGAAGGTTCGGAATTTGAGGAACTTAGTTGTGTGATTTGAGGTGGAGCTTGAGAATGTTGAGTTTGTGCATTCGGATGGGTGTAAAGGCCTTACCTTTGGTGTTGAGATTGATTCTCCTCCATTCTCCAACGAAGGTTAGGGTGTTTTCCTCCTGGTTAGTAAGCATATTGAGCCTTTTAGTAACCATAACCCCTTTGATTTCCCCCAAAACTACACATCGCATTCGCATCCTGTTGAAGAGTCTCGCATTCGTCAGTCAAATGTGACGTACTCGCACAAAACCCACATTTCTTAGGTTCAATTTTTCCCCCAACTGCGTTAAGCATCTGGCTGAATCTCGTCTCGAAGTTCGCGGTGATTCGGGATTCCATTGCCTTGAGATCTACTGCGTTGGTGTCATTCACTTGTCCTTTTATTCCACCACGCTCTCTCATTCCTTCTGTATTCGTCTCGATGAGTGTTCGCAATTGAGAGGGAGTCATGTTGTTGAAAGATCCACCCGCTGAACATTGGAGAAGGCGGGCGTCGAGGTCGTTCATCCCTTGTAGGAATTGGTCGAGAAGAGAGGTCTCGGTAAGGTTGTGATTTGGGAATGACCCGCACAACCTTGTGAATCGCTCGTAATACTCCTGGAGTTTTTCGCCACTCTCTTGTTGGATTCCTATGATTTTAGACCGTAGCTTGGCGGTAAGGGTTTCAGGGTAATATCGCTTTAGGAAGCGCTTCACCACTTCCTCAAAAGTTCGGAACGGTCCTCCCTGGAGATGATTCAGCCAATCTCGAGGAGCGTCTCCTAAAGTGTGAGAAAAAAGAGTGAGTTTAATATTATCCAAATCATTAGTTTTACCAAAAATTGCTGTGCATTTATGATCTAATTCACCCAAATGTGTGTATGGATTTTCATATGGATGGATTTAATTTAAAGTTTGGCACAGTTGGTATCACAATATTTCCTGAATTTTGTTAAAGATTGTGTGCTAATAGTTCTCCTAATATTTTTTCTTCAGGCCATTTTTACTTTATCTTGATCTTTTAAAGGTTCATTTTCAACTTTTATAACTTGAGATGATGAAGATGATGATGAATCTAAATTTTTAAATGGATAATAAAGTCTTGATGATGAAGATCGGATGTGGGGATTTATCGGAAGATCTTAAGCTTGTTCTTGTGGCTCTTCCTCTAGCGGTAGGTCAAATTTTGGATCTTGAGGCCCTAAGAAAGGAGAAGCCTCCACGCTCGGATTTCGTCTTGAAGAGGATGAAGAACTCGTCACACCTCTTCCCTTCTTCTTCTTGATTTCCCAAAGCTCCTTGTTAATCTCCGGATTTAAAGGTAGTTGAGGTTCGCCTTGCGACCTAGTCCTTCTCATATATCTTCAAAACAAACAAAAACAAAAATACTAGAATAAACATGATATCAGTTAGTCAAAAATTTAATGCAAGCCGCCTCCCCGGCAACGACGCCATTTGTAAGAATGTGAATTTGTCATTTTAACTCACAACTTAACAAAGATATTTATTTATAAGTCTCCTAATTCAATTCAATGTATATGTGGTATAAGAGTTTGGAGTGTCGATCCACAAAGAGTCAAGGCCTTAAACTATTAACTTTTTAATCTCGCTTTTATTTTAGTGTTGTGGTTTGAAGAAGCTGTTGTTGTTTAAAAAAAAATAGATGCGAGAGAAAGTAAAGAAATAAAGTTTTGCTTTTTTAAAATTTCAAAAAGGGAAAGTAGGGAAATATCGACGATTCATATGACATGTTAATATTTCATCACAATAAAAAGTAATTTATTATTAAGATTTAAAAGCAAGGTTTGACCAATTTATTTCCACAAATTAATCAACAAATAACTCATATATTAAATCCACTCAAAAACTTCTATTTTTAAATATCACAAATACCTGATTTAAACCCTTACTTGAATAAAAGAACAACCTTTCCAAGTTATTATTACTCAAACAAATCTCAACACTTCTCACAAATATTTCAATTTAAATCATTTTTCCAAACAACTTAACTTTAGATCTTATGAAATAGTCCCAAAATTTAATCTTTCAAATATCATAATAAATGCAAAATTTTACTTAAAGTTTCATTAACGTATGTCACATGAAAAGTCTTTCCCTACTATGAATTTACTCACTCATGTCCACAAACATGAAATTTACAAGTCCTTGAGTCATATTATTGATCCAAGAAAAGAAAGAAAATAAAGAAATAAAGAGAAAATAGATCAAACCCTAAAGATGACAATCGTTATCGAATTTTTCCTCCTTCATGGTTGATCTTCGCACTTGCTCCTTCTAGATTTGGTGCTCTCTTTTTACCCTCAAGAATTTAAGCTTGAAGATTTGTAGACATTAATGGTGGAAAAGAAAAGAAGAAGAATGAGAATGGTAGAAATGGATGAAGAAATGAGTGTGATAATGGATATGAGAATGGTTGTTTGAATGGATGTCTTAGAGAGAGGAAGAGAGTGTATTTTTATAGAGAAATTTGACCTAGAAAATATTTGGAAATAAGCTTGTGGGACTAAAAATTGAGCTTGATCCGGATTTGATTTTGAGTAGTAATTTGGGGCATGTGTAGTACTCTTTTTCCTTCTTTTCTATTCAAATTCTGCTTGGGTGCAATCTTGGGAATTCTTTATCATTTTCAATTACCTACACCAGAAAGGACACATGGCGCACCATGATTGGCTCAACTAAATAATCAAAATATAACAAACCATCCAGATCATGACAGTACTTGCCAAGGGAATCTGTGAAAGTAGGTTGCCACGTGTCACCCGCTAATTAGCGGAGTGGGAATCCTCGTAATATGCAGAAAACGCGTGGGAATACTTCTCCATTCCTCCTCAATGGACACTCCCATACTCTTCTCATTCCCTTGTTTACTCAGAAATGGAGTTGTCCGATTAAACTATAATCAGAGAGCAAATTACTTCACCTCCGAGGGAACGCGTTTTCTTTAATGCGTTATGACACGTGTCAATTGGTGAGTGGGGGGCATGAATGTTGGTACTGCAGAGAGTTCGAAAGAATGAACTTTGCTGAATCCAATGCTGCGAATGAATCCAGCGAATGAAAACTCGCCATGTGTCTCGGCCGTAATTCCTGCTGCAAAACGCGTGCTACATGTCTGGTCAGGACTTCCTCGTACTGAAAACTGGTACTGATCACATGTATATGTTCTTCAATAGCAGGCTGTCACGTGTCCTTATCAACTCAGATTTTAAGAGCCTATGCCACGTGTCATTTTGTAACTGGAGGAAAAATAAAGTTCTGCACCACATGTCACTGTCTGATTGGTCAGAGAAAAATTCTGAGGGACTTAGGGAGGAGAAAAAGGGACATGTGGCAACTCCTGAATGTTCCAGTCTTGGTCAAACATTGTCTTTGACCAGTTTGACCAGATCTTAATTTGTGATTTCTGGGAGTTCTAGAAGGTCGGTTTTCGTGAGTTTTGTACCGTTGAATTCGTATCGTCATGCTCATCGATTTGGTATCCAGTTTGACCATTTTTGGAACAGTTGAATTTTGGTCAAATTGGCGATTTCTCAGGGTTGACTTTTCGTCTTTTTGTGGATTTTGTCGGTTTTGGCTTGGATTGTTGGCGGATAAGAGTTGTAAGAATTTTGGAGAAGCGTGTGTAGGGTTTTCACGGAGATTTGTCGAGAATTCGGTCTTCCTTGGCCCATGATATGCGGATCGGCCCTTTATATGGAGCTGACTTTTCACCAAGTCATCCAAATATTCCTTTCTTGGTCTTTTTACCTGAAAAATCACACAAAAATATATTAAGGGTTTCAAAAGTAATTTTTACTCATTTTAAACATTTTTCATACATTTTATGTGATTTATGGATGAATTTTGCATAATAAAAATTCTAAAAATATATATAAAATACATTTTACAAGATGTCGAACGCAAAAGAAATGACAGAGAAACCTCCATTGTCGTTGTCAATAAACTCAACACCGAACGGACTTTGCGAGTCGTGGGCCAGGATGACAATTTTAAATCTCATAACATGCTCATCTAGGTGCTGGCATTGCGTCGGCTGCTCATAGAGATACTCAGCATAAGTGTCTATCCAGTGATTGCTCAGGTCGTCGTGTGGAGCGTGCGAGCTGGCTGGAGCTAACCTCCAACAAACCCTCAGCCGCCTCTTCGTGGAAATGAAAGGCCAATCTGTACTCATCAGTCACCATTTTAAGAATTTTCTAGTTCACTTTGAGCTCGGCTATCAACTGCTCGAGCGTTAGCGGCTGATTTTGATCCAACGGCACATCAATCACCGTTTTCAAATTTTCTAGTTCATAGTACTATATGTGCTTTCCCTTACATATGCAACCACATATTTATTACACAACCACATATTCAACAGAATAAACAAATTTGAATTTGTTTTATTTGGTTTGATTCTATATTGGTTCCATTATTTATTTGGTTAAGCTGCGTTTTAATCTTATTCAGTTCGATTTAATTCAGTTTGTCCTTATTCTCAAAAATCTATCGAATCAATTGTAGAAACGCCATAATGTCTTTCTCTTCTTTACGTAAACCATGTCCAAGAGACCCAGGGGTGAAGTCCAACTTTGTTATTTTTTTGAGGAGTGGGCCCATTAATGTGTGCTGACCACATCAATACCTGGATGGGGCATCCTTGTGGCAAACTAGCCTTTTTCATTCCAAACTACAATCCATACGATATATCCAAACTACAATCCATATTATAGATCCAAATACTATATATCAAAACTACAACCTAACCAATTGTTAGAATGTCCTAGCGCCTCTATCTGCCTTACTACCACCAAGATTAGGAAACTTTGGGATAAACTCATACTTAAGCATCCTACAACCCCATTTCATGAGGTTCAATATTTTCCGCGTGTAGACTTATTAAATCCAAGATCTTTTTACTAATGATGCAAATATTCGCTGGATAAACACATATGCTGAGTATCTCTATGAGCAGCCGACACAGTGCCCGCACCTAGATGAGCATGTTACGAGATTTAAAATTGTCATCCTGGTCCACCACTGGCAAAGTCCGTTCGGAGCTGAGTTTATTGACAACAACAATGGAGGTTTCTCTATCATTTCCTTTCCGTTCGACGTCTTTCCCGGTTTAGTTGGCGAGTTGTGCAGGCCATACGAGGTGGAACATCCCTGGAATCTGAAGTTGGGCATGTTCCAAAGAGTTGCCACGGTAAGTGAAAAACTATATTTTTACTTTCTTATTTTGTAATTTTTGAAAAAAAATATATAATTTTCAATAATTTTATGATTTATAATTCGATGCTCGACCATCGGACTTTCTTACAGTGGGTTAGGTTTTAATTTGGATATATAGTATTTGTTTCTATAGTATGAATTGTTGTTTGCATATATAGTATTTGGATTTGTTTGTAGTTTTGATATACTATTTGGATTGGATTGTAGTTTTGATATAATACTATTTGGATTGGATTGTAGTTTTGATATAATACTATTTGGATTGGATTGTAGTATGGACTGTAGTATTTGATTTTCATGGTAATTAATCCTTTCTTTTTTCTATTTGTGGAGGCGCGTTTTGTCAACAGATATCATGACAAAGCACATTAGAAACTCTAAAACAGACAACTTGTGAAGCACTTAAAAGAAAATAGTTGTATAATTATGTAGTCTGCCTTAAAACACATGCAACTTCTGAAGCACAATCCTAATGCATTTCAAAAGGAACAAAGTTCCACATAATAATGTTATTTAAAGTTGATTAAAAGAACCAAAAAACAAAACACCTTATAGGAAAATAAATAACAAAGTAAATATTATATAAATTAGTTTCAAATAAAATAGTGGTACATTGCATACGAAAGGCTTCGTATGTGCCGAACAGATAAGCATATGACTTTTGCCAGTGTGAGTACATCCAAAAAAAATTTCATTTACTATTCCTATAGTGAAGTTCCAACAGTAGGTCCATCACGTCTCATCAGTCCACACTCCACATACAGAACGGCTATATATCGAATACATGAGCACGCCTATCAAGACATAGCTACATCAGGGGATTTTGTTTGTGAGGGTAAAGCCGTAACCAAAATAAAGTAATAGGCTGCAAACATGTAATTTTGTTGCCGTCCAAATATTACAATGCTATTGGATTCTAGGTTTATGATTCTCTACGAATACACTCTGATCACCACCATAATAATTAATAAAATTAATGTTCAAATTTTCAGTGTGACTTAACTCGTGCAACTTAAATGCACAATACTGTTACATTTTAGAAAGGACAAACTTTCACATAATAATTACATTGTATATGAAATGCACACATACACAAAAAGTAAAATGTTAAATAAGATAATGATATAAACAACATAAATAATTTATTCACGATGTTGCAGGTGCTGTGCGACTCTAGCTTCTCTCAAGCAGGCCCTGACTGCAATTTTTTGAGCCTTTGATGAATAATTGCCACGACTCTAGTTTTTCGTTTAGAATTCGGCTATAAGCTTGTAAGATTTTGCTCAATAGTTGCGGCTCGTCTATCAAACAATTAGTCATATCGACATGGTCCCTAGATTTTGTTCGACAATAATCCTCAATTTGCGCCCCATCACTATTATCCTTCATCATTCTTTTCCTTGTTGACGTTCTCAACCCAATCTTTCTAACTGCAATTACACATTACATTAATATAAATATAATGGAAAATAAACAATATGAGAAAGAAACTGACAGACAGACAAGAACAGAATGAACTGACCGTCAGCCAAGCCGCCATGCGCTACAACATAACGTTGCTGCTCATATGCCATTGCACTGAAAAAGAAGTGGACAGATGATGCAACGCTCAGCCAAATCCTGTACATCAAATCATTTTCTTCCTCGTCGGTTTTCATATTTGAATCTCCAATTTGTCTAAGATCATCTATAATGGCCCTTAAATTTTTCACGTTCTCGCCCTCGTCCTCCTCTTGAGCAGCACGCTTCCGCTTCTTCATTTCCGTCTCACATTGAAGCCGTGCAGATGATGGGCATAAAACATGGTCCCCTGCTATGAGTTATCCTTAGCATTAAACATCGGCGGCAAAAAAATTATAAATAAATTTATTTGCTTTATTATGCTATGAGTTACCATTTTTCTTGGGATTTCGCAACACGACCTGCTCCCGAAACACATTCCCAGAGGAAAAACAACCTGAAAAAAGGAAAGACTTAGCAATTGTTGAATATCACAAAAAAAAGAAAAAGAGAGAGAAAATAATCATTTAAAATAAATAGCATACCAGTTTTGATGAGAGTGAGGACGTGAAGAGCGTCCCATCCAAACTCTCTCTTCACTCTCTTCACTGAAGAATGGAGCTTTCCATACTCACGTTGTGTGGGCCGGTCCACATCATTAGAGTAACACTCGCAGGTTAACAGAAACAAGCTTTGCGCAATATCACGGCACCGGTCCACACGGGCTATATACTGAGGCAATTCCTCCACGGAGACCGGACATTTTTCCGCCAACTTGCTCCTCACCTTTACATTGAGAGAATCATCATCGCCTGAATAGGCATAAAAATCACATTCTTCGGACAGAGATTCCAAAGATTCCCAGCAATCCTCCAGCATGGGCAGCTTCTTCAGAATGAAGCTTGTCAAGCGTTTGCAGTGTCTCTCAACATCTCTCGCCTCACGGTCCATCTTCTCAAGGAAGAGCACATATAACTCGGAAGAGTACACATTCACCTCATCTGTATGCCAAAACAAACAACAACGTTTACTTCTACTTAACTTAATATAATATATTTATTACAACATAATGAACTTACCGCCTTTGGATCTCTTCTGATCTGCACAAGAAACTAAAAGCGAAACATGATCGAGTACTTGTTGATAGGATCTCTCCTCTTGGGCATCAGGCGGGAAATGCACGAGTTCTGAGGAGCGAATATCAAAAAAAGCAAGCACGAACTTGTGCCAGTAAAACGCATTGCTCCTCTCCTTGCTCCCATTAATTAGGGGTGTTACCTCATAATTATCTTGTATGCCCATTAGAGGTTTTATTGGGGAACCTGCATGTTGTTCCTTAACTCCATCAGTGATATTCACACAAGAACAAATGTTTCGTGAGTTATGGATAGATACAAAAGCGTACCATCGTTCACATCCATCTTTGCCACAAATTGTGCGAAATCGGATAAATAACCATTCAGCTCAGCAAGCTCTTCCGCATGGTGTAGCATACGAAAGTTGGAAAAACATTTGTATCCGCCATCACGCACACCGTCTAACAATAAGTAATAAGTTCAGAAAGAAAAACTTCATTCTAGTGAAAATATGAGGAGAAAAGTTTTACCCATCATAGAACTGTACCTACTTAGTTTAAAAAAAGGAAATAAATAATAAAAGCATGAACATACCGAATGAACCTTGTCGTGCAGAAACGAATGTAAGAATGGACCGCATATACTTCTTGATGAGAATATAATATTTTATTTCATCATCAGCCGGCGGATCATACATTTTTCTGAGGCCCTCTTTTCTCCTGCTAGAGTTACCTTTCATTTCACAAAACACAAAGACTTCTTATCGCTAGAAAGAAAGAGACATCTAAAACTAACAGATAAGGAAAGTTTTTTTTATTACACAGGTCCGGTCTAGTTTAAAATAGGTTTTGCCTGCAGTATGCATCAGATTTGGATCCTACAAAGGTTAGGCAGTTACAAACGTCTGCATACGATTCTGATTTTTGAATTTCTGTTTTATTTTTAATTTTGAAGCTTGAGATTAAATAAATAAGATGGACCGAGATTTGTAAAAACTCATTGGAGTCAAATATACAATTATATAAATTTCTCCAATCCTTTTTGATCCAATATTTCTAGCCAAGAAACTCTTAACACCATCCTTTTTGATCTGGTATCAACAACAACAACAACAACAACAAAAAAAAAACACGAAGTTCAACAAAATGGCAATGAGTAGGTCAATTCACCTTGAAAGGAGGTGACAGAATCTCCATCTTTTTTGTTGGAAAAAAGACGAACCAAATGGCCAAGAGCTTCATCATAGGATTGCTGCTGTGAGGCAGATGGTAACAAATCATCATTTGCACCGAAACAATATTTTGATATTCTATAGATGTATGAAAATCGGGTCATCTCAGTCCCAATTTTATATTCCATTGCTCAGTCAATAAATATAACTGCATAGAATAAAAAAAGAAAGCATCTTTAGTAAAAAAATACCCAATATCAGGTACCTAGATATCAACACTTGCTCATTTGTTTCTTGTTTTGGATTATTTAAACAATTTCATGGTCAATTGAAGTCCATTCACATGAAACAAGGCTGTGTTGAGGATTAGAATTCAGATTCATCTAGAAATACACCAATTAAGCATTGTAAATAGAGGGATCGATATCATAACATAAAATTCAGATAAATATTACAGAAATTAGAGATGTACATGCAAAATTAGGGCCCTATTAGATTATAGATTTATAATACACAACTGCTAAGCTCCAGGCGCGAACAAAGAAATCAACTTTCAAGAGAACTTATATTTACTTTTAGATTATGCAACAAATACATACAGAAAATAGGGCGAACCTTAAAATAAATAGTCAAAGCTCCGATGCCAAGCTTACTACAGGCGACCGAGGCAGTAATTGATTTGGGAGGGAAGAGGCGAGGCTCAGAGCAAATAAAGCAGCTTTGATGCCAGACATGGAAATAACTAACCAATTGCTTGATTTGTTTACGAATTCGAAAGAAAGATCGCATCTTTGTAGTTATTACTTGATTTGCAACACGATTTAGGAACTAATTTGGAAGAACACAATTAAGGCAAGGCAAAGCTGAATCTCAAAAAAAAAAAGGCAAGGCAAAGCTGTGCGGGTTGGATTCAGAGAGGGGGAGTGAAGAGAAGAGTGATGACACAGAGGAGATCTCAAATTCTAACTTCTTCCGAAATGACTTCCCAATTCTGAACTTTTTTCTGCCAAGAAAAATAAAAAGGCTTAAATCCGCTCCATTTTATTTGGGTTGGGTTTTTGTGTTTTTTTTTTTTGGGGGGGGGGGGGGGGGGGTCACATTTACGTCCTCAAAGTTTAAAAATATCAAATTTACCCATTAGTTAAAATCCTTCCACATTTAAAAGATAAATTTACTACCCTTTGCCCAAACCTTCCTCTTTCATGGATGCCCTCTCCTCTTCAAAAACAGAATATATACTCCCTCGTAAGAAAATTACAATTTTTTTTATAGAAACAGAATATTTCCCCTCTTGTGAAAAATTAAACAGTTTTATACTACCACTAGAGTAGTCTAATGGTTATGATACTAACCCCACTTTTCATAGATGAGAGAATTGAATCTCGTTTTCAGCGGGATTTTAAAGAAATTTTTAGAGAGATTATCAAATAGGATTAGATGTGATCTCTCAGTATGTGTGTTGTATATGTATGCCTACGGGCTAAAAAAATTTATATCCTCCAATCATAGAATGAGTATTACTCCCTTTATAAATGACTAAGTCAAGAATCGCCAAAGCTTACTGCTTTTATAAATGACTAAGTCAAGAATCGCCAAAGCTTACTAGCTCAAGCAGTAAGGCACATCGTCAACTATGATAGAGACTCAAGTTCGAATCATGCCAAACACGTTTAATTTAATATTTAACAAAATATACTAAATCAATGAGTTATCTCAAAAAAAAAAGTCAAGAATCATTCACCAGCTTCAAAATTTTATATTTATCACAATAATGAATGCGGCAAGAGAGAATAATAATGGTAAATATGATAAAAGATTGCACAATATTATTTAGAGAGAAAAGAGAGAAGGCGTTGAGAGTTTAGGTAGAGAAACACTTACATAAATCAGAGGAGGAAAGACTGATTTTTCACCTCTATTTTTATCTTCATAAGGAAGAAACAGAAGGTAAGCAAGACTGAAAAGTTAAAGAAATAAGTGTGGGCATAGATAAATGAGAAAAGCGGAAAACATTGAGAATTTCTAATGTCAATGAAGTAGAGTTTCCTAAAAAAAATGTCAATGAAGAATATTTTTGTCTTTAAAATTAAATATATTAACTAAATTCACGGTCAATTGTTATATTTAATGGCAATTTGATAAATTTGGGTAAATATGATATTTTGTAAGTTTTAGATAAGTAAATTTGATATTTTCGAATTTTGAGAGGGTAAATATGATATTTCTAATTTTGGAAGGGTAAATATGATATTTTGGTTTTTTTTAGAAGGGTAAATATGAAATTCCCCCTTCTTTCTAAAATATTGCTCACGTTGGAGATTGGCCTCAAAAAAAATTATCGAAAAAAAGACCTCAAAAGAATTAGACAACAAAGTCAAAATTTGTATTTTAGAAAGAAATAGGGTCCCGCCCAGCCCAATTGAGAAATCGCTACTCGTGCCATTTTGTATTGGATGGAGTCTAAATCGGATAACTTGTTTCTCTAGTATCTTTTCTATTTTATTTTTGTGACCTGTTACTATCTTCAGAGTTCAAAAAAGTATAATGAAATAATAAAAAAGACTATTTATATAAAAATATAGAATAAACCAAATGATGCAAAGAAAAATAATTCAGATACATAGATTGATTTTAACAACGTGGTTAAAACTGACCATGGATGAAGATTTTTTTAACAACGTGGTTAAAACTGACCATGGATGAAGAACATGAACGCAAAGAATATAAATATATTTCACTTGAAACTTTCTTGAGTAATATTTTCACTTTATTTTTTGCAGTAATTTAACCGAAATCATACCACACACGTGGTAGTTATACGGTGAATAGTTCAGTTATTATTTTATTAATTAATAAAATGATTGTTTAATACTTTAATTTACAATTAATTGTAAATATTATACGAATATATATATAGTATGTTATTACATTCCTTCTATAAATTATTTCAACCAGCTATACATATACTATTTTAATTCATCATAAACTATATTTTGCACAAGTATAATTGCTCGAGTAATATAATATGCAACACAAGTTTACCAAGACGGTTAGATGGACATGGTGCACAATTAATATTAATTAACTGATAAATTAACTAGCACAGGTTAACCTTAAAAATAAACTAACACAACACACACGTCCCACATAGAGAAGGTCTCAAACGAATCACATGATCACTTCTCCCTCTCATTCCATTCATTCAAACAAAAGAAAGAAGAAACGAAAAACAAACCTCCTTCCCTCCTAAAATCCAAAACCTCACCAGTCGTCCTCCCTTTCATTTCCTCATTACTTCTCTGTCACCACACCATGAATTCCTCTCGACAGCAAGAAACCAAACCGCAACAGCCAGTTATCAGCATGTCACCACATGATTACACATATCACTATACGACTTATCATTTGAATGTCGACGACATGGTCTGGGCCAAGGCTAAAAAACGTCCATGTGACTGGTGGCCAGGCATGATCTTCGAAGACATCTTTGCCACTCAAGTGCGACTGACTGACTGTATAGAAAGGTCAAAGCCTGATGGCATACCGGTTGTATTCTTTGGGAATGGAACTTAAGGCTGGTTCGATCCGAAGGATGTGAGGCCCTTCTCCTCCGGCGCCCGAACATTGTCAAATGCATCCAGTGAGAAGACCTTTCAAAACGCCATTTCTGAGGCTTTTCACGAGGCATCGCGTCGCGGGGCTCTTGCCATTGTTTGTAAATGCCGCAATAGGTCTAGATTCGAACCAGTGGCGGTTGAAATTCCAGATTATGTTCATGTAGATGTTCCTGCGTATACTGGGGATATGCCGTCGGTTTATTCTCTCCTGCAGATTGATGAGGCTCACCGGCTGTTTGATCCTGTGAAAGCGCTCGACTTTGTGAAAAATATGGCAGTTGGTATGAAGGAGGAGGAATATTTTGGGGGTGACTTTGAGTTGTTTCTAAAAATGAAGGGTATGATGTCAGGGTATAGATCGAAGGTCTCCGAAGCATTTGGCAAGAGTTACAGAGAGGTCTTTAGTGTGGATGTGGGCTCGGAAGCAGATGAAATTCAGAAGAGGCTCATGCAAAGAGCTATTACACAAGGAGGTATTGATGTTAATATTAATATTTGGGTTGTTTCTATTAAGTTGAACTTGTTTGTGAAGTCATATAGTAAAGAGAGTATGAGTACTTTTCTGCTATTAATTATGTTACTAGGTCACATAATCACCCCTTAGACTAAACACTAATTAGGTTACAAGATAGATAATGGTAAAAATTTCTTTAGCTGCCACATGATAAGTGTGTATAGAAGTTCACTAAATGATATAATACTATTTACATGGTTGGTATACTATTTATTGGTAATTCACTTGAAGCTCTAGTTAATTAGAACATGTAAAGATCAAAATCAAAGTTCTTAACTAGAATATATATTGTTTTTCTTTCAGATGAGTCCTTCAGTGCTGAATTGAAGATAGCAGAAACCCCTTCAAGCAGCCACAACAATATGCATTTAAACTGGCAGCCCTCTTCTTCCTCATCGAACCAATCTACACTCTTGCTTCTAGATTTAAACTGGCCCCCTGTTCCCCCCGCGCCATTGCCTTTAGAGCAGCCCCTTGCGCCATTGCCTCCAAAGCAACTTGCGGCACCATTGCCTTTAGAATTGTCGCCCTCTTCTTCTTCCTCACCAAACCAATATATGCCCTTGCTTCTAGAGAAGCCTCTTGCGCCATTGCCTCTAGAACAACCTGCAGCACCGTTGCCTTTAGAGCAGCCCCCTGCACAGTTGCCTCCAGAGCAACTTGAGGCTCTGCTGCCTTTAGAGCAGCCTTCCATGCCTGTGGAGCAGTTTATAGATGAATTGAGAACCGAACTCGGCAAGATCAGATACCAAAATGATATTTACAGCTTGGCGCTTCGTTACAATTCATTGTGTCCATATGAATCGCACCAGACACAGAACCTTGCTGTCCTTCTGAAGTTGATATGGAATATGTATCCTCGCATTCCACATGCTGTTTTGGAACCCCCGCCAGACAATTGGGTTCATTCATATGCTCATTATCTTCGGGACCAGCCTGGACCCAGCCCTGTCCGACACAGATATAATAAGAATATCTTTGAATGTAAGATCCATTATATCATTTAATTTTCTTTTCAAAATAGATGTCATTTACAGTGAGCTAATATATTGTCAACAAATTATAATTTTATGTTTTTTCATTCCAGCGGAGATTTCTAATGACTTTGTTGTTGTCAAGCTGGGCTGTTGCGGTTATGACGATCGGTCTATATCTCTGATTCCTTTTAGATTCTTGATGGGTCCGGAAGAGGTTTTGGCTAGGGCACCAGATGTTGAACCCAAAGAGGATCTACATGTGCTTTGGTTCAAAAAAGTAGCAGCGGTTAGTGGTTCATTTAATTCTCTTGTTATACTTTCGAAAAGTTTCTTTTGATTTATTTGATAATTGTTATATATATAAATCAATTAGGGTCTCAATGCATTGAACATCACCGGCAACCGATTGATTGAAGCAAATGACATTATCCAACTCCTTCATGTAGCAGATCCGACCACAGCTCAACCCAACAACGATATCTTACATCACGTTACAAAATATGCGGAAAATGCACAACCACATGCCTTGTGGGGCCAACGGATTGTGAAGTACGAGCTTCGCAGAGATGATAGGAGTTATAGAATATTTTTTCAGTTGACAGGATCTAGATTACAAACAAGCTAGATGTTTGCTTGACATTCTTTAATTATAAGTTTGACCACTGAGTAGAGAGATTATTAACTAGATCTTGATCACTGAACATTTTTTCAGTTGACAGGAGGATTATTAACTAGATGCTTGCTGTATGTTCAGAATTTTTGTAGCTCTTAAATGCGCATGACATGACAGTGGCAGTTTATGGAAGTTTCAGTTAATTTTTAAAACAGAAATTTTGAAATTTTTTTGTTTGTTATTTTGGCTGATGATGTTTTTTTTCTTAGAATATGGGCTTCTACTTGCGTTTTTATATCAAAATTAGCAATATATATACCTATAGATGAGCAACTTGGTTGTGGTCTAGTTTATGGTACTTGTGTTTCTGTCTGCCTAAGGCGCATTAGAACTAATTTATGAACAATCTAATACTTAAAATAATTAAGTAATTACAAATGATCTCATATTTTAGTGATAGAGTATCTAGTTTAAGATACAAGAGCCTGTGGGTTCAAAACTCATATCCATTAGTTGAGTACTTTTCCTTTCTTTTGTACAGATAATCCTCATTTGAGTGAGGACTTCAAAAAAAAAAAAAAATTAAATAGTTGTATAATTATGTAGTCTGCCTTAACACATGCAACTTATGCACAATCCTAATGCATTTCAAAGGGACAAAATTTCACATAATAATGTTAATTAAAAGAACCAAAAAACGAAACACCTTATAGGAAAATAAATAACAAAGTAAATATCATATAAATTAGTTTCAAATAAAATAATGCTACATTGCAGACGAAAGGCTTTCTATGTGCCGAACAAATACGCATATGAAAGGCACACGTACAACACAAGTTTTCTATCCACGGAACAAATTATACACTTTAAAGTCACAATATATTACAAGTAAAATGCTTGTTAAATAACGGAAATAATTTATTCATGACAAGGTTTTGGGTGCGGCCGATAACAACGACTCTAGGATTTCGGTGAACAATTTCTGTGAATCAGCTTATCATGTAGACCTCTACTATATTCATTTAAGATTTTGCTCAAAAGTCGCATCTCGAAATTCAAAGAATCAATTATATCCGCTACTTTCTTCGCTTTTCTTGCAACATGATCCTTGATTTGTGTTGCATCAATAAAATCCTTTTCCATTCTTTTCCTTGTTAATGCTCTCACCCCAATCTTTCTAACTACAATGACACATTAATATAATAAAATAATATGTAAGATAAACAATATAAAAGATAAAGTAAAGCTAGAAAGGACAGAATATGTACTGATCATCAGGCAAGCCGCCATGCGCTTCAACATAACGCCGTTGCTCATACGCCAATTCACTCACAAAGAAATGTACAGATGATGCGACGCTCAACCAAATCCTGTATATAAATTCATTTTCTTCTCTGTCAATTTTTATATCTGAGTCTCCAATATGTTTAAGATCATCTATAATGGCCTTGAGAATTTTCACATTTTCACCCTCTTCCTTTTCTTGATCAACACGTTTCCGCTTCTTGAGCAACAACACGTCTTCCTTGGGATTTCGCAACGCGATATGCTCCCGAAATACATTCCCATGAGAAAAGCAACCTGAAAGATAGGAAAGATTATACTATACTCAACTGAAATGTTAAATATCAATTGAGAAAACTTAAGTAATAACGCTTGGTTGCAAAAACAAACAAACTGAATGAGAAATAATTGACCACAATTATTTCGGCACCGTTCCACACATGCTATATACTCAGGCATTTCCTCCATGGCGACCGGACATTTTTCCACCAAATTTTAACATTGGGAGAGTCTTCATCGTCTATACCAGCCAAAGGATCATATTCTTCAGACAGAGATTCCCAGCAATCATTCAGTGTGGGCAGCTTGTTCAAAATCGATCTTTTGATGCATGTGCAGTGTCTCTCTAGGTCCGTTCCCTCGCGTTCAATCTTAGCAAGGAAGAGCTGATATAACTCGTCCGAGTACACATTCATCACCTCATCCTCACCCTCATCTGTAAACAATAAATAGTCAAACCAACATTTTTAATTTTAATTAATTCTCAAGTATAGTAAAACTAACTAACCCTTTTTCATGTAATTATGCAATGTAATGAACTTACTTTCAACAGATCTTTCCTTTTTGGGAGAAATTAAGGGGGAAAGTTGATCGAATATTTGCAAATAAGCCTTACTTCCTTGCCACCACTATCTCGAAGTTGATGAATTCCTTTCTTGATCTATCGAGGCGTCCGACCAACAATAGTAATCAGTTGATGGATATTGAGCCTGTGATGCTTGAACATAGTACGACGTATGAACATTACTGGAGAGTGCCCCTTTATCCATCGAAGCTCGCAATCTCTTCAAAGTGATGGTCGGGTTAGGAATTTTACCTCTAAATATCATATTATTTCGTGATTTCCAAATCTCCCAAGATAGAGTAAGAATTATAGCTTGATTTAGCGTCATGAAATGTGACAGATCGGCTAAATAACCATTCAGCTCGGCAAGCTCTTCCACATGATGTAACATATGGAATACATAAATACAACTGTATTTGTCCTCAAACACATCATCTAATTACAATAAAAGCAACAAGGTAATTCAGAACAAAAACTTCATAAAAAAGGAAAAAGAAAAAGAAAATAAATAACAAAAAAGCATGAAAAAATACCAAACCACTGCCGTGCAGAAAAGAATGCCATGATGGACCTAATATACTTCTTGATGAGAAAATAATATTTTATTTCATGATCTGTTGGAGGATCATACAACCGTTTCCGCTCCACTCTTTGCAGTAAATTCAATATCTTTTTGAGGCAATCTTTACGATTTTGTTTTCTGCAGCAAGACTTACCTTTCATTTCACAAAATACAAACATTTGTCAGCAGTGGAAAAAGAGACATCCTAAAAGACTAAAACAAATATCTATAAACCCATCTTTTCAATCTGATACTAAGTACAGAAAACATGAAATACAACAAAAAATTGTCAATTTACCTTGAAAGGACGAGATGGGATTTCTATCTTCTTGGTTGGAAAAAAGATGAACCAAATGGCCAAGATCGTCATCATAAGATCTCTGCTGTGAGGTTGACGGTAGAAAATCATCATTTGCTTTGAAAAAATCATTTGATATTCTATCGATATATGAAAATCGGCTCATCACAGTCTCAGTTTTACATCCCATCATCCTGTTTAATAAATATAACTGCATAGAACAAAAAAAGAAAGCATCATTTCTCAGAAGTCAACATATTCTGTTTTTTCTTCTTCTTGTTTTGGATTATACAAATCATTTCGTGTCAATTGAAGTCTTGTCACAGGAATCAAGGCTAAGTAGAGAATTAACAATCAAATTCTGTCAGAAAAACACCAATTAAGCATGGTAAACAGTGGGTCGAGATTGACCATAAAATTTACATTTTGAGAGGCGACAGATGAAAATTGGAAAACCTTCAAAATTTTAAATAAGGAAAGCAACTCCCAAGAGAACTGATATTTACTTTCAGATTATGCAACAAATATATAAAAGAAAGAGCTTGTCTGCAGTACTCCACATTGAAAATATTAGTTTTGATGAGCGGTCCAGATTAACCTAAAAATGGAGTACTGTAGACGTTTTTTCTATATAAAATAAATGATAAAAGGGTAAAATCGTAATTTAGGGTCTAATTATTTTCTTTCTTTTTTTTTCTAATTGCCTCTCACACTTCATCTCCAGTACTTGAAATCATGAAAGAAATCCTTTTATTCTGAGAAACGGAGAAAGAAAGAAAGAAAATATTTGGAATTGATTTGTTTCTTCTTTTACTCTCTACATAATTTATTATTATTCTAGAAGATTGTATATATTTATAGCAAGAAATAAAATATTGAGCATAGATTTGTTTCTTCTTTTTTAGGCATGACAATAATTAATATAATATGACACAATGTTATTTATATTATGTTATATCATATTACATTATACTATACTATATTATATTATATATTATTTTATATTGTATTATATTATACTATATTTTATCATATTATATTATACTACATTATACTATGTTATATTATACTACACTATATTATATTATATTATATTATACTATATTGCACTATACTATACTACATCATACTATATTATATTATATTATATTATACTTTATTATATTATACCGTATTTTACTATATTACATTATACTATATTATATCATACTATACTATGTTTCATTATACTATTTTATATCATACTATATTATATTACATAGTACTATATTATACTATCATATTTTACTATATTACATTATACTATATTATACTATATTATGTTACATTATACTATACTATATTATATCATACTATACTATATTTCATTATACTATATTATATCATAATATATTATATTACATTATACTATATTATATTACTTTATATTTATACTATATTATATTATATTACAATATACCATATAATATTTATAGTACATTATACTATATTGCACCATACTATACATGTTACTATACATTAGATTATATCATACTATATTATATTGCATTATACTATATTACATCATACTATAGTATATTATACTATTATTTACATTATACTATATTAGTTTACATTATACTATATTATATCATACTACATATTGTATTATATTATATTATATTATATTATATTATACTATATATTTTCTTACTATATTATATTTATATTATATTATATTATATTATATTGTACTATATTATATTATATCATACTATATTATATTATTTTATACTAGTTTATATTATATTACATTATACTATATTATATCATACCATATTACATTATATCATATAATATTACATCACATTACACTATATTACATTATATTGTACTATATTATAACATATCATACAATACTATATTACATTATACTCTATAATATTACATTACATTACACTATATTATATTATATAATACTATATTGTATCATATTATACTATATTACATTATACTATATTATATTATATTATACTTTATTATATCATACTAAATTATATTTCATTATACTTTATTATACTATATTATACTAAATTATATCATATTATATTATATTACATCATATTATATTATAGTATATAATATCAAATATGTATCATACTTGGCGGAGTTTGACCGAAATTTATGGGGGGACAAAATATGGAAGTTTGTCTAATATGAAGGTAGATTATTTTTTTGACTTGGATTGAAGAGAAAAAAATATAATAGTAGTCTTCTTTCATTGATTGAAATGGAAAGCAAAATAAAATGAAAATAAATTTCAGATTGAATCTATGTAATTAATACCATATATACCGGAAATACCCTTCTAATTTTAACGGTCTTGATTAAATCTATCATTAAGTAAAAAAAAGAAGTGAAGTATGATAGACAAGCTCTAAAAGAAAATAGAAAGAACGTTAAAATAAATAGGCAAAGTTTCTCCTACTTGATGTTACTACCCTTAACACAGAGGCAGGAATTGGGAGGGAAGGGGCACGGTGGAAATTAAACAAAGAGAAGTCGGTAAAAAGTTTTAAAAAAGAAGCAGAGGAGTTATCAGTTATTTGGTTCAAATTGTTATTGGGCCGGATCCAAGTCTAAATCCAATTACTTTTTTTTTTCTTTATTAGCTTATCTTTTTTTTTTCTTTATGAAGTTTATTAGCTTATCTATTTTAGTGTGTTTTTTAAATGATGATTTTTAACGAGCTATTATTTCATACCCAAAGCAAAATTAAAGTTTTAAACAAGATTTAATCTCAGCCATTCAAATAACAAGGGTAATTTTGTCATTGATTTAATTTATTAGGCAGAAATATTCTCCCACAATTCATGCATTTCATCCTCTCCATTTCGATGTGAACCGTACACTCAATTTTATTCCCCTTTCTCCCTCAACGACAAATTCATGTCATTTTATTTTCTTCTGCCAACGAAACATCTCCATTTTATTTCATGTAACAAATAATATTTTTATTTTTTGAAAGGAACAAGTAATATTTTAAGTATATATTATATGTAAGTGACTCGCTACATTTTCTTCAAACATTATAAAATGTAACAAAAATGTTATTTAGAAAAATATTTCTATCAAAGTATATCATTAAGCATACAAAAAATAGTAACAACCACCATTCAAAGTTTTTCATATGTTCTAATATACCTTTCATGTAACAAGTAATATTTTGAGTATATTATACATAAGTGACTCGCTACATTTTCTTCAAACATTATAAATGTAACAAAAATGTTATTTAGAAAAATATATCTATCAAAATATATCATTAAGTATAAAAAAAGTAGTAACAACTACCGTTCAAAGTTTTTCATATGTTCTAATATAACCTTTCATGTAACAAGTAATATTTTAAGTATATATTATATATAAGTTAGACTGTTTTTAGATCAAATTAATTGTTTTATATTTTATTTTGTTCAATTCAAAATATTTGAATTAAAAAATAATAATATTTACATAAAACTAAATATTATTGTATTTATTTATCGTTTTAAATCGAATGGAATAAATATGGAACTTTTTTGACAAAGTGTTTTAGTAAAAAAAATTAATGAAACATAAAACATCTTTTAATCATGTTTTAATTTTGTACAAAAATTGTGTTCTAAATAAATGACGAGAGGTTTTGACTTATATATATGGTGTCTGTAATTGTTAAGATTGTACTTTTTTATTTTTTCTCTTTAAATAAAAAATATTTATTTTTGAGCTGGTATAAGCGAAGTCCATAGATTGATAAAACACCAATACTGCAATAATTGGTTCTATTACATTTATATATACATGTAGTCATGTCGATATACTTAATCAAATAAAAATTAGCTTAATACACATCACATCATCAGCTAATACAAGGATACAAATTCATGAAATTCTACAAGAACAACCAGACCTCAAAACATCGAACTAATCTTCCAGTAAGTAAGAACCAGACTTGATAACATCAATAAAACAAACTCCGTCATTAAACTAATCTTTCAATCAACTACAAAACTTAGAAGCAATAAAGATAAGAAAAATGAATCCCCTTCATGAATCATTGGATCAACACTGCAAAAGAAAATGATTTATATGTTACATTTTTAAGAAGTGATCTCTTAAAACAAGTACCCAACCTGATAAAAGAGTAAAAAAAGACTATTATGACTCCAATGAAACAATTACCCACCAATCATCCCTCAATTAACCCTGGTTATGCCCCAATCAGTCTCGATGAGCTCTATTTGGCACTAATTAGCCCAAAATTTAATCACATGCAGATGCATACCTATTAGAAAAATGGACAATTTAGTGGGGTGCTTTGCTTGCACTACCCCATGAGGCTGAGTCTTCCAGACTTTCAAACGCCGAATCTTTTTTGTTCATACTTTTAATTTCTTAAACCTTGTTTTCTCTCTTAAACCTGTTAATGAATTTTGGTCTTTCAAATACTGGGATTTTTAATCGTTCCGGTCTTTGAAAGACCGAAATGTTACTTTGGGCATTTTCTTTTAAGCATGTGTATTTGTGGTATTTAGTTTTAAAATTTGAGTACATGCGGAAATTTTCCGTAAAAAATACTATGAAATCAACCTTTAACAGTCCCTAGTCCCCAATTAAATGAGTGAAACAATAGAATGAAACCAAGCCTTCATCAGTCCCAAATTCGAATTTCACCTAAATTCGAATCAATTCAAAAATTATGTTTACAAAGAACCGAAATTTGAATCTGGACGAGAGTCCGTTCAGCTTTTCAATGAATTGAACTGCAATTATGGATTTTAACTGCAATTCGGTCTTTCATGCTGATTCCAGAGTTCAAGAACTCAACATTTCCAACAATCTGTTCAATGAATTTAAGATTCAATTTAAGTGGTTCACTCAATCAATTAAAAAAAGAGAAATAGTTGAAAAAAAAACTAGAACCTCGCACAGAGAGAGAGAGCTTGTTGTCAGTTCCGCCATGAATGCCACCGACGAGGCTGAGAGCTAACTCACAGATTAAACTTCGTTTCGCTTTCTCCTGTTCTGATTCTCAGCGAGGCTGAGTTAACAGAAATCCTCTTCCGCCATTGATTTAACTCAAACGTTACTGGAGAGAGAGAGAGAGTCGCGTTGCTAGAATTCATTAGGTAACCGGCAGTATATTTTCTTGAAATTACCAATATGCCCTTTTTATATGAATTTGGGAAAGAAAAGTAACCGGTTGAGACTAGAAGGTAACCGGCTGTGAATTTTTTCAATCATTTATAGCCGTCCGATTAAGCAGTTATCTCCAATTATAGCCCTTTATATTTTGCTCTGGGTAGCATATAAAAACTCTATTTTAACAACACATGTAATAAGAAATGACAAGGATGAGTAATATAAAAATAATTTCACTGGATGCTTCTTATTATATTCTCACTTAAATTGTATTTGGAATTTGTAGATAATATAACTGAAATAACACCAAACATTTACATGAAAAATACATTTGGCT
This sequence comes from Juncus inflexus, assembly GCA_024447665.1. Lineage (NCBI taxonomy): Eukaryota > Viridiplantae > Streptophyta > Magnoliopsida > Poales > Juncaceae > Juncus > Juncus inflexus. The sequence continues at coordinate 3,091,486 of JAJHPC010000004.1, read as the reverse complement.
TTTGAAATTATACAATAAAAGATTTCCTTATTAAATCTTTTCAGGGTATATTACTTCAAAGTTGAAGCACAATTAAAAATATTGAATGTTTCTTTGCAAATAATTAATTTTCTTTTTTTCTCAGTGTATACAACATTCATTCCCCTTTTTCAATTTAATTTTCCAAATTTAGAATGCTACAGATTCAATGAACTTATTAAATAATTCAGTGTATTAAGAAAATAAAGAGGACAAAGCGATTAAATTCATCGATGTTTAATACGACAGGTAAATATGCCATCTCATCACCTCTAAAGAAAATCTAAATTTAGCAAATCATAACAAGATTATGTTAATTTGTTTGGCTGAGTTTACCAGTCATCTCTTTGTCATCAACTTCCTATTTCTCTCTTGATTTACTGTTTTTAAATTATTTTTGAGAGAGATAGGTAAAGTTTAAACTGAGAAAAGTAAGATGCCTGCTGTCATGATGTCAAATGCCGGCTCCGGCAAGGAGTTCGAAGGGAGAATCACTTTTTATGTGATAATTTGTGTGATTATTGCTGCCTTTGGTGGTCTCATGTTCGGTTATGATATTGGCATTTCTGGTAAGCAAAAATTTATTTTCGATCTTAAATACCAATATATTTTTTTGTAAACAGAAAATTGCTTTTCGTTTATCAAATAAAAAGCAGAAAAATTAAATTGATGCCAAAGAACATCTTAATTGACTTCTTGTTATTTATTTTTTTCTTAAACAGGTGGAGTTACATCCATGGATGACTTCCTTGAAAAGTTCTTCCCGGACGTGTACATAAAGAAACACGAAGTAAAGGAGAACAATTACTGTAAATATAACAACCAATACCTTCAATTATTCACCTCATCGTTATACTTGGCGGCTCTTCTGGCGAGTTTTGTTGCCTCTAGAATTTGCTCCAAGCAGGGAAGGAAATTTACCATGCTATTGGCCTCCCTTTTCTTCCTCGCTGGTGTGATTCTTAATGCGGCTGCCATGAATATTGAAATGCTCATCATTGGAAGAATTCTACTTGGTATCGGTGTTGGTTTCGCTAACCAGGTGAGATTTTTATATATGTTTCAGAACAACAAATATGTCTATGACTTGCATTTTTACAAATAATTAATTGATGTTTTATGTACTTGTAGGCTGTACCCCTCTTTTTATCAGAGCTTGCACCAGTTAAATGGCGTGGCGGCCTGAATATCATGTTCCAATTGAATGTGACAATTGGAATTCTATTTGCGAACATGATTAACTATGCTGTATCAAATAAACATCCATCGGGATGGAGAATTGCTCTCGGAATTGCTGGTGTCCCAGCTATCATGTTGTGTTTGGGGTCATTTGTGATAACTGAAACCCCGACCAGTCTGATCGAACGTGAGAAACTAACCGAGGGTTTGGCTATGCTGAAGAAGATCAGAGGAACTGAAAATGTAAATGCTGAATATGAAGAGATTGTCCAAGCATGCGAGATTGCGAAGCAAGTGAAGCATCCGTTCAGAAACCTCATGAAGAGGAAGTCCCGGCCCCAGCTAGTGATTGCCATTGCCATGCAAGTCTTCCAGCAATTCACCGGCATCAATGCAATCATGTTTTACGCTCCAGTTCTGTTCCAGACCGTTGGATTCAAGAATGATGCATCATTGGTATCTGCGGCCATTGTTGGAACCATTAACGTGTTGTCAACGGTCATTTCAATCATCTTGGTGGATAAGGCTGGCAGAAGGGTACTCCTCCTACAAGCTTGCGGCCAAATGTTCATCACTCAGGTATCATAATATGAGTTATACAAACTACATTAATATCAATACATTCCATGCAAAAAACTCTTCTATAATTAAAAACTAAAAGTATATTCATGAACATTAATTTAAGCACATATTTTAACCATTGTTGTAATATAGGTTATAGTAGGAGCAATTCTCATGGCAATCTTGAAGACTGCCGGTAGTCTCGACTCACGCGTAGCAATATCGGTTGTCATTCTCGTTTGCCTGTATGTGATGAGTTTTGCCTGGTCATGGGGCCCACTCGGCTGGCTGATCCCTAGTGAGACCTTCCCTCTGGAAACGAGGACGGCTGGCTATGCCTTTGCAGTCAGCTCAAACATGCTCTTCACTTTCCTGATTGCCCAAGCATTCCTTTCCATGATGTGTACCATGCGCGCAGGCGTGTTCTTCTTCTTTGCTGCCTGGATCGTACTCATGTGCCTTTTCGTTATCTTCCTACTGCCAGAGACCAAAAATATCCCGATTGATGAGATGACTGAGAAGGTCTGGAAGCAGCACTGGTTTTGGAAGAGGTTCATGGATGACGAGGACGACATCCACGCCTCGAGGATCGAAAATGGCGGGCACTAAAACTTTAGTATTCCTAGTTTCCACTCTTCTTTGAATGTATTTTTTTTGTCAAAAATATCTCGATAATATATTTGATGGAGAAAAGGTTAACTAGGCGGGAAGTGAACGGAAGTTTCAAATTGTATCTTGTGATTTATTTGTAAAGGATTTTGTTTATATATTCAAATAATTTACGTGTTGATTTTTGTGATTTTATATTTACATGTATACAAATAAACCATACATATGAAAACTAGGCTAGTAAGGTTATTTTCTAGAACTCCAATCTTTTGAAATATTACAAAAAATTATCTACCTTATTATTTTTCAAAAACTCCTAACTTTTAAAATTCTCTAATATTAACTTTTGTTGTTTTGAAATAAAGTTAAACAATATGTAAACATCTTAATTATTTTGAAATAATAGATAAATAATTTAAAAATTTGTTGATATATTATTAATTATTTATATATTATTCAAATATTATGTAAGGTTTTTTTAAAATAAAAGTTAAAATTAAGGATCTCTTTGAATTACTTAAAGAGTGAGGGGATTTTTGAAAATTGAAAGTTTAAATTAGTACTAGATTACTTTTTTTTTTTTAATATTTGGAGCAGGTTCATAAGTCCCGCGTCTATTTTTATTAAACCAAAAAATTATTTACAAAATGAGAAAAGAAAAACTATACAAAGATAACCAAAAACTACCAAAAGAGAAAAAACAAAAAACAACAAAGAAGGAGAAAAGAAAAAATAAAATTAAGTAAAAGCTTCAATAAATTCTCTTCGAGTTTGTAGAATTAGCGTCGCTAGTTCTCAATGATTGGAGGCATTTTCTGTAAATGTTTTATTGCATCTTTCACTCCAAATTTCAAAGAAAACGAATATTAAAAGTTGTTTTAGCTTCATCAATTCGCCTTCTTGAAATATTTGATGTAAGAATACCACATGATTTTGGGATAGATTCAACTCCTGATTCAATAGTTGGGCTACAATTCAATAGTACTAGATTACTTTAAAATAGTCGTTTTGGTTTCGTCATGAAGTTCGCAAGAATGCTAAATTTCTGATAAGTCACAAGTTGGGTTTTTCTTGAAAAACAAAAAGTTTGAGGGTAGAGAAAATCTTAATGATTCAAAAGATTAGGAGTTCTAAAAAAGTAACCTTATATGTGACTTATCATCGCTAATAAAGCATATAAAGCTCTTTTTGGCTTCATGCAGTATGAATATAAATATCTTCATTGTTGAATAGAGAGAATGCTTCCTTTTTTTTGCCATCATGTGTCAATATTTGGGGAAAGTTCAATTCACTCAGATATAGGAGGAAGCCAAAATAACTGCCTCACGACCATTGTCGATATTACCCTTGCTGGATGAGGTGGAGCTATATATGAGCGTAACCTACAACTCATTTCGTGAACATCTGAATAAATTAATGATCGAGTATGGTGGATACTAACTTTTAAGTGCGTTCAAATTTTACTTTCTTTGACAAAAATATCTGGAAAATATATTTGATGGACACAAGGGTTAACTAAGCGGGAAGAGAAGGAAAGTCTAAAATGTATCTGTAATTTAATTGTAAGGATTTTGTGTATATATTGGAACACTTTATATGTTGATTTTTGTGATTTTATGTGTAAATGTATAAAATAATGACTGTCAAAAAAAAAATGTAAACAAAATACTTATAAGGTCACTTTTTTAGAACTCTCAATCTTTTGAATCATTAAGAAAATTCTCTATCCTTGAACTTTTTATTTTTCAAAAAACACCCAACTTTTAAAATACCCCTAAAAATCTTTGATACTAACTTTTTTTATTAGAAATAAAGATAAACAATATGTGAACATACTTAATTTATTTTGAAATAATTATAGATAAATAATTTGAAAATATGTTGATATATTATTTATTATTTATATATTATTTAAATATTTGTAAGTCTTTTCAAAATAAAAGTCATAGTTAAGGATTCTTCTTTTTGAGAATTACTTTAATAACTAGGGGATTTTTGAAATTCTTAAAGTTAAAAGTAGTAAATTACTTTAAAGTATTCGTTTTTGGTTTGGTCATAAAGCACAAGAATGATAAATTGGTTATAAGTAGAGGTGGCAAAATCGACCCGACCCGAAAAACCCGCCCCGACCGACCCGAACCCGAACCTGACCCAATCCGAAGATGTTGACAAGTCAACGGCCCGAAACCCGACCTGACCCGAAACCCGAATGACCCGAAACCTGAAGAACCCGAAACCCGAATGGCCCGAAACCCAAATGGCCCGAAACCCGAGCGGCCCGAAACCCGAACGGCCCGAAACCCGAACGACCCGTAACCCGAATTACCCGAACCCGAACCCGAATGACCCGCCCAATTTTCGAAACCTGAATAACATGTAATGCAAGATGAATAACATGAAGCTGAATATTTGGGTGCTGATTTTGCCATAATTATTGGACTTTCTGTAATTTTACGTTGAAAAAGTCGTATATTTACATGTGTTATGTGTATAATGATGATTTTTTAATTCTCACATCTTATGATATTAAATTATTAATACATTAATGAATTAATATTTTTTAATAGAAAACTTGGTTTGTTATAGTGAACTCATTTTATATAAATAACACATAACTAATAACAACATACAAAATTAATATTATATAATATCGTGCAATAAACAGGTCAACAACAAAATTAAACCAAGTTCGATTTTTTTATTTTTTCTGATTTTTTATTTTTTTTCGATTTTTTTCATTGCCCCTCTTAAATAAAAAATATAGTCAAAAATATTATATATAATAGATATATCCAAATGTATATGATTATATTTTATTTGAATCTTTCCATATTTTTATAACTTAAATTTTTTTTTTCATTTTATTCCATTTTTTTAATTTAAAGATAATACTTTAAAAAAATCAGATTCTCCGATTCCAATCAGAGTCGGATGATTCTCACTACACAGACAGTGAACGAGTTAGATCCTGATTCCAATTTTAGGAACTATGAAAATTAAGTCGAATTTTCGATATTTCGTCTATCTATATACAAACTTGAATTGCTCAAAACACAGATCAAACTTTTTCGAAACACAGACCCGAATTACCCGAAATACAAACCCGAATGACCCATAACCCGATTGACCTGTAACCCGAACCCGCCTGACCCATAACCCGAATGACCCGAGACCCGAACGACCCGAGACCCGAACAACCCGGTACCCGAGCGACCCGATACCCGAGCGACCCGAGACCCGGACGACCCGTGACCCGAACGACCCGTGACCCAAACGACCCGGAACCCGAAATGACCTGACCCGAACTCGGCCCAACCCGCCCATTTGCCACCTCTAGTTATAAGTCACAAGATGTATATGTTTCACAAGAATGATAAATTGGTTATAAGTCACAAGATGTATATGTTTCGGTGGTATTTTGAACATAATAGTATTGCCTATAAGCTAATTCCGCTATGATACTAGTCTCATTTTCAGCAGAATTTTAAAGAGGTTTTTAGAGAGATGTGTTGTGTATGTGTGTTGTGTGAATTTATATAAATATCAGTATTGTTGAATAGAGAGAATGCTTCTACCTTTTTTTGCATCATATACGTCTTAATATTTGGGAAAGTTCAATTTATTCAGATGTTGGAGGAAATCAAAATTAATGAGTCACGATCACAACCTACACGGCCAGGTCACTTTCTGACGATATGTAACTTGTATTCTACTAATATCTTAATTAGTTGAGGATGGACAACGGTGGACACTGAATTCCTAAGTTATTTTGGTTTCCATCAGATGTGTTTTTTTTTAATTTTATGTCAAAATTATTTAGAAAATATAATTGGTGGAGAAAGGCTAACTAGGTTGGGAAGTGGAAGGAGATTTGAAAATGTATCTTAACGATTTGTAATTCGATTGTAAAAAGTTTATATATATTAGAAGTAGGTACATGTTGATTCATGTGCTTTTATTATATGGCAATACAAATCAGCAAATGATGTGTTTTTTATTTACATGCATATCAAATTAATAATGTGTATAACAAAACAACTATAATCATAATGAAGCAACATGATGGTTTAATGAAAAATTAAAAAATGGTTTATGAACCTAATAAACAATATATAACTGCAATAAAATAAAATAATAATTATAAGTAATACATAAGTAAATAATATGAGAAACTAATAAATAATATTTAAGTATTAAAAATAATATATATCAAAATATCATATATAATAATTACCATCAACAGAATTCTCAATTTTTAGTAAAACTGGAGAGGACTCAAATTGAATAAAGAAGAGAAAAATCCATTTTTGCCCCCCTCAATTATAGAACTAACTCATTTTTTATCCCTCAATTTTCTATTGGTCTAATTTTTAGTTTCTTAATTATTCAATAAGTGTATTTTTTGTTCTTCCATCCGTTAATTGCTTATGTGTCCGTTAAATTTGACACGTAAGCAATGATATGGCATTAGTAACGTGACAAATATTTGAAAAAAATAAAAAATTTATTAATTCCTCTTTTTTCTTAAAATATTATTTTTATTAAAAAAATGTATATTTTTTTGTTAAATAAAAGTTAATATATTATTATATATGTGTTAAAAGAATATATGTCACGTTATTATTTTTGTATCATATTTAATGAATAGTTAGTTACTTACCGGATAAAATGATCAAAAACTCATATATTAAATACTTAGCTATTAAAATTGCACTATAGCTCAGCCACAAAAAACTGAGTTAATTCAGTAGCCGACGGCAAAATTGGGCTTTTCTCAGTAAAGAAAGATAAAAGAATAAACAGAGAATGAAAATCACCATCGACTGACTGTTTTTGATTCCTTCTTCTCGTTCCTTCTCGTAGCATCTTCTCAATTGGCGACAAGTCTGAAGAAAAGAATCACAACTCATCTCATATCAAAGCACGTCAATGGAGGTAATTCGCTCAATCTTTAATCACTGTTTCCGCCGTGTAAGTCCGGTCTTGATTTTATCATTTTTGTAGCCTTTTATTCTCAGTTTGTCTCCAAATAAATATGCGCCATTAGTGAGTCGGTTGAATTCTGAGCTACTATTTGTTGGATTTGATAATAATTTGCTACTAATTTAAGACATCTTTTCTAGATGGGTAAAAAAATAGCAAAGTAGCTGAATTTAAGTAGTAAACTGGGATAGAAAGGAGCTTCACGCAAATTGGTTAGGCCCTAATTAGTGATTAAATTCGGTTGTACTAATTGTTGGATATGACTAACGAGTTTAAAGTTGTTTTATTCTATGCTACTAATTTAAGACATCTTTTCTAGAAGGATATAGAAACAGTAAATTTTCTAATTGAACTAGTAAACAGTGAACTTTCAAAAACAACCTTCGCACAAAATTAGTTAGGCCCTAATTAATGACTAAATCTGTCAAAAACTCACACAACGTAACTAAAACAGGCAAACTGTTCGTTTCATCCGATCTGTTAAAAATCCAAGAAACTAATCTCACATTTCACTTCCCACGAAAACCAGCAAAACTAATCTCTTCCGTTCTCAGTTTCTTTCTCCGTTTCCACTCTCGCTCACCAGTTCACTATTACTTCAGGGCCGTCTATGGAGCAGCGGGTCGAGCGACAAGAACATCTCCCTGGTCTCCCAATTGCAACGGCACGGAATCATCCGGAAAAGCAGAGTGGCCGACGTGATGTCCACAATAGACAGGGGCCTGTTTGTGCCAGCTGGCAGCGCGGAGGCTTACTACGACAGTCCGATGTCCATCGGATTTAATGCGACCATTTCGGCCCCGCACATGCACGCCGCCTGCTTGGAGCTCTTGGAGGGGAATCTCAGGCCTGGCATGCGGGCCCTCGATGTCGGCTCAGGTTTGCCTTTTTTTATCATTATCATTATTATTTATTATTATTATTATTATTATTATTTTATTTATTATTAAATTTATTATTTATTTACTTATTATTATTATTATTGTTATTGTTATTTATTATTGTTAGTTATCTATATATTATGTATTTATTATTGTGTATTTATTTAATTATTAGTATTAATTAATTAATTAATTAATTTTTTTATTAATTTGTTTATTATTTGATGTTTGGAGAAGGCTGGAAGTTATTGAATGTTGGATCTGATTATAGATCTTGTGTTTTATTGTGACACGGAGCAATTTCATGCGAACTCTTGCAAAAATGAATAATATCATGTATAGCCCTATAAACATTAAAAAAAAAGGACCTGAGGTACACCATTTTTGAAAAATTATGAGAATAATGGTGTGAATGATATTTCTCATATTTTATAGGGGTTCGCATGATATTATTTATTTTTGCATGGGTATACATGATGACGTTTAAGACGCGAAATTATGCATATTTATTGATGTATTTGTATATCGACAATTTATTTATTTTTATTTATATATTAATTATTTTTGTGTAGGAACTGGATACTTGACTGCATGTTTTGCAATAATGGTGGGCCCACAAGGCAGAGCAGTAGGCGTAGAGCATATTCCTGAATTAGTTTCTTTCTCCATTGAAAACATAAAGAAAAGCACAGCTGCTCCTTTATTAATTGACGGCTCTCTCTCTATCCACAACACCGGTAAAAAATAAAAAAATATTATGTTTGAATTATGATTCTCTAAAATTAAAAAATAAAAATATTCAGATGGGAGAGAAGGATGGGCTTAGCTCTAAAACTACTTATACAGGGGCTTTTATGAATATAAATTTATTTAATTTATATGGTATATAATTTTTATTGAAAGCAAATTCTTTGAAAAATAGATTGGAAAGATATGGTCATTTCAATGGCTGAGGGTAAAATGGGCATTTTTTAAAATTTAACAATCCCTTAAAAGTAAAAAAAATAGACGGCAGTTTTTTTTTTAAAAGAAAATACTAACACAACGGGTTATTTGAAAATCTGAAAACTCAAGGGTTTTTTCTAAATATTCAGAAAAGTTTTTTTTTTTTTTTTTTGAAAAATTTCCTTAAAAAATTATTAAATTTTAGATGGGAGGGAAGGATGGGCTGAGCTGGCGCCGTATGACGCGATCCACGTGGGAGCTGCGGCTCCTGAAATCCCACAAGCGTTGATCGACCAATTGAAACCCGGGGGCAGAATGGTAATTCCGGTCGGGACCGTGTTTCAAGAGCTGAAGGTTGTGGATAAGAGTTTGGATGGAAGTGTTAGTGTGAGGGATGAGTTGTCGGTGCGGTACGTGCCTCTGACGAGCAAAGCCGCTCAATTGAATGGATGAGTGATTGTTGATTTGTGTTAGAAATTGTGTTTGTTTGAAGGGGTAATTGGTATGGTTGTGTAATGATGTGATGATTTGGGACTTGGAAGAACAATGTGTTGATAAATGATGCTTATCATCATAAATAATAGATTTGTATATAGTTGTTAGTTAATCTAAGATCTAACTTCATTTGAAAAAAAAATAACGGGATAAATAATGTTTTCATTTTATTTAAAATTGAACGGGCTATAATAATGGTCACTCGAAAATATTCCATGTATTATACGAAAATTAAATCAAGTACAAGTATATCGCCAAACAAAAAATTAATATTACTGAAGATATATTAAAATTGCAGTGAAATGTCAATATATTACTGTTAGCTAGGTTAGGTTAGCGAATGGTGATGCTCATTGCTCTTTGTGCGCCAATATGCGGACAACAGCCAAAATAATAATCCCCCTTGTGTATGCAAAAAGAAAGAGGGCTCTCCTTCAATTTCACTTCTACTTGTACAGCCAAATAATCCATCATATTGTAATAATCATAAAGAAAGGGCCCTTACGCAAAATTCACATAGCCTTGTATGTATTGTATTCTATCCAAAACACCACTGATAAAACCCTCTGCAATCCCTCTCCCTCATCCTCCACTCTTCACTCCAAACCCAATCCATACCAACAAACCCTCTCTTCCTCTGCTCCCACCTTATCCTCCCCTCTCCTCTCCTCCATTCCATGGCTTCTTCTCTAGCTCCGTCCCTCACCTCCGTCTCACTCTCAGACTCCGCACTAACCAAGTCAGCCTCTCTCTTCCCCCTCCTCCGCCGCGCCTCCTCCGCCCTCAGACCCTCCATCTCCGCCTTCCCGCACCTCTCCATCTCCTTCAAAGCTCTATCCCCGCTCGTGGTGCGTACTTCCAGCTGGGCGCCGCAGGAGGTGGCGGAGACCGAAGGCGAGTTTGTGAGCGGAGATGAGGAAGGGGAGGTGAGTGGGTTGTCGGAAGGAGAGGAAACAGGAGAGGTGGAGGAACAGGGAGGCGGCGAGTTTGCCGGGGGAGAAAGTGCGGAGTCGTATCCCGACCCGCCTGAGGAGGCGAAGCTGTTTGTTGGTGGTATTCCGTTTGATGTCACCAGTGAGAAACTCGCCGAGCTTTTCGACCAGGCGGGAATTGTTGAAGTTGCTGAGGTATAATTATTTTTGGGATTTTTTATTGTTGGTTGGTGGTGTTTAGGAAATGAAAAAATGGATTAATAACTGAGCAAACTTGGAGCACTTTATGTTTTAAAAGGGGTTGTTGAAGTGGTTTGAGATATAAATTGTTGTTACAGGGAACTAATTGACGAGTAATTAGGTGGTGAATATTGTAATTTGTCAGTAATGTAAATGAATAGGACTATTTCAATTTTACAAATTTATCTTAACAAATTCATTTCACAAATTTGCAGATCGTATACAACAGAGGCACGGACCAAAGCCGGGGCTTCGGGTTCGTGACCATGAGCACCGTCGAAGAGGCCGAGAAAGCCGTCGAAATGTTCAATCGCTACGTAAGCACAAACAATACAAACTACAACAAAACAAAAACATTTAGAAACATTCAATCCTAATTTCTTCTAGTTTTTTGAAATAGGAATTTGGAGGGAGGATTTTGACCGTGAACAAGGCGGCGGCGAGAGGGGAGCGTGTGGAGAGGGGTCTGAGAGAGCCACGCGGTCCCGCTTACACCATGTACGTCGGCAATTTACCTTGGTCCGTTGACGAGCCTCGTCTCCAAGAGGTATTTATTTACAAATAAATAAATAAATGAATGCATGAATGAAATAATTTTGATGGTGTATTTGTGAAAAATCCCCCATATTGTTGTAAATATGATGTGGATATTTTTTTTGTGCGAAATAGGTGTTTAGTGAGCATGGAAAGGTGGTGAGAGCGAAAGTGATGTTCGACCGCGAAACGGGTCGGTCTCGCGGGTTTGGATTCGTTACGATGGAGACTAAGGAGGAGATGGACGATGCCATTGCTGCCCTTGATGGACAGGTTTATATTTTATTCTCTCTCTCTCTCTCTCTCTCTCTCTCTCTCTCTCTCTTTTATGTGTGTGTGTGTGTGTGTTGATGGATTGTAGTTCCAATTATGAGTAAGATCTTGACTACTTGTATAAGTGGGTACATATTGGTATGTAGTATAAATTATTACTGATTCGGAATGATTACTTATTTTAAGCCAAGTTGTAAAATATATGTTACTCTTGTTATATTGGTAAATTAAATCATCAACGCTCAAGATGATACTCAATGTTCATTCTATTTGGTAGAAGGCTATAATATAATAAATGATAAAACATTTTTTTTTTTTGTAGACTTTGGATGGTAGAGCTTTGCGAGTGAACATTGCAGAGACCAAGCCGAGGCCGAGCTACTAATCCGATCGAAATAATGAAAGGAGATGAAATTTTATAAATTATTGTGGTTTTTTATAGCTCGTTTGTTGTGTAGGTCCTAATGAATTTTGTAGTCTTGTTACCCCTTTTTTCTCTCTTTTTTTTGGCCGTTGAGCTTTAGCTGGCGACATGATTCTTATTGATAAGCTATTGCGAATTGTATGAGATGTTTTGAAGTTTTCTTTTTTAAATCCTTGTGTGAGTATTTACATGTGTTTGTGGTTGTTTTTATAGTTAGTTTTCTCCGTTGTATTTTTTTGATGAATCTACTACAGTACAGAAATGCTATTTTGTCATGTTCTTTTATCTGCTACATGTCAGGAACCAAAAGCTCATACGGAACCCCATGATTTTCTCAAATTTAATCAACACATTCAACTATGTAAATATCATGCATTCGAAGACTTTATTTAAAAAAGTATGTTCACAGTAAACCAGAGAAATATGCAAAAAACAAATGATTATACAAAGAGTAACATTAAACAAATAATAATGTTGCAAAAAACACGTTTCAATTAGATACAAAGCCGAACAAAAAAAAATAAATAAATAAACACAATCAGCAATCTTAAGCCCTACCTTAAAGTCAACATATTAACAAACATCAAAACAATATATTTGCAAACAACAAACCAACACCATTTCCTTTTTTTTTTCCTTCTTTTTTTGTCCTACAAATCTCTAGCAAGTTATATTTAAATTTATTATTTCTTTTATTCAATATAGCTTTATTCTCGCCTGAATTGGAGTTCGACAAATCGGGCAAGTTTTGAGGTTCTCGCTACAGCCAACACAAGTCTACAAACAAAACAACAAATACACGTAAATATAAAAGATTTACCATTATTTTCAAAGTATTTTTTTCATTTTTAAAATCTATATAGATTGCTTATAATAAAATAAAATTACAAGAATGATTTTGTTTTTACCTGATGGCCGCAACCAAAAGCCATGTCCTTTGGATTCACAAGGCATATAGGGCACACATGCTGCAAAAATCATCACAAAAAACCCACAAAAATCAGTCAAAAAATCACCTTAAATTAAATTCCGTACATAATTAAACAAATTGTTTTTAAGCAAATAAATGTAATAACAAACTACCTGGCTGTCCGGCTGGCGATCCATGTCCATACTAGTAGGAGCAGAAGGAGATCCAAAACCATCATTAAATGCTGGATATTGAGGCGAGGAATGTTGAAATGAATTAAAACTCGGTTTTGAGAAATGAGAATAATCGTATGGACTTGGTGTGCCACCTGGCGGTGGGAGCGATATTCGATTTGGACTCCTCCCTGTTTGACGCCTATAATAAATTTAATTATTAAATTCAATTAGTATTATATTCAAGAAAATAGATGATTTTAGACTTAATTGGTATGAGGCTTAATATGTGCACATTTTGTGATTTTAGCAGTAGTACAGAAGGTACCAATGAATGAAATGTCTGTTGTAAAATTGATATTTTATTATATGTGAAATGTTGAGAAATGATGTATTTATTATTACCCTAAGATTCCGAGTTCTAGTGTGGCTCTGTATTGTAGAGGAATTTCCATGAAAGCTTTGAGAGCAAATTCAGCTTCCTTTCTTTGTTGCGGCAAGTTTTTGGCCATTATTTCCGTAAAGTTCACAAACTGCACACCAGAAAAAAAATAATTATTATATTATTAATGTTATAAAAAAATGATAGTAAGATATCCAACCAGGATTATAATCTCAAATTTCAGTACTATTATAATTTCATAATGATATTTGTTCCAACATAACAACGATTATAATACACATCTAAGTTTCCCAGTATAATTTCATTTTTTTTAAACTTTTTATTCATTTTTTTTATTTAATTTTGGTAAAAAGAACGTACTTGAAAGTTGTCAAAAGTTCTGGCAGGGATATTATCGTCAAATTGCTTCATTGTATCCCACGGTCCGTCTCCAACTCCCACCAAAACAATCGATAAAGGAAACTCACTGAAACAAACAAAACAAAATAAATACATTAGAAAAAAAATATCTCAAGTCATATTTTAATATATAACTTTAGATTTGATACTTTGATTAAAATGGCCGAGCCCGATACATTTTGCATTTCGCAACTTGATATACAAAATCCAACATCATATTTCAACATATATTTTGCAGACACATATAATCATATTTCGAATCATATATTTTTATATTTTTAAAAATAAAAAAAGAAATATTATTATTATTATTTATTACCTTGCTTTAACAATTGCATCAACAGTGGCCTGTTCTTGTGGGCCCAATCGCCGTTCATCAGTGTCCACACTCCTTGTGACCTGATTCAACTTTCATATCAAGCCAAATTCAAAAATCTACTAAAGAGAATTTCAAATATTTATTTAAGTTTGTAAATAAAGACATGAATATTAAGTACCTGGCCATCAGCTATGATTAATAATACATGGTATTGTCCACCGCTTTTTTCAACAATCGTCATTGCCATTTCTATAAGTGGAGCAAATGATGTTGGCCCTAAAAAATAAAAATAAAAAGAAATCAAATTTTTCATTAATTATCTATCGAACTCAAAACATCAAATTTTTTTTAACCCTTCCAAAACTGCAAATATCAAATCTACCCCTCTAGACTTGATGTTTCTTACATTCAGATGGATACATTTCTTCCTATTTTAAAGTTTGAAAGAATACATTTCATGTTTTATTAGGGTTTTTCGATATTATTGGAGTTCTAGAAGGGTGGATTTGAGATTTGAAACTTTGGAAGGGTATATTTGATATCCCACAAAAATAATAAGTTTAATATTCAAAAATATTTACCAGATAATTTAATGTGAGGAACAAGTTGTCTATATCTCATTAAAGCCTCATTAAATCCATTGCACGGTCTCTCATCAGGATAAAACCCAAAAACATCTTTATCATGTGTAGTTACTATAAAAAAATAAAAAAATATTGAAATAAAGGTATTATTACATAAATATAATAAAAAAATTAAAAATTAAAAAAAAAATTACCATCGCCAAATCCATAGCATGGGATCAAATTATCATCATCAAATTTAGACATAGTTTTTCCAATTATAGAAATGGCTTGTTCATATGGATTTTGAGAATCACCAATGTGATGTAAACTCCTTCCATTATATGAACGTTTCCCTGATTACATTATAGATAATGTTAGATATTATTATAAGAGGTGTAAAAATTAAAAATTAAAAATAAAAATATAATGTTAGTTTGATGATTTTAATAATTTACCAGTCCAGTCATTGCTCGCTGTGAAATCAATGCCTACAATGAGATTTGATGATTCAAGTCCAGCTTGCGTAAGAGCTTCAGTAACCTATAAAATATAATTGTAATTATATAATATTTGATATAAATTTCATAAGAATAAAGTAAGGAACATTACTGGTTCTGTAGGTAAGTTTTGGTTAGACAATGCTTTTACTTTTTTTTTTTAATTTGGTTGAAGACTCTATACAAGTTTTATCTAAACAGAATAAATTTGAGTCATATTTGAAAATATCTAAGCTGATTTGGTATTAATGACCAATAATAAAATTCAAATAATCACTAACAATATATGCAATGAAACTGTCTTGATGAAGTTCAAAACAACGCAATATTATTAATTTTTCCACCAAAAGTTTTTGCAAACTTACACTCTTTGTGTTACTTGGTTAGAAAGAATGTGCAAAATCAAATAAACCCAATTAATATTAATCAGTTAGAAACATTCAATTATTTTATTTCTAGACTTTGACAAAAAAAATCGAAGTTGAAAATTAAACCCTCTAGTAATTTTGAAATCAGCAACTTGAATGCCAAGACAACATCAAATAATCTATTCATTAGTATAAAAATCATAATCATTAAATAACTAGAAGCTAATGGGGACCCAAATATTTCAGAATAAACAAACAAAGTTTGCTGATATTTTAAAATCCAAACCACCTGAAGCTTAATCACCACCTTTCTAAAAATTAAGCTTAAATAATTAAATTTTCAAATCCACTAGTGCATAATTTATGATTCATTAGTACTTGGCATAAATGTTAAAATATTAGTGAAAAGCAGGCACGCAAAAAAGAATAAATTAACAGTCATATTGAAAATATCTAATTTGGTTTCAATGACTAATAATAAAAATCTAAATAAATGGATATAGTTATGTCGATCCAGTTCAAAACATAGTAACATCCATATTATTTTTCCACCGAAAGTTTTCACAACCTCACACTCTTTGTTTTACTTGGCGCAAAAGTCAAATTAAGCCCTATTAAGAATAATCAGGACAGAAAAGAAACATTCATTTATTATTTCTAGATTTAGAGTCTTTGATGAAAATTTATATTTAAAAACCGAAAGCTTCTAGTTCTTTGAAACCCGGAACTTGAATGCCAAAAAAATTCAATAATCCATTAGTATAGAATTAAATATCATCATCGTTAAATAATCCGATAGAAAATGGACCAAAAGCTATTGGGGACCATTTAGGTGACCGTTATTTTAGTATTTTAAAATTCAATGTTCAAATCCACCTGAATCTTCAACGCCACCTTTCCAAACATTTATCTTTTATTTTTCAACTCCATTAATGCATTATTGATGATTAAATAGTACTTAATATAAATATAAATGCTTGTTATGACAAAATTCTATTTTGCAGTAAACCCAAATTGAAGGAAACAATAAAGTCAAATCAATTTGAGAAGTGTAGGGCACGTTTAGAATGATGTGATTACGAAATTCATGTATTTTGATCATTCGCCTAATTTTTTAGCATAATATGATTAAGAAATTCATCTATTTAGTCACTTTCATGAGTGAGTAGCATGAATGGGTTATTGGTGGTCTACATAATTGGCATAAGAAAATAATTGACACCAATAATTGAGGGTACAAAACAACATGGCAACAACACATGCAAACAAATACGTGGGGACAAATTAAATTATTTTTGCTGATTCGTCAACCTTCTGTATTTTATTCAGTAATCAAATAATCAGGTTATTTGCTGCGAAATATTACCTGAGTACTCTTGGTTAAATTATCTAAATTGAATAGCAACACCTTATTTTCGAAAGAATTTAGACAGAAAAACCAACCAATAATCATTTCTAGTGTATATTATCAGTGATTAGTCTCGCGATTTTCGTTCAATTTTTTTTTTCTTCCCTTTATTCCTTTTAACCAAGCAAATAAAATAAAATAAACTAATAAAAACAAGCACAAACCTGCTCAACAGAGTGATATTGATCAGCAATAACTGAAAACCTCCTATCCAACCTCCGTTTCGTTCCCGGCTGCGCCTGCGGCACAGAATAAGGCACCGGCTGCGTCTGCGGCACAGGATAAGGCACCGGCTGTGCCTGCTGTGCAGAATAATAAGGCCTGGCATAGTTTGGAGGAAGCTCGCCTGAATGGCTCCGATGGCCCGGCTGTTGCTCCGACGAACTCGAACCTCCCATCACTCAAAGAAGAAGATAATCGAAGAAAAAACGATAAAGAACCGAACTTGTGATGTTTGGTATGAAGAGAGATTTTGTTATTTGAAGAGAAACGAAGAAAAAGTGTTTTTTGTATTGTGAAAGCGGTAAAAAGCGGCGAATGAATCCAATTTTTTCTACTTATAAACAAATAGTGCGGCGGCGGCGAACTTTCAACGAAGCTGAGTCGTTGTACATCTTCACAAGTTTGATTCAAATTCTCCTCCGCGCATCTCTTGCCTATTTAGGGGAGATAACTTAATTAGGATTTTGATTCAAGAAGCTGATAACAATAACTTAATTCGGAGTTTGCTTCAAGAAGATAACAATTACTTAATTAGGAGCTTGCTTCAAGAAGATGATAACAATAACGATTAATGGGAACTAAGCTAAGATACAGTGAGAGATGAGATCGAAATCCAAAGGGCGTTATTATTATTATTATTATTGCGGGGCTATACCAATTAATATTGATATGACACGTAGTCGAGCTTTGAGAATAAATTTGGATCCCTCATTATTTATTTACGGAACGAGGAAGGGATAGAGATTCAAGTAACAAACAGAAAGAAATTATCAAAAGCGTAAGAATGAATACTAAATAGCAAACTTTTTTGCTTAATTGCCCGTAAGCTGCAAAGGATGAGAATTTAGACTCTTTCATTGTGCATATTCAGGAAGGATGAAGAAGTAAGGCTGTTCATTTGGCCGGTTCGGTCCAAACCGAACCGGTTTAACAAAACTAAATATAAACCGAATTGAAAATTGAAGAACCGAACCGACCGGCTCATACGAACTGAACCGAAATTTAACCGAACCGAACGAACCGGTTTTTAATTCGGTTTATTTGGTTTAAACCGGATTTTAATTTGTATATATATTTTTTAATTCAGCTTAGTTAAACTCTCATAATAAATATCATAAAATAAATAAATAAACAAAAGTAAAAAAAACAGTTATAAATTATAATACCTTCTTCAAGCTTGCCAAGTATTTCCAAATTTTCTTTCGGATCAACCGGTTGAGCATATCGGATCCAATCTTCGGTGCATATAAGAGCTTCCACAAAAAACATTTGGTCTGTGTTATTATCAAGATTTGTATGCATTATTTGTGTTTCATATACAACATTTGTGACGTTTGCAACCCGTTTACAAAAATAAATGAACAAAATTTCAAAATTAAGGATTTGGTAACGGTTTTTAACAAAAAACCGATACTAAATATTAATACTGTCTCGGTTTTTATGAAAGAACCGATACTAAATCGGGAAAATCGCACATAAACACTAAGTAACGGTTTTTATGAAAAAACCGATACTAAATCAAACTTAGTAACGGTTTTTTCATAAAAACCGTTACTAAAAATGAACTCTTAGTAACGGTTTTTATGGAACAACCGATACTAAATCGACACTTAGTAACGGTTCTTTCATAAAAACCGTTACTAAGTACACTTAGGAACCGTTACTAAGTTTTATGGTTTTGATTTTCCCGATATAGTATCGGTTCTTTCGTAAAAACCGATACAGAATTTATATTTAGTATCGGTTTTTTGTTAAAAACCGTTACTAAATTCCTTAATTTTGAAATTTTTTTCATTTTATTTTTGTAAACGGGTTGCAAATGTCACAAATGTTGTATATGAAACACAAATAATGCATACAAATCTTGATTATAACATAGACCAAATGTCACGAAATACATAATTAAGTCCAATTAATGGAGCAAATTTGGACCGATTTGAATTTTCTGAAATCTAATTCAGGGAGCAAAAGTAATCTTTTCTCTTTTATAAAATAGGGTATATACTATTCGGCCGGTTCGGTTATACCGGTTTTCAAAAACCAAAAATCGAACCGAACCGGATAAACCAAATAGTTGCATTTTTCAAACCAGACCAGACCGGATAAACCGAATAACCCAACCGAATTAACCGAAATTAACCGGTTCGGTTCGGTACCCAAATAAACCGAATCGATTGAACACCCTATGAAGAAGGAAGAAGGGAAAATGATGCAATTTAGACTGTATTAAGAAAGTCAAGGAATCAAACGATGTCTTTTGGTCCAAGTCAAGATTTAACTTTCTTACTATTATTGGGTCAAAGCCTAACCACACGTAATTCCCTGTCTATTCTTTGTCTGTTAATAAAAGGCCCATAGTAAGAGTTTTTAGTATAGGACGTGGCTTTCTACCTTTTTGGGACCCAGATTATATATATATTTTATAAATATATATTATTTTGGTATTTATAAATATTTTTTAATCTATGTTATACAGTTCTTTATTACTTTTAGATATTACTTACTGTGTTTACTGTATGTTTTTTTCTATTTATGGACCAGGAACCCAACCCACACGCAATTCTTTTGTTTATTTTGGGTTTGTTAATAAAGGCCCATAGGCTGGTTCCAAGAAAGTCCAGTTAAAAATATACTAAAATAACTCAATTACGTGAGCACCTGATTTTTGCCTTTTTGGGACCCAAATTTTATATATAAATAAATAATAATAAAGAACTATTTTAGATTAATACATATATATTATGTTGATATTTTATATTTTGTTTAATTTACAATATATACTCTTTTATTACTTTTATATGTTATTTATTGCTTTAGTATTATACTATTTTTTATAATACTATTTTGTGATAATTATTTACTGTTTAAGTACATCTATATTTTATTTTTTACACATATATTATTTTTATTAAATGGTGGAACAAAAGTGCTTTTACTTGTTAGTTACAAAAATTTCTTATTACATGATATTTTAATTTTTGAATTAAAAAAACTATATCACTTGGATTGAATCCAAAATGTTCCTCTCCAGGGAATTCGTAAATGAGATCCAAAATACTTTGCAAGCAAAACGATGAACAAAAGGAAAAAAATAAAATAAAACTAAAATCTGAAGTACAAATTTTATTATCACCAATTTACAAAAGAATTATTCATTTATTACACAAGGTAAACCGAAAAGAATAAATAAATGATAAAAAAAATAGAAAATAATAATTACAAATTTTCTGCTTTGAGCATTCCTGATTACAACATGAAGTCTGAACAAATAATTCTACACTCATGGAGCCAAACCACACCTCACTACAACACAGCAAAAAGCTCTCACACAAGATGAAAAACACATCCTTTGCTCTTAATCACAAAGCAATTGTTAAAACATTAGATGAACTAGAAGAAGTAAGACAACATACTAATGATGAACGTATTATGCGTAAACACACTACAGGCTCAAATACACTATAGCTACGACCATAGAAGTGAAATGGCGACAAAGAAGTTCAATCACTTGGTTGAAGTTGGACAACACAGCCTATTTTCATGCAGTAGCATCTCAGAGGAGAAATATAACTATATTAATCAACTTACAATTGACGACGTAAACCCCAATGAAAATTTGGAAATTTTAGCATTATTTACAACGTATTACAAGAATATTTTAGGTGTCACTCATCCTTCAAGGGGAGAGACTAGCATCTCCAAAACTTATATCCACAAACAATTCCTCCGATAGATGAAAGTGAGATTAACCACACAATTTTCTCCCTTGCAAAAGGAATTCCAAGCGAATTCTTTCAAAAATATTGGCCCATTCTTAAAGATGAAATCATTTCCCTAATTCAGCATTTCCAACGTAACTCACTAGACTTATGGAGATTGAATAAGACATCTATCACATTAATCCCAAAGAAGGAAAATCGATCTACACTATCGGACTTTCGACAGGTAAGTGTTATATCGCCCATTAAACTCATCTACAAAACCTTAGCAAATCAGTTACAACCGCTTTTGCCTTTACTAATAAACAATTGTCAAACGGCCTTTCTTAGAGATAGATTCATCTCGGAGACCTTTCTAATCTGAGATGTTCTCAAGTTACCACAAACTCAAAATTCCTACCGTCAAGCTAAAAATCTAGTTCAGCAAGTTTTATTTGCATTTATTCTCTTTTATTCAATAGAGCTTAATTCTCGTCTGAATTGGAGTTCGACAAATCGGGCAAGTTTGAAGGTTCTGGCCACAGCCAACACAAGTCTACAAACAAAACAATAAGTATATGTAAATAAATGATTTAACATTATTTCCAAAATATTTTTTCTTTTCTCTAAATATAGATCGTTTATAATAAAATTAAATTATAAGAATGATTTGTTTTTACCTGATGGCCACAACCAAAAGCCATATCCTTTGGATTCACAAGGCATATAGGGCACACATGCTGCAAAAAAATCATCACAAAAAGCCCACAAAATCAGCCGAAAAATCACTTCTTAAATAAACAAATATCATTTTTAACTTTTAAGCAACTCAATAATTTTACTGAATGAAAAATAAATTTAACAAACTACCTGGCTGTCCAGCTGGCAATCCATGTCCATGCTAGTAGGAGCAGAAGGAGATCCAAAACCATCATTAAATGGTGAGTATTGAGAATAATCATATGGACTCGGTGTGCCACCTGGCGGTGGGAGCGGTCTCCGATTCGGACTCCTCCCTGTCTGACGCCTGTTTTATTATTCCATTTATTAAATTTAATTAGTATTAT
The DNA here is from genome assembly GCA_024447665.1 of Juncus inflexus. NCBI lineage: Eukaryota > Viridiplantae > Streptophyta > Magnoliopsida > Poales > Juncaceae > Juncus > Juncus inflexus. Next base: position 3,069,382 of record JAJHPC010000004.1, on the reverse strand, counting down.
ATTTAAGAAAATAGATGATTTAGGAATGATTAAGATTTGATGGCATAATTCTCTGGTTAATTTAAGCAAAACTGAGTTGGAATGAAGCTTAATAGATAATTCCATGGCGTAATCCTGTTATATATAAATTAATTATTAAATTTATTTAGTATTATATTTTAAAAATAGATAATTTTAGGATTAATTACTATTTCATGGCATAAGAAATTGAGTTGGAATGAGACTTAATAAGTGTATACTTTGTGAGTTAGTATGAAAGGTACTGATAAATGAAATACTTGTTATGAAATGGGGTTTATTATTAGAAGTAAAATGTTGAAAAAGGATGTGTTTATAATTACCCTAAGATTCCGAGTTCAAGTGTGGCTCTGTATTGTAGAGGAATTTCCATGAGAGCTTTGAGAGCAAACTCAGCTTCCTTTCTTTGCTGTGGCAAGTTTTTTGCCATTATTTCCGTGAAGTTCACAAACTGCACAAAAATTAAAAAACAATATTTTTAGAACTGTGAGATTACAAAAATATCTAACCAAGATTATACAATCATATTTCATTTAATACCTAACAAGGTTTAAATCGTGGTATCGTATTTCATCTAGTTTAGTCATTTTGTTTTGTTTTTGTTTTTTTATTTTATTTTTGTTAGCAGTAGAAAGAAGCTAATCAAATTCGTATCATTTATTTACTTGTTTCCTCTTTTCTTTTCTTTTTTTTGCTTTATTCACTTTATTTTTTTGAAACTTACTTGAAAGTTGTCGAAAGATCGAGCAGGGATATTATCGTCAAATTGCTTCATTGTATCCCACGGTCCGTCTCCAACTCCCACCAAAACAATCGATAAAGGGAAATAACTGAAAGAAATAAAAAATCAAGGCAAATTTTAATATATAACTTCACATTTAAAAAATGGACGAGCCCGATACATTTTGAATTTTGCAACTTGATATACAAAATCGGACGTCACATTTCAACATAAATTTTGCAGATACATATAATCATAATTTGAGAATCATATATTTTCTATATTTTTAAAATAAAAAAAAAAATATTATTATTTATTATTACCTGGCTTTAACAATGGCATCAACAGTAGCTTGTTCATGCAGGCCAAACCGCCCGTACTCCACTTCCACACTCCTCGATACCTAATTCAAATTTCAAACAAATTCACATTAATTTCGATCCAATTTTGAATTAAAAAAAAATTAAAAATCTCAAATAATTGACATTATAATTTAAAATCCATTACTTGGCCATCAGCAATGATTAATAATACATGGTATTGTCCACCACTTTTCTCCACTATCGTCATTGCCATTTCTATAATTGGTGCAAATGATGTTGGTCCTAAACAAATAAAATAAAACAATATTTTTATTAGTTAAAATAATAAATTTACCCTTCTAAAACTCGAAATGTACCAAATTTAGCCTCCCAGAAAACTACCACTGCAGTAAAATTGATGATATGATATACTTTGAGTTAGAAGGATAATATTAATATTTTTCGAGTTCTAGTTCTGGAAGGACAAATTTGATATTTAAAACTTCAGAAGGGTATATAATATATTTGAAATCCCACCCAAAAAAAAGTTCAAAATTTAGAAAATGCTTACCAAATAATTTAACATGAGGCACAAGTTGTCTATATCTCATTAAAGCCTCATTAAATCCATTGCACGGTCTCTCATCAGGATAGAAACCAAAAACATCTCTATTATGTGTAGTTGCTATTATAAAATAAACAAAAATAAAATAATGAAATAACGGTATAACACATGTAACCCTACAAAAAAACAAATTATAAAAAATAAAAAATTACCGTCGCCAAATCCATAGCATGGGATCAAATTATCATCATCAAATTTAGACAAAGTTTTTCCAATTATACTAATTGCCTGTTCATATGGATTTTGAGAATCACCAATGTGATGTAAACTCCTTCCATTATAAGAAAATTTCCCTGATTACATTAAAAATAATGTTAGATATTATTAAAAATTAAAAAAATATAATGTTAGTTTGATGATTTGAATAATTTACCACTCCATTCATTGCTCGAGGTGAAATCAATGCCTACAATGAGATTTGATGATTCGAGTCCAGCTTTCGTAAGAGCTTCAGTAACCTATAAAATATAATTGTAATTAAAGTTAAGGAATTTATATAAATTTCGTAAGAATAAAGTAAGGAGTTATACTGGTTTGAGTTATTGTCATATTGTAGGTTCTATGGGTAAATTTTGTTTTAATATAAACGATTGAGTAATCTACAATCTTAGACAATGTATTTACTTTCTTTTTAAATTTGTTTAAAACTTTATACAAGTTATGTCATCAGGAAAAAGAATAAATCAACAGAGTTTTACTTGAAAATATCGAAGTTGATTTGGTTTTAATGACCAATAATAAAATTTAAATAATCACAATATTCAATGAAATTTGATAAAGTTTAAAAGACACAGGAATCTTACTATTTTTCCACCAAAAGCTTTCACAAACTTACACTGTGTTATTTGGTCAGAATGAACAAAAGTCACAGGTAAAACATTTAATTTTATATTTCTTGATTTTGAGTCTTTGAAGAAATTATATTTCAAAATTAAAAGCTCAAACATGTCATCATTAGAAACTTGAATGTCAAGAAAATATCCAATAATCTAATTTAATAAGAATAGACCAAAAGCTAATGGGGACCAGAAAGGTTGAATCTCGAATCTTTCAAATGTTGGTGAAATCAAAAAAAATTTAATTCAAAATCACCTGAATCTTAAGCACCACCTTTCCAAAAAGTTAGCTTTATTTTTCAAATCCACTAGTGCCTAATTGCTGATTGAATTATCCTTAGTAAATACTAAATGTATATTCTTTTTAAGACTAAAGTGTAATTTTGTACTCCAACCCAAATTGACTGAAACACTCAAATCGAATCAATTAGAGAAGTGCAGGGAACGTGAAATGAAATGTGATTAAGAAATTCAGATAATTAGTCACTTTCATAAGTAGTGGGCATAAGAAAATAAATGCCACAAATAAAACACCCCCAAAAAAATAAGTGGGGACAAATTAAGTTATTTTAGTTGACAAGACAAAATTTCAGATTTTGATCCATCAACCTTCTGTATTTCATTTAATATTCTAATAATCAGGTTATTTGTTGCGAAAGACATATTATGAATCTACCTTAGCAATCTTGGTAAAGTTATGGAAATTGAATAAACCAATAATCATTCACCTATTTTCTAGTGTGTTTTGAGTGATTTAATTCAATTTATGTTTCTTTTTCTTATTTCATTTAATCAACTAATTAAGAAAATAAATAAAACAACCACAAACCTGCTCAACCGAGTGATATTGATCAGCGATAACTGAAAACCTCCTATCCAACCTCCTTTGAGTCACCGGCTGCGCATGCGGCACAGAATAAGGCACCGGCTGTGCATGCGGCGCAGGATAAGGCACCGGCTGTGCATGCGGCGCAGGATAAGGCATCGGCTGCGCATGCGGTGCAGGATAAGGAGCAGGATAATAAGGCCTAGCATTGTTTGAAGGGAGCTGGCCTGAATGGCTCCGATGGCCTGGCTGTTGCTCCGATGAACTCGATCCCCCCATCACTCAAAGAAGAAAACCGAAGAAAGACTGATCAAAAACGAACTTGTGAATGAATTGTGATGTTTCGTAAGAAGAGAGGTCCCGTGTTGTGAAAAGCGGTAAAAAGGAGGGATTGGATTGAATTGGATTCTCCTTTTATATATAACCAGGGCGGCGCCGCTCTCTTGGTCGGCGGCAAACGAAGCTCAGTCGTCGGTGATTTGATTCGGACGAGTTTGTTTCAAACTTAACTCCGCGTAAGATAACTCGGGATCTTTCTTCAAGATATGAACAATCAATGGTTAATTAATGAAAAGCGGTGGGATTTATTTCTTTTCTTGTTTCAGAGAAGAGAAGAGGGCGATCATATTGCGTGGCTCTGCTAGTAACAACAGACACGTCGTATACTTTATGTTAATCTGTCTAGCTTAGAATGTAAATGGATATATGATATATCCTTGATTAAGAATGGAAGAGAGATTCAAGGAATCAAGTAACAAGGGGAAAAGTAGTTTGTAGTTGGGAAATGATTCAAAGCACAGCAACTTTATAGTAGAAAGGATACCTTTTCTTGGAAATGATAGCTGCATGATTCATCCTGAATTACAAAAGTCAAGGAGTCATACCTGATACGATGTCTTTTGGTCAGAGTCAAGATTTTGACTTCTACTCAGACATTTCCAAAAATAATTCAGCAAATAGCACATTTTCGGAAAAAATTAGCTAACTATCACTACCACCATCTGTAGTGGCGGTAAAGATCTTCTACCGCCAACCCTAGTGGCGGTAATGTCTAATTTTCAAAATTTCCCTATCAGCAGTCTTAAACAGGATAATTAGATACAAATTAGCTTTTACCTCCAGGCCATCTGGCGGTAGTGACAATGTTATAATTTTTTTCTGATCCAATCAGCTATCAAACCCGTTAAGAGAAAAAAAAAATGAAAAATACCTCTACCGCCAGGAGGCCTGGCGGTAGAGTTGGGGGAGTGCTCCCTGGATAGAATGCGCAAAAAAAAAATTGCTTAAACAGGGGGAGTGCTCCCTGGAGAGACCCTCTACCGCCAGCCTGGCGGTAGAGGTATTTTTCTTTTTTTTTTTTTTTTTTTTTTTTTTTTTTTTACCTTAACGGGATTGATATCCGATTGGGTCAGAAAAAATTACAACATTGCCACTACCGCCAGAGGCCCTGGCGGTAGAAATTAATTTGTATCTAATTAACCTGTTTAAGGCCGCTGATAGGGAAAATATGTAAATTAGGTACTACCGCCACTTGCATTGGTGGTAGAGGGTCTGTACCACCACCATGGCTGGCGGTAGTGCTAGTTAGTTAATTTTTTCGAAACAGTGCTATTTTCTGAATTATTTTTGAAAATAATGCTAAAAAAAAATTCCAAAAAAAATATATAGATTTAACTTTTACTCTTTTTGGGCCAAAACCCAATACACACGTAATTTCTCTTCTTAATTTTGGGTTATTAAAGGAAGCCCATAGGCTGGTTCCAAGAAAGTTCATTTTGTTCTAAAAAAAAAGAAAAAGTTAGCACATTAGGTGAGGACATGGTTTTTGTTTTTGCTATTTGTGGACCAAAAACCCAACCCACACGCAATTCTTTTGTTTATTTTGGGTTTTAATAAAATGCCAATAGGCTGGACTGTTCCAAAAAAGTCCTGTTACAAATGTACCACAGTCAACAAAAGTCCAATTGCGTGAGAAGATGTGTTTTTTGCCTTTTTGGGAGCTAAATTATATATATTTATAATAGGATATAATCCTAGTTATTTTTTCTTCATCTAACAAGACACATTGTTCTTTAATCTGGGCCTTTTGATCAATATCTGATTGATAGATGAGATTGTGTATCTGCACATAGCAATTTTATTTCTGAAAGTGTATAATTCAGTTAGTGGAGTTAGGTGTTATTTTGAGAGCTGTTTTTCTATTTGCAGAGCTGAGTATATGTAATAAAAATGCTCTTAACATGTATTCATACTCTGAAAATAAGAAATATGCTCTCAAAATATCATTACTATAAATAAAGAAAATTTACATAAAACCTCCTATCTTTACTGAATATAATAAATACCCCATGTTTTTTCGTTTTGTTACAAATACGCCCCTCCGTTTTATATTTTCCTTTCAAATATCTCCTACATCTACTTCTCCATCCGTTCCAAGGTTATATATTTGAAAATGATTGAAATACCCTTATACACGTCGAATATATTTATTAATAAGTAAATTAAATAACGTTAATTAAAAAAATAAATATAAATAAAATAAAATAATTAGAAATAGAAAATAACAATTAATTTAGTAATAAAATTAATTTAGTAGAAATAAAACAAAGTAAAATAAATAGAATATAAAAAAGCGAAATTAAAAATAAAAGTTAAAAAAAAATTAAAACTTAAATAGCCAAAAAAATAAATAGTAAAAAAATAAAAATAGTTTAAAAATAAAAAATAACTCAATAAAATTAATTAAAATAAATAAATTTATAAAATTTAATAATAAAAAAGCTAGAAATTTCTTTTTTTTTTTTTTTTTTTATTTTAAAAAATTGTTATTGAGTTATTTTTATGTTATATATGTCCGAACTTTTATGTGTATCGTTAAAAGCGGAATTATTTCAATGCTAATTTTGTTACCTTTTCAAAATTATATCTTTTTATTCATATTAATATGTGTTAGAGACATATGATCATTACGTTTCCACCGGTTATTCTTTTCCGTCTCTTCTAGAGATTCTAGAGAAAAAAAATTTAACGAAAAATAATTCACAACATGGCAATATATTTTACAAAACTTCTAGCCTGAGCACACGTAATGGAGCCGTAGACAATCAAGTGAAACCGTACTTTATGAACAATATTATTTATCTTTTATATAGCCACTTTTTATATTTTGTATATTCATTGAATTATGTATTTGTTCTCACTGTTAAACAACTATTATATATTTTTCTCACTGTTAAATAAGTGTTGTTTATACCAAATGTTTTAATCTCTAAATTCAGGCCAAGTTCAGAACAAGCACAATATAAGAAAATAACATATATACTACGATAACCACATTTTTATTATACAAGCAGTTTAAGCAATTCGCGCAACGCGCGAGGGTCCCCCTTGTATATATAAATATAAGCAACTATTTTAGATTAAATATATATATTATTTTGATATTTCAGATATTGTATAATTTATAATGTATACTGTTTTATTATTTTTTGTATGTTGTTTATTGCTTTAGTATATGCAATTTTGATAATACTATTTTGGGGTAGTTACATAGTGTTTAGTGCATCTATATCTTACTTTTATACATATATTATTTTATTAAATGGTGGAATAAAGTTATTGTTACTTATTTGTTACCAAAATTTCTTATTGGACTTTATGTTAACTTTTGAACTAAAAAAAAAATATCACTTGGTTGGATCTAAAAAATTTCTCCCGGGAATTGGTAAATTAATGAAATGCAAAATACTCTGCAAGCAAAATGATGAACAAAAGGGGGAAAAACTGAAATCTGAAGTACAAATTTTATTATCACCAATTTACGGAAGAATATCCATTTATTACACAAGGTATCTCAAGGTAAATTAACCGAAAAGAATAAATATAAATGATTAAAAATAGAAAATATGATCGAAATAAATAATTACAAAAGAATTGTTATTCTCACCTTATTATTACACTCAGATATACAGCTTTTTTGTAACTATGTCTAATTACGAAAATCTCAAAAGATTTACAAGTAAAAACAATCATGAAGTCTCAGTAAGTGGCTTAGTTCTTTTTCTTTTGAGTAAATTGAGAAAGTGGTTTAGTTCTATTATTTTGCATTGTTCTTTCTTTTATTTTCAGCAAAGGTTCTCCCAGTTTTCCTTTTCTTTTTCTTCTTTTTTAAGTTTTCTATTTTGATTTTTCCTTTTTTGTAATTTTTTTGACTTCTTTGTAATTTTTTTGACTTCCTATTTTAATTCGGAATTAGTAGGACTTTGGCCCTACTCCATTTCTTAGAAAAAAAGACACATATAGTCAAGTTCTTTAGTAAATCTTTATTCGTGTTCTTATGTGACTGCGACAAATTGGGCACTTTTGCAAGTTCTGACTGCATGTACAACACGTCTGCAAAAAAAATATAAAAATAAAAATCATCAAAAATTACTTCTAAAGACAAAATTCATAGTCATGATCAATCCAAATTGTCATTTAATTATTTTTAAAATAGAGGTGTTAATTTACCTGGTGCCCACAACCAAAAACCATGTCCTTGCGATTCGTAAGGCAAACCGGACATTCATGCTGTTAAAGAAAAATCAACATAAATAATTTGTTACACACAAAAAAGGGAAAAAAAATACTTATTACAACTTAAGAAGGATCTATGAATTAAAAAAATAATGGTTTTAACTGTTAATAAATAAATCACCTCTTCATCGGAAGTTCTAGAAGGTTCTGCACTAGTACTTGCTGCACTATTGTTTCTAAGATTATTTTCATGTGAAGTTCTTTCTTGCGGTACAGTTGGTACGGTAGGAGCTCTAGGAGGTGGAATTGGAACACTTATAGGATGCACATTTCCATTATTTCCTGCATTATTTGGTGAATTTCCATCTTGGGATGTGATAATTGGTAGAGTAATAATTGCATTAGATCTGGTGCGAGGTGGCGGGAGTGCAACTCTTCTTCGGAAACGTCCGGTCTGGCGACTGTTAAAAATAAATTTGTATATTTTAGAAGCTTACATTAGCACTTACAGAAATTCTAATCTCTAAACTAGCATTCTCCTTTTAATTCCTAACGGTTATTGATCCATGCCTCTCATCCTCTCGTTCATTCTTTGCTATGATGAGCGAAGGCTTTCGAATATCATTGCCAGCATGTTGCTGCCCAAAAAGCCTCTCACGCTGTTCTCTTTTCCGTGGACATCCGTCGCCTAGTTTTCTGCCAGTTTATGAGGAAGTCATCATTTGCAAGCGTGAAGGAGGAGTCTCTATGAACTCTTTGTAACCTGCGCCAAACTGCTTTTGTGTAGGAACATTGCCCTAACAGGTGATCCCTTGTTTCTTGTGTGGCACCGCAAAGGACACATAGGTCGTTGTGGGGCTACCCCTTCTTTGCTAGGTTATCGTCCGTATGAATCCGATTGTGGCATGCGAGCCAAAATAAGAACTTAACCTTACACGGGGCTTTTAATTTCCAAACCCCACACTTTTTTCCGGGATTAATAAGGAATTTATAAGCAGATTTTGAGTCAAAAGTTTCATCACTGGTCCATCTCCACTTCTTATCATTTGTGACTCGGCACTGCTCTGTGCTAGTATTATAAGGAGCCATTAAGTCTAATAAATCTTTTAGGAAGAAGGAAGAATAAGGACTCATGTTCTGGAGATGTGAGGAATCATCTATTCCGTATAAGAGATTGAGGCATCGTGCCAAATTTGTACATTTTAATATGATATATATTTAGTTAATTTGTTTTGTTAAATTATATTTGCAATTATGTACACACGCATACCCTAAAATGTCGAGTGCTATTGTGGCTTTATATTGAGATGGAATTTCCATGAGAGCTTCAAGGGCAAATGTGGCTTCTTTTCTTGCCTGAGGAATGTTTCTCAACATTATCTCAGAAAAATTCACAAACTGCAAAAAAAAAAATTTAACATTAAGATAAAATAATATATAAAAAAAGTAATCAACATTATATATATAATTAAAATATTACTTGAAAGTTGTCGAACAATCTTGAAGAAATATTGTCGTCGAATTGCTTCATCGTGTCCCATGGACCGTCTCCAACTCCGACTAAAACAATCGACAATGGAAGTTCACTACAAATAAAAATCATCAGAATAATAATTATTATGAATTATATTTAAGAAATAATGAATTAATTATATACATCAATTATTATTTGACATAATTTAAACTTAATTAATTACCTGGCTTTTCTTATGGCTTCAATTGTCTTCTGCTCTTGAGAACTTAATTCTCCACTTTCAGTGTCTATGCTCCTTGTAACCTATGCATCAAAAAGAATATCTCATTACAACAGTGAAACATTTTTGTGTTTATTTACATACTATTTACAGTTAATATAAAATTTATAATATTGAAACTAATAATGAAATCATTTTTAGATAATTTTTGCACATACCTGACCATCTGCAATAATTAACAAAACGTGATATTGGCCTCCACTCTCCTCCACAATTGACATTGCAGTTTCAATTATCGGAGCAAAAGAAGTAGGACCTAGTATGAAAAAACAAAGAAAAATATTAGTTCTAATGTACATTTGTCAAATTAAAACCAAAATTTTAAAATTTTCTTAAATATTATGATTTTTTGTTAAAAAATAGGTACCAGCTAATCGCACATTCGGTGCAATTTCCCTGTATCGTGCTAACGCCTCGGTAAATCCATTGCTCGGTCTTCCGTCTGGGTAGAAACTAAAAACATTTCGATCATGCGTAGAACCTGCCAATATAATATAACATGGAAATATATTACAATGTACTTAAACAAATTAATAAATAAATATTTTCACATGATTGTTTACTATTTCTTATTTTATGTAGAATTGCATCCACAACAATATTCTTTTGATATAGAAAATAGTTTTCAAATTTTACCATCTCCGAATCCGAAGCATGGGATTAAATTGTCTTCATCAAATGTGGATAATGTTTGTCCAACAATAGAAAGCGCTTGCTCGTAAGGATTCGGTAAATCGCCAATGTGATGTAAACTTTTTCCATTAAACGATCTCTTTCCTGTTGATTTTTAAAAATTTTAAAGAACATAATTAACGAAAAATATAAAATACAAAAGCAAAACTGTGGTAATTGCAGGAAATTAAGTAAATGAAAGACCAGTCCACTCATTGCTCTTGGTGAAATCAATGCCAACAATAAGATTTGATGATTCAAGTCCAGCCTGTGCTAGAGCCTCAGTAACCTGTAAATGAAAATAGAAGATCCAAAATAAACTCATTTTATATACTGACCAATGTTTAGATTAAAGAAATTAATTAATTAATGATGCATTGTTGTAATATGAAATGTCATAAGCCGAAAGGTCATACTTATATTTGTTTTCAGTTAGCTAGCTACATTTTTAACTAAGTCCAAAATTATATTGGTCGCCTTGTTATCATAATCGATCCATCATCATTATTATTGCAATTATTGTTATTATCGTCTTACTTAAGTGGCTCTGGAGGTTCTACCAGCCAAGAGGAGGGTTGAATTGGCAATGTCTAGTAGGTAATGGAAACATATAAGAATAATAAAGGATTCTATTTCTGGAAAGAAGTGAGAGAATTATTGTCATTCTTTAATGGAAATACTGATTTTATAATAGGAAGTGGAGCAATGTGCAACTGCTGGATGAACGATTGGGGGCAGGGTGACCTGGCCTCACTATTTTCATCTCTATTCTCACACCTACTAACACAAGCAGGAACAGTGGCACAATACAAAGAGTTACCTGACAGAAGGAGAATGTTCAGAGAACTGAGGTCAACACAATCTCAGCAGGAGTTCACAGTCTTTAATCAACTGATAAACCAAACTCAATTGGGGGTGAATGAGGATAGAGTGAGATGGAAATGGAAAGAAAATGGTATCTTCTCAACAAATGATGCGTATCAGAGGCTCTTATTAGGGGTCTATCCATCAGCAGATCTGAAATTCATGTGGAGGGTGATAATGCCATTAAGAATGAAGGTTTTTTTGTGGGAAATGAGCATTGGCAGCTTGTAAGAACAGCAACAAATAGAGAGGAGGAGCTGAATCCTTCGATTGCGGTTTCAATGGGGGATCTATTCAGTGAAAAAGGAGGGAAAACGGCAAAGCAACTGCTGGGTATTTTTCTATTTGTGGTTTGGAGAGATAGGTGTAAGAGAGCATTTGGAGACCACAAAAAGGAGAATGAGCAGTTTGTTGCAGAGGTGCTTGAGGGAATATACAGACATTAGAAGAGCCATGGAAAATGAAGTAGAACAAGAAGTTGAAGAGTGGAAGTGGAAGAAGAAAGCAACAGATGAATGGTTGAAGATGGGACCCAAAAGGGATGATACAGAGGAGATTGTACTTGAGCGGCTGAGTTTATAAAGCCTGGAGGGAGTGATTATTTTGGTAGATATTAGCCAGGTAGGTATTAGATGTAAATACCCAACATATAGATGGAATAGAAAAGGGGAATTTATCAAAAACCCCCTAACTTTTCTCATATTTATCAAAAAACCTATGTGTTTCTATAGCAAAAAGATATTTCTCGTTTAGCTCTAAGACATTATACTATAGCAAAAAAATTTGAGGTAGTTTTTTTTGAAAAATAAAAGCGCTAGAGTTATGGCAAAATGTAGTGATGCCGGGTTCTCATGGTTACTAATTAGAGTTTTATAAGTTAATTTGTATGGTTACTAACGTTTTTTTTTTCTGTGGCAACCTATAATTGGGGTTAGGATATAGTATTTTGGTTTTTATTGAAATTATGATGTTCTAAAGTTATTAAGTAAGTTATGAAATTTGGAATTATGATGTACTAATTTTATTAATTATATTTCTGAAAAATTATGTACTATGGCATGTGGTTAATGAAAAATGATAAACTTATGGTTTGGTTACATCTTTTCTTTAATTGTTTTAAGGTTGAATTATATGGTTCTTGTTGATGGCGCTTATATTTATTTTTGTTCTTCAACCATTTTATTAAAAAAAAAAGTATTAAATTTATATGTTAATGTAACATATGAATGTTAATGTAACATATGAGTATGGGTGTTCATTCTGTTCGGTTTCCGAACCGAACCAGTCTATTTCAATTAATTCGGTCGGTTTTTCAGTCAAATCAGTTCGGTTCAGTTTAAATATTTGAGTTATTTGGTAAATTCGGTTCGGTTTGGTTTTTTATTTAGAAAAATCGAACCGACCGAATTATATATAAAATTGCTAATTTGTAATTAATATAATCTTAATTTTAGATTAAGCATATAAATAATAATTAGTATGATCATTATTTAGTATAAAAATTATTAATTTGACTTAATATTATGTAGATTTCTTTCTAATTCGGTTCAACAGAATAAACCGAAATAAAATTCGGTTTATTCGGTTCGGTTTAAATTTCGGTTCGGTTCCAATCTAGTTCGGTTCGGTTTAATTCGGTTCTGTCTTATTCTGTTTGGTTTGGACCGAATGAACACCCCTACTGAGTTTGTTTCAGTATGAAATGAAATGCCAAAAAGAAAAATAGTTATTATAATAAACATAAGGGGTAAAATTGTGTTTTTTGAAAATTTAACCCAACATGATATGGAAAAGTCAAAATAAGGGCCTAAAAAAAATTAAGTAATCTTTATAAGAACTAAAATAAGGAATCTAAAAACATAGGGTTTTTTTGATAAATATGGAAAAGGTTAGGGGGTTTTTGATAAATTTCCCAATAGAAAATAGCACCAACTTTGGACGGGGGACTTACCCTTTCCAAATCTTTTCAAAAAAAAAATCATTGTGAATATTATTCATTGGTTTCATTGGCTTTAGAACAAATTATCATTCTCCTGGATGAAATTTTTCATTCATTTGATTTGTTTGGCTTCACAAGAAATGTTGAAGCCAATCCAATTCAAGCAAATAGCTCCTTCAAACTAAAAAAAAAATCCAACTCAAATAGCCCTAGTCATAAGTTTACCTTTTCTAATGAATTATAATTGTCACTTATGAATGTATATTTCCCGTCGATACGTTGCCGTTTGTCGCGATGACTCTCTTGATTGTAGCTTGATGCAACACTTCCCATATTAACCAAAAACTGAGAGTAGATCAGATTAAAGAAAGAATGCATTTCAGGAACTAATGATGAATTGAGTGGAAATGAATATATATATAGCTTATATTGAGACATAAAGAAAGACCCATGGAAACGAACAGCTTGTGTAAATGAACTGCAAGTTTCTCAAGCCAGTTGTTGGGAAGTTTGTGAGAAAAAAATGCGAACGTGATCGGCAGTTCTTTGAAATGAAGCTACTGTGCACATGCCTTTGACCGGGTCGGGTTTGGATTTGACCATACCGAACCCGAACCCGCAAACTTTACGGATTTTTTTCAAACCCGAACTCACGGATAACCCGAAATCCGTAAATAAACCCGAAACCCGAAATAATGAAGAATTTTATTCAATAGCAACAAATAATGGAAAATTTCATTCATCTCATTCTTCATCGCAAAATCAAACAAAAATTAAACTAACATTCATCATCATTAATGGAGGATTATTAGCTTAAGAGAAGAAGAAGAAGAAGAAGAAGAAAGAAGAGCGGAGGCAGGAGACTAGAGGAGAGGCGGAGGGGTGGTGGGGTAGATGGGCGGCGACCGGCGCTTAGCAGAGAGAGGGAGGAGCTTAGGGTTTTTTTTCGTTGATTTCTTCTCTGGGTCCAGAGAGAAGATGGGGAAGAAGAACGGGAAGGGGAATTAGGGAAGTGGGGTGGATAGTGGATCGGGTTGGGTGGGTTAGGCTTAGATTGATGGGTAAGATTAATTTAGAGAAAAAATAAATTGTATAAATTAAAATTTAAAATATAATTATAATTTAAGTTTTGAGTTCGACTTCGGGTTCGAATTACCCGTGAATTGGATACTGTCAAATGCAACCCGATCTGAATCCGTTTTGTTTTCGGGTTTGAACCCGAATCCGATCCATTCGGGTCGGATATCTATTGAATTTAGGTTCAACCGGATCCATTGACAAGGCTATCTGTAAGCATTAGCAATTAGTTGTAAATAACGTGAGATTATTGATTTAATCAAAGAAAAGAAAATGAAAAAGAAAGAATCACACAGGATTCTGTTGACCTGTTCGTATATTTGGTACTTTCATTATTATTCATTATTAAATATCGTTGGTCAAATTCCTTCAAAAGAGATATCGTTGGCCAACCAGACCTAGCATCTTTTTTACAAGTCATTCTGATACTTTTTTTTGGACAATAGCCCGTAGGCTAGTCATTATGATACTTGTTTATTGTACGATATTCTGCCTTGTGCAATGTCGTGGTGTCAATTGAATGGAATAAGTTGCCTCGGACCAGTCATGGCGTCCAACTATTGTATAATATAATAATTTTTTTTTTGGTAAAAAGTATAATATAGATACTTGCATTTAACAAGAAAACATATATTAGATTGGATTTTTTTTTTGAAGTGGCAAAAAAAAAAATAATTAAGAAAATAGTTTAGTTTTGAAAATATTTGTAAAAGTGACCGCTTCGCTCAGTTACTGGACGAAACTGAGGTAGTTTCGCCCAGTAATAAGGCGAAACACAGTTTCTGGCACTGTTCACACTGTTTCGCCCAGTCACTGGGCGAAATAGACACTGTTCAACACTGTTTCGCCCAATGACTAAGTGAAATTGACACTGTTCACACTGTTTCGCCCAGTCAATTTTTTTTTGTCTGTTTTTCCCAGTCATTGGCACTGTTCCGCCTATTGAAATTTTTTTTTTCCAGTAAAAATAATTTTAAATATTTCATTTATATTACCAAAGAAGCATACTCATATCATTTTTTCCTAGAATTTTGCATATATAATAATAGCATAATGATCATTAAAAATTTATAATCCAACTAATTCAGTGCATTGTTAATTGAAGGGTTGTAATCTCAAATCATATTAGTATTTCTTTTATTTAATTAATAAATATGTACAGAAGTTTGAAAAATATATCTTCTAATATTATCTTATCAACAAGCACTATTTATTTTTTATTGTTCCTATAATAAATTAATAATATGTTCCATTTGCATTTAATCAACAATGCCAATGACTGGGCGAAACTAGAAAATTTTTTTTTGACTGGGCGAAACAGTATGAACAATGCCAGTTTCGCCTAGTGTCTGGACGAAACAGTGTGAACAGTACCGATTTCGCCTAGTCACTGGGCGAAACAGTGTTGAACAATGCCTGTTTGCTTAACAGTGTGAACAGTGCCTGTTTGCTTAACAGTGTGAACAGTGCCTGTTTCGCCCAGTGGCTGGGCGAAACAGTATCAGAAATTGTGTTTCGCCCTGTTACTGGGCGAAACTACCTCAAGTTTCGCACAATAACTAAGCGAAACAGCCACTTTTGTAAATATTTTCAAAACTAAACTATTTTCTTAATTATTTATTTTTTTGGCCACTTCAAAAAAAAAGTCTGGCTATTGAATTAATTAATAGGTGGTCCCTTGTCTTTGTAGTAGGTCAATAGCTACTCTATATTTGATGATATATGATTATTTTATATTACTATTATTTTATTTGCGGAAACCCGAAGGGCGAAGGATACACTTGGTGATATGATTATTATTATTTTATTTTATTTTATTTTTTTGAAAGATGATTAGTTTTTAGAATTGAAATTATGGAAATAAACATTTTGGAAGCAAAGGTACTAAGGTAGACTTCAGATTTTTTTTTCCCATCCAACCAAAATCAACCACCGTAGATTGGAACCCGTTAATTTTCTTTTAAAGCACAAAAATAAAAGATAATGTATATTTTTGAAAATCAATATATAAAATTACTAAGACATGATATATGTAGGTTTTAAAAAACTATACAAAATTTAAAACAATATATAAATGTCACGACAATATATACTAAATATAAAACAATATATCAAATATAAAAAATAGTAGATAAATCAACAGTAAAATGCATACATACAATTATTATGTAAATCACTCTTAATAATATAAAGAGATACAAAAACAATAAATATGGGTATACTAGATACAAAATAATATATAAAATATAAAAAATAATATATAAATAACAATATAATATATACATGTCTAACGAATAGTATACAACTCGCTCGTAATAGTATAGTACAAAGAGATAAAAAAAAAATATTGCTTATATGCCAAGAGCGTTTGAGTGAGTCAACTAAGCCAACATATTCAATCCACAGAAAATGCTTCCCAACGTGACAATCCCGCCTAACTGACGCGATTGGCATTATCCATTGGAAATCCTTTAGAATTTAGGGTTAAAATCCAAGTAAAGTCTTGATTCATTTATAAATGACTAGTAATTGTTAAATAAGGTGAATCTCAAGAAACATGGTCAATAGACTCAAATATGGAAAAATCAAGGGAGATGAGGTACGAAGGAAAGAACCCAGTGACATCATCACATCTTATATTTAATAAAAGTAATTTCATATCTCTCGATAATTGTGACTCTCTCCCCCTTCATGTCCAAAAAAAGGTCATCATGTGTCTACGGAATTAGATAATATTTGAGCATTTTCGAATTCTAATATCTTGCTGATAAAATTATGAGATTCAAAATGACTTCAACAAAATTTAACATATAATTATTTTATTTTTAGTTTTCTACGACTCTCAATAAATTTTTCTTATAAGATATATTGCTAGGATATAAGAATATATGTTTAGAATTTAAGATATATTATTGTGATATAAATGTATTTCGTGTCTTTTTACGGAGAAATCTCTTTATTAGCCTCATCATCTATTCATATGATGAGAATTGTAACTTCAACTATTTTAACATTTTTTTTTCGAATGTAAGATATATTATGGCGAATATAAAAGTATAATGTTTAGAATGTAAGATATATTATTAGGAATATAAAGATATATTGTTTTGAATCTAAGATTTTTTCCTTTCGTAAATACAGATGTATAAATAGGAATCAAAATAAAACTATGAAAGTTTGAGCTTAAAGATATATGAGTCCGGGAGCTAACAATAATAGGCCGGTTGAAATTTCAGGTTGAAATATATTGTAGCCACTAAGAGACCATAAAAAAAAATATTTAAATGTATGAACCGACTTCCAATTTGAGCTCTTATCTTATTGAAAATTAATATTATCTAAATAAGATGAAATGTCCAACTCTTTTTCCATGGCTTTTATATGTTTCTTTTGCTGCAAAAATTAAAGATGTACAATGCATATATTCTTTTAATTTTCAAGTGGTTGTAAAATACAAGAATAGACAAAAATATCACTCATTCACATGGTAAGTAGGAGTATTTATATAGTATAGATTTACTTGCATTTGATAAAAAAAGATATTAGATTAGTTATTAACTTAATTAATAGGTGTTCCATTTTGTTGATAAGACGATTCTTGTTTTTGCGAAAACCCGTAGGCAACTTGAAGATATGATTTTCGAATTGAAGTTATGCAAATAAACAGTTTGGAAGGAAAAGTGCGATTTCTCCATCTAATAAAAAACACCCAGCTAGTTTTCTCTTGAAGTATGAAGTACCGATCGAGTAGAAAAACAATATATAATGTTTTGTAAAAACAATATATATAGAATTAGCAAAAAACAATATGTATAGCTTTTAGAAAAGTTATACAGATATTAAAAATAAAAAGACTATTTAAATCAACAAAATAATGCATATATATAAACATATTAAAAAATAGTATATAAATTACTTAGAACAATACACAAAGATTAAAAAAAAACATAAAGTATGGATAATTATATAATTGTTATAAGAAAGATTGACTGGGTCAACGAAGTCAATTACTCTACACTTGTCACGGTAACTATTACGCCCAAATGACACGTTAGCATTATCCCATGGAATTTATGGTGACAAATACAATCAAACTAAAAAAAAATTTGAATTGTAGATATCTAAGGATAATGCCAAATCAACGTGGAAAATGAAAATACAAGCGCAACCAGATACGGATGTAATCAACCAGTGACGTCACATATTATTTCCTTATTTCCGTCACCTTATTCGTGCACATAACACGTCATAATTAGTGATTATAGAAAGATTAAAGACGACCAATAGGCAATAGCAAATAAGCAGGTTGGGTATGGCCCAACATATGTTGGACCATGCTCCCTCCAACATATTAATAACCATCTGATTTTGTTTGTGATAAACGGTGACTTCACATTGTTAAATCTAATAAAATAATATACTAATTTTTTATTTAATGAGTACTTAAATGTAATAAAAAAATAGACATAATTGCAATATATATGAAATAAAATCATTCAAATTGTATATGAAAATTAGTATTACAAAGTTTCTAAGAATATTTTGTAAGTGTAAAAAAAAAATAACAAATCATACGATAAATGTTATACATTCTTTTATTGGGTTTAACGGTGTGAAATTACAGTCTATCATAAACTAAAATCGGATGGTTATTAATATGTTGGAAGGAACATGGTCCAACACATGTTGGACCATAAGCTATGACAGGAATGAGTAAGGTTGTTTTAGGGCTTACGCTAGGGAATTTAAATTTTATAACGGATATAAATTTGTAACGGAAGTTTAGCAGCTTCAGTCTTTTGTTGGAAAAAACTTTGGGTTTGTTCAATATTGTGGAATTCATGACCAATTCGTAAGTTTTACTTTTATACAACGTCTATCTTTACAAGGTTCTGTTGGAGTAATTTCTTGAAAATAAATAATAACTTTTCGAGTCAGAAGTGTGACATAACTACGTCTAATGTCATCAAATATGAAACATTCAAGATGATCTTTTCATTCACTGAAAATTCTTCATATACGACCTTGCGTGTTCAGAAATTCCATCCTTACACGATGCTAATTTATCAAGAAGAGTTCCACATGGGTTATAAACTTATACGTACCTAGCTACTCTATAAAAACAAAATATAAAAACATGTGTTAAATACCATCTACGTATTTTATTATAATAGTATAGACATAAACAGTTAAACAAAATAATGAGACAGCTTTGTAATAGTATAAACATAGTTCAACAAAATTATAAAACAGCGCTTTGTAACCTTTTTTTTTTTTTGACCAAAAGCTTTGTAACCTATTAATTGTGCAAGTAACAACCATACTTATTCAGAACGACAGAACCGTCCATCTAATCTAAAATTATTTTTTGTCAAAATCAATGTAATTTGTTATTGCTAATGTCTCAGGCCTTGTTAAAATATCATTCAAAAAAAATCTTTTATTGGGTGAAAAGTTCTTCCCGTGATGAACTTGCCTGGAAATTATATTCTTGTTTTTAAATACTTTTTTATGCATCTCTTCACATAGTAGGTTATTACGTGTCAGCCATTATGTATTAAATATTTCCTGTTGCAGAAAAAATTGGACATTATGTCTTGGTTCTCATTCAGCACTGTCTAATATTTTCTATGTTCCACTTTTGGTTGTAAAGGCTCCTTCACGTTGTATTTTCTTTTGAATCCTGTACGGGCATCTCAGTTTTATAGGAGATGAAACTCTATATATATATATGTAAACAAAATGAAAATTTTGCTTACGGTCTAAAAAATTACATGTATCATCAAAAATTTAAATTTCAACCGTACGGATGGAATATATATGTTTTGAATATATTCAAAACATATATATTCCATCCGTACGGTTGAAATTTGAATTGTTTATGATACATGTAATTTTTTGGACCGTCATTTTGCTTATGTATGCTATTTAGCATCTCCTATATATATATATATATATATATATATATATATATATATATATATATATATATATATGCTATAGAAGAGAGAGAGAGAGACTAACAAGCATACGTAAGTAAAGCTTACGTTTTGCTTACGGATGGATAAAGTGGTTATAAAAAGTAAAAATTTAAATTTCAACTGTACGGATGTAATATATAAATTTTGAAATATATTGTGGATTAATTTTCACAGGAATCAGAATAATATATCATTGCCATCATGTATTATCAAAATATGCAGCACTATTCAAAACATATATCGGAATAATATTTTGATGATACATGATATCAATGATATTAGATATATTATTCTGATTCCTGTGAAAATTAATCCACAATATATTTAAAACATATATATTACATTCGTACGGTTGAAATTTGAATTTTTGCCTTTTATAACCACTTTACGCATCTGTAAGCAAAACGTAGTTTTGCTTAGTATGCTTGTTAGTCTCACTCATATATATATATATATATATATATATATATATATATAATCTTTTTTCAAAAAATAAACTACATATAATCTCTTTTGTTTAGTTTTTAATGAAGTATTTAACTAATTGCGTACTCCAGCATAAAAAAAAGAGTTGTATAATGAAGTATATAAAATTCTAAACTTTATGCAACTATATCTGGAGTTGTTTAATATGTGTCTTCATTTTATCGTTACAAAGGATTTATGAGTTACGACATTAAACTTCCCATACAGTTTTAAGAAAACAAAAGGACCCTTTAACTATTGAATAATAATTATGTAAATCATCTAATTTAGTGGTACATATTATATATGGGAAGTTAAAGAAGACTAAATAACATTGGCATCTTCCTTCCAAAAAACTATTGGCTTCTTCCGGTGTAATGGAAATTTATTAAATAAAAGTAATATACAGAAAGGTCTCCTATTTTTGTTAATCCTGAAATATTCATTGGAAAAAAAAAATCAAATTATTCCATGTAATTTGCAGCTGTCACTAATAGAAAGAAAATGCATTTCTGTGAACTTCCAAGCAATTGTTGAATTAATTGGTATATTAGGCCAGTTCGTCCTCCTGTTTCTCATTCTGTTAAAATATCTTTCTGTGCATAAGTTTTGTTTTTCTTTGATACTCAATTGCGTTGGCTGATGAAAGGTTTTGGACATAAACAATCGCGGTATTCCGTTATAAAAGATTGCTATGATTCTGCTGAGCAGGTAATTAATTAAAGTCGAAACCGGGTTATATTGAACTTGTTCAATACTTCATATATTTTTTTAGAAGAACTAATTTAATCAAAATATCACCTTCCATTTATTTTCCTTCTAAATCCATAATGAATGTATCTCGATTGAACTTCCCTTTTTTTTCTTTTTCGTGCAGTTGTGTTAAATTATTTTTAATGGCTCATCCGCTCATGTTTTTCATCCGACATGTTTTAAATTTTTAACATGTCAAAATTGCATTGTAGTATCTAGGCCAGGGATACTGAAGCATCAAAAATAAAAATTACATTATCATATATTATTAGATATTATTAGAATAATGTATATAGGAGTAGTTTATTATATTAATTATAGAGATTGTATTGTAAAAATATATCGATAAATTTTATCGTAGATTAGATAGATAACTAATTTTATAAATAAACTATCCTTGTAAAGTCTAATCAATTCAATCAATACTTATCAATTATAATTAACAAACACTTTTCTCTTGTCTCTCTATACTTCCACATCTAACATGGTATCAAAAGCAAATTATTGCTTTTGCTTTTCAAACTCTCCCAATTTCCCTCTCTCTTTCTTCTAATTCTCTTCATCAAGAGTGCAGCAATTTGTGCCTCTCAATTTAAGAACAGTTCAACAACTGTTTTCTTGAAGAAATCTCATCAAATCTTGACTGAATTCTTTCAAGAATTTGTCAAGAAGAGGATTATCAGAGGTGTTCGTGTTAATCAGAGAAGTAGTGAGGAGGTGTTCATGTTATTTCTTGACTGAATTCTTTACAATCAGTCATATCAAGATTCGATCAAGAATCGATCAAGATTCGATCAAGAATCGGTCAAGAACTTCAAGAAATCGACGAGTGTCAGGTCGTTCCTTCTCTTACCTCTTTCCTCCATCCCTTTTTTTCCGACATAAATGACTTCTGATTTCGAACGTTTTCACTTCAGGCAATTGGTCAATCATGCCAATCCTCAACTGGTCTCGGTTTTACGCTCTGGTCCTGATCTAGATAATTTTTTGAAGTCATTTTTTGAGTCTTTTGCGGTACAATTTAAAAAGATGAATACTTTTTACGGGCATCGAAAAAGAGAAAAAGATATATATGTATTACAAGCCTATTATTTTTTCTTTTCCAAAGGGGAAAAAATATTATGTAATTCTAAAATTGTTGTCTTTTTTATCTTTTTTTTATGTAGGTTACTGCAGAGCTTGCAAAAGCTGGTCTCGAGTCGTCAAATCTTATTATTGGAATCGATTTCACAAAGAGCAATGATTGGACTGGTAATTCATTAATGACAATTCAGTAACTTTTATTTGATATTTAAATCATCAAAATTCCTAGTTACTCCTTTTTATTGTATATATACTTGGTTATTGGAGGAAATTTTGTTTAAATTTATCAAGAGAATTTATATATCTAAAAAAGTTACATTTTTCACATTTTTGACAGGTAAAAAGTCATTCAATGGATTGAGTTTACATCATATAGGTGACCATCCAAATCAGTACGAAAGTGCCATTTCTATAATTGGACGAACGTTATCTAGTTTTGATGAAGATAATATGATCCCTTGTTTTGGATTTGGAGACTGTAATTCTTTCATTATATCTTTTTTTAATTATAATTCGCGGTACAGAAAATGCTATATATGTAATTTTATTTTACAAACAATTTTTTTCAGCAACAACACATGATCAAAATGTCTTCAGTTTTTATCCTGATCATAGACCGTGTAACGGATTTACAGAGGTACTAAGTAGATATAGAGAACTCGTACCAAACCTCCATTTAGCTGGTAAATAAATTTCACATATTCAGAAGAAAAAACTTATTTCAGGTTTTAAAATTTTAAATATATTTAAAATTGATATGTTTTTTTTCCTTATTTACTTTTCACAAGGACCAACTTCTTTTGCACCTATGATCGAAATGGCAATGTCAATTGTCGAAAAGAGTGTCGGACAATATCATGTTTTGTTAATTATTGCTGATGGTCAGGTATGTAAAAGTAAACAAAAACTTTTATCGCCTCAACATATTTCAGTAATCATCATAACAAAATTTGTTTACCACCTAGCAATTAAATATTTACTGCAAATATAGTGTTTTGATGTGTTTGTCTACTGACAAGAAAGTTTGTATGAAATGATGATGTGTAGGTTACAAGGAGTGTAAATACTGAAAATGGACAGTTAAGCTCACAAGAGCAATTGACAATTGAAGCTATTGTAAAAGCAAGGTTGATCCTGAAATTTAATCCGTGCAAGAAATAAAAAATAAATAAATAAACACCTAAAAAATCAGATAATTCAAAATTTAAGAATTCAAAGAAAATGATCAAAGAGGATCGTATTATAATACTGATCAAATATTTGTTTATGCAAAGACTGATTTTCTTAGTTTATTTCGTAAACAAAGTGCTGTCTTTTCTGTTATATAATACCTTACATTATTAAAGATAAGAAGCTAATTAATATTTATATATTTCTCTTTTCCAGTGAATTTCCCTTATCAATTATTTTAGTTGGAGTTGGAGACGGTCCATGGGACATGATGATGCAATTCGATGATAATATTCCCGCAAGATCATTTGACAATTTTCAAGTTAAATTTCCTTTAACCTAATCATGTCACTATTTATATAAACACAAACAAATTTGAAATAATTATGTTTTTATAATTTGTGAATTTTATGAATTTTCAGTTTGTGAATTTTACGGGCATAATGTCGAAAAACATCCCTCAACCCAAAAAAGAGGCTGAATTTGCTCTTGCAGCATTGATGGAAATTCCGTCTCAATATAAAGCAACAATAGAACTTGGAATATTAGGGTACTTAATTATGTGAAATAATCATGTCATCATTTCTGATCTAATTATAAAGTTTGTTGATTCATGAACTAATTTATATTTTTATTTTCGGTAGTCGTCAGACTGGAAGGTGTTTAATGAGGGCCCCACTACCGCCACCTATATCTCAATCTTCAAATTCAAATTTGTTTCAACAAAATACATCACAAAATACTGGTATGATATTTAATGCCGGTACCTCTAGTTCTGTATCTCCTACAACTGGTATGGATGATCAGGTATATATTATTCATGAATCTATTTCTTCAAACCCTTTTTGTTTTAATTTTAACAATAATAATTTCATGGTTAAATTAATATAATTTAATTTAAATAATTTGAACAGCATGTTTGTCCTGTCTGCCTTGTAAATCGAAAGGACACGGCTTTTGGATGCGGTCATCAGGTAATATATATAAGCTCACTTCTATTTTTATTTTTTCTGAAAGATTAAAATGACTTTGTTGATCTTTACATTTAAAAAATCATTTTCGGTTTTTTTAATTGAGATGAATTAAGTGGTTAAATTTGTAATTCTACTGTAAAGTAGGAAAATGATATATATTTGCCAAATATTATAACTTTTATTTCACATGTATCCAAATAAATTTTCTACCGGCAATTTTACATTTCAGACATGCAATGACTGTAGCAGAAGCTTGCGGAACTGCCCCATTTGTCGTACTTCAATAACAACAAAAATAAAATTATATTAAGGGAATAATAATAGGTGTCAAATAGTCGGGTTAGATCAATTTGGATTCAGGTCAATTTAGATTATGGATCATTCGGATTACAAATCATCGTATGTATCATTCACGAATCATTGTATTTTACTATATTCATGAAAAAATTTGAGAAAAAAAATATTACTGTTGAAATACCCTTTGACCATGATATTACGCCCACACTCCAAACATGAAATTAGTCTTTCACCACATTCTGAGCATGTCTACATTATAAACATACCATATATTTAAAATTATTAATCAAATGCATAATCTCAAAAATAATAATTTATTCCAACGTTTATATCCAAACCTCGAAACAAAAAAAAAATACTTGCCTCATGCCCACAACTAAAGACCATATTCTTCATCCTTACACGACACAACGCACAAATCTGCAAAAAATCATAAACACATTTGAACATTCACATAACCAACTAAACCAAAAATCAAGCCTTACAAAAATGTTACTATTATTAAAATTTACCTGAGGACTGGAGCCTCGAGTTGAGGGGGGAAAAATGCCTCCTGTTTTGGCCCAACAAACCAAGGCCTTGAATTGCATTGAACTGTGAAGGAATTTCCATGAGAGCTTGAAGAGCGAATTGAGCCTCTATTCTCTCGGGAAATATTTCGTGACATTATCTCTGTGAAATTAACAAACTGACAAAAGAAAATATAACCGCGCGTTATTCTAGAATTAATGAAGTGTATAAGTATACTAATGGAGATATTAGATGTAACGACCCAAAAAAAAAAAATAATAATAATTAATTAATTAGTTAACTAAAGGGTCTCAAATATAATTGTCAAAAATTTGGGACCAAGTTGCATATCATATGTAAATTCTTTCACCCTTGAATTCCGAATTTTCTTGACTTTCCAAAGCAAAAATATATTGGGCCCAAGTATCAATTTTATTTTGATTCTGAGGATATTTTGCCATACTTGCATCATTCATTTCATGCATGATATTAGGCCTTGATTCATTCCATTCCATCATTTCTTTCCAAAAAAAATAAAAATTATAAATGTTGTATAAATATAAGAAGTTGAGGGGTCATTTTTTAAAAGTCCATCTATATATACTGTTTCCATTTGTTGCCGCCGGCAGAGGTCTCATATTTCCAAATTCCAACTGGTTTTCAATAAAATAAAGTCAGGAGAGAAAATAAAAATGAATGAAATTCTTTGAACCTCCAACTATGTCGTTTCCTCTGGCCATGCAAGTTTGGATCTGTTTCTTGTCGTTTCCAATTTCTCATTGAGGTAACCGAACTTCTCCGTATTTATTGAATTTATAATTTTTCTTTTATATTAACGTAATTAAGTATTAGTATTATTTTAAATAAAAGAGAAGAGAAGAGGGAAGCCAGGTTTGACGGTAAAAAGGGGGCCGCATCTCAGATAACGATCTTGAGCGAGGTTTCGGACGTCAAGAGTCTCCCGAGTAGGGATCTCGGGTACTTTTTTCCGGATCAAGAGAATCTGAATGCGCTTAACATTATGACATCTCAGGTAGCGATCCTGGACGACCTGACGGGTAGTAAGGTCCCCTGAGTAGCGATCTCAGATAGCTCGCTCAATAATTGAAAAGTGAAAAGATTTAAATATATTAAAGAGGGTTTATTTTGACATTTTTTTTAAGTACATAAATTATTATTATTATGATCAATATATTTTCAGTATGATGGTTAAGAAATTATTTATTATTTTTATAAATTTGATTAAATATGGAGAAGCTGCGCCAATTTATAAAACTGGTTACTGAGTCTTTAACCTCACGGCACATTTATTTGATTATTTTGGCGTAGGTTGTCGGGCGGTACGGAAATCAAAGTGGATGACATTTTGGATGACTCAAAATGGGGCGTGACATTAGAAAATATATGATTGATAAAGTAAAATTAATATCATATTATTAGAAACCAACAATTTTTGATAATAAGATACCGTTAATATTAAACTACTCGGCTTGGACCTGGCAAGTCCGGAAGAAAACCTGAAAATTATCAAAAAGGCCTTCATTTAATTTATCGTCATAATTCTAGGCCGAATGCCAAGGCCCATCGCCAACTCCAACTAGAATTATAGATAGAGGTAAATAATTGCAAAAATAAAATATATTTATACCTTACGGATATGTGTTTTACCTTCACTGCTATGGTTTTCTAACAATTTTAAAATATAATGACTAGTATGTATTTGTTGAAATATGGTATGAATTTTTATTCATCTAATATGTATTTATTTAGACTTTTTATATGCTTATACCTTACTGGTATGCGTTTTGCTTCAACTTTTATGTGTGTGCCACAATTTTTGAACTATATAGACTAGTATGCGTTTGTTGAAATCTGGTATGAATTCATATTCATATGATATGTGTTTATTTAAATAAAAATCCAGAAATAAAAAAAAGAGCACATAAACAATCAGAAAAATTATACTAAAAATGTTCTGAAACAGTAAAAAAATCTACTAAAAATGCGCCGAAAAAAATAAAAACTACGCCAAAAAAAAAATTTCTACTAAAACGGTCCGAAAAAGTCACGCGTCTGCCCAGAGCTAGACTACGGACATCTGTCAAGCTGAGCGCAGCAACGTCAAAAAAATGTGTCGAAAAAATTAAAAAATTATTTTAAAAATGCACTGAAAAAATTTAAAAATTATAGTAAAAACACGCCGAAAAAAAAAAGTTATACTAAAATCGCGCAGAAAAAAATAAAAAAATTCTAATAAAAACCCGCCGAAAAAGTGGCGCACAGCAGGTGTCCCTGCGCGGAGCGTCCAGCTAAGCGCAGGCAATAAAAAAAATGTGTCGAAGAAATTAAAAAATTCCACTAAAAATGCGCCAAAAAAAATAAATTTCTAGTCAAAAAAATAAAAAAATTCAAATAAAAATGCGTTGAAGAAATAAAAAATTCTAGTAAAAACGCGCCGAAAAAGTCACGTGCTACCCTGGGCGAAGATGGCGGACATCTGTCCAGCTTAGCGCAGGCAACATCAAATAAACGTGTCGAAAAAATACAAATTCTATTAGAAACGCGACGAAAAAAATAAAAAATTCTACTAAAATGCGCCAAAAGAAATTAAAAAATTATATTAAAAACAAGCCGAAAAAGTTGCGCATAGGCAACATAAAAAAAAGCGAGAGTGAAAATATCACGAGAAATTGAAATCATGAAAAAATTGAATAAGAGTCATTAGGAGGAACAAAAAAATATTATATGCTAAATTTCATTGGAGTCAATTTGGGAGGCGACAAGTGGCGTGCTCTGATTAGTTGGGAGTCAGGGAGTCACTAACTAGGAAGGTTAATAGCCGTTCCCTTTATTTGATTTGGGGTTTCTTCCATATCTGGGTTATATAATTTCTTTGCTGATTTTTATGTTTGAGAGATCCGGATTTGGACAAAATGTTGATTTTATTGAGATTAACTAATTGTTTTGATCTGGATTCTAGTCTTTTTGATTCTTGTTTGAGAGATATGATTTCTTCCAGTTTTTTTATCCCTGATTTGGATCTGGATTCTTGTTTTTTAAAGTAATTGTTTGGTGATTATTTTTTAGTTTTCTTTGCTGATTCTTGAGATTATTTTATCCAATTTGGGTTTTCTTGTTGTTCTTTTTTTTTTCATTTTAATTTCTATCAGTTTTACAAAAATGATAATTACATTTTTTTTATTTGGGATAAATGAATTTTTTTGAATTAATAATGGTAAATTGATTAAAAAAAGGTTACTTTTATGGATTCATAAATTGTAATTTTTCATATTAATATTAATGGTAGTTTATTAAATGGTAATTTTCGAATATGGTGGTAATTTATGGAAATAATATCTTTTTTATATTAATGGCAATTTTCGATATTGGCGTAGTAGTAATTTATGAAAAATAGTAACTATTTGTATTAATTATAATTTATGATATTTATGCAAAAATGTTAACTTTCTGGGTAGTAATTTTTCCAAAATTATTCTTGCTTTCTTTTTGTGTTTTTTTTCCTGAGATTATTCTTGTATTTTTTGATGGTAAGAGATTATTTTTGTTTTTTTCCCTTGATGGTAAGAGATTATTCTTGTTTTTTTCCTAATTTTCTTGTAAATTAAGTTTTAGTCTTTTTTTTTTTATCTTTCCAATTATTTTCTTTATGCTTTAATTTTCTTTTGAATTTTTTATTTATCTATTCAACTTAATAAAACAAATAATTTTTTTCTGCAAAATGGATTTCTTAGGGTTTTTCTTTGCTATTTTAGATTTTTTATTTTTTATTTATTTTACATTGATGGTAATTTTAATATTTGTTTCGTGGTAATTTTCAGTGTTCCAAACTTATTTATGTCATTTTTCCTATTTTTCAGTAAATAATAATCTAGGGTTAATGTACATAAATTACCATTGATTTGGGAAAATTTCGATCGTAATTTTTTGACTATATTTTGAGATTCTGAGTTTATTCCTTTATTTGTTATTAATTCAAATTTTTGTGGCTGATGGTAATTGTGGCTGTTGGTAATTTTCAGTGTTGCAAATTTATTTATGTCGTTTTTCCTTTTTTCAGGAAATAATAAGCTAGGGTTAATTTACATAAAATACCATTGATTTGTGATAATTTCGAGGGTAGATTTTTTGACTATATTTTGAGATTTTGAGTTTACTCCTTTATTTATTATTAATTCAAATTTTTGTGGCTGGTGATAATTTAGGCTTTGGTAATTTAGATTTTTTTTTCACAATATGTAATATAATTTTTTAATGGTAATTTTAATAGTTTTCCATCCATTGATTAGAATTGGTGGTAATTTTGTGATTTTTTTTATAATATAAATTGCTAGTGGTTATTTCCCTTTTTAACAGGTATGGAAACTTTATTTGTGCACGAATAATTTATTTGAGAAATATACATTATATATTTGGTAGATATTTTGTGTTAATTTGTATGTGGTATATTTGATGTAAATTAGTTACGTTGGGTATTCATTTGAGATTTTAATTAAGTAACAAATATAGTATTGTGGTGTTAATTCTCCTGAATTAAAGAGATGAATGCTAAAAATATTTTGAAGAATTAATTTATAAATATGTTGAATATATTTTGGTGTTGAATTTTGGTATTTAAATTTTTGACATTTGGAATTTTTTATTGTATTGCTAATGGTGTTTTTGTGGTGTTTATATGGTGTTAATATTGGAAATACAATTTTATATGTTGTTTATATAGTTTGTGTTGATAATAATTGGTGTATAAAAAATCAAATAAATCTAGAAAATAGAAATGAAACTAAATTAGTCCTAGCAATGCATCTAAAATAAAAAAATAGACCCTAAAAAAAAATTTACATAATCCAAACTTACGCAAAAAGTGATACCCTACATTATTAAAAAATAAAATCAAAGTTTGAAAAATAAATGTTGAAAAATTACCAGCAAATTGATTGAATATTTTGTGTTAATGATGGTGATTAGTAAATTTTTTCATGTTTATGACTAAATTCAAATTTTGAAAAAATATTATTTCAGTAATTTTGTTTACCATAAAAATCAAAGTTAAAAAAATAATTGTGGCAAATTCACCAGTAACAAAATTATGGTGGTCCTTCAGTTTAAAAAATATTTCATTATATAGTTAATCAATAAGATTAGAGATTCTTGGTTCTAAAAGTTCATTTTGTAACTTAAATATTTTGTGTATTTTATTGAATTATTTAGAATTTTTATTTACTTTCCTAAATGACATAATATACATTCTATTGCTATATGCATACAACCTATATATTATGACTTAGAGAATACATAATTATAAACAGAAGCTTGGAATATTTGTAAGAAAGAAAAAAAAATATTACTAAATTGATGCATATAGAATTTGAACCCACACCTCTATTACTGGGCTATAAGACCATTTGCGTATATATATATATATATATATATATATATATATATATATATATATATATATATATATATATATATATATATATATATATATATATATATATATATATATATATATATATATATATACTTATTTGGTTATTTATTTAAATATCGTATTAGAATTTCACCCAATAATATCTCAGTTGAGTAATTTGATGTATTAATAAAAATATGTATTATGTGTTCATATATATTTTGAATATTAAAGCATAATATAGGTTTCTAAGTTACAATATACTATTTCAAGTGTTAATACATATTTCTAATTTGCCAATATATATTTTCTATTTTGAATATATCTAGAGGGTAATTATCCCGCCAAATCAATGATTAATTTTTTTTTATTTAGTTCTTATTTTATTTGATCTCATGACGATTGTTGATCCAAATATATATACATGATATTGGAATTATTCTCAGTCAAATACTATTAAATAATGGTTAAGATGAGAAAGAGAGAAAATTAGAGGGAAAACCTCTCACTAAATCAGGGACCAAACTTGGTCACAAAATCATCTTGCAATATTAGTTAGTCGTCAAAATAATTCCCAAGAAAAGGAAAAGAAATGTAAATCAAAACTTTCCCACCTTTGTTTTGTCTAATTTAGCAACTATTGTTGGTCCCTACATATAAATAATGTTGGATACTTCTTTTGGAGGGAAAGTTTTCCGCCAAATCAGGAACAAAATTTAGTCACAAATTAATTTTTATTTTACTAGATTAACGACAATAAATGGTTGCCAAAAATAGTACACCAAGAAAAGAGAAACATATATAAAGAAAAATCTTCCCACCAAGACAGTGACAAAAAATAGTCCCTATTTTATCATTTTTGGCGACAATATTTGGTCACAAATATAGTAAACCTTTCAAAGACTAATTTTTGTCGTAGTTATTTTAGCTATAGGGAACCAATAATTATCACTGATGAAGTAAACTATTCAGGGACAAAGATTGGTAGCAAAGTGCTTCGCCCACATGCAAGAAATCAACAAAATATTTTTTGGGACAAAACTCGTGTCTATTGTTGTAGCTAAAGATTGCTTTTTTGGGACAAAATTGTTGTAGTCGCTAAACATTACAAATAACTACGAAAATTGCTTTGTCATAGGAAATTTGGTGGCTAAATGCAATTTTTGTAGTAGTGCCAGTTAGCTGAATGGATGTGACACATGATTTTATTGGGATTCTGAAATTGTGGCGAAATTAGCACCAGATATATCATGATGACATCAGCAATAAATTTTGGGGGAAGTCATGGGGCAAATAATAATTTTCCATTTTCTATGTTCCTTTTGTGGTATTTGTTTTTGTAAAGGCTCATTCACGTTGTATTTTCTTTTGAATCCTGTACGGGCATCTCGGTTTTATAGGAGATGAAACTACATATATATAATATTTTTTTTCCGAAAAATAAACTACATATAATCTCTTTTGTTTAGTTTTTAATGAAGTATTTCAGTAGGCAACTAATTGCTTACTCCAGCATAAAAAAAGATTTGTATAATGAAGTATATAAAATTCTAAACTTTATGCAACTATATCTGGAGTTGTTTAATATGTGTCTTCATTTTATCGTTACAAAGGATTTATGAGTGACGACATTAAACTTCCCATACAGTTTTAAGAAAACAAAAGGACCCTTTAGCTAATGAATAATATTAATTATGTATATTATCTAATCTAGTGGTACATATTATATATGAGAAATTAAATAAGACTAAATAACATTGGCATCTTCCTTCCAAAAAACTATTGGCTTCTTGCAGTGTAATAGTAATTTATTAAATAAAATTAATATACAGAAAGGTTTCCTATTTTTGTTAATGCTGAAATATTCATTGGAAAAAAATCAAATTATTCCACCTAATTTGTAGCTGTCACTCGTAGAAAGAAAATGCTCCTCTGTAAACTTCCAAGCAATTGTTGAATTAATTGGTATATTAGGCCAGTTCGTCCTCCTGTTTCTCATTCTGTTAAAATATCTTTCTGTGCATAAGTTTTGTTTTTCTTTGATACTCAATTGCGATAGCTGATGAAAGGTTTTGGACATAAACAATTGCGGTATTCCCTCATAAAAGATTGCTATGATTCTGCTGAGCAGGTAATTAATTAAAGTCGAAACCAGACTATATTGAACTTGTTCAATACTTCAATTATTTTTTTTAGAAGAACTAATTTAATCTTTTGTTTAATCAAAATATCACCTTCCATTTATTTTCCTTCTAAATCCATAATGGATGTATCTCGATTGAACTTCCCTCTTTTTTCTTTTTCGTGCAGTTGTGTTAAATTATTTTTAATGGCTCATCGGCTCATGTTTTTCATCCGAAATGTTTTAAATATATTATCTTCATATTTTATTTATTGTTTAATTTATAATTTATACTATATAATTTTATATATTTTGTGGAACTTTATTTTACGCGATTTTATTAATACTGTTTAACTAATAATTATATGTTGTTTAGCATATATATTATTTTATACTTACATATTATTTTTATTCAATAAGTGAAGTAAAAGTAATTTTTTTGTTAAATTTTTTTCTAAATAAACAATATGCCAACTTTTGAATTGGAAACCTCATATCACTTGGATCTAAATGTTTCTTCAGGGAAGTAAATGAAATCCAAAATAGCTTGCAAGCAAAATGGTGAACAAAAACATTCAAGAAAAA
This sequence comes from Juncus inflexus, assembly GCA_024447665.1. Taxonomy (NCBI): domain Eukaryota; kingdom Viridiplantae; phylum Streptophyta; class Magnoliopsida; order Poales; family Juncaceae; genus Juncus; species Juncus inflexus. The sequence goes on along the minus strand of JAJHPC010000004.1, from coordinate 3,035,865 downwards.
AATGCCTGTACAATTTTATTATCACCAATTTACAAAAGAATCCACTTATTACACAAGGAAAACAGAAAAGAATAAATATAAATGAATAAAAAATAGAAAATAATGGTTGCAAATAATAATTACAAAAGAATTGTTATGCAGCCAGCTTATTACTACATTCAAATATACGCTCTTTTGTTGCTCTGTTTATTTACAAGTAAAAACAATCATGAAGTCTCATTAAGTGGCTTTGTTCTTTTATTTAGCAGCTTATTACTACATTCAAAATAGAAAATAATGATTGCAAATAATAATTACAAAAGAATTGTTCTTTATTTTATTTTCTGTGAAGGTTCTCCTAGTTTACTTTTCCATTTTAAGTTTTCTTTTTTGATTTTTTTTTCTTTTCTGTAATTTTGTTGGTAGAGTAATAATTGCATTAGATCTGGTGCGAGGTGGCGGGAGTGCAACTCTTCTTCATAAGCATCCGGTCTGGCGATTGCTAATATAAATTTGTACATTTTAATATGATATATTTATTTAATTTATTTTGTTAAATTTTATTAGTGGTTATGTAGATGCATAAACCCTAAAATATCGAGTGCTATTGTGGCTTTATATTGAGATGGAATTTCCATGAGAGCTGCAAGGGCAAATGTGGCCTCTTTTCTTGCCTGAGGAATGCTTCTCAACATAATCTCAGAAAAATTCACAAACTGCAAAAAAAGAAAATTTCCAAACATCAAAATATATCCAAAAAAAGAGAAGGGGAAACTAAAATCAATATATATAATAAAAATTTAGTTGAAAGTTGTCAAACAACCTTGATGGAATATTATCGTCAAATTGTTTCATCGTCTCCCATGGTCCGTCTCCAACTCCGACTAAAACAATCGACAAAGGAAGCTCACTCCATTCATAAGATATATAATAAAAAATATGAATTATATTTAATAAATAGGATAAGAAGAACTTAATTATATACATTATACACATCAATTATTACTATTTGACATAATTAAGCTTAATTGATTAATTAATTACCTGGCTTTCCTTATGGCTTCAATTGTCTTCTGCTCTTGAGAACTTAGTTCTCCATTTTCAGTGTCTATGCTTCTTGTAACCTATACATAAAAAAAAGTAAACTATTTTTGGTTGTTTTGTAAAATCATATTTTTACATAATATTCAGAACTAAATTAAAATTTATAAGATAAAAATAATGGTCGACTTATTTTCAGATAATTTGTTACCTGACCATCTGCAATGATTAAGACAACATGATATTGTCCGCTGCTCTCTTCAACAATTGACATTGCGGTTTCAATTATCGGAGCGAAAAAAGTAGGGCCTAGTATCAAAAGACAAAGAAAAATATCAATTATAATAATATGTGCTTAAAATAAAAAAAATAATAATAATTTGTGTCAAATTAACACCGAAATGGAAAATAATGTTCATAATTGTTAAAAAGACGTACCAGCTAGTCGGACATTCGGTGCAATTTCCCTGTATCGCGTTAAAGCCTCGGTAAATCCAATTCATGGTCTCCCTTCTGGGTAGAAACTAAACACATTTTGATCATGTGTAGATCCTGCCAAATTAAGTAGGATTAAGAGGGAAAATATTAACAGTGTACTCAAATAAAATATAAATAAAATGTTTTGGTAATTGTTTATTTCTTAATTTAAGTCGAAGTATATTAAAAAATCTTTTGAGGCAGAAAATTATGAGATTTACCATCTCCAAATCCGAAGCATGGAATTAAGTTATCTTCATCAAATGTGGATAATGTTTGTCCAACGATAGTAAGCGCTTGCTCATAAGGATTCAGTAAATCGCCAATATGATGTAAACTTTGTCCATTAAACGATCTCTTTCCTGTTGATTTTTTTTATTTTAATGAACATAGTTAAGGAAAAATATAAAATACAAAATCAAATTACGGCAATTGCAGGAAATTAAGTAAATGAAATACCAGTCCAGTCATTGCTCTTTGTGAAATCAATGCCAACAATAAGATTTGATTATTCAAGCCCAGCCTGTGCTAGAGCCTCAGTAACCTGTAAATGAAAATAAAAGATATAAAATAAACTCATTTTATATAGTGACCCGTCTTTGGATTAAAGAAAATAATTAATTATGATACACTGTTACAATATAAAATGTCGTAAGCCAGCTGAAGATCATACTTATTTATTTTCAGTTAGCTTCATTTTTAACTAGGTTTCATTGTGATTGTAAGATAATTAATTAATTAATTTGGTTAAATTAGTTGAACTGTCTTCACTTTAATTCAACAAAAAGAAAACTAATTGAATTTTCTTTTTTGATAGAAAATTAGTTGAGCTTCCCAATCATCTGCATTCCAAAATTATATTGGTGATCGCCTTGCTATCATAATCGATCCATCATCATTATTATTGTTATTATCGTCATTATCATTGTGAATATTATTCATTCATTTTTCACCGGCTTTAGAACATATTATCAACCTCTTGGACGAATTATTCATTCATTTGATTTCTTTAGCGCCGCAAAAAAATGTTGAAGCCAATCCAATTCAGCAAATAGCTCCTTAAAAAAACCAATTCAAATAGCCCTGGTCATAAGCTTACCTTTTCTAATGAATTATAATTGTCACTTATGAATGTACATTTCCCGTCGATACATTGCCGTTTGTCGCGATGACTCTCTTGATTGTAACTTGATGCGGCACCTCCCATATTAACAAAAAAATGTGTAGATCAGATTAAAGAAAGATTGCATTTCAGGAATTAATGGTGAATTGACAATAAACAGCTTATATGTAGACATGAAGGCCCATGGTCACGAACAGCTTATGAAAATGAATTGGATCATTCTCAAGCTGGTTCGTGGAAAGTTTATAGATATATGCCAACATTTTGATGAAAAGTGCATTTGGCAGTTCTAATTTAATGAAGTTACGGAGCACATGCCTTTTGTAAAGTTGTGTAATAAATTAGTTGTGAATAACGTGGGCTAGCTGTTTGATTTAATCAAAGAAAAGAAAATGAAAAAGAAAAATTCATACAGAATTCTGATAAGCTGTTCATATCGGGTACTTTCATTATTCAATACTTTGTATAATATAATAATAAATAAATTATTCAATAATAAATAATCAACATTTCAATTTTAATATCAAAAAATGTAATGAAATTAAACAAATACTTGATTTTTAATTTTCGTAAAATTTAAAATTTGATTTAAGTAAAGTCAACGATTTTTAGCTTTCTCGGAAATTGATTTTCTTTATTTTTTTAATTATGTGAATTGTAGACAAAATAAAGATTGTGAGTTATAAAAAACAAATAAGTTTTTTATTGGTTTAAATGTGGGTCAAACTTTGATTTAAGAAAAACATGATTAAAAAAGTATAAAATGTAGTAAAATTACAAATAATCCCCTAACTTTTCTGAATATTACAAAAACGCTCTATATTTTCGGATTTTTAAAAAAATCCATATGATAAACTTTTCATTAAAAATGTTTTTAAGAAAATATTTTTTGAAAAATATTATTACAGAATACATTTTTATAAATAATTATTGTATTCGAGAAATTTGTTTCTTATAAAAGTTTGAAATTTTTTTCAGAAATTTTTTTTGTAGAATTTTTTGAGGAAAAAAATATTTTTTTTATATTTTTCAGAAAATAGTTAAAAAATTCTTACCAAATTATTTTTCTAACAAAAAATATTTTTCTTAAATCTTTTCAGTAAAAAGTCCTCGAAAAAAATCTTAAAAAAGGATTTCTAAATATTTTAAATATTTTTTTGTTTTTAAAATAATTTAGAAATTTTATATTTTTTAAAAATAGTTTATAATAAAAAAATAAAAGGAATTTTCTGTTAGAAATTTTGATAAAATATTTATTTTAATAATTATTTATTATTCAGAATTTTTTTAAGAATTTTTATTTTTGGATAAATTTTTTATCATAGGGCAAAATGGGAATTAAAAAATTTTTAATTAATAATTGGACGATAAAATGGATGGAGGGGTTTTTTTGAAAATGAAAATTTTATCATAGTGAGTTTTTTGTAAATTTGAAAATATAGGGTTTTTTTTGTAGTATTCAGAAAAATTAGGGGTTATTTGTAAATTTTTCTAAAAAATATCCCAGAAGCATCCAGATAGAATTATTAAAACAATCGGATACACCACGTGACGTATCCGATTTGTATCAAGTCGTATCGCAGTTGTATCCGTATCGAATATATGTATCATCATAATACTTCTTAATTTTTAGAGTATCCACATAACATAGCTAAATATCATTTGCCAAGCAGATCTAACATAACATATTTTTTTCAGCTACATCTGTATCAGATATCTGTATCATCAGAATACCTTAATTTTTAGAGTATTCATGTAACATAGCTAAATATCGTTTGCCAACCAGATCTAACATAACATCATTTTTTTCTTTTAAGACGAGTCAATATGATATTTGTTTATTGTAAGCTATTTTGCCTTTTTATGTAATATGGAGGTGTCAAGAGATGGAATGAGTTGTGCCAGCACCGGCTGATCACATGGCCTCCTCCAACTATTGTATAATTGTATTTAATATGGAAAACAAATGAAATTGAGATGTTAACCAATTTTTTGTACTTCTTCGTTTTCTTCCGGAATTAATAAAAATATAAAACATATATTTTAATTTTATTAAAAATATAGGTCGGTGCCGGCAGCATTCGGAAAAGGGACTGAGGGACACAAGATGTCACAATTCAAATCCAATGGATGTAGCTTTGAAAAGGGACTGAGGGACACAAGATGTCACAATTCAAATCCAATGGATGTAGCTTTCTGGCTCACTAATATGTTACATTATCCTTTCAATTAATTTTATACATTCTTTTGTGCAACAATTAAAACTGTACAATCTATATATTCTTTTATTTTAGAACAAAACTCCATACAACTTACTGTAGAGAGGTCAAATACAAGAATAGACAAAATATCAACCAATATCACCGGGGTGGGGGCAATTTTTTTTCACCAATAAATAAATTTATATATAATTTGGGAGAGGGAGAGAATACACATAAATATTAATACCTTTCGGAAGCAAACACAATTTTCACCAATAAATAAGTTTGTATATAATTTTTTTTTGAGGGGGATACAAATAAATATTAATAGCTTTCGGAATTTTTGTATACTAAATTTTTATAATATATACTACTGGATCGAAGAGTCTCTATAAAGTTCCGTCAATTTAGAAGAAGAACTTATTATTTATTTAAGACCTTGTAGTCATTTTCGGTAAGTAAGTAGGAGTCTTTGTATAATATAGATATTTTATGTAAAAAAGTATAATACGGATTTAGTTGTATTTAATAATATTCAAATCACCTCTAGTAGTAAGACATCACCCTACTAACTCAAACATTGTGGATTCAATAATTGGCAAAATTAATTTTTTTTTAATATAGATGAAGAACATATGAGTCATCTTTATAAAATAAAATAAAATAATAAAAATACATTGACACCCATTGGTCTTTTGTAGTAGGTCAATAGCTAGTAGCTACTCTACATTTTGATGATATATTATTATTCTTTTCTATATATTACTATTATTTTCTGTCCGAAATCTGTAGGATAGACTTTTTTCCTTTTTTTGAGTTGAGAGGTTACATTTAGCTACTATACTCTTTTGAAGTTAGAGCTGTTAACTTCCATTACATGCACTTTCATCCTAAACTAACTAAAACTACTAAATCAACTAGCAAAACTGGATCCATTGCCTTGCTTCCTCCACCGCTTTTGCAGCCGTCTATTCCGGTGCCTTTTGTTTGCATCTCGTAGGACACACTTGTTGACATGACTAGAGTTTAGAAATGAAATTAGGGAAATAAACATTATGGAGAAACAACAATTGTAGATTAGCATAAATATTAAAATATTTCACATTTCATACTTGTAATTTGTAAACTATTATTTTTACTTGAAGAAAGGGTTTAGGAATTAGAATCTGGGTCCTGACAGTCATAGCACCCCGCTACTTTTCTTTTGAATCTCATAAAATAATAACGTATATTTTTTAAATTATAAAACTACTAAGACGATCTATATATAGGATTTAAAAACAACATATAATTGTAACAAAACCGTGCATATTAAATATCAAACATTATATAAAATATCAAACATAATATATAAATCAACAATAATATACATGAATATAAAAGTAGTATTTAATCACTCTTGATATTTATTCTTTTTGAAGCAATAGTTGTTGTACACTTATTAAAAAAAGAAAAAGAAATAACACTAAGTTTGAATCCATATATTTAAAGTCACAAATATTACATTTTTTTTTCCGATTACAAGCCCTTAGGCCAGAAATATTACAATTTACCGCTTGAACAATGGGTCATTGGCAAATCTTTCTCAATAGTACAATAATACAGATCATATACAATTATATTAAGGGAAAACTATTATATTAAGTGAGATTAACTGAGTCAACTAAGTCAACATAATAAATTCAGACAATACTTCTCAACGTCACAACACAATCACGCATGACTCCATTGGCCTTATGCCTTAGAAAAAGTAAATTTTTTTTTGCTCGTCCAATCTAATCTGAAGAAACATTCTCAATATGGAAAAATCCAAAGAACACGATACGAACGAAGCAACCAGTGGCATGACATCACTTCTATTACATCACCTTTTTCATGCCCACACACGTCATAACTAAGGAAAATTACAGGAAAGGCCAATAGTCAATAAAATTTCTTTATAAATGTAATTAAGCCCTTGTTTTCTTTTGAAGCAATAACTGATAAGTTTTCCCTTTGAAACCCGCAAGCAAAGGTAATAACCGAATGACTAAGGTAGTTTGGGGTTTACGCTAGCTAGGGAAATTAAAAAAATAAATAATTGATATGATTTTCTAGGATGTTGGAAAAAAGTTTTGGTTTGTTTAATATATACTATATATCGAATTCATCAACTAAATATAAGATTTATGCAACTATCTTTGTAGAGTATTAGTCGAGTAATTTCTTCAAAATATATATTGACTTTTCGAGTTGGAAGTATTTATAATGGAGTCTATCTATTTAGCCCCCAGGATATCACATTTTTGTGGCCGTAACGTCACCTGACGCCATAATATCATGTGGTAATCAGAAAAAAACCAGGCAGCAGTTTTGAGGGTTTTTTCCTGTCATTTTAGCTGATTATCAGCAAGAATTTATCCCATCTGTCAGGTAATAAAGACTCTATTTTTGACAGCAGTCATATCATGTCTAATCACCATTAAACTATGATTTTGGGGGGGGGGGGATTAAATTTGAAACTAGTTTTGATTTTGGGGGGAAAATGTGAACAATATTTCGTCTATAAATATGAGTGACACCCCAGCACACAAAAATGATTTTTCTGCTTCCAACATTTTCTATCAATTACCAGTTGGCTTGCCGATTACCACCACCATTAATGGACTGTTTATGAGATTTAGTAAGGCAGATCTGAAGAATTGGAATATTTTCGAGATTTAGCTATGCCGATTATCAGTTAGTGATGAAGGTAAAGCAAAGAGAGATGGTGTATGGGTGAATTTCAAATCTTGGAAGATATTTATCCATGCCATGCTATTTGTGTTCAAAAAGAAGGTTAGTTATATCAATTTTTCCAAACCTATATCAAGAAATTACTACTGGTAATTACGCTATAACACTGTTTGATTAAGTGAAGTGGGTAAAAGTATGTTATTGGCGTAAGGATTATGATAAAATAATATAGTCCAATAGTAAAATTGTGAGAAGTTCAATAAATTATCTTATTTTAGTAAATAGTTGTAACAAATATTGAAAAAATGAAGTCATGTTCATATATTACTAATGTGCGATGATAGAGTAGTTACTTGGTGGTAAACAGTTGTGCTTTATGACCTATATATTTTTTTCTACGGATTTGGATCAAGATCTTTGGGATGCAGGAGCATCACTACAAGGCAAATCTTTCGGGCTATCGTCCAATGTCCATCTTGCGTTTTTGTCCAACGATCCGCTGACTGATTCAGAATTTGTCAGTATTTAGGTAGTAGCACTTTTGTGATGTCTAATTAGGGACTAAGTTTGATTGCATGTGGTAAATTTTATATCTTGAGAAATTTCTTGTTTGTTGGAAGTGTGTTGTAATAGATTGAGTTGAAGACTTTAGTATGTAATGTTATGCTTAACCAAATTTATTTATTTATTTATTTCTACATAAACAGCTACTGATTACCAGGATTAATCTGCAAGATCAATTCCTTTATTTTGTTCTATATCAACAAAAATAACTTTTCATATAGAAGAGGAATTAAATTCACTACAAATTTATCTTGTGACCGATAAAAAGTCATTAATGTGTGCTGATGAAGAAGATGAAATACATATTTTATCTTGAAAAATGTGAACTTAATGAGTTAAAGTTGATTTGACAATGAAAATAAAAAATAAATATGTCAATGTACAATAGATGCTCATGTAGGATTATATTGCTTGCAACATTTTTTAGTATATTTTATTGTGGAACCCAACCATATACAAGTTGGATTTGATGTATGGCAGAACTTGTGCAAGAAAAAAATATGAAAAAATGAGACTACAAGATTAATGAATAGGAGAATGGAGGGTGGGACCAAGCGAGTGGGTTTATTAATTGCATCATACTGATTATCACTATATAGCCGGAACATATATTTTTTTCTATAGTGCGAAAAGGAAAATAATACATAGGCAAATATTTTCAGTACAAAATGAACCTAGCGACAAGAAAAAAAAATTAATATGTGCTCATCAATGAGATGATAAATAACCAATTTGTTGCAAATATTGAACTTATGAGGTAGAATTTGTTTTATTACAAAATTTATAACATAATAATATATGTCATTTCATGTAGCATTTAATGAGCATGTATGCAAGTAATAATCATGTAACATTTAATGAGCATGTTGCATTTACTTTGAGTAGGTTTTTTGTTGGGAGCCATCTGTGTAAAAAGCCAGACATTTTAACATAATTTTCCATTATGAAGTTCTTCTATTAATTAAGCCCCACATATGCCCTTAATTATGTGATTTAATAAGTTAAATCTACTGATTACCAGTATCAATTAGCGCTATATGTTATTTGAAAACAGTGTAAAGTCTAAAAAATAACGATAAAAATGATGCTCGTTAATGGAAAATTTATTGTGTGATGTACATAAAGATATAAATAAGTGATAAAAATCCATTAATTAGTTATAACTATGGAAATTATAAGTTAAAGTGTAATTCACCAAAAATAATTTGTATTGTATATGTAATGATCATATAACGTTAATGAGGCTGATTAATTTAATTTAGCTGAAGGCAGACATTTAAAAATTACAAAGGTTTCTTTTTTTCTTATACATTTGCAATAAAAAGAATAAATAAAATAAAAAGAAAATATGTTATTTCATTATTTTAATAATGATCATGTAGTATTTAATGAGTATGTTGCATTTACTTAAAATTTGTATTAAAATGTTGGGAGCTATCTGTGTAAAAATGCAGACATTTTAGCATATTTTTTCATAATTTTAATAAGTTGAATCTACTAATTACCAATATCAATTAGCACTATATGTTATTTGAAAACAGTGTGAAGTCCAAAAAAATGATAAAAATGCTAGTTATATTGTATATGTAATGATCATAGAAATTTATTGAGACCCAGCATGGTATAAATTTGATTAGTTTATATGACAAAATCCTTGCAAAAAAATTAAAATATTTACAAAGATATCACTTGTAAATTATAATGATCATATAGCATTAATGAGCATTTAATGAGCATGATTACTTTAATTAGAGTAGACACCTAGTGGGACCCAGTATGGTACAAGTTTGATTAGTTTTATGACATAAAATATTTGCAAAAATATCAGTCGATTGAAATACAAATCCATCTTGAAAAATGTAAACTACTATATCCTGATTACTAATAAGTATCATTGAAGTAAATCAGAAAACTCATACAAAATGCATAAACATGATGTCACGTGTGCAACTTTATGACATTTTGGGGACTAACTAGACTTTTCCTTTATAATGATATAGGTAGTCTAATCTCTAATGTCATCATCTCCATATATTATTGTGCGTGTAGGAATTTCATCCTTTACCATGCTAAATTTATCAAGAAGAGTTCCACGCTGGTTATATAGGTTAATTAGGTCACTTACTCTGGATCAAACAGTATATTAATTATTAAATAATAATTAGAAAAGGTACATTAAATAATGTTTAGTTGTTGGTTTGTCCTTCTCAAGTGCTTATTCATTTAACAAAGCATCTTTCTTTTTCATAAATATTTTTAAAATTAGTGTACATTCATGATAAATAAGGAAAGAAAATCTACTGTATCAAATTCGTTGTATACAAATCCAAATCCTTTAGTTTCATTGCATTAAACATTCTTTCTAATTGTACAAACTCCTTCATTCTTCACTATATAAATCCAAAAATCTAACAAAATCATTCTTTTCAGGAAAAAAAGAGAGATTGATTTTTTTTTTAAAAAGGAGCAAAAATGTGATTTTTTTTTTAAAAAGGAGCAAAAATGTCGAGTATTTTTGTCAAATCTTGCAACCTCAAGCCGTTAGGTACCTTTGAATTTTGAGAAGAGATTACAATTCGAATCCAAGCAACCACATGTAATATTATTTAGCATGTATTTTAAACCCGTTAATGATGGATTTGAATCTAAAAAAAATCCAAATAATTTATTTACTACAAAAATAAATAGTTCAACAAAATAACGAAACAGTCTTGCAACCTATTATCTTTGTAGTAGCAACATATATTTATTTAGAACCATTATTCTGAATCTAAAATTATCTTTTTGTCGAAATCAGTGCCATAAAATAAAGTAGGAAAACTAGTATGGTTGTGAACTGAAAGAAAATTAATATGTAATGAATTGAAATTTGGGTCTTATTAAAAAAAAAATATCCTAAAGAACATGTAATTGAAAATACATTACTGGTTAGGAAAGAAATTATTTTATTTGAGTTTTTATTTATTTTATAGGTATTTTCAAAACAATATTAGTATAATATATAAAATATTTTTCAAGTATGGATAAATTATTTATAACATTTTGTGAAGAAAAAATGTTATGCCATATTTGCGACCAATTGTGATCTTGTAGTAAATGAACAATGTATTTGGCGACAAACAGTGAGTTCGTCGCAGATGCATAACTTATTCTGCTACCAAAGGTTACTTAGTCGCAAATATAAAATATATTTTGGGACCAGCTATCAGTTCGTCTCAAATGAGTTTCTTTAGCGACAATTATAGCGACCAGTTATGAAATTGTCTCGAATAAGTTGCTACTGCGACAATACTTGCGACCATAGAATATAGCCGTCGCTAATTACTGTTATTTTTGCGACAACCTATCTTTTCGTAGCTGAATGCATTTATTAGAGACCAAATATAGCTTGTAGCTAAAAATTTGGTTGCAAATTATGTTTTTTTGTAGTAGTGATCATTGAAGATCACCTTTTATTAGGTTGAAAAGTTAATAATTTATTATTATCTTACTTAGAAATTCAAATTCTATTCTTATTTTTATAGAATTTTTGTACATTTCGTACAAGATTAGGTAATTATGAGTTTTAAATATAATTAAGGTATATTAATCTTTTTTTAGTTGTACGAAAAATATGCAGAGTTGTATAATGAAGAATATAACCTCTATTTAAAACTTCATTCAATTATATCTAGAGTTGTGTATAATATGTTCTCATTCATTGTTGCACGCATTAAGAAAACAAATGACCCTTTAACTAAATGATTAATATTATTGGTACTTTTCAGTTTAGTACGTAGTATAATCACGACTGAAAATCCAAATAACAATGGGACTAAAGTTGTAATGTTAACTTATTAAATGAAAAACTTACAAATAAAAGTGTTAGAATATTTAGAGGGAATAGAGCAAGAAAAGAGATTGAATGATTTATTGTATTATTGTTTAATTGTGATATTACATATAGATCATATTTATAATGCAAATGAGTTAATCTAAGTCATTAGTTAACTAGCCGTTGTAACTATTCTAACCACACATTTAGTAATATAATCCTAGCCATACATTGAGTAATAAACTCCTAATTAGCTTTCTAATATTCTATCAATATATCCTAATACTCTATCACCCCCCCCCCCCCCCCCCGAAGCGAAACTAGTTCTCGAACGGTGAGCGCGCGACGAAGTAGTTGAAAACGTGGAGTAGACAATCCCTTCATCAGAACATCCGCGATCTGATCCTTGGTACCGATGAATTGGACGAGCAGTTGTTTTGAAGTTCTGAGTTCGAGAACGAATTGGAAATCAATGCTGATGTGTTTAGTGCGGGAATGAAAAACCGGGTTTTGAGCAAGGTAGGTAGCACCAATGTTGTCGCACCATAGGACGGGGGGTCGTGTTTGAGGGATGTGAAGTTCAAAGAGAAGGGATTGGATCCACACGATTTCTTAGGTAGTCATGCCAAGGTAATGCTATTCAGACTCGGTACTAGGTCGAGAGACCGTCCCTTGTTTCTTGGAACTCCACGAAATTATATTTGGGCCAAGGAAGACGCAGTAGTCTGTGGTGGATCGCCGGTCATCTGGACAACCTACCCAATCAGTATCAGAGAAGGCCTGGAGAAAGAGAGATGTGGCGGGGCGTAGTTGAAGTCCTAGGGTGGTCGTTCCTTTGAGATAGTGAAGAATGTGCTTAACAGCGGTCCAATGTGTGATTGTTGGGGAGTGCATGAATTGAGAGACCTTGTTGACGGTGAACGAGATTTTAGGGCGTGTGATGGTGGCATACTGAAGGGCCCCAACAACACGATAGAGAGTATGATTGTCCATTGGTTCGCCATCAAATTTGGAGAGTTGAAGAAGAGAATTAAATTCTTCTTCCATTGCAGTTCGCAATTTTGGGGTGTTTGTTTGCGTTTGTGAAGCAAGTAGGTTCAATTTCGTCAGGAAATAGAGATGTAGAGATGTGATGTTTGGTGGAGGTGTAGGTGACAAAGTTGGTGTGTTTCTTGACTTTGCGAGTGTTATCGCGTGTTCGAGTGACCATGAGATGAGTTGATGGTTGTGGTTCGGGAAGAGAAGATGCGGAAGAGGGTGGTGGATTGTTGTTGGAAGATGGTGTTATGATGGGATGGATGTTTTCAAGAAGTGAGCGAGTAGTATGTTGAGATGTATGTGGAGTGGAGGATGACGAATTTGTCGAGAGATGTTGAAAGGGAAAATTGGTTTCATCAAACACAACATATCAACTAATGTATAGTCGATTTGTGGGAAGATGAAGACATTTGTAGCCTTTGTGAGAAGGAGAGTAACCGAGGAAGACACATGGCATGGAGCGGAGTTCGAGCTTGTATGAGTTGTATGGCCTTGTGTAGGGAAAAACACCGACATCCAAGAATTCGAAAGAATGAATATCAGGTTCTTTGTGAAAAAGAATCTGGTATGGAGATGATTGAGGAGAGTTTGTGTTTAGAATGTTGTTGATTAGGTGGACAATACTATAGAAGATGTAATCCCAAAAGAGTTGCAGATTAGAAGCGAAGGTCATGGTGGAGAAGGAGAGATCCACGATGGGACGGTATTTTTGTTCGCACGCCCGTTCTACTCAGGGGTATGCGGTCAGGAAGTAATATGTGTGATGGAGGAAAATATTTGTCGAATTGGCAGAAACTCGGTGCTGCCGTCTGTTTGGAGTGTCTTAATTGATCGAGAGAGAAGATTCTCAATCCTTTCTTTGAAGAGGGTGAAGATTTGTGGTACCTGTGATTTAGAAGAGAAGAACTATATCCAAGTAAAATGCGTAAAATCATCAATAAAAATTATAAAATAACGTGAACCAGAGTGTGAAGTAACTGGAGAAGGTCCCCATACATCAAGAGTGTACTAACTCTAAAGGCTCACGAGAGCGCATGTCGGAATGTTTAAAACATAATTTATCCATTTTACCAACACAACAAGAATCAAATAATGATATTTTATTAGATGACATACTTAGTTTATTTTGGAAAATTAAATTTCTAATAACACTAGATGATGGACGGCCTAAACGTTGGTGCCAAACTTCGGCTGGTGCCTCGACACCAAAGAAGACGGAAGGTTGGTTGTGAAGTGTAGAGGGTAGTCGATACAATCCATTATCTAAATAAGCCTTCAGAAGAGGGGTTCCGGTTACTAGGTCCTTAATAAGATAAGAAGATGGATTAAATTCAATAATAACATGATTATCTTTTGTGAATTGTGAGATGCTTATGAGGTTTTAGGTTATGCTGGGTCTCGGACGTGCATAACGCAGCGGAAAATAAAAATTTCGTCCAAAACCAATCCGAGGATCCGTGTGTATCGGTTAAATCACAGAAATAAATCTTAAAGATACCTTTCGGATTACGCTTAATCCGTGACGCTCAAACCATGCGTATTGTCCATGCGCCTCTAAACCGGTTACCGTCCTAACCGATTTTCCGTCCGTCTAGGCCGTCTAGGTCGGATCGTGCGGAAGTCATCTACCGCACACACAATCGGTCTCCACCGAAACTCTCAACAACCCGTTCTCATCTTCTTAGACCGAATATATCACAAGCGCCGAAAGTACGAACGCCTCTACCGGTATCCACACGAACAAACTTCTTAAAACGGCAAGAAGAACAATATATATGCTAGTAACTTATTCTCCTCTTGCACAAGAAAACTCTTTTTCTTCATCTTATTTTATCTCACAACAGATGTATATAATTCCTCTAATATAATCGCACTCTTTCATTTTTGTCATACAAAAAGAAAGCACCCTTTCATTATTTTGTCATACAAATTAGAAATTATATTTTCTCTCTTTTGTCTCACAAAAGAGAATATGAAATAATTAGAGAGAGAGTGATGTATAATACTGAATTTGGAGTCCTCTATGTCCTTATATAGAGGTGAAGAGTCATGTCTCTTCACACTAAAAGATGTGTATGACATCACTCATCATTATCCATATGTCATCATCTAGACTCTTCTAGATTATATGATCTTTTGTACTCATAGTCTTTATATACATATATATCATATCTTATCACATAAGATGACAATATCTTTTGTGACGTTCTTATGCAACTCATCATATAAGTCGCTAGGATTTTCTGCGCCCATTTCAGTTTGTTCTTTGTGTGTGACCCTGTAGGTTCACTTAATGTTGGCAATAGACTTGACAGTATATAAATCATGAGCGGACTCTAGCAAGCCATCATGACTACCCAATTTAAGTGAATATCGGTGATCCGACTTACCTAATCACCAATCACCTATTTAGTCCCTTTGTCACAAAATATCTATATCGATCATAACGTATGTAATACGCCATCCTTATATTAATCGAATTAATATTTCTTGATCCCGAATTAAACTGAACAAGAACAAATGACATTAATAACTCTTATTAATCCATTTGAGTATGACCTTACATTTCTTCAGTACAATTCATTAGGAGGCCTAAAGATATCTCTCTCATTTATGAGAGGAACAAATTGTTGGGTTTCAAACGTGCATAACGCAGCGGAAAATAAAAATTTCGTCCAAAACCAATCCGAGGATCCGTGCGTATCGGTTAAATCAAAGAAATAAATCTTAAAGATACCTTTCGGATTATGCTTAATCCGTGACGCTCAAACCATGCGTGTTGTCCATGCGTCTCTAAACCGGTTACCGTCCTAACCGATTTTACGTCCGTCTAGGCCTTCTAGGTCGGATTGTGCAGAAGTCATCTACCGCACACACAATCGGTCTCCACCAAAACTCTCAACAAACCGTTCTCATCTTCTTAGGCCGAATAGATCACAAGCGCCGAAAGTACGAACGCCTCTACCAGTGTCCACACGAACAAACTTCTTAAAACGGGAAGAAGAACAATATATATGCTAGTAGCTTGTTCTCCTCTTGCATAAGAAAACTCTTCTTATTTTATCTCACAAAAGATGTATATAATTCCTCTCATATAATTGCACTCTTTTATTTTGTCATACAAAAAGAAAGCACCCTTTCATAATTTTGTCATACAAATTAGAAAGTATATTTTCTCTCGTTTGTCTCACAAAAGAGAATGAGAAATAATGAGAGAGAGAATGATGTGTTGTGTTGTGAATTTGGAGCCCTCTATGTTCTTATATAGAGGTGAAGAGTCATGTCTTTTCACACTAAAAGATGTGTATGACATCACTCATCATTATCCATATGCCATCATCTAGATTCTTCTAGATTACATGATCTTTTATGCTCATAGTCTTTATATACATATATATCACATCTTATCACATAAGATGACAATATATTTTGTGACATTCTTATGCAACTCATCATATAAGTCGCTAGGATTTTCTACGCCCGTTTCAGTTTGTTCTTTGTGTGTGACCCTGTAGGTTCACTTAATGTTGGCAATAGACTTGACAATCTATAAATCATGAGCGGACTCTAGCAAGCCATCATGACTACCCAATTTAAGTGAATATCGGTGATCTGATTTACCTAATCAACAATCACGTATTTAGTCCCTTTGTCACGCGATATCTATATCGATCATAAGGCATGTAATACACCATCCTTATATTAATCGAATAATATTTCTTGATCCCAAATTAAACTGAACAAGAACAAATGACATTAGTAACTCTTATTAATTCATTTGAGTATGGCCATATATTTCTTCAGTTCAATTCATCAAGAGGCCTAAAGATATCTCTCTCATTTATGAGAGGAACAAATCCCGTCTTGATTGCACTCATCCCTCTATATGATTCATTGTATACCTAATCATAACCGTTATGACCACCCGGTTAAAGGCAGTGTTAGATTATATTAAAGTATAAAATTACTCATGTTGGGAACCGAGACAATCTCAGGTCAAAGGACTATAAATACTTTATGTTACAAGAATAGCTAATGACGTAAAACATGTAGCATTCTTATGGCGGGTCAGTCCAGTATATGGTCTCTAACATATACCTATGTTAATGACTTGATAACTATTTATCCATGATCAGTAAAACATAATCATCAGTCAACTAATATACTGGTGTACATTTATAGCTTGTATATAAATATATATATATTTATATGTCTCTGCAAGTATATTTGTCTCCATAAATATCCTATAAATGACCAGGGACGATTTAGAATAGCATTCATAACACTTTATAGTTTTACTATCAAAGTCACGCACTTTGATGACATAAAGCTGAATTGCATATTCATGGTCTATTTTAATTATATTAAAATAACCTATACGCACATATTATATGAAATATCTTAGAATAAATATTATGTTTGTTATTACAATCCATCATCTAGGTTACAAACACTTTGGCCTAGAGCATAATGCCATCAATCTCCCACTTGCACTAGGCCAAATCAACCAAGTATCTCATACTCATTGATATATGTGGTATCACATACCAGTTGACCTAACATGATCACCATCATTTAAGGGATTGGGTTCTTAAATGGATTATCAAACATTTTCATATGCAAATACTTTGCATAATTTTTATGTCCACCATAATCTAAGAAGAATACTTTATCCTTATCAAGTATATAATCATACTCTTGATTATTATTTAGTGACTTTCACTAAGATTAAACTTATGTGTGCTTGTTACACTTAATTCACATCATATGTAATTATGCTCCTACTGAATTTCTTGTCAACATAAGATTTATCTTTAATTTTTGATAAAACCAAACTGTTTGGTTATTTCATCAAATAATAAATATTCACCTGGAGATGTTTGCTTTAATTCATAAATGAATTTATGCAACTTGCAAACTCTTTTCAAAAATTTTAGGATAGACAAAACTCTCAAGTTGTATCATATACATACTTTCATATGTTTCTATTAAGAAACAACGTCTTGACATCTACTTGGCATCTTTTATAGTCATACTATGAACATATGCCCAAGAAAATTCTGAAATACATAAGCATGATAACTTGGAAAAATATTATCATAGTCTATACTATGAGTTTAACTTAACCACAAATCATGCATTATATGTTTGCACATTATCCATGTCGGTCTTTCTTTTAAAACCATATTTCCATCTGATGGATCAATCAAATTCAAAACTTGATTGTCTGACATGGATTACATCTCAACTTTCAAAGTCTCTAACCATTAGAGCTTTGACTCATCATAGTCTATTAGTAGAATTTGGACTCATCATCTATGAGTATGAAATTTTTATCATTAGACACGAAAAATCTATATTTTTCGGGCCTGCGATAAATTCTAATAGATCTACATGAATACACTTATGTTATATACTCAGACTCTTCAACATCTTGAGAGTCTAGTTGATTAATTGCAGACTCAATCACTAGTTGAAATCTGAATTAATTTCCATCCGAGCATTACTGTCAGTATGTGAAATTTGAACTTTTCAAATTTACTCCCACTAATTCTTTTGGAAACACTTCTTCCAAAGAGATATAATTTTTGAGTAACAAACACTTTGTTCTCATATTAATTATAGAAGTAATATCCTTTACTTTTCTTAGGATATTCCACAATAAGCACTAATCCGATTAGATGCATGATGCTTCAATTAAGTATCATATCCTCAAATCTTGATAAAAGATAATCTCATACACCTACCAGTCCATATCGCATATGGAGTATTTTACAACTGCTTTAGATGTAATTATATTCAGTATGAACACAATAAGAGCGTAACCCCGAAAGAAATAGAAGATATATTTGCCTCATCATAACCGAACTATATCTAATAAAGTTCGATATAGTTATCATGATGATCAAACACTTGGTTCTCGACTCCTCGATCTCATCAAAGAAATTTGATTTTTCGAAGCCAAGTTTTATTCTCTACTTCATTATTTGTAACTTTTGAACTTTTCAAAATATTCAAATTTATTGTTTCAATAAAGCGATGAAGTAGTTTTCTCTAGCACCTTCACTCATTGATGAACATACATCACTATGTATGAGAGCCGATAAGTAACTTGCTTTCACCTTACTTTGTGAAAGACGTATATGTCATCTTGTCTAATAAATAAGTTACACATATTTCAAATGATTCAAAATCAAATGAAATTGAAAATCCATCTTAATGGATTTAATAAACATTCATCTTATTTAAGTAGACCAAGCGACAATACTAGATTTAAATTCTTAATATTAATGTTATAGATAGACTTATAATTATCTTGTTCGATATAACACATAAGTTAATTTTTCTATTGGAACATTTCCAAAGAAAATTGACATTTGTGTATGGTGAAATTATTAATCTCAATAATAAATTAATAATCATTCATAGATAAACTCGAACTATAGATAATACAAAATTTATTGTCGACATTAAATAACAATTATTTATGTCGGTGATAAGTCCAAAAAGACAATGTAAATAAATGAGTTACTTGAGAAAATACAACAACTTTTGCTACATTTGTCACTCATATGTTAACATCATATTTACTCAATAGTCTACAACTTTGTCAGCACATTTTCATAAATGTATGATTCACATCGTATATCTAATACACATGATGTGAAATAGACAAGTTAATTTCTATAACAAAAATACTTGAAGTGATGGTCACACTATCCTTTCATTCCCAATTTCATATCTTCTTGAGAACTTATGGTTTCTTTCAATGAACCAATTCATTACAAAAGATACCGACTTCTTACTTAAGGCCGAAGCCCGGACAACATATTACCCTTATCTTTGGGATTACTCTTTACGATTTTTTTTAAGAACGAAAACATCATTGACAATACTTGTTCATGTTCATTTTAAAGATTATAAGCATCTTATGCTATTTGTCCTTCTCAAGGACCTATTGTGAGACATAAATAGATATACTATTCGAATTGAATAATATTCAAAGACTACTATTCTTTAAATATTTCATATAATGGCTCCCACTATTTTTAATCAAATCAATAACCCTCAATCGCATTGATTCGGAAACTTTCAATGCATGAAGTTTCATAGTGAGACAAGATCCATATTTCAATTAAGTCCTAAGTGAGCTTTGGCTTATTGCCTAGAACTTAACTTATTTTGGTAGGAATAATTCCAATTATATCTCATACAACTCTTGAACAACATAGGATAAGCATCATATGCCCGACGTATATATCATATAGTATGCCCCGAGCCCAAGTCCGACTTGTTAACCCAGTTAAATCAAACCATGTCTAATCATCGGCAAAATGGTACCCAACACAATCAGCTTTGGCATGACCTATGTTGGCTCCCATTTCCCGCATTCTCTCCTCCTAAGATTGTCCCTACATACCCAGCTTTGGCATGACCTATGCAGGGTCGATCAGAGTATTGAGAGGTTTAGACTTATGGAAGGCACTTCATGACTTAACATTATTTTGAGGGATTTTATTTAATATTATATGTTATTATGCAATCTTCAAAGAACATCACATGTACCAATAGAATAAAGATAATAACGATGATATATCATGGCCTTCATCTTTATGAACTAACATAAAGATTTCCTAATATATATTTCATCTCCATGAAATTTTTCTTAGATTGTATATGAAAATCTTATCTCCATATATAGAAATCGATGAACTCTTTCATCCCCATGATGTGTGGTTAAAAATGAACTTGTCATCTTAATGATGTATTCATGATGGACGATGAACTCCTTCATCTCCATGATGGATGTGTTATGCCTAATGAACTCTTTCATTATATCAACACGTATCAACAAAAATATCAAATATAAACATAATCATATTATGTTTCGATTATTTAACCATTTACAAAAATATATATATATATATATATATATATATATATATATATATATATATATATATATATATATATATATATATATATATATATATATATATATATATATATATATAAGGCTTAGGAATACGAATTTGGGGCACGGTCATCATTGTCTACATTTGACAAGTTAAAAACCAATATTTGATTTGGTCAACATTTGACTCGGTCAACGATCAATATTTGACAAGGTCAACAGTCAATGGTCAATATTTTGACTAGGTCATGATCAACTTTTGACCAATTCAATGGTCAACAGTCAAGGGATAAATTAGTGTAGTCAACTGTCAACAATCAACAGTCAATACAATCAACAGTCAACATAGTCCACAGTCAACACAATGAGTCAACAGTCAACTATCAACATGATCAACATGGTCAACACTTGGTCAACTTTGTCAACACACAATTTTCTACACATTAATACATCATAGGCATCTTTTCATGAATTCAATACATCACATGCAACTTTTCATGAAATAATGCATCACATGCACCATTTCAAAAAAACAATTCATGGTATGCACCCTTTCATGAAGACACAACTATTCAAGAGGTCGCAACTCTTGTGATTGCACCTTTTCGGTCGTACCTCTTAGTTGCGCATGTCAATTATACCCGTTGGTCGCACCTCTTGGTCGCAACCGTTAGTCGCAACCTATTTGACGTGATATTTGGATCATATCCATTGGTCACACCCTTTAGTCGCACCCTTTGGTCGCACCCATTCGTCGCAACCTTATGGACGTGACATTTGGATCGCATCCGTTGGTCACACCCTTTAGTCGCACCCTTTGATCGCACCTATTCGTCGCAACCTTATGGACATGACATTTGGATCGTATCCGTTGGTCACACCCTTTGGTCGCAACCTTTCGTCGCATCTTTTGGATGTGACATTTGAATCGCATCCCTTGGTCACACCCGTTAGTCGCACCTTTTGGTCGCACCCTTTGGTCGCATCCATTGGTCGCAACCTTTCGTCGCGTCTTTTTGATGTGACATTTGAATCGCATCCCTTGGTCACACCCGTTAGTCGCACCTTTTCGTCGCACCCTTTGGTCGTATCCGTTGGTCGCAACCTTTCGGGGCGTCTTTTGGATGTGACATTTGAATCGCATCCCTTAGTTACACCCGTTAGTCGCACCTTTTAGTCGCATCCATTGGTCGCAACCTTTCGTCGCGTCTTTTGGATGTGACTTTTTGAATCGCATCCCTTGGTCACACCCGTTAGTCGCACCTTTTGGTCGCACCCTTTGGTCACATCCGTTGGTCGCAACCTTTCGTCGCGTCTTTTGGATGTGACATTTGAATCGCATCCCTTGGTCACACCTGTTAGTCGCACCTTTTGGTTGCATCCGTTGGTCGCAACCTTTCGTCGCGTCTTTTGGATGTGACATTTGAATCGCATCCCTTGGTCACACCCGTTAGTCGCACCTTTTGGTCGCACCCATCCGTCGCACATTTGGATCGCATCCGTTGGTCACACCCTTTAGTCACACCTTTTGGTCGCAACTCTTGGACTCAACTTTTGGATCGCTTTCCTTGGTCACACCTTTTAGACGCAATCCTTGGTCGTGACCTTTGGATCATATTTCTTGGTCGCAACTCTTGGATGCAACACTTGGACGCAACCTTTGGATCGTATCCCTTGGCGGCAACTTTAGGACACAACTTCTGGATCACATCTATTCATCGCATCTTTTGATCGCATCTCTTGGACATAACTTTTGAATCACATCCTTTGGTCACATTCTTTGGATACAACTCTTGGATCATATCCATTAATCGCATCTTTTCTATTAAGAATATTAAACACTTGAATATTCTATATGCAAGCCTTATAATTATAAATCAAAATTATAAATGGTATCTAAATAGTATATATCACATATATACCGACTCAATTTAACCGAAACACGCACGTCGCTCTGATACCACTGTTGGTTTTCAGACGTGCATAACGCAGAGGAAAACAAAAATTTCGTCCAAAACCAATCCGAGGATTCGTGCGTATCGGTTAAATCAAAGAAATAAATCTTAAAGATACCTTTCCAAACCTGCTCCATTCCCGACACGAATTTGATCCGTGCCAAGATATGGAGTGTGTGAGTCTAGGTTGGCGACGTCAGATATAACATGATTGGTGGCGCCCGAATCCAAGTACCAGCCATCGGTGATGATTGGTGGAGCGTAGATCGTATTGGCTTGAGATTGGCGATTTTGGTTGTGCCAACGACATATCTCGGCAGTATGATCCGGAATTTTACAAATTTGGCACCGGATCTTTTTACGAGTATTATTATTATTATTATTATTATTATTATTATTATTATTATTATTATTATAGTGACGTTTGTCGCGATTTTTATTGTTGCCCCGATTATGAGAAAACCGAGTGTCGATAATTTGGTTGGCGAGTGCTTCAATAAAAGATTGATTTGGAACTGCGCCCAAAATAGAGGATTAAGAGTGGCCAAGTTGGATATTGAGGTTATTTGGTTGGGAATAAAGCAGCGGTCCATTGAGCTTATTTGGTTGAGATTGAAAAGGAGAGAAAGAGTAACCGGAGAGGAGAGATGCGGTATTTTCAGTGTTACCTCCAAATCTCGAACTCAAAATCGCCATTAGAATGGATGGGAAGATCGACCGATTCCTTTCGATTATGAGTTCCTGACTTAACAAACTCGAGCATAAGGCGGGAAATGAAGGAGAATCTGTTCGTTAGTTGAAAGTGGTGACGAAATTTTCGAACTCAGGATCAAGTCCGGCGAGACATAAATCAATTAGATTGGGATCCTTAAAGATGCCTAAACCTATTGTAATAGTATTCCAATTCTTACAATATAGTCTCTAAATTGATTATATGATTTCTCTCTTATTCCCTAGTTATTTCTCTCATGAGTTCTCTTACTATACATCAATATTCTCCCCATTACCCTAATAAATTGGTATCAGAGCTATGTTACGATAATTATTGTGCTTCCGCAAGTCAAGTATACTGTCTTGTATTATCATGAATTCAAGTACGGTTATGTCGACCAAATCTGATAATGAGAAATACGATAGCATGATGAATTTTGCACTATGGCAAGTGCGGATGAAGACTATATTATCGAGTCAAAATGTGAAGGCCATCATTTTTGGGTGACCGAAGGAGATGAAGGACGATGTTGGGGAGATGATGGATGATAGAGCACTTTCGACAATTCAGTTCTATTTAAGCAACTCGAATCTTGAAGAAATTTTCATGAATGCTACATAAGTTGGCGCATGGAAGAAGTTAGAAGGCATCTACATGGAGAAATTAGTTACCAACTGGTGATATTTGAAGCGGCGATTCCACTCTTTGATGATGGCAAAAGGAATCACTTACCGTCGAGGATGTCAAGAGCAACTTACTAGTCAAGTCTGGGATCGACTATGACGTGTCCATGCCTGAGAGTAGTCATCAAAAAGTTGGGTTGTTTATGGAGAGGGGGAGACGTAAGGAGATAAATTTAAGTTCAGAGAAGAGTCATTCACAGTTCAAGTACAAGAACCTGGCGTGCAACTATTGCAAGAAGACGGAACATATTAAGGCCGACTGTTGCAAGCTCAAAGAGAAGCAGGAGGCGGATCACGGTGTTCTATCGGAAGAAGCTTACGAGGCTAAATCCGATAAGATTGAGGTACTTTTTGTGGCGAATGGGACTGAGGGAGCGGAGAAGA
This sequence comes from Juncus inflexus, assembly GCA_024447665.1. Taxonomy (NCBI): domain Eukaryota; kingdom Viridiplantae; phylum Streptophyta; class Magnoliopsida; order Poales; family Juncaceae; genus Juncus; species Juncus inflexus. The sequence continues at coordinate 3,011,264 of JAJHPC010000004.1, read as the reverse complement.
ATTGGGTGGGTTTGGGTAATTCAAATCAGATGATCCCGAATCGAGAGTGGTTCACCACATATGAGGTGTCTAGTGGAGATATTCTTTTGGGAGATGAACATCTATGTTGTGTTGCCGGTGTTGGCACGCTTGAGATCAAGATGCAAGACGGAGTTGTCCATTTGATCAAGATGCAGGACCGGATTGTCAATTTGATCCCATTAGGCATTCTCGGAGATATCAGTTACAAGTTCCGATGTGAAGGTGGAGTCCTCAAGGTATCTAGATGAGCTCTTACATTGATGAAGGCTAGAGTGACTAGTGTGTTATATATTCTGTAAGTCCAAAGTACCGAAAATCTAGTTGGCGTAGTTTTAGGCTCACGTGTCGCCGCTTTCTCTGCTTTAGTTAGAAGGTCAGAGTTTATGATTGGATGCGGGGTGACAATTTTGAGTACGAGTGATCTACTGTGTGGCCAAAATATCGGTGTGTTATATTCTGGAAGTCCAGAGTACCGGAAAGTTATTTCGGGAAGTTGGCGCTGTTTTAGGCTCGTTCGTTGTCACCTTCACTGCCCCAGTTAGAAGGTCAGGATTTATGATTGGATGCGGGATGATATTTTTTAGCACGAGAAATCTACTGTGTGGGCAGAATAACAAAAGGCATGAGTTTTGTGAAGATTCTATTTATAGCAAACAGAGGAGACTCAGCTTTATTACAGCCATTCATCGCATGAAAGGAATTTTGGATGATATCTATTTGGATTTGTGGGGACAAATTTTTTATCCTTGTATAAGGATTGTTCAGCATTGCATGGTTGTTCGCTCTCGACAACATAATGGTGTGGTTGATTGGAAACTACTCAAGAAGGCTTGGTGCATGCTTTTGTGGGGGGGGAGGGCTCAGGCGAGGAGTTATGGGTGGAAGCCACTAATAGTACTTGGTGGTTGACACCAACAAATGTTTGGTCGGGTAAACAGGTGAATTACCCGACATTGCAGGTATTTGGATATCCCGTTTATGCATAAGTCGTTAAATGGAAACTCGAGTATGGGGAGAAGAAATGTTTTCTTTTTGGATACCCTTCAGGTGTGAAGCCGTGTTGTTTGCGATGTCCAGTACTGGGACACCTTATTTTGTGAGACACGGCTTTTGAGTAAGTTATGTTCCAGACAATGGAGCAAGTGCCTGATCCGGCTATAAAGGAGATTGAGACGGTCAGAAAGGAGATGAAGTTTGCAGTTCCCGATCAACAAGGTGATGTTTGGTCGATTTAACTTAGAGCATTGTGTTGACTCACATTTTGGCGATATAGTGAATTGGTTTAGGAGAGTCAAGAAAGAGTTTGGTGAGTACTCTGTCTGCAAGGAGGTGGTAGCCTCATGTGAAGCGGCAAAGTGGATAGTTGATACTGAGGAGGAGCTCAATTTGGATATGTCGTTATTACGACTTTGCATCAATGGTGAGATTTCGAGTCGAGGTGGAGATTGTTATGTATGCCTCTATATCTCACCATAATATTTTTCATTTTGGAGTAATGATATTTAGGAAGGATTAGAAGAAGGAAATAAATATTTAGGAAATATTTGGAGGATGGAAGGAGGTAACTTATTTCCATCTTTGTATCGTTAGTTTAGGTTATTTTCATATTGTATTTTTAATTTAGGCAGTTTTATATTTTGGTAATTAGTCAATACTCTACTACATAAAGAGATCTAAATCTATTGTAATAATATCCAAATTCTTACAATGTAGTCTCTAAATTGATTATACGATTTCTCTCCTTCTCTAATTATTTCTCTCATGAGTTCTCTTATTATACATCAATATTCTCCCTATTAACCTAACACGTTATAACTATTCTAGTCACTCATTTGATAATCTAATTCTAGTCATATATTGAATAATCAATTCCTAATTAGCTTTCTAATATTCTATCAATATATTCTAATACTCCATCAAAAAGTCTTCTTTTTTTTCCTTTATTAATCATGAAATATTCTATGGAAAACTAAGCTGTTTCCACGTAATATGAAGTTGTCACTCTTAAATAATTCTCTCGTAAATTGCCAAGAAATTGTTGAAAGAATGTATATATTGGCCACTTTGTTCCTCTTATATATATCTTACATATTGTTTTGTTTTTCTTTCATTCACAATTGATGATGAAAGGTCTGGGGCACAAACGATCGCAATATTCTGTCATAAAAGATTGCTATGATTCTGCTGAGCAGGTAATCAACGAAAACCAAAACGAGAAGTGTACTGAACCTTGATCAATTTTGTTTGAGAAGATTGCAACTTAAATTGATATCTGGTTATCTGTTTAATCAAAATATAAAACTCTGAGCTTCAAAAAAAAATAATATATATATAAAACTCTATAGTGCAATGTATTTTTGTGGCAACCTTCCATTTATCTTCCTTTTAAGGCCATAATATGGATGGATGTTAAATCTCTTGATTATATTTTTTTTTCTTTTTTGTTAAGGTTTTAACAGATCAAAATTACATTTTGTGAGATATATTGCAATATTTACCTTTTGGGATTCTGATGTTGCAATATATAATCATCAAATCTGTTACATCCCGAAACCAAATAGTGAAAAAAGAAAGGCTAATTAATCACTAGCATCAATCAAATTTAAGCTTTTTCCAGGACAATATGGTGTGCGGCTGAACATTGAGCTGAGCCAATTAATGTATTAGACTCTAATAAAATCATCTTTTTTTAATGAACTCGAGAAGCTTTCCTTTATCAAAGTGTTCAACGGGGTCATATTTAATACTTTGTCATAGACACAAGGAGCAAAGTGAAGACAATTCATGAAGCAAAATAGAAATTTTGTTTATCAAATTTTTTGAGCAACAATTTTGGTGGTTCTATTGCAGACATGAAATAGACCAGTTTGCCTGCTATTGCTGCATTAAATCATCAAAGATTATCCTATCAAAGATACATGTAGTTTTTCCCTTTCAAAAGGGGGAAAAATATTATTATTTAATTCTAAAAATGCTGCCTCTTCCCTCACTTTTTATGTAGGTTACTGCAGAGCTCGCAAAAGCCGGTCTCGAGTCGTCAAATCTTATCATTGGCATTGATTTCACAAAGAGCAATGATTGGACTGGTAATTCATTAATGAAATTTCAATAACTTTTAGATGATAGTTAAATCATCAAAATTCCCAGTTATTTTTTCATGTATACATATTTGGTTATTGGAGGAAATTTTGTTTAAATTTAATCTGAAGAGAATTTATTTATCTAAAAAAGTTGCATTTTTCACATTTTTGACAGGTAAAAAATCATTTAATGGATTGAGCTTACATCATATAGGTGATCATCCAAATCAGTATGAAAGTGCGATTTCTATAATTGGACGGACATTATCTAGTTTTGATGAAGATAATTTAATACCATGTTTTGGCTTTGGAGATGGTAATTTATTCATAACTGTCTTTTTTTAATTATATATATTGCAATTTATATATTTTTATTTCACAACAATTTTTTTCAGCAACAACACATGATCAAAATGTCTTCAGTTTTTATCCTGATCATAGACCATGTAACGGATTTACAGAAGCATTAACTAGATATAGGGAACTGGTACCAAACCTACATTTAGCTGGTAAATTATATTTCACTGTAATATTAAATTTTTTCTTTTCAGAAAAAAAAAATTTAGGTATTGAAAGTTTAAAAAATTTTACACTTTTTTTTTTAATTTTTCACAGGGCCGACTTCTTTTGCCCCAATGATCGAAATGGCAATGTCAATTGTCGAAAAAAGTGGCGGCCAATATCATGTTTTGCTGATTATTGCTGATGGCCAGGTAAGAAAATTATGCAAAACCACTTACAACCATAACACAGTTTGTTTACCACCTATTAGTTAGAGAGAAAAAAAAAGTATATTTTTTAGATTATCTTTTAATATGAACCATTTTTTGGGATTTCATAATTTTTAGATTATCTTTTAATATGAAGCATTTTTTGGGATTTCAATAATATTTGATATATAAAATATTTATTTGATGTTTTGTTTACTGAGAAAAAAAATTGTATAAATTGATATTGTGTAGGTCACAAGGAGTGTAAATACTGAAAATGGACAGTTAAGCTCACAGGAGCAACTGACAATTGAAGCTATTGTAAAAGCCAGGTAAAGTTTAACTTATATTACTGATTAAATATTTATGCAAAGAATGATTTTCCTAATTTACATTTAAAATGAAGGGCTCATATTTTTGGATTTTGTCGTAACAGAATACGCATAATAAGAATTTCACGATATTTTTGGATTTGTTAAATGCATGTCTTAATTCGAATGCAAATTATTAAATTTGCGATTTTATTTTTTTTAATTGGTAATATTAAAAAAAAAAAGCTAAAATGCTGCTAAAATTTTAGTCAGATTCGAATGACACCGACGGTATAATCAGATTTTACCAACGGGCCCATTGGTTGACAAATTTTTCATTGACCGTTTGTCTGGGGGATTCACCGACAGTTTACTGTTTGTAACATAGAAATATTCACCGACGATTTTTCTACTACCATCTGTACCCTTGGTTAGTCAATGCTCTGAAACCGACAACGCAATCACCAACGGTCCGACAACTAGCATTAGCGCATTGTCAGTGATACCTTCACCGTCGGGACCGTTGGTGAACCAGACATTCACCTTTCGCCCTGATCACTGACAGGTGTTCACCAACCATGCACCGTTGGTGATAGACTTCACCGACGGTTCTACCACTTTTTCTACATCCGATATTTATTCCCACCTATCAGTGTGGTCGATCCAAGCACCAATATATAATTTTAAGATCATTTTTATAATGTTTTGTACAATTGTTGGTATTTAAATTTTGATGCGAAATGGAATCATACGTGATAGATAACAAGTGAAGGCTGCTTCGTGTCAGGTTTTAGATATGATTGCCCATGAAATTATTGTCGCCAATCAATCACTGTAATCTTTAAGTCAGGGCTGGCACTCAGATTTCGGTTTCTTTGAAAATTTCTTTGTTGACATGATCATATGCATGTAAGATAGTAAACTATTTGAATCAAGTTCAAGGCAGATAATGGCAGAGATTAAAATTGATTTTGTAAAAATATTAAAAGTCCGATATATATAATTATATATATTCTGAAAAAAAATTTACACTAGAATTATATTAATATATACTAATTTGTCAACAATCTTAAAAGGTCATGCTATCCTATAAATCAAGAGTCTGGCTTATAATTTTAATAAGGAAAGAAAGTTCTGAAAATTTAAAAAAATATAAAAACAAATTACTAACTACTATAATTGGAGATAGTTTTGTTTGATAAAGATGGAACTGAACGAAATAGTAAAATAAATTGAAATAAACTTTTTTACTCTCATAAATAATTGAAATTAATTTTCTTATGTAGGAGATGGAATAATGAAATAATCTTTTTATTTCAAATATGTTTAGGATAAAACTAAACTATTTTCTATCACAATTTGTATTGTGTTTGTTGCCAAAGACACATAGAGAAGGAACAAATAGCTCAAGTTTAGACCAAAACTTGAAAGACCAGAAATGAAAATCCGTCTTATATTTGAGGGACCCAACCTTAGGGGTGGCAACCGTTTTGGTAATATCCGAACTGGATTCCATATCTAAAACATATCCGGATCCGAATAAAAAATATCTGGATCTGCTTAAAACCGTATCCGGACCGGATCCGTTTTTACATATATGGATCTGGATATGGGACTTCAAATATTTGACCCATAACCGGACCGGACCAGGATATTATCCCGATCCTGATAATTATCAAATATGGGTATCCGTTTTCGAACTTGGACTTTAAGATTTTGATATAATTATGACATACTATTTATATTTTGTCTTATAATAAAATTATACAATATACAAACCTCATTATTCAAATATAAGCAATTAATTAATGTTTTTCTTTTGTTTTTTTTTTGTTTTTTCAGTGAATTTCCCTTGTCAATTATTTTAGTCGGAGTTGGAGACGGTCCGTGGGACATGATGATGCAATTTGACGATAATATTCCGGACAGATCGTTTGACAATTTTCAAGTTAATTAAATTTATTTTAACTTAATTCATGTCAGAATGAATTTATATTGATGTTATTATAATTTGAGAATCTCATGATTTTCAGTTTGTGAATTTTACGGACATAATGTCGAAAAACATCCCTCAACCAAAAAAAGAGGCTGAATTTGCTCTTGCAGCATTGATGGAAATTCCGGGTCAATATAAAGCAACAATAGAACTTGGAATATTAGGGTACTTAATTATGTAAAATAATCATGTATCATCATTTCTGATCTAATTATAAAGTTTGTTGATTCATGAACTAATTTATATTTTTATTTTCAGTAGTCGTCAGACTGGAAGGTGTTTAATGAGGGACTCACAACCGCCACCTATATCTCAATTTTCAAATTCAAATTTGTTTCAACAAAATACTGGTATGGTATTTAATGCCGGTACCTCTAGTTCTGTATCTCCTACAACTGGTTTGGATGATCAGGTATATTATTCATGAATCTATTTCTTCAAATCCTTTTGTTTTAAATTTAACAATAATAATTTCATGGTTAAATTAATTTAATTTAATTTAAACAATTTGAACAGCATGTTTGTCCTATCTGCCTTGTAAATCGTAAGGACACAGCTTTTGGATGCGGTCATCAGGTAATATATATAAACTCACTTCTATTTATATTTTCTCTGAAAGATTAAAATGACTTTATTGATCTTTACATTTTAAAAAAATATTTTTAGCCTAGTGGTTATGGTACCAACCCCATCTATCCATAGAAGTGAAGGGTTAAAATTCCGCGCCTAGCAGGATTGATTTAAAAAATTTAGGTGAAGGCATATGAGTCCACCTAAAAGAGAACAAACATCAAGTGATCGCTTGTAGTTCTCCTCAAAAAAAAAAAAAAAAAAAAAATTAAGATGAATTAACACATTAAAAAAAAATAAGATGAATTAAGTGGTAAAATTTGTAACTCTGCTGTAAATAGGAATATGTTATATATTTGCTAAATTATATTTTTTTTATTTCACATGTATCCAAATAAATTTTCTAATGACAATTTTACATTTCAGACATGCAATGACTGTAGCAGGAGCTTGCAGAACTGTCCCATTTGTCGTACTTCAATAACAACAAAAATAAAATTATATTAAGGGAATAATGATAGGTGTCAAACGGTCGAGTCAAGTCGGGTCGGATCAATTAGGATTATGGATCATTCGGGTCACGAATCAGCGTATGTGTCATTCACGAATCATCGTATTTTAATATTTTTAGTCATTTGAGTTATGTGTCATTCGGGTTTAGTTTTTGGATGAATTGAGGTTGATCCTCGGGTGAGATTTGGATATACATCACTCAAGTCAGGGTTGCGAGTCATTCATATTGAAATTTGGAGTCATTCAAGTCATTATTTTCAAGTTAATTATGTTAAAATAAACTATAAACTCTGCGATTCAGTATATTTTGTGTATTAAGGTATATTCTGGGTCAATCATGCAGATTATTCGGATTTAAGGTTTTGAGTCGAGTCGGGCGAGTTTCTTGGGTCAGGTCAAAATATTATGTGTGCTCTATGTATTTGATGATAATTAATAAAAAAAATATATAATTGTTTGAAAATGGTTATGTACCATAATTAGTACCAAAATATGACGGATAAGGTTGTCTTGAACTTGCATAGTATTTGATTCCATTTGAGAACTCAATTGAAGCTTCAGCATCAATATATAGTCAAATAATATTCAAAATAAATTACTGAAAATCCAGCACCATAATGCGCCACAATGTATCAGCTCAGTTTTGGTAATTTTAATTCTTCTTTATATTAAGAAATGATAATCAGCCAAACTATGACAGAAAAGAGAAAATAAGAAAATTACAACAACAGTTACACAATAGTAATGCAGAAAGCAATCATTTACTACAATCAAATGGTTCTTAGTTCACAAAATGAAAGTTCAATACAAATTACAGAAAAAACTGAAATACTATGAAAATTGTCATATTAATTTACAAGAATTTGAAAAACATAACCACCAAATCATAATCAATTCGTTACATGGAAAAATCAAATCAACTTTGCAATGTAGCGTTCCAATTAATCTTGTTTAACCTGTATTTAGAGTATAATAAGAATATTACAAATCTATATCTGTAAATTACAAGGAAAATAAAATATTTCAAGTTTTCAACTCAAACTTTATTATAGTTTTTGGCTTAAGAGCTACAAAAATTTCTAAGTTTTTTTTATTTATATTTTCCACTTCGATAATAAATGAGGAATTAAAAAGATAGAAGTTAGATAGATTGTTGGTAAAAAAAAAAAAAAGAACCCTCTAAATGATATATTCATAAAAAAATTTGAGGAAAAAATATTACTGTTGAAATACGCTTTGATTATGATATTACGCCCACACTCCAAACATGATATTAGTCTTTCACCACATTCTGAGCATGTCTACATTATAAACATACCATATATGTAAAATGATTAATCAAATGCATAATCTCAAAAATAATTACTTATTCCAACGTTTATATCCAAACTGAGAAAAAAAAATTCGAAAAAAAAAAATAATTGCCTCATGCCCACAACTAAAGACCATATTCTTCATCCTTACATGACACACCACACAAATCTGCCAAAAATCATAAACACATTTCACTATTCACATAACCAACTAAACCAAAAATCAAGCCTTACAAAAATGTTACCATTATTGAAACTTTACCTGAGTACTGGAGCCTCTAGTTGAGGACAAAACTGGAGGGGGCACAAACTCTCTCCTGTTCTGCCCCAACAAACGGAGGTTTAGAATTGCATTAAACTGTGAAGGGATTTCCATGAGAGCTTGAAGAGCGAATTGAGCCTCTTTTCTCTCTTGGGGAATATTTCGTGACATTATCTCTGTGAAATTAACAAACTGACAAAAGAAAATATAACCGCGCATTATTCTAGAATTAATGAAGTGTATAAGTGTACTAATAGAGATATTGGAGAATACATGATTGGTAAAGTAAAATTAATATCATATTATTAGAAACCAACAATTTTTGATAATAATATACCGTTAATATTAGCTTGGAACTGGTAAGTCTGGAAAACATAGCATCATAATAATAATCCTTGCAAAAAGAATGATTAATTTTTTTATACTTTATTAAATGTATAAAAAACCTGAAAATTATGAAAAAGACGTTCCTTTAATTTATCGTCATAATTCTTGGCCAAATTCCAAGGCCCATCACCAACTCCAACGAGAATAATCGACAGAGGGAAATAACTGAAAAAGAAAAGAAAAGAAAAGAAAAAATGAATAAATAGAAAAAATTTCAAATTTTAAGGAGTGGCATGTAGGGGTGAAAACGGTTCGGATACGGTTCGGATCGGGATCATATCATATCCGTATCCATATTATTTTTTCGAATCCAAATACAAATACGGATAGTCCGAATACGGATTCGGTTCGGATATATGTATGGATACGAATACGGTCCGGATATTATCGGATACGAGTACGAATACGGATTCATTTCGGATACTTAAACGGATATATTAATATACTAATGGATCATATTTTTCTAAATATTTAACTATTTATTACGATATATCTAATAAAATATAGCAATTTCTAAGGGAAATTTGAAGAAATGCTAACAAAATAATAATATGGGTATAGATAATATCCGTATCCGTATCCGAATATGATAAAAAAAATCAAATATCCGTATCCATATCCATGTAGATATCCACATCCGTATCCGATATATAATAAAATATCCGAAAACAGATATTATCCGAATAACAAATTATCCGGATTCGGATATTATCCGGATCCGTATCCGTATTGGGAACTAAATTGATTACCGAATCCGTATCCTTATCCGAATAAAATTATCCGTATTCGTATCCGTATCCGACCGGATACGGATATTTTGATTCGAATACGAATATTTTGCAGATACGGTTACCGGTCGGTCGGATAATACCAGATCCGTTTTCACCCCTAGTGGCATGTCAATAAATTACCAAACCACCAAACTGTACAAATATCAAAGATGCCCCTACAAAAAAGAATTATATTATGTACACATCCATTTCTTCCCTATTTGCTTAAAAAAACATGAATCCTTAATTATTTTTTATCTATTTAGAATGAGTGAAAAAATAATAGTGGTAGTTTAGGTTTTAGGCATGTTTCTCATAGTTTTATAAGACATTCTATTCATGCTGTTTTACGTTTGCAAGGGTATATGAGAAACTTTGACACTTTATAAAGGTATACATGTAATTTTTCCCAACTAAATAATAAATTTATTTATTTTTTACCTAGCCCTTTCAATAGCTCTTCTTGTGCTTATTTCTTGAAAGCTTAATCGCGTACTATTATCACTTGTCGCGACCTGCAAATATACAAATTAAATTCATTTAAGAAAATGTCTGTAAAGTGTAAAATGAAACAGATTTGCATACTAGTATTGTCAAAATATCCAAAAGGGACAATTTCACATGCACCCCTAAAAAAATCTGAAAATATCATGTATACCCTTACAAAATGGGAAATCATAGATACCTTGTAAAACACAGGAAATATTATCAACACCCCTATAAAACATAGGAAATAACAATTTGTACTTTTCAAGGGCATATATGGAATTCTTCATTCTGTAGGTGTATAAAATATAAATAATACTTTGATACTTATTACTATTAGGGGTAGACATGAAAATTATGCCAAAGTATTGTAAAATAAAAAAACAGTACAGTCCAAACCAGAAATATAAATTCAATTAAAGAATACTATTATAATTTATACCGCATACAAAAAAAAAATCAATTAAATAATAGTAAAAGAAAAATATACACAGATAAGTTTTGAAATGTACCTGCCCATCAGCAACAATAAGTAAAACATGATATAATCCACTATTTTGAACTATATTGATTGCTGCTTCTATTATTGGAGCGAAAGATGTCGGCCCTAAAAATGAGAAAAAAATATTAAAAAAAATGAATAATGAAAAAGGCATCTAAATTTTCTGTTATTTTTTCCTTCTTTTTATTTCTTTATGCTTTTTTCAATTTCAATTTGATTTGTCTGATTTTACAAAACCCTAAATTGTGCAACTCTGGTCTCTGGCATAATTTTAATTTTGACCCTAAAATATATATTTATTACCAGATAATTGAATGCTTGGTACAATTTGTCTGTATCGTTCTAAAGCTTCTGTGAATCCATTGCAAGGCCTACCGTTTGAATAGAAACTAAATACATCTTTATCATGTGTTTTTGCTGAAAAAATAAATAAAAAAAGTATTATTATTATAAATTGAAGTATGTTATTTATTATAGAACCCAAAAAGTCGCAAGTGAATACATGTATGGAAAATCAGAATTAAAAAAAATCTACAACTGAGATGTGATGTAAGCTGATAAACAAATTGATTTGTCCGTAATGAGATTTTTGTAAATCCATATTAATCTAAAAAAAAATTTGGAAAAAAATAATTAAGAAAATAAATAAATTACCATCTCCAAAACCAAAGCATGGGATCAGATTATCTTCATCAAACTTGGACAAGGTTTTACCGATTATACTTATTGCTTGTTCATACGGATTTTGAGCACCATTTTCACTTATGTGATGCAAGTTTTGGCCATTGAAAGATCTTTTTCCTGCTCATTTTGAAGCATGAATATACGTAAATTGATGAAAAAGAAATTAATAATTATAATTGGGTCTGTAATTGCTATAAACCTCGTTTAATTTGGGGTGCAATTGGGTGATTTAGGAATAATTAAGGCTTAATTGGGTTAAATAGAGGCTTAATCTCACATATTGAGAGTCAATATTATATCACTAAATAATTTATTTTATTTTAAATAAAAGAGGGATACAGTAACAACCTGTCCACTCATTGCTCTTAGTAAAATCAATACCAACTATAAGATTTGAGGACTCAAGACCAACTTTATGAAGAGCATCAGTCTCCTGAAAGAATATAGAAAAGAAACCCATACTTGTGATTAATTGAAACTAACAAATCCTCAATTGGCTATTTAATAACTCAATTTGAACATATTTGTTACGCATTTAAGACTCTTACATTGCAACAGAGAGAAACAGAGTAATACCTGCTCAAGACTATCGTACTGATCATAAATCGGGGAAAATATTTCCTGGATTCTGCCATCCTGATTCTGGTATCTCGTTCTGGAAATAGTATCACCCATTTTCAGTTTGAAGATAATGAACGCAAAAAAAAGTTACAGATTGAAAGAAAAACAGAGTGAAGAGCAGTTATGAAAAATGTAGACTGACCAATCTCACCTCTATATAAAATGAACAGTCAAGATGAAACGCGTAACGATAATAATGATAATAATATATAATATTTGATGCAACGAGGGGTTTGCTTCTCTCTTTCTCTGTTTTTCTACTTGAGAGAGGGACTTGATTCGTTGAATTTCGTCACACGAGGCCAAGAAATTTTGGACTTTATCAATTTATCTAAAAAAATTGAAAAAGGGTGAGTATTCTATTACTTCTTTAATTTTGTACTGCATCTTGACAAATAGAATATTTAGTTTTCTGCACCAATGAGGCAAGAGAATAAGTTAGAATTTTCTTACTAAGTCGTTTCAATTTCAAGTCTTTTTAAAAAGACAACAGAGCCTTCATTTCAAGGAAACAGAGTAGTGTAGTGAGAGTTTGTACGACTTTTATCCAGTTTCTTAGCCGTGTTATAAAGAGTGGACACTCCGCGTCGGCGTCTCCACAAGGCGAAGAAGAGAAATTAGAGAGAAACAATGTTGGAGTAAAAAGTATAATATCATAATGATGGAAATTTGGCCACATGGATTATGGGAAAAATGCGAATTTACTTTGATTGTCGGGTTAATGAATTCAAGTTTTCATGTTTGGTAAAGTATGATAATTCTAAATGGTGATAATGTGAGATTCCTATAGAAATATTACTTTTTCGGGTCCGGCAATATGATTGTCATCAAAATAGATGTGAATTAATATATTATTTATTATTTATTTATAAATATCATTTGTTTTCTCTTCTTCATTTTGTGTTTTTCTTTCTTCTTTTTGTTGTTGTCAACAAACTAATATACGTCTAATTTAAAATTTTAATTAAGAATTAATATATGTATAATGATTATTTTATTTTGATAAATTCTATGTTATTCTATTTTTTGTTATATTTCGGTTAAAAAATCTAATATATTTATGAAATTTTATTTCATAAACTTTACCGTAGCATCATGTCTTATTGAAATCATCATTGAAATGTTACTTTCTTTGGAATCAAAAGATATAACCAAACAAAAAAAAATTAACATTTACTGGATTTTTTTCACGTTCCAAATGAAATGATTATCGTGATAATCTCACATTACCGCAATTTATATGCACCCTAAAAATATATGATGTGATATGTTTTTTATATATAACATTTTATTATCTTATTAATAATAATTTATATTTTAATTGACAGAAAAGAATCCGTGAAGAATCTTGGTTGGAGTATTGAGGGGTCACAAATTTCTTCTCACTATGATGAGTATTGTACATATTTCCTTTTTTGGAGGCAGAATACATAAAAAAATATATATTTTGAAATTTTATTCGCTGAATTCTAATAATATATATTACTTAATCAAAAATCTTAAGGGGAGACGATAACCCCTCAGCTCCTCCAGTCCCTATAAATCGACCCTTAGTGCTAAGATAATTTGCTTTCATGTTTCTTCACATCTTTAATTTTTATTTGTATAGTCGGATATATTTATTTTTATTTTTATTTTCCTTCCATTATTTTGTAAATTGTAATTTATTTTCAGAGTATACAAGGAAAGATAATGAGACTAAAAACGTGACATGAAAAGAAAAAATAAGAAAAGTAACAAATATTTACAAGAATCAAATAATTCATGATCCACAAAAAGAAGTTCAATACAAATAACAGAAAAGAATACTCCACACACTAAAATTCATCAATTCATATACAAGAATTTGAAAATCAAAGCCATGAAAATGTGATAAACTCGTTACAAGGAAAAAATCAAATCAATGGTTTAACAAACTCTAAAAAAAAATAAAATAGTCCATAGTTCAACTCAACATCAAGATATTTATGAATCAATCCAAAAAATCTGTTCATGACATAATTGAGGCTTAAAATCACCAATTAGACACTTCTACTGGTACCGATCTGTAAATCATCCTCACCTGAACTGCAAAGCAAAAGAAATAATGCCAAATAAAAATTATAGAACTTTCTCTGTGTTTTCACATACTATAGGGTTTCTTTTGCAAATCGGGTATAATTTAATTTTACCATAAATTATAGTCGATTACTGCATTGAATTGTGATGGAATTTCCATGAGTGCTTCAAGTGCAAATGCTGCTTCCTTTCGAGCAAGAGGAATATCCCTTGACATAATTTCTGTAAAATTGACAAACTGACAAAGCGAAAAAAAAATTATATAATGGAAGAAAAATCATAGAAAAAAGATAAGGATTAAAAATTAAGATAACTTAGTCTGGTTTTACATTTTAATGTCAAAGTTTCGGTATACAGTTGAAATTCAAACTCTGAATAGGACAGATATTAGTTTAATCAAACTCTGATATTGCACCAATATTAATTTACTTTAATCATTATTATTTTTTTTTTTTATTTTTTTTTTTATTATATAAAATGAAATGATAAAATAAATATTAGTCAAAGTGCAATTAATACCAACCTGAAAATTATCAAAATGGCGTTCATTTAATTTATCATCATATTTCTTCATTATATCCCAAGGTCCATCGCCAACTCCAACCAGTACAATTGACAAAGGGTAACGGCTGTAATAATAAAAATAAAAATGAATCATCAAAGAAAAGATAAAAAAGAAATCTTAATTCTAAATGAATAATGATGTTACATAGAAGAGAAAAGGAGAGAGGATTTTGAATATTTTTCAGATTTTAAGTGAATAAATAAATAAGTACCTAGCTTTTACAATAGCTTTTATAGTACAGTCTTCCTGATGGCTCAAATTTGCATCATGCCTGCTTTTTGCACCAGTAACCTAAAACATTCAAATTTTGCAATTTAATTAAAAAAAATGCACAATAAATCAGTTTGCTTAATATGAATAATTTCAGAAACCCGATTTAAGATTCAACAGTAAATATTTTGAAAAGTCAATGACCTAAATCCAGATATGATCAATTTAAAAAGAATAATTAATTGCAAAGTTTAAGATTCAAATACCTGTCCATCAGCAATTATGAGTAAAATATGATATAAGCGCCCGCTCCTTTGAACTATTTCAATTGCCTTTTCTATTATTGGAGCAAAAGATGTGGGCCCTATAATTTTGAAAGAAAGAAAATTTGACAAAAAAAAAGAGAACAATGCAATTAGCTAAGAAATGGGTATGAGTAGGATTAAAAAGGTTTAGAGGCATATATTTAATGTGCAATTTAAGCCTGAATTTAACCATATTTTGAATTGAGTAACACTCAGTTTAGAGTGAAATAATGTGAAGAAAAGTTATTACTTGAATTTTTTTCTTCTTTTTTTGAGAAATAATTACCAGATAATTTCACTTGTGGTACAAGCTCTCTATATTTTGATAAAACTTCTTCAAATCCATTGCATGGTCTCTCTCTTTCATTTGGATAGAAACTAAAGACCTTTTTATCATGTGTTCTTGCTGAAATAGAAAAAATAATTAAATGAATAAGTTAATTAATTAATAAATAAATACAAAGAAAAGGAAGAGTATACCATCACCAAATCCAAAACAAGGAATTAAATTATCTTCATCAAAGTTTGATAGAGTTCGACCGATTATAGAAATGGCTTGTTCATATTGGTTTAGAGTATCACCAATACGATGCAAGTTCATACCATTAAAGGAATTTCTCCCTGTTAAAAATAAAAAAAATAATAAAAAGATAAATAAATAAATAAATAAGTATATAAAACAAGTAAAAAGATAACATAACATAACAAAGCAAAAATAAATTAAATAAAAATAAGGTGAGTAGAAGTTAAAACCTGTCCATTCATTGCTCTTTGTAAAATCGATTCCAACTATAAGATTTGACGACTCAAGACCAGCTTTCTGAAGCTCCTCCGTTACCTAAGAAAATAAATAAATAAATAAATAAATAAATGAAAAATATTATATTATTACGTACATATATTTTTTAATTAATTTTATGTAATAACATTTATTGTTCATCACTTTATTATTTATGGTTCTAATGACAGAATAATTGCCATTAGAATTACTAAACCCTAGGCTATAACGTAAAGGAAGGCGAAATTAAGTGACAATTGATGAATAATTTTCCAAAAAGAGATGAATAATTGCACAATTAAAGGTAATTTTATTGAAAGTGTATTGATATTTTTCTGATAAAAGATAAGTGTTATCAGTTGAGGCTTAATCACAAAACTGAATCTAAATTAGGGCTTCATTGAGAACTAGGATAATGCTCACGCTTCGCGGTGAGTATTTCAATTTTAATAGTTATTTCAATCTAATAATGTATAATTTGCAATTATGAAAATTCAAAATTAAAGTTTGTAAATTTAAATAATACATGAGAATTCAAAATTGTTATCTTTGATTTTTTTTTATGTCATTATGTCTTGACATATTATATTAGAAAAATAAATAAATTATTAATCGAGGCTTAGATGAATGAGATCAGAAAAAATAAAATGCAAGATAATTTATTTCGAATATTTTAATTGAAACTACATAAGATTAAATAATAGATGATTAACTTTAAAAAAATTAAAAATAATAATTATATTTAATATTATATATATGGAAATAATATGTATACTACATAGAAAAATATAACATTACTCATTTCTTCAAAAATTTGTCACCGTTATTTTTCTTTTTTTTAGATATTAAAATGGTATGGATTAGAGATATAGTATTATGAAATCCGTAATGCATTTTGTAATATAATATAGTTTTCAATATTCGAAATTTTGTTTGAGATGATAGTTCTCACATAACAGATATATAACACTGAACATTAATCTAACTAATCATGTGATATTATGATAATAATTGAAATTAAAAGTTAAGATTTGATAAAAAATTTGATTCGATGGCGGAGGAAGAATTGATAATAATTCTCTTGAGAATTTTTCAAGGAGGAGTAAAATAATATGATAAGAGTAAATGTGTTTATCATTTTATTGCATGTTCTTTTATATAATCTAGCTATATTCACGAATTTTATCAAGAAAAAATGAAATTTGAATCATAACAATATATCTTTATGTGATATTATGATAATAATTTAAATGAAAAACTAAGATTTAAAAAAAAATTGAATCAACGACCAAGATAAAATTGACAATAGATCTCTTGGGAATTCTCAAAGAGACATGAAAAATAAGGTATACGTTAATGCGCATATCAGTTTTGTACATCTTCATTCATATAGTTTATATTCACATATTTTAGCAAGAAAAAAAATTGAAACCATAATAATATGAGGCTCAAAATAAAGTAGAAAATTCCAACAAATTTATATTTGATGATTTTAACATTAGCAATAAAATATTTCAAGTAAGAAGTATAATTTTGTAAAGAAAAAAAGAAAAATTATTTATATCTTAATAAGTAAACTCTTCATTAACTATTGGCACATGTGATATTATGATAATAATTTAAATGAAAATCTAAGATTTCAAAAAAAAAAATTATCCAATGGCCGAGATAAAATTGACAATAGGTCTCTTGAGAATGCTCAAAGAAAGATGAAAAATAAGATATAAGGTATAAGTTAGTGAACATATCATTTTTGTACATCTTCTTTTATATAGTCTATTTTTTTCATATTTTAGACAAAAAAAAAAAAAATTGAAACCATAACAATATGGAACTCAAAATAAAAAGAAAATTTGAACAAATTTATATTTGACGATTTTAACATCAGAAATAAAATATTTCATTAAGAATTATAATTTTTTAAAGAAGAAAAGAAAAACTATTTATATTTTAATGAGTGAACTTTTCATTAACTATTGGTATTAATAATTGAACATAACTTTGCACCATGATTCAATAAAACCATCTAAATTAAGATCTGATGGTCACAAACAAACTCACAATTGTTCTCACTAAATCAGGTATGGAACACAAAACACCAATTCAACCAATCATATGTTTATATTTTAATAACCACATAAATATTACCATAAAATATCAATAAATTTGAGAAAATGAATGGCTAAGATTCGACAAAAAAAATTGGTCTAACGATCGAGCTAAAAGTGATGATGTGACATTTTGAGGAGGCTCAAAAATAAGTGAAAAATAAGGGGTTAGGGTTAGTTTTGTGGCTTAATAAAAAAACTGAAGCTCATTTGTACTTAATTTGGCAAATAAATAAAATTTCAAAACCTACACAAGTGTATATTTCTCTCATTTTCGAAATTAACAGGAAAAACTAGCTATCTAATGAAATAAATCATTCATTAAACAACATCGTGCTATTAAATGCAAAAGATGATCAAAGATAATAAATAAAAATAATAATAAAATTAGTACCTGATCTACACTATTAAACCTATCCTCAATCGTCCTGCATTTTCTCCCTTCATCATCACGATGTCTCTTTTTAGGATTCAACTGAGAATTATTCATTTTCAAATTAAACCAAATAAAAACGAAAATCAGAGGAAAAAAGAATATAATGAGCATAAAAGAGCAAAGGAGCTTTATACATTGAAAAACAAAAAACCCACTCATATATATAGGCAAAGAACCGCGTGATTTCATTCCATTTGAAAGAGACGAAGCTTATAGATTAAAGTATTTAAATTTAGATCCTAATCTTTTGTTTCTGACTGAAAGACGTGAATAAGAACTATACAAGTGGGAGTAGTTTAGACTTGTGGTGACTTGACTTTGTCAATGAATTTTCAATTTACAGACTTTTCAATTAACAAATATTTGATTTTAATGAATGAATAGTGAAAAGAGGGCTTTGAGCATACTCTATTTCTTCTTTAAAAAAATAAAACAAAAAAAAAATAATTAACAAATATTTGATGCGATTTTTTTTTTCCAAATGGGTTCCCAAAAATGCTATATCCATTATTCATTGAGTAAAAAATATTTACAAAATAAAATAAAAAAATGTTTTGATGCAATTTTGGTGGGTAATTGAGTCGGAAAACAGAGCACTAGAGAAAATTTATGAAAATGTTTGAAAAATGAATATGCAAATATTAAAGCATAAGTTTTGTCCTCAGTATACTAAGTCTTAGGTATACAAATAAAAAATAAAAATAAAAAAAGGAATCTTAATATTGAGAGTGTTTCTTAACCGTGTTAATTGTAATGCAACGCGGGTGATCCGTGTTCCTATGGTTGGGGTTTTTAATACTGTATAAATCTTCTTGAAATTTTTTAGAAAATTTGCAATAGAGCCCTTTCATCATTCAAAATTGTACAAATCTTCTATTTTTCAGAAATTTAAATTTACTTCAACATTTAGTTAGTATCACAAATCACTCGAGTTATGAGTCGTTGAGGTTGCGTTCGAGTTATGAGTCGTTGAGGTTGCGGATTGTTAGAGTTATGGGTTACCATGAAAAATAGTATGTACTAGAGATAACTCTTGCTCCGATTCGGAAAGGGTTAATTTGTAGATTTAAAAAAATTAGGAGTCAATGTTAAATAAATATATCATAACGAATTTTTCGTCATGATATAACAACAATATATAGAATATATATAAACTGAAAACAAACAATATATAAGTGACAAATGAAAACAATATATATGTGAAAAATAAAAAATATATATAATATGTAGAAATGCGGAAGAAACAGTATACGGTCGCTACGGAGTCGCTATCAATCACGTCGTGATTTCGGATTTCTATATTAGATTACATAATTGTGATGCATAATTTTACTTAACTAAAAGGAAAAAAATCACGAACTTAAAAAATAAAAGAGTAAACCACTTTTGGCCTACAAACTTGCATGTTTTTGAAATTATTATTTTTTATTTATTTTAATATTTTTGAAATTATTTGCAATCTTTTTAGTGCAGTTTTCACTTTTCACAAAATTTACTTTTAAAAAAGAATTTGGAGAATATGCATACCATGTTGATATTTAATTGCCACATCATCACGTACTAGTGGAGAACTATATTGAACAAAATCGAGAATTGATGTTCAATCTAACCTTAAAAACGCAGGTCAAATTCTTACATAGCATTTTACTGGAGAAAAGTAGAATTTTCCCAATAATAAAAATGAAGATATTTTTCAAATTTTTACGATAATGGTCTAATTTACATTATTCTTATAATTTTTAATTTTAGAGCAGTATAATTAAAATTTCATATATTTTCTAACAGTTGTTGGTTTTAATTTTATAGTGTATATATAATATAATGTTCATATTTGCAAATAGTTCATAGGCTAATTGGTTAAAGCATTTACATATATATAACAAGATGTCACAAGTTTAATTTCTAGCAAATGCAATCATATAACACATATTTAACAAAGTCTCTCAATCCAGTTAGTTTGAACATCAAAACATATAATTTACATATTTAGAGAAAACAAAATAGCACTCTTATGTCTTATGTTTATATATCCATATGTGATACAATGATATTTCAAAGTTTAATTTGGTGTCTTTTAAAGTTGTAACTTTTGTAGAGAGAATACAATGTTCATATTTAGACTAATTGGTTAAAGCATTTTGAAGTTTATATATCTTTTTAAATGAATAGATAAATTCTTCAAAACCCCCTAACTTTTTCATTTCTTTAAAATTCTCTATAAAGTACCTTGAATTTTTTTACCCCCTATTGAGTTAAGTAAAACTTTTTCACCATTTTAAATTTTTGTATTGACCAAAACACTCTCAAGCAATTATTTTTATATTATAATTTATTCAATTAAAAATATAATAAATAAATATTAATATTTTTCAACATAATATTTCATGATATTATGTTGCCGACATTTTATTACATTATTTTATGATGCATTAATTTATTTTATAGTATTATATTCGAGGTTGCAAATAACGTTTAGCGGTTTGCAGCGTTGATGTCATTTTTGTAGCGTATAGCGCTTCGCGAACGCTATAGCGTACGATATAGCGGATGTTATAATATATAGCGGATAATATCACTAAGTATCATTTAAAGAAAATATATTCTTTTGTAAAAGGAGAGTGATAAGTTGGCTTATTTTTAATTAAAAAATATCATAATTATAATATTTCTTCATTAAATAAGTTCTTAAATTCAAATATCTTATTTTTATAGCCCCAAAAACTGATATTGAGAGTTAAAAAAATATAGCGTAAAAAAAACTCATAGCGTGCATCGTTTTGTCGTTGACTCGTAGAATTTCGTGC
This sequence comes from Juncus inflexus, assembly GCA_024447665.1. Lineage (NCBI taxonomy): Eukaryota > Viridiplantae > Streptophyta > Magnoliopsida > Poales > Juncaceae > Juncus > Juncus inflexus. The sequence goes on along the minus strand of JAJHPC010000004.1, from coordinate 2,989,774 downwards.
TATAGCGAAGCTATAACGCGCTATTTGCAACTACGATTATATTACATAAAATATTTCTCTTATTTATGTGTATATTATAATTTTATTCTAAGTAAAATATTATTTTTCATTATTTTATTTATATGTTATATCTCATTTATTTATATCTCGATGTTAAATATAAATTATTTATTATTATTATTATTTTGGTTTCAATAAAATATAAATAAAATTTAATGAGGGAATTTTGATCAATACAAAAATTTGGTGGATGAGAGTGTTTAACTTAATCCCATAGGAGGTAAAAGAAATTCAACTTGCTTTATAGGAGGGTTTTTGAAAAAATAAAAAAGTTAGGGTTTTTTTTATAACATCCAGAAAAGTTAGAGGTTTTTTTGAAGAATTTCAAAAATTAATAAATACTCCATACATCATTATCAGTGGGCTCCACCATTTTTTTTTTTTTTTTTTTGAGAACCTGTCTAAGGGTTTTTATTAAAAATGACTCATTATATTAAATGTCATAAAAATGAAATTTTATTTAATCAATAAGACATCTTTTTTGTTGCGATTCTTTATGGCATTTTTGATACAAAAGATTTTAACGGATTTTATAATATTTAAATAACACAAACAAGTAGCCATATCATCTTGTCTAATCTTTTGTAATACCAAAATTTCTAACGGGTTTCGTTGATATTGAACTTATCTTACTATTTTGACTTGTTCGTAGAATATTACACAAAATAACCACAATAAATTTTGATAAAGCACTATGTCTTTTTCTCACAATTAGACAATTAAGAGGAAATAAGATTTGCAATAAGAAAAGGGAAATGTACAAACATGACGGCAGTGTAGCACGACGCACTGTAGATATACTGTTTTATTTCATTTTATATACTGTTTTCTCATTTTATATACTGTTTTGTCATTTAATATACTGTTATTTATTCTTTGTGTATTTCATATTTTTTTAATTATATATATTCTTTTCTCATTTTATATATTATTTTCCCATTTTTATATATTATTTTCACTTTTTATGTATATATTGTTATTAGAAAATGAATTATATATATATATATATATATATATATATATATATATATATATATATATATATATATATATATATATTTTTTTTTTTTTTTTTTTTTTGTTATTAGAAAATAAATTATATATACTATTATTGAGATCCCGTCGTGAACGGTTATGTTACAATGCGTCATGTCAGAACGGGTCCCATAAGAAAATACCAAGGGACATGATAGAGTACGACTCTTGAAGCATGCCTAAATCACGCCGGCTGATGTCAACTGGACTTAATCACGCATGTCCCAATTAACCACCTCTCATTCGTCATGCAACACTCATATCATGTCCATAATAGTATATATATCATTACTCAAACAATATTATAATCTAATAAAAATAGTATATACATATATATATATATATATATATATATATATATATATATATATATATATATATATATGAATTTCTGCACCAATCAACCGGAACCCCCTCTTCCTCCCCCTCTCCCCTTCTCTATCTACACTATTTGGCAGCATATGAATTTCTGCATCAATTAATTTGGAATGACGTGGTTCTTTTTCTATACCACTTGGCAGCATATCACGTTGAATATTAATCACACTCAAATGCTTAGGACGGCTTATGTTCCTTGTCTATCCACAAGTTTTATAGTTCATTTATTGTTTTACGTCACATTAATTGCTCGAAATTCATTTACTGTTTTACGTCACATTAATTGCTCGAAAGACCAAAATTAATTTTCACTAAATGAGATGCATGAATAATATTTGTTATATCATTCACTAATTTGATTTCATTACAATAAATACCCTCTTCTTTCTCCCCCAATTTCACCTCGTTACATAGAATATTACATAGGATTAACCACAATAAATTTTGATAAAGTACACGACCGCATTTTCTTACACTTAGAGTTATATATAAGAGGAAATAAGATGTGCAAAAACAAAGTACATAATGTACAAAAAGGATATGGCATGACTATGAGTACAAAAGTAAATATTATTTTTTTCAAAAGAGTATATAGAAAAATTAAATATAAATACAAATAATATATAATTATATAAAAATATCTAAATGTATAAAAAGTAAAGAGTATATCCAATTTTAAAATGTATATATATATATATAGAAGAGAAAAATTCGATGTACATAGTTAATATCACGAGAATTAATTGCATTATTCATTCAACCAGCCAAACCCTCCCTCCCCTCTACCTCCCCCTCCATCCTCCTCTATCTACACCACTTGGCCGCGTTTGAAGTTACGCACCAATCAACCGGGAATGACGTGGCTCTTTTTCTCTACAACATGGCAGCATATCAGGTTGAATATCAATTACGTCCAAATGCTTAGAGGCGCTCATGTTCCTTGTCTATCCGCAAGTTTTATAGTTTATTTACTGTTTTATCTCACATTAATTGCTCAAAAGACCAAAATTAATTTTCACTAAATGTGATTCATGAATAATATTTGTTATATTATTCGCTAATTTGATTTCATTAGTATAAATATCTTGTTCTTCCTCCCCCAATTTCACCTCCACTCTAATTCTCCATTTTCACATTTTCAAGGCTCTCGTCCAAAGCATCAAGGTAATCTCTACTTATTGTCAAGTTCCTTCATAAATTTTAATACTTTAATTATTTTTTACATTTCTTTCAAATATTTTAGATCATTTTTTGTATCCTCTGTTGTTGATTTTTTTGGTTATTTTTCTTTTGTAAATTGTGAACTTCACATATTTTAGACTTCTATGTTTAATAACTAATACATTTGTTTGAAGTTTTTTAGATAATATTTAGTATTTTGGGTCATTTGATTTTACGTCATGTACGGATCAAATCTAATCTTTTTTGAAGGAAAAAACCCCTTATGGAACCTATATTTTATTAATTGAACAGTACAAGAATCAAATCTAAGTTTGGCAGGGTGAAATTTGAAATATTTGAATTTACTTAAAAAATGCATGGGTCTCTTAACAATTTTTCATAATTAAGACCAGAGTCTTTGTTAGAATACTATTTGAAAAAATGATATTTTGAATTTAACAATGGAAGGAAAACGGAATGAAAAGTTTCAAGTTCTTTGAAGTGTTAAAATATCAAAGTTTAATTGCAATCGTTTTTACTTTTGACTGGGTCTCTTCACAATTTTTCATAATTAAGACAAGAGGCTTTGTTAGAATACTATTTGAAAAAATGGTATTTTGAATTTAACAATGGAAGGAAACCCGAAAAAAAAGTTTCAAGTTTTTTGAAGTGTTAAAATTTCAAATTTTAATTGCAATCGTTTTTACTTTTGACAAATTTCAAAAAATTTGGAATTTTTCAATTCAGATATGAGCCTAGATTAGATCTGATGTATGTTAACTTAGATCTGTAATTTATATTATTTGGGCTTATTTTGTTCATCTTAGCTCATTTGTTTATCTTGACCATTGCATTAATGGCTAGAAAGATAAATTATAACTTTCAGGAAAAATAATCATGAATCAATTAATTCATGAATAATATATGTTTTAAGAAAATAATCATGATTCAATCAGTTCATGAATAATATATGTTGTATACAACTTTAAGTCCGTCAAAATGCAACCCTCCCATAATATTCATTATTAACAATAACAATCTTGTTTAAATATTTCTTACAAAAGTATATTTTTTGGCAAAACAATTAATTGTTTATGTAAAATTTGTATTCTTGTAACTATTGAGAAAATTGTATTTTTGTAATTTTATTTGCTGATTAGTTTTACCATATTTCCATGTAGCGGGGATATAGTCATTTATGTTCATTGGACCTATTAAATTATATCCTCTCATGTTTCAGTATAAATGTCCTTATATATCTTATTAATTATTGTACGATGTTGCACTAATAGTGTTTATGCTGATATTAAGAATTTTCATACATTCACTTCAAGATTATACGGAACCTTTCCTTCAAAAAATAAGAATTATATGAAATGTGAGTGCGAAATTTCCTAAAGTATTTTGCTATATAATATATTCTTTTCGCAAAAATTGTTCGCGCTGAACTTTGGAATTTCTTATAAATACGCAAAAATTGTTTGCGCAGAGCTTTTGTGAATTTCATAAAAATAGGAGAGCTGATAGTACGCGGCAGTATATAAAAACTGAAAACAGCATATACAAACATATGAACTGAAAACAAACGGTATATAAAAATTCATTCGATAAAACAATATATATTTTAAAAAAAATGAAAACAGTATATACAAACATAAAAACTGAAAACAAACAATATATAAAAATTTATTCAATAAATAATATATATTTTAAAAAATGAAAATAATATATAGCATATATAGAAACATGAGAAAACAGTATATAATTTCAATCTATCGCTACAGTACTCCCGTGTGATTTCCAATTTCCCTAAAAATCGAGTCCAAGTATTTTGCTATATATTGTATTCTTTTCGCAAAACTTGTTTACGCGGAATTTTTCTGCATTTCGTAAAAACAAAAATAACAGAAATGGAAAAATTATTCATGTAGATGTGTAATAATGAGAAATCTGTGAAAAATAACCCAAAAAATAAACAAAATCTATTATATTAATTAGCATGCCCTAACAGTAACATATATCCTATTCATTCTTAATTTTGATTACTGAACTGAGATCTGTTAAGTCCATTTTCTATTTTTTTCTCTTGTAATATTTACATTAAGAGTATAATCCTGATAATTTCCAGATTTGTTTTTGCTTTTGTGCAAATTTTCTCTGAATTTTTCCAATTAAAATCAAATGAACCAATGAGCACACTATACCAAAAAGACAGGAAGTCTGGAGAACTAAGCTTTAGTTTTGTATTTACTTCTTGACTGAAATGCTATTTAGTTACTAATTTCTCAAAATATCAAAAAGAAAATTAATAAATAAAAGGTTTCACTCTTAACCTAGTTTTTTTCACATGAAACAGGTTGAAGTTCATCAATGGCACCGCGTGTAAACCGCAAAAGACAGAAGACGAATCACCAGCAGGCCAACAATCATGAGGAACAAATCGACATAATAAGTTCGCTTCCGACCTGCATTCTGGTCACGATAATATCCTTCCTTCCAATTAAAGATGCCGGAAAAACTGCAGTACTCTCAACAACATTTCGCAACCTTTGGGCCTCGGCTCCTTTAAATATAGACGATGCGGAATTTTGCACAAGAAGATCCAAAAAATGTCGAATATACTCATGTGCAACAAAACGTATATGGGCTATCACAAGAATTCTGGCCACGCATCAGGGCCCGATCCGGCGGTTCTGTTTGAGTCATGCAAACTTCGAGATGTTTGAACCGTTCATGACAGATTGGTTGAATATTGTTGCCAAAAAGCGAGTCAAGGAATTGGAGCTCAATTTCTTTTCGTGCGCACAGTGGGAGCTTCCTAACTACTTACTTCGTTGCAAGTCAATCGAGAAGCTCACTCTGCAAAATAGCATGTAACGTTTCAAATATTTAACTTGAAACATGAGTAGTGAAATATTTTATTTAATTAAAAATAATAATTATATTTAATTAAAAATGAGTAGTGAACACATTTTTTTTTCTTTTAATCAGATTTCCAAGTACAACTATCGTTTCACCGGCCATTACCGGTATCACAGAGATGACTTTGTCGAGAATATACATGAATGAAGAAGATGTAGAGCTCATGTTTTCAAGTTGCAAATCGCTTTGTAGTTTATCGTTGTTCCAACCTGTAATCAATAGTGATGGTATCACGCGGATGCACATACGATCAGAGAGTCTCATGAGCTTGACTGTCCTTTGTACAACATATATAAATGAGATATTCATTCTGGACGCTCCGAAACTTGAGCGGTTTCTCGTCGAGCCAGATATTTCAACGAGGGTTTCGATAAATATAAACAATGCGCCCAATTTGAGGATTTGCGGGTATATCAGAATGCCGACTCGTTTGTTTGCTTTTGGAGATATTTATATGATGGTAATATTTATGTCACATTTATCTTACTTTTTTTCAGTCTATATGGATATTTTATAAGATATTAATTTTTACAATATATCATTTATGAGTCTTTGAGATTATCTAAGGAATTATAAATTGCAGGGATTCCAAGTTCTGATGGGTACGGTTCGTAGTTTGCGGACTTTGGCCATATCTGTGAGATTTGACCATCCCTTGGAATCCATCGCAGCTCTTCAGCTGCTCCGATGTTTTCCAAATCTTGAAACACTTCATATCCAGGTATTTTACTTGAACATTCTCCCTGTTTAATTAGCTATTTCGTTTTCATGATATTTACAGCATCAATGAATAGAGAAATAAAATATGTATTTTTAACGACACAAAGTTCACCAGGAAGAAAGAAAAAAGTTAAAAATAACAACAAGTGAATCAAAGATGATGAAAATGCAAAATACGTATATTCTAATATCTTCTCTTCTTCATATTTTCGCAATTATGTAGTCTCTCTACAGCGAAATCGGATCGGTTTTTGCACTATATCCAGACAAAGACGAGCCGATAGAATGTCTGGACCGCACATTAAAAACCGTTATATTCAACGAGTACCAAGGGTGGGCAGGCGAGCAGGACTTCGCCCGATTCCTCATTTCAAGAGGGCGAGTCCTTCGGGAGATGAGATTTACCGGATTTCGCACCAAGAGCGCATGGACATCAAGAATGGAGAAAAAACTCATGTTTGAAACAAGCAATGCTAAATTGAGTTATACAAAGACGACAAAGGTTCAAGAGTTTATCTCCAAGACTGATGCTTCTAACTGGTCGATTGCCGACCCTTTTGAAACCAAGAACTTGAAGTAGGAGTTAAAAAAAGGAGGGAGAGAATAAACTATGTCAACCGATGTGGGATGTTTAGGTTTATGAACTGAATTTATTTTCTTTTTCTTGTTTTAGGTTGTGAGAGACTTGTATTTTCTTTTCAGTGATTTATGTTTGTGTGTTTGTTGTTCTTGGTTTAGGGTTTAAGAACTGGATTTTCTTTTGTTTTCATTAATCTTTTTTCTGTTGCAAAGTTGTGTTTTCATTAATCTGTGCTTATATGTTGCTCTCTTTTGGCAAGAGAATAAATTAATGACTTCAAATAATAATCTTAACCTATGTTGCACGGATACGGACACGGGTGTCGTGTCCGACACGACACTGACACGGCGACACGGCAATCTCAAAAAAACCTCCGGACACGACACGTTTTATATATATATATAATATAATATATTTATTTTATGTTTAAAAAATATAAATAATATAAAAAACATAAACTAAATTGATAATAACTTGATTAATAAAATGTCCATAATTCAAGTGATAGTTCATAGAATATGAGGTCCATACTTCATTCAAACATCCACTAACCACAAAACCAAATTTAACCTAATTCAAAAGTACAAAAATCATAACTAGATTAAAGAGTTCATACAATCACATAAGCACATCTAAATTATATTATCATTCTATAAAAAAAATTTGGGCCAATTTTTTTTGGGCCGGATTTTAAGCCCGCCGTGTCCAATCCGTGTCCAAAACGTGTCCCGCCGTGTCCTGCCGTGTTCGAGCCGTGTCCATATTTTTTTTTACAATAAAATATTAGGACACGCGATTTGAAGTGTCGGACACGTGTCGTAGGCGTGTCCGAGCCGTGTCCGTGTCCGACAATCCGACACGCCTACGGCTCATTTTGGAGAGTGTCCGCGTAACATAGATCTTAACAATTTAAAATAACGGATCCAATTTAAAATAACCCGAATCCGATTCAAGCCCATTCAGATCCGGCCCAAGGCCCAAAAAACCGAACAAAAAACCTCTTCATTTTTCTCTTTCTTTCTTCTTCTTCAGCTCTCAATTCCTCAACAATGGCTTCTCTCCCTCTTCTCCAAAAACTGATGAGAAAACCACCATTCCTACCTCTCCAACTCCTCTCCGCCTTCAACAATCGGAATCTCCTCCCTCTCCAAAACCCAATTCCAAATTCAGAACCGGAGACCAAATCGATTTTGAATTTCGATCCTGTATTCCCGAGTTTTCCGTATTCCTCGCTGCCGGTCCTGGATCCGGTGAGGGGAATTGGGGAGGTGAGGGCGGACAGCGTGAAGAAGAAGAGGAAGAAGAAGATGAACAAGCACAAGCTCAGGAAACTACGCAAGCAGCTCCGGCTCAGGACTTAGCAGCGGTGCTTTGATTTTCAATTCAGTTTTGTTTTGGTATAATTTGTAATAATTGGATCCGTATTTTTGGTACAATTTGAACCAATTTTGATTTTGATTTGAATAATAGTGCATCGAATGCCTTTTCTGTGCATTTGCATTCTTTACCTCTGTCTTAATTTTGTTTCAGTGTTTTTCTCAAATTCGAAGTTGATTGATGAAAAATGAGTTGAATTGGGAACATCTGATTGAGTAAAGCAAAAGTTTTTCACATTATATCCCAATGTTCAAATTCAAAATCAACTTCAATTCAATTTCAATTACAACATTGCATTACCTAAATCAAACAAATTTAGACAACCACAAACCATCAAACCCTAAATCAAACACCCCTAAATCCGAATTCAAATCCATCCAATCTACAATTCATCTTTAATCTCGCTAGTCGGATTAGGGGAAGTCTTAACAGGATAAGAGGCCTCCATTGCAATTCCACATTTGCCTTGCTTAGCCTTGATTCCTCTCTCCATTCTGATATAACCGTCCTCTCCCCAACTCGTACCCCACGAGTTCCTCACAATCCAGTATTTCTTCTTATCTGACGTGGCGCCATAGCCCACAACCGCCACTCCATGGTCTAAGCCCGTCCCGCATTTTCCAGTGAAAACACCCTAAAAATAAGTAAAATCTAATAATTTAATGAAATGTTTTGTGGATTGATAATGTGACTTGCCTTTCAAACAAACAAAAGGGTTATTGGAATTTATTCCATAAAACATGCAAGGAGTAAAGGGATGCGGATTGATAGATTTCAGTTACGTATAACCTTAGTCACTTTATGCAAAAAAACAGAATAATTAAATATTAATAGAATGTAAAACGTAAGTTGAAACCTTTCCATAAAACAAGCAAGGGCTAGAGGTTGACCTACCATGGACCAATATTACATAACCTAAGTCCCTATATGCATAAAAATATTGAATATTAATGGAATTGGAACCTTAGAGTAAAATTGAAAGTCCTTGCCACTCGCATCAATCGCAACTGATACAGGCTGATTGGCCACAGCTTTCATCAACGCTTTCTCATTGTTCTTCGGCACATCTTCAAGCCCATCAATGGTCACAACCGGCTAATCAAAACAAAATCACATACATTTCCTTAAATCAAATTATAAAATTAATAATTCATTTACATATCAAAATAAAAAATTTAACATACGGTGGAACTTTCACAAGTGCCATCGGCAGCGGTGTAAGGATAAGTGGACTCAGAAGTAATTCCACCATTTCTTTTAATATACTCAAAAGCGTAGTCCATTAAACCGCCATTGCACCCATTATTCTTGCCTGTGTCACAGTCGATCAGTTGTTGCTCTGACAGAGCGATAAGCTTGCCGGTTTTGATGAAGTTTATTCCTTCTACGGCCGCGGTTGTTGAGAAGGACCAGCATGACCCTAAATTATAAATTATGATTGTTTAAATGTATGAAATGTGGTTTGTAATTATGATTTGCGAGTTTGGTTGTTTTATATTGTTTGGTTAAGTTTGCTCATATATACATGGGGTCAATGTTGAACAAGAATTCAAGATCTGTTGAGAAAGGCAACTAGGCAAGCATAAGCCTGACTTGTAATCATACAATATACATAACTATAAATTATGGTAATTAATAGTTATGATTTTGTATTGTATTTGACTAATTTTGCTCCTGCATGTATAGCCAATATGTATAGATCTTTTAAGCTTTTCTCTTTGGCACGAGAACTTTGTTTACCTCATTCATAATCATGAGAAAAGACCAAGAAATACTAGATCTATTGAGATTCATCTTGAAGAGATAAAAAACAAAAAAGAAAGCCAAAACATTACACTAAATTATGTTTAATGGAGTTTCTTAAACACTTACCACATTGGCCTTGATCTTTTACTGCCGCAACGGCGCCCTTTTGTCTCCAATCGATCGAAGAAGGAACCTTCTCCATTGTCCCATGCATAAAACTCGAACTAAACAATTCCCCCCTCAAACTCCTGTGGTGATTAATCTTTGAGCCGGCATAAGAACTTTGAAATTCTTCTTGCGTCATGTCGCCAAATTTGTTCAAAGCTAACTCGTAGGATTTGCCCTTCTTGTTGTGTTCATGAATGAATAAAACATTTTCTTTAAACACGTTGAATCGCTTGGCTTTTTCGGTTAAGTCGCGAGTTAGGTCGTGGTGAGAAAGCCATCTTTCGAATAGGGTTTTGAAGGATTCGTCAGTTTCTAAGTCTTTTGGGGTGAAAGGAATTGCGGTGGATTGTAGGGCGAGAAGCGAAAGAATTGCTATGAAAACAAGAGGTTTTCTCATTTTGAATGTATATTGAAGAGATTTTGCTTGTTGAGTTGTGTTTTGGAGAGCATTAAAGAGTGTCTATTTATAGTGGATAGGGGATCAATTACTTGTGAGGAAGAACAAGATAGATTTTTAAATGGTTGGATACACTCCAGTGTATGCTAAAATGAAGAGGTCCAGATCACTCCATTTTATGAAATGGTCCAGATCATATCAAATTAGCATAATAGCTCAATTGATTGAATGAAACTGAGCCTCTCCATTTCAACTCGTAACTGATGACTGATGAGGTGCCCCTTCGAGAGAGTAGATTCTAATGTGTAAACAAAAATGTGCATACAAATTATTGAGAGATTTCAATGTGCAAAAAAATAATGGGACATTACATTACTTTATTAGTCTTAATTCTTTTATGACAAATGTGGCTTCTAAAGTTAAAGTCTGTAAGAAACACTAGAAATGGATATAAGATTTGATGTACCATCCAATTTTGCGGTTTGCATACAAGTTATCCAACATTCAATGACTTGTAACTTTTTATTTATGTAGGAAAAATGAATTGATAATTAGATAATATTTGTATTTTTGATATAATTACAAAGTCCATTCTATTGGAAAAGAAAAGGAATTAAAGTTTAGGTTTCTTCTGAAGAACATAGGATTTTGTAAAACAGGGTCATTTTAACAATTTAAAAATATCTATAAAAAGAAACTATTTAAAAATGGCTTGGAATGAGTTACAAGGCTCGTTCATTCCTTTTTTATTTAAATAATCTTTTATTTTAGTTTTTATATGTATAGAATGACTTAAAAATTCAGTGCTGATTACACATGCTTATCAACTAATTTATGCTTTAGGATTAGTATATCTGAAGGAATTTTTTTTTTGAAATTTATATCTGAAGGAAATTATAACTACATCTTTATGTTTTTTTTTTGAGGTAACTACATCTTTATGTTAATTATAAGTTTTTGTACTTTCCATAATATCCTTTTTAAGTTAGATTAACTTCGTAATCGTGCTTAGGACTAAGGTACGATGGAACGGAAAGGTTTATTTATTTGTTATTTTTATATTTAAAATGTAATTATTATTATTTTTTGGCTGAGTTGTCCCAGGTTTTTCCGTATGTTATGAGTCCTCAAATAAATAGCTGGACATTTAATACAGAATTGACATTAAAATTATTGGACATGTTTGGAGATTAAAGTATCTTAATCGGTCTTAATTTCATGTATGAAAGTGAGGTTGTTATAGTTTCTTCGTTTTGTGCGAATAATAATCCTGAAAATAAGATAGTTTTGAGGCCTGTTTTTTCATCAGTCTATAGAATTACAAAATCATATTTTATTAATCCATAGAATTATAAAATCGTATTGTAATATATCAACAGTCAGTTTGATTCTGGAATTAGTCTAAATAACGTGTTTTAATGACTTTTTAAGAATGTAAGTTGAGATCAACTAATTGCTCAAATTTTAATTAGTTTATGAGAACAAACGTAGTGTATAGTAGTATATATTGTAAATTGTATTGTATTTTGTTGCCCTTTTGACTGTACCAAAAGAACTAATTTAATCTTGGATATTTGATTAGGAAGCAGTCTGAAGAACTAATTTAATTTAATCATGAATATAATTAAAACTAGATAAATAAAAAAATCCTGGTAACTTGTTTATAATTTTATAAATTAATAATTAGATTTCAGTTTATTTTGTGCATATTTCCCTTGTAATTTTTAATACTAGGAGCGTATATGTTTACTATTTGATATGATTTTTATTGGAAATAATTAGATCTGAGTTTATTTTGTGCATATTGCCCTTGTAACTTGGATTCACCTGACTACTGGTCCCAATCTGAATCTAATTCATGAATAGTTACCAAATTAAATGTTTGCATATGATTTTTAAATCGTACAAACTCGAAATGTTATTACAAATACATTATATTATTGGGTATTAATGTCAACGTTAGCTAAATAATATATCCAAATATTATCGTACTTCCGCACCAGTAATAATTTCAGAATTAATCTTGCAACATATTTTTCTGACTTTTCACCAATTAAATTCGAATAAATAAATCTGGAACAAAAATATAGTTTCAGAAAATAAAATATAGATATTTTTCCATGAAATAGCATAAAAACACTTTAATTCAATACAACGTGCATCTAAAAAAAATACAGTATGACTTCAAAATATAAAGAAAAGGATAATACAGGGGCGACACTATTTTTTATGCAAAAGGGCTCAGAAGGCATACATCGTTACCTCTTCATTGACTTCAAATAAATTGGATAATTTCTCATTTAAAATGAATATAAAGAAAATTATTATATGATATATACAAGATTTTTATTATAATTTACCAAAGGATATTTATAAACGAAAACCACAAATTACTTGTAAGAAGGAATCTTGATCCATATAAAATTAACACAGTTGCACACTTAGAAAAAAAAATCTTTTGTGCATTTAGGGGAGAAATTTCTTTCTTTTCTATCACACAAATATGCTTCAAATTTTTAGAATACCACAATTGCATTTTTTTCAACTTCAATCTTATTTGTAGCATACTACCAGTACCATTACAACAAATTACAATCAAAAGCACATCTTATTTCCATATTTGAAATCACAGTATCTCCTTTCTACAACCATAAGTATATCATTATTCATCTAATAATCATAATATAATTTAGAGTTCATCTTTGCCCATCCATTTCGAAGGGTTAGGCGAGGTTTTGATCGGATAAGAAGCCTCCATGGCGATACCACATAAGCCATGACTGGCTCTGATTCCTCGCTCCATTCTGATGTAACCACTCTCTCCCCATTCTGCACCCCACGAGTTCTTCACGGTCCAATATTTCGTTCCGTCTTGAGTCGTGCCATATCCCACAACTGCCACACCGTGGTCTAGTTCCGTACCGCATTCTCCCGTAAATACACCCTGTTTTTGTAACAATAATATTATTTGATTATTTAATAATTCATGTCGTTAAAATGATAATATTATTGAAAAAGGAAAAAGAAAGAAAGAAAGTGTGACTACCGCTAGTATTTTTGTTTTAAAAATTAACTTCTCTACTTCACATTATATCTGTTAAATATGTGATGTGCGAATTTGTAAAGTTTGTTGAGGTTGCATATCTCAATGCAGGCCTCTCATATGTAAATTTTGTCTATTATCAATGAAAAAAGGGTCATCCAATTGGATCACCTCTATTTCCTTCAAAACAAAAAAATATGTGATGTGGATCGTACGTCTCAAATAATGTGAATAAATAATGAATCTTAAAATTTTCTTGCATGATACTACCAAAATTGAGTAAATAATTTGTTGTAAATATTTCACTCAATAAATATATGTAATTTATTTGAATTATGAACCTCAGAATAGAATTGGAAAGGTGTTCCACTCGCTTCAATGGCAACAGAAACTGGTTGATTTGCCACGGCTTGCATTAGAGCTGCTTCATTATTTGTAGGAACATCTTTGAATCCATCGATACTCACAACCTTAGAATTTTCCTGAAAAAAATAAATTATGCCCTCAAATTATATTTGATTTCACCATTTATGAAACATGACCATCAAAGTCAAACAATGAGTACCATTGATTCAGAAAAAAATTGTCCAAAATATAACAAAATTAAATAAATAATGAGTACCATTGATTTATCGCACGACCCTTGTTCGGCCATATAAGGGTAATTTTTGTCAGTTGTAAGGCCTCCATTGCTCTTGATATATTCAAATGCATAATCCATGAGGCCTCCATTGCATCCGGCATTTCCATTCGTGTCACAATCGACTAATTGTTGCTCAGACAGGGAAACGAGTTCCCTGGTTTTGATTTGATTTATTCCTTCCACTGCTACTACTGTTGAGAAAGCCCAACAACTCCCTAAAATTCGATCAAAATGTTAAAAAACATCATATCTTAAAGGTTATATTTATAAACCAAGAAAAATTAAAAGACATTTGATTATCAGCAGTATATATATAACTTACCACACTGGCCTTGATTCTTGACTCCAGTCACAGCACCCTTTTGTCTCCAATCAATTGAAGCAGGCAAACTTTTCACATTCTCATAATCGAATCCCTCATCGCTACGTGGTGCTCCATGTTGCATTTTATGATGACTAATTTTTGAACCAGCAAAAGTTTGCCTAAACTCCTCTTTAGTCATATCTCCAAACTTATTCAAGGCGAGCTTATATGGTTTATCCTTCTTGTTAAATTCGTGTATGAACTTAACGTTTTCTTTAAACACATTGAACCGTTTGTGTTTGTCTGTCAGGTCTCGTGAGACAGTGTGGTGACTCCGCCATTTTTCGTACAAGTTATATAGGGTTTCTTCTGATTCGAGATCTTTTTCATCGAAATGAATAGATTGGGTTTGAGTAATTAAGGTTAGAGTAAGGACAATGGTGATGAGAAAGAGAGATTTTGCCATGTTTCTTCTTTTTGTTTGTATTGGTTGTGAGTTTGTGAGTTGTGTGATGTTTAGGGTTTAATTTATAGTGGGGAGAAGTTCATATAATAATTGGAAGTAAGTTGGTTAAGATATGAACTATGAAGTTAATGTTGCTCGGGGGAAAGGACTACTACCATCTTCTAGTTTAGTTTTAATTTTGGTCGGTTCGATTCATACTAAACTAGATTCAAATTAACCATATGTAAATTTTAATTTATTTTTGAATGGATATGTAAATTTTATTTGTTTCATAAACTTAGCCAAGAGATAGAAAGTAGAAACTCAATGGTTGGAAATGTAAATTTATACTAAATGCAACCTTTATGTGCATATAGCTCATTTATTGACAACATCAATTTAATTGCTGAAATAAACAGTATATAGACCAAAAGAATTGTACACTGAAACATATATAGATCAATATATATAGCAGTAATAAAATAGTATATAACAATAATGAAATAGTAACCATATATTCTGAAGCAGTATATAAAAGTAATAAAGAAAGATATAGTAATAATAAAACTGTATATTTAGTGATAAAATAGTATTATGCAACTAGGAGAGATTTGAAGAGAAGTAATGTGCTAACTAGGAGAGATTTGAAGAGAAGTAATGTGCTACAATGCATTTCATTCCATTTTTCATTAATTGTTTCTCTTGTAGTGCAAGAAACAAGTGCTATGATTAGAACAATCTAAAACGGCAAAGTAATTTTCCTCTTTAAAATGGTTCTTTGTTTATTTGCAGATAATAGAAAAGAAAAGGAAGAAAACTGTTCAAACAGCACTAGTAATTGCAAGTGAATTTTGGAAAAGATTTTTTTATTGTTTATTTATTTATTTGAGAAATGAGTTTTGGTCAGTGGGGCTAATGTTAGCTTAAAAATTCGGCCAATCAATTATCCTTTTTTTTTTTGGTCTGCCAATAATCTCTAACCTAGTTGACTATCTTGACTGATTTGAACTGAATCCAGATAAATATAAATTATTTGTTTCTATAAAAAAAATAGATACATATATATTAACCCACTACACAAAAAACTACAGATAAATGATAAATCAGGGAATTTATTCAACCATTAGTATCAGGTGGGTACAGGTCGGATTCAGTCAGATTCTTGTGTGGGGTATTTTATTAATTAATTTATTTATGTATGAACTGAATCACTTGTTTATTTATTTCTCAAACATTATATATAGTTTGGTTGGTACTGGGTTCTGTCATGCATTTAATTTTGGTACTGGATATGTTAGTTCCATTTTGCACTGATTAAAAAATTCGGTGCCTCGTTTCTTCTTTGATCAAATATGAATTCTTTTCGGCTTTTCCATGCCATTAATTTCACTTACTATTGCAAGAAAGAAAAAAAATACTTTTTTGATGGGCCTAGTAAAGGTAAATATTAATATAAATAAAGAGAAACAAATTTTCCAGATCAAAAAAGGTTCATAATGGTTGTCAAGAAATACACTATCCATCTTATATACTCATATTGAACCCCTGCTATTATAGGCACTACCTAAAATAATTATATGCAGTTTTCACTAAAGTGTTATCTTATTATGCATTATTTCATACATTTTATGAAGATAGTACATACCAGTTAAAAAATAATATATAGATATTAAAATAATATATAAGAGTAATAAAACAGCATATGAGAAAACAATGATCAATAGATATAAATAATAAAACATTATATGATATATATTAAAATAATAAAAATATAAATGTTAAACAGTATATATAATTATATTATTTTTTGAGAAAAAATAGCCTTCGCCCACTGGCGTGCAACATGATTGTCGCAGTAGGCTGATTCCATAAAACTCTAAAAAGTACATCTTATACATATTCTACTATATACTTTCGAAAAAATTTGTCAGTTTATGTGAATATTTGGGACATCTTTTACATGTTTATATACCTCTGAGCTCTGAATTCATTTTTTTTTTCTTATATTTAAGTTTATATTCATAGTATATTTTTTACACATTTAAAAGATAATGATGATCCCCTTTGAATTTCCAGAGCTGTTGTTACTTGTATTGTAATTCTTTGATCATTTTATCCTCTAGCATTTGCAGTTAATTAACAACACGGTTACGCAAAAAGCATTGCTAAATTGATCGCCTGAGTTTCTAGATGAAAACTAAATCCCTTTTTATGATAGTTACTTGATTGATACGTGGCAAAAAAGCTTATGAAAACTAGGTTCTTCATGATTCTAAAAAATATAAATATTGCATTTATTTTACTTAAAAAAGTGAACAATACAATAAAAATGAAGACAAAATAGAAACTGAATCCATAATTAGATGAGAAAAAAAGGATCAATAGTCAAAATCAGGAAGAAAGAGTGTGGGGTTTTATATCTCTTTTCCAAGAATTGAGTGGAAGAAAAGCAACAGGAATTTGTGTTGCATCGACACATAATTGGGTCACAACTCACAATCACTTAGATTCCATCTCTCAAAGAATTTCCAAAGTTTCAAGTAAAACAAGTGATTAAATTATACTTTTGAGTTCAAACTTGAAAGACTTTGGTGGCTACTTGATATTAGGCATTTTGAAAAATAATAAGAATTTTTTTTAATGAGAGGTAAAAATTAAAAGATGGTGACGGATATAGTTCTTGATCAAATTTGAGGATTTTGAATATAAAATTGGTTACTAGTAACTAGTTATATATTAAACCTATAAATATTATAATTACAAAATAGTTTTTAATCATCAACGAAGAATAGGTTAAAGTTACCAATTAAGTGATATTTTTTAATTATCAACTTAAATAAGTTGTTTAAATGTCAGTGCGACCACACAAGAAATGCATTGGGCCATTATCTCTCGAATTAAATCTCAAAAGAGTTTGAAGAGTTCAAGTATAAACCTAGTAGAACTATAATATTTTACTTCTAAAGTATTGAGTGCATTCTTTGCATTTACACTTGAAAAAGTTTTTAAATTACAAGGTGGCATTGGTTCACCATGGACCGAGCAATGTGAGAGCAACAAATTCTATGGCATGTTTCATTGGTGGTCCAAACTGGAGCATTACCACCAAAGAATCTCTTTTTTATCCAACTTCAAAAACTTCATTCTATCATAATGCAAACAGTCTAATTGAGTGCAAGATTTGATGAGTTATCATTTTGAAACATCTAGTCATCACAGTTCTTTATTTTTTTTTGTATTTAATAAATATATATTGCTGTCACTATATGTGCAAGATTTGATGAGTTATCTTTTTGAAACATCTAGTCATCACAGTTCTTTCTTTTTTGTATTTATATATATTGCTGTCATTATATGCTGTTTATATGCCATATACTATTTTGTATTAAATAATAAAACATATATTAAATTTAAATAGCATACGATGTATACAAATAGCAAATATTACATTGTTATAATAAAATAATCTAGAATAACATAACACAATATGTATATCTTAATAATAAAACAGTATATAGCATATATTAGAAAAAAAAAATACATACATAAAGGGAAATAAGATGGGGCTATAACAAATATATAGACTCAATTATATTGCACATAAACAAAACTCATCTGGCAACCACAATATAAAGAGCCTTCTTTCTACGATTTTACAATTATGACATATTCATCCAGCACCAAGAAAATGTAATCGATACATAGTACAAAATAATTATTCAAAAATTTTAAAAAATCTATATGTATCGTATCGGCCCATCCAAACTACCTGAAGCAAACTGCAAAGAATAAATAGATATCATCATACATGCATTTTTCATTCACATCCTTCAAAAATCTCAAAATACATACGAAATTCAACTTCTGAAACCTCAAATAATGTGTTTACCTGCTGAACAATAGGATTTGCTGATGTCATAAATTCATCCGCCATTCCTTCCCAAACTATCTTCCCCTCATGTACAAACAACAACCTTCCAAAAATTAAAATAATAAATAAAATATAACTCTCGCTTAAATCCAAATTTAACAAAAACTAAACATTTACTACTCACATTTCTAAAACAACACCCCTCAAAACTACAACATATGAAGGTTCTTATATTTTATATGGGGGTACATAAAACAATCCTTATGTTATTCGTGCTACATAAAACAATTCTCCGTAAGTTTTACAGGGGTATAACGGTAATTACAATGATATAACAATTACCTGTCGACAGCTCGTCGAATCGTGCTGTGCTGATGTGTAACAACCACATAAGACGAAATATTCCCTGTTTTAGTACCGGTACCAGTCATGTGTACCGACCGAATTAAATCCTCCACAACTGTAGAAGCGATCGGATCCAGTCCAGCTGTCGGCTCATCGTACAATATCACCTTTTTCAAATAAAAATAAAAGTATTATTATTATTGGGAAATAAGGCTAAATATTGGGGATGATTTGCAGAAAGAGACAAGAAATTAAAAATAAAATAATATGATGTGATATATACCTCAGGTTCAATAGTTTCTTTTGTATCGTCAAATATAATTGATCGAGCTAAAGCCACTCGTTTTTTCATGCCGCCTGACAGCTCAGACGGCATTATATCTTCTACTCCCTAAATTAATTAATTAATTAATTAATTAATTGTTTTATGATAGCGTACGTATAAATTTTATGAAGTTTTTCAAAGTGTGGAAGAAATAGAAGAGGATTTATTCTGTCTGGTTAGACAGTATGAATGAGGCAGTTTTCAGAATAACTTTTGTGATTAATTTTATGCATTTTTGTTCAAAAAGAAGTGGAAAAGGAAAAAATTAAAATAAATCAAAATGTTATTTCTTATAACCTTTAACCCAACGGCTGCTAGTGTTTCTGTGACCAATTCTTCGATGCGACTTTCAGGCATGTTAGAGTTTTCATACCTGGAAAAATACATATAATTAAAACTTACAAAAAAAAACATAATTAAAATTATTAATTTTTTTTTTAAACGGAATTATTTACTTACAAGAGAAAACCGACGTTTTCACGGACCGTTAATGAATCGAAAAGAGCCGCGCTTTGGAACACCTACATACAACATAAAGAGAATGGATTATTTTAATATTTTTATTAACAATATATTATTTTAATGCTAGATAATATAGTTTTCATTTATATTTAATAAATGAAAATATTTAATTTTACCAAGCCGATACGAAGGCCTGAGATTTCTTCATCGCTGACCAAACCGTGTCTTTTCTTTCCGCAAATGAACACTTCGCCCTGTCCAAAAACAGTAAATAAAATAATAATTTTTAATAATTGAGGGTTCTTTTCGCAAATTTCCAAAGAGTTTTTTGTTACCTTGTCTGGAGCGAGAAGACCAGCCATGACTTTTAATATTGTTGATTTACCGGTTCCAGATGGACCGATTATTCCTACAGCTTCACCGTGTCTTATCTACAATTAAAAAAATATATATTTTGATAAAAATAATAAATGAAAAGGAAGGAAATTTAAGAGTCTAAAAGCTCAAAATATAGTTTTTACATCTTTCAAAATTCGCGCTTTTAAAACTAATTTGGATAAATGTGATATTTCTTAATTTTAGATGGGAAAATTTGACATAGTTTCAGCTTTGGAAGGGAAATTTTGATAGTTGCAAACTTGGGTAAAACTTGGTATATTTTCGAGTTTAAGAAGGGCAAATTTGATATCTACAGTTTTGGAAGAGTAAATTATATTTTGAGTTTTAAAAGGGTAAAAATGGTATTCTAGCAAAAATAAAAGAAAATTACACACCTTGAAACTAACTCCTCTTAAAATATGTTTATCCCCAAATGATTTATGAACATCTCTACATTCAATTAGCACATCAGATTCATTCTTTATTCCTCCATTTCCATCTAATTTATCTGACAAACTTGAACCCTAAAATAATAAATAAACGATTCATCATTAGCAATTAAAAATACGACCTAAAGTAATAGTTTTTTTTTTTAATTTAAAAGATTCAGCTTCATATAGTTTTGCTTGAAAGGATGGAATGAATTATGGATTATTACGGTAAAATTAAAAAGAAAAGAATACAAATTGAAGGAACAAAGGGTGCTTATTTACCTCATAAGTACTTTCAGCCTTATTTACAGGGCTATTTGCAGCTGATTTCGGCAAACAAACCCTCTGACAAGATCTCGAAGGAACTTTACACAACCTGCCTAACCAAAATCATTACACGAATTACGATCCACACAGCGTGAACAACTCACCCAACTCCGTACCATTTCATCTCAAATTCAAGAATATAATCAATAAAATTCACTGTACCTTTGTGGAGAGAAAAGAGAGGTCGAGACGGAGGTGTAAGAGAAGCTTCGACTTCTCCCAGCCATGGCGAAGCTCGGGCCATTCATGAACCCCTTCGGAACCGTCGTCGCCATCTCCGGCTGTCTCGCCGCGCTCCGGCCAGCCTCTCCGCCGTGTTAAATCTAAGAATAATTTGGCGCACGGAAGAGTGACGCTTTGCTTTGCTGGGGAAAGTTATACAGAAATCAAATTTCAGGTTGCATATAACCGAGATTTCAATTCCCGGTTATTAATTATCATGTATGGAAATCTAGAGCCCGACCAAAAGCCAAAACGCGACGACCGAATTTTATATATACTATTTTTTTCGTTTTTCAATGTACTATTTTTTCTATATATTATTTTTACTATTTTATAAAATAAATTTTATATACTTCTTTTTAATTTTATATATTGTTTATTGTCATTATATGTAATTTTTTCTGATAACAAGATGCATCACGACCGGAAACTCCATCAGATTTCTATTATAGATCTCTATTATGTATATATATATAAAGGAATGGCTAAGTAGCATGCTTATTGTAAAAATTAATCTCCAACATATTCAAAACATATATATTCCATCCGTACGGTTGAAATTTGAATTTTTGATGATTTAATACATATTTTGGGACCGTATGTTTTTTGGACCGTCTTGCATACGTATACTATTTAGTATCTCCCTATATATAATATACAAAATTCAGGATTTTAATTCTCAATTTTACTAAAACCGAGATTTGAGATCCGGACTTATTTTCGACCCAAAGCTGTGGCTGTGAGTCAAAAATTCATCATCTATCTTCCGGGCGCGAAGAAAAGAAACGAAGACCAAATCGAATGAATATTGAATACAATACAGTAGTCATTAGTTTAGTCAATTGATAATAATAATAATCTCGATTAATTAACCACGTAAAGTGAAGAGAAGAGTAAAGTCAGACACAGAGACATTGTTAAGTGTTAAATGGTGAGATTGGATCCCCTCCGCCCGCGCCGCCGGTGAGTTGCGCCGTACCATGACCGGATCCCTCCGCCGGCTCACATGGACCCTACCTGCCGCCCCGCCGTCATCTTTGACAACGGTTCTGGGTACTTACTTACAATTTCTCGATCAATTAATGGAGTTATTTGGGCAGATTGAATTGATTAACTAACGAGTGAATTGATTAATTTTATCTGTTTCATTTTTTTTTGAACTTTTGGTCAAGGATTTAATTCACTATTTTTCAATCAAGTAATGAAGTTATTTACTGAGATTAGTCGCTTAACTAACGATTGAATTGATCAATTTCATCAATTTCAGGTATTCAAAACTAGGATTCGCTGGAAACTCAGAACCCTCCTTCATTCTTCCAACAGCAGTAGGAGTCAACGAGTCGTTTCTGAAGAATTTCAACCAATCCGACATAAACGACAACAGCAAATGGCTAGCGCAATACAACGCCGGCATAATGGCCGATCTCGATTTCATTATCGGCGACGAAGCCTTATCTCGTTCCGGCGGCATTTACAGCCTCGATCGACCAATCCACCACAGCCAGGTCCCCCAATTAACTCCCAATTAAGCCACAATTAAGCTCAAATTTTCTCAACAAACCACAATCAAGCTTCAATTCAAGCAATTAACCCCTAATTAACCCCTAGCTGAGCTTCAATTCGATCAATTGAGCTTCAAATTTGCTCTCTTTTTGTTTTACCAGGTCGAAAACTGGGACACGATGGAGAAATTCTGGCAGCAGAGCATATACAACTACTTACGGTGCGATCCAGAAGAGCATTACTTTTTACTCTCGGACAGTCCGGTGAGTTCGCCGGAAAGCAGGGAGTACATGGGCGAGATAATGTTCGAGACGTTCAACGTGCCCGGTTTGTATATCAACGTGCAGTCCGCGCTCACTCTCGCCGCCGGTTATTCCGCTCCTGAGGTTAGTTCGTTAGTTAATATTTTTTTCTTTTCTTTTGTTTTGTTTTGTAGGGAAATTTGCAGAAAAGACCCTGTGGTATGGTAAATGGCAAAAAAGTCTCTTCTTTATTGGAAATTGCAAAAATGAAACTGTTATTTTATAAGATCTAATCCCTATTGGTTAATTCATCTTAATCTTTATAATTAATATTTTTCGGAAAAATTAAGATGATTTAATCGACTGTAGGGGTGTTTTTGCAATTTCCAATAATGGAGGGGCTTGTTTTGCAATTTAAGAATAATGTAGGGGGTTTTTTGCAAATTTTAAATACATGGGCGAGATAATGTTCTAGACGTTCAATGTGCCCGGTTTGTATATCAACGTGCAGTCAGCACTAACTCTCGCCGCTGGTTATTCCGCTCCTGAGGTCCATTAGTTAATATTTTTTTTTTGTTTTGTAGGAAAATTTGCAGAAAAGGCCCTGTGGTATGGTAAATTGCAAAAAAGTCCCTTCTTTATTGGAAATTGCAAAAAAATACCTACTGTTTTTTTAAGATCTAACAATGTTAGTTAACTCATCTTAATCCTTAATCATTATGATTAATATTTTTCAGAAAAATTAAGACGACTTAATTAACCGTAGGTGTGTTTTTGCAATTTCCTAAAGCATAGTTTTTTTTTTTTTTTTTGCAATTTCCAATAATGGAGGTTTTTTTTGCAATTTCCAACAACGCAGGGTCTTTTTTGTGAAATTTAAATACTATTAGATTGGATTTATATATATGTTTTTTTTTCTAATTTTTTTAATTAGTCTGACAAGACGGGTGTGGTGGTTGATATTGGAGACGGGGCCCCACATATAGTGCCGGTTGTTGACGGATATGTGATTGGAAGCAGCATGAAGTCTTTTCCTATTTCGGGTCATGATGTGACCCGTTTCGTCTCACAACTCTTACAGGTTGGTTGGTAACCCCCTTTTTTCCTTTATTTTTTTTTAGATTTTTTTTTTACTTTTTTTGGCTTTTTTTTTTTACCTTGTCCATGATTGAATGAAAGTTTTCTGAGTTACAATTAATAGGAACAATTATCTTATTTATTCCTTTTTTTTTTTACAAATATGTTTACAATTTGTTTGCTTTCATTTCTTTGACCTTTTTTTGAGGATGATTAAAATACTTAGCGAAGTATTTGAGGTCTTCTACTTAGAGGGTTTCATCCATTGGATTTGCATTGAGATTCGTGTTTTCATGATATGAACGAAATTTGAGATAAAATTCATAAAAAGTTATGAAAACACGAATCTCAATGCAAATCCAATGGATAAAACCTTCTGAGTTGAAAATCTAAAATAGTCAACCCCCCTTTTTTAGGCTTTTTTTAGTTTTTTTACTTTTTCAACCTTATCAATGCATGAATGAAATTTTTCTAAGTTACAATTAATACGAACAATTATCTTATTTATCAACCATTTAACCGTATAAAACTTATTAATTATTACTATTAATTCGATAAATATTTGGTTTAATTAGTAATTAGCTTAATTTTTTAATATATATTTTAGGAAAGAGGCGAACTAATTCCGCCAGAAGATTCATTCGAAACCGCTCGAAAGATCAAAGAGACATATTGCTACACTTGCACAGATATCGTCAAGGCAAGTTTTACTAATAACAAAATTACCAAATTACCCTTCTACTTTCTACTCGCATAATCAAACATTTTTTATTTTCTTTATTTTATTAGGAGTTTGAAAGGCACGATAGAAAGCCGGATAAATACATAAAACAATGGTCTGGAAAAAAACCGAGAACTGGAGTTCCTTATTCTATAGATGTTGGATATGAAAGATTTCTCGGTCCTGAGGTTTATTTATTTTTTATTATTTTTTAGATAATTTATTAATTAATAATTATTATAAACTGATATTTCTATAAACCAAGAAGTGTTGTTGTTTTTTTATCAAAAAATGGGTAAAAATATCGATCAGTTATTCCTTGATTATGGAGTGCAGAGGATTATTTTATATTTCATGTTTTGTAGGGATATAAATGATATTACTTATTTTGCAAGGGTAAGTGACTAAGGGAAATATTTTCTTTGCAGATATTTTTTAATCCAGAAATATACGGATCTGGATTTACGACAAATTTGCCGGAAATGATTGACAAATGTGTCCAATCTACACCAATCGATACAAGAAGAGCTTTATACAAGGTAAAAAACCAATATTATAAAATAAAATAATAAGAAATGAAAAAAAAAATGATTAGTATTGGTAGTTTGTAACTGGTACGATAGAAACATTTGAAACAACATTTTTGGTACTTCTCCTTCCTTTTAACTTCTAAGTCTAATTTGATATTTTATGATTTGATATTTTAGTTTTTTTCTGTAAATATTTTTAGAATATAGTGCTAGCTGGTGGAGCGACAATTTTCAAGGACTTTTCTAAAAGATTGCAAAACAGCGTGAAAAAAATCGTGGACGATCGAATCGCTGCCAACACAGCTCGGCTCGGACTGGACGTCAATGTAATTTTCCAAACCCTAAAATAAATAATTTAATCCTAAAATTATTTATTTATTTTTGTGATTTTTTTACAGCCACAACCAGTAGAAGTGAATGTGGTGACAAATCCGATTCAAGGTTATGCTGCTTGGTTTGGAGGCTCTGTTGTTGCTTCTCATCCTGATTTTTATGACGTATTATATTTAATTTTTATTTTTATTTTTTTATTTATGTAGTTAATTAAATGTTATGATATTAAGATTAGTTTTTTGTTGTTTTTTAGTGGTGTCATACAAAAGAAGAATATGAGGAATGTGGAGCGAGCATTTGTCGAACGAGTCCGATATTTAAAGGGATGTACTAACAAAATGTTAAAATGCAATTTTTTTTTAATTTTTTTATTTTAGAATGAATGGAATCCAAGTTTTGTTCTCTCCATTTTTGCACATAGCATTCATTTTTGAGCTGTCGTTGATTTTTGAGTTTTCAGAGTTCTTTCTTTGTAATTGAAACTGTATTAGTTTGATTTTTATGAAAGATGATGTATAAAAATGATTGGTAGTGTCCCATTTTATTCGCATTGAAACAAGTAGGAATCAATGAATAGATCTAAGATTTACTATTTTCTTGTTTTATTGAATTGGTCTTAAAATTTTGAGACTTGATATGTCATGATAGCATTGTAGTACAACGATAGTATATATAAAATTTACTATATTGTAATAATAGTATATATAATTCATTTTGTATAACAAGTATATACATAAAGAGTGAAAATAGTATATAAAAAATAAAATATTATGTCGAATAATATATATAAATTTCAAAAGTAAATAAAGTAAAAATATATAAAGAACTAAAATAGTATATAGATTGATAAAAACAATATATATATATATATATATATATATATATATATATATATATATATATATGTGTGTGTGTGTGTGTGTGTGTGTGTGTGTCGTGATCCGACGTACTACGGTACCGTCGTGATATCAAATTCCCCTAAAAAAATTCTATGTTTGTGCATTTTTTCAACTTGGATTGAGTCAATTCTTTACACCCAAATCATGTGAAATCTGAAGGAAATCCAAATATAACTATTGAGCTTATCGTACGGAAATAATTACTCTGTAATTATGCATTTCCATTTTCTAATACGTAAGTAAACAAATATTCTTAGGTAAACACTGAACCTTTCATCTAATTCAAAGAACATGCATAGATCAAATCAAGTACTGTAAAAAGAACACACATCACAAGAACAAAACAAAAAGATAATTAAACCCAACAAAACCACACCCCAAAATAACAAAATCAGCTCAAGCATAATATAAAACAACCAAACAAACCATTTAAATCAAATTCCAAATCTCAAACATCCTACTTAATTTACAAAACAAAAACAAAACTAACATACTCTCCAAACCCCTAAACCCTACCAAACGTCCAATATTTCTCTCATCTCAACTAAAACCCACATAAACCTCAAACATAAATAAACCCCAAAACCTCTCCAAAACCCTAAATCCTACCAACCCTTCCCTTTCCCGACCGAATGTCCCGTATTTCTCATATGCCTACTAAAATCGGACACAATCCTAAAAGTCTTACCACAAATAAGACACACTCCAAAACCCCAAAAGCCAAACTCTCTAAAACCCTAAATAAACCCTAAACCTACAAACCTTTCCCTTTTCCGACCGAATGGCCCCTATTTCTCATCCCAACTAAAATCCAACACAAACCTAAAAGTCTCACCACAAATAAGAACAAAATCTCACAAAACCCTCCAAAACCCTACAATAAACCCTAAACCCTACCAACCTTTCCCTTTCCCGGCCAAATGGCCTGTATTTCTCTTATGCCTACTAAAATCCGACACAAACCTAAAAGTCTTGCCACAGCCTCTCTCAGTACAAATATACGGCCTGTCTCCTGTATGAACTCTCAAATGCTCTGTTCTTGCCCAACTCCATTTAAACCTCATTTCACAATCTTTCCAAGGGCATTTTAATGGCCTTTCATCTAAATGGACTTTCATGTGGCTTTTCATGTATTTGTGTGAGAATAGCTTCTTGTTGCAATTCGCCACATGGCAGATGTTCTTTTTGTGTAAATCGAACTCTTGTTTGGATCGGAATGTCATTTCGCAATCTTGCACTTGGCATTTGAATTCCATTTTTGGGGATTTTGTTTTGAGTTTTTTAGGGCTTGGATTGGTTGGATTGTCGGTTTGTTGGGTGAGTTTTCTCTTTTTGGATTTGGGTTTGGGTTTTTGATTTGGATTGTCGGTTTGTTCGGATTTGTTTGGTTTAAATTTGGAAGAATTTGGCTTTGAAACAGGGTTTAGGGTTTTAGCGGTACAACTCCTTAAAACCATTCCATTAGAAGATAACGGCGTCTCGTTTCTCTCTTCTCCAATTTTGCTTTTCTTCTTTAAAGGTTTCTTCTTTGGTTTAGTTTCGGATTTAGTTTTTGGAGTTTTAACCGATTTGCAATCAATCTCAATGTCATCCATGTCTCTTTCAGGGGTATTTTCGTCATTTCCATCATTATATTGAAAGCACAATTTCTCAACTAATTCTTCATCTGAATTTTTCAACTTCTCAATTTTGGTCAAAAATGGGTGGACTTGGTTCACAAACCAATTTTTCCCGCACCATTGACCAACCAAATTCGTCTTTTTCTGCCTTGTCATTTTTCTTTTAAGACCATTTTCATTTTCTTCATAATTATTGCACCTAAACGAGTCATAAATAACCTTATTAAACGGCATTTTTTCCTTTCTGTAAGGAGGCGACATGCACAAATTCGCACTGAAATAGAGATTAAATCCTAATTTAACCGCCCAGTCATTTACATTTGGTACTGACTCTTCGTCTTTTAGGGTTTCGTTTATTCTCTCTTTATCTCGCTTATTAGCTTGTTTAAATTTAATTTCATTCCAATTATAATTCATTTGCAATTCTTCAGCCATTAATTTCGCTCCGGCTTCTATTTGTGGATACTCTGCATTAAAAATGTTAAAATTAACAAAAAAAAATACTAAAACAACAGATTTTTTTTTTGTGGAATAAAATGGAAATTAGGGCTGACCTGGATGGCACAAGAGCATGACATCAGCGCCGCCAAATTTACGGATTTGCCCCAGAACTTCTATCGCGTGTTCAAGGCAAAACACGTGCATTCTAGAAGAATCCTTATCGCACCGCATTTTATTATTCCCATGTCTATACCTTTTATAAGTTATAATATTATCATTATTTTTATTATTTTTACTATCATTATTAGAGTAATTAACTGAGCTGCTAGAAAACCCCATCTCAATCCCGGTCAAAGAGTTGACTTTTTCGCGATTTTGAGGAGTCAAAGGGTTGACTTTTCCTTGAGATTCAGTTCCGGTCAAAGAGTTGACTTTTTCATCGTCATCAGAATCCGACATATCGCCATAATTTGAAGCTAATAAATCAAGGGCTGAGATTTCATTTCGGATTTTTGTATCGGAATTCTGAATTGTGACATTTGAAATAGATTGAGTGCTCTTGTTCGAAGCTTGAACTGGATTCTCTCGCTCTGTTTAACAAGGAAATTAAATCATTTAATACGAAAATTATAGAAAAAAAATACATAATTTTCAAGACTATAATCATATTCATATACCCGATTCAATCTTTCTCTCTTTTTTCTGACTTATATATTCAGCGAGAGAATTCTCATCAGTTCGCATGAGAAATTTAGCTGCTTTTTCATTCGGTTTAATCACAGCCACACATGAGAAGCTCAAAACGCCACATGTTACACATGATAAAAGCAGCTCTTGGTCCAACGAATCCTCTCCAGTTGAGACAGCACTGGACCTCTCCATTTCTTCCTCTTTCTGTTAAAAACAATGCAAGCTTTGAATTAAATGAGGGTTTTTTTTGGTAAAAACAGAGGGTTTGAGTAAAACCCTAGTTGAAGTTTAAGAAAGAAATAATGGGATGTTTAGGCTTTAGGGTTTTGAGTACTTGGTTTGGTTTGGATTTTGGGAGGATTATGCAGGAAGATGATCTGTCGAGTAGGGAATTTAAGTGGTGATTGTTCAAAATGACATTTTGAACGAATAATTTCTTGATTAAATCTTTTCCTTGGCCCTTCATTTCGTTCTTGTCTTTCAATCTTGAGCTTCTTGGCTTCACATTTCCCTCCAAAGGCATCCTATAAAATAAATAAACACTTTGTCAACAAAAATAAATAAATTATAATATATATATATAGGGAGAGAGAGAGAGAGAGAGAGAGAGAAAGGTCTATATAAAATGTCTGAACAAAAATCAAATATAATGAACAAAAATCGAAATGTTTGTGAACAAAATAAATGTGAGCCCAAATATACTGTAATATATACATGAACGGAAATCAAAAGGCTTACGAACAAAATATATGAAAAAAACAAGAGGTTTACGAACAAAATATAGAAAGTACAATATATTATTTTAATTAATTAAATGAAAAAGATAAAGTAAAAATGCCTTGAGTGGAGAGAGAGAGCGAGGGAATAGAGCAACTGATAGTGAGATAAAATGGGAGGGTGATTAATGCAGGCCCTTCTTATGGCGGCCTCTTTGGCGACTCTCAGCCAATCAGGCGTCGCCACGTTGGCTTTTTCCCCGCAATTGTACCCTGCAATTCGTTCAATCAAATTACTTACATATGAAAATGTTAAAAACATGTTATAACTTGAGATATATTAGGTGAAGACAGAAATGCGTTGGATTATTAAGATAAAGGCCATTGATTGAGAGAGAGAGAGAGAGAGAGAGAGAACCGTGACAGAAGGCAGAGTAATAAGCGCCTGGAAAAGTAACGACAAATTCGCCTGGATTTTGGACTAATCTATAATTAGTTTACAAATGATATTAAAGTTAAGCTAGCGAAACGACAATTCAAGTGTTAATTCAAAGAAATATAGAATAATAATAAGGTAAACAGCATTAAATTAAATTAAATTAAAGTAATTTTACCTGCAACATGGAATTCCAGATTCGACGAGAATTTCTGGTGACATCAGAGTCGTCTTTTCACCAAGTATTGCATATGTCACTAAAAATTATCAAAAAATTAATAAATATATAAATAAATGATGTTTATGAATGTTGCAACCAAACCCTAGGATTTGAGTAATGTCTATAATGCACATTGTTTCACATTGATTTTCGCAATTTCATCCACCTATAGTTTCAATTCAACAAAACGTCAAAAATGTTCTTAAATATTAACAAATTAGACTAAATACTACAATTCTACTCAAAGAAACAATAATACTAATACTTTTTTTATGGATAAAAAATAATACTAAAACTATTACTACAAAATGAGCTAAAATAGATAATCAACAAAAAATTTGCACCAATCTCTTGGTGAAAGAACGTATATACATGATATACATAAGCAAACCAATTTGTATTTTTCCATCAAATAAACCATTTATTCAATTTAACTCAATCAAAACAGAGTAAATCCCTAACTCACAAACACTATATAAACTCACCGAGTGGATTAACCTCTTGTTCATATCCATTAACTCGTACCGCTTCTTCAAAAGCGAATCTCGCGTCTCTTGGCACTCCGTACCAGCTTTTTCCCGCTCCGATATGCAAATAATCGAGCCGGTACAGCTCATGATCCTCTAAACTCCATGCGCACCAGCTGAAAAACATGCCCAAATCCACAACTGGTGAATTGACGCCATGAATCTCCTCTTTTACGAACTTCAACGGACAAAAGTTACTCTTCGACACGATTCTCAGATTCCAATCCGTTTCTCCGACGTTTTTCGTCTCGTCAAACGTCCATTTTTTAATGTTTGAAACCGGGTTTTGAAATCCAGAACCTGGAATCCCTCTTGCCTGATCCACTGTAATGGGTTGTTCAGAAAGAAGGTTTTCTTTCCAAAAAACAGCCTCCAGTTCAAGTGCAGAGAGATTCCTATTCTTGGTCTTCTTCTTCAAATAATCCCTCTCAACCTCCTTCGATTTAGACTCAAATTTCTGGAGAGTATAGTAATCCCCGCTGGGAGAAACAGAGAAACTCGGCTCATTCTTCTTGTTGGTACTCTTCTTTTTCCTCTTTGTGGGTTTGTTGGGGTTTAAGGAGGCGAAAGAGCGAGTAAGATTGGCGAGAACAGATTTCTTGGTGGGGGGATTCAGAGGAGGAATGATTTTGCAGAGCCCAAAACGCGAGGCCTCGTCGGAGATTCTGGCGAGGTAGGAAATAGGGTCGAGGAATTCGATCAGGGAGGGGCGGAACTCCGGCGCTGAAGGCAGAGAGGAGAGCCACGCCGGTTCTTGCTCCGACGATTTCGGAGGCGCCATGGATTCGAGGAGAGGGTTTGGAGAGGGAAAGTCGGGGAATGGAAGGAGATGAACGAATGCTCTGTTTTTGGGTTAGAGCCTTCGAAAGAGGTTCAGTTCGGAGCAGAGTTTGCGCACGCAATTGTGTATAATAGAGAGAATGAGAACGAGAATGAGAGAGTGTTTTGTGAATTTGGGCTTTTGGGAATTAAGTGGATGATTTATTTATTGGGTCTAGGTCAAAATGGTTTAACTTTGTTTTTCTTTTGTTGATTTGATTAGTTTTAATATTTGGGAAATGAGAAATCGTGACGGGATACTGTAATGACGGATTGAAATTATATATTATTTTTTTGTGTTTTTATATATATTGTATGTTGTTTTCATTTTTTTTAAATATATATTATTTATCGAATGAATTTTTATATACTGTTTGTTTTCTGTTTATATGTTTTTATATACTATTTTTATTTTTTTAAATATATATTGTTTTATCTAAGGAATTTTTTTGGGTTTTTAGTTGGGAGTAGAGTTTTGGCACGCAATTGTGTATAGAGAGAGAATGGGAGTGTTTTGCGAGTTTGGGCTTTTGGGAATTAAGTGGATGATTGATTTATTTGGTCTAGGTGAAAATGGTTAATTTTTTTTTCTTTGGTTGATTTGATTAGGTTTAATGTTTTGGAACAATTTTTGCGTCCAACTTGGCTCAACTTTGGATGATTAAAAATTGTTGGTTTGAGAATTAAGGTTGAATGTTTATGTTAAGTATATACAAATGATTATTATTTTTTAGAGAAAAGTTCAAATTTACCCCCCTCAACTATTCAATAAGTCTATTTTTTGTCTCTCAATTTTTTGTTGGTCCAATTTTAGTCTCTCAACTATTCAATAAGTCTATTTTTTGTCCTTTCATCCGTTCAGTGCTTACGTGTCAGTTAAACTTGACACATAAGCAATGACATGACATATATTCTTGATACGTAAGCAATAACATATTTTTAAATAAACATGTACCACAAATATGTACAATAAAATAATATTTTAAGAAAAGAGAGAAATTAAGAAAAATTTCTTTTTTTCAAATATTTGCTATGTCACAATTGTCACGTTAGAATATGTATCAGGAATATATGTCACGTATTGCTCACGTGTCAAATTTAACTGACACATAAGCACTTAACGGATGGAAGAACTATTGAATAGTTGAGAGACTAAAATTGGATTAATGAAAAGTTGAGGGACCAAAAATGAACTATTTGAATAGTTGATGAGGCAAAATTGGACTTTTCCCTATTTTTTATTTTAATTTTTAAGAGATGTCGAAAATTCTGGTTCACACTTTTATTTTGTGCATTGTGTTTTGTCAAAGTGTTAAAACCATATTTAGAATAGCACATTTTCATTATCCATAATAATATTGCATTCTTGCAATAATGTAAGAATGTGATCTCATTATCTCATAATAAAAGGAGACAACTAAACTAAGAGCAAAGAGAAAACGAACAAAACATATGAGAAAACAATAAAAGGAGATGTAATTAAGTAATATCAAAGACAACATGTTGATTGTGTTTTGTTTCTTTTCTTTCATAATTTATAGTAACATGTTATCATGTTGAATCTCTTTTTCATTTACTTTTTACTTGTTGTGGACATACACCAACGAATTATAAAGAATCTAACTCCAATTATGATGACAACGGCAATGCTAATGCCAATTACATTACAATTCGCGGATGACATCCTTATCTTCTGTAAAGCACATGCAAATAATTTAAAAAATATTAATCTAACCCTAGAATATTATGGTATGATTTCTGGGCTTAAAATAAATAAGAATAAAAGTGACTTCTTCCCGATGGTCATCCCTGATAATTTATATAAAGTGATTAAGTCCATATTAGGTTGAGAAAAACATCTTCCTACAAAATATCTTGGATTCTCACTTTCTCTAAAAAGGCCAACTAAAATATGCTTTATACCCCTGATCAAATCAACTCAAAATAAATTAGCGGGGTGAAAAGACAAATATATCTCATATGGAGGGAGAATGATTCTAATCCAAACATTTTTATCGGCTTTGTCAACTTATTTAATGCAATCATTTTTAATAACTAAAGGGTTACTCAATGACATGAACAAAGCCATACAGACTTTCTTCTGGCAAGGAGACAAAGAATGTGTTCCGATATATAATTTAGTCAAATGGGACAAGATATGTTTACCGAAGAAATCAGGTGGCTTAGGGATACCAAACCTAGAAGCAAGGAATAAGATATTACTTCTAAAATCTCTTTAGCAAATCCAAAATGGGAAAAATTATATCTGGATCTCGCTTCTAAAACAACTATGCAATGTAATAGATGCAAATGACATCAAGAGCATTCCCGACTCGATCTCTTCTTTCTACATTAAAGATCTAATCCATCTAATCCCGGTTTTCTTACATCATTGGAAAAGAATATAAACCTCACATGGAGATGAAATAACAATGGGGAGTTCACTACAGGGTCGGCTTATGATTTCATTATAAATCCAGTGATCCAATGTGCATAGGTACAAAGACTGTGAAAGATAAAAGGTGCCCTCAAGTTAAGAATTTTCACTTGGTTAGTCTTAATCAATAAAATTCTGATGTTCCCAAATATTCAAAAAAGAGGTATAATGAGCCCGTTTATTTGCTATTTATGCAAGAAAGCGACAGAGTCAACGGACCACATTCTCAACCAATGTGAATACTCAAACAGGGTACGGAGCTATCTAGCGCAGAAGAAAAATATTACCATTCTTCACAACGGGACATCAACCCTAGACTTCTAGCTTCAGACTGGAAACTACATGGATTCAACCAACCATAAGGAAGCGTTAAGATTTTACTTCGTTAACCGGCTAATGATTTCTTTGATTGGAAACAAATAACCGGATCTTCAATGGAGTTGCCTCAAATCATCGAACTATTGCCACAAGAATCATCAAAATGATGCTCAAGTGGAGGAATAACGGTTAATGACATAATCTGATCGAGTGGGGTAGAGTTATAAGAAAATTGTAACTCTCTTCGTCCTTCTTATTTCTATTTTCTATTTTTTTTAATTTGGAGATGTGATTATTGGCTGTAAATACGAATGTTTTATTTTCATACTATAAGCAACAATAGGCGAGCCTATTGCGTATTCTCAAAAAAAAAAAATATCTCCTTTCCATGTACATTTTAATCTGTTAATTCATTCATAGTAATACTAATATGATAATATAATACACTAAAAGTAATTATGTGTGCTATTTGTTCAAAAAAAAAAAATAGAATGTGGTTTTCCATGATTTTTAAAATCTGTTACGTTGAATTAATCATTGTTACAAACAGCAAAGAGTACCAACAGTAAAAATAAGCAACAACAATCATAAGAAACTCAACTCAAAGAATAATCAATTTAATCACGAAAACAATAAACAGTATCAAAAATAAAGACAAGGAACAATAGGAATTAACTATTGCTTAAATTGACAGCATAAACATTTTGAACTATTGTAAATTCATCCATAACTATCCAATCATCAGTACAAAATATAAGCTATTTTGTAATTATTGATGTTGTTTTTGCACAATGAGAGACTATTCAATATTTAGTCTCATATAAAAAAAGAATTTTTTATTACATACATTTTTTCAAAAAGTTTGGGAATTTAAGTACAAACTAATTCTAGCTAGAAGCTGGAGCTATGATACATCTTATAATTTTTTCAATTTAATCCTCCTAAATATTGAAATTTTCATTCATCTTCCACTGTCTTCACAAATCGGCCCTGCAAATTAAGAAAAAAAATAGAAATCAATTGTTTCCAGTTCTTACTGTTGTTAATTTGCTTCTTATTTTCTTTTTGATAAACTGAGTATAAAAAATCTCTAAAATTAAAATAACAGAGAATTGACATCAAGCCCTTGATTATTCAAAAATTTCAAATGATCTCCTATATCAAACATTACAAAGAAAAAATTATTTTCTTCAAGATAGCCAAAAAAACAAGGGAAGATTCTGACAGCGGACTAAATTTGTTTCAAAATTATCAAAATGATCCAGTGTTCAAAGTAATTCTCAAATTAGCCCAAGACATTTCAAATACCTCCATTTTTGAATAAAATAAGTTTAAAAATTCAGAACTTACACATCTCGTCTGACGGGAGAATAAAAAATAAAAAATTTTAAGATGTTTGAAATGCCTCCAAAATTTTGGAGGCGTTTGAAAGACCTTTAAAATTTTTGAGGCATTTGAAATGCCTTCATATTTTAAACATTGTCTAAAATAAAGGGTTGAAGACTAATCAGGATTGTGAGCTCACGTAGGACAAACCATGGAATGGGGTTATGTATCAGAGTAGGGAATTATTGCAAAATGTTGTTCGAGAATGGTCCGCAAAATTCCGTCGAGTTTCAAATGAAGAAGAGTAATAAAAAAGAATGGGTTGCATATTGTGAAAAAAATGAATGCATCTGGAGAATGCAAGTAGTTGTTCCTAAGTATGAAAGATATTGAAAATGCCTTCAAAATTTTAAAGGCATTTCAAACGCCTCTAAATTTTTTATTTTTTTATTCCTCCGTCTGATGAGATGTGTAAGTTTCAAAATTTTAAACTTATTTTATCCAACAATTGAGGCATTTGAAATATCTTAGACTAGTTTGGGAATTATTCTGAACACTATATCATTTTGATAATTTTGAAACAAATTTAGTCCACTCTCAGAATCTTCCCAAAAGTTAATCTTGCCATAAAATTTCCATAAAACCACTACACTAAAACAAAAATATTAGAATGGTACATTTTTTTGGCATTTTTCAACATAACCAATGATTATTATTTCACAAATCTATTAATATATATATAATCGTAAACCCACTTTTCTACGGTTCTTTCACATGAATGAACCACGTCATCTCCAATTTTTCTACCGTTGGATATCAATCTTATGGCCTACTAAATACAACCAAATTAGACCATGTTTTGTATAGTGTATGAAGTATGTATAAAATAGTTTAATTGGGCCTCTATATATGGTGCATACTCACAATCTCACACCAAGCTTGGACCACTCTCTCATCCATTTTCTCTACTAGATTTGACCAAGCAAGATGATCTTTTTACTTTTTATTTTAATTTAATATATTTTATTTTTAGAGGTAATTAAATGGCTTACCCTTATGATAACAAATTTGATTCTACTTTTAATATAATTTTAAGTAGACTATTAGGGTACTATCTCGAGAAAAATGTCTTACATACCTTAATTCTTGGCCGTTTCTCTGCATTTAATTTCCGAACCTCATACCGAATTTTCTTTGCAAATAATCTGTTGCGCCGCTTCTCTTTGTAACGCAGCACTCTCATTTCCCGTGTTTCCATTTCCCCCTTTTTCTTTGTCTCGTCCTGAATTTCTGTTTCCGGTACGGTCGGTGTGGTCCACGTCACCGATGTACTAACCGCCACCAAAACCTATTTGTTATGAAAGAAAAAAATAATAATGATGATTAAAAAGAGAGAATCAAATAAATTGTTGTGGATATATTTCATTGTTTCCTCCTTTTTTTTCTACATAGGTGGTGAGGGAAATACTGTGTGGTGCTAAGTGAAAGTGTTCAGCCGGTAAACGATGTTGGGTATTTTCACCTACCATCACAACATGTTTATTTTCACCTACCATCACAACAATGCATTCCACTTACCATCATAACTTACTTCCCTTACCATCATAACATATTTCATTTACCACATGACTTACTGGAAATCCCACATGATGAGACTCTCGAACAATCTGAGCTCCATCTCCATCAATGTACAGTGATCCTCTATCCGACCAAGCAGCAAGTATCTCTTCATAATCGAGCTTCAACAATGGTGATGATTTCGCAACGCCATGACTCCATAGATCCACTCCCCCTCCAGCTCCAGTCATGGCACTCGCCACCTTCAACGAAATTTCAAAAATCAGAAAATAAAAGAAGAAAAGTTGGTGTTAATGTATATATAATTCGTTGTTTCCAAATTCCACATACCTCCTCTTCTGACGAAGAAGAAGAACAACAGTACTCCACTCTTTGTCTCCCTCTGAGAGCTCGTTTCGCCAACCCATCACCATTAAACCCGACTAGAGCTGAATCTGGGGAACCAATGGAGCTCGTGTCCAACACAGGATTTCCAGAACCGGAGGCGGAGGCTGAGCCCAGTATGTCCGTCAGAGTTTCAGCCGCTTCGCCATTGTTGGAGGAGAAGAAGAGCGACGCGACATTCGGGTCGCGGTCGGAGTCTTGCGGGTTTATTGTTGGGAAGATGTGGGGCTTCTCTTTTTCATGGTGCTTTGTAGTTTCAGGACTAGAAGGCGTTTCTGTCTTTGGAGAAGAAGCAAGGTGGCGCTTGAGACTCAGATACTTCTTTTTTCTGTTCTTTGATTTTGATTTTGATTTCGCCATTGCTGATATAAACAATCCTTTCTTCAAGCTAAAAAAACAGTTGATTTCAAGCAGAAAGGTGAAAAAAAAAAAAAAAATCAAACCACCAACCAAAAACAGAAGAAAAACTCACCCCAAAAATACGAAATTAAAAGAAAAACCAAAAAAAAGGAGAGCAACAAATTGGTAAACAGAAGATATGCTCTAATGGAGTGTAGACTAGTGCTGTTGTTGGTATAGCTCGAAAGGGAGAGGGAAGGCGAGACTGATCCGACGTGGAAAAGTTGCACACATGGCAGATATTTATTCGGTATGATATTTTGAGAATCTGGAATTATCCGGATTTGGGCGCCACGCTGGCATTATCGGGTGTTATTTTATTATTTAGGCGCATGAATTAATTCTTGCACGGGTGTTTTGTGAATATGAATAAAAGCTCTCTCCATTTTATCTTCGGTTGAAAATTGACATTTTTCCAAAGAAAAAATTGGGTATTGATAAAAAAAAATAATTGGTACTTATAAATCTAATTTTGAAGTTAAACTTTATTTTTCAACAATTTTTTGACTAATTCATGTTTTGTTCTATTAAGTTTTTTGTAATCTGAGTTTTTTTTTTTTTGTTGAGAAAATTCAGAGAGGGCTTCTGTTATAATGTGAGAATTTTACTAATTCAACAACTATAGAGAATTAAATAAACTAATCGAAAGGTTATTTATTTTAGCGATCAATTGTCGTGTATATATTGTCAACCAAACGATCACTAGTAAGTGCGTTTTGATTAGTGAAAATTCCATAAATTTTCAAATGCTTGAGATTGAAAATTCAAATCTTTGTATAGAAGCTTAAAACTAGAATAAGAAAGTAGTAAATTTTCATCACCTTGGATTGGTGGGATTAATTCATTTTCTATGAAAAAGAAAAAAATATATACATTAAATAAATAAATGGAGATGGAAGTGCCATGAAAGAATGAAAATGACATAAATATTATTTATATGCAAATAAAGAGACTATAATTCTTATATAGATTATTGAGAATTTTTTTTGACTAATAGAGTTAAACATTAACAAGAAGTTTTTTTCTTCTTTTAAACATCTATCATATAAAGAAAAATATAATGTAAATAGAGTCTTTGTAATTTCAGACCCCAGACCATGCAAATAAAGAGACTATAAATTTCTTTTTCGGCGATTCGTACTGAGTACATACTCAGTACGAATCGCCGAAAAAGAAATTTATCAATTCATTTTAAGAATTTCCTCATATTTAAAAAAAATTAGAAAATAAATAAAATATCACATCTAATTGAATAATTTAACACCTTGAAATACTTATAAAAAAGAAATATACAGTATTTTATACTAAAAAGAACTAGCTAAAAACAATTATCAATATGCTTACATATATAGATTATCCATATGACAAATTTAGGAGACATAAATAAATTCCTCTTGTTGTTTCAGATCCCCATAAATAAAGCCAAACGAAAAAGAAGAAATAAGGTGAAAACAAAAAGAAAACAAAGAAGCAGCTTTAACGCAGTTTTCATTCACGAGACTGGAAACACTACCACATACTATCGGTCCACCATACACCCATCCATTCAAAACAATCCACGCCACCCATTCATTGACATCATGCCTTCTCAATTTCAATATTCTTCATCAACCAAGTCCATGTAATTATTTCTTCATCAGAGCCTTGTCAGTCTATTGACCCTATTTCATTTCTCGCATAAATAACCTCAGTTTTAACACTAATTACTGTTTATACCATCGCCTGACCAGATTTTAATAGATTATGAATATCAGAATTTACGAGGTCTTATACGCAAATGTTGCTCTGAATACATTTCGGTCTGTTCTGTTTAACTGAATATCAGATTTACGAGGTCTGATGCGAAAATGTTGCTACTGAAGAAATTCCGCTCTGCGCAATTTAACAACGCACACAAGGTGTTCGTTAAAATGCTCAGCTCAAAAAACGAAAGCCTTCCGGACATTATAGACTCGGCAAAACAGCTTTGTAAGATAGTCATTTCTTCTCCTAAATACGGGCTCGAAACCGAGCTCGATCAGTGCGGTGTGCCCATCTGCCAAGATTCGGTCGAGCGGGTTTTGAAGAGGCTTGAGAATGGTGGCATGCTTGCGTACCGATTCTTCTGTTG
This sequence comes from Juncus inflexus, assembly GCA_024447665.1. NCBI lineage: Eukaryota > Viridiplantae > Streptophyta > Magnoliopsida > Poales > Juncaceae > Juncus > Juncus inflexus. The sequence goes on along the minus strand of JAJHPC010000004.1, from coordinate 2,949,109 downwards.
GGCTGAGAAGAAGCATAGTTTCTGTCATTCTGTGAATGCGTATCATACCATGATTGGTTCGCTTGCGAAGATACGGCAGTATAAGCTCATGTGGGATTTAGTTTCAGCCATGCAGAGAGAGAGGGTTTTGAATGTGGAAACGTTTTGTATTATCATGAGGAGGTACGCTCGGGTCAAGAAGGTGGAGGAAGCGGTGTACGCGTTTAATGTGATGGATAAATACGGGGTGGTTCAAAACAGAGCTGCGTTTAATGGTTTACTTGGTGCTTTGTGCAAAGCTAAGAATGTTAGAAAAGCACAAGAGGTGTTTGATGAAATGTCCGAAAGGTTTGAGCCTGACGCGAAAACTTATAGTATCCTTCTAGAAGGTTGGGGAAGAGAGCCCAACTTGCCCAAAATGCGAGAGGTTTATAATAATATGATAAATAAAGGTTGCGAGCCTGATTTAGTAACGTATGGAATAATGGTCGATGCGTTGTGTAAATCCGGTAGAACAGAGGAAGCGGTTGAACTGGTACGAGAGATGAGTTTTAGACGGTACGAACCGACCACTTTTATATATAGTGTTTTGATACATACTTACGGAGTTGAGAAAAAGATAGAAAATGCAGTATCAACGTTTTTAGAAATGGAACGAAACGGGATTAAGCCTGATGTGGTTGCTTATAATGCTCTTGTAACGGCTTTTTGTAAGGTGAATAAGTACGAAAATGCACTTCGCGTGATACAAGACATGATTGATAAATCAATAAACCCTAATTCACGGACTTATAATATATTATTAAATGGCTTGATTACAGACAAACAGGCTGAAGAGGCGTACAGAGTTTTTCGTAACATGATTAAAACGACGTGTCAGCCTGACTCAGACACGTACACAATCATGATTAAGATGTTCTGTGATACTGACAGGCTAGATAGAGCGCTTAAAATGTGGAAATTCATGAAATTGAAACAATTTGTACCATCAATGCATGTTTATTCGGTGCTAATAAATGGGTTGTGTGAAAAAGGGGAAGTGAGCCAAGCGTGTGCTTTATTGGAGGATATGATGGAAAAAGGGATAAGGCCGATGGGATCGACTTTTGGCAGGCTTAGAAAATTGCTTTTGAAAGAGGGGAGGGAAGATGTGTTGGAGTTTTTAGTTGAGAAAATGAAGGATTTGATTGACCCGTTTTATGATGATAATTGATGTGTGAGTGTATTGCGGCTTGCTAATAGTCGACATTATGTAGAAGAATATTTGTTTATTTGTTTATTTTATGTGTTTTTTGTTTTGATTATATATGAGCATTTGGATAGTGTTTGCATGTTGTCTTTCGAACTGTTTGGTATGTTATTCTTCTTAGTGTGAGTGTACTTAGGTATATTATTGTAACTAGTGTGAGTCTAGCTCGAGAGTTAATAAATTAGATATACTGATCATTTTCAATTTATTCAGGGAAGTGATATATTTTGCTTGTTTGCCATTTTATTTGGTTTTTTTTAATAGATGAATAAATGTGGTGTCTATTTTAGCTTCAAAAATAATGTTATGTACTTAAGGTTTATTGATTCATATTTGATCATTAACCACCTCTTGTTTAGTCATTTAAATGTCCCTAATGGTTTAATACCAGCATGAGGACAAAATGAATCATCATGATCTTTTATGTATATAGTTGGTGTCACATGAAGTTCATGGAGAAATTAAATGAAAGAATGGATAAATTTTATAGACTTATAGCTTGGCTAAACATAACATAAATTCAGATTTAATAAATATCAAACTAATTATATATATTTTTATAACTTTATTTGTATTCATATATGAAGTGTGTGTGAAGCACGGCACTTTAAGCACATTTAGTGTGATATGATACAACACCCTACCACTATATATTACTCTTCTACCTAAATGTTTGTGAAGCACATCATATCATATGTATTTGGACGTTTTAATTTCATTGAAGAATTTCTTTTTTGGTGCAATGTTCTTTCTCATTCTTATTGTTTGATTTAGAAGGGTAGTTGTCTAATCAATATTTATGAGCTTAAGCATTCACAACTCTTTAGGATATTGAAGAAAATCAACTAAAAATAAATGTGCGTGAAGCACAATACCTTCAACACAACTAGTGTGATATTGCCGTGGTATTATGCCTATATAACATTTCAATTTCAAGAAATTTCTCTTGTGAAATGCTCTTTCTTATGTATAATATTAATATTAGAATTAAAAGTATTTATTTATTTTTGAAATTAAAGAACTAGAATGATATACTCTATAAATAGAGCATCATTCTTTAGTATTACTCAGAAATGAAACATTCTTCGTTCCAAATCTTCTCCTCCTTTTTATTCAATACAAAAAACATAAATGGAGAATGAGAACCAAGTTAACCAAGCCAATAATGAGAAGCTTTACGAGGTATGAATTTCTTCATCATTCTCCAAACCATGAATCAAGACCATCACTTCAAAAAGACGAATGAAACAGAGATAATAGAATAATAATATTAGAATCTGATTTTTTCTTCAAGCAATTTAATGTACTCTTCGATTCACTTGTTAATAAAAAAAGCAATGAGAGGGAAACATAACTGAGGGGAATCTGTTTAATTTATTTTTCTTCTAAATTTCTTCTCCATTTCTTTAATATAATATAGTGATAACAGTAGCATAAATTTAGAAGAAGCTCAACCATTCATAGTGGTAGACTTAGAGTACACAACTTTTATATTTTACAATTTATCAAATTGTATCGAGGTCTACATTTTAATTTCGATTTTGTATTAAACTTTCAAGGTAATATGTGTGAAGTACATTATGTATTGTTTATATCAACATTTTAAGTTCCTTACGGAAAAATGTCTATAATGTTTATTTTTATTTTTTTTTTCATTTATATTGAAATAGATCATATATAATAATGCCTCTCATGGATTAATTCCAACCACCCTCTTCTTGAAGGAACTTTGCTCAAGCCCAATACGGGGTCACTCCAGGTTCTGACTCTCCCAAGGCAGAGCGTGCGGTGATTGTCAAATATACAATCCGCACACTACAAAGGACTGTACAGCAAGCCATGCCAGCGATTGTATTCCTATTAGGCGGCCAGAGTGCGGAGGAAGCTACTCTGAACCTAAATGCAATGAACAAGTTTGAAGGGAAGAAGCCATGGTCTCTCAACTTCTCGTTTGGGCGTGCTCTCCAACAAAGCACGGTCAAGGCCTGGGCTGGTCTCTGAGAGTCTCCACTTTAAGGACTACAAGTACTAAATGGTGCTTTTACTTAACTTTTTGTTTTGAATCTTGATGACAGTTCCGCTCGCGCCCTATCTATCATATACAAGTTTTTGCTTACGCCCCATCTATGAGATCAACAGTTCGTTTATCTATATTATTTCATTTTTGGATTGAAAGTTTTGACATATATCTTTTTTTTTATTGAAGAAGTTTTGACATATATCATATATGTAATTTTCAATTTCGATATCTATGCATCGGTTTTGGACGTTTCAAGCACAATCTTTGGATTAGTGGGATAACACCTTACAACTCTACTAGTGATAGGTTTGTTGACTATGCATTTGTTGAACTTTCACTTAATTTTTTCCTAATTTAGACCTCAGATGTGCATCTGTTCCTAATTTTAGACCTCAGATAAGCATAATTAGTAATTGCATTGCTTTTATGTTCTCAACATTAATTAAGTACTCATATTTTGGTAGCAAATTTAGGTAAATGGTTTCTGGAATTCCAGTCGTTCTCAAAAGCTCATGATTCTCCATATATTATTTGTACTTGCTCATATGAAGCTTGTGCGTCTTGCATAGTACCTCACATATTTTTTATCTATTCAACCTATGTACTAATTGAAGTAATAAATTTCTTAATTATATAGAGCAAATTTATGTGATACTAGGATAATGCGCGCTTCACGGCGAGTATTTCAATTTTAATAGTTATTTCAATCTAATAATGTATAACTTGTAATTATGAAAATTCAAAATTAAAGTTTGTAAATTCATAGTACATAAATAATATATGAAAATTCAAAATTTTTGTCTTTAATTTTCTTATGTCATTATGTCTTGACATATTATATTAGAAAAATAAATTAAGTATTAATCAGGCTTTGATGAATGAAATCAGAAAAAATAAAATGCAACATAATTTATTTCGAAGATTTTAGTTAAAACTACATAAGATAAAAATAAAAAATAATAATTATATTTAATATTATATATATGAAAAAGATATGTATACTACATAGGAAAATGTAACATTACTCATTTTCTTCAAAAATTTGTCACCACTATTTTTCTTATTATTTTTAGATTTTAAAATGATATGGATTACAGATATGTTATTATGAAACCCGTAATACATTAAGTAATATAATAGAGTTTTCAATATTCTGAAATTTTGTTTCAGATGATAGTTCTCATATAACGGAAATATAACACTGAATACTAATCTAACTAATAATATGATATTATGTGTTGGGTTTCGGACGTGCATAACGCAGCGGAAAAACAAAATTTCGTCCAAAACCAATCCGAGGATCCGTGCGTATCGGTTAAATCAAAGAAATAAATCTTAAAGATACCTTTCGGATTACGCTTAATCCGTGACGCTCAAACCATGCGTGTTGTCCATGCGCCTCTAAACCGATTACCGTCCTAACCGATTTTCCATCCGTCTAGGCCGTCTAGGTCGGATCATGCGGAAGTCATCTACCGCACACACAATCGGTCTCCACCGAAACTCTCAACAACCCATTCTTAAAACGGAAAGAAGAACAATATATATACTAGTAAATTATTCTCTTCTTGCACAAGAAAACTCTTTTTCTTCTTCTTATTTTATCTCACATATTTAGTCCCTTTGTCACGCGATATCTGTATCGATCATAAGGTATGTAATACGCCATCCTTATATTAATCGATTAATATTTCTTGATCCCAATTAAACTGAACAAGAACAAATGATATTAATAACTCTTATTAATTCATTTGAGTATGGCCATACATTTCTTCAGTTCAATTCATCAAGAGGCCTAAAGATATCTCTCTCATTTATGAGAGGAACAAATCCCGTCTTGATTGTTCTCATCCCTCTACATGATTCATTATATACCTAATCATAACCGTTATGACTACCTGGTTAAAGGTAGTGTTAGATTATATTAAAGTATAAAATTACTCATGTTGGGAACCGATACAATCTCAGGTCAAAGGACTATAAATACTTTATGTTACAAGAATTGCTAATGACGTAAAACATGTAGCATTCTTATGGCGGGTCAGTCCAGTATATGGTCTCTAACATATACCTATGTTAATGACTTGATAACTATTTATTCATGATCAGTAAAACATGATCATCAGTCAACTAATATATTGGTGTGCATTTATAGCTTGTATATAAATATATATATTTATTTATATCCGCAAGTATATTTATCTCCACAAATATCCTATAAATGACCAAGGACGATTTAGAATAGCATTCATAATACTTTATAGTTTTATTATCAAAGTCACGCACTTTGATGACATAAAGCTGAATTGCATATTCATGATCTATTTTAATTATATTAAAATAACCTATACGCACATATTATATGAAATATCTTAGAATAAATATTATGTTTATTATTACAATCCATCATCTAGTTCACAAATACTTTGGTCTAGGGCATAACACCGTCAATTATGATAATAATTTAAATTAAAAGCTAATATTTGATAAAAACTTTGATTCGACGGCAGAGAGAAAATTGATAATAGTTCTCGTGAGAATTTTCAAAGAGGGGTAAAAGAAATATGATAAAAGTAAATGAGCTTATCATTTTATTACATATTCTTTTATATAGTCTACACATATTTTATTAAGAAAAAATGAAATTGAAATCATAACAATATGTCTTTATGTGATATTGTGGTAATAATTTAAATGAAAAAAAATAAGATTTCAAAAAAAAAAATTGATCCGGCGGCTGAGATAAAATTGATAATAGGTCTCTTGAGAAAAGTATAAGTATAAAGTATAAAGTTAATGAGCATTTCATTTTTGTATATTTTGATTCATATAGTCTATATTCACATATTTTAGTAAGAAAAAAATGGAACCATAACAATATGAAACTCAAAATAAAGATAAAATTCCAACACATTTATATTTGATGATTTTAACATGAGAAATAAAATATTTCATTAAGAATTATAATTTTTTACAGAAGAAAAGAAAAAATATTTATATTTTAATGAGTAAACTCTTCAATAATTTTGCACCAGAATTTATTGAAACCATCTGATTAAGATCTGATGGTCACAAACATACTCACAACGATTCTCACTAAATCGGGTATGGAACACAAAACACCAATTCAACCAATCATATGCTTATGTTTTAATAACCACATAAATATTGCCATAAAATATCAATAAATTTGAGAAAATGAATAGCTAAGATTCGACAAAAAAATTGATCTAACGGCAAGATAAAAGTGATGATATGACCTTCTGAGAAGACTCAAAAATAGGTGAAAAATAACTGGTTTTAAGAATTATAATTTTTTAAAGAAGAAAAGACAATTATTTATGTTTTAATGAGTGAACTCTTCATTAACTATTGGTATTAATAATTGAACATAATTTTGCAACATGATTTATTAAAACAATCTGATTAAGATCTGATGGTCACAAACAAACTCACAATGGTTCTCACTAAATCGGGTATGGAACACAAAACACCAATTCAATCAATCATATGCTTATGTTTTAATAACCACATAAATATTGCCATAGAATATCAATAAATTTGAGAAAATAAATGGCTAATATTCAACAAAAAAATTGATCTAATGGTCAAGATAAAAGTAATGATGTGGTCTTTTAAGGAGACTCAAAAGTAGATGAAAAATAAGTGGCTGAGATTAATTCCCTTCCCATTTTTTATTTCCAACTTAATGTGTGTGAAGCACAGTACGAGATTCCCTTTCCCATTTTTCTTTTCCAACTTAATGCGTGAAGCACGGTACCATGAGCACAATTAGTGTGATATTGGTATAGTATTATGCTTATATAGCATTTCAATGTCAAGAAGTTTCTTTGTGAAATTCTCTCATGTATAATATTAGCATTAGAAGTATTTGTAAGCCTGAAATTATTCACAAACTCTAGGATAATGGAGGAAATCACTTGTGATCAAGTCCAAATGTATCATTATACTTCAGCAAATGATATGATGATAGAACTATAATACTTTATTTCTCGGTTTGCATCCCTAAAATTGACTTATTTGGTGACCTCAAAATTTGAGCGTCAACATTAAAATAATCAAAACAATAAGACAAATGCAGTAAAACCAAGATAATCAATAACATAAATGTCATTACGGTTGGTGGGCAATTAGGTTGTTCATTTTATCTTATAGGCATTGTAAATATAGCAGCGAACATATTAAATTTACCACTCGGAAGAGGGTCTCCGAGAGGTTCGCGGACATACAAAAAAGATTTACTATGATTCATTTAAGTAAAATGTAATTGTTAAATGTTGTTCTTAAATATTATTTCAAATGTTGTTCTTAAATATTATTTCATTCTATCCTTTACAAGATTCTATCAAGGTGTAACTATTTCACCTTAGTTTTGATTTTGTAATAAGTTCTAAAGTAAAGGTGTGAGAAGCACATGATCATGTTTATATCAGCATTTTAAGATCATACAATGTTTATTTTTTCTTTCATTTTTATTCAATTTCTTCCATTTATACTGCGTTTGAAATTTTCGTAGTGATATTTTATATTAACCAATTCAAAACTTAAGGCACACTTAGATGATTCATAGTGAACTTATTCTAAAGCAAATGCAAATAGATTCACAAATAATAATGTCTCTCAAGGATTTTAGTTCTAAGAGAAAATCAAGATTCCTTGTACTTATTTGATTGCAATATTTTAGTTCTAAGCAAATGTATTTAATTTTCATTTAAGACGTGCTTGAGAGACTCTTTCGACTAGTAGCAATTTTTTTTTATTGCATCGACTAGTAGCAAATATTGCATAAATAATTAATATTCAATTAAAAAAAGAAAAATAATGAATTTCTGAAATGATATAATATGCCTTTTAGCCCATATGTAAGTAACATCAATAGAATAAACTTCTAAAACATCCACCAATACTTAAATTTCCAACAATTGATAAAAAATAACTGACAGTATTACGTCAATAAAGTTGAGCAATCTAGCCTTCACAACCAAGCAGGCTCATGAAAGCGTTGCGATCAGTGAGATTAGGAAGAATAACAGCACTGCCATTACTGGAGCTCTCCAGTTCCTCTTTTGTGAACACGCCTGTACAGACTCCAACTGCCAGAGCTCCTCCAAACTCAGCCGCTTTAATATCATTTGGCTATAATATGGAAATAAATAAGGATATTTTTTGTTTAGTAAGTAGGGCTATTTGTGATAATTTTTAATTTTTTTGCAGGGATGTGGAATTTTAACAAGAGAGGAGAGAGTAATACGTACAGTATCACCAACATGAACTCTCAAATCAAATTCTTCTGAAAATAGTTTTTGAGATCTCTGAGCAGCGATTTTGACTAGCTCGCCTCTTTCGATATTATCACTACCAAATCTGAAGAAATAAAAACAGGGATTATAATCTTGAGTGATTATTTTAATGCATAATTGAGAGTAAATTAGGTGATTTTATTCAATTGGGCAGAATTCGAATCTTGATTTAGGATTTAGCAACTGAAGGACAGTTTTTAGGTTAATTTGAGGCTTAAATTATGCATAAATGAAAATAATTGGGTTATTTTGGTGTATAGTTAAAATTGTACATCCTTGTAGTATAAAATAGAGAATAATAAGAATAATTGATTTATCCAACCCTCCAAAATTCGGAATTGAGAAGTATTTCTTCAAATTAAGCCCTTCCATTTTCATCCATCCAATTTCCTCTAAGTTTCCTGTGACCTATTAATAAATCACAAAAATCATGATATGAAAGGGTCATAGGATATTTAAACTAATCGGCCAGTTTAATACTTCTTTTTTATTTTTTAGGTAAAAATTAGATGAAATGTATGTACCAGACCAAAAGGCACATTATTAAAGGATAAAGCTTCTAGAAGAGAAATAACTCCAGGCAGAATTTCTAAGCCTTCACCAACATTTTTTGAATTATTCAAAGCATATTCCACCATTTTTTCCTTCATTTCCTCCAATTTTTCATTCGCAACCTACAAATTATGTGATAATGTTATTTGTAAAATTGATTGTAAATTGAGTCCAATTTGGGCTAAAATTGAGAAGAATTGAAGCCCATTTGAGCGTTAATCAGATGATTGTGGGTCTATGATTTAATAAGAGATTATCCATGAGATTGGTCACTGAATAGAAGGGCTAAAGTGTAATTTTTACAAGAAGTTTGGGGACAATTGAATAAAATAAACAGTGAAAATACCAACATCATGAGATATGCCGTAGTAAACAGCTGTGTTGATAAGTATAGCTGGATCTGTTGAACCGTGATGCTGCATTTTCAAAATAATTAGAAATGAAAATTAATGGTTGGACTTAAAAAATGAAGCATAATCAAGAGGTAAATGCGCTTCTTTTCATTAATTTCTCGTATTTTTGAAAGTAAAATACATGAAAAACAATGCACTGTCTTATGTTCAATATAAACTAACTTGTATTTATTTATACACAAAAAAAGGTATAATGGGCTTAAAATGATATATCTCATGTCAAAAAAGTATAATATGCACTATTTGATTGTAACATAGCGGATAATTATGCCTCTCAAATTACTTCTCTTCTGAATTATGTAAATTAAACCAGAATAACTCCATCTTATCAATTTTGCAACTATTTCCACGTAATTGTAAACAGATCGACACACTTAACATCTACATCTCAATTCGAATCGACAAGCAAAGAATCGCTGATTCAATTCTCACCTTGACGACATCAATGTCGGCGTTCTGGATCCCGAACACTTCTCTGAGCGCGTGGGAGAAGGCCTGGCGGTGGAGCCGGTTCGAAGCCGAGCCGCGGCTCACGGCCAGCGTCCCGTCTATGTCGAACGTCACCATTACCTTCTTCTTCTTCGTCGTGCCATTGTTGTTGTTGTTCTCCATTTTTATCCTTCTCTTTCTTTCTTTTCTGTTTTATGGTCTGTTCGGAGATAATATTGTTTTGGTATAAGTTCAGTTTGTTCCTTGCATGGTTTCAATATATTATGTATATCCTTCAGAATCATGAAATATTTGCTGCGAAGCTTATAATGTAAGATTTGGAAAACTAATGAAATTTCACTGATAGACTTATGTTAGTAAATTATTGAAATTTTATGACAAGAATATTACAGCAATTTTATCTTGGTTAATATTTTTTTTGATGAATAAAAAATAATATTATTGTATGCAGTCATGATCGCTGATCTGAATAAAAATATTATTTTTTCGTTCTAAAAAGCCATGTTTTCACTAACAAAAGGTCTTACTGAATTACATAAAATAGTATTAATATTTAGTTATACTTTATCATAATAGATAATTCAAAAGAATCAAGTTTAATATTTTAGTTAAACTTTATATTACTGAATTACATAATATATTATGATAAAGTATATTACTGAATTATATAATATATTACTGAATTACATAATAGATAATTAAAAAGAATTACATAAAATAGCATTAATATTTTAGTTATACTTTATCATAATAGATAATTAAAAAGAATCAAGTTTAAATAATTAAGAGTACATCATCAGATATAACAAGATAATATGTGAGATTAGTAGGTGTGAAATATGAAATTTGAATGCAGTGAGCTATTATTAGAAGTCCAAATCAAGTGGGGATGATTGAGTACTATTCAAATCCGATCCTCTCCAAGCACGGAAGTACAGTAGATCCATTCAGACACGATCTGGACCGTTGGTTCGAAGTTTGCTGTTTAGAACAGGAGGGCGAAGTGTAACGGAAACGGAACCCTAACAATGAACGGCCAATGGTTTGATGCAGAGGACGAGACCGCCACGTGTGGACCGGATAAAGCCGTCCCCGCCTTGAGAGCCTTTATCCGTTAATTGTTTTTGTGCATGGACTTGGTTCATTGTTCTGTTGTGTGTCCTCTGTTATTATTGAGCTTCAAATGTTTTTGTCCGAAATAAAATTTCACTGACGCACTATGGTGCTTCTCTTCTTCCCACCTCTCTTATCACTATTTTCTTATCTCTCGGTTTATCACTTTTCAATTAAAGTTGTGAAATTAGATATTCAAAAAAATATTATGCATGGACTGTCAATTTGTCAATATTTGGTTGTATATTGGTCAATCAACGTCAACTAAGAATTTCATTTTTTTTTCTCGGTTTTTTTATTCCATTTGAAGCAGGTTTGTGTTGTGGTTGTGATACATAATTCACAGGCCGGATCTTATTTTTGCGTGTAATTCCCACCGGATATTAATGTAACTGGGTGTATTTTTTCATGAGATATTAATTTTGGGATGTCCGACAATATTTGGTTGTACATGTCCAGTCACATGTGTAGATTGAGTCTTGAAGGAGAAAAATTAGATTGATTTTATGTCTATTAGTGCTTTATCTGATATATTGGGTAGTTTTTTATTCTTGTTTGATTTGATTTATATATTTTTAAGTGACAATGCAGTCCAATAAGGTCTCTGGTTAGTATGTCTTCTGAAAAATGGGCTCATGTCAACTTTTCATATAGTTGATAACTTTCATTTCTAAGTTAGTGTTATAATTATGTCTCGTTTTGATGTATCATAACCAATCAAGCCTATAAACTGTTTGATAATACTCTCAACTCATATTTTGTTTTTTTCGTATCCATTGCATGGTCCTTCTATGTTTGATCTGAATCAAGTCAGTTGAGTTTATCCAATGCATTGTCTTCTGTTTGTATATTTGTAATGTACAGTCATATGATTTTTCATGACATAAGTAATAATTATATAAATAATAGTGATTATTTATTAATTGTAGCATGTGATAATACTACTCAGTTAAGCACCGACCGGATATTGAGGTGGGTCAAACTTCACGTGATTATTATATATATTAACACCAGATACGTCACTATGACGCATAATCACATTTTTTGTGACAATTTGAGTACAACTTATAATTTGATTTTTTCTTTCACATCCAATGATTTTATTCTACCATTAGACCAAACAATCGCTTTCAATTTTTATTTTATTCTACACATATTCCTATTACCATTTGATTTTAGTATATCATTTTGTCTCATTTTAATAGAAAATAGAAATGAATTTATTCTCTTCACTCAAGATTTTCAATATCTATGTCGTTAAGAAATTCAATTAATTATTTTTTTGAATAAGATTCTTCTTACATATTCAACCTCAATAATTTTCATATACAAAAAGTAGGTTTCTCATATTAATAATTATGAGATGTCATCGTAGTAATAGTAACATCCAACTGTTTATATATTAAATACAATATAAAAAGAATAAATATTAGTCTTAAACTTAATAGCATAAAAAAATACATGTTATTATAAAATGGATCAAAATAAATTCTCTGATTTCCTCCCATCAAGCTTTTAATCTTCAAATATGAATTGCAAGTTCTGCAATGACAGAAATAACATAGACAGACCAGCTCCCAGTGGAGAAGCTCCAAGAGCAACCAAAAATTACTTCTCATTCTCACTTATCAACAACACACTACAAACCCTCTCCATTACCAAGCCCCATCAAAATCTCCACTTCACAAGTCCTCATTGAGAACCCTTAACAAAACCAATAGAACTCTTCATTCCAACAAACGGAGCCGTCCGTTCATATTTAACTGGAGGAAACGGAGACCCGCCTCCCTATAAAACTCGCCCAACCCTCTTTTGCGATAAGGACGAGAACGCCCTTGTTTATTAACATCTCCGCACTCAACCGCCCAGGGGCAAAAAGGGAAATTGAAGGAAAGATTAGATAGATAGAGCTCGATCACTTAGGGTTTTGTTTTATCTCATTCTTCAGTTTTTTTTTCATGGTTGGTTGATTGATCGACTTCTTGAGAAGGTTTGTTGATTGATTGGTTTGATTTTTAATTTGTTGTGTTAGGTTGGTTTGTGCTTGTGGAGTGAATGAAGTAGTAGTATGCAATCTGTGTGGGTTATTGTTTGGAGTTGTGGTTTAGGACAGAAGTTGAGTGAAAATTTGGGAAATAGGTTTAGTTTTTGATTTGTTTGTTCTGTGATGAAATCGAGTGAGGAGTTTGTTGTATGGAGAAGTATGGAGCTGAAGTGTTGAGATACTTCTCGATTTGAAAATTCAAATAATTTATTTGTTTACTTTTCGTGTATTTCGATTGACATTTAGAAGGCAGAAATTGCTTTCTCTCAAATCCTAAAACCCTAACTCTATCCGTCTAAAACCACTTCCAAACCCTAAACCCCATCCGATTAATTTCCAATCACCCTAATCCATCTCAAATTCATCCCATTTTGATCTTCAATCTGAGTTTTCATCTTCAATTTGAGTATATTTGTTTTTGTTTAAATTGTTTCAATTTGAGCATTACTCCTCATTTTTTGAATCTCTCCATTTCCATCACAGCAATCCGATCCGATCCACCTTCCTTTCACCAATGGCGTCGCCGAAGAACGAAGGGTTCCTGACGGATCAGCAAAGAGAGGTACTCAAAATCGCCGTGCAAAACGCCGAGGTTCTCTCTTCGTCTCCTTCTCCTCGATCCCCCACTTCCTCTCTCCTGCTTCAAGAATTCCACAAGAACGCAGTTGGAGGTGGAGGAGGTGGAGGAGGAGGGAAGCCGGCGGGGGTCAGACACGTCAGAAGGACTCATTCTGGGAAATCCGTCAAAGTTAAGAAAGGTAATTTTGCGAATCAAACCCTGTGTTTTGTTGTAATTACTTGCGTTTGGAGTTTATCTGCGGGTTTGGTAAGTAGTATTGAATTTAATTTAATTGTGAATTATTTGCGTTTTGTGATTAGATCTGGAAGGATCTAGCTCTAGATCTGTTTTGATATTTTATTGCTGTATGTAGGGAAATTATCTGTGGGGTTTTAATTGTGTTTTGTAATATTGTTGGAAATTGTTTGAAAGGGATAAGGAATCAATATGGATAATATTAATTAGTATTAAGATAATATTACGTGGCAGTTGAAATGTCAGGTTGGCAAAACATGATGTAGCTAGCACATTGTTTGGATAAAGCAGAAACTAGTGGCCTTTCATACAAGTCCTTTTCAGTCATTTTCTACCTGTTGAATTATTTGCTCAATCAAACCCTCAAATATTTATTTATTTATTTATTTTCCTCTTCTAAAATAATCCATAGACTATTTTTTATATTATTTCCCATTTCTTCTCAATATAAAATGGTTGAATTGTACCACTGTGCAATTGGTTCAAATTGCAGATGGAGGTGGCGGAAAAGGCACATGGGGTAAGCTCATCGACACCGATCCAAATTCAGATTCATGTCTTGACCGGAACGATCCAAATTACGACAGTGGCGAGGTTAAAAATTCCTCCAGATTCCTTTTTTCCAAATTAATTCCAATATTCTATTTATTAACTCAATATACCGTTTTTAGGAGCCGTACGAGCTAGTCGGCTCGACCGTACTCGACCCGTTTGACAACTACAAAAAGTCGGTCGTAACCCTAATTTCCGAATATTTCAGCACTGGCTCGGTCGAAACCGCCACGTCAGATTTGACAGAATTAGGGTTTCCAGAGTACCACAGCTACTTCATAAAACGCTTAGTGTCAACAGCCATGGACAAAAAGGACAAAGAGAAAGAAATGGCGTCAGTTCTCTTATCCTCTCTTTATTCCAAACTCTTCACCTCAGTCCAAATCTCTCAGGGCTTCATGATGCTTCTAGAAGCAATCGATGACCTGGCGCTCGACATTCCTGACGCATCTGACGTGCTGGCGGTCTTTATTTCCAGAGCGGTTGTGGATGAGATTCTCCCGCCGGCTTTTATAGCCAGGATGAAGGAGAACCTTCCGGAAGGTTCTAGAGGAATCGAGGTGCTTCAGATCGCAGAAAAAAGCTATCTTTCGGCCCCGCATCACGCTGAGCTATTGGAAAGGCGGTGGGGCGGGTCGACCCGTTTGACCGTGGAAGAAGCGAAAAAGAAAATCATCGAATTGTTGAAGGAATATGTGCAAAGTGGCGATATGAGTGAAGCTTGTAGGTGCATTAGAGAATTAGGAGTCCCCTTTTTTCACCATGAGGTTGTGAAACGGGCTCTGATTCTCGCGATGGAAAAACCGGGATCTGAAATCCCGGTTTTGGAGCTTTTGAAAGAAGCTAATAATGAAGGGCTTATTAGCTCTAGTCAAATGTCAAAGGGTTTTTCAAGGGTCGGTGAGATTCTAGAAGATTTATCTCTAGATATCCCCTCTTGCAAAATGCTTTTTGATGGGCTGGTTCAGAAAGCCGCTTCTAACAAATGGCTCGATTCCTCTTTCTCTCACTTCACTAGTAATACAAACGGCGATTTAAAAAATAACGGGGATTTTGACAAGTTAAAAAGGTACAAAGAAGAGGTTGTGACCATAATACACGAGTATTTCTCTTCTGACGACATACCGGAAATAATACGTAGTTTAGAGGAACTCAACTGCCCTGAATATAACCCTATTTTCATAAAAAAATTAATTACTCTAGCTATGGATAGAAAGAATCGCGAAAAGGAAATGGCCTCAGTTCTTCTCTCCTCTCTGAGCTTCGAGCTCTTCTCAACCGATGACGTGGCGAACGGCTTCACTCTCCTTCTAGAATCAGCAGAAGATACAGCTTTAGACGTTCTAGATGCTTCTGATGAGCTGGCGTTATTCTTAGCTCGTGCTGTGATAGACGACGTTTTAGCGCCGCTTAATTTAGAGGAGATTAGTCGTAAACTACCGCCTAAATGTAGCGGTAATGAGACTATTACAATGGCTAGGACTTTAAGCTCGGCTCGCCACGCTGGCGAAAGGCTGTTGAGGTGTTGGGGCGGGGGCTCAGGCTGGGCGGTTGAGGACGCGAAGGACAAGATCCAGAAGCTTCTAGAAGAGTACGTGACAGGTGGCGATTTGTCGGAGGCGTGCAGGTGCATTAGGGATTTGAACATGCCGTTTTTCAACCATGAGGTTGTCAAAAAGGGGATTGTGATGGGAATGGAGAGGAAGTGTGACGATAAGGTGATGGAGTTGTTTGGTGAGTGTTTTGGCGAGGGGTTGATTACGATCAATCAGCTGAGTAAGGGGTTTGTTAGGGTTAGGGATGGGCTCGATGACCTGGCGCTTGATATACCGGATGCCAAGGAGAAGTTTAGGGTTTATGTTGACAGGGCGAGGGAGAGCGGCTGGCTTCTTGCGAGTTTCGCGTGAGGGTTTAAGGGTTTTTGAGGGTTTTGTGTGGTAGTTTGTTTGGTTTATTTGTTTGATGTTGAGGGTGTTTGGTGGTGTTTTTATGATGTGTTGGTGTTTGTTTTTTAATTAGAAGATAGAGACTGGAACTGCGATGTGATGTGATGCTGCCGTTGTGTTTTTTCCTTTTAGTGATGAAACCAGGTGGTTTGGTTGGTTTAGTGACCTTGTAAGTTGGGTTTATAGACTTGTTTTTCTTTAGTTTGAAAATGAATTTGCTGAATGTTTGTTTGTGTTTTTCTGTTTGTTTCGTGATTAGTAATGTGATGTGGATCCTTTTAAGTTTGCTGAATGCTTGTTTTACTGGCTTATTCTATTTTGGACCTCTAAATCGTGAATCCCAAATGTCGTGATTATGATATATTAGTTTTTGTGAAAGATATAATAATATTAAAAAAATGTAGGTTCTAGTTATACTAATGGCTGATGTTTAATCATAATTTAGCTGATTGTAAGTAGTGTTGATTAGAACGGCCACATTCGGACCAACTCGTCTTCCACGTCCCTATTCTCCCAGCCACACACAATACCGCCTCAACCGGTCAAAACACACACTGCTGTCGATTTTCCGTACCACCATCCATATAACCTCTGTATAACGGGTCATTACCGACTTGCCATATTTTCAATATATGAGTCGGTACATATTTGCGTGTAGATAACTAAGGGCGGAATGAACTCGCGCAACTCTACTGAGCTTTATATTATATCGCAGCTTGATAATCATTTCAGTTTTCTCTCTTATTAACCCTCTCAATCAAATCATAAACAAATAAACAAAACAAAAGAAACCTAGAAGAAGAATATTTCGTTTGAAATGGCGACAGCAAGGGCTCTACTTCGCCGGAGTTCGGCAGCGCGCGGCGTGATGTCTGCGGCGCCGGTGGCGCGGCTCCTCCAGTCGCAGCCGCACTCGTCCCAGGCGGAACAAGCGAAGTCGACGAAGACGAAAACCTTCTCGATCTACAGGTGGAATCCCGATTCGCCCTCCAAACCCCAGCTCCAGAGCTATGAGGTTGTTTTTTACTTCATGATCTGATTCTTTTTGGCTATTTTCATGTTTCTTTAGCTGATATTGGGTAGTTCTCAAGCCTTGAAGATCTGATTTGTGTATATATCATTTGAAATTTTTATTTTTTTTCCTCTTGATTACCTACCTGATTGGAAAATCTTTGCAATTTTCCTATGAAAACCAAGTTCAATATTTTTTTTTTGGGGGGCAGATTGACCTGAAAGAATGTGGGCCCATGGTGCTTGATGCTCTGATTAAGATAAAGAATGAGAAGGACCCGTCTCTCACGTTTCGCCGGTCTTGCAGAGAGGGTATTTGTGGCTCTTGCGCCATGAATATTGACGGCGACAATGGCCTTGCTTGTCTCACCAAAATTCAGGTACCAAATTGAACACAAATTATACCAGATTGGTTTAAATTGATTGTGTCTTGGTTTCACAAAATTGGTTTTAAATGCTGGCACTCCATATCTGAACCCATATTTTTTATCAGGACGCGGGATCAGCGACAACAATCACTCCTCTCCCGCACATGTACGTGGTCAAAGACCTGGTGGTGGACATGACCAACTTCTACAGCCAGTACAAGTCCGTCGAGCCCTGGCTGAAACGCAAGGACTCCTCGCCTGACGGCAAGGAGATCCTGCAGTCCAAGGCCGACCGCGCCAAACTCGACGGAATGTACGAGTGCATTTTGTGCGCGTGTTGTAGTACGTCGTGTCCGAGCTATTGGTGGAATCCGGAAAGCTATTTGGGCCCCGCGGCCCTCTTGCACGCTAATAGGTATAGTCTTGGAAAGTTTCATGTGATACTTTTTAATATTTTAATTGTTGTTTTTTGTTTGAGGGGAAATTTCATATTTACCCTTGCAGAACGTCAAAGTCATATTTGCGACTCTAAAAATGCAAATATAAAATTTACCGTTCCGAAGTGTGATTATGTCATGCTTCACCTTCTAAAATTTTTATGGACGAAAATACGCTTCTTATTTGCCAATTTTTTTTAAGGGTAAATTTGGTATATTTCTGATTTTGGAGGTATTAATCTGATATTTTTGCATTTTTGGAGGCGTAAATATGATGTTGTTTTGAGTTACGAAAGGTTAATTTTCATATTTACATTTTTAAAAGGGTAAAAATATGGTCTTTTTTAAGTTTTCAAAGGGTAAATTAAATTCCCCCTTTAGATTTTTTTCGTTTGGGAACTACGGGAGTTTTAGTGACACTATTGTTTGAAGATAACAAGAATGACTAGAAATATTGAAATATAATTAAATATCTCTAACGAAGTTTACAATTTTCTTTGTTAATTTTAGGTGGATTCAGGATAGTCGTGACCAGTACACATCAGAGAGGCTTGAAGCGATAAACGATGAGTTCAAGCTGTACAGGTGTCACAACATCAAGAACTGTGTTCACGCCTGCCCTAAAGGTTTGAATCCGGCTAAGCAGATCGACTCCATCAAGAAGCTTCAAATCAGCAGCTAAGTAATGAATGCCGGTTGTTTGAATTGTGTTAATAAATCCAGTTTTTTTGGAGGAATATTGGAACCCTCTTGTTTTGATTGTGTGTTTGTGCTTAATAAATGAAAATGATGGAAGTGAGTTCTTCTGTTGAGAAAATGGGATTTTGTTGATATTTTTATGAAATATGAGTATTTGAGAATATTGTTTGACCGTTTTGTTGGTCTTTGATAATTGCTGGCATAATTTGTGAGACCTGAGATACCGTGTTATTGCTAGATAGATTTGACCAAATGTTGGACTTACTTGATTGGGCTGGAAAGCAATATGGATCCAAATTAGATAATGGTCTAAAAAATCCATCAATATGGATCCAAATAATGGTCTATAAAATAGGGTGATGATAATTACAGGCAATAATATTGTTATTTACAGGCCTATTTTATTTTTGAGACAATTTTGCCCCTACTTTTAAATGGAAATCAAGTAATTAGATGTTTGCAATTATATATGGAAACAAAAAAATTAATTTTTTTTTTTGAAGTTCAAACAAGAAAATTAATTATCTTGTCAAATTCACTCACTCCAAAACTTTTGAACACTAGAATTAATTTTATTCATGGATTTGATTGCTTGATTTAACAAAAAAAGTTTATTTGAAATTATTACATTATTTAATGTTTTTCTTTGAATTTGATTTGTGATTACTTAATATATTGCTATTTGTATTTTATTAAGCGATTATTTTTTTACATGGATAAAAGCTGGAGACAATTTTATTTCTTTAAATCAAATTATAAGGTTGAGAAATGGTTAATTTATGTTCTAAAAGACAAATATATATACCCTATTAAATGGTAATTAATAACTTAAATACACTTAGATCATATAATAATAATAATAATAATAATAATAATAATAATAATAATAATAATAATAATAATAATAATACAACACATATAGGATATGTTTAGAAATGGAATTTAGATCTGGCCCGTTTAGGTCCTAGTGAATCTATTTGTAATTATTACTTCCTTCATATATGGTATTAATCAAATGATGATAGTTAATTATTAAAAAAACATTAATTAATTATAATTTACCATTTAAAACCAGGGACAAAATCGTCTAAAAACAAGTTGGACCTGTATATAACAATATTTGTTGCATGTAATTATCACCATCCATAAAATACTTAAATCCAACAGACCCAAAGCAAAGAGAGAAAAATAACTCGAATCAGAATGGCATACCATTAATGAATGAAAGTCTTATGAACTCTGATACAAGGCAGAGCTGAATTAATTGATTGACGGTCTCATGTCCATCAAATGTCACTTCCATCTTCTTTCTTATGCCTGGCAGGGCACTAAATGCCGTTTCAATTCGACATCTTGTTCGTTCGTGCCCTGTAATCAAATTGTGAAAAAGCAAAACGTCTCTTCAGCTGCCTCATATTAATGTCATGTATTGACTAAACTTTCTTTTGTACACCTAAATTTACTTAAAATGTAATGTTATACCTAGGTGCATGTAGAACAGGTTTATGAATCAGTTTTTCCATATCCTCGCGTGCTTTTCACTATATTATGGTACAAAGATCTTCTGTAACCCTTGCCCCCCATTAACTCTTTGAATGACCCAATCGAAATATGGTAATGATTAAAACAACGTGTCAGCCTGACTCAGACACATACACAATCATGATTAAGATGTTCTGTGATACTGACAGGCTAGATAGAGCGCTTAAAATGTGGAAATTCATGAAATTGAAGCAATTTGTACCGTCAATGCATGTTTATTCGGTGCCAATGGGATCGACTTTTGGCAGGCTTAGAAAATTGCTTTTGAAAGAGGGGAGAGAGGATGTGCTTGAGTTTCTCGTTGAGAAAATGAAGGATTTGATTGACCCGTTTTATGATGATAATTGATGTGTGTAAGTGTATTTGTGGCTTTCTAGTTGATGTTATGTAGAAGAATATTTGTTTTTATTTTATTTTATGTGTTTTTTGTTTTGATTATATATGAGCATTTGGATAGTTTTTGCATGTTGTCTTTCGAACTGTTTGGTTGGTTATTCTTCTTAGTGTGAGTGTACTTAGGTATGTTATTGTAACTAGTGTGAGTCTAGCTCGAGAGTTAATAAATTAGATATCAATTGATTTAGGGAAGTGATATATTTTGCTAGTTTGCCATTTTATTTGGGTTTTTTTTTTATAGATGAATATTTGTGGTATCTATTTTAGCTTCAAAAATAATGTTATGTACTTTAGGTATATTGATTCATATTGGATCATTGGGAAATGGAAAATCACGACGGGTACTGTTGCGACGGATTGAAATTATATATTGTTTTCTCGTGTTTTTATATACACTATATAATGTTTTCATTTTTTAAATATATATGCTGTTTACCGAATAAATTTTTATATACTGTTTATTTTCAGTTTATATATTTCTATATATTGTTTTCATTTTTTTAAATATATATTGTTTTACCGAATGAATTTTTTATGTGCTGTTTGTTTTTAGTTTATATGTTTTTTTCAGTTTTTATATACCGTCGTTACAGGGTCGCTATAGCTCCCTTGATCATTAACCACCTCTTGTTTAGTCACGTAAATGTCCCTAATGGTTTAATACCAGCATGAGAACAAAATGAATCATCATGATCTTTTATATATATATAGTTGGTGTCACATGAAGTTCATGGAGAAATTAAATGAAAGAATGGATAAATTTAGTCTTATAGTTGATTAAACATAACATAAATTCTGATTTAATAAATATCAAACTAATTATATATGTTTTTATAACTTTATTTGTATTCATATGAAGTGTTTGTGAAGCACGACACTTTCAGCACATTTTAGTGTGGTATGATATACCCTACCGCTATATATTACTCTTCTACCTAAATGTTCATTGAAAAATTTCTGTTCTGGTGCATTGTTCTTTCTCATTCTTATTGTTTGATTTA
This sequence comes from Juncus inflexus, assembly GCA_024447665.1. Taxonomy (NCBI): domain Eukaryota; kingdom Viridiplantae; phylum Streptophyta; class Magnoliopsida; order Poales; family Juncaceae; genus Juncus; species Juncus inflexus. The sequence goes on along the minus strand of JAJHPC010000004.1, from coordinate 2,927,202 downwards.
GAAGGATAGTTGTCTAATCAATATTTATGAGCTTAAGCATTCACAACTCTTTAGGATATTGAAGAAAATCAACTAAAAATAAATGTGCGTGAAGCACAATATTTTCAACACAACTAGTGTGATATAACCGTGGTATTATGCCTATATAACATTTCAATTTCAAGAAATTTCTCTTGTGAAATGTTCTTTCTTATGTCTAATATTAGAATTAAAAGTATTTATGTTTTCTTGAAATTAAAGAATTACAATGATATACTCTCTATAAATAGAGCATCAGTCTTTAGTATTACTCAGAAAAGAAACATATATAATTAGTCATGCTTTGCCTTCTAAAATTTACCGTTCCGAATATGAAATTTACTGTTCCGAAGTGTAATTATTTCATGATTGGCCTTCTAAAATTTTTATGGACAAAAATATGCTTCTTATTTGCCAATTTTAAAGAGGGTAGAGAGGATGTGTCAGAGTTTCTCGTTGAGAAAATGCGGATTTGATTGACCCGTTTTATGATCATAATTGATGTGTGTGTGTGTATTTGTGGCTTGCTAGTTGATGCTATGTAGAAGAATATTTGTTTATTTTTTTTATTTTATGTTTTTTTGTTTTGATTATATATGAGCATTTGGATAGTGTTTGCATGTTGTCTTTCGAGCTTTTTGATATGTTATTCATCTTAGTGTGAGTGTACTTAGGTATATTATTGTAACTAGTGTGAGTCTGTCGAGAGTTAATAAATTAGATATATTGATCATGTTCAATTGATTTAGGGAAGTGATATATTTTGTTAGTTTGCCATTTTATTTGGGTTTTTTTTTATAGATGAATAAATGTGGTATCTATTTTTGCTTCAAAAATAATGTTATATACTCAAGGTTTATTGATTTATATTTGATCATTAACCACCTCTTATTTAATCATTTAAATGCTCCTAATGGTTTAATACCAGCATGAGAACAAAGTGAATCATCATGATCTTTTATGTATAAAGTTGATGTCAAATGAAGTTCATAGAGAAATTAAATGAAAGAAAAGAAAATAATTTTTTTGCAGAGGTAGAGCTTGAGCTAAACTTAATATAAATTATGATTTAATAAATATCAAACTAGCTATATATATTGTTTTTCATAACTTAAGGTGTTGAACTTTATTTGTATTCATATGATATATGTGAAGCACGGCACTTTCAGCACATTTAATGTGATATATTATCATATATATGATACACCCTGCCATTATATATTACTCTTCTACCTAAATATTTGTGACGCACATCATATTATATGTATTTCGACGTTTTAATTTCATCGAAGATTTTCTTTTTTGTTGCAATCAGTATTTATGAGCTTAAAGCCATTCACAACTATATAGGATATTGAAGAGAATCAACTAAAAAAAAATCCAAATGCGCAGGTGAAAACTCGTGTACGAGTCACCATGATTGTTTTCCGTTTTCCGTTTTCCGTTTTCCTCAACGCTAAATCTTTTATAGTGTCGTAACTTTGTTTCATTTGTATTCATTTGTAAAATTGCAGTAATCTCAAAATTGGAAAAAGAGGAAAAAAAAATATCATATAATAATTTTCTCTTTTTTGATAGAATTTCTTATTTTCTGATTTTTTTATAAAACATACTGCAATTATTCCTTTTTGTTACATGATATCGATACTTTTGTTATTTTAGTAATAGTATTATAAATTTAAAATGATGACTTGAATTTATGACATAATCTGGATTTGTTTGAGCATGCGCACTTGCTAATCATATATACGAACTACATCAAATTATTTGATTTCATTTCCCTTCCTACACAAAAGTCACAAAACAATAGTAACAAACAAGCATATGGCATATAGCGTAGTTGATAAAGATATTTACATGTGTAATAAGTCTCTAAATTCAATGGGTTGAATCTAAAAAATATAATAGTAACAAAACAATCAACTCACTTAACAAGATATAAAGTATAAAAAATTGTCACACACACTGCAAGACCTGATTTAATATGAATGATATTATTTGTCTCCCTTCCTCCCTAGCCTCTACCCCAAAACAAAGCTTAATTAATTAATTTGACATTATTCTTTATAAAATCTATTTTTAGCTAATTTTTTTAATTTCGAAAATTTTGGGTCTCTCAGCAGTTATGACTATGAGCTGTAACGACTAAAAATAGGGTAAGGCAAGCTGAGATCGAAGTTCATTCATCCTCTCATGACTCATCTAAACTATAAATAGAGGCTTAAACCTTTTCTTTTTCTTCCCCTCCAAAAAAAAAATGCTTCTCTTTTTCTTCATACTTATTATTTCCTCTTTTAGGCTTAACGCTTCTCTTTTTAGTTTTTCTTCATCCTTACTATTTCCACCTTTTCTTATCTTTTCACATTTTTCCTCATTTTTCATACTCGATCAAAATGCCTGCTTACTGCGGGAAATATGCCGGTATGACCATTTCTTTTATTTAATCATATAAAATTATATTTTCTATTTTTTATCATAATTTTTTGAGATTGAGGGCTGGTTGATATTTTCTTGTTCTTGATATGTTGGACATGCGCTATATATAATATTGCTTGTTTCATCAGTTTGTTCAAATCAAACCAAATTTTATCAAATTAGATTTTTTTTGTTCTGTATAAGATTAACTGCTAGTCCTAGAAAAATCCAATTCAACAATCCAATTAACAAATTGATTTTTTTTGTTACACAATTTTAGTAAGCCTAATTAAAATTGTTTAAAAATTTGAATTTCTTTTTGTCAGACAGTATTATGATAATATTTTACAAACTACTTTCTAGCAACATGCATAACTAATAATTCTTCAAATCCTTCGACATCATAATTTCAACTAATGCTTGACATATATCTGTCTCTCATAGATGAGCTCATGAAGAATGCAGCCTACATAGGCACAGCCGGCAAAGGAATCTTGGCGGCAAATGAATCGACTGGCACAATCGGAAAAAGATTTGCCAGCATCAACGTAGAAAATATAGAGGAGAATCGCCGCGCATATCGCGAGCTGCTCTTCTGCACCCCCGACGCCCTCGAGTACCTTAGTTGTGTAATCCTTTTTGAGGAGACTCTCTACCAAAGCATTAAAGACAGAAAGCCTTTTGTTGAGATTCTCAACGAGCTGGTGTTCTCCCTGGAATATAGGTTGATGGTGGTACCATCCTGCTTCCTGGTTCCAATGGAGAGACCACCACTCAAGGCCATGACAACTTGGCTCAACGCTCCCAAGTATTATGAGGCTGGAGCTCGTTTCGCCAAGTGGCGTGCTGTCCTCAAAATTAGTTCAACTGAGCCCTCTCAGCTCACGATTGTCCTACATGCCCATGGCTTGACCCGCTATGCGAACATTTGTCAAGAGAATGGCCTGGTCCTAATTGTCGAGCCTGAAATCCTAGTTGATGGGCCTCATGATATTGATTGTTGCACTGATGTGACAGAATGTGTCCTTGCTGCCTGCTACAAGGCACTGAATGACAACCACGTTCTTCTTGAAGGAACTTTGCTCAAGCCCAATTTGGTCACTCCAGGTTTTGACGCTCCCAAAGCAGAGCATGAGGTGATTGCCAAATATACAATACGTGCACTACAAAGGACTGTACCGCCAACCATGCCAGCAATTGTTTTTCTGTCAGACGATCAGAGTGAGGAGGCTACTCTGAATTTGGATGCAATGAACAATTTGGAGGGTAAGAAGCCGTGGTCTCTCACCTTCTCATTTGGGCATGCTCTAGAACAGAGCACACTCAAGGCCTGGGCTGGAAATGAGGAGGACATTGAGAAGGCACGCGCTGCTTTACTTGCACACTGCAAGGCCAACTCCGAGGCAACCCTCGGGAGTTAAGCTGGTAATGCGGCGGGTCGCAAAGGAGTCTCTAAGAGTCTCCACATTAAGGATTACAAGTACTAAATGGTGATTTTGCTTAACTCCTTTTGTTTTGAATCTTGATGACAGTTCCGCCTGCGCCCCTATCTATCATATCCAAGTTTTTGCTTACGCCCCAACTATGAGATCAATAATTCGTTTATCTATATTATTTCATTTTTGGGTTGAAAGTTGACATATCATATATGTAATTTTGAATTTTGATATCTATGCATAGGTTTTGGGCGTTTGAAGCAAAAAGAAATTATTTTTTCCTTTTATATGACTATGCCTTCGCTTTTTTCCTTTTAAGTAAACTGACTTTGCCGAGTTTCGAACCCACAACTTTTAGGTTGGTGGGATAGTACCTTATCATTCTACTAGAGGTGGATTTGCTAACTATGTTTGTTGAACTTTCACTTAATTTTTTCCTAATTTAGACCTCAGATGTGCATAATTAGTAATTGCATTGCTTTTATGTTCTCAACATTAATTAAGTACTCATATTTTGTTAGCAAATTTAGGTAAATGGTTTCTGGAATTCCAGTCGTTCTCAAAAGCTCATGATTTTTTCTCCATGTACTATTTGTACTTGCTCATATGAAGCTTGTGCGTCTTGCATAGTACCTCACATATTTTTTATCTATTCAACCTATGTACTAATTGAAGTAATAAATTTCTTAATTATATGGAGCAAATTTATGTGATACTAGGATAATGCTCGCGCTTCACGGCGAGTATTTTAATTTTAATAGTTATTTCAATCTAATAATGTATAAGTTGTAATTATGAAAATTCAAAATTAAAGTTTGTAAATTCATAATATATAAATAATACATGAAAATTCAAAATTTTTGTTTTTAATTTTCTTATGTCATTATGTCTTGATATTATTATATTAGAAAAATAAATTAAGTATTAATCAGGTTTTGATGAATGAGATCGAAAAAATAAAATGCAAGATAATTTATTTTGAAGATTTTAGTTGAAACTACATAAGATAAAATAATAGACGATTAACTTTAAAAAATAAAAAATAATAATTATATTTAATATTATATATATGAAAAAGATATTTATACTATATAAGAAAATGTAACATTACTCATTTTCTTCAAAAATTTATCATCGCTTTTTTTCTTATTATTTTTAGATTTTAAAATGATATGGATTACGAGATATGTTATTATGAAACCCGTAATACATTAAATAATATAATATAGTTTTCAATATTCTGAAATTTTGTTTGAGATGATAGTTCTTAACGGAAATATAACACTGAATATTAATCTAACTAATAATGTGATATTATGATAATAATTTAAAGTAAAAGCAAAGATTTTATAAACACTTTGATTCGACGGCAGAGAAAAAATTGATAATAATTCTCTTGAGAATTTTCAAAGAGGGGTAAATGAAATATGATAAGAGTAAATGAGTTTATCATTTTATTACATGTTCTTTTATATAGTCTATATTCACATATTTTATCAAGAAAAAATGAATTTGGAATCATAACAATATGTTTTTATGTGATATTGTGGTAATAATTTAAATGAAAAGATAATATTTCAAAAAAAAATTGATCCAACGGCTGAGATAAAATTGATAATATGTCTTTTGAGAAAGCTAAAAAAGAGATGAAAAATAAAGTATAAGGTATAAATTAATGAGCATATCATTTTTGTACATTTTCATTCATATAGTCTATATTCACATATTTTAGCAAGAAAAAAATGGAACCATAACAATATGAAACTCAAAATAAAGATAAAATTCGAACAAATTTATATTTGATGATTTTAACATGAGAAATAAAATCATTAAGAATTAGAATTTTTTACGAAAAAAGAAAAACTATTTATATTTTAATGAGTAAACTCTTCATTAACTATTGGTAAATGTGATATTGTGGTAATAATTTAAATGAAAAATCGAAGATTTCAAAAAATATTGATCCAATAACCGAGATAATATTGACAGTATGTCTCTTGAGAATACTCAAAGAGAGATGAAAATAAGGTCTAAGTTATAAGTTAATGAGTATATCATTTTTGTACATTTTCTTTTATATAGTCTATATTTGCATATTTAAAAAAAAATTGAGACCATAACAATATGGAGCTCAAAATAAAGAGAAATTTCCAACAAATTTATATTTGACGTTTTTAACATATAAATTAAATATTTCATTAAGAATTATAATTTTTAAAAGAAGAAAAGAAAATTATTTATATTTTAATGAGTGAACTCTTCAGTAACTATTGGTATTAATAATTGAACATAATTTTGCACCATGATTTATTGAGACCATCTGATTAAGATCTGATGGTCACAAACAAACTCACAACGGTTCTCACTAAATCGGATATGGAACATAAAATACCAATTCAACCAATCATATGTTTATGTTTTAACAACCACATAAATATTGCCATAGAATATCAATAAGTTTGAGAAAATTAATAGCTAAGATTCGACAAAAAAATTGTTCTAATGATCAAAATAAAAGTGATGATGTGGCTTTCTGAGGAGGCTCAAAAGTAGGTGAAAAATAAGGGGTTTTAAGAATTATAATTTTTTGAAGAAGAAAAGAAAATTATTTATATTTTAATGAGTGAACTCTTCATTAACTACTGGTATTAATAATTGAACATAATTTAGCACCATGATTTATTCAAACTATCTGATTAAGATCTGATGATCACAAACAAACTCACAACGGTTCTCACTAAATTGGGTATGGAACACAAAACACCAATTCAACCAATCATATGTTTATGTTGTAATAACCACATAAATGTTGCCATAGAATATCACTAAATTTAAAACGTGTCGCCATGCCTGCATTCAGATTTAAAACGTGTCGTCTACTTCTAGGAAATGTTCGGAACAAAGAACTGTCTCTACTTCTACCAAATCTAGTATGGCATAGAAGTCTGCTATGTTTGAGCAAATGGCCATTCGAAAGTCATCATAACTTTTCTCTGGTATATCATTGTTTAGACAACTTTTCATGAGGCTCAGTAGGAAATCTCCCACGAATTGGTAAGAAACTGCCAAAATGAATGTGCTAGCTTCATTTTCTTCGCTCTGCTTGGATGAATTGAGAAAGCCCTGATATGTGTGCGCTTTAGGCTGGTGTTGAAAAGGAATCGAGGAAAAAGGGAAATGAGTACTTTCGACCAGTATTCGACTAACTGATTGGATTGGGGTTTCGACTGCAAAGCCGAGTCAGGTATTGAGGCTTTTATGTATGAATTGACCCACGGCTTTTTGGTACGATCATTCTGGCGCTTTTTCTTATCCTTCTTTCATTCGATGTCAGTTATTAGGGAAGAAGTCGGGCGTGCAAATTCCATTTTTTCCCCTTTTTTCTGAAATTGCTTCCAATATTCTATTTATTAACTCAATATACCATTTTCAGGAGCCATACGAGCTAGTCGGCTCGACCGTACTCGACCCGTTTGACGACTACAAAAAGTCGGTCGTAACCCTAATTTCCGAATACTTCAGCACCGGCTTGGTCGAAACCGCCACGTCAGATTTGACAGAATTAGGGTTTCCAGAGTACCACTGTTACTTCATAAAACGCTTAGTCTCAACAGCCATGGACAAAAAGGACAAAGAGAAGGAAATGGCGTCTGTCCTCTTATCCTCTCTTTATTCCAAACTCCTCACATCTGTCCAAATCTCTCAGGGCTTCATGATGCTTCTAGAAGCGATCGATGACCTGGCGCTCGACATTCCTGACGCATCTGATGTGCTGGCGGTCTTTATTTCCAGAGCAGTTGTGGATGAGATTCTCCCGCCGGCTTTTTATAGCCAGGATGAAGAAGAACCTTCCGGAAGGTTCTAGAGGAATCGAGGTGCTTCAGATCACGGAAAAAAGCTATCTTTCGGCCCCGCATCATTAAGCCGAAAAAGAAAGATTTCCTGTCATAGAACCTACTGAACAATAGCTGCTCAATTGAACCAACCTAGCAGAGAATCCACTGTCAACATCCAAAAACTGAAAAGTATACAAGATGATCATGAAAGGAACAATATCATAAAAAATGAGACTTATTCACTAAAATAGAATAACTTCAATGTCTGAAACCCCAAAACCAAACAAATCAACAATCAACAAAACATCATAAAAAGGAACACTTATAAATTAATATGGTACACATCTTTTCTAGAATTTTATCTATGCAGAACTCTAAATATCAAGACTTGATTTACAATTAACCTAATATGGACCAAACAAATTAATAATTTTTACTCTTTTGTTTAACTGAAAAATATTGTATGATGGAAAAAACCTCTAAAGAACACTAACATAGATAACTACTGAAGAAAGCAAATTGTATAACTTGACCTATATAAACAAATCTTCTAGCGAAAACCAATTTAAGAGCATGATCCCCAATCCATGTATTTCAATCAGGCACTTGATAGCCAATATGAATGAACCCCTATGAAAGCAACAATATAAAGAAACATACAATATTTGTTGCAAAATCATCAACAGCCAGAAAATCCAGTTACAGACAGATTAAATCTGAATTGATGTAAACAACAACCAACTAAATAAAACTTCTAAGGCGGCCTTATTCACCAGAGTCTTCTAATTAATTCAATACATCTTATTCGATAAAATCTTCAAACAGACTATTCATTAATTTGAAAGACTTCATCATCTCAGAGCAAAAAATCTCATACACTGAAACAGATATATCCTTTACAGAACAAAATACCAAATAAAACTTAGAGAGCAAAATACCGAATAAAACTTATTGAACCCAATTCAGTTAATCTTTCCATGAAGTAAATAACTTATCAAACCCAATTCAGTTAATCTTTTCATGGAATAAATTACTCGACAAATCAGCAAGACAACAGTACATACATAAGCAAAGTGAACTGAACTAATTTAAATGTCAACCCTTATGCAGTTATGAAATTGGATACAACTTTTTATCCCTATGACCAAACAAACACTGAACCTACAATAAACTGAAAAAAAAAGAACAAAAGAAAGAAACAGAAATAATTACCAATATCAAAGAGGAAGAAGAGACACAATCATGCCAACTTCGCAAAAAATCATCAAAACTATTCCGCCAATGATCCCAAGCACGCCACTGTAAAATCATAGATGAAGACAATCTATGCAATGCAAAATCCAACCAATCCTGCAAAACAGCAGCAAAGTAATCAAAAGAATAATTTGGGCAAAAACCAAGAATTGAACACAACAGTTCTAACAATGTTAGCACATCACATTTGGGGAAAATTAATAGTCAAAACCTTCCAAATTTTTTTTTTACTCATTTAAACTCTGACCATAATAACAGCCCCAAATTAAAGAAAAGCGCACACAACCAATATAATTAAAGCTTCAATGGAATTGAACATTCTTGTATATAAACATATTTGGCCAAAAAAGCACAAAAAACAGAACCATTAACCTGTACAACCAACTAAAGAGAGTGAACGACTAAACGTTCAAGACGACGGCAAGAACACGGTACAACAGATCACCGTACAGCAGATCTACGAAAACAAAACAAAAAAAACCAGAATTAAAACTTCAATCAAAATATTAGATCAGAAAAACCAAAAACAAAAAAGAACCATTAAGCTCTACGAACCAATTGAAACTGACGGAAAAATACACGTTCGAGAAGAAGAAACTTAAACACCGCTCGAGAACAAAACCCAAACGACACCAATTTTGCACGGTGAAACAGATCAATTGGAAGCAAAGAAAACCAAGAAGAAAAATAGGAAAAGAGAAAGAAAAACAGATCAGTTGAAGCTTGAACACCGGCTGGAGAACAAAACCCAAACGCCAATTTTGCACGGTGAAACAGATCAATCGGAAGCACAGAAAACCAAGAATAAAAACAGGAAAAGAGAAAGAAAAACAGATAAGTTGAAACTTCAACACCTGCTAGAGAACAAAACCCAAACGACATCAATTTTGCACGGTGAATCGATGGAAGCAAAGAAAACCAAGAAGAAAAACATGAAACATCGGCTGGAAAACAAAATCCAAACGACACCAATTTTGTATGGTGAAGCAGATCGATGGAAACAAAGAAAACCAAGAAGAAAAATAGGAAAAGAGAAAGAAAAAGAGCTCTGTCATACGAAAGAAGAAGACAAACCAAATATAAGCCGATGGAATAACGAGGAAAGAAGAGAAGAAAAGAGGCGTGGTAAAAAAATAATAATAGCTATAACCAAGACGAAACCAACTGTACAGAACTAAATGCCGACCACGGGATGAAAATCAAAGGCAGATAAAAAAAAGGAAGAGACCGTGTCTTATTAACTGATCAGAAAAATGGCTTCCTTTGAATCCTATTAATAATATCGCAGCTTGATAATCATTTCAGTTTTCTCTCTTATTAACCCTCTCAATCAAATCATAAACAAATAAACAAAACAAAAGAAACCTAGAAGAAGAATATTTCGTTTGAAATGGCGACAGCAAGGGCTCTACTTCGCCGGAGTTCGGCAGCGCGCGGCGTGATGTCTGCGGCGCCGGTGGCGCGGCTCCTCCAGTCGCAGCCGCACTCGTCCCAGGCGGAACAAGCGAAGTCGACGAAGACGAAAACGTTCTCGATCTACAGGTGGAATCCCGATTCGCCCTCCAAACCCCAGCTCCAGAGCTATGAGGTTGTTTTTTACTTCATGATCTGATTCTTTTTGGCTATTTTCATGTTTCTTTAGCTGATATTGGGTAGTTCTCAAGCCTTGAAGATCTGATTTGTGTATATATCATTTGAAATTTTTATTTTTTTCCTCTTGATTACCTACCTGATTGGAAAATCTTTGCAATTTTCCTATGAAAACCAAGTTCAATATTTTTTTTTTGGGGGGCAGATTGACCTGAAAGAATGTGGGCCCATGGTGCTTGATGCTCTGATTAAGATAAAGAATGAGAAGGACCCGTCTCTCACGTTTCGCCGGTCTTGCAGAGAGGGTATTTGTGGCTCTTGCGCCATGAATATTGACGGCGACAATGGCCTTGCTTGTCTCACCAAAATTCAGGTACCAAATTGAACGCAAATTCTACCAGATTGGTTTAAATTGATTGTGTCTTGGTTTCACAACATTGAGGATTAATCTTGTTTAGTTTTGGGTTAAAATTCAAATTGAGGGTTGGGTCTATAGCGTAAATATTCTATTTTTAATTAGCTACACTGAGTCATAATATTTGCATCATAAACCCCTCGCGCTGTCATTATGGATTTTGGTCATACTGTGTAGCATTTTTTGAATAAACAAATCCTTATTTCTCACACATGAACCGAATCTCATAAACCAAAAAGAAAAAGCTGTACATTATTGAACATCCTCACTTCTCAACGCCCTGTTTCATCCCCAACCAAAAGTAAAAACCTCAACTAAACACAAAAAAATAAATACAACAATCTTGGTTCATTTCATTTTCTCGAGACAAATCCTTACCAAACTGCTTTTACATCGAGGCATAGTTACAAAAATTCCAAGTCAAACCTCATTCTCATTAATCATGTCTTAATCATGCTTAATTTTTGCCCCCAACGCAAATCGAGGTTTACATTACACACCAACGACAAACAAAAACGGGGTCAGCTAATATACAAAAAGTATAGACAACAAATCCTTATGTCTCACGCATAAACATAAGCTCATATCCGAAAAGTACACGTAGGTAATCCTTAGCAACAATAACAATCATTAATTTTCTCTTTATATTTTTTGAGAAATTATTCGGAGTGCCCAGAAGCGCCCACCATACAGTTTTAGATGTACACATATATTTTTGCACTTGGATATACTTTTTGTATTTATAAATATACCTTTTTGGAATTCCACTATACCTTTTGTGTATATAAAAATACTTTTTGCAATTTCATCATACCTTTTGTAATCGGGCGCTGCTGGGTACTCCAAAATGCTGGCACTCCATATCTGAACCCATATTTTTTATCAGGATGCGGGATCAGCGACAACAATCACTCCTCTCCCGCACATGTACGTGGTCAAAGACCTGGTGGTGGACATGACCAACTTCTACAGCCAGTACAAGTCCGTCGAGCCCTGGCTGAAACGCAAGGACTCCTCGCCTGACGGCAAGGAGATCCTGCAGTCCAAGGCCGACCGCGCCAAACTCGACGGAATGTACGAGTGCATTTTGTGCGCGTGTTGTAGTACGTCGTGTCCGAGCTATTGGTGGAATCCGGAAAGCTATTTGGGCCCCGCGGCCCTCTTGCACGCTAATAGGTATAGTCTTGGAGAGTTTCATTTGATACTTTTTAATATTTTAATTGTTGTTTTTTGTTTGAGGGGAAATTTCATATTTACCCTTGCAGAACGTCAAAGTCATATTTGCGACTCTAAAAATGCAAATATAAAATTTACCGTTCCGAAGTGTGATTATGTCATGCTTCACCTTCTAAAATTTTTATGGACGAAAATACGCTTCTTATTTGCCAATTTTTTTTAAGGGTAAATTTGGTATATTTCTGATTTTGGAGGTATTAATCTGATATTTTTGCATTTTTGGAGGCGTAAATATGATGTTGTTTTGAGTTACGAAAGGTTAATTTTCATATTTACATTTTTAAAAGGGTAAAAATATGGTATTTTTTAAGTTTTCAAAGGGTAAATTAAATTCCCCCTTTAGATTTTTTTCGTTTGGGAACTACGGGAGTTTTAGTGACACTATTGTTTGTAGATAACAAGAATGACTAGAAATATTGAAATATAATTAAATATCTCTAACGAAGTTTACAATTTTCTTTGTTAATTTTAGGTGGATTCAGGATAGTCGTGACCAGTACACATCAGAGAGGCTTGAAGCGATAAACGATGAGTTCAAGCTGTACAGGTGTCACAACATCAAGAACTGTGTTCACGCCTGCCCTAAAGGTTTGAATCCGGCTAAGCAGATTGACTCCATCAAGAAGCTCCAGATCAGCAGCGAAGTAATGAATGAGCGGGTTGTATGAATTGAGTTGATAAATCCATTTTTTTTTGGAGGAATATTGGAACCCTCTTTTGTTTTGATTGTGTTTTTGTGCTTAATAAATGAAAATGATGGAAGTGAGTTCTTCCGTTGAGAAAATGGGACTTTGTTGATATTTTTATGAAATATGAGAATATTGTTTGACCGTTTTGTTGGTCTTTGATAATTGCTTGCATAATTTGTGAGAACCGAGATACAATGTTATTGTTTGATAGATTTGATCAAATGTTGGAATTATTACATGATTGGGCTGGAAAGCAATATGGATCCAAATTAGATAATGGTCTAAAAAAAAATCAATATGGATCCAAATAATGGTCTATAAAATACTCAAGTCCAACAGACCCAAAGCAAAGAGAGAAGAACAGACTCGAATCAGAATGGCATACCATTAATGAATGAAAGTGTTATGAACTCTGATACAAGGCAGAGCTCAATTAATCGATTGACGGTCTCATGTCCATCAAATGTCATTTCCATCTTTTTTAGGCCTGGCATGGCAATAAATGCCGTTTCAATTCGACATCTTGTTCTCGCTCGAGCCCTGTAATCAAATTATGAAAAAGCAAAACGTCTCTTCAGCTGCTTCATATTAATCACATGTATTGACTAAACTTTCTTTTTGTGCACCAAAATTTACTTAAATTGTAATGTTATAACTTGGTGCATGTAGAACAGGTTTATAGATAAGTTTTCCCTTATCCTCGCGTGCTTTTCATTATTATGGTACAAAGATCTTCTGTAGCCCTTTTCCTCCATTAATTCTTTGAATGACACAATCGAAATATGGAAATGATAAATACAATATAATATACATTGATTTCTCTTCTCAGCATACAATGATTATGCCACTCATAAACAAAACAGAAGACCATATCCAACCATCAAAAGATCACAATAATAATAATTATCATTACAAAAGCAGTACCTTCAAATCATTCAGGAATACAATTACTCTGCAGCAGACAGAATCCACAGAAGGCCATACCACACAGAAATCTCCATCCAGCAACATGTCATTAAGCCTCACAGAGTTGAACAAAACAACGTTACACAGTCTCATAACGTCCCCACTTCACTCTTCTGGCTGACACCCAGCCATACTCGTGTTTTAACGGCTCAAATTCCACTGCACCCGGCCCTATTTGAATTCGTGACAATGTGTAGATTTTTGTGATAAAAAAAATGGAACCGTGAAGATAAAATGTACAAAATATTGTACAAAATTAATAAAATTAGATGAATAAATCAATTTGATAAATCATAAATACATGGTTGATGGACACTTATTTCTTCATCCATGTTACACATTTAGAGATGAAAGAATAAAAATCATTCATTAATTTTCATATTCAGTCGTTTATTTGTGATTTGTCAAATTAATTTGTTGTCTGGCTTTAATTTTTATTGCTATAAAATCTGCATGAAATAATTCTAGAGCCGTCAAACAAATCCCTCCGTTAACTATTTCCATTCTAGCCCGTTACTCACCACCTTTTCAAATCACCCCCAAAACTTCCTCATATTGCAAACCAGCCCTTTCACAGCACAGCACAGAAAACAGAGCAGCACTGCATTGAACGTCGATCGCCGTCCGTACACCGGAACCAGCAAGCCAACCCCCATTATTCTCGCCTTGTTCTTCGCTTTATTTACGTCAGTGCCATGCCACTGAGAGAGAGAGAGATGATTCAATGAAGCCTTCTTCCTCTTGGCACCGTTCTTAATTAAAGCCTTCTTCCCTCTGATGGTTTGCTTCTGTTTCGTCTTTTCTCTCTGTACTTCACTTGACCATTATTGCTTGTTAGTTGTATCTCCATTTATCCTCACCAGTTGTTAAGAAGAAGCTTGTTGGTTAGTTACTAGTCTCTTCCTCTCTAGTTTTGTTTGTAATGGAGAAGAGTAGTGATATATTATTTCTTTTTTTGATATATTATTTCTCTTTTTGCGATATTTTGGAGTTTGCAGAAGGAATTTAGTGCACTTTTCCTTTTTTTCTCTTAACTTTTTTGAATTTCTTTTTCTTAAGATTTTTTTTTCTATCAAACTTTTTGCCTTCATTAATTTTCTGGCTGGTTTGATTGGCTAATAGTATACCAGATTTACTGTATCTCAACATTGTATCCAAAGATACTAAACTTTGTTTTGACCATTTTACCCTGCCATTGTCCATATATTTACCACATTTTGTCATTTGTGTTTGTTTGCCCCTAAAAAAACTTCTCTTCTTTTTGTTTCTCTACGCTCACATCAATGCTTTCTTGAGAATCGCAACGGAGAAACAACAATGGTCAATGGTTTTTTCTAGGGACCTTTTTTGAATCTTTTCAAAGATTTTTTTTCTTCCCTCTTTGTTGGTGAGTTCTCATTTGTCTTTGTTTCTTTGTATTTTTGTGCTACATTTTCTTACTTGGTATCCATTTGTCTTTCTTAATGGTTAGGAGATTAGAACAGATTATGAGTTTGTTTTCTTTTTTAGAAGGGCTTTGTTTTTTCTTTTTTTGTTGGGTTCTTTTAAGTTTATATTGTGTAGTGCTTGTTATATACTCTGTTTTGATTTTGAAAAGTATCACTTGTTTAGCTAGTACTGAAGCAAAAGTATAATGTCGCTACAAATGCAGTTCATTTTTCTCTTTTCTTCCTCAATTTGATGCTATGACCTTCATTTTCAGTAATAAATTCTTTGTTATTTTTCTCCATTTATGTTTTTTTTTACCATATACCCCTTTTTTATAAGGTTTCTCTTCTCATTTCTATTTTTTGCTACTAACATTTTAAATCATTTTTCCTCATTCCAATTTTTTCTTCTCATTTCAGCGCAAACGCCTCTAATTCGCTAGAAATTTCTCACAATTCAATTCAAAAAATTACTTCAAAAATGCTTGAAGAAGAAAGGAGGCATTCTGTCGACATTCCGATTTCCCACACTTTAAAGGCATTAATGCGATCAAGGTCTTTAAGAGATCCAGACACAAACTCTCTCTCAAAATTCAATTCCTTACTTGAAAAATCAAATCGCGAATTCAAAGAATCGAAAGAATTTCGTACTGATATAAACAATTTGAGCCGCCACAGCATCAGCTGTGCTTGGCACGCTCGTTTGGAAAACCGAATAGAAGATTTTGAGGGGCTAGAATGCAAAAATAACAATTTTAGCTTGAGTAGTTTAAACGAAAAGTACAAACCGAGATCTTTTGACGAGTTAATCGGTCAAAATAGTGTGGTTAAATCTTTACAGGCCGCAGTTTCAAAACGCAAAATTTCTTCGGTTTATCTGTTAAGCGGACCTAATGGATGCGGTAAATCATCTTGTGCGAGAATTCTAGCGGCTGGAATTAATTGCCAATCTTTAAATTCACCAAAACCGTGCGGATTTTGCCATAATTGCGTGCTTGTTTTTTCTAATAAATGCAAAGACGTGAAGCAATTTGAAGGTTCGAATTTAAATTCGAAATCCAAAATCGCGTCTCTTATAAAAACCGCATCTTTCGTGCCGCTAAAATTGCAATTCATGGTTTTTATCATCCAAAATTGCGAAAATCTCGGTTCGGATGCATGGAATTCATTAATTACCAAGCTTGATTTAATACCGAAATATTTGGTGCTAGTTATGGTAACCTCTAATTTGGAAAGTTTACCGAAAGGGCTTGTGGAAAAATGCCAAATTTACCAATTTGCAAAAATAGAGACTAACTATGTGGTGAATAAATTGAGATTTATCTGCATGAAAGAAGGATTTGATTTTGAAGAAGATGCATTGCATTTATTAGCGCGGAAATGCGATGGTTCGATTAGAGATGCAATTAATGCACTTGATCAATTAAATTTAATCGGAAAAAGAATTAGTAGAAGCAATTTATATGAGCTCGTAAGTTAATTAAGTCGATTTAACCTCTATTTATCAAAATTTACATTGTTGAGTTATATTTATATACATTAGCCTCTTTATAATTTAGACTAAGAAAAATAAAAAATTGAGCCCTAATGAGCGTTAAAAACTTAAAATGCCTGCATAGCCATAATTATTTAAATTTCTTTTAATTATTATAATTATTTTAATTGTAATTATTTTTTATTTTTAATATTTTAGGTGGGAGACGTATCAGAAGAGGAATTAATGGACTTGTTAAAATTATCCTTTAATTCTGATGCGGCGAGTGTTGTTATAAGAGCCAGAGAAATAATGAACTCCAAAGTGGACCCCACACAGCTCGCCTCTCAGCTCGCAAATCTAATTATGGATATTTTATCCGGAAAATGCCAGCCTGACCAAATTCGTACGATCTTATTTACCTTCTTTTTTCTTAATTATGTTCCTTGATCTGTTTTTTTTTGTACAACAAAAGTTGCCTAATCTTCAATTTAACACTAAAAGAACCCTCGAGTAATCATAACAAACATAAATATAATAACTCACAAGCTTTATTTTTATAACAACTTTGATGTGTTATATGATTTTTCTCATTTTTTGAAATATTTTAGTGGCTGGACTTGGTGCCGAAAGACTGAGAAACGCGTTGGAAATACTTTCCGAAACAGAAAGGCAATTGAAGGCCGCAAAGAATCCCTCCACATGGCTCACAGCTGCTCTTCTCCAGTTCAACTCAACTGGAGAGACTCCAGTTCATTCTCTGGCCTGTACTCCCTCCGCAAAACCATTCCCTCAAATGGACAGCAAACCAGGTTGGATTGAATAAAAAAATATAATCTAAATAGGGCATCATTATATTCAGTATTAATACTTGTGTATAACACTTTCTTACCTATTGTACCAATTTGCGTCTAGAAAAAATGGTATATTGACAAGAAAAAAGAAATACTTATAAATTTTGTATTAAAAAATGGTATTTATTTACAGATGAACTAATGAGGACAGCCTTGAATGGAAATTGTGAGGAGTCTTGTGTGGGACAGAATGGAGAAACGAATCATTCAGAACATCATTTGAAAGAACCAGAAATACTTGATATAATTTGGACAAGAACAATTGAAAATTGCGAGTGCAAAGATTTATTGCGAAAAGATGCCAAGTTATCTTCAATTTATTTCTATCAAGGTATATTTCGAGTATCCAATTTGAGTTTTTTGTGATAATCAAGGGGAAAATAAATTTTCAGTAATTATGTTAATTTTTTCAATGTGCAGGTATGGCACTTGCAGAGATAGATATTTGTAATAATGATCATGATTTAATAAAGTCGGAAAAATTGGTTGAACAAATTGTGACATCTTTCCAAAGCGTACTTGGGTGCAACGTGGAGATCAAAATCAACCCATCTCCAATTAAAAAAGAGTTATTAGAACCTCCAAATAAATATGAAGAAATTATTGTTACTTCGCTACAACACGAAGAAATGGATCGGAACACTACAGAAAATCAGAGGCAAAAAAGTCGTTGCAAAAAATTAAAAGGGTGTTTCAAGGGATTTTTCGCATTGAAAGGGCTGAAATCATTATTCAAAAAATGTTGTTGCTTTGAGAAGCTTTGTTTGTGTTGCATGAGCAGTGAAGATTTACGTGGGGCGAGAGATGAGTGATTGGCAATTAAATTATGATTTTAGGATTATTAGATATATTTGGCTTGGGGTTATGAAATTAGGTCAAATGAATTTAGGTTTAGGGTTTGCTTTCAGTTTTTAAGAGATTGGATATTGTGACTTGGTTTGGTTTAGGGTTTGTTTCCCTTTTACAGTGGAACAGCCCTTCAAGAAAGTTGTTTATGACTTGGGATTCTATTGACGTGGAGATAAATCAAATTTATTTTTATTCATTTTGTTTTTGTCTCTTCTTAAGTTCACGAGGTAACATTAGTGATTAGTATATTTTGTTTTAATATTATAATATTTCAGGATTAACATATTTATATAAAGGTGTATTATTGAATTATTGCATATGTTCTAGGTATATTTTGATGATTATGTGACGTGTCTCAAATTGCTATCATGCAAATTGAGTGAAACCTTGGGTCACAACATCATGAAATTTAATGGTTGCTAGAACGCATGAAATGTGATGCATTTATAAGTACGATATTGATACTTCATTCATTTTTTTTATGTGAAATTCTTTCTTAACCTATCTTGTTCTTTTTCTAATAAAAGAAAAAAAAAGATTCGATGAAATATTGCAAAAAGTTCCATTGATGAGCCGTTGGAGGAAATCAAGAAGAAAGATAATTTTTTAAATTATCATAATATGTAATCACCGGGACAAAAACCAATTATATATATATATATATATATATATATATATATATATATATATATATATATATATATATTAAGCTTCTGAAAAGACGGTTGCTTACTTTTGTTATATTCATATGATATATTTCTTGATTTTCAGGTCTATAATTGATATTTCAAGACAACACTACATGACTTTTCTAGTGAAATTTTGACTTCCTTTTCAATCTTCTTGGGACAAGGCCTTTCATGACATCCATATCTTCAAATCTATCTTATGATTGATACATGACATATTCAATATTTTGTTAACACTGGCTCTGTTAATACTAAAATGATTCAGAATCCGCATATGCAACCAATCCCCCCAAGGTCGTGGCTCTGTTAATACTAAAATGATTCAGAATCCGCATATGCAACCAATCCCCCCAAGGTCGTGCAAAAACTGTGCTTAACATAGTAAACAGATATAGTTTTTTGAAACATATCATCTTATTTAATTTCATAAATAAAAAATCCCGACCAACTAAATCTTTTGAATAAATAATTCTCGATTCCTTACTTATCAAATCAAGCTTAAAAATACACAAAATTCTTCAAATAAAGAATACTTCCTTTTAATAAATAATATTATTTTTCAAATTGTAATTGAAACCATTTTTTCAAGAAAATTTATCTTTTATGCTGTGCTAACTACTTAATAATGCTAATTAAAACCTAATACTGTATCAATGAGCAATTGAGCATCAATTCATTATCAAGTTTTCTATTGGCTCAATTTCTAATTGGTGGATGTTAAACTTAACTCGGTGTTGAATAAAATAAGTCAATCAAATTTTATAGGGAATAAATTAGAGAATTTACCAATACAAATTGTTCTTTCAAATATATAGAAAAAATATTTGGGATTTCTGGAAAAACTACCAATAGAATTCTTAATAGGCTCGTTCGGGCATTCAGCAACACATGGAATAACAGAATAATAAAATTGAGAATAGATGACTAATCCACTTTATTTCACGTACGTTCGGCAAAATAGTTATATAAAGAATTTGATTTAAACATATAAACAAAAGCTTATTACTAAAAATTCTCTTGTTCCATAATTTGGATTTATACAAATCATATTAAATGAGAAGTTCACTCAAATTATAAGAAGATAAAAATGAAATAAATTAATTAAAATTAAGTAGCATCAACATAAAATAAATATTCAATACAAGTACAATAATATAAGATAAATTGAAGCACAATTCAAATAAATTGTCATTTAACTAATTCTTAAACGTTCTTTAATTATTGTTACGACGTTGCATATCTTCCCAACACATTTTTAATAGCCGTTCAATGTAAAGAAATGAGCAAGCGACATATGGACGGAGAAGTGAATTACAAGAAATATAGGTTATATGGATTTTGTTAAAGGAAAAAAAAATTTGTGTATAGTTATTTTATTGATTATTTCACTGACGAATCATTGGAAAAATAACGGAAAAACTAATACGGAGACGGTTATGATGTTTCTTGCTCCTACAAAGAATACAGAAGAAAGACTGAAAAAGAGAATAGTTATGTCACATATGACATACTTTGAAATAAATAGAGATATTTTTATCTTAAATTTGACTTAATCTGTGAAATCGTCAATTTCATCTCAATCTTAGAATTTGAAATGGATTGAAATAACTTGAAATAACAGCCTGTTTATTCTATTTGGTGCAAATTTGGTGGTGCGGAACATGTACAATAAGATTACAAGCATAAAAAGAACCGAAACTTACATGAGGCTCACAAAAATCCCCTCTGAACCAATCAGATAAGATTTCATGCAATCCAAAACACAAGCTCCTATTGGACTCACTTCTCAAAAGATAAGCTTACCATCCAACACCACACTTCTTCTCTCTTCTCTCTCCTTCTCTCACTCTCTCTCTCTCTAGAACCTTCACAACCAACTCAAAAAGATCATATCATCTTCCATCTCTCTCTAACCAACTGTCTTCTTTCTCAAGCTTTCTCAAATGGCCACCATGTCAATAACCGCGGCGCTCAAGCCGAAGATCACACCATCTTCTAACCCTAAACCCATCAAATCCATCTCTCTCATCTCTCTTCAGAGCCTCCCTAAGGCCATCTTAAACACAAAGTCCCTCACTTCAACTGCCATTGCCGGCGCCATTTTCTCCTCCTTATCCTACTCCGACGCGGCCTTCGCCGCACAACAAATCGCAGACATCGCTGAAGGTGACAATCGCGGTCTAGCGCTCCTCCTGCCCATCATACCAGCCATCCTTTGGGTCCTTTACAACATATTACAACCGGCTCTTAACCAAATCAACAAAATGACCAATAGCGATAAAGGATTCATTGTTGGATTAGGGCTCGGAACCGGATTAACGGCCGGGATTTTCTCGGTTCCAAGCGCTGAGGCGAGCGAAATGATGAAAATCGCTGCAGCGGCAGGAGAGGGAGACAATAGGGGCTTGCTTTTGTTGTTTGTTGTCGCTCCGGCGATTGGATGGGTACTTTATAATATTTTGCAACCAGCTCTTAACCAGATTAACAAAATGAGATCTGGTTGAGAATTAAGGAGGGAGTTGATGTGTTTATAATGTTGATGGAAAGATTAATTGTATGATCTTTTATTAATATCATTGTCGGGTTTTTGAATTTGCGTTGTTGTGGATTTGTTTGTTGCAATGCTGATTTGAATGTTTTTTTATGTTGGCTTTAGTAAGGTAAGAAATAAAATAATGAAAATAAATAATCACTACGATTTTATTTTTCTTTTTTTGAGTCAAAATGGGACGATTATATTTTTCTATTGTAGTACATCATTCGATTATAAAAGCAAAAGAGTAATCATACTGATATTGGAAAAACTTCTGGTGAGAAGAGAAGAAACCCTAGCGCCACCAAGCTCCGATCTAGGGGAGGTCGTCCTTCCGGCACCTCCCCCGGGTCTTTTTTGCTCCGCCCACCCTCCTTTACTTCCCTAGCCGTCTCTTCTCCTCCCGCAGCTCCGAGATAGAACGGCTCTCGATTCGAGGAGATTTTGAACAATCCTCTTTTGAAGCCGAAGCCCTCTCTTTATGATCGAAGCCCTCTCCACTTCCCTAGAAAGAGGAAGAGATGAAGCCCCATTGCTCCGCCGCACCAGGCCGCTCTCAGCTCATGATCCGACCATCATTCTCAGATCTGCCTCCAACAGCTCCATTTCGTCAGCTCCATCATTCTTCAACCCCTTTAGACTCAGATCCTTCTTCAAACAAAAGATCCCTTTTAAACTCGCTCAAATTTAGCCCGGTCTTACTACGCAATGAGTGATTTGACGAACGGAGCAGCCATCGAGTCTAAACTAAAGAATCTCTTTAGAAAACCTAGATCTGGGCTTGACTCGGCGCGCATGTCAGCCTCTCAGCAAAGGCAAGCGTTGATGCCGAAACTGCCGAAACCGAAGGAATTATGCCATCCGCTAAAGTGTTGGACCAGAGACTAGATTATAAGAAAAACGTTTAATCAGTTCATATATGAATGAGTGTATGGGTGACTAATATATTTACATATATTAGATAGATCATAAATAACACTTCGGATTCATATCATCGGAATACATGATTCTGATAGTATAACTGTGAACCAACGAATGACATTCTAAACCGTCCCTAATGACATGTGAGATGTTTATAGAGATAAACATACTTCATGCAAGAAGCTACATATCTACATTAGTATATTCACAGACTGGATGGTCATGTTCTGCTGATCATGGACATAGGGATGTCAAGTCTGGAATATAGGTACATTTTAGAGAAGCAAATGCATGGCCATGCTCAAAATGGATTAACATGTGTTGATAATATCATTTTGAATTTACTCAGTCTAATTCTCGATCAGAAAAGAGTCTTTGATCAAACTATGACATATTACCGTACCTTGTGATCAAGACGTATATCGTAGAACAAAAGAAATAAGCATACGTCTATTCAGATAGATTTATGATCGTTGATCATTTCATTGAACATGGGTAGTCATGACATCAGTTTAGATGTTACTCATGACTTACACAATCACACAATGAATTCCATTCATACGGGATAAAAATATCTCAAAAACAGTTATACATATGACGTATAAATTGGTGAACGAAATAATCAATTATTGGATAATTGATTGAACAAAACATCATCATTCCTTTGACAACAGAATAGTTCCGTTCCCAACGGAATAGATATGGAAACTGTAATAACCTTAGCTACCAAGTATTCCGTTAAGGAAATACCTATTCCGTTAGCAACGGAATAGCTCCGTTGGCAACGGAATAGACACAGATTAGAGTTTTTAGTTATGGTAGCTGAGCAATCATTCGCCTCTCTCTCTAGTATAAATAGAAAAGCGGTGCCTCTCTATTACACACACAATTCTCAAGCTTTAGAGACCGTCTAACACAAAAATAGAGAGAGAGAGAGAGAGAGAGAGAGAGGGAGAGTTTAGAGGTAATTTCGGAAAGTATTTCCGGACTCATCTAGCTGAGTCCGGTAATTCTGTGTGTCTGAAGTTCGCGTGGATACGAGTAGAGGTCTCCTACTTTGGAGATTAGCAAGCGATCAAGTTCTTCATCCCTAGGAAGAGCAAGGAGGTTCGTGGAGTCGAGCTTCAGGAAGGAGAAGGTTACAAGTCAGAATAGTTCAGACCTTTACTTTCTTAAGATAATCTTAATAGCTAATCTTAATAGCTAATTTTCTTAAGACGTTCTCCGTCTCGCGAATCAGGAAGATCCGAGGTATAAATTTTAATAGCTAATCTCGTACCTTTATTTTCTTAAGATGATCCTAGGACGGGTTGAACCCGCATATTCCGATGCGCATGTAACGTACATTACTACATGTTCCCCAACAGAAACACGCACACTAACATTATAATCAGACATTGTTAATAATGTCCCATAGAAGCATCTTGTCCGGAATGCAGATTTCTACACTATTGTGTGTGAGCTGGTAGTTCAGCGCTTTTTTGTGGATTTGAGCAAAATACAGCTAAGTGGTGGGCGAATTTGAGCCTGATTTGGCGCTAATTTCAGCTCCGGTGGGTGAATTTGAGCGAAATACAGCTCATTGTTTGAGCTCGAGCTCACTGGTGGGTCAATTGGTGAACTAATTTGGGCAAAATAGAGCTGATGGGTTTGTGTTTAGCAAACATTTTGTAGATTCTAAGTATGTTGCTAGATCCAACAACTGAGCAGTTGCAACAGATCATGCAAATTGAAGAGATTTTCTGCAAATTGGGTTTCGGCAAAGAGGCTTGAAGAAATTTCAACGAACTTGTGTGCGTTTATGCAAATTGGGCCCGCAAACTCTCGCAATTTATGGAAAACTAATTTTCCTTTTTGATGATTTGTTTCAAGGTGCTTTTAGAAGGTGCTATTTTGAGCATATTTTTGCTTGGTGGATTTTGGCCTATTCGGGTCTTAAGTCTTTCTGGTTGTGGATCTCCAAGATGGTGTCAGGGCGCTGGTACCTAATCTACAGGACTGTGCAAAAGCCTAATCGGCCCGAAGATTGACAACTTCGAAGAATCGTGTAACCTTAATCGGTCCGAGAATGGAGATAGAAATATAGGGCATGTATTTTTCTATTTCTTATTTTCAAGTTAAGCTTTTGAGTTGCATCGTCTGTAATATTGCAAGAATTATGTAATAATTTTTTTATTATTATTAATGCAAGTTTTTAGTAGAATTTCGCCTACTATAAAAAAAAATCATATTGATATTAAAAAAATGATGAAAAATAGGGAATGAATTAGTTACTCCTCTAATTTAATTAAGAACGAGTGAAAATATAGCGAGACCACCAATGGTCTCATTAGGCCCATTACTTAATTAAACAGGCGTAGGTGGGATCATGGGATACCCTATTCAAAAAGTTACTATATCAAGATAAAAGATATTTGTATAATGGTATATTATTGGCATTCTTGCAATGCTATAGGTATATTGATGATTATCTCTCAAAATGTTATCATGCAAATGGAGTGAAACCTTGGGTCACAATCACATCAAATGCATGAAATTTAATGGTTGTCAGATCGCATGAAATGTGATGCATTATAAGTATGATCATTCATTCATTCATTCCTGTTGTGCAGATAAATATTCTTTTTCTTAATCTATTGTGGCCATTCTAATAGAAACACTAGATTCCATGCAATATTGGATGAATTTCTCTAAAACTGTAATTGATGAGTCATTGGAAGAAATCATGAAAGACTTTTAATGTTGGTTACTAATCTAAAAATTAACCAAACTATTAAATTAAATTGATTAAAATAATATTAAAAAATAAGACAAGCCTGATGTGTAGCCGTGCGATCGAGTAATTACTGTCCTAAAGACATAATGGCGCTCTCTTGTGCAGGGTTAACCGTTTATCTGTCTCCAATATTCTACATCACGGTGAAGTCTCATATCCGCTCCGGTAGCACAGTAACAGAACGTACTTTCATTTCAAAAGAAATGAAGTCGTGCATTTTTTCTTTCAAACCAAGTTTATTTTGTTGTAATTGAAAGAAAGTATTTTTGAGAAGGAAGATAAAAGAAAGAAGTTGTTGTTTGATGTATTGTCTCTTTTTATTGTTGTATTAGATCTAATTTAAGGAGGGAAACTCCTTTTATAAAGGAAGAGGACAATAATAGATTAAAGAAATTAATTTCATTCCAAATTCCTCATTTAATGGCTATTCAAATATTAATATAAATACAACAAATAAGTATTAAAATTTAGTAATATTATTTATAAGAGTTTGTCTATAGTACTCCATATGGAAAATATTAGTTCGATGGACGGTCCAAATTAACCTAAAAGTGGAGTACTTGTAGGCGTTTTTTCTATATAAAATAAATGATAAAAGGGTAACATTATAATTTAGGGTCTAATTGTTTTCCTTTCTCTAGTACTTGAAACCATAAAATAAACCCTTTTGTTCGGAGAAACAGAGAAAGAAAGAAATAAAATATATGGAATTTGTTTGTTTCTTCTTTTACCGTCTATATAATTGATTGTTATTCTAGAAGATTATATTTATTTATAGTAAGAAATAAAATATTTGGCATGAATTTATTTCTTCTTTTTTAAGCATGACAATAATTAATATAATATGACACAACTTTATATTATATTATATTATATTATATTATATTATATTATATTATATTATATTGCACTATACTATACTACATCATACTATATTATATTACATTTTACTTTATTATACTATACCATATTTTACTATATTACATTATACTATATTATATCATACTGTACTATATTTCATTATACTATTTTATATCATACTATATTATATTACATAATACTATATTATATTACATAGTACTATATTGTATTATCATATTTTACTATATTATACTATACTATATTATATTATATTACATTTTACTATATTATATTATACTATACTATATTTCATTATACTATATTATATCATACTATATTATATTACGTAATACTATATTTTACATAGTACCATATTATAATATAGTACATTATACTATACTTGCATCATACTATACATGTTGCTATCATACATTAGATTATATCATACTATACTATATTACATTATACTATATTACATCATACTATAATATATTACACTATATTGTATTATAATATATTATATTATATTACATTATACTTATATTATAATCATACTTTATTATATTAAATTGTATTATATTACATTATACTATATTATATTATACTACATTATACTATTTTACATTATATTATATTACATTATACTATGTTATATCATACTATATTTTAATATATTATATTATACTATATTATATTACATTATACAATATTATTATATTACACTATATTACTTACATTATACTACATTATATCATACTATACTATTTTACATTATACTATATTATTTACATTATACTACATTATATCATACTATACTATTTTACATTATACTATATTATATCGTACTGTATTATATTACGTTATACTGTATTTTTTCTTACAATATTATATTTATATTATATTATACTATTTTATACTATTTTATATTATATTACATTGTACTATATTGCACTATACTATACATGATACTACAATATATTTCATAGTATATATCATACCATATTACATTATACTATATAATATTACATCACATTACACTATATTACATTAAATTGAATTATATTATATCATATCATACTTTACATTATACTATATAATATTACATTATATTACATTACATTACATTACATTACACTACATTACATTACGTAATACTATATTATATCATATTATACTATATTACATTATACTATATTATATTATATTATATTATACTTTATTGTATCATACTAAATTACATTACATTATACTTTATTATACTACACTATACTAAATTATTTCATATTATATTATATTACATCATATTATACTATAATATATAATATCAAATATATATCATACATCGGCGGAGCTTGACTAAACATTTTAGGGGCCAAAAAATTTCTCCTTACAGATTAATACTACATAAGATATTTGAGGAGACAAATATATAGAAATACATATATTTCGAATTTTTCTTCACTAAATAAGGACTGATATATACTACGTTTTCCTCTCGGTCTAAATAAAACTCGCCACTAGTATCATATATTCTCATTTGAAAAAAATCTTATTGTCTTAAAATTTTTGATGGGCATGGAAAATGTGCCCATAGTAAATAGTAGGTAATTTCATTTTTTCTATCATGTTTGACATGATAGATTAGTGTAATAGAGAAAAAGAATTAATATTTTTCATTCAGAAGAGAAAGAACTATTATTTCATCTCTCATTTGGAACAAGTTTTATTCTCATTCTTATGCCCACATAACTGGAATAAAATAAAATAAAAATTAAAACTTACATATCAGTAAACTATTCGCACTCATTTAAAAATAGATTGACATACACACATCTCACATCTTACATAATATCTTTTTTTTTCCCTTTTTTTTTTTTGATAAAGACACATCTTACATAATATCACAATTCACTCAATTAAATTAACTCACTCTAAATTAGTTAATCAAAAGAAATATTAATATTAATCAGCAAAGAAGTGGGGATGGAGAGTGAGTTGGGATGGTTTGCCGTGCGGAGGAGGAGCCGCCATACGGAGTGAGAATAGTCGTTTGTTTTTTTGGCTATTTAATATGGAAGTTATCTAATATGAAGACAGATTGTTTTTTTGACTTGGTTTGGCGAAAAAAATATATAATAGAGGTCTATTTTCATTGATTGAAATAGAGAGCAGAATAAAATAGAAATAAATTGATTGAATTTACGTAATTAATATCACATATACTGAAAATGTCCTTTTAATTTTAACGGTATTAATTAAATTTATATTAAATTAAAAAAAAAGAGTGAAATACCATAAACAGAGTAATATAATAATATACAGCATTTAATGCATATAAAGTAATATTTTTATGCGTATTTAGTGGGATTGAATCATATAATATAATGAAGTATCACACTTAGAGTCGAATAATCATATTGACATTAAAAAATGATGCAAAACAGTGAATGAATTAGTTCTTCCTCTTGATTTAATTGAACAGGAATGAGAAAATATAGCAAGACCACCAATGGTTTAATTAGGCCCATTGATTAATTAAACAGGTCTAGATTAGATCATGGGCTATATAATGGCCCTACTCGAAATAATACTAATATCAAGATAAAAATGAAAATGGGCCTATTCAAAATCATTTAGGAGACCATAAGTAAGAGAATTTCTACATATACAAAGTCCTTCACAAATTTATTTTATACCCGAATACTGAGCACGATTCTCAAATTAAAAGTTCAAAAAAATGGAATTATTATATTCCATGATAGAAATAAAATTTCTCTGATCTATAGAATAGTATATAATTTAAGAAATATATGTCATTTTTTATTTCAATTATCATCCTATATAGTAGTTAAATTTTTTTATTTCATATTTTATGCTGAATGCTATTGAAATAAAACGAAATAGTCGATATTCTCTATTCTAATATTACGTTTATATTACCGAACGGGCACTAAAATATTTATTTTCTTATTTCACCTTATCTTCTTCTTTCATTTGTCAGGGAGTGGACTTCAATTGTCATGATTAATTCTTATTTTCTTCCTATAATTTTTGTTTCAGAAACAAAGAATATTTTCTCTGTCAGGTCTTACATTCTAAGTAAGTCAATCAAGTCGACCACCATGTGAGCGGTTGAATTATAATCATTTTCACGTTACTGACAGATAGAAAGTTCTTGATTTTTCTTTCCTAGTATTTCAAATATTGGGGCCCAAAACCAGCTCAAATTCTATTTTATTATGTCAATGCCAGCTCAATTTCTCGTTCTTCCATTTATGTCCACAACCAATAGCGGCGCATTAAATTCAATTAATTTTTCTTTTCTTTTCCAGAAAGAAAGAAATAAAGAATGGAATCTGCTTTTCATCTTCTTATTCTTTCTTGTGAGTTGTAAAGTTACTTTTTTCAATGATATATTGAAATTTTATATATGTAAACAATGATTTCATTGATTTGTGAAAGTTACTTTTTATATGTTATTAGTAAAAATCCTTCGTTTTATATTTTGGATTTGGAACGTTGGAAAATAAATTTTTTTTTATTTAATGGTTGATGCCAATAATCAATTTTATCAATTAAAAAATCATTTTTGTATTATCAACCTTGCTATTTATCATTTAAATATACAGCATTCTAAAGATATATTGAATTTTTTTAATGCATGGCTGGCATCCCACACTCAACATTCTATTTTTTTTATATACTACAATTTTATATGCTAAAACTTGTATAACACAAAAATAAATAGTATATTATCTCAAAATTTGGGATAAGCCACAATTCATGTCTTAAACCATTCCTACGTCTCTTCATTTTTTGATAAATATATGGAACATATATTATTTATGCATGCAAGAACAATTAAATTATTTACAACACTGAAGTGGCTTATTATGTTATATAAATCAATTTCAACATCTTCTCATTACTCATCAGATTAAAAAGAAGGAAAATGGAAAATCATGACGGGGATATTGTAGTTACACTGTAGCGACGGATTGAAATTATATAATGTTTTCTTGCGTTTCTATAGATGTTATATATTATTTTCATTTTTTAAAATATATATTGTTTATCGAATGAATTTTTATATATTGTTTGTTTTTAATTTATATGTTTTTATATACTATTTTAATTTTTTACAAATATATATTGTTTTATCGAATAAATTTTTTATATACTGTTTATTTTCGGTTTATAATTTTTTTTAGTTTTTATATACCGCAGCTACAGCTACAGATACAGTACAAATACAGTACCGTCCCACATATAAGCTCCCCGAAAAGAAATCTAAGTCAATCAATCTCTACAGACAATAATTACATTCCTCAAGATTATATTTACGAATCACAATTATTTCCCCAAAATCAATCAAAAACCAAAATAAATAACTGACAAAAATACCCACCTGGAACTTTCATTGGAAACACCGCCACCTCGGTTCTTCCAAATTCCCAATCCCACGTAAAAAATGAACATTTTTTCTAATCTAATTCTCAACAACTAAACGTAAATAAACAAAACACAAACAACAGAACCTTCTTTTCCGCCATTGTTGGATCATCATCATACCTTCCTTCTCTTCCTCATCACCACCTCTGTATCAAGCCCAAACGCATCAACTTTCTCAGTACTAACCAAGTCTGAATGCTTAAACAACCCTACAATTCCATCAACACCCAACAAATCATTTGCAGAGTATTTGTCTCCTCTCCGGTGAAGCGCAACGTGGATAACGGCAACCCCGCCGGGCTTCAACGTCCGCTCGATTTCCCCCACGAACTTGTCGGGATAAAGCGCGTGATCAAACACGTTTGAGAATTCAAAGTCGAAGGAATTCGATTTGAAAGGTTGTTTGTGGAAATCTCCTTTAATTACAAGAGGCGGATATGGAACAAGATCCATTCCGATCGAGTTTTCCACCCCAATTTTCTTCAAGGCGGAGACTTCCTGGCCGAGTCTGGCTCCGATGCATAAAGCACGCGAAGAATTGGATAAAAGATGGCGAGATTTGAGGAGGGAGAAGAGATGAGAGAAGACGGTGACTTTACGGTCCCAATCACGAGTAGCCCATAAATGACGGAGGCGTGGATTTTGGGTTTTGTTCAATTGGAGTTTGAGATAATCGTCGTACGAAGGGAACGCACGGCGGATGCGGATAAACGGGGAAGAAGAAGAAGAGGATGAAGAAGATGACTGGGGAGAAGGGTGGGCGGATGGATATGGGGAAAGGAAGAGGATGAGAAGGAGAGAGAGGGGGAGGAGGAGGAGCAACGGCTTGAGGAGGAGAGAAAAGGAGAATTTCTCAAACATGGCGGAATTGGAGAGAAGATGAGAGAGAAGGAAGGAGAGAAGAAGGAAAGGCGAGATGTCTTTTTTCTCCCTTTTTATCCTATCTTCTATTCTATTTCCATCTATTTTGAGGCATATGTTTGTTAATAGACGCCAGATAACATAAACCCTTCTACAGTGACTACTGATTATCTGTATGAAATATTGTGAGCAAAAACATAGTGCAAGTCAAAAAAGAATATTGTACATTGTATAAAATACTGTGAGAAATATCTTCAGGCCTATTATTTTTTTTTTTTTCTTTCTCTTTTTGAAACTCAGCAAGTGATTGCCTACATATACTAATTTAATACAATTAAATAAAAATCCGGTACAAAATTTAGGCTCCTGCACCTTTACGCCAAACCCTATCAATCAAAAAAGAAACAATACAATAAGCTTCAGGTCATTATAAAAGAATAATAAATTGTGAAATAAAATATTTATCAAAATAAGATGTTATATATATATTTTTATTTAAATTGCGGCACACTCTTATGTTGTGTGCGCAATCTTTATTAATTAAATGTAGTTACAATTGCAACTGACTTTGGATGGAGATGAAAAAAAAGAAAAAAGAAAAAAAAAAACAAGTGCCAAAGGCATTAAAAAAAGGGAAATATGCAAACACGATGCACTGTAGCACGGCATACTGTAGCTATACTGTTATTTTTCATTTTATATACTATTTTTTCGCATTTTATATATTGTTTTGCCATTTAATATACTATTATTTATTCTTTGTATATTTCTTATTTTTTTTTACTTTTATATACTATTTTCTCATTTTATATACTGTTTTCCCAATTTTATATATTGTTTTCACTTTTTATATATATACGGTTATTAGAAAATAAATTATATATACTACTATTGGATCCCGTCGTGAACAGTGTGCTACAGTGCATCATGCTGTGGCAGGTACCTTAAAAAAAAGGAAAAGGAAAAGAAGAGGACCAAAACTAGGGATGAAAACAGTTCGGATACGGTTCGGATCGGGGTCTTATCATATCCGTATCCATATTATTTTCTCGGACTCAAATATGAATATGGATGCGAATACGGATCCGATTCAGATATTACCGGATACGAATATGAATACAGATATTTATCAGATATCCATATTTTGATGGATTGTGTCTTTTTTCAAATATATATTTCACTATTAACAACAAAAAAAAATGATAAAATCATAATAAAATCATAACAAGTTTCAAAATAGTAATAACTAAATTGATGGATTTGAATAAATATCATTATTCATATTAAAAAAATAATAAAATTGCTAAAATATTTTCAAAATCATTATTATATATATGTATATTCATATTCAATATATAGTGAAATATCCGAAAACGGATATTATTAGGATTATAATTATCCGGATACGGATATTATCCATATCCGTTCGGATATTATATGCCAAACTCATTATCATATCCGTATTTGTATCCGTTCGAATACGGATAATTTTTTTCGAATATGAATATTTTGCGGATACGAATACAGGTCGGTCGGATATTATCTTATCTGTTTTCACCCCTAACCGAAACAGTTCCTACCCCTAGTTAATTACAAAAGAATTAATGAAATAAGAAGTATTGAACATAAAACAAGGGAGCAAATAATATAATCCATCATGAAATTTTTCCACCGGGTTCGAAAAAACCGAAGCCTCAACTTCCCTATTAGACAGCCCATGATTTAGCCCATCGATAATGCTCCATTTCGTTCACGGCTTTCTTCAACACTTGTTTGCGGTGTGTCGGCATGGTCACCAATTTAATAGGAACTAGAGGAGGTCATAGCTCCCCTCAAATTTTGGATAGAATATTATATATCAGTAGTGTTTTAGAGAATTTTTTTTAAAATATATGTATTTCTATATATTTGGCCACCCCCAAATTTTTGTACAGTATTTATTTGTAGAAAGAAATTTTTTTGGCCCCCTCTAGTCCCTATTCAGTGGAGCTTCGTGCCTGTCCAAAAGTCCTACTACACCTAGGGGTGTAAACGGTTCGGATAGTGCTCTTACCTATCCGTATCCATATTTTTTTCCGGATTCGGATACGAATACGGATAGATCCGGATACGGATACAGTTCGGATATTAAATGGATATGGATACGGTTCGGATATCCCGGATAGAGATATGAATACGGACTCATTTCGGATTGTTAAAATAGATATTCTAATATGTAGTCCAATATATCATTTCAAAACTCGACTTTGCTAGATTGCTATATATAAATATATATTTTAGAGAAAAAAAATTTTGAGCAAGAAATTACACTAGATATTATAATTGTTGTACATAGTCAAACTACAAAAAAAAAATGCAACTACTTCAATATAATAACCATACTAGAACAAAAATGTCACAACTTTGGCGGCTGAGATTTTGTTAGATGGAGTGGAAGTTAAGACGTGTCTAATTTGAATGTAATGATTAAAGAATAATAAAAAAATATCGAAACTCGATTGTCAAATAAGAGGAAAGAAATACAAGAAGATGAATTAAAAGAAAATTAGGAAAGATGAAAAATAATATGGTTGTAAAATAAAAAAAAAATTAATACTTAATGGATATGGATTCAACGTTGAGTTTTATAAAAATGGATATAGGAATAGAAATATTATCCGGATATGGATAATATCTGTATCCTTATCCGCCTCATAAAATGAATATTTTATCCGTATCTATATCCGTATAAATTATCTGTTTCCGTATCCGTCGGATACGGATAATTTTATTCGGATATGAATATTTTGCGGATACGGTACGGTTCGAATTCGGATATTATCCGCCCCGTTTACACTCATAACTGCACCTCTCTCTATACTGAAAAAAATAATGATAAGGTCATCTCAAGCTCATTTTCTGTATTCTTTTTCAAATAAGTAGTTATATTATGTTATGCAAAAAGCAAATGATTCGAAAATTACCATATTGTTATAAGGTCCTAAACGTGAAGGATATCCTTTACGGAGGAACTATGCTCAATTGTTTAACTAGTTTTTAGAAACAATCTTATTTGACTATTCATATTGCACGCATGATTTGGAAAAAAAAATAGCCACATGTCCAAATGTAATTGGCTCATGCACATGGCATGATTTCCTCTGGAAAAAAAAATGCAGCTCAATTATGATTCCTTCTTTTATATAAGACGTTAGATTAACATCTAATGGCTCACAATTAAAGAGCTGATGTGGAATGCTATGGTTCAAGTACCGTAGAAAACCCGTTTCAAAATTATATAATACATAATTTCTTATATTTAATTTAATATTATTTCTTTTCCAAAAATATCCCTTTTATTCAATTATTTGTTATTTAATATTTTGGAGACAGACAACAGACTATTTTGGCCGATCACTTCGCCAGCTCATCAACAGTGAACCCAACGCAGCCCAATGAAACAGACCAATACCGAGATGCCATGTCAGAAGTCAACAGAACAAGAGAAATCAAAATGGGGTAGGATAAATAATATTTTGGACGTGAATAATTCCGAGTCCCTTCCTAGTTATTTGGACGAAGATGTGGTGGGGATTATTACAATGGAAAAATTACTATATTACTTTTAGGAGGTATAATTATTTTTTTGTTATTATATGTAGCCAAAGAGGACTTGAACAGACCTATTGGTTCAGATTGTTATAGGAGGCTCCAGTTCGCACTAAATAAGGAAGGATTCCAGATTCATAATTCTTGAAATTGTTTTTGAGTAAAGGGACATTTGTAACTATATCTCTTATTTATGTACATAATTAAAGATATATAACATAACAATTTGCTTTTAACTGTGATGAATGAATATAACATAACAATTTACTTTTAACCATTGTGTATGTTTTTGTGACGCTTGAATGTAAATATTGTTGTCGTGAATAATCCGTTGGAAAGTGATATATTTTTGATAGCTTTAATATTTTGCGCAAAGCGTGAATGTTCTGCTAGTTAACTTGTAATTTTGAATGTAGAAAACAACAAGATACAAAAGAAACATTGTCTGCATATTTACATAAGGGATCTAATAGAGTTCGATGGTACTGTGCCACGACTGTTCACGACGGATCCAATAACAATATATATAATTTATTTTCTAATAACAATATATACATAACATTATATATAATTTATTTTCTAATAACAATATATGCATAAAAAGTGAAAACTATATATAAAGTGGAAAACTGTATATAAAATGGGAAAAATAGTATATAAAAGTAAAAAAAAATAAAAAAAATACACAAAGAATAAATAACAGTATATAAAATGACAAAACAGTATATAAAGTGAGAAAAATAATATATAAAAATGGAAAAATAGTATATCTAAAGTGCCATCGTGTTACAGTGCCGTCGTGTTTGCATATTTCTCTTAATAAGTTTAACTCATAGCTCGCAACTTGCTCGTGTTCGACCCGAAAAAAACTCGCTAACTGCTCTGTCAATTTTAGCCCGAATTAATTTAGTGTCAAGTTTGAGCTGCTCTTCTCGTTTGATAGAAACTCGAAACTATTTGAGCTGTATTTTTAGTTGCGGATTTATGAAAATAGGTAGCCTGGTCATTAAAATTTGGATTTTGAAGCATTATATTTGTGACAGATTATGTTTTTGGAGGTTGAACGATTAATTTTGTTGTTTACATGTAATTTCAAGTCCAGCGGAGAATCGACTTTTACTTCGAGTTAGAGACAAGCTAATTATAACGAGATTTAATTTAGATCTGATATCGAGTCAAGTCAAGCTGGCTCGAGTCAAGAACAAGTCGACTTTGAACTAGAGTTTTCAGACCGCTAAAGCAATTTTGAGCTGATCAAGCTTGAATTTCAAGTTAAGTTAGAGCTGAGTCCAGCTCACTCGAACTCAACTCGTTTGCAGCCCTAAGCATGAATGCCAAATCTAATGTTTCAATGATATAATCTCAATTTATGTAGTTATTAATAATGTTATGATCGCAATTAATTTTGTTATCATAATTAATTTGAAAGAAATTTATCATAAACGGTTATATTATTTTGGAGAAATTATTACTTACAATTTTATTAATAATATTATTATCAATAATGTTACAAATTATTTATCAGTTACAAATAAATTTATCCCTAGTAAAATTAATGTTACAAATGAATTCATCAGTAGGTTTATCATTAGTAATGCCAGTCCCACTCTCTAGTTTCATAGTTTGCTGGCAGTGTTGCAACAACCAAACCTCCATCAGACATGCATGACACCAATTGGGTATATAAGATTTCCTAGCTGCACTTAGCAGACCTCGAATTATAATTGCTGTTCTGCAACATACGTAATAACAATCACGAAATATTTCAGGAAAAACCCAACAATAAACAATGTATAAAAAAATAAAGAATGCAACAAATTTAGAGTCAGCTGAAAACCACCATCTCTCTAACCCTAAGATAAAGAGAAGGGAATCTTTTGAACTCGAATAATTCCAGCAGCCCCACTATAACAAAGCCACCTCTCACAACCTTTGTTCATGTTCCATCTAATCTTATGAACCGCCACTAATTTACTAGGAAATGCATCACAAATTTCATCACATTTTACATCACCAATATCATCTTCCAAATTTCCTCTTACTATGGCTTTCTCATCACCTATTATGACAAAAAAGAAAATAATATTGTAATTATTTCTAATGTAAAATATGAATGATTATAATAAGCTGACCTTTATATCGGCTGGGACCTTTGGTGGATTTGAGAGGAAGATTTTTTATAAGACTATTATTTTCATCTGAAATGCTCATTTTAATAACTCTCTTATCCTCTTTAAAAGAACCACAGAGGAAATATGGCACACGGTTTCTGGCTGGATCCTTCTCCAAGAACCTTTCATTAAGCTAAAAGAATATTAAATATGTTAATTAGTATTTGACTTCTCATGCTTACAACTTATTTCTCATACTACTTACGACTTATGATCCATTTATACCTTTTAATTGGTACTTGTTAATACAATATATCAAATCTGTTATTACCTGAAAGCGAACAACTGAACCATCAGCAACAGAATAAGCTACACAACCTGATAAGAATGTGAATTTTAAAATAAAGATATTAGTACTTGAGTTTATTTATTCCACCTTAGTTGATTCATCCCCCAAAGAGCGTTCATATATACCCCTCGAAAAGTACAAATTTACCTTCAAAAAAGCTAAAACCATCAAATTTTGTTTGCCACCATAATACTAACGATTTTATTCTAGGTGGTAATTTGACACACAGAAGGGAGCGTTTGCAATTTGCAGTTTTGGAAGGAAAAATTTGGTGGTTTTGACTTATGAGTTTAGAAGGATAATTATGATACTTTGAGTGTCTGGAAGGATGTAAATGAATAAATTAGTATTGAATAAACAAACCTGTAGCACGTGAAACATGGACGCTCCAAATATTAAATAGGGACAATGTATAAGAAAATAAACCCTCATATTTTTTCCCATTAAATGAACTTCCAGTTACTGGCAAGTCATTTGCTGCTTTAGGTATGCTTAGAAACTTCACAGTTCCATCATCCAAACTCATCACAACACATCTAAAAAAATAAAAAAAAAAAAAGAAGAGGAAATTATTTATCAATTTCACTCAATAATCATATTTTGAAGTTTCATTTATTATTTTAAGGGAAATTTGCAAAAAAAAAAAAAAAAAAAAAAAAAAAAAAAAAGAAAGAAACCCTACAATTATGCCGAAATTGCAAAATAACCCCTGCATTATCAAAAATTGCAAACAGAGCCCCTAATTATTGCCAAAATTATAAAAAAGCCCATGCAGTATTGCCACAATTGTAAAATAGCCTCCACCATTAGTTTTTATACTTTAATTATTAAAAAAATAGTTTAGGGGCGTTTTTGCAAATTTCAATAATGCAGGGATTTTTTTGCAGTTTCAGCATAATGTATTTTTTTTTTTTTTTTTGCAAATTGCCCTTATTTTAATTAACATACCTGGGATTATTGAAACTGCAAAAAAATCCCTGCATTATTGAAATTTGCGAAAAGTTCCCTAAACTATTATTTTAATTAACATACCTGGGATTTTTCAACCAATCAACACACATCACTGATTTGTGAGGAAGCTTAAGATCCCACAATGGACGATATGGATCTCTACAAAAATCAATCGTCAATTCTTTTATTGAAATATTTATTTTCGTTTTCTAAAAATCATTTGAGAAGTAATACGATTCAAAATGCATACCTTTTATCCCAAAATTTTATACCTTCCCCAGCAGTTACAAACAAATTTGAACATTCTGTATCATCACTGGATATGAACTTAACAATTAATACCTTGATATGTAAATAATTAACAAAATAATGTTTGTGTTTGATGAAATGTAAATAAGTACCTCTCATTAGGAGCCCAGCAAAGCGATCTAATTGGAACCGAGTCTGCTGTGATGAAAAGCATTGGTTTCGAATCTGCATTTACAATTGTTTAATCTTTTAAATTATTTGTATTGCATATTTATTGGATGTTGGATTTATCAAATGAACGGTTACAAAAAATATTTTGAAGTTTTGTTGAAGTACCCTGTGACGGAACTTCCACAGAGAATTTCCATAAAGCAACCTGAAATATACAAATTTCAAATATTAAAATTGTGATATAGACATATTTGTAAGTTTAAATTCTGAAATTTAACTTCATAATAATAGTTCTAATTAATCGCACGCGAATTTAACATAGTAATAAGGGAACTAATGCAAAAAAAGAGAGAATTTGAGAAGTGTTTCAAACTAGGATAAATTAACATGAAACTAAATGAAAATTAATAAATAAACAAATTAATTAATTATTTAATTAAATGAAAGATATAGTTACAGAGCCATCATGGCATCCAGCCAATATCAAGTGATTAGGAGGCGAAGTTGACCACTCTAGAGTCAAGGGAATACTGCACCAAATTATATTATTAAATTAATAGTTAATAACAATACAACTATATAAATGAAATATTATTAAATCAAAAGTTAGGAATACATGAATCAACAAAACAAATTAAATCAGTTAATTCAGATATAAAATTAAATACAAATGGAGTTAACTACCTACCTTTGCCTCTCACCACATTCCAATTTTGAACATCTGAATACTGGTTTCAATTTTATAAATCGTGGATCTAAGCCCTCATTTTTCTTACATGAATATAATTTCTGAACCATAGTTGGAAGTGGAACATCCCACCTGTAAAATTTTCATAAACAAAGTATTAATTATCATGTACAATAAAATAAACTTTAATTTTTTTTAACAAAAAAAGAAAAGAGAAATAAGTACATACACTTCAAGGGATCCATTTCCCAGCAAAACCGCAAGATGACCCATGCGATATTTATTATTTTGCATATTATTTTCCGTAATAGGTTTCCATTTAATATCCCACGCAACTTTACCGTTATGTGCTAAGCAAAACACCAAACTTGGCATCGGCAACTCCTCTTTTAAACTCTGTTGACCGGTCAACTCTTCTTTCTCACATGGACCTGGTCCACCATCCAACTCTTCTTTCTCACATGGACCTGGTCCACCAGCCAACTCTTCTTCCTCACATGGACCTGGTCCACCAACCAACTCTTCTTTCTCACATGGACCTGGTCCACCAGCCAACTCTTCTTTCTCATCTGGACCTGGTGCACCATCCAACTCTTCTTCCTCACATGGACCTGGTCCACCAGCCAACTCTTCTTTCTCATCTGGACCTGGTCCACCAGCCAACTCTTCTTCCTCACATGGACCTGGTCCACCAGCCAACTCTTCTTTCTCACATGGACCTGGTCCACCAGCCAACTGATCCATTTCACGCTCAACTGATGGACTGTTCTGTGCTCGAGTGGCTGAACCGATTGTTGTCAAGCAACTAAAAGGACTTGAATCTTGATTTTTTCTTGGTTTCTCCTTTTTCTTTCTTTTACTTGGCTTTTTGGTACGCAAAGCACTTATCGGCAAGGCGACATCTAGCGGCTCAATTATCAGGGGAAGGGTATTTTCATAATTATCCACTTCGGTGCTGGTGCTAGTGATTAGCTCTTCATCGCTATTTCGTAAATATATGCTTTTGACCTGTCTCCTAGGCCTTTTCTCATTGCTTTGAGAATTTTTCATTTTGGTCCCTTTTTTAGTTGATTTCTCGTATTTGGGTTCAGGAGGCAATGCGAGCAAAGTTTCACTTGAATCCACACTTGGAGGAATTTCAACACTTATAAGCACGCTATTTTCAGATCTACCCCTCTTTTGGGGCGTATTTATACAGAAATCCTCATCAAGTGGCCTTTTTCTAGGTCTCCCCTTTTTCTTTGGAGACTTTAATTTTTTTTCATCTTGGTCTGAGTTAGACAATTTCTTAGGCCTTCCTCTAGGTTTTGAAACGGTTAATCCTTCTACTTCATTATTTTTCTTTTCGGAACCATTTGGGTTTTTCGCAATTGGGTCCTTTTTAGGTCTTCCTTTTTTGGTGAAATTTTTAGGGTTAGAAGCTTCTAGTTTCTCTGTTTTGGTGTTTATACACCAAATTTGAATTGCACCTCTTCCACTTAAAGGGGCGCCCATTTTATGGTAATTTGACCCTGGTGGATGAGCTGAGACAGCCAAATACTGAAAATACAAAATAAACAAATAAATACATCAAATTAATAAATAAATAAATAAACATACAAAAATACCTCGCAAGTGATGGAAGGGTCAGGTTTGTTATCAGGTTTAGGGCACCAATCCAATGCCCAAACATTTCCACCAGCACATAACACATAATCACTGCA
Source organism: Juncus inflexus (assembly GCA_024447665.1). Lineage (NCBI taxonomy): Eukaryota > Viridiplantae > Streptophyta > Magnoliopsida > Poales > Juncaceae > Juncus > Juncus inflexus. Next base: position 2,885,840 of record JAJHPC010000004.1, on the reverse strand, counting down.
TCAAAAAAATTTAATTAAATAAGATTGAAGAAAAAGGAAAAAAAAGATAACTAATTATACGAATTAATAGTCAGTACCTGCTTGGATTCTTTGATTCGCCAGCTAACTGTTCCACCTACAAAGTGTACAATTCAAATAACATAATGATTTTACTATTTTAGGTAAAGTTTTAAAAAATAACTGCCAAATATTAGCTTTGCACAAAAATCCTGACATATTCGATGCAAAAATGGGATATTATTTATTTATTTCCCTTCCCCTTTGTTTGATCTTTTAAATTTGCATAAAAGTCAGATAAAGGAAGAAGAAAAATGAAAAATTAACCTGAGGGACAGATGCAGAAGAAAATTGGGGCAACTCAAATTGATAATTCGAATCAAAATCTTTAGACTGAGTGAAGAAACTCAGATTTCTAGGTTCATACCTAAAATGCTTCCATTCCCTACACATAAACATAAATAAATATGTTAATAAAGGATCAAATAGAAAGAATATAAATAGAAATATATACCTTAAAAGGTGATCATAGAGCGAAGACGCTCCAATTCAAGTTCATCTATGGAAGACTTCTCATCATAAATGGGAGAAATGAATTTCTCTACAGAGTAATCAAAGAGAGATATTCTTTGACCTTCTTTATTTTCCATTTCCACAATTTTCTCGCCCCTTTTTCTCCTTCCTGAAAAAAACGAGAGAAAGATTAGAGATGGAATGGTTGAATTAGGGTTACGGCTGGAATAGGGTTTTATATATTTAATTTGAATTTATTTGGGGTTTTATGGATTTATTTGGGTTGTTTGGGGCAACAGTGTGAAGTTTGGCTGAATGATCCTCAACCAACAGTTGAATTTCAGTTATATGTGAACTAATTTGCGTTCAGTTAATATTGATCTTTTTTTAACTTTAAAATAAAATAAAAAATTATAACACCACTAGGAAGAAAATGAAAGTGGGTTCACGAATCCTTTTTGAGAAAAATGAAAAAAACTGAAGCATTGCTTAAGAAGGTTGAGTACAAATCACCTGTACTAATAAATTTAAATCAAGTCACAAACTGAACTCAGTGTTTGAAATTTATGATGATATAACTGTGATAACAAAAATATTCATAATTTTTAATGTATAAAAGATATAATATTATTTGTAAAGAAAAGAATAATTGCAGATTTAGAAAAATAATTATCGTAAAATATTATGCTAGAATAAGAAATAACACGCTATAATGAATAAATATTTTTATGTTAAACATGAAATAATAATTATTTTTTGCTAATGATAATTTTTATGAAACTATTTGGAAAAAAATTCGCAAAGAAATGGACCCAAGGCCTATTTTAGAAAATGACCCCTACAAAAGATCATTCTCAACTTTTTTATAATCAATCAACACAAAAAATTAAGAGAGAATGGGATTTATTCATGTAACTACCAAATTCAGAAGTCAGATATAGGGTTCAGAAGCTTCATAATTAGCCATTTTCATCTTTCATCAGAGGTTCAGAGTAGAATTTGCCAAAGTGAAAAATTATGTGGTTTTGAATCGAAATTGGCAAATTAATTTGTAAAATCCACTTAAGTTTGTAAGAATAGCAACAAAAGTCGATATTTGGATAAAAGAGGAAAATTTCCCAATGAAGAGTTCATAGAAAATTAACAAAACCCCAAATGAGCAGCCATGATATATTACAGCAGAAAATCTAAAATTTACTAAACAAGATTAATTAACAAGCCTTAAAAGTTAAAACACTAAAAACAAACCTTAAAAAATTTGAAGCAATTTTTCTTCTTAGCCTGGTAGCTGGGCTGCTTGCGTGGCGATCGCTGGCTGGTCTTCACTTCAACTGGTCTTACGATCTTTAAGGTGTCAGAGATTAGAGTTTGGTCCCTAATTAATTAACAGAAAAAAATATTAACCATTAATTTAACGAATTTAATCAATTTAGTGAATGTTCATCAAAAAAGTAATCAAAATTGAGCAGCAACTTAGCCAATTTATGCTTGTAGCAACAAAAACAACTAGTCTAAACACAAAAACTCAAGAAAAAATGAAAGATAGGATTTGAGGATGGAGAGAAAAGAGGGTGGATAAGAGAGGTTAGAATTACAAAAGTCGGCCGTACGGGCGGGGTGGGGCTGAGCGGCGCCGGAGTGGGCTTGGCGGCGAGAGAAACGGTCGAGAGAGAAAGGAAGAGGGAAGGAGCGGACGAGGGAGAGGAAAACGAGAGTTTGGTTTTTTTTAATTTAGTCCCCCGTATGCCTCATTTTTATGCCACGTCACCTACCTGCGTAAAAAGACAGACATTTTAACATAATTTTCCACTATGAAGTTCTTCTGTTAATTAAGCCCCACATACGTCCTGATTGTGTGATTTAATAAGTTACTCTACTGATTACCAATATCAATCAGCACTATATGTTATTTGAAAGTAGTGTGAAGTCTAAAAAATAACGATAAAAATGCTGCTCGTCAATGAAAAATTTATTGTGTGATGTACATAAAGATATAAATAAGTGATAAAAATCCATTAATTAGTTACAACTATGGAAATTATAAGTTAAAGTGTAATTCACCAAAAATAATTTGTATTGTATATGTAATGATCATATAACGTTAATGAGACCGATTAATTTAATTTAGCTGAAGGCAAACATTTAAAAATTACAAAGTTTCTTTTTTTCTTATACATTTGCAATAAAAAGAAAAAAGAAAAAAATAATAATTGAGCTTTTCTAAAGAAAATATGTCATTTCATTGTGCAAATAATGATCATGTAGCATTTAATGAGTATGTTGCATTTACTTTGAGTAGGTATTAAAATGTTGGAAGCCATCTGTGTAAAAATGCAGACATTTTAACATAATTTTCCATCATTTTAATAAGTTGAATCTACTGATTGCCAGTATCAATCAGCACTATATGTTATTTGAAAATAGTGTGAAGTCCAAAAAAACGATAAAAATGTTGGTTGTATTGTACATGTAATGATCATACAAATTTAGTGAGACCCCACATGGTATAAATTTGATTAGTTTTATGACAAAATCCTTGCAAAAAAATTAAAATATTTGCAAAGATATCACTTGTAAATTGTAATAATCATATAGCATTAATGAGCATTTAATGAGCATGGTTATTTTAATTGGAGTAGTATGATACAAGTTTGAGTAGTTTTATGACAAGAAATATTTGCAAAGATATCACTCGATTGAAGTATAAATCCACCTTGAAAAATGTAAACCACTATATCCTGATTATCAGTAGGTATCATTGAAGGAAAACCGGAAAGATCATGCAAAGTGACATAAGTATGATGTCACGGCCACAACTTTGTGGCATTCAGGGGCTAACTAGACTTTTTCTTTTTTAATATGGGAGCGGCGGCGCGGAGTTGAAGAAAAATACAAACAAAATACGGAATTAGTGAGTAAGGTTGCATGTGGGGTGGGAAATACCCATGCCCAATGATATCCGACCCAAATGGGGGGGGGTATTACCCATTTATTTTATCCATGGGGCGGGTATGGGTAAAGAATTTGTCCCCGGGTCGGGTATGAGTTAGGCATGGGTACAAGTACCCAACCCCTAGGAATACCCATATCAACTACCCATCGGATATCCAATGAGATACCCGATGGGTTTATCCATACCCATTATCCATAAGGACCCACTATTTGTTACTTATTTTTCTTTTAATCTTGGCCATTGATTCATTTGATCTAGTGGTTCAAAAAAGTATTTATCGTTTAATGACATAGTGATTTTTATTTTTGTATTTTATCGTTATATTTTCTAATATCAATATTTGACGAGTAACGGGTATGCCCATGGGGATGGGTAATACCCATGGGATGGGGATGGGTACAAAAAATTATCCAATAATATTTGGGTAATGGGTTGGGTAATACCCATGATAGATGGGTTGGGTAATGGGAAGAGTATACCCACCCCAAACCCACCCCACCTGCAGCCCTATTAGTGAGAAAGGAAAGAGATTCAGTAAGCACGCAAACATGGAAGAAGACTTTTGAATTTTTAGAAGCCCTCTTCAAGTGAAAGCCCAATTCTTTGGAGATAAAAGGCCCGTTTTTCATCTTTTTTCTTTATAACTATTTTTTTTCTTTTTCTTTTTTGAGAAATTGCGGTAGGCTTTATTGTCCTATGCACAAAATTACATTAATTAAGAAAAGTTTGAATACATAAATAATTAATACAATCTTATGGAATAAAACAGATGTAAAACATAGAGGTGAAAAATCAAAATTACATAGGCTTTTCCGACTGGAACATGCCACCTGTGCCTGCCATGTGGCGGGGCGGCTGTGATACGGATCCAGGGTTTAGTGCATCCGCTTGTAGCAAGAAGCTTGTTGGAGCCAGATTTTCTCCACGGGCCATTCTGCTAAATACGACAAGGATGCTATTGGCTGGGAACTCGGTAGAATTCCTCTCTTCAGGAGATGCGGATGGGCACGGGATCCACACGGCCACGACCGCCGCTGGATCCATCTCCTTCAAGGAATTCTATAGGGCGTCCTATGTAGCGGCTCATGAAACCCAAGCACGACGCTGCTTTCCTCTTGTGAAACCCTAGACGTGGCTCTGCCATTTTCCACTCAGAGCGAAACCCTGGTCCATACCTTGATTGGTGCCTTCTTTCTTATGAGACGAAACCCTAGACCATACCGATCATGGCGACGTCATCCTTTTGGGACGAAACCCTAGACGGTATCTATAAGGGCGCCTTCTTCCTAACCTAGCTTCAAATGGTGTATGCGGAGGCTCTCAATTACCGAAGTGACGACACAAAAGTGAAGCGCCACATGAGAGCTCTCTCTCATAATGACATGGTGGCAGTCCGCGAGTTTGCGGAGGTTATTTTCATTTCCGCTATTGTTGATGATGGCAAGAAACCTCTTCTTCTCTTCAAGTTGAGAACGAAGATTTCTTCAATGTGTCTCTAGGTGTTTAGTAGGGTGTAGGGTTTAGGTTTTTTCGGAAAACCGAGACTTGCTTTTTGGCGTCACATTTTGAGGCAAGAGAGGAATTAGCGGATTTCGCATCAGAATTCAAGAAAATCGGATACAATTGCCGCCTCAGTAGTCCGAAAGGCTAGCCGATGGAGGGATTTTGGATTTTCTTCTGTTCTTTATTTTTTGTATTTTTATTTTTTATTCTCTTGAAATTGCTACTTTTTATTAATATAAGTAAACAATAAGTGATCGTTTATTGAGCAATTCTCAAAAAAAAAAAAAAAAATCAAAATAAGAGGAAAAACTAAGAGTTGTCGAGGCAAGCTTGACTTCACCGGAGGTGACGTCAAGTGAGATTACTCCAGCCTTCTAAGATAGCTATTTTGTTCGTAGTTTGATTAATCTTAATAGTTAACACAGGTTTTCCTTCTTTCAACATCGAAAAAAGAAAAAAGAAACACTAATATATTGAAATTGTATATATATAATAGTTAAAAGAAAGGTCAACACGTTTTCCTTCTTTCAGCACACAATATATTGAAATTGTATTCCAATATTACAAACAGTTACATGATACAATTACAAGCCAAATTTCAACAAAAATTGGCTATGATCAAAGTTACAATATGATTCATCAAAACCCAACACAAAAATTGGGAATTTGTGGAAAATCACGAATCGATATTTATAACCCTTAACATAAATCAATATTTATAATCCTTAACGTGGAGGCTCTCAGAGACGCCTTCTCCGCCCGGCAGCATCTCCAACATACTTTCCAAGGGTCGCCTCTGAATTGGCCTTGCACCGCGCAAGCAAAGCTGCACGTGCCTTCTCAATATTCTCCTCCTTGCCAGCCCACGCTTTGAGCGTGCTCTGCTGGAGCGCACGTCCGAACGAGAAGGTGAGAGACCACGGCTTCTTCCCCTGAAACTTGTTCATCGCATTCAGGTTGAGTGTCGCCTCCTCCTCGCTCTGACCCCCGGAAAGGAAAACAATCGCCGGGACAGCTGGTGGCACGGTTCTCTGCAGTGCGGTGATGGTGTACTTTGCGATGTCTTCATTCGATGCTTTGGGGGCGTCTGAGCCCGGAGTCACCATGTTGGGCTTGAGTAAGGTACCCTCTAGAAGGACATGATGGTCGTTGAGGGCCTTGTAGCAAGCGGCAAGGACTCGCTCGGTCACGTCAGCACACACATCAATACTGTGGGGCCCGTCGACTAAGATCTCGGGCTCGACGATTGGGACCAGACCGTTCTCCTGGCAGATGATGGAGTAACGGGCTAATCCTTGCGCGTTTAAGTCAATTGAGAGCTGGGAGGGCTCGGTCGGACCGATCTTCAGGACGGCACGCCACTTAGCAAAGCGGGCTCCTGCCTCATAGTACTTTTGGCAGCGCTTTGCAAGGTCATCATGACCCTGAGTGGTTGTCTCGCCGTTGGTACCGGCAAGCGTGACAACACCACTGTCGACCTTAATTCCAGGAAGAACTCCGCCTTCCTTCATAATTTCAACAAACGGCTTTCCATCCTTGGTTTTTTGGTATAAAGTCTCTTCAAAAAGAATGACGCCGCTGAGGTATTGGAGGGCTCCGGGCGTGCAAAAGAGTAGCTCGCGGTACGCGCGGCGGTTCTCCTCTACGTTTTCAACGTTGATACTGGCAAATCGTTTTCCAATTGTGCCAGTCGATTCGTCTGCAGCCAGAATTCCCTTGCCGGGCGTACCGATGTAGGTTGCATTCTTGATCAGCTCCTCTACAACAGAAAAATACACATCATGATGAATCCAACATTAGTTTTGAAATTATAATATTTGAATTGAAGAGAACTTGTAATATTGAAGGATTTGAAATTTGAATTATGCACATATCAAATAGAAACTAATTCACTAATCATGTTTATATCTTAGAAATCAAGTAGAGGAAAGTACAAAAATAAATCACAGAATATAAGAAATGGTTTATACCGGTGTATTTCCCGTTGTAAGCAGACATTTTTGATTGAGGGGATGAAGAACTACAGAAAAAAATTGAAGATGCTTTTTTTTGTTGAAAAAATAATTGAAGATGTTTTTAAAAGAGGAAATAAGATATGTGAAGGAAGAGAGATTTGAACCTCTATTTATAGTTGCATTAATAATAGGATTTAAAGGAAGCCATTTTTCTGATCAGTTAGTAAGACACGGTGTCTTTGATTTTTTACGCCCTTTGATTTTCATCCAATGGTCAGCGTTTAGTTCTGTGAAATTTTGTACACTTGGCTTCTTCTTCATTACAGCTGTTACTGTTTTTTTACCACGCGTCTCTTTTCTTCTCTTCTTTTCTCTTTGTTCCATCAGTTTATATTTGTTTCTGTCTTCTTCTTTCGTATAACAGATCTCTTTTTCTTTCTCTTTTCCTGTTTTTCTTCTTGGTTTGTTTTGCTTCCGTTGATCTGCTTCACCCTGCAAAATTGGGGTCGTTTGGGTTTTGTTCTCCAGACGGTGTTTAAGCTTGCACAGATCTTTTTTTCTTTTTCTTTTCGTGTTTTTTTCCTTGGTTTTATTTGCTTCCGTTGATCTGTTTCACCGTGGAAAATTGGTGTCGTTTTGATTTTGTTCTCCAGCCGGTGTTTAAGTTTCTTCTTCTCCAACGTAGATCTGCTGTTTTCTTGGTTTTATCAGCTTCAATTGGTTCGTAGAGGTTAATAGTTCTTTTTTTTTGTTTTTCCGATCTAATATTTTGATTGAAGTTTTCATTCTGTTTTTTTTTTATTTTGTTTTCGTAGATCCGTTGTTTTTCGATCTAATATTTTGATTGAAGTTTTAATTCTGTTTTTTTTTTGTTTTGTTTTCGTAGATTTGCTGTTTTCTGATCTAATATTTTGATTCAAGTTTTAATTCTGGTATTTTTTTGTTTTGTTTTCGTAGATATGCTGTTTTCTGATCTAATATTTTGATTCAAGTTTTAATTCTTGTTTTTTTTTTGTTTTGTTTTCGTAGATCTGCTGTTTTCTAATCTAATATTTTGATTCAAGTTTTAAGTCTGGTTTTTCTTTGTTTTGTTTTCGTAGATCTGCTGTACGGTGATCTGGTGTACTGTGTGCTTGCCGTCGTCTTCAACGTTTAGTCGTTCACTCTCTTTAGTTGGTTTGTACAGGTTAATGGTTCTGTTTTTTGTGCTTTTTTTGGCCAAATATGTTTATACAAAAGAATGTTTAATTCCATCGAAGCTTTAATTCTGTTGGTTGTGTGCGCTTTTCTTTAATTTGGGGCTGTTATTGTGGTCAGAGTTTAAATGAGTAAGAATTTTTTTTTTTGGAAGGTTCTGACTATTAATTTTTCCCAAATGTGATGTGCTAACATTGTTAGAACTGTTGTGTTTAATTCTTGGTTTTTGTCCAAATTATTCTTTTGATTACTTTTCTACTGTTTTGTAGGGTTTGGAAGATTGGTTGGATTTTGCGTTGCATAGATCGTCTTCATCTGTGATTTTACAGTGGCGTGCTTTGGATGATTGGCGGAACAATTTTGCTGATTTTTTGCCAAGTTGGCATGATTGTGTCTCTTCTTCGTCTTTGATATTGGTAATTATTTTGTTTCTTTCTTTTGTTTCTTTTTTTTCAGTTTATTCTAGGTTCAGTGTTTGTTCAGTTGTAGGGATAAAAAGTTGTATTCAATTTCATAACTTCATAAGGGTTGACATTTAAATTACTTCAGTTCATTTTGCTTATGTATGCATTGTTGTCTTGCTGATTTGTCGAGGTTGTATTCAATTGTATAACTTCATAAGGGTTGACATTTAAATTAGTTCAGTTCATTTTGCTTATGTATGCATTGTTGTCTTGCTGATTTGTCGAGTAATTTATTTCATGGAAAGATTAACTGAATTGGGTTCAATAAGTTTTATTCAGTATTTTGTTCTCTAAGTTTTATTTGGTATTTTGTTCTGTAAGGGATATATCTGTTTCAGTGTATGAGATTTTTTACTCTTAGATGATGAAGTCTTTCAAATTAATTAATAGTCTTTGTGAATTGGGGCTGAACAAGTTTGATTGAGCATCCTGACGAGGGTTTGTTCGGATCAGTAAGCAGTATTTTCTGATTTTATTGAATAAGATGTACTGAATTAATTAGAAGACTCTGGTGAATAAGGTCGCCTTAGAAGTTTTATTTAGTTGGTTGTTGTTTACATCAATTTAGTTTTAATCTGTCTGTTACTGGATTTTCTGGCTGTTGATGATTTTGCAACAAATATTGTATGTTTCTTTATATTGTTGTGTTCATAGAGGTTAATTCATATTGGTTATCAAGTGCTTGATTGAAATACATGGATTGGGGCTCTGCTCTTAAATTGGTTTTCGCTAGAAGATTTGTTTATATAGGTCAAGTTGTACAGTTTCCTTTCTTCAGTTGTTATCTATGTAAGTATTCTTTAGAGGTTTTTTCCATCATACAATATTTTTCAGTTAAACAAAAGAGTAAAAATGCTGCTCGTCAATGGAAAATTTATTGTGTGATGTACATAAAGATATAAATAAGTGATAAAAATCCATTAATTAGTTACAACTATGGAAATTATAAGTTAAAGTGTAATTCACCAAAAATAATTTGTATTGTATATGTAATGATCATATAACGTTAATGAGACCGATTAATTTAATTTAGTGAAGGCAAACATTTAAAAATTACAAAGTTTCTTTTTTTCTTATACATTTGCAATAAAAAGAAAAAAGAAAAAAATAATAATTGAGCTTTTCTAAAGAAAATATGTCATTTCATTGTGCAAATAATGATCATGTAGCATTTAATGAGTATGTTGCATTTACTTTGAGTAGGTATTAAAATGTTGGAAGCCATCTGTGTAAAAATGCAGACATTTTAACATAATTTTCCATCATTTTAATAAGTTGAATCTACTGATTGCCAGTATCAATCAGCACTATATGTTATTTGAAAATAGTGTGAAGTCCAAAAAAACGATAAAAATGTTGGTTGTATTGTACATGTAATGATCATACAAATTTAGTGGGACCCCACATGGTATAAATTTGATTAGTTTTATGACAAAATCCTTGCAAAAAAATTAAAATATTTGCAAAGATATCACTTGTAAATTGTAATGATCATATAGCATTAATGAGCATTTAATGAGCATGGTTATTTTAATTGGAGTAGTATGATACAAGTTTGATTAGTTTTATGACAAGAAATATTTGCAAAGATATCACATTATTGAAGTACAAATCCACCTTGAAAAATGTAAACCACTATATCCTGATTATCAGTAGGTATCATTGAAGGAAAACCGGAAAGATCATGCAAAGTGACATAAGTATGATGTCACGGCCACAACTTTGTGGCATTCTGGGGGCTAACTAGACTTTTTCTTTTTTAATATGGGAGCGGCGGCGCGGAGTTGAAGAAAAATACAAACAAAATACGGAATTAGTGAGTAAGGCTGCATGTGGGGCGGGAAATACCCATGCCCAATGATATCCGACCCAAATGGGGGGGGGGTATTACCCATTTATTTTATCCATGGGGCGGGTATGGGTAAAGAATTTGTTCCCGGGTCGGGTATGAGTTAGGCATGGGTACAAGTACCCAACCCCTAGGAATACCCATATCAACTACCCATCGGATATCCAATGAGATACCCGATGGGTTTATCCATACCCATTATCCATAAGGACCCACTATTTGTTACTTATTTTTCTTGTAATCTTGGCCATTGATTCATTTGATCTAGTGGTTCAAAAAAGTATTTATTGTTTAATGACATAGTGATTTTTATTTTTGTATTTTATCGTTATATTTTCTAATATCAATATTTGACGAGTAACGGGTATACCCATGGGGATGGGTAATACCCATGGGATGGGGATGGGTACAAAAAATTATCCAATAATATTTGGGTAATGGGTTGGGTAATACCCATGATAGATGGGTTGGGTAATGGGAAGAGTATACCCACCCCACCTGCAGCCCTATTATTGAGAAAGGAAAGAGATTCAGTAAGCACGCAAACATGGAAGAAGACTTTTGAATTATTAGAAGCCCTCTTCAAGTGAAAGCCCAATTCTTTGGAGATAAAAGGCCCGTTTTTCATCTTTTTTCTTTATAACTATTTTTTTTCTTTTTCTTTTTTGAGAAATTGCGGTAGGCTTTATTGTCCTATGCACAAAATTACATTAATTAAGAAAAGTTTGAATACATAAATAATTAATACAATCTTATGGAATAAAACAGATGTAAAACATAGAGGTGAAAAATCAAAATTACATAGGCTTTTCCGACTGGAACATGCCACCTGTGCCTGCCATGTGGCGGGGCGGCTGTGATATGGATCCAGGGTTTAGTGCATCCGCTTGTAGCAAGAAGCTTGTTGGAGCCAGATTTTCTCCACGGGCCATTCTGCTAAATACGACAAGGATGCTATTGGCTGGGAACTCGGTAGAATTCCTCTCTTCAGGAGATGCGGATGGGCACGGGATCCACACGGCCACGACCGCCGCTGGATCCATCTCCTTCAAGGAATTCTATAGGGCGTCCTATGTAGCGGCTCATGAAACCTAAGCACGGCGCTGCTTTCCTCTTGTGAAACCCTAGACGTGGCTCTGCCATTTTCCACTCAGAGCGAAACCCTGGTCCATACCTTGATTGGTGCCTTCTTTCTTATGAGACGAAACCCTAGACCATACCGATCATGGCGACGTCATCCTTTTGGGACGAAACCCTAGACGGTATCTATAAGGGCGCCTTCTTACTAACCTAGCTTCAAATGGTGTATGTGGAGGCTCTCAATTACCGAAGTGACGACACAAAAGTGAAGCGCCACATGAGATCTCTCTCTCATAATGACATGGTGGCAGTCCGCGAGTTTGCGGAGGTTATTTTCATTTCCGCTATTGTTGATGATGGCAAGAAACCTCTTCTTCTCTTCAAGTTGAGAACGAAGATTTCTTCAATGTGTCTCTAGGGTTTAGTAGGGTGTAGGGTTTAGGTTTTTTCGGAAAACCGAGACTTGCTTTTTGGCGTCACATTTTGAGGCAAGAGAGGAATTAGCGGATTTCGCATCAGAATTCAAGAAAATCGGATACAATTGCCGCCTCAGTAGTCCGAAAGGCTAGCCGATGGAGGGATTTTGGATTTTCTTCTGTTCTTTATTTTTTGTATTTTTATTTTTTATTCTCTTGAAATTGCTACTTCTTATTAATATAAGTAAACAATAAGTGATCGTTTATTGAGCAATTCTCAAAAAAAAAAAAATCAAAATCAAATAAGAGGAAAAACTAAGAGTTGTCGAGGCAAGCTTGACTTCACCGGAGGTGACGTCAAGTGAGATTACTCCAGCCTTCTAAGATAGCTATTTTGTTCGTAGTTTGATTAATCTTAATAGTTAACACAGGTTTTCCTTCTTTCAACATCGAAAAAAGAAAAAAGAAACACTAATATATTGAAATTGTATATATATAATAGTTAAAAGAAAGGTCAACACGTTTTCCTTCTTTCAGCACACAATATATTGAAATTGTATTCCAATATTACAAACAGTTACATGATACAATTACAAGCCAAATTTCAACAAAAATTGGCTATGATCAAAGTTACAATATGATTCATCAAAACCCAACACAAAAATTGGGAATTTGTGGAAAATCACGAATCGATATTTATAACCCTTAACATAAATCAATATTTATAATCCTTAACGTGGAGGCTCTCAGAGACGCCTTCTCCGCCGGCAGCATCTCCAACATACTTTCCAAGGGTCGCCTCTGAATTGGCCTTGCACCGCGCAAGCAAAGCTGCACGTGCCTTCTCAATATTCTCCTCCTTGCCAGCCCACGCTTTGAGCGTGCTCTGCTGGAGCGCACGTCCGAACGAGAAGGTGAGAGACCACGGCTTCTTCCCCTGAAACTTGTTCATCGCATTCAGGTTGAGTGTCGCCTCCTCCTCGCTCTGACCCCCGGAAAGGAAAACAATCGCCGGGACAGCTGGTGGCACGGTTCTCTGCAGTGCGGTGATGGTGTACTTTGCGATGTCTTCATTCGATGCTTTGGGGGCGTCTGAGCCCGGAGTCACCATGTTGGGCTTGAGTAAGGTACCCTCTAGAAGGACATGATGGTCGTTGAGGGCCTTGTAGCAAGCGGCAAGGACTCGCTCGGTCACGTCAGCACACACATCAATACTGTGGGGCCCGTCGACTAAGATCTCGGGCTCGACGATTGGGACCAGACCGTTCTCCTGGCAGATGATGGAGTAACGGGCTGATCCTTGCGCGTTTAAGTCAATTGAGAGCTGGGAGGGCTCGGTCGGACCGATCTTCAGGACGGCACGCCACTTAGCAAAGCGGGCTCCTGCCTCATAGTACTTTTGGCAGCGCTTTGCAAGGTCATCATGACCCTGAGTGGTTGTCTCGCCGTTGGTACCGGCAAGCGTGACAACACCACTGTCGACCTTAATTCCAGGAAGAACTCCGCCTTCCTTCATAATTTCAACAAACGGCTTTCCATCCTTGGTTTTTTGGTATAAAGTCTCTTCAAAAAGAATAACGCCGCTGAGGTATTGGAGGGCTCCGGGCGTGCAAAAGAGTAGCTCGCGGTACGCGCGGCGGTTCTCCTCTACGTTTTCAACGTTGATACTGGCAAATCGTTTTCCAATTGTGCCAGTCGATTCGTCTGCAGCCAGAATTCCCTTGCCGGGCGTACCGATGTAGGTTGCATTCTTGATCAGCTCCTCTACAACAGAAAAATACACATCATGATGAATCCAACATTAGTTTTGAAATTATAATATTTGAATTGAAGAGAACTTGTAATATTGAAGGATTTGAAATTTGAATTATGCACATATCAAATAGAAACTAATTCACTAATCATGTTTATATCTTAGAAATCAAGTAGAGGAAAGTACAAAAATAAATCACAGAATATAAGAAATGGTTTATACCAGTGTATTTCCCGTTGTAAGCAGACATTTTTGATTGAGGGGATGAAGAACTACAGAAAAAAATTGAAGATGCTTTTTTTTGTTGAAAAAATAATTGAAGATGTTTTTAAAAGAGGAAATAAGATATGTGAAGGAAGAGAGATTTGAACCTCTATTTATAGTTGCATTAATAATAGGATTTAAAGGAAGCCATTTTTACGATCGGTTAGTAAGACACGGTGTCTTTGATTTTTTCTGCCCTTTGATTTTCATCCAATGGTCAGCGTTTAGTTCTGTGAAATTTTGTACACTTGGCTTCTTCTTCGTTACAGCTGTTACTGTTTTTTTACCACGCGTCTCTTTTCTTCTCTTCTTTTCTCTTTGTTCCATCAGTTTATATTTGTTTCTGTCTTCTTCTTTCGTATAACAGATCTCTTTTTCTTTCTCTTTTCCTGTTTTTCTTCTTGGTTTGTTTTGCTTCCGTTGATCTGCTTCACCCTGCAAAATTGGGGTCGTTTGGGTTTTGTTCTCCAGCCGGTGTTTAAGCTTGCACAGATCTTTTTTTCTTTTTCTTTTCGTGTTTTTTTCCTTGGTTTTATTTGCTTCCGTTGATCTGTTTCACCATGGAAAATTGGTGTCGTTTTGGTTTTGTTCTCCAGCCGGTGTTTATGTTTCTTCTTCTCCATTGCTTATCCCCAGAGGACGTACCGCACACTCAAGGTTTAAGATCCCAATTGAATTAACGAATGAGTCAACATGTGATATTAAAAAAGGGACACATCTGGAAGAATTACTATACAAAACTTCGTTAATTATTTGGGACGAAGCACCTATGAATCACCGTAACTGTTTTGAAGCACTTGACAGAACATTGAGGGATTTACTTGGTACAAGAAACAAATATAATCGTCAAAAACCTTTTGGTGGTAAGACAATCCTTCTAGGTGGAGACTTCCGACAAACTTTACCTGTAATAAAAGGCGTTATATACGTATATATATATATATATATATATATATATATATATATATATATATATATATATATATATATATATATATATATATATATATATATATATATATATATATATATATATATATATATTATTGCGAGTGCATCAATAACTCGATCAAATGTATGGCGGTATTGTAAATTACTTAAACTAAATACTAATATGCGGCTTTCCCAACCAGGATACTCTTCGGCTGAGAACTTACGTATCGAAGAATTTAACAAATGGTTGTTATCTGTTGGAAATGGAACAATTGAAAAGAAATCATTATTTGGATCAGAAGAACCAAACTGGATAGAAATACCAGATGATTTATTGGTTAAATCTTCTGGAAATAACAAAGAAGCTATTGTTCAAGCTGTCTATATCGATATTCCTACAATGTATAAGAACAGACAATATTTAACTGAACGAGCAATAGTAACACCAACAAATGAGCATGTTGATAGACTTAATAAAATTGCATTGAACTTATTCCCGGGATGTTACATAACGTATCTTAGTTCAGATGAAATGTTTGATTCGACAATATCTGTTGATGAGCTGGAAGCTATGTATCCTATTGAATACTTTCACTCATTAAATCCAAGTGGCGTTCCATCTCATGAATTAGATTTAAAAATAGGATGCCCAATAATGCTTATGCGTAACCTTGACCAATCAAATGGACTTTGCAACGGAATAAGACTGATAGTTACACGTTTAGCAGATCATAGTATTGAAGCAGAAATTATGACAGGCAGTCATACAGGAATAATAACACATATACCTCGCATTATATTCAATGTCAAAGATAATAAACTACCTTTTGTTCTAAGACGGAAACAATTTCCTATACGAGTATGTTATGCAATGACTATTAATAAAAGTCAAGGACAAACCCTTAACAAAATAGGCATTTATTTACCACAACCTGTTTTCTCACACGGTCAACTTTATGTTGCTTTGTCAAGAGCATCATCACGTGAAGGTATCAAAATCTTAATAGAAAATCCTGACAATGAATATCAGAATTATACGCAGAACATAGTTTTCAACGAAATATTTTCAGATCTAGGTATTGTTCATTTTTACAATTTACTTGACATATACTGATTATGTTATTAGTATGATAACAATAATATTCCTGTTTCAGTTACGTCCCAATCAAATGAGTAAAATGGCAAGACAATTACATGATAATTTCATGAACTATGTACATAAATGATTATGTATAAGTGTTAGAGAAAATTGGAATGTGAAAAATCTTCAAAAACAATTCTGGAATGCCATAACTTGGAATTTGAATTCTGGAAAGCAAAAAATCCAGAATAACACTCTCTGTTCCTTCACCTTCATCTCTCACCTTGAACTCTCAAACGCGTGTCAAGAACTTACAAAACACAAACACAACTGTCAGCAGCAACGACCACCACTTCCTCTGAACAAACCCTGCTCCGTTCACTTCACTCAGTTCAGCGAATTGATCAAAGGACTTTATTCTTCCCGTTTGGCAGTACTCATTTGCCATACTCAACCCACTCTATTCCAACTGATGCTGCACTGAGCAAATCAATGAAACGTGGCAACTAATCTCAGAGCTTAACTTTGGATAAATCGACCACCTCTCTATATAAGAAGAATTGTTATGTCATGAACTGATAAGAAGAATTGAGAACTAACTGCATCGCCACAGGTAAATTGTTCATAACATTCACAACTTCACTCAGTTTTGCTCAGTTCTGCACATCTCTCTTTGCATTTTCTCATAATTAGCCTAATAGAACTAATAACAGTTAATGCTTAACAATCATCTTCCCAAATCAATTTCGAATTTTCATAATTCCTAATTGTTTTAGACCAGTTTGACATTATTTATTTTTCATATTATATAGTTTTCTTCTTCTTTACTGTAACTAAAATTTGAACGAATTAAGCTCATTTCAATGTAATTTACATGAATTCAATGAATATTGTTAGCACAAATGTACATTGCATTATGGACTGGTCCCTGCCAGTAACCTAAATTGGAAAATTTTCTTTATAAAAAATTAGCTTTGCAGACCTTAACTATTTTTTGGTTTTTCATTTTCTCAGATGGCTTTAGGAACAAATATTACGATAATAGGCCAACTTAACAACATAGTTAGAAGGCCTGTAATCACAGCAAGAATCTTCAAAATTTGGGAAGCATTCAACCCTTCGAACGGATCAATTTATAGCATAGACTTTATCTTAGTTGATCAAGAGGTAACCATCAATTGATGAAAACTAAAATTACAATTTAAGCCCTGTTAAAAAAAATTGTCACCAGCAACTATTACAGCTAAAATTGAGAACAAAAATGTCTAAGCATTCATTCTACATCATGATTTTTCACTGTTTTAGAAAATGTTATTAACAGAAATCACACATGACTATAGTCCAGAATCAAAACCAGAAAATTAAGAAAAAACTCAAAGAAAAGACAGGAACTTTCCAACAAAAAATGACAATTATTAGTGTTCACACTATTTCTATAACTCAAACTCTAACATACTAGCTTCATAACACAAGACAATGATGCTCTAATTGTAGTACTGAAACAAACCAGGACACATTCTACATCAATTGTAATAATCAATACTTCTACACTAAACTATGAAGAACTTTATTTAACTCACCTTCAATTTTCCAGAACAATGCTATTGAAGGTTCAATAGACATAGACCATGCAGACGAAGTGCGCCCAAAGATGATTGAAGGAGCTATCTTCGAATTCTCCAACTTCCAAGTGCATCATGCTCGAGCAAGCTACAGAACCGTTGACCACACATATTTCCTCAGGTTCACTCTAGCAACTACAATGACTAGAAAGCACGAATCCACTGATTTCCCAATTGTCTACTTCAAATTTCAAAACTTGGAAAGCATCGGAACCACTATCACTACTCCTAACACCATTGTTTGTAATGATACGAATATTTAGAACAAATAAAATTGACTGCATCAAATGAAATCAAGAATTATATAAAACAAAAATACTGACAAGCTCCCATTTTCAAACGTGATAGGAAAAATTACATTGTTCAAAGCAGTACAAACTATTCAAATGGTTGATCAAAGTGTTCAGTTACGTGAAATCGAGATCGCAGACGAATGGTAATAAATACAAGCTCATTTATCAATACGCACATATACATAGCGCATTTCAAAATACGTAATAAACAATTGCACAAAAACCGT